>CM061034.1:7722500-10122500 GCA_030763125.1 Hippophae gyantsensis
TTTATCATCTATTCCTTTCATAAACTTACTTTCTCTATCATCCAAACTTTGTATCTACTCACTTTAATTGATCATGGGCATCTTTAGCTTTTTTCTCTTTCCAGGTGAGTATTTTAGCATGTTATATAAATATGTTGCTGTTTTTGGATGTTCTTACTACTTATTACGGATCTGTAGCATTTTTGTCTAATTTCATGCCATATGTGCTTTAGATGACCGTGTACCAACTGAGCTGAAGAAGGCCATAATGCAAGCTCGCCAGGAAAAGAAGCTTACCCAGTCTCAGCTTGCTCAGGTATTCTTCTCCTTGTCCTACTCCTTCTACCTCTCGTACGTTGAAATTCCATTCTATTCATATTTAATATTTGAATTCATTTACAGTTGATCAATGAGAAACCTCAAGTGATCCAGGAATATGAATCTGGAAAAGCTATTCCAAACCAACAGATAATTGGCAAGCTAGAGAGAGCACTTGGTGCCAAACTGCGTGGGAAGAAATAAAAGAAGCATTGTGTAATATGAGGAAGCTTTCAATGGTTTTTGAACTATTGTGCTGCCTTTTAGTTAATCTCGAAAGTCAGGTTTGGTTATGTGCAGGAACTGTTTATGTTGTGTAAGAACGTTTATTTTAATGACTTGCGTGTTACGGATGATTCTACTTTGTTGGAACTTGGAAGTAAAGTAGTTTCACATGTAATGCTTCATATTATGATATTTTTAGATGTCATTTTGCTGAGGAAGTATGGGAGTAAAAAAAACATATTTCTTAAAAGGGAAAATAATTGAGAACTGATTAGAACGGACAAAAGGAAGTAATGCTATTCATTTTGGACAAAAGGAAGAGTAAAATAGGTATTGATTCATTACAAATTTGTCCTCTTTTATTTCCATGTATCACAAGTTTGGCGAGAAAATCTTAGTTGAATCGTGATATGGCTGTAGCATATCCTTGGTTCGGTTCTAATCGTTCGATCAAAGCGAGTATGGAAAATGGTTAAAATGAAGGACCCATATCCAATCTGTGACGGCTTCTATTTGCTAGTGTATATCACTTAAGATTTTCTCAAGTTTGTCATAGCCATGTATTTTTTCTTGGGAGGAGTGGAAACACGTATATTTTTTTCACCAAAATACATATAGATAATAAAAGGCGTAAGAATAACTAATAGAAGTATGAAAATACTTAAATAACATATTATGATTGACAATCGCCAATACGTACTTTTAACATATTTTACACTACTAGTCATAATTATATTGTTACATTCCATAATTTAAGATAATTGACCAATTTAGTTCAACCAGCTATATTTCAAAAGAATTCTTGTTATTTTTGCTAAATAGGATGAATTAGAGGTTGAGGTGGACTGTTAACAAATTATTATTTAAGTGGCTTAGAAATCCTGAATTTAAAATAAATTTAAAAATTACATTTGTGTAATTTTAACTCTAATTAATATTACCTACTGCATGGAACCCTAAATCAAAACGTATATATTACTCTTTATTTCTCCAACCGAGTGAATATGAAAAACAGCCACATGTCCAATTTGAAGCTCTTGAGACTCAGAGATCATCACGCCAAATTAAGCCTCCTTTAATATTGATATTAGTAACTTGTTTTTTTGTATGAAGGCTTGCTTAATTCCTTTTGGTCTTAATCAAGTTGGATAAGCATTTCTTTTGCCGCATCTTGGATCTCGTTCTACATGCGACAATTACATTATATTTTCCTCTCTTTTGGGTTGTTCCAGCAGTATGCAATTTGTTCTTCTTCTGTGATATTTGTGACATGATCAATTCTTGCTTTTGTGTTTATAGTGCTATTCATGAGAGTATTTAGATGTATTTGGAGTTTACTTTGAGAGTTTTTTTTTTTTTTTTATATATTCTACGTTTGATTATTCTTGAATTTTTTTCAATATATCATCTTTAATAGATTAAATTTTTTACATTAAAAAAATAAATTATTCAAATTTTTATGTATTATTTATTTTTTATTACTGTTTATTATTTTATCATACCTATTATATTAATTTATACAAAACTTAAATGGTTTAGGTTGTTATGTTAATTATTGGACAAAAAAAAATTCATAATAAAGTTGTTTTACTTACTACTAAATCGCCGTAATTGATTACACGTTTACCAAATTAACTCGTACGTACGAAATCCTAATTTAAAATTTTATAAATGATAATACATGTAAATTTAGTCTGTGGCTAAAACTTAAATTTCACTTGATTTAATCCGATTTAAATCTTGATATGATTTGAAAGAGTCCGGTTTCATTTTACTCAAATAATTTTCTGGTGAAGTTTAGAACAATATTTTATTATAATCCGCCAAAATCCTTACAAATCACAAAGCTTAGGGTTTGTAGTGATCACCCATACAAATTTACATTATTATAAACGATTGATGGCTGATTGCATTATTGATATTATACCACGATCGATCACGTTATACGGAAAAAGAAAAGCGTATCCAACTATTAGCATTTAGCAAAGACCGAGGAAAATAATCAGGAAACATCCATGAAATCCACAAAAGGAGGAAAAGGACAAAAGTTACAGAACAAATATCATGACACAGATAAACATCACCCTTATTCATCGATCCACCATTAGATTTAGAGGTTCGCTAGTCAAAATTCCGGAACAGGTAAATCCTCATCCGAAGGTGGAGCCAAGACCCATTCACCATTTTCATCGAGCACCATTCCTTTATTCTTCTCCACCCACCATAAACTAGGCACCAAGCACTCTTCTTTCAGGAAATCACAAGACTTGTTCACCAAAGCCAAACTTCTCTTCACCTTCAAATCAAATTCATTCTTTTTTCCATTCCATCCAGCCACTGCGTGTAATATTGCCTGCAAATTGTGCCAATCACTTGGGTTCTTCGAGTCCTTCAAACTCGGTGACTTCCTTGTATCAATCACTAGCTCTGTTCCTATATTCACATACCCCAGTAACTTATTTGGATAAAGAGGAATCAAATCAATTGTGTTCCTTACATGTAAAATCTTCAGGTTTCTATGATTCTCAACTCTTTCCTTAAATGCTCTGTTTCCAACTTGTGGACAACCAAAGACTATGGCAGATACAGGAATATCTGAAGCAATACCATTTTCAACCAAATCAAAAGCACTTAAAATAGAGAGACTCGCTCCCAAACTATGCCCTGTTAATGTTATGCTTAGCTTCTCATCTCTATATTTGTTCCTTAACTCGCTGATTGTGGCCAATAGTTGTTGTCTTGAGCTTAATTTCACAAATGGTGATTTGGGATTGTCCGAAACGTACATTGAAAGCCAACCCTCCATGACTTTCGGCAATTTTTCATCGTCATCACTATCGCTACTATCACTACTACTCTTATCTCCACGATCATCATCTTTGAGCTTCTGGGTAGAGTCTGAATTACTTAACAAAGACTCAGCTGAATGGAGTTTGGCTTCTAGCACATTAATCCACTCGTAGTTTCTGGTAGTGCCTCGCCATGCGACATAGATTTCTCGTCGGCCAATGGCTCGGCTAATTTCATCGGTTGTGACAGCGACATAGCCGATCCAATTGGACTCACGGTCCCAAGATTCACGGGACATAGAATGAAGAAACATGGCTTCATGGGTACTAATACGAGCAGTGCCGTAAAGAAAAGTGGAGACTTGGTAATTTGAGGCGTTTTGGAGCATGACTTTGCGGAAGAAAGAAGCTTTGCCGTAGCGACTGGAGCCACAATACTTGGAATTTTGATCGTTGTTAAAGGAATCGTAAGTGGCTTGACAGAAATCTCCGGCACGGAGGACAAGAAGTCGGAGGTTGAGGTTTAAAGGGTCGAGAAGACCTTCCCAGTTGTTGCTTCCAAGAAGTGCTTCCCATGTTTTTTCATCAGTTTGGTTCAAATCCATGGCCATTATGGCTAGATGAGAGCTTTCAGTAGTCTTTGGTATTTGAGGGGATACTGGTGATTGAGATAAGGAGTGGCTGGTTAAGAAATGTTATATTTTACTTGGATTTCACATTTCATGGATTGTTTTTCTTTTCTTTTTTATCGGAAACTTTTCAATTTTTCCACATTTCACGTGGAGTGGCTGGTTAAAAATTACTGGACGGTATTATAACAACTTAAATTTGTTACCAGGCCACAATCCAGAATTATTTTTTTAGCATGTTTCAAACCATTTTGTTTGTTTGTGCAATACAACATGTGATAAATATATTTATTTATTTTACTTTTAGAGTATTATTTCAAAATGGACTTGGAATCGAGCTAAAAACTTATATGAAAGAAAATTGATTTCTTAGGGACAGGAGGAAGTGCTTAGTTCTTAGTAATGAGTTTTCCCTTTTCTTTTTTTCTCACCTTTATGGTCGATTTTTCTTTCTTTCTTTCTTTTCTTACTACTTTGGGTTGAGTTTTTCTCATGAAATATCATGGTTGAATTCCCCGTGGAAAAGTATTGTTTGGTTAAAAGTTAATAATAAAACATCTTGGTTGTTACATAATTTAAAAATATTATAAATTTTATGAGTTTAATTTTATTTGAGTGCGAAATTATTTTTAAAAAATCAAGAAAAATTTAAAAGAAAATTATATAATTAATTAAATGCTCATTAATAGTTTTAATTAGAGAGGATTCACAATTTTTTTTTTATTTATGCATATGCCTTTACTTGAATAAGACCCCTCAATGTACATATATCATACACAACAATATATAAAAGCTTTCTTCTAACCTTCTCTCCACAATTCATTTCTTCCCTTTTCCTTATTATTCATATTTCATAATAAAATGTAAGTTTTACTTTTACAATTTTATTCAACTCAAGAACAAGACAAGCTAGAATTTTATATCTAGACATTAGATAGAGATGTAAAGCTTGAATATGTTACTCAAAAAATTTAAATGTATATTTGATAAATGAATTTGATGGGTCAACTTATGCCATTAACTCTTTTTTTACCTTAAAACCGTACAAGCACCTAATGGTCAAGCTTTTAAAAAACTTATGATAGGTAGTTTAGTTGGAGATCTAAAATTTAAAAATAGAAAATTGGTATAAGAAGATCAACAAGCAAAGTCTAGTAATTATATGTAAACAAATTCAATAAGAGAAATATAGAACACGTTCACACTACGGGAACATCGGCAATATAACTGCAAAGTGCAGACACATGTATCAGATATATATATGGGCGAAATTAGCTATAGGATTTGTTAAAGGTCAACTTGATAAAACAAGAGCAACTAATTAACATAAATATTTTTGCCCAGAAACAAGTCCATGTGCAAATACATTGTCTTGCCTATCTTTTGTAAACACACAGCTAACAAGTTTCTGCATATATATATATATATATATATATATAAATAGAAAGTATTAGAAAAATTATTCATTGTTATTAAAATATATAATAATGTAATATTTAGTTCAATAAAATATAAAATTAATGTAATAATTTTAAAAAAATATATCTAATAAATAATAAAGAGATAAAATAATATAATCGATATAAAATACGAATAGGTGAGATAATAGCTAGTATCATTGAAGCCTGCATTTTAAAAGTCTCAAAATATGCATGCTAACATTTAATCTACCTAGCAATTAACAAAAATTATTGTAATCTCATCAAAATTAATATGCATTTGTCTTAAACGGTAAAAAAAAAGAGAAAAACATCACTTAAGGTCCTTAGTGGTGTTTTTTTACAAGGGTTATTCACCTATTTTGACAAGTTATATTGGGTTAGATTACCGCACATCATCAATGTCTAGTTGATATCATCAAAATGTTAAAAACAAGCTTAAAAGAATGATTTAGACAAAATGTTTATATTGGTTATTACACGTGATATATGTGACATATATACAGTATTTAATAAAATGGATACTTCCTCTATAATTCCTATACTTATTTTAGAAGTGATAATTTAATCACGTATTTATTTTATGTAATAATTTAGGATTATTGTTATAAAAAAATAAATGTATAAAGATAAATAATTATTATTTTTTCTTTAATCCTTTCATTATAATTTATTTAAGTTATAATAACTTTTATGTAATGTAATTGAAAAAATTAAAAAATTAAATAAATAAAAATTAAATTTATATTTGTACATTGATTTCTTAATAACAATAAGATTAACTTATTAAAAAAAATATATTACCTAAATATCATTTTTATAATAAATAAAAAACAAGGTATTTTCTTTTAATAAAAAGTAAACTATGTGGTATTTATTAATTTCTCTTACGCTGACAATTTGGAAAAACTAGAGAGCTGACTTCGTATAAATAGAGGAATTCGACATGAATAGAGCATCCATCTCCTTAGCAAATCTTTCCATAGCAAGAGCAGGCAAGGACATAGTCACAGCAATCCCATCTTCCCCTTTTTGATTCCTAAAAGCTATATAAAAGCTAGACACACGAGGATTAGAAGGTCCCGCATAAACTGGTTTGCCCCATCCAAAATCCATCTCTCCAAACCCGGAATGAGTCAGATCAGACACAAGATATGATCGTGCCATTGTAAAATTTGGCCGACCACTAATCACCATTAAATCTGCCAAAGATCTCATGTGCTCTTCTGTAACATCAGACTTAGCCTTCTTAACCAACTTTATTGCATATTCTAATGAATCCCTACATAACTCCTCAGCTGTAGTAAGTGCGAATGAATAAGCATGTGCATTGCCATAGTAGCCTTTTGGCAAAGGAGGGTTAAATATTTTGCGAGAATTGACTATGCATAACAATCGTACTTCTTCTTTTGAGTCCAATTCTAGTGCAATGGTTCGATATCGCCAAAGAAAAGCGGTTAGTAGTTCAAAATTGGAACATTTGTGTTGTAATTCAAGTGAGATCAGTCTACGAATGGCTGAAATCTCATTGAATGTAAAGAAGATGCTGCGACGGACCATCTTCTCAATAATTGTGTTGTCAATTATTTGGTCGTAGGCTCGATGAGTGCAAGTCACGCGCGGTGGAACTCTTGCAGTAAGGAGCTCTCTTTGCCAAACAGGCTTAATGGAGGGAGTAGTTGCACCTTGTGTCATTTCAGACATAGCCTTCAAGAATTGGCCTAGACCTGGACCATCACACATGGTATGGTTCATTCGTATTGCAAAAATTACACCACCACACTTGAGGCGAGTCACCTACATGATCTCAACAGACACAATATTGTCATTATTAGCCTTTTCATTAAATCTATTTATTGAATCAATGTTAATTTTTTCAATTTTTATTTTTTTAATTACTTATATTATCATAATCTATTTAGATAAAATTATTTTCTTAAAAAAAAAATTAAATCCATAAATCTCATCTAATTTTTCTCGTTCTAATAGAGACGTGAATTTTTAAAACTTTAAATAGATTTTGAGATTTAAGTTAAAAAAAATAGATAATATAAAAAAAGGAAAATATTTTTCTTTTATTTTTCTAAATAAAATAGTTGATTAAAATAGATTATAATAACATAAATACTTAATTGTAACAAAAAATAACAAAAATAATAAATTAAAAACTTTCACATTATACAAATGTTGTGATTTTTTTATCTTATTTAGGCCCATAAAAAATAGAATTACCCTATGAATCGATTGTTACTCAATCAAATAATAAATAAAAAGAGAACAAAATAAAATCAATCGTAAACAATAATCACAAACACAATCATACTAATATATCGACAAGGAATAATAACATGCAAAAAAAGCAATAAATTAACATATAAAATTTAACGTGGTTCTTCTCTAAAATGATGAAAGCTTACATCCACAACCTAAATACCCAAACAATATTTCACTATGAATCAAAGACAATTTATGTTACTCAATAGCATTATAATTATATATTTTCTTCTTTATACAAGCATCATCCAATTTCATTTAAGCCCCAAGAATACTCCAAGTCTCACACTTCTCCGATGGAGATATACCACAAAGGAGTTTGAATCCAAAGAGTGGTCCAAGAATACCAAGCTTTCTTCCCTACCTTTAATGAAGAAAATCACTATTCCAAATTACCTATTTTTTTCTCTCTAAGCTCTATAATCATTCCTTTGCTCTTCTAGGGCACAAATGTGTGATGATACACGTCCAAATGGGCAATTACAAGAATACCTATTGTCTTCCAAGCTCCCAATAGTCGAAATTGTGCCCTTGTTTGTCATTTCTCACAATATTTTTCAGGTTCAATCGATCGTGAAATGGCCCGATCGATCAAACTAATAAAACTGGGCATCATAAAATAAGAAACTCCTAGATCAAAGCTCGATAAGAGTTCGATCGATTGACCCTCTTAGATCGATCTAGTTTTGTCTCAATCGATCGAGCTCTATCAGAAACCATTCTCTTCATTCTTTGCAATGCTCCTAAAACTCCTAGATCGAAGCTTGATAAGAGTTCGATCGATTGACCCTATTAGATCGATCAAGCTCCATTAGAAACCATTCTCTTTATTCTTTACAATACTCCTATTCTAATATTTGATGCTTGATTATCCCCATTAATTTTCAAGCATCTCCCATGTATTTGCATCACAATATTACAATTCTCCATCTTGACGTCAATCCTTGAAAATAAACATTACTTAGATCCTCTACCACCATTCAACTATCATGAATAGGTGGTCACTTTCACCAAGTAACACTATTTGACCAAGATAACAAGTTCAATGTCCGTTGAATCTTTAATCATGTAATTTATCACCAATTTCACCTCAACGTATTCTTTAATAACCTCCCAAATCAAATACATCAATTACGAAGTTTCATTTATATCCACCAACACGATAACCCATCTTACCATAGGAGAATACCAAGCCTCAACTGATTATACCATGATCTCATAGCTCATTGAATCAAACATACTCATGAAGTTTAAACCACACAACCCAATGTATCAAACTTCACCAAAACAAGTTGACCACATACATGACCAACTCCAACCGTACTTTATGCATTGTATATCCTAAGTCTCTCATATCAAGTGAATCCAAAAACTCTACAATCTCCATATTCACATCAACAGTAATAAGAGATAATGAATAAACAAGTCAGTGTTGAATCATGATACATTTTTATTATACAAACTCTGTTGCACTAACGCTGGCCTCATATCCCGCCAAATCAAGCTCAGATACACAATCCTCCAACATCCTCTACAAATAATCTTTACTCTTACTTGCATGTCTAAGAATAAGTACTTGTGCTTCGCTATCATATAGAGAATCTTTTTTATCATCTACAGCCGCATGCCATATGTGGTATCCTCCATACTCATAACATCTCTAAAAATGATCGATTCCACACATAATATATAAATGAGGTCTAACCTCCCAAGAGCCACTTTGTCGGAACGAACTCGATTTCTTACTAGAGAGCAATCACCAACTAGCCTAGATGGCTCGGTTAGTGCAATGTCAATTACTATTTCTATATTTTTTTTAGAATATTTTTTATCATTACTAAGTCTCTCTTCTGATTGATTATACATCTCCACTGGATTTCTTTGTGCACATTTCAATTACTCCACCTCACTACAAACTCATCTTGCCATACTTAGTGAGCTAATGGAATGCTCAAAATTGACTTATGTAAACATTGAATCCTCTTTAAATGTTACATCCCTATTGATGATACACTTCTTGTTATCATCGCACTAAAGCCTGTAACCATTAACACTACCCTGATAACCCTTTTTTCCAACTTTTCATTGGACATCACCTTTTTCTAGTTGTATTTCATTGGACATCGAATCCATACTTTTTCTGGTGCCTTGAAGTCAAGAGGTATTTATAGGCATCTATTAATAAGATACTTTGCTGTAAAAACAACCTCACCCTAGAATCTTAGAGGCAAGTTGGTATCAAAAAGCATACACTCAACTCTTTTCAAAAGAGTCATTGTTAACCTTCTTGCCAACCAAAATTGTTAAGAAATCTCAGAAAAAATCATATGCTTTATAATGCCATTCTTTCTACAAAAACTAGCAAATGTTTCACCACATTCTATCATAAGGCTTTTCACCTTCATCCCAACTTGGTTCTCAATAAGGAATCTTCACTCTTCAAACTTCTCTCTAAAGCTTCATCTCTATTTTTCAATAAATATATCCAAAACTTCTTGAAGTAGTCATCAACAATAAAAAGAATATACATGGTATCACCCATTGTCAGTATCTCTTAAGAACCCAAGTAAGTCTATATGCACATACCGTAATATGCTTTCTCTTTTGTGCCTTGCTAAAGAGAATGACATTTTCTTGTCATTGCTAATTTTACAATAATCACAAAAAGTCATCTCATTAACTAATCTACCACCAAGAGATTTTTTCTTGTTTAGTTCCTTAAACCCTCGAGCACCGATGTGACCTAACCTATTATGCCACTAGTTCGCATCCAATTTATTGTGGATACCCATAACATCTTCTGCAAAAACATTAAAAATATACACCCCGTTTCTCTTTTTACCACGAAAAAGCACCAATGAGCCTTTGCATAACTTAATTTGACAACTTTCGCACTTAAAACTAAAGCACATGCTATCCAACATTTCCAAGGAAATAAAGTTATTCTTCAACTTTGAAACATATAACACATTCTTAAGAATGAACATCAAACCATCTTACAATCAAAGATGTACTATACTAGTGCCCATAGCTCACATTAACGATTATCTAACAAATTTGTAACATCATTCTTTAGTGATTTGTACTCAACAAATCAACACCTATGAGGTGTAAAAATGTATGTGCATCCCAAGTCCAAAACCCATGTGCCATAATTTCCACCATTCACCAAAATTGCAAGTGCTTCGGCATACTTATAACTTGTCTTTTCATCCACCACTAAATTTCTTCCACTGCTTGATGTTTCTATCCTATGTCCTACCATTTTTGAGCATCCTCTTCTATCGTGATCATGTTTTTGATAATGATAACACTTTACATTCCTCTTTGCTCCTTGCGACTTAGACAGAATGTGAATCTTATTATTCAACTCTTTACTTCCATCCTCTTCAACCGCAGGTAAACTATATATCACCTTTACCATCGCCACCAAAATATAGACCTTACGTCTTCAACTCCAAATCTTGTGTTCTCAAGTAAGAGACTACTAGCTTCAAAGAGATTTTATCTCTTCCATACTTGAGCCTCATCTTCATTTCACGATACGACTCTGGTAGATTATGCAACAAGAGATGTGCAAGACCTTCTTCAGTATTGGCCCAATCACCAATAATCCTTCGAACCAAGTAGAATGCTCGAACAAAACCACGAGTTGATTATCTTGGTCAGGAACAAGGTAGAATGATCTGATAAAAAGAAAAGTACGAGTTCAATACCTCGATCGTGAACCAAGTAAAGCACTTAAACAAAACCACGAGTTGATCACCTAGGCTAGAAATCAGGTAGAATGCTCTAAATGAAAAGAAAAATATGAGTTAATCACCACGATCGTGAACCAGGTAGAGCACTCGAACAAAATCACAAGTTGATTACCTCGATCAGTAACCAAGTAGAACGCTCTAGTGAAAAGAAAAATACGAGTTGATCACCTCAGTCGTAAACCAGGTAGAACACTCGAACAAAACCACGAGTTGATCACTTCAGTCAAAAACCAAGTAAAACACTCGAACAAAACCACAAGTTGATCACCTCGATCAGGAACCAAGTAGAACACTCTAATGAAAAGAAAAAATACAAGTTGGTCACCTTGATCGTGAACCAGGTAGAACGCTCGAACAAAATCACGAGTTGATCACCTCGATCAGGAATCAGGTAGAGCGCTCGAACAAAACCACGAGTTGATCACCTTGGTCAGGAACTAGGTAGAACGCTCGAACAAAACCACGAGTTGATCACCTTGGTCAGGAACCAAGTAGAGCACTTGAAAAATAGCACGAGTTGATCACCTTGGTCAAGAACTAGGTAGAATGCTCTAGTAAAAAGAAAAATACTAGTTGATCACCTCGATTGTAAACCAGATAGAATGTTTATGCTAAAGCACGAATTGATCACCTTGGTAAAGCACCAAGACGAAAAAAAATAGTAGTAAGAACTTAGGCAAAGACAATCATGATCCTCTAGCCCAAGCCAAAAATAAAATGAGTTTAGGCGATCAAGCCAACAGATAACTTTGATTGCTCAAGATTTGGGGAAAAGACTTGTTGAAAACTTAACCCAAAATAAAATTGGGGGTGTGGCTCCATACTGTATGGAACATTGTGTCCAGCACCTCCCATATATGGAGGTTGAGAAAGAGCTCGATGTTATACTTGAGGACGTCAATCTTATTCTTGTAGTGAGTAGATTCTTTTTTTAGATTCAATGTATCATTTTGTTTGCCGAATCTTTTACTCTTTTAACTCAAAAATGAGTTAAAAGAGTACGAAGACTTTATGTTTGAGCATACAGTGCTGAAACATTAAGGTGCCCTAGCCTTGAATATTGATTCTACAAGCATCTTTACAAGTCTAGAACATTCTTGAGCATTCGTGACTCAACCAATAGTCTTTCTTCATCAGAGGATTTGAAAATGGATTAATGATTTGATATTCAATCATATAACATTTAATTCAAATATCATTACTTAAATGGTGAATTTTGATAGTTAAAGTTGATTTAGCTTTGGTTAGCAATTAATTTGTCTACCTTTTTCTTAGTTATGAATTGAGCTCTGCTTTTTGGTAGGACTCTTAACATAGTAGCTGGGTAATAACAAGTATATATCAAAAATAGAATAAAGAATAACTATTAATTAATTGGAGATTTTCAAGCTCCTAATTTTCCTGCAATAATTTACTGATACTCAGATCACCTAATTGAGGCCACAACTACTGTACCAGATAAGAAAAAATTTCACGTATACTTAAACAAAGGATCAACTTTTAATTTAAACACGAATAATATATATCTCCTTAAAATCAACAAGTGCTCATATAAAAGTTTTTCTAAACAGAGAGATATATACCTGGATAAGCAACAAAGGACAATTAATGATTCCAGCAGATCCAGGAACATCATATAGAAGTTCTTGGTGGCAAGAAAATGGGGGTAAAAGAGTCACACTAAATTGTTCCAAAGTAAAGTCAGCATCAGCCGCAATGAACAAAACTCCCTCACCTGTACATTCCACCAAAAGCTTCCTATCAGGTCTTTCTCTAAGTCTTCCTGCTAAAGGGTAATAAAACACAAGCGTTTTTGCAAGTGCTTCTCTGATAATTTTCACAGGGTCCTCTTCCCTTTTAATGGAACAAGGTGGTTGTCTATATAATAACATGGTCTGAATGTGAAATCGAAGACCTTCTTGGTCATCAATGTCTGAAAGCTTCTTAAACTCATATGGGGTTGCCTTTGCTGGAGAAACCAGTTCTTGTCTGTGCCTTCTCACTGAGAATTTTCTGGATCTAGACTGGGGCAGGAGCGACATGTTATGGCGATGGAGATTATATCCTACGGGGTAGATTAGATGTTTGAATGAACTGAGATTTGTGGATTATGACAAGGATCTGATAAATTTAATGTTTCTTTTACTCGAAGGGTTATTTGGGATATGCTAGATAATATTATAAAAATTAAAACTTACATGCTTTGTCAAACTCTTCACATTTTTCACTAGTAGCTAATAACGGTAAAATTTCAATTGTTAACTGAGGTTAATAATTATTGGGACAACAACAAACTACTCTCTTTTTATTTTGTACTCAAATTTTTTAAGTTGTTTTTACTATAACTAAAAATTTTATTTTAAAATATACAATAATAACTATTTTATGAACAATATAATAATATATAAATGAGTGACTTATAAGTTATCAATAATAATAAGTAAAATCTAACTAAGTAACGTATAAATTTATTTAATTAATATTTTTATTATTTAAAAAGTTAATTCAACATGAATAATAAAGAAAATTTGATTGAATTTGTAAATATTTTTTGCTTATAAATAATTTTTATTAATTAATTTTTATTTTTTAATTTATATGAGATATAATACGATATCGACATGAAAATTATTAATTCAACAAAAATATGATATGCTAATAAATAAATTGATAAAACATTTATTAAATAGATAATCATAAAATATATGAATGATCACTCTTAATATAATAAAAATAATTATATTATATAAAATAACTATTCATAGAAATTATATTTATTATATACATATTTTAATATTTATTGATATAAAAAAACTAACATATTAAATAGATAATCATGAAATATATAAATTATTACTCTTAATGTAATAAATATAATTAAATTATATAAAAAAAATTATTCATAGAAATATATTTATTATATGGATATTTTAATATTTATTAATATAAAAATTAAGAAAATTTTAAAAGAGAGAGAACTTAAAAATATATTTATTATATGAATTGGGGTAAAAAAAAATAGACAAGTTTACTCTACAACCAAATATTATCTTTTTATATAATAATTTTTAGATCAGTACAAGTATACATGTTAATAATTTAAATTTAAATTTAATAAATATTTAATAATATTAATTATAAAATAATTATTATTATTGATGTAAAAAACCGGAAAAAAGCCAAATTTAGTCAAAAATAGATAAGAATTGATTGATTCACGTTCGAAATGATATCTATTTATTGAATATATAAGTATAAATTAAGTAAATTTTTATTCTAATATGATTAAAATAATTATTTAAAATTAATAATATAAATTCAATATATAATAAAATTAGTAATAATAATTATTTATTATAAGAGTTTTTTTTTATGTAAAAGAAGAGAATAAAAAGCAAATTAAGTAAAACTTAAAAGATTAAAAAAAAGCTAAAAAATAAAAAATGGATGAACGACTAACCCATGCTCCTCACATTCACGACGTAGCACCATGATGCTATCCTCTCATTTTAAACATGATGAAAAGTACATTCCTTTAACACCATTTAAAAAACGAAACTAAAAATTCGATTTTGAAAAACATATCAACCATGCATGAGACGTATTAAATACACCAATGATATATGGTGTATATCTAATGACGAAATTAGGGTTATTAGAATGTGATACGGGATAAAAAAATTTCACTAAAATATAAATTTTATTATTTTTAAAATAAAATAAGATATTTTACATTGTTATTTACAATAAAATGATTATTATATATATATATAAATAAAAATAAAATAATTAATATAATTTTTTTATTTTCCAAAACATTTTTTAAAACAATAACATTTGTGTATAAAAATAATAATCATTATCTCAAGAAATTTTTTAATAAAAAATAAAATATAATTCAAATATCTTATTAATTTAATAAGTCATTAGTGTTTAAACTAAAGTTAATATCAAGTTACATTCCGTAAAACCGAACCCCAATTTAATTAAATCATCTTAAAAAAATACATGAATGAACAAACTAAGGATAGACATCGTAACATAAGTGGATAGAATAGTGTTGAGAATAATTAGAATTCTAACGGCTAATTAGTAACGACTAGTTTCTTCCTTTTAATGTATAAATATAACATTAGATATTAAGCCAAAACATCAATTTAATAACTATCTCTTAAAAATTCAGAGAAAATCAACATGGTATCAAAGCAGATTTGATCTTGTTCCAAATCAATCCCATAAAAAAGAATTGTATCAGTTCAAGAAATCTAGAAAATGTCACAATATATAGAGAGACTTACAGGTATGCTGCTAAATGGTAAAAATTACCATCTTTGGGCACGTCAAGTGACTTTTGGTCTAATCGATAGAGACAAATTTGAGCATGTCACTGGTGAGAAATCAAAACCAAAAACCGAAGATCCAACACACCCAACAGTTAAAGAAAAAAAGGAAATTTCAGAATGAAGAAAAAGTGACAATCTAGCCATGAGTTGGTTACTAGTAACCATGGAACCCCACATCTCTGATTTCATGGCATATCTAGATACAACTCGAGATATGTGGGTTAAAGCCGAGACGATGTTCGGAAAAAAGAAAAACTACTCCCTCATTTATCAACTTCAGCAAGAACTTCAACAATTACAACAACAAAATCAATCTATCATCGAACTATTTAGCCAAATCAAAAAAAAGAAGGATGAGATTAAAGTATACCGACCTCTCACAACCGATCTTGATGAAATCAAAAGAAGAGAGGATCAGGATGGAATTTTCACCTTCCTTGCCAAGCTCGATTCAAGCTATAAGGGGGTACGCTCACAAATTCTTCTCATGGGTGAGCTGCCATCTGTTGATGAGGTTGTAGGGATGGTTAAAAGAGAAGAGACACGAAGAATAGTGATGGGTACTCAACTACCTGACAAGCCCGAAGCCAAGGCTTTTGTCACCAGATCTAACCCTAGGCCAGAAAGTCGGAAAGACCAAACACTTACTCGTTGCGATTATTGTAAGAAGAAAGGACACAAGCGCGAGGAATGCTGGTGTCTCAACACTCATCTTCGACCAAAGGGAAGGGAAGGTGGAGGCTTCGTCAAAGGGGGAGATTGGTGACAAAATCGGGTTGAGAGTAGAGAGAAAATGGGTTACTCTACACAAAAGGAAAAAAGGGATACAAGTATAAATGAGGCTAAAAAAGAAATAAAAGGTAAGGTGGATATGGATCAAATGAGGCAACTTTATACATAATTATCCGCAATGTTTCAAGGAAAATCTCAAAAAACCTCTAGTATGATTACAAACCTTACTCAAAATTCTTTAAATTCTAAATGGATTCTTGATTCAGGTTCAACTCATCAAATAACTGAAAGTAAAAACTTACTCAATTATTACAAAAAAATTGAGACTAAACAATTTGTAATCGTTGCAAATGGTGAAAAAATGAAAATTTTAAGAAATGGTTCAATTAATCTCTTTTCAAGAAAAATTTCAAATGTTTTGCATATGAAGAATTGTACATCCAACTTGTTGTCCATTAGTAAAATCACACGAGACTTAAATTGTGAAATTATATTTACATCTAAAAATGTGATTTTTCAGGAATTGATAACGAAGAATATCATTGGTGAAGGTTTTCTAGGAATTGGGCTTTATATTCTGAGTGAAAAAAAATGCAACTTCAATATTAAAAAAGAAAAAGAATTAGGCACTCTTTGGCATAAAAGAATTGGACATCCTTCCGATAATATTTTGAAATGTATTTTTAATTTCAAACAACTCGATTGTAGTAGTTGTGAAATTTGCAAATTAGGAAAGCACACAAAGTTACCATTTAGTTTATCCAATTGTAAAAGCAAAAAACTTTTTGAGTTAATACATTTTGATGTTTGGGGCCCTACTCTAATTGAGTCATTTAATGGTTATAAATACTTTGTTATATTTATAGATGATTTTACAAAAACCACATGATCACACTTGTTAAAAAATAAAAGTAAAGTATTTTCTCAATTTTAAGAATTTTATAATTTTGTAGAAAATCAATATGATGCAAAGATTAAAACTTTTAGAAGTGATAATGGAACAGAATTTGTAAATCAAAATTTTACAAAAAAATTCAAGCAAAAAGGAATTTTACATCAAACAACTTGTATTTACACACCCCAACAAAATGGTGTGTCGAAAAGAAAAAATCGACATTTATTTGAAGTAACAAGAGTACTTTTGTTTCAAAATAATGTTCCAATAATTTTTTGGTCAGATGATGTTCTCAACACAACATATTTAATTAATAAATTGCCAAGTACCAATTTGAATTTCAAAAGCCCACTAGAAATCCTCTACCAAGAAAAAGTCAATATCTATCATTTAAGAGTATTTGGATGTACATGTTATGTGCATAAAAATAAACAACACAAGTTAAATTATACATCAATCAAGGCTATTTTCTTGGGGTATTCATCTTAAAAAAAGGGTTATAAATACTATGATCCGGTTAACAAAAAACATTACATTTCAAGAGATGTGACATTCCAAGAAAATGAGTCATATTACAAAACATTAGAAAAGGAGACTAATAACCAAGAGAAACCAAATGAATTTACATTTTCATTTTTTTGTTCTGAAAAAGGCAATACGATAGTAGAAAATGCAAATGAAATAATCAATGAGAATGAAGAGGAAGAAACTTCTCAAAGTGAGAGGGAAGATGGTACTACAAAAATAATACCATTGAGAAGGTCTAATCGAACTCCACAACCTACAACTAGATTACAAGATTTTGTAACATATGAGGTAAAATATCCTATCCAAAATTATATATCTTATGAAAATGTTACACCATAATATAGGACTTATTTGACCTCAATTTTCAAAGAAAATGAGCCAAATAACTATGAGGAAGCAATAAGCCAACTCGTATGGGACAAAGCAATAAAAGAAGAACTTAGGGCACTTGAAAAAAAATGAAACATGGGTAGTCATACAACTACCCAAAGGAAAGAAACCCGTAGGATGCAAATGGGTCTATAAGATTAAGTTTAATAGTAATGGTATTATTGAAAGCTACAAAGCACGATTAGTGGCAAAAGGTTACACTCAAACCTTTGGTGTAGATTATCAAGAAACATTTACACCCATGGCCAAAATGAATACCGTTAGGATTTTATTTTCTATAACGGTAAACCAAAATTGGACCTTACATCAAATGAATGTCAAGAATATTGCTTTTCTCCAAGGAACGCTTGAAGAAGAGGTATATATGACGCTTCCACCTGGTCATAAAAAAAAACAATTCTAGTCTAATATGTAGGTTAAAAAAATTTATTTACGGACTAAAGCAATCTCCACAAGCATAGTATGGAAAACTAAACTCTTATTTAATTTCTTGTGATTTTAAAATTAGTAATGTTGTTCACTCATTATTTTCCAAAAATTATGGTACCTTCACAACCATAATTCTAGTATATGTAAATGACATAATAATTATCGAAAATAATTTGGAAGAAATTAAAAAAGTGAAAATGAAATTAAAGAAGAATTTTGATATCAAAGACTTAGGTTTACTAAAATATTTTCTAGGAATAGAAATAGCACATTCACCCAAGGGACTATTTATTTCACAAAGAAAATATACACTTGACCTATTGAAAGAAACTGGTAAATTAAGAAGTAAACCAACATCTACACCAATAGATAGTAAATGCAAATTAAATATTGAGGATGACGAACCTTTAAAAGACATAAGCCAATTTCAAAGACTTCTAGAAAAATTAAGTTATTTAACGATAACCCGACCAGACATTTTTTTTCAGTAAGCCAAATTAATAAATTTATGCATACACCTAAAATACCACATTTAGAAGTTATACATAGAATTTTAAAATATTTAAAAGGGACACCTAATAAAAGAATTCTCATGAAACATAATAATTTTAATGAAGTGTCTGGCTACTCCGATGTAGATTGGACTGGTAGTTTTGACAGAAAATCAACCACTAGTTTTTGCACGTTTGTAGTCAGAAATTTAGTCACATGAAAAAGCAAGAAACAAAATGTTATGGCACGATCAAGCGTCGAGGTAGATTATCGAGCCATGGCATCAACCTCAAGCGAGCTAACTTGGATCAAACAACTTCTTTTCGATATCGAAATTAAAATTCAAGAACCAATGAAAATGTTTTGCGATAACCAAGCGGAGTGACATATAGCATCAAATCCAATGTTTCATGAGAAAACAAAACACATCGAAGTGGATTACGCATTCGAGAAAAACTCAAACAAAGGAAACTGAAACTCCATTTGTGAGAAGTAAAAAACAATTGACGAACATATTCACTAAATGTTTAGATCTGAAATCATTTGACTAAAATTTAAGCAAATTAGGATTAATCGATATCTACACACCTAACTTGAGGGAGAGTGTTGAGAATAATTTAAATTCTAACGGTTAGTTTAATAACGGTTAGTTTATTCCTTTTAATGTATAAATATAACATTAGATATTAAGTCAAAACATCAATTCAATAACTATCTCTTAAAAATTGAGAGAAAATCAATAAATAGCATACTCATACTAAGAAGTATAAACTGGTGAGCATAACTTGCATCCTAATTTTGGGGAATGAAGCTTTTCTTTTCTCGATCCCTGATTGGGAAAATCTTTGTCGAAGAACCTGTAAAACCAACTTAACTTTCACATCTTCAAGTGCAAGCAGTACCATAGCATGATGAAGTACATCTGCCATCCCAGAGGCAGAACATGACGTAACCTCGTTCATCTCCAATGTTCGACGTAACTCATCTGCCTCTTACCTGAAAACGAATTAACACAAACAAGATTAGCTACACGAGATTCCAAATATTACCTGATCTTTGAGCAAAGCAATTTGTTAAGTAACAGTGGCCTAGTCCATGAGGGTTTTCCGTTATGTGGGGCAACTAATTCTGCTTTGCGCTTGGAAATTGTGGATTCTAGCGAGTAAAGAGTGGTCAATACCAATTTATTTTCATGATTCTGTAATTAAGGATGTATATCAATACAAAGTCTGCCACAGTACACAAATAAAGATACGCATAGGATGTTAATTGTTGAAAAAATAAAATAATATTAACCCAAATTATTATTGAACTTTATAAATTTAATAAAGACTTAATAATACTATTCTTAGGATGCTAATTATCCCCGTCAATTTTTTAATGCGATACGCATACGATGTTAATTGTTGAAAAAATAAAATAATATTAACCCAAATTATTATTAAACTTCATAAATTTAATAAAGACTTAATAATACTATTCTTAAGATGCTAATTATCCCCGTCAATTTTTTAATGCACTAAAATTTACCAAATACACCTACAACATACAATAAATCTTTTGTTAAATCTTTCGTTATTTGCGATATGGATTTAAGAAAACCTAAAACACCTTAAATTTGAAAAACACTCCATATATATAACATTTTAATACTTAATAAGAAAGTAATTGATTTGAATGGATTTTATGGAAGAAAACAAATAATATTTATAGATTATTTAACACCACTTTATTTGGATTGTATTGTTTTATTTCCAACACTATCTTGATCTCATATAATACAATTCGATTACATCAAAAATCATCAATCAAAATTCTAAATAGCATTCCAAAGATTGTAGGGCATAGATTGCATCTCCTTTAATTGGTTATTCAATGGTAAGCCAACCCTAAGCCCACTCAAAATAATCATTATTAAGTGGTTATGACCAACCATCATCACAATTCATCAAATGCAAAAAATCATGAATCAACCAGCATGAACTTTCAAGGATCCAATGGTCATGATCAATCATCATAATGATTGATCCAATACAAAAGCCAAGAATGTTTTCATAACCCTTCATGGATCCGATTATCATGCATGAATGCGTACAATTTGAAAGCCATACACATGTCACATGCCAATGGTTTATCCATTTTGAAAATCTCTTCAGCGTAATACAACTGCAAACCTCTGGGTGTTCCAACAAATCAGACACTTGCATATAATAGCAAGTTTCTGGGCCAGTGTGGCATGTAGGTTAATCAGGCGTCCCAAGGTATATTATATGTAAAATGGTTTTCTGTAACTATGGAAAACAGATCCAAATTTTGGAACTAAAAGTGACAAACATACAGAGTCAGTATCACAATCAAAGAGGTCATGAACATTAATGAATTTTTTTGAGGATGAAATGGTGGTTTCCAATGCATCCGTGTTTACAAAGCCTTGCATTAATATGGCTCCAGTGTCAACATTCTGGGCAATGGCCACTGCTAAGACCTTGTCATCCCATTTTACACTGTTTAGTCTGAACCTGAAACCATGCTGGTAATATCATATAAAGATTATTCACGTCCGTTTCCATGAAAAATGATCAAAACAGATGTACCAAAAAATAAATAAATGATGCTTCAGTGAGATGGGAGACCGCACATCCATAATTAAATGTTACATGATATTGCATTGCCTTTTTTCATGGAATGAATCAATCATTTACAAATGTGACTACAAGCTTGCACTTGTGTAACTAATCCACGTGAATGTGTAGTAGTCAGTCGCTTAAAAGTCTGTCATTGCCTACAGTAAATGTGACATTTGAAACGATAATTCATACACAACATATATTCTCCATTTTCAGACATAGCGGAGAAGAGGAGAAATAAAAGCAATTAAAGTGTAGAATCCAGATGTAGCTCAACGATAATGACATCGCCGGGCAACGATGAATACCTTCAAGTGAGTTAAAAAGGATAGATAGGAAACCCATCCATCAAATTTCATTCTCCATCTTTCATTTTCCAGACATGTAACAGTACCCACCATATAAAGGCTTTAGCAGGCACTTGACTATGTCTGGTTCAATCATGCACACCAGCAGAAAGATGTTTAGAATAAGACATTTAAAATAATGAGGGGAGAAAAACAAATATTTCATATGCAGCTCATCCTACGTTGTGCATGCATTTTGACAATCATTTATGCAGAAGACGACAGGGTAGCACTTGTATAACTAATCCACACGAAATGTAGTACTTTCCAGTAGCTTAAAAGTCGGGCACTAACTAAAGAAAATGAGACATTTAAACACTAATTCAAACACAAAACATACACTCTCAGCTCTCCAATTTATAGCAGAGACGAGGAAGAAAAAATGGAAAATTTAGAGTCCAGAAGTAGCTCATCGATAATGGTATCGTCAAGCAATGACACACTTTCAAGAGATGAACACAAATAGATAGGAAACCTATACATCAAATTCCACTTTCATTCATTTTCCATACATGTAACAATCCCCACCATAAAGGTTCTGGCAGGCACTTGACTAAAGAAAATGAGACATTTAAACACCAATTCAAACAGAAACATACATTCTCAGTTTTCCAACTTATAGCAGAGGTGAGAGAAAATTGCAAATATATAGAGTCCAGATGTAGCTCATTGATAATGATATTGTCACTAGTGTCTGGTTCAATCATGGACACCACCAAAAAGGGTTCTAAAATAAGATATTAATTATAATGACAAAAAAATCATACAAAACTCACCCTAGGTTGTGCATGCACTTGGACAATCATTTACATATACGACATGTGACAAAAGTCTTGCACTTCTGTAGCTAATACACATGAATGCTGAAAACGTATTATCCAAAAGCTTAAAAATCTGATACTTCGTAGAGAAAATTAGACATTTAAAACACCATTTCATAAGCAAAACATATATGCTCTGTTTTCAAACTTATAGCAGAGGACAAGGATAAAGAAAGCATTAAAATGTAGGGTCCAGATGTAGCTCAACGATAATGGCACCGTGGGGCAACGATGAACTCTTTCAAGAGATGATCATAAGATAGATGAGAAACCCATCCATCAAATCCACTCTCTATCTTTCCTTTTCCAGACATGTAACAGTCACCACCATAAACGTTTTGGCAGGCACTTGACTATGTCTGGTTCAATCATGCACACCAGCAAAGATGGTGAAAAAATATATAATGAATAGAATTCATGTCAGTAATACATCAAGATCTGGTTTGTGCCCCACAACCCATAAAGGCTTACTTGTGAAGGATAAAATTGTGACTTGTCACATTTACTCCAATATCCAAGCATTGAAGGCATGTTATATTTATTAGAAATTAATGGAAAACAAACTCTCCTAGAAGCTTAAACTAATGAAATAAAGACCAACAATACATTTATACATTTATCAATCTTACACAAATGTTGGTTCTATGAAACATATAAACAAAACAATTGCAATTCAACAATTAAAATTATTGAGCTACATTTTTCTTTTCTAAAATAGAGCTCAGACCATCTTACATTAAATCAAAAGACTTAAAGAAAGACTCTAACTTTTCGTAGTACTTAAATAATCGACATCTCCTATCTTGTCACTCGAACCAAAAACAGCGTACATTTTTCTTTTCTAAAGTTTAAATCTGCCATGTTCACCGCTTAAAATAGATACACGGCCCCTCGAACACAAACTAGAATATTGCAAAAATTGAAGGCACGAGACCGCCATAGAATTTTAAATTAAAGAAACCAGAGAGAAAAGTGAGAGCATAAGACAACAAGGACACTTCCTTAGAGTTCTAAGAAAGGCTTAAATGAGCTTACTTCGGGGGTTTATCTATAACACATTTACCAGTAGTCCGCTTTATGGAAAAAATAGGACAGCGGCTATGGCTGTGGCAACAACTAAGATAAGGGAAGAGAAGAGAAGAAGCCGACTAGATTAGGGTTTCTCAGTACTCAACTCGACTATGTCCACTTGTATTTTTACCTTTTTAATATGCTGTGGCCTGTGGACACAACAAATAAAATATGGAAAGAAAGAAAAAACAATTTGGGCCACGGGATCTAGATTTTACTGAGCCTACCCGGTCCAAGTCCATTCAGTTCGAACTTCTGAACCGAATATAGTTTGGACTTCGGAAGCCTCTCGGCCCATATTTTGTTAAATAAGCTCCCACTGACACTGCAGTTTTTTTTTTTTTTTACAAATATATATATATAAAGACACTACGTGTTTTTTATCTTGAAAGTGGGCTAATTTAAATAAAATATGAGCTAATTTAGTTGGATTTTCACTTACATTTTTAATTGAAGACTCATTGCTCCGAACATGGCGTTAGTTGACCTTCCGAAAGCTTGCTCGAATCAGAGGCAACTTGAGGATTTTTGTCTCCTTATATAAAACATAAAAATAAGGTATTAAATATATTTTTTTATAAATAAAATTTTTATTAATTATAAAAATTAATTAATGATAATTTTTTTAATATAAATTAAATAAATAAACATGTAAAAGTTACATATTTTTTATATAATGAACTATAAAAATTATAACTTTATTTTAAATATGATCGGAAAATAATATTTTTTTAAGACTTTGAAATAAAACAAAACTTAAAATTTTCTACAAAACTTTAATGTTCATTTTAAAATATGAATAAAACAAATATATAAATAAAATAAGTTTTAAATTTTAAGAATAATAAGATACACGTAAAAATAATAATAAAGAAGACATGTACATGTAAAAATCTCCTTAAAACGAATAATTTTAAGATTATTTGATATTAAATATATAATAAGTATGTGATCTAATAAATGCATGTACCTTATAAAAAGATAGCAATGTTATGATGATGGCTTCGAGATAATCTAGGCTTGACGAGGTTTGTAAAGTTTATAGTATAGTTGATACAAAGACCTCGTTATTTAGTCGTGAAGTCTTAGATGTAAAAATCTACAGAATTCACGAGATCCCAACGTGATTAGAGTTCTTTCTCTTTATGAGTAATCCGAAAAATTTGCTTAAAAATCTAGAAGTGGTTTGAATATAAGGATCTATAATTATATGTATTTAATGACTTAACGATGTAATGTTTATATCGATCTATTTTCTATTTAATTCGCATATAATTTTGTATCTAAATCGTTTATAAGTAATCTTGTCATACTTATATATACCTCTTAAATAAGGAGAATATATAATTTCATTTAGTTATCTAAATTTATATTTCTTACTAAAAATCACTAAAATAAACACTTAAATTCTTTCCAAATAAAAGTTAATTATAATTTTAGAATAGTAATTTACTAAGTTTTGAAATATTCTTAAATCTAATTTCTATGTCTAAATGAATTCCTACACTAACATACGATTTTCACCCAAAATAAAACTTTTAAATAATAGATTAAAATCAATTTTGATACAAAAGTTAGTAATTCAAATCATAATCATTAGAAATTAGATTAACCAAGTTCAAGATTATTAAAAATAATTTTAAAACTACGTACTTGGAAAAAAATTAACAATAAAAAATTTCACGAAGGCTCTATTATGAAGATTTTGTTCTTTTAGAAAATATATAACTAAATTACTGTATAAGATCACTCGTGGTAAAATTTAATATTATTTATGTTTCTTAAATACTTATATATTTAAATAACTATGCTTGTTGTAGTTAATTGGACATCTTATAGTTATATTGAAGGCTTCATTCTTATTTATATTTTACCTTACCGTATATGCTTACCTGCGAAGAATTTTAAATTATTAAATAAATATATTAGTTTTTAAGAGGAAAAAAAATCTAAAAAAAATGTTTATAATGTTTATTTTTTTACATAATCTAAATTAATAAAAAAATAATTAAAATTATAAAAGAGCTTAAATATAAGAGTTTTTTTAAAATAATAAAAATAAAATTTAATAATTTTATCTTTTATGTTATTAGTTAATAATATGTACATTGTCATTTACATATATTTAATATTTTTTTGGATCAAACTAGAATGTTTCAAATTTATAACTTAAAAAAATAGATAATTAAATTTTATTGATAGATTAATTTATAAATATATTTGACTACATCGTTCATTTTTTTTATTTAATATATAAAATTAATAATAGTATTCCATAACTTTGTCTAACCTTAATATAATTAAAATATAATTATTTGTAATTAAAAAATCAATTCATATATTATTTTAGGAGCAATAAAAATATTATTTAAATAATATTTATTTAAATATAAAATAAAATATTAATTTAATATAAATATAAAATAAAATATTAATTTAATATAAATATAAAATAAAATATTAATTTAATATATTTTTAAATTTTTATTTGAATAAATTATTATTAAAAAATTAGGTATTACAAAAAAAAAAAAAGGGTCCTATCAAGTCAGGACTTCAAGTGCCTATTTCATCAACCGAGGAGAAGAGTCACTCCTATCTCGATCTAGGAGGTCTCCATTCGGACTAAGACTCAAAATATAAAATAAATAAGACATTATATAAATTATTTTTTAATTATTAATTATTTTATATTGATAAATATATTTGATTTTTTTATTATTATAAATAAATTAATTAATTATTAATATATTTTTTAATATTAAAAATTATGTTAATTTAGACTAAAAGTACGAACCTGAACAAACATAACACAAATGCATACTATATGCTAATACCTTTACCTGAAATCCACAATTACGCTAATTATTTGCTTTCTGATAAAATGGTTCTTGAAATGTTTTTTTAGACAATAAAGGACGATGAAAATAAGTAAGAAAATATAAAATATTGTTTTTGAATCTTTATAAGAATTAATTTTAATTAAAATAATTAACAACCAGAGAATATAGAGAGAATAGGGAGGCTCCTTTCTTTCTAAATTTATTTTATAGGAATTTGATGTATACCGTTAAATAATTATAATTAAAAAGAAGATACAAGAAGGCTCCTCGTTTTGTAATCATAATCAAGAAAGTGGTATTAGTTGACTTTCTTTTCTAATTTTTCTTTGCATTTCTTCCAACTTTCTTTTTATATGTATATATTTTTTGCTTTGAGCTTTATTTAAGCAAGGAGAAATAGTCTCTTAACTCTCACTTTGTTATCTTTCTCGTTATAATTGTTGATAAATATGTGTTATTTATGATTTTAGAATTTTAATTTGTTAAAATTAATACTATAAAAATTAGATCAATATTATAAATATTTATTTAAATTTATAAAGTTTTAAGAAGATATGAATATTTTATTATATACGAAGATTCATTGATATATCATTCCAAAACGTAATACATCATAAAAAGTATTTTTTGATTTTTTTTAAGTTTTTCACGTATTATATAAAGTAGATATCATGATTTCATATTTAAAAAAAATGTCATTGATTTGATTAAATATTAAAATTAAAAATAATATAGAACCAATAATTAAAGTTTTTAAATATAATCTCATAGATTTGTTAGGTTATTGATGATATCTAGTTTTAGTTTTAAATCTAATGTTTTAATATATTTGAAAAATAAGGATTGATATTTTTAATATTTTTTTATTAATAAAATTATTTATTATTTTTATTAAAAAAAATATTGGTTGTAATTTTTGTGCAAGCCATTAGCTACTGCTTTAACACCATAAAAGTTCAATTTTTTTTTTGGTACACTTTCAGCAATGAAATTATATTTCTTTTGGATTTCTTTGTAATTCCTTCATTTGCAACCTGAATTCTCAGGTGTCATAAGCATAATCTACTTCTAGCTCTATTACAATACGATTTTCTTTTCAAGCATCAGTAGGCTGGATGTGAAAAACATTAGTAGCACCTATCTATATTATCAAGATTTCTGTCATTGTTTTTATTGGATAACACGTGTGTTTTGGCTAATGAGCTACTGTATTAATCATTTGTATACTTTAATAGTCAAGTGTTATGGCTAATTAGCTACTGTATCTATCATTCTTATATTTTAATAGTTTTACTATGATAACATTGTACCTCTGAAATTTACTACTTTTTTATATATTATATAATAATATAATTATAATTAATTAATGATAAATAATTATTAATTAAAATAATAAAATTTATTTTTTAATTTATAATAAATATATAGTTCACTAAAATTAAGATTGTCGGATTATGACATTGATGTTGAAGTTAAAGTCAGAACATATCTTTTATATATATATTATTTAATATAATGATTTTATATGTGACTTATTAGTGAGCTTAGATTTTACTGACACACTATTACATGTTACTTGAGTAATTATTTGTATAAATGATGATTTCTTTTTGTCTAAAAAGATGACTAAATCTCTATCCTTTAGTAATTTAACTTATTTCTATAAAAATACTTGCTTACTTAATCAAGTATTCATGTAATTTCGAGTTTCACGTTAACGTTATTATATACAATCCATCAATGAATAAATTTCCTTATTTTATTTAATAAAAAAGTATACATTATATATATATATATATTATGTATTGTGTAAATAGTTTTATATCTCTTATCTTAAATTTTGTGTTAATATACATAACCATGTTGCTTTTAAAATATTATCTATTTTTAAAAACTTGAGTAATTTATTTAAAATAATAGATCATGATTATATTAATATGATAAAAATTAAAATAAAAATCTTAATCCCATGCAAATAGTTTCAAGTGGTTGAATTAAATTTGTATTTAATTTTTAAGGGACAGATTATAGAGTTTGGAATTTAAGGCATATAGTTTTCCTATAATTTAATAGATATTATATTTTTTAACAAATTTGTTAAGAGGTGGGATGTGTCTGTGTCCTGATTGTTCATGTGGATCCCGCTGCCCTTTAATAAGGTGGTAGAGTTTTATTATTATTATTATTGAAATATAGTATGATTGAGTTCTAATCACAAAATTATATAAAGTTTGTTGTATTTGTAATATTTTAATAATATATAAGAGTGCTGATAAAAATATGCAGTTAAATATAAATTAACGAGGTTAATATATATATATATGAGTAAATTAGAATGAAATAAAAGTTATAACTTATATTGTTCTATTTTATTTATTTTTTATAAGATAAAATGATAAGTACTAGTTAAGATATCTTATTTATATCAAATAGTGATGGATGTATATGGTGTTGAGGAGATTATCTCACTCATTTTAATTTTTGAAAAATATTTTTTTAAGTGTAATCTTTATAAAATTATATATATAAACTAAAACTGTTTTTTACTTAAATTTTAAATTTTAAACTTCTAACACTCAATATATTAACAATTTAATAATTTAAACATAATTTTAAATAAGAAAAGTAAAATTATAAAAAATAATTAAAAATACATGATTATTTATAATATTAAAATTTAATAAGAAAAATAAAAAAAAATTATGTTTAAGCTTAGATTTATTAAAATGAGATATTATTATATGAGATGTTATTTAAATAGAAAACTAATATGTCAAAAATTTATTAAAAATATTAAATAAAATATAATAACTTGATTCATATATATATATATATATTAATGCTTAAGAGTCTACTTAAAAGTATTAATTTACATCATTTTCAATTAGATGGAGAGTTGAAGTATACGTAATAGTTAAAATTAAGCCAAAGACGATTTGATATCTTGAGAACGATGGAACTTGTGAGTACACTCAAAGATAGAATTCTATTGGATATTTTTCCCCCTTGTTATCTTTATACTATGGGAGAATGAGAAAAAAATGAAAACATGAAGTGACCTTATTATACAGGCTCATCCAAAGAGTCGTTAAAGTCAAAGAAAATTAAACAGCTGACCCCATTCCCACTTGGAGGCATGGACCAAAAATAGATTATATATCTAGAAGTCCAGCTATAATCACTTAATATCAACAAGTTGTTAATTATTTAATATAAAACACTTTTATTTCCATCATAGATAAAATAATATCTAATATAATATATATAACTTTTATTTAACTTATTATTACGTAACATACATATAATGAGTTATTATTATATAAGAAGTGGATGTAAATAGATTTTTTCGTTATCAGTAGCATAAAACATTCTGTCCTCATGCACGCACGAGAAATTCATTTTCTCCTCTAAATATAGTTCGTCTAGAGACGCAAACTTTGAATGGGAAAAAAACAAAAACAAAATCTAGAAAAAGCACATTACAGCTCATGTTCCCGTGGCTTAACAGTGAAAGCTTTTTACTAAAAGAGCAGTATACTTATTGTAGAGGATTATTTAATCCCTACAATAATATTGGCATATGTTTTTTTTTTCTTTCCCTTTCTCAAATATGGCTTTTCTTACAATCTTTTTAATCGAATGGTAATTTTAATTAGATCTGGATAATTCCTTGAAAAAGTCATACTTGTATTCAAATATTTCCAAATATGGCCGGTCCAAGTTAGGCCCTTGTCGACTGGAACTTTGTCTATTATATTTATTAATTCAATAATTTAAATTTAAATATTATAACATTAAACATAAAAATATGAGCACACGTATAATAGTTTTTATTTATATTATTTTATAAAATTACTTTATTTATAAAAAGACATTATGAATAAAAAATGTTTAAATAAAATTAATAAATTTAATATTATTTATAAAATTTATTTTATGAATATTGTTTTTTTGCAATGTATATTAAATTTCTCAAAATGATGTTCATAATTTGAACTCATTTGTTTAAAAAAATATTGATTTTTAGTATCTCTACTAATTATATATATTTTAAATGTTAAGTATATTTTTAAAATTTGTGATTTGTTCTTAAAATATATAAGCGAAAATAAAGTATTTATTTTCATGTATAAAATAGTTCCATATACTTTAATAAATTTAATCTATTTTTTTATTTTTCATCAATAAATGAATTTATTATATTTAAGTGGATGGAAAAATCTATTTTTATATATGATATTATGTACATTATTTATTGTAGATATATAATGATAATTAATTGTGATTAAAATTATAGTGAAAAAATTGAATATTTATATTAAAAATTATTAGAAAATAAAAATATAGAATTTATATAATATGTACAAAATTAGTTAATATAAGTTAGTGTCTCAAATCAAAAGGTTTGTAGATTTGGACTCAAAAGAAACAAAATTTCATTTTTTTTATTATATATGAGGTGGTATAGAGTATAAACATATTACTTAAAAATACTCATATTTTTTATTTTAATAGATTATATTAGATTTGATAATATTGTTATTTTATGTTTGTGTGTTAGATTTATGCTTAGTTATGTTGGTAATACATGTTAGTTAATACAATTATAAATTTAAATAATTTTTTAAAATAAATTATTTATAATAATAAAAAAATAATTTAAATTTAAATTTATAAGTTAACTAATAATAAATTGTAACGTAATCATGTTCTAGGTAATAATCATATTTGTTAGTGCTAGTGTGTCGTGTCAAGGTTTGCACACCTACACTTTAATGAAAAGGATAAAATTATAGAATAAATTTTAATTCTTATATTATATTTTAAAAATAAAAAATATCAATTTATTCGAAATCTTCATTTAATGGCCCTAAGGGACCACTCATAATGCCTTCACCTTGGCCATACCTGCTTCCAAAAAGGTCATTTAGCCTTTAGGCCATACATATATTTTTTTACATTTTAAAAAATATTTATACAGTGTTTTTTAAATATGATTTTTTTTACATTATACAATGTATTTATTAGAGTTAAAAATAAAATTTAATCTACAAAAATGATTATATTATGCCATTAACTCCTAAATTCAGAATGATTTATAGTAAAATTGGTTAGGGTAGAGATTTAACGGGAACTAATTGATTAGATATTCATTTTTTAAGGAAATTGAAAATTATAAAATATTGTATAGGTTGCATACTCATGGCAATTTAAGCTTGAGAATACAAACTTTCTAATTAATACAAGGCACTAACAATTGCATCATGCATGCTACCGTCAATGTACTCTTAAATCTAGATTGAATATACATTTTCATATAAAATGAAATTGAAAAGTAATACAATTTTTTTAAAAGTAATTATTAATGATATTGATTCGACTAGCTAAATCTGGAAAATTTATATTTTAAAATAAGAGAAAGAAAAAGGAGTAAATGAAGGAAAAATCAAAACTCAAGAAAGCAGCCCGCCTCCCTGCGGAGAACAAGGGTTGACTACTAAACAGCTTATAAAAGTAAAAATTGCCCAAAAATATTTGTATGCTTTGAGTAATGTTAATTATTTTATTAAATAATTAAAAATTATATACTGATAAGATTTGAACTCGATTATACAGTAGTGATAGAAGTGTGGAGTAATAATTCATGAAACACAAATCAATCCTATATTTTCCCATTTGAGATCTAAACAAAACTTAAATTGATATTCAACACAAATGATCAGTGGTAATATGCACCACTAATGATTTAAAAATTGTAATCAATTAAATGTTCTAAATCATACACACCAAACAAAAAATACAATATGAATTCCTTACCATTTTGGTGAAGGTTATGGGTTTGATGTACATTTTTGTCTCGGGAAGGAATCGGATTTTGTAGTTTTGTATGGATATTATGTAGGGAGTGAGACAACTTGTAATTGGTGCATGGATTGACTCTCTTTATTGTTTTTGTTTATATTGTAGATATTTTTTTAAGATTAATTTCATATAACACAAATACAATTAATATATCAATTTTTATTATATATAATTATACATATTTATTAATAATACATTGTATTATTTATAATTTATTATAAATTTGAGATAAATAGAAGGTTATTTCACTCCAACTCCGTTTGAAAGGTACCATGGGTTTCAGCAGTAAAGTTTGAATTTTGCGTACCCAACCAGCCAGGCTGTCTGTAATGTTTCTCTCCATGTTTATGCATACACGAGTCTATAAAAAGAACTCATGCATCCCCATTTCTCAAAATAACCAAAAAGAGAGAGAGCTATCTATATTTATTTATATTCTTCACCTATATAGATATAAATTAATTAATAGAAATTAATTAATCTAGATATAAATAGGAAGCCTTATTCACGAATGGCTTCCATTGTCAATATTCAATACTTGTTCACTATTATTACACTACTTATATTTGCTGCTCGTGTTAATGGGCAGCTCTCACCCACCTTCTATTCAAGAACTTGCCCTACTCTTCAAACCATAGTCCGCAATGCCATGAATCAAGCTGTTAAGAAAGAGGCTCGAATGGGTGCCTCTATTCTTCGCTTGTTCTTCCATGACTGCTTTGTAAATGTAAAATTCATATCATTCATCACTCTAATTGGCATGCATGATGGTCATTAATTCAGTACTCTATACTACTACATTATTTTATATAACTGTTTTTAATCTTAAATATTAGAATCCACATGTATATCAATAAGAATTATGAATTATTAATATTTGTAAGAATTAATGTTTATGTAGGGTTGTGATGCATCTATATTACTAGATGACACGTCGACATTCACGGGAGAAAAGAATGCATTTGCTAACCAGAACTCTGTTAGGGGTTTTGAAGTGATTGATAGCATTAAAACAAGTGTTGAAGCTGCCTGCAATGCTACTGTCTCTTGTGCTGATATTTTAGCTCTCGCCACCAGAGATGGTGTTGTTTTGGTTCGTATTTCTCCTTTAATTGCTTTTATTTTTATTTTTTTAAAAAAGGTACAATAATATAAATACTGTAAAATTAATTTTAAGTCAAAGATTAATTTATAATTAATATGAGTATGATTAACCTATTACATATATTTTCCCACTACTTTTGTGTTGTAGCTAGGAGGGCCATCATGGACAGTGCCACTAGGAAGGAGGGATGCAAGAACAGCCAGTCAAACTGCAGCCAACAACCAAATTCCCTCACCATTCGCTGACCTTTCAACCCTAATCTCCATGTTTTCATCCAAAGGTTTGAATGCCCGCGAAATGACCGTCCTCTCAGGAGGCCACACCATCGGCCTCGCACGATGCTCGGCTTTTCGAAACCGCATATACAACGAAACAAACATTAATCCCAGTTTTGCCACCACTAGAAAAGCTAATTGTCCTGCTTCTGGGGGTGATACCAATCTAGCTCCTTTTGATACTACTAAGAATGTGTTTGATAATGACTATTACAAGGCTCTTGTGGTTCAACGTGGACTTCTCCACTCAGATCAGGAACTTTTCAATAATGGTACCCAAGATGCATTGGTTAGGACTTACAGTACCAACCCTGCTCTTTTTTCTAGAGATTTTGCGGCTGCTATGGTCAAGATGAGTAACATCAGTCCTTTAACCGGGGCACAAGGAGAGATTAGAAAAAATTGCCGGATAGTAAACTAAATTAATCCAAAAACTAAAATGGCCTAAGTTGTTAATCATTGTATTTAATTTACGACTATTGTTATATGGGTACGTATGCTCAAATTAATCGTGACCTGTACCTTCGATCACGTAAAAAGTTGTGATTTATATTCTATACTTAAAAGTTTGTTATAATAATATCCCAATTTTAAGATTTTCAATATAACTAATATTTTTAGTTGTTAGAAAATTAATTAATTAAATATTAAATTTAAGTTTTATTTATAAAAAAATAACAAATTATTTAATCACACTTTTAATCAAAGTTAATTAATTGTAATTTATTTAAGGTGTTAAAATTATACTTAAAAATTCAATTATCTCAAAAAATAACTTTCAAATTTTAAGATTATTTAAGAAAATATATTATCAATATAATTTCAAATAATAATTTTTTGTAAAAAGTCTTTAAAATAGAGATTCGGTCTAAATATCTAAATAATTAAATCTAAAATAAAAAGGTATTACTCTAAATTAAGTTTAAGTAATTTAATTTTAATTTTAACTCTTATATTAAGTTTGTTATTAAGAGTAATGTACTCCTTCAAATAACATTATTTATTAAAATATTGAATAAAAATATAATCAATTTATTTTAAAAAATATTTTACATATTCAATATTTTGTAAGTATAATAATGTTATTATTATATCATATTCACTATTAATTAAATATGTTTTAATTAATCAAAGACAAATAAAGAATAACACAAAAGAAGCAATACATATATATGAATTGTAAAAAATATATAATTAATTTCTTAACAATATCCTTACTTAACTTTCAAGAGTTGATTCTAAGATTAGAAAAATTTCGATAGTAATTATACTCTATAATTTATTTAATTAAAAATTATTAAAACATAAACATGTTCTTCCTCAAAATCGAGGGAAGAAATAAATAATTTTTAAAAACTAAAAATATACAAATCTATCTAAAATGAGGAGAGAAGGTTACTAAAAACACAACTTGTATTTAATTTTTTGAATACTAGTAAAATATTATCAAAATCATCCTTTAACTAATTTTTAACTGTTTTGTTATAAAAAATGGCACTACTTCGTTATATCTAATGATAAAATATTAAAATTGCAATAACTATTTTGGCTCTAAATCGATGACATTAAGCGACATGCATAATATGCTAATTCATCATAAAATTTCATGCACTCTTTTTTACTTCCGACATTTGATTATAATCGAAGAAATATCTGTAAAAATAGCACAGTTTTCGTAAAACAATATTGTAATGATTTATTATTATATATAAATTAATATTTTAATGTCATAAATTTTTAATTAATATTTATACTTCTATTATTTATAAAAAATATGTTTTATATTATAAAATTATAGGATTATAAATGCTACTAAAATACTTATTTAATAATTATAAAATTAAAAATATTTACTTTTTATAACAATAAGATTAATAATTATTATTTTATGAATAAAATATTTATTTAAAAAAATTAATGTATTTAATTGAATAACGAAATTGACATATTCATCTAGTAAAAAGGAAGCAAAGGATCTTTTTCCCCGTATTTTTTATGCTATTTTATTATCTTGAAAATTTTAAAAAAATTAATTAATATTTAAAATATAAAATTTAATATAATAGGTATTTGATTATTAAATTAAAATTAAAATACAAGTTGATAATTGAAAAAAAAATTGAGAATCAATTTACAATTTCACATGAGAGAAATATTGTAAAAGTATAATAAGTTAGATAAATTAAATACTTAAATACATTAACTTTTAAATAATACATTAAACGATTATTAAATTTTAAAAATAGAACATTATAAATTTGAAAGATCTTTAATATCCTAATTTTCCAATATAATAAATCTTTAATGTCTTTTTTTTTCAGATTTATCTAACATATATTATACTATTTATAGTACCATTATTAGATTTATAAAAGGAGACATAATAGGTACATCAAGAATTTGGTATCTTATTTTGTAAATTTAATAAATCTTTATGATACTATATGCAAGTTAGTGTATTAAAACATATAAATTATCAAAATTCATAAACCAATTCAATATCATACCCTTTTCCATAAATAAAACTCGATATTTTTGTATTATCTATGCTATTAAAATTTCAAAAATTAATTATGTTTTGAAATGATTTTCATTTAGTATTCATAATGCTTTAAAAGTTTGATTTTTTAAAGTTTAGTTCAATTATATTATCCACGTTATCAAATTTAATATCATTTTAATATCTTTATTTTTTTTATTTACCGTTTAAAAAAATTAAATTAAAATTTTATAAATATTATGAGTACTAGAGTGAAATTATTTCAAAATCTAATCAATTTTTAATTTCTTTTCTTTTCAAAATATGGATATTATAGAATTACTTATCCGAATAAATCAATCTAAAAATTCTATTTAGATAAATTTTATATTTAAAAAATTAATATTTAATTTTAATAGTTATCTCTATTAATTTAATTTGAATTTAAACAACCTATTAAATCATTAAATATCAAATACAAAATTTTAATTATATTTAATTGATAATAATAAAAATAATTTAAGATATTTTTATATTTATTTTAACTATTAACTTGAAATGATATGCGAAACATTCTAAGATAATTAAAATTTTTATTTTTCATGTATTTCTTAAAAATAAATTGAAATATTCTAGTTTTTTTATATATTTGTATAATTATTTTTTATTAATTTTTCATATTATCTTTTTTAAAAATTAAATTAAATTAAAATTTTTATTTTATTTTATTTTATTTATAATTTTATTATTAAAATAAATATAATATTAATAATATTATTTTAATTAAAATGAATTCTTCTTATCATTTATATTTTTATTATATTTTGATTAAACAAAATTAACATTAATTAATTGAAAGTCTGAAATAGTAATAGTGATGCAAACAGAGTTGTTCCATACCATGTGTGATCTGGTATCATCGAATATTTATATGTTAAATTTGATTAATTTTAATTAATTTTAAAGAAAATACAATTATTGATATTATAAAATACAAATACAATTATATTTATATCATCTCATATATTATATTTATTTATTTAATTTATATATTTATTAAATCAATAAAAATTTTAATTTTTTTAATATTTAAAATTTTATTCATTTATTAACGTTGAATACCACTAATTTACTTTCATATTTAATTAATAAATTTTATATTAATTTCTTTTAATAAATTTATAAAAAATCAGTTTAATTTTAGTTATTATTTATTAACCATATCAAAATTATCAAAAAAGTGTTAATTACGTATTCATCACTTGAATTTTAGTGACAATTATATCAAACAATGATCCGTTCGTCCCGCCACGTTCCAACTTCGTACAGAGATAATGATAGAGCGATGGAGGACTCTGATTTGAGCGTGTAGTCAATCGCTTCTAAACCCGCGCGTAGGTATTCCTTGTCTTTGTATCTGTTTTTCTCTTCCAAAGTTACAACTGAGTAGACTCAGGAGAGAGAATATTGATAGGGAGAGACTGGAGAATGTGGAAAAATTGGAGATAGAGAAGATAAAGCTAAATAGGAAAGGAAGAAGTAGGCTCACATGGCCTCCATGCCCTTGGGGCCTCACCATCAACAACCACCACAACAACAACATCAAGACGCAAAGGAGCATTTAAAGCACGTACCTCGCCGAACCTCTGAAATGGACTCCAATAAGGTGCTTCTTATCTTTCTACGATTCGCATTTCACAGTAATCTATGTGAGCTTTGCATCTGTATGTATAGGACCTATAGGTCGGTGTCACTACTCAGATCGAGCTCAGACCTGTATTTACTTGTCGAATTTGGAAGCGATCTAGGTTCTTAGGTTGTCTGAAGTCTGCATCAGCTCACCACAAGTTTCTGGCGGCGAGGAAAGGCTTTTGAAATTTCTTTCACTGTGTATTTCATAGTTTGTAACTTTGGATTTTGGTCTCAGTTCTTTATTATTATTTAAAAAATTTAAATTGTGGCATTTTTTTATACTGAGATCTTGATTTTGAGTTAAGCTCATTTCTTATTTTATTTTGTCTCTGCTTTGTTTCCAGTAAATTCAGAAAATAATCGAAACTGGTATGTTGATCGGTATTATAATGGTTCAATTAGGCCAAAATTATGCCGAAGAACTGGGAGAAAAATAATATGACGTTGTATTTTACACAGAGCTTATTTGAGCTCAAGATCATGCCTCTTTGTCAATTGGAGTGTGAGAATCTGACTCAAACCTTAACTTTTTAATTTTTCTTCTCTCTCTCAGCTACCAAAAGCAGCAGCAGGCTCTGTAGTTTTTAATCTTTTTTTTTTCCTTCACTAGGTTAAGTTTCACTTCTATTTAGTTTATATTGGAGAATTTCACAGATCGTATTTTCATGAATAGTGTTATTTTAAGGTATTATGTCTTCTTCTTATCTTCTACTTTTAGATTTTTTTAATGATCCTTATTGTCAAATAAGGCTTTCTAGTATTGGAAATTGGAATGCATGTTTTTAGTATCCATAGTCATATTATCTATCATTGAGGGATTGTTCTCGATTTCTCCCGGCTTTTTGATTTCACTACAACGTTTTAGTTCTATCTCACCTTTTACATTTTTATGTTCTGAAGTGGATTCTTCTATAAAGTATTATAGTTTGCTTGTGCAAGTCAACATTCTCTAATTCTTAGTCAACAATCTCCAGTTTGGAATGCAAGCTGTCATAGCTTGTGATGCTTTCTTGTTTGTTATGGTTATGATATCTCTGCCTTTTTGCCTTTCCCAGATCCCTCCGTATTTGGTAGATATGTAGGATTATTGAATCTTTTAGATAGATTTTTCATCATCAGTACTGTTTAATTAGTCGTGAAATTTTCAGCCTATTCTAGCTTTTTCTCCATGTTCATTGAATCATTAGCATTTGAAAGTCCAAGTCAACCAAAATTACAGCATGGGATGCCAGGTGGTAATCTTCTTTATTAAATACTAGAGGTAGTATTGAGCCTCATGAATTTACCCAATCGAGCATGTACCACTTATTCGTGAGATTAAAACTTAAACGTGCCCCATTTCGTGCATTGTGCGTTAATATTTGCAATAATATCTTTGTTGGGTGTCATAGGAGAATGGGCCCTTAGATTGAGAATGATTTATGTTATTATTGGTTTAAAGCAGAAAGGTGAGGTTATGTTCATACAACATAACCTCTTCACAGTTAGTTTATAAGGATTCTAATTCTTGAGGAGAAGACATGTCGCTCAATTTGAGAATTTCATTCCATAAGTGTTTAACATGGCACTTGTTAATTAATGTAACCGGCTTCTACATGCACTTAAGTTAATACTTGGGGTGCAATAACTTGCAGGATATGTCTGCTGCTGTTATTGAAGGGAATGATGGTGTCACCGGTCACATCATATCCACAACTATTGGTGGCAAAAATGGTGAACCTAAAAGAGTGAGTATTGTATCCCCTTGGATTGCCATGTTGCTGACCAAAATGATTTGGAAAATTACATAACACCCCTAAAATTTAAACGAAATGGTCGAAGTTCAACTTGAATGAAAACAACTAGATGACATTCAATGTGAAATGATAACTGAACTTATTTTTTAATAGTTGAAATATATAAGTTGGATATAAGAGGTGTTGTTTTTGTAGCTGTAAGTTTTAAGGATATTATTTTTGTTGTTTTTCTAGATAATTTTTTGTATCTCTACCCTTTTTGGCTCAAATTTAGAGAACTATTTAACTCTACCAAAGTATTAGTTTATTGAGCAAGTTTGTGCTTAATTGTTCTACTTGTATTCTGAGCTGTACCCTTTTGGGTTTGATGCAGACAATCAGTTACATGGCAGAGCGTGTTGTAGGTAGTGGATCGTTTGGTATAGTCTTTCAGGTATAAATATTAATTGTTATTAGCACAAAGAAAATTTACTTTTTGTTCACGGGCTTTGTCTCTGATACCCTCTTTTCAGGCAAAGTGCTTGGAAACTGGAGAAACCGTGGCCATAAAGAAGGTTTTGCAGGATAGACGGTATAAAAATCGTGAATTACAGTTAATGCGCTTGATGGATCATCCCAATGTGGTATCACTAAAGCATTGCTTCTTCTCCACAACAAGTAAAGATGAGCTTTTTCTAAATTTGGTGATGGAATATGTACCGGAGACTATGTACAGGGTTCTGAAGCACTATAGCAGTATGAATCAAAGGATGCCACTCATCTATGTGAAACTTTATACCTATCAAGTATGCAACATTTATATTCTCTTTTGAGTTATGTGGGTTTTAATTCTTAGGTAAGAGTTAGGTCGTTGTTCCATTTTTCTGGATTTAATGACCTTTATTTTGTTATCCTTATGATAAATGTGATACTAATCAGATCTTTCGGGGGCTAGCTTATATCCATACTGTTCCTGGAGTTTGTCATAGGGATGTGAAGCCTCAAAATGTTTTGGTAGGTTTTTGCAATGTATTGCAATTTTATAATAAAAAAGGGATACTTGTCTTACCCATTTTATATAATTGTAGGTTGATCCCCTCACCCACCAAGTTAAGCTTTGTGACTTTGGAAGTGCAAAAGTTCTGGTACATTAATGTTTTTCCAATTTTGCATGATTCAAATGTTTTAAAAGCTGCATGGTTATATCGTATTATTAAGTGGGTTCTTTTATTTTTTGTCTTTTACTTTTATTGCTTTTTAGTTATAAAATTGATAGTTTGGCTAATATGTGGATGTATCTGTTGTATCTTATTTTCTCCTGCCTATGGATTCACTTTGTGCTGATCTCTTCCTTTTTATTTTTTTATTTTAAATTTTCTACTTGTATGATTGTATGAGCAGTGGTTCCGTCTGTGTTTAAGTTGCCTACTGCTTCCACCAATGATTGGTACTATTTTCATCCAAACTTCAGATTTATTAGTCTATCCAATTTAAATCTGAACCAGTTGTACATTTTCTTCACTTTCAGTACATTGGTGACCCTACTAGAATAATATATTAATTGATGTAATTCTTCATCGCCTAAATAATGGGAAAGTGGAAGTCCGTTATGGATACAAATAATTCATTCTGACAAGCTGATGGTTTTCTTTTCGTGGTTTTCAGGTCAAGGGTGAAGCAAACATATCATACATATGTTCCCGTTACTATCGAGCTCCAGAACTCATTTTTGGTGCCACAGAATATACATCATCTATTGACATATGGTCAGCTGGTTGTGTACTTGCAGAGCTCCTTCTTGGCCAGGTTAGTAACTTCTTTTGTAACGACATTTTTAATTATATACTGCACGATTTCCCAACTATGGTTATTCACATCTCTTACTAGTAAAACTCCTCCACAGCCTCTGTTTCCTGGAGAGAATGCTGTCGACCAACTTGTAGAAATTATTAAGGTGATTGATTTCTTGCTATTTACATTGCAATTACTTTTGAAATTTGATTTCAGTAATGTTATGCTTATGTATTGGACATCTTGCTGCAGGTTCTTGGTACTCCTACACGAGAAGAAATTAGATGCATGAACCCAAATTACACAGATTTTAGGTTCCCTCAAATTAAGGCTCATCCTTGGCATAAGGTACGTAATTAGCTTCTTCTAGGGTTGTTTTTTGTTATTATGTTAAGATATGGTAACTTAAAATTGCATGGATTTGGCTGCTTAGCATGTAAGAATTATTTCAAGTTACCTCAAATATTTCATTGGCTATTTAAGAAAGAGATTGATCTCTCTTTTTTTTAATATATATACATTTTAGTTTATGCCATAAATGACAAGGATAATAATTATCATTAAATTGACAGTGAAAGTGAGACGTATGATCATTTATAGCATTGCATTGCAGTCCTTGATATCGCCACTACTTGAGGAAATTTTAGGATTGTCTATCTTTCCAAATCGGCAAGAATATTGTCTAGGGAATTGAATTCTTTTCCTGGAAAATTATCTTCTTGTTTTTGCTTATTGAAACTGCCTAGGGATTAATTAATAGCTGTTGCAATTTAGCCTTGTTCTAATAACTTGTAGTCCTATACTTGACGAATCTGTCATTATGTTCTGTTTTCAGGTTTTCCACAAGAGAATGCCTCCAGAAGCAATTGACCTTGCTTCACGGCTTCTTCAATATTCACCAAGTCTTCGCTGTACTGCTGTGAGTTTCGCTTCTCTATTCAATAATTCTTAGCAGTCCATATAATGCCCACTTTCCAAGAAAGTAATAATGTCATCTAATCTACTTGCAAATGAAGGATTTTAGTGGAGTTACAAGCGTGTAGCATGTTTATAGTGATGCAGACAACCGATTTTATACTGTTGTTGAATAGTTTTTTGTGATATGCATGTATTGTTTGCTTACTCAGCTATGTGTTTTTCTCCAATCACAGCTGGAAGCATGCGCACATCCTTTCTTTGATGAACTTCGTGAGCCGAATTCTCGCCTCCCAAATGGCCGCCCTTTACCACATCTTTTCAACTTCAAACAGGAAGTGAGTTAGATGTATACGTTTTCGTATTATCCTTTATAATTTATAAATGCATTTCTTAGAGGAGGTTATACCTGGTTTCTCCAAAACAAAGGGTAAATTGCTTTTGAATGCATCTATGATTGAGACAACCTACTTGAGACTGGTCGGGCCCAACTTGCCTTGCTCAATACATAGCTTAGTTGGATTGTTGGAGCATCTAAGCACTTGTTTGTTTTACTTTTTTAATTTCTTATGGGTTTTGTTTTCTCATCAAATTTTGGTTGCAGCTAGCTGGAACACCACCAGAACTGATCAGTAGGCTGATACCAGAATATGTCCGGCGGCAGGCTCCACATCCACATCCAACTGGTACATGAATGATAAGAGATTAAAATGGAAGGGTATCGTTTCTTGTACTAGTGAATGGAGATGAAGCTGAAGGAAGCTTCTTAAATGGTCCACATGACATAGTGTTGTCAAGATGTACACATACCGGTTCTTCAGCTTAACCTGGAAATTGGTGATATTCTGTCTACTGTCATTTTAGTGTAAAAGAAAAACAATGGTATTTTCCTGCACCTGTACATTGTTTTGATCGCAAGTATTTGAGAAAGCTAGAGTTTAAGGTGAGGCTATTCACGTCTAGCTTAGATAGGAAGCTGCAAATGTCAGAGGGTTCAAACAGTGGTTCTGCGTGCGCTTTACTGAATCGAAGTGTTGTATCTACTTACTAAAGTTTGTGACTATCGGAGAGGCTCCAATTTTTCTTTTACAATGGAAATTAACCTTGTATATCGCTTGCTGGTTTTTATGCTGTCACTCTAAACTTGATTTTAGTAATCTGCAACTGCAAAAATGAAACTCCGTCTCACACAATGATGCTTATTTCCTGCTTATACTGATTCAAACTCATGAATGGAGTGTTATAGGTCAGTCGAGCGGAATATTACTCTCCCTAATTCTTTAAATCTTGTTTTTTTGGTCTTTAATCTTTTAAAATTTCGTAGATAATTTTTAAAAAAATTTATATAGTATAATTTTGTTCTTTTAACTTTTTAATAAATTTATATTTTAATTTTCAAATTGATATTAATATGTAGAGTTTTATAAAGTTGTTTACTAAATCATAGGATTTGAAATTTTTGGACATATAGTAAAGTTTAATTTTTTTTAGGGATTAAGTAATGTAGTTTAAAAGGTAAGAAGCAAATTTGCGTAAAAGATTAGAATAAAATAATATTATTGTCATGATAAAAAAAAAATGAAAAAAATGATATTGTTGTCTATTTTAGTGTATATCATTCTTCTACTACAAATAAAGGCGGAGAATTGGACCACCAAGATTCATGGTTATATCTAGGACTGTTCATCGGATCGAAATCGTTAATTTTTCTGTCATCTGATCCGATTCGACTATCCGCTCGGATTGAAATATCCTAATCCGCATCCAATCCGATCACCTCTTACATCCGCTCAATCCGATCCGTAAACTATTCGGATGACATCCGATCAATCCGACCAATAAATTTAATTAACTCTATTTTTTTGTATTTTTAAATAATTTTTTTAAATTTTTACATAAATCATAACATAAAATTATTTGACTTAAAAAAACATTAAAAAATTAAATAAATATATATTAATTATATATATATATTTAATTTAATAAATATATATTAATTAAATATATATATAATTAATTTCGGTCGAATCGGATGAATCACAGTGAAATCCGCTATCCGATCCGCACTTAACGGATGGAAAAAATCTCCATCCGATCCGACCATCAGATTGGATCGAATCGGATGAAAAATCAACGGATCGGATCGGATTGATCGGATGATCGGATTTTTAGCACATCCCTAATTATATCTGACTGTTCTTAGAATTTTAAAAAATGAAAAAGCTTGTTTCGTTGCATAATTAAAAAAAACATTATTTCAAATCATTATTTAAAAATAATTTTCAATAACTCTTAAAAACATTGAGGTGTTTAGTGGGTATTTTAAAAAACTATTTTCAAAAATAAAAAGCAAAAAACATGATTATGTTATTGTTTAGTCAAATTATTTTTAAAACTAGTTATAATTGTATATTTTTTAATATTAAATTTTGTATTTTTAATATTATAATTAAAATTAAATTGTTTAAAACCTTATATCATTAATTTTCTAAACATAAATTGTCCACATTTGAAAAGAAAAAAAAACATAACTATCAATATGTTTCATTAAATAGTTCTTTAAAATTGTTTTGATAATGCAATGTTTTTAAAATTCCACCTTTTACCTTTTAAAAATAAAAATTGAACTTTTTTAATTATAAAATTTATACATCTTAGAAAAATTGAAATTATTTTTCAAATAAATATGAAATTATAATAATAATAAATCTTTGATTTCATTATGTAAACAAAATAACTACCACCAAATTTCTTTACTCAAGTGCTTTCTAGCACTAAGTATATTGGAGGCATCATTGAAAAGTTAGTATTGATCGATGACAATCAAACCGCTTAATAGATTTCAGTATTTTTTTAAACTCTATAAAATTTTAATATATTATTTAATGCAAAAGTTTTACTAGAGTGTCTAATTAGTAAAAATTAATAAAAATTATAAAATATATCAACGTTAAATTTTATAATAAAAAATATGTAAATTAATATATACATAAGATTTGATAAAATAATATTTTTGTAAGAAAAAGGGCGTTCTAAGATGTTTTAATAATATATGTGACAGACTTAAACCATATTAATAGCAAAGTAAGGAAAAAAAAAAAAAGTTAATGGGCTAATGCTCTAACGGTTATCTCCGTCATTTACGCCATTCTTCGTGTTTTTTATAACAATGAAAACATGTGAGAAGTGTTTCTCAAAATTTTGTTTTTTAGTTCACATAATTTTTAAAAATTGTAATTTAAAAATATGATTAAATATATTAAATTATTTTTAAATATAGAAAAATGTTTTTATATTGCATGGTCAAACAATTTCATTTTTTTATTTTTAAAAATTTCAAATATAGAAAGTTTTTTAATGGGAAAATAAAGTTTTTAAAAATAATTTTTTCTAAAACTTCAAAATAGGAACTTTTTAATAAATTTTAAAAACAAGAAGGACCTGTTTGGCCAAATAGCTTGTAAACTATTTGTTTTATTTATCTAAAAAAATTATTTTTAAAAACAAATCAAGGTATTTGGTAATTGTTTTTAAGTTAGTTATTGTTCTACAAAACAATATGATCTGTTTTTTAAACAACATACTCTAAACACGGGAAACAATATTATTAGGCCTACCAATTCTTGTTAGGGACGATTTGAGTAGTTTATCCTTTTTTTTTTTGTGGTTTACAACTTGTAACAGTGCTTAAACTCTCTCTTTTCCTCCTCTTACTTACATATTTTACTTGCAATGTTTTTCAATAAATTTTTTTTAATTTTTTTTTTGTAATTAAAATATTTTACCTTTTCTAATAGAGTAATTCAATCACTATATTTTGTTGATGCTAAATGGCTTTTGATACTTTAAACGCATGTAGAAAAAAACAAAACAAAATACTTATGAAGAGAAAATAACATGCTTGTTATCACTTATGCCATTTTGAAAATTTAATGATTTCAAATAATGTTTAATGATTAGTAGTTATTTAAGCTATTGACAAATTTCTAAGTTATGATATATGTTAAATTTTAAATGACAAAAATAAATAAATAAAGCATTTCACTATGAAAACAGATTTTATATACAATTTGGCCAAACGCTTAGAGCCTGTTTGGCCATTAAAATTAAAAATTATTTTTTATGATTAAAAAAATTTAATATGTTTGTTCATTTTGTTATGTTGTGATTAAAAGAAATTATGTCATAACTCTCTATTTTTGGAAACTTTTTTATAATTTTTGTTTTTTGAAATTTTGAAAACTTTATAACTTGAAAAAATTTAAATATTTTCTATTTTCAATTTTTAGAATTAAAGAAGTAATCAATAGTACAGTATTTAGTTTACAACTTGAATTAAATGAAATCATTTAATTGTTATTTTTTTGTCACACAAAATACATTATTGAAATCATTATTTTTTTTAAATAATTATTACTTAAAAATAAAATATTTTATTAAAATTATTATTTTTTGAATTGGGTATAGGATTTAAGAATTAAAGTTTAAGATTTTAGGGTTTAGAATTATATGTTTAGATCACACTAAAATTTAATAAAAAATTAGCATAAAAATACAATCATAATTTTTAATAGGATGATATAATTCTTATTCCTTTTACTTTAGGATTTGACTTCATTATATTTTTAATTTATAGTATAATCAAATATAAAATTGTAAGATATTAGTTTCATTCTCATTCACGTTTTTACCGATAAAACATGATATTAGAGTAAAATTATTAAATATAAAAAATATATTTTACTTAATATTACAAATAAAAAAGCTACTAACTAATGGTATAGTTCAGCTAAATGTATATTTATTTAGATGTTATAAAATATTATATTTTAATAAAATTTTAAAAAACTTACTATTTTTAAAAAATTTAGGAAATTTTACTAAACTTTCTAGTTTTCAAAATTATTATATTTTATTAAGTTATTTATTTATACAACATTATATTTAGAAAATTTATAGAAAATTTTTAATTTTTTAAGTTTTTTAGAACTTTTAGTATTGAAAATTTTAGAAGTTTTCTATTTCTGTTTTTTTAAATTTCACAATAGTATCGATTTTTATAAATTTTGAAAAACTTAATATATTTGATTTTTTAATTTTTAATTTTCTAATTATTATAAAATAATATATTATTCACGTACACATAAATAATATTCGATCCCCGAATTTTCTACTTGTGAAGTTTCTATTTTTCGAATTCTTTTGCAAATTTTATTTTTGTAAATTTTAAAAAACATTCTATTTTTGTAAATATTTGAAAAGTATATATTTTTAGAAATTTCCAATAGTTTTATATTTTTGGAAATTAAAGAAATGGAAATTTTTCAAAAGTTGATATTATTAGAAATTTTGAGTACTTTCTATTTTTGGTAATTTAGGAATTATTTCTATTTTTAAATACTATTATAAAAATTACTAAAATTTTAAAAAATTATCTTTGTAAATTTAAAAACTTTCTATTTTGGAATTTTATGGAAAAAAAATTATTTTTTGAATTTTATATTCTTTTAAATTATTGGAATTTTACTATTTTTCAATTTAAAATTTTATTTCTAACAGTTTTAGAAAAATATTATGTTGATTTTTTCTATTTTTGAAATTTATGGAAAAATGTTTTAATTTTTAAACTTAATAATTTTTAAAATTTCTCTTTTTATCAAAATTTTAAAAATTTTATATTTTATATTTTATATTTTACAAAAGTTTCTATTTTCGAATTTTTATATTTTTAAAAATTTTAATGAATTTTTGGTTTTAAATATTTAAGAAAAATGTATTGTTTGTAAAAAATTTCTATCCTAAAATTTTGGAAATTATAATTTTAGAAATTTTTGCAAGTTTCTATTTTCGATTTTTTTATTAAGGATATTCTATTTTTTAAAAGGGTAGAAAATTTTATAGTTTTAATTCTTTTTGAAAACTTTCTATTTTAGAAATTTTGAAAACATTCTTTTATTGTAAATATTTTACAATTTTATATTTGTAAAAATTTAATTGTAATTTTTGATAATTTTTTTATATTTTTGCAAATTATACAGAGGTTTTATTTTAATTTTTTTTTGAAAATATTTCCCTCTTAAAAAATTCTAAAATAGTTGATATACTCGAAACTTTTTTGTGAAAAATAAAATCCTATGACCTTCTACTACTATTTTTATTTTAAATTGAACCTTAATTTATAATTTTATTATTATTTATATTATATTCTTAACGAAGAAATAATTGGATATATATCCGATTAAACATAACATAATTATACATATATCTAACTAAAAATCAAAAAATCTTATTTTTAATATATGTGTTTAATTTTACGTTGGATAATTATGAAGATGTGAATATTTGGACAAAATTAAATTTAATTGAATGTGCCAACTCTGTTCCAATGAGTATGATCACGATCAATTAAAATCTAATATGTTGATTTAGTTGGACATGTATCCAATTTTATTTTGATGAGTGAGATTATTTTCGAGATATGTTCAACTCAACTTCAGAGGTCGGATAAAACAAATTATGACTAACTTAACATCCATTTAATTTTGAATTTACACATTTGTCAAAATTAAATCACAATTATTCAATAAAAACTTCAAATATTTTTAGCATTTTATATAAAAATAAAGTGAGAGTACATCATATATGATATTTGATTAATATGGCTCGTCACATTAGATAATCTAAAAAATTTCAAATTTTTATATTTTTGGTAATTTTACAAAAAAATATATGTTTAGATTTTTATTTTAACAAATTTTTAAAAAAATTCCGTATCTAATTTTTTTTACAAATTTGATATTTTTGGAAAATTTATTAAACTTTATGTATTTGGAAGTTATATAAATATTGATATCTTTGTTAATTTTAGAATATTTTATTTTATATACCGGAATTTTGTGTTATTTGTTTAAAATATTCAATAATTTTGTAGTTTTAAAAATTTGGCTGAACAAAATTTATGATCCATTAACTTATCACAATTTTACACTTATTTCTTTCCTTTGGATTTCTTTCCACTAAGTTTTAAATTTTCAATGCCATCACAACCTATAAAAAAAATAAAATAAGATAATGGAATATAATTATCTTAAAATTATTATATCGTGCCGTATGTTATTAAAAACAAGGCTCATACTACTACAATAATTTTCCGGATCATAAACCGAGCCAAAAAATAATTTTTGCCGGCTTAAAAAGCGGCCCAAAAAATAATAAATTTTGATGGCTTCAAAACCGACCCAAAAAATAAAAAAATAAAAAAAATCACCATTTGAAAACCAAACCAAAAAATAACAAATTATAGGTAACTACAAGTTGTGTAATAAATTAATAGAGTATTACAGAGATGGTATCATTTGAAGGTCCAGCAGACTACTATTGCAAGAAGGCTACAAAAGTAAGGGTGGATGATTTTACAACAACTACTTTTCTTATACTTACTGCTCAATAACATATTTAAGTAGCACGTTCTTTCCACATGCAAAGGGACGTCATTAACTCATTTGATATAACTAGCACGTTCTTTCCACGTGCAACCAAAACTAGTATTTATATACATAGAAGAGTATATAATTTTGTATTCATTTGATATATTTTGTTTGAAAATATATATTTTATTCATTTGATAATTCATATTTCTTTTAGTAGGTAATTTTTGAAATTATATATATATTATATTTTTATTTTGATTGATAATTTTATATTTTTATAAGGTGAATGATATTTTTTTATATTTTCTATTTATTTGATATATTTTATTTAAAAATTATATCTTTTATAGATAAATGATAAAATATATTTATTTCATACTATTTATTTTATTTGATAATTTTATATTTATTTTAAGATATATAATGAGTGGCATCAAAAATTTATTATAACACATGTAAAATATGACTAGCACGCATGTAAAATATGACCATGTTAGTTTTAAAATATATAAATTGCTATTTTTGTGATTACAAGTTTTAAAGATGCATTTTTATTATTTTCTTTAAATTTAACTAGGTTATTTTTTCTTGTATTTTCTTAAAAAATAATACAATTTATCTCCCATATAATTTAACTATTTTGTATTTTATCACATATAATTATCTAAATATTTTTTGTTACTTATACCATGTAATATTATTCTTATCTATTTTTTTTACATATTTAAATTTTTTACATGTTTATTACAATTTATGTTATTTAATTTTTTTATTTTTTTGTCTGTTTGCTTAGATATTAAGATAAGTTATTTAATCTTATTACAATTTAATTTATGTAATTTTGAGTTTTTATTTTAATCAAATAAAACTACACATTAAATATATAACACTTGTGATATAATATTCAAAAATATTAAAACTCTTAAATTTTGGAACATTAACAATGATTTTTTTTATATTATGTTAAAATAAATCGATTAAATTTTTTATAAATTTAATCATAATCATTTAATTACTACCAAAACAGTTCATTTTTGTTATTAAATTTACAACTCTTACCTTATTACTTAGTACGTCCATGGCAAATAATAAATAAAATGGGACCAGGGAATGCGACCAAGCAAAATAACAAATTTGGCTATATGTAGATCGGAATATTAAACATAGAGACTCATCCACACGCCTCAAATTCTCAACAAGAAAAATAACATTAGCAAAAAAAAACCTTTGTTTGATAATTGAAAACCATGAGTCCAATTGTTGAGCACATTTCTGAGTGTTTTGTTAAACCAAATTCCTATTCAGAAGAGTTCAAACAGCAGCCTATTCTGTACTTGACACCATGGGATCAAGCTATGCTCTCAGCACATTACATCCAAAAGGGTCTTCTATTTGCCAAACCACTTGAATTAGCACAAACAAAAGATGACTTCAGGACAGGTATGTTAGACAAGCTCAAGCAATCTCTCTCCCTCATTCTCGTTCACTTTTACCCACTCGCAGGCCGACTTGTAACTGCAATTAATAACGAAAACCCAGTTTCATATTCAATTTATGTAGACAACAACAATAGTCCTGGAGCAAAATTCATATATGCAACTTTAAAAATGACCATATCTGACATACTCACTCCAAATGGTCAGGTGCCTACAGTTGTTCGATCATTTTTTGACCATAATGGAGCTATCAATCACGATGGTCATACAAATAGTTTGCTCTCTGTTAAGGTCATTGAATTAATTGATGGTGTTTTCATTGGATGTTCTACGAATCACAGTGTTATTGATGGAACTTGTTTTTGGAATTTTTTCAACATGTGGTCTGAGATTTTTCAAAAAAATGAAAATGTTGTAACTCCTATTTCAGTTCCTCCTACTATAAAACGCTGGCTTCCCATGGGCCGTAATCGAGTTGACATACCTCTGACTTATAAAGATGAGCTAATCACCAGATGGGAAGTTGCACCTCCCTCTTTGAAATGGAGGGTTTTTCATTTTTCATCAAAATCAATAGCAATACTCAAAGCAAAGGCAAATGAATTAGAACGACAAAGTAGTAAGGAATCTATGTTTATGACCAAGATATCTTCCTTCCAATCCCTTTGTGCTTTTATGTGGAGGTCAATTACAAGAGCACGTGATCTTCCTCGTGGTCAAACAACTAGGTGTTTAGTGATTGCTAGCAATAGAGCAAGACTAAATCCACCTCTGGATGGATATTATTTTGGAAACTCAATTAATGCATTGGTAAAAAATACAACATCTAATGAACTAGTTGAGAATAGTCTTGGATGGGCAGCGATGAAATTGAACCAAGCTGTGGCAGAACATGATGAGAAAAAGATACGTCAATGGGTTGATGATTGGGTAAAGTCTCCATTTACATATGGAATTGGTCATCTATTTCATCCAAATGGTGTCTCTATTGGGAGTTCTCCAAGATTCAATGTTTATGGAAATGAATTTGGGATGGGAAAACCACTAGCAGTTCGAAGTGGGTGTGGGTATAAATTCGATGGGCTTATTTGGGCTTTTGAAGGGCATGAAGGTGGAGGAAGTATTGACTTAGATGTTTGCCTTAAGGCAGAGACACTGTCAGCTCTTGAAGCTGATGAGGAATTCATGGAAATAGCTTCTTAAATTTATCGAATTTTATTTTGATTTTATCGTATTATCGATGATGTTATTTCGTCTGCTGAGAAGGGAGACTGCCTATCTAAATTTATTTCATGGGTGTTCGTCTTACGTTTGTATTTCGATTTCGTATTATGTTTGTGCCGGTTGAGTTAATGACAATTTTAAAAAAAATATGTTTTTATTATTACGGACCTTATTTAAAATGGTAGGATAAAACAGTCAATGAAACATTTTAGCCGTCATTTTCGTGTTAGTTTAAAAAATTGACATCTCAAAGTCCAACTCGAATGGTCGAGAAAGATGATTTTCTCTCTCTCTTTTTTTTTGTTAATAAACTTTTAATATTTATATTTTTAAGTCTTAAATGTCATTCAGCTATGCCCAAAAATAACTCTCGTGGCTCTAAATATGTCTGATATTGTTATTATAATATTATTATTATTTTTTGAAAACAACCATTAATTAGCCGGAGGCATAATTTTTTTATAAGGATGTTTTGTTTGTTATTTTCTTTATTATTATTTTTATTGATTTTTAAATCTTTAACTATATATTTTATATTTAATACATCTCGTGAATTTAAATTTATTAATAAAAATAATATTTAATTTTTATAATAATAAAATATGATTTAGATTTAATAAAAAAAAAGTATGAAAATTTTCTCTTTAAAGACATTATTTGTAATTCTTGAAGGTTTAAACAATATTCAACCAGAAGCCGTACAAAGATTCAAGCAAACAACATAGACAAAAACATGATAGATCAATAATTATTATTATGTATATATTTTTAGATATTAATTTTTTTTATATTTATACATATTTTATCACAATAATATATTAAAATTAGTTATTTTATATTTATTTAAAAATTATAATTATAATTTTTTTAAAGATTTTTTTGAATTTTTATAGATTTTTTTTTTCAAGTAGAGTAATTTAAAAAAAAACTCATTAATCAACTTAGAAAATACACTCATGTGTAGAACCACGTGGTGTCACACGATTCGTTTCGTTTCAATCGTCGATACTCACACAATCCTGCATGCTTTTTATCTCCCACTTCTCATTCCCCCTTGTTTTCACGTCTAAATGCCCTTTAATCACTTTTGACTATTTGATCAATTTTTCTTCTTCATGGCACGTGACACAATGTACCTATGTCCATTTTTTCTTATCTGTGGTTTAAATTTAATATGAGTCTAAAAGTATCTATTTTTATATTAATGTTTAAACAACAAAACATTAAATATAAATAGTAACCAAAATTAAAAAAATATTTATGTGCCTTTTTTTTATTCTTAAAGAAATATCGAAAAACAAGTTGAAGGATATTTGGTTACAATAATTTATCTAAATTATACTTTTTTTTATTATTTTTTATTTACGATGAAAAATTTAGTTTGTTTAGTTCGTGGTTCAAGTAATATGATTTTATAATTTTATTATTTTATATTAAAATTTAAATTTTATTCATATAATTTTTAATTATTTAATAAAAAAAAGAGATTTTAATGACGAGTTAACAAAAAGTCAAAATCAAACCCATTAGGCCCAATTAAATACAACGCTAATGGAAAAGAACAGGTGACTAGGATTTGCTTGTTGCTTCTCACCTTTGGTATACAAAATTGCTAGGTTGCTATCTCTGAATAGACTTATCGAGAAAGATAATTCTTAGTTGCTGATACGTTGGAGATTGTTATTATAATATCATGTATTTTTTTGGTGAAAAACACAAACCATGAACGTGGAGGAGACTGAGCCATAATTTTTTAAAAGTAGATAATTTACTCTAACAATAATATTTATTGTTTTGAAAATAATAATTCTTTTTTTATCTTATTTTTTATATATTTGGCAATTTTCTTGCTATATTTGTAACATTCTAAAAAAAATAAAATTAAAGAAGATAAGTTTAATCGTAAATATGTGTTTTAAAGTTATGTAGTTGTAGTTTTTTCTGAATGTATTTAGAGTTGACAAATAATTTTAGGTAACAAAAACTCAAAATCAGCCCATTCGGCCCAATTAAATAAAAGCCGGTGAAAATGATGCCTCAATTCACATGTCTCGATTTTATTAGTAGGTCGACAATTGACAAGGGTTTCCTTGTTGCTTCGCATCGTTTTACTATTAGATTAGGGTTTTGTAATTGCACTACCATTATCATCGCCGCTGCCAAATCATAATGGTAATGGTTTCGATCTCATTTTATTTCTTTCAAAATTCATTTGTCTTAATTTATGGTTCAGTGTTATCACACTACCTGATGAGTATGAAATGCAGGCTTCGGAAAGGAAATTATCGAACCCCATGAGGGAGATAAAGGTCCAGAAGCTGGTCCTCAACATCTCAGTCGGTGAGAGTGGAGATCGTCTTACCAGAGCTGCTAAGGTAACCATGTCTTTCTTCAACATTATTTGGTTCAAATTCCTTTCTGCTTTCTCTTTTGAGAAGGTTTTCACCTTTAATGTTTTTTACTTTATATGTTTCCTTTTTTTCTATTTTGCAGGTATTGGAGCAGCTCAGTGGCCAAAGCCCTGTTTTCTCTAAGGGTAACAAATTTTTTTTTCTTTTGGTACCAGTTTGCCACCTTGCTTGGAATGTTAGGTTTTACTTTTGAGGTTGAAGAGGAAAACGGTTCACCGATAGGTGGGCTGATAGTCCTGTTTTCACACGTTTAGCTGTAAGTTTTGAACGTGTAGAACATGAGAAACAGAATTTTCCTATAATTTATACGGACTCAGATTGAATACATGGATAAATATTTGTCTTGTTAATCAAATTGAGAATCTTCGATGTCACTACTGCTTTTGTACTTATTTAGGATTTATTGATTTGTTCCGAGATGTTCAGTGTATATTTTTACTTTTTTACAGTCTTAACTCCTTTGCAATTGCATGTACTTCAATTCAATTTCTTTAGTCACTAGTTAATTTCTGGTGGACTTCATACTTGTAAACCAATTATTCTTCTCTATATTACTTTAGTAATGGTTACATGGTTAAGGAATCAATTATTTAAAAAGTTACTAATGAGAACAGAAGGTTGTGGGGTATGGAAGTTTTTAATGCATATTTATGGTTGCTTCAGTTGGCTATCTATTATGTTTTGGCCTTGACCCTTTAATGAAATTTCTTCTATATTTGACCCCAAAAAAAAGTTGTTATCCCATATGAATGTCTCCATTTTATTCCTCGTGTTTTTGGTTTTTTTAATATTCCACTTCATATTTTTTAAAGAATTTTCTTTCTATGTATAGCAAGGTACACTGTTCGTTCCTTTGGAATCAGGCGAAATGAGAAGATTGCTTGCTATGTCACTGTCAGAGGTGAGAAGGCAATGCAGCTTTTGGAGAGTGGACTGAAGGTGAAAGAATACGAACTTCTGAGGAGGAATTTTAGTGATACTGGTTGTTTTGGCTTTGGTATTCAGGAGCACATTGATTTGGGAATCAAGTAAGATCACTCTTTGCATCTTCATCTCCACGTGTGTGTATCCATGTTGCTGGAACTTTGCAAGCTTATTTTTAATGCTCATTTGTCATCTTTTGTCTTATCAGTTGTTTTTCTCTATGTTTTTACTATATCATTGTATGTTATTATAACTTTTTAGGTATGATCCATCCACTGGAATTTATGGAATGGATTTCTATGTCGTGTTGGAGCGACCTGGATACCGTGTGGGGCGTCGACGTAGATGTAAGTCTCGTGTTGGGATCCAGCACCGAGTCACAAAGGAGGATGCTATGAAGTGGTTCCAGGTCAAATATGAAGGTGTGATCCTGAACAAGTCCCAGAACATCCTGTAAGGGCTTGCAGGATTTTCAAACTAGTTTCATAATCTGAAATATTTGACAGTTTTTGTTCTCCTAATCATGACTTGAGTTTTTCTTAATAATTAGAGTTGTTTTTGGGACCTGTTGAATTATTATATCTTGTGTTCTTTTATATAAATTTCGGAGAAGATTATCTTTAATAGACCTTGTTTTTATTTTTTATTACAAGTTCTTTTCATATTACTTGTTTCCTAAAACTATATTGAACCACTCCGATCGCTTATGAGGATCAATGTGTTGGGGAGAATACGGTGATAACCCAGTGATTATTATGGGAAACACAATGTTATCATTGGTTATGATACGAGTAGGTCACGGAAACTCATATGATACGACATAATATGCAGTTGAAAATTGCACTCATTGGTAAAATTGACAAAATTACAATTCATGTCTTTTGAACTAGAATACTATTATTTATATTATTTTTGGTTTAATTTGTAATTATTGAGGTAAGTTTATTAATCTTATAATTAAAAAATTGATCTAAAAAGTAATTTTTTTTTATATTTTCAAATGCACAATAAACGGAGGATATTTTCGACATTTTAAGTAGAGTGAATAAAAAAAAAGCAGAACGAAGCCTGTTTGTCATTTATTTTCACCCTCTAATGTCTTTTTTGTAGACAGCCACTCGGATCAAGAGAATAAAGGCTCATAATTGGAGTTTAAATCCCCACATTTTCCTCCTCTCTACATTCTAAAAAAAAAACAGTGAAAAGAAATAGTAATAAAAGATGATATCTTGCTAATTTTGTGCAGTAAATAAAAATGGTCCTGGTCTCAATGAGGCACTCGGTGATTTTGGTATGACGGAGGTTTTGTGAATAATTATGGTCTGATGGGTGCTTGCGTTTAGCGTCGTTATTAATTTTTTTGTTTCCATTTATTTGAATTACTGAAAATGCCCTTTATTTACTGTGTATTTGAAAATAAAAAAAATAAAAATTAATTTGTGGATCAATTTCTTTTTAATTATAGGATGAATGATTCATCTTAAAAGTTATAAGATATTAAAGCAAAAGTTAGACGGCCTGTAATCCATTATTTACTTGTATGACAGTGTTTTTCCACTTATATATGTGATTTTTAAAATGGTACGTTTAGTTGTAAAATTTTATAATTAGACAGATTAATGGAGGAATTACAAATAAATAAATAAATAACAAGAATTTCGTCTGCTTGTTAAACCAAACGAGTGGAATTCCGACTGGAGACGAAAAAAGGTAGCGGGAAGCGTGAAAGAAACAATTATCCACGAGGTGACACGTGTCATATTTGTGCATGAGATAGTTTGTTCCTTGCTAGATTCATTTAAGTTCATTTTAGATTCTTACAAAAATATTTGGTTCTGAAGCTGCCATCTCAGCACTACATTCTTAGACGACAAACTTTCTTCCTCCTCAAATTCCATTATTATACTCTCTTGTCTTCGTTTTGTTTCACTTCACAAACCCAAACCAAAAACACCTGTATACGAATCTTCAATGGCTCTATTGCTGTCACCGGTATGCGCAGAAACTCTAAAATTCCAGAACCCATTATTAAATCCGTGGAAAAGAAGTTCATTGTGTGTTTTACCGCGCGCCAATAGTGCCTTGAGTTTGATGGGTCATGGTGTCCAGCGAAAAGGCTGTGGCAGAATGAGAGCTGCCACTGATGACTCACCTTCATCGAAGTATGTGGCTGACGATTATTACGAAGTCTTGGGCCTGGTAATGCTCTGTTTCTGATTTCGTTCGGCTTTTTGCCTTTAAAATCGTCGTTTTTATTTATTTATTTCGTATGCAATTGGTTTTTTTCTTTTTTTAACTTAAGAGTTAAAGACTATGCATCTATGATGCTGCATTGTTTTATGATTTCTAGTTCCTGATCGTGTTGTTTTATAGTAAATCAACTTTAGACTATGATGTAAAATGCTCCTTTGATATGTTGATCGTACAATTTTGTTGTTGGTAGTATACAAATTGTTCTTGTTAAAGGCAATGGGACGAGTAAGATCATGTCCCTTTATTATCGTGGTATATCATAGGTTATATTCGCGTTTGATTATTATGTTCTATTGAGACAACCATTTTTATAATTGACACTATAAAAATGAAATGTTTATTTTATCATAATTATTAATTATACTTAGTGTTATTATTATAAGATAAGTTGTTATTAATAAATTTATTGTAGAAATATTGACACCCTAGATATATTATAAAAGTACTGGTTATGGTTAAAATCTCTGCAAGGTTTTTGATTGAAAGCAAAACTGCTTGAATGAGAACAGCAGGCCGAAGGGATACTGTTTTCTGTATCAATGCTTTGTGCAGTCAATACTTTAAAGAGGCATCTTTTTGGTTATGTAATTAGGGAATTTTGATAAATGAATAAATAGAACATGTTACGCAGTTAATTATCTATGGCAGACTCTACACATGTCACATTACTGAGTACGAAAACTGTCACGTCCCATCACTTGGCAAAAACTATTTACTAAAGTTCAATTTCTCAACAGTTTTATTGGATTTTTAAATTGTAGTGAAGTCTGTTTGATTCTTTGAATTTTGCTTTATTTTTTATTTGATAATTTGCTATCCATGTTACTAGCTTCCAGATGCTACACCAGAACAAATAAAGAAAGCTTACTATAACTGCATGAAAGCATGTCATCCAGACTTGAGCGGCAACGATCCGGAGACCACAAACTTTTGCATGTTCATTAATGAGGTTTACGAGGTGGGTTCACATTTGAAATGGACTGCTTTAAGGCTTGAGGATGGTTTGCCTTGGATATTTTTCTGTCCTTTCAATAAATGTAGAATATTGCAGTGCAGTTGCTTAGTGATCCTGTGCAGCGAAGGATTTATGATGAAATTCATGGATACACGGTGACTGCAATAAATCCTTTCCTAGATGATTTCAGCCCCAAGGATCACGTGTTCGTCGACGAGTTTAGCTGCATAGGTATGTATATAGGATTTTCTCTTCTACATATATTCACCAATTTTATGGCTTGGTGGCTGCAGTGTGCATAAATATAGTTTTGTTAGCGTCGACAAAAAGATCAGCTAAACTACCAGAAGTGGTTAAAATCTTCTTAGGGTAGTTGGCATAACATATAGATCTGAGTTGAGTATTTGTATTATGCTTATGATTTTAAGGTGCTATCCCTTGTTCATGGGTAATTAGGGTTTCCTAATGTCAGATTTCTACCTATATGTGAAGAAATGAAAGATACTAAAATGAGATGGAATCTAGAGTGCAAATGAAGTCTGTTACTATACCTATTGATTAATCTATTAACAGTATTGCAACTATATAAACTCTACTTTCTAATTTTCTTTTTAGGTTGCAAAAATTGTGCCAATGTAGCACCAGATATCTTTGCAATTGAGGAAGATTTTGGAAGAGCCAGAGCATACGGCCAATGTAGGAACGTGGAATTAATTCAGGAAGCGATTGATAGTTGGTAGGTCCTTCTTCCAGGCTCGTAAACTGGATAAATCTTATTTATTGCTTGAACCTGTGCCAAATTCAACATATTGAGATTGTTTGCAACAAATGATAAGCCTTCTATTGAAAATTTATCACAAGTTTCACTATAACTCTTTAAAATGTTTCAATTGATTGTGGTTTTTCATGCCTGTTAACTATAATTTCAAATCCAAATATAAAAGGTGAGTATTGACATAGGTTTCTTTATTTCAGCCCAGTTGATTGTATCCATTGGACTTCTGCTGCACAACTATCATTGCTTGAAGATGAAATGCGCAGGGTAGAGAGAGTAAATGTAAGGAAAGCAATTTAATTGTATTTATTTACACGTGAATAAATTATTCATGTAATGTCTATTAGAGTATAAACATGAACATTACTATTATTAGGGATTAAATTTTTAAGATCTGATGTCTCATGTTACTCATACATTAAACAAAATTTATAATGTCTTCATGCCTTTCATTATCTCCATGATGGTAACTGATGTATATTAATTTGCTACAAATTTTATCTTGAACCAATGGTCCTTAAGTTATATGAAGGGATTTCAATGATTAGTGTTGATCCCATAACTAGTTAAACTTTCTTGTGAGTTTTTGCTACTACCTGTTTATACCAAGATTGTAGTTCCATTGTCAAAACCATTTTGTCCTTTGGAATTGTTATTAGTTAGTAGGATTCTTTATTCTTCATAGAGCTGAAGAACAACTGCTTATGTATGTGATAACTGCCTTCGTGGTTAGCTAAAAGGGATTGTTGAACACTTTATAGGTAGCACTGATGCTTTCGGGAATGGGCTCAGCAGCATCAGATGTCTTTAGACTGGTAAGCATGTTGCATTCTTCATGAGTATTTATTGGTAGTAGTGAAAACATGTGTATATGTATGTGTAGGTTATCCATGCAATCACTTTTCTGTAATTCGAGGCTTCTCTTCTTTTTGTTTCTGAATGGTTTTTTTTTTTTTTTTGCGCGTCTTGCAATGGCTCATTTATCTGGTTCTTGTAGTAGTCTTGTGCGGAGAATTTTTTTTCTTATAAAACCCTTGATCATTTGGTTAATCTTACAATTTATTGATATTTGTTTATTGCAGGCAAGTACTCGATGGGAAAAGAGGCAAGCAAAAGTCTTGGTAGGAATTTTTATCAACTATCATTTTCATCTAATTTCAGTCTAAAACGCCCTATGTCATCATTTCTGTTGTTTTCTGCATCTAGTTTTTTCATGTATCATAACTTCAAGTCTCTTTTATCAATAGCTGTCCTTTGATTGAGAATTGAACAAGTTAAATCTAAGTTCAGTCATAGTGCTCGATCATTTGGTGCGAAACTATCATAGTCTTTCAATACAACCTAAGGAAAAGTTCTCTCTAATGCATACATCAAGAGTAAATATGATTTTAGGCCAATTTCTTCTCTTGGTGCAAGAGCTTTTGATGTTTTTCTAGGTAAATAAAACATAAAGAATCATTTGTGATAGTAGAACAAACAAAAAAACGTGACTTTCACCCAACTAATTACATGAAAAATATTGAAATACTATATTTTGTGTATTTCTTCCATTTTTGGTTGCAGGAACAAGCTAAAATTCGTATGATGAAGCAGAAAGATTGTGATAAGACTGAATCATACTGGAGCGATCTTTGGGGTAAACCCACAGTTTACCAAAATTCAGGTAGATTAAAGAAATTTTAGATGTGATTGCAGATGTCAGATTATACAGAACTGAAAGATGGATTGAACTGTTTACAGAGGATAATTATATTTTTTTTCCTTTTCTATACATACGACCTTTAGCTGAACTATACAACATGCGCATAAACTTTGCTTCTCTGATTGTTTCTTGCAGTTTTCGAAAATGCTATACGTTACTCATTGAGATGCATCAGTATTTCCAAATAACTCGTATGATCATGAGTATATATCTTGGATAAATCAATCATATAAACAATTCTCATGTATTCTCCACTACAGCAGTAACAACTAATTTTAGCCATGTGATGCATGCGCATTTCTTTCCCTGACCTTTTAGCTGGTAATTTATAAATGTGCTTGAATCCCTCTGTTAGCTTAATCACACCCTGCTAAAAGTAGGGATGGTAATGTTTTAACATAACACGACAGGTGAATAAAAAATCTAATAAGAATTAGTCAATAATTTTTTCATGTCTTAAAAATTTTATTATTTCATATTATTATAAATATGTAACACGAAAAAAATTAATAATTTTTTTCATATGTCAACTAACATTGAAACCCAATACGATTAATGTCAAAACATGATAAGAATAACACGAAATAAACAGGACACAAACACGGCTAACATAACACGATTGACACACCTAACTAAAAATACAATTTTTTTTTTTTACAATATAAAATTCAAATGCACTTTTTGCAGAGGAGGAAATGAAGGAAAGAGCAAGAAGAGCTGCTGCAGCAGCTAGAAGATGGAGGGAGTACTCAAGAAGGGGTGTCGATAAGCCTCCAACTTTCAAACTTCCCGAGGTAATTTCTAACAAGGAAAAATGAAGAGTGAATATATTTTCAGACTCAAATCTACCTTAGTTGATAGAAATTTATTGAAAATGCTGGTTAGCATATATTTATTTGAACAGCAACCATGTAAAACTCGCATTGATCCTGGAACGGCACTTATCATGTAAATATGTTATCAGATATTAGTTAATGATATAACAACTACACAAGTACAAGGGAACAAGAGAGAGATGTAGAAACTTGTATCTCTATGTCTTAATGTCTTATTCTGTTTCCCTCTTGTCTACTATGAGGACTTGTGGAAATTTCTGTTCACACAAATCCATGTCTAGAAAATTATTAAACTTGCATAGCAAATCTTTATAGCAAATAAATTTTCTGCCACCTCAGAAGATCAACGTAATCTGATGTCTATGGTTTCTTAAACTAAACAATCCAAATCGGATTAAGTCTAATAGAAGTATTAATCGGCATGCAAGAATGGTGGTTAAAATTTGATTCAGAGTATATGTTGTGGATCGATTTCAAAAGCTGAAAGATACTTTTATGATTCAATATAGTAGTATTGTTTCTCAGTTTGGTTTACTCAAAATCAAATTGTTCTTTACTGTCAACTTAAGATGAATTTCCGCGTTGATTTATTATTAATTTTTTTTCTACCTTTTTGGGTCAATCGGTTTAGTTTATTTGATATGCTCCACATTTGTAGCTAAGAGCTCCAAGGTGGCAAGGTGAAATATGAATGAAAATTTTATATATCTCCGCTGCATCTATATTTAAAAATAAATGTTTCATAAATGCTTGTAGATGTACTTAATTTAATAAGACGATTTATGTTTAAATTCCAATACAAAATTGACATATTCTAAGGATTCGTTCACTATAATTATTTACTTTTTTTGTATAGAGACTTCTTTTAGAATAACATCATATTTTTTTATTTTTTTTTGTAAATTAGATACCTTAGTCATTTTTTAAAAAATTAGTGTATTTTGTTTATCTTATTGTTGCACAATTTTAAACACTTTAGTAATTTCTTGTTAATTTTTGTTTTTATATATATATATATTTTTTGATAAAAACACTTAAATTAGATCGAAATTTAATTAAATTAGAACAATTAAGATTATTAAAATTAATCAAAAATTATTAAATTATTCACTATAATAATAATAAAATGATTAAAATAGATCGATTTAAATTAAAGTGACTAATATATTTAATTTGTGAAAATAACAGTGATATTTTGTCAAATTATTGTTAAGTTTAAGTTCAAAATACTCTTAACAAGAATATTCTTTTGAAATGATGAGTGTAACAAAAATCTCATTTTTGAGAGAGTATTAGGTCTGTTGATCCGATCTCTTTCTATTCAATCTTATTTAGTGTTGTAAATGAAGTGAGCTTGACATTAAGTTAAATATTGATAGGGCAAGGTGGAGATTTTTTATCGAGTTTTAATAAAATTTATATTAAAAAATAAAAATATTTATAATCAAACAATATATGTTTAATTATATGTTTTATATTTTTTAATAAAATTTATATTAAAAATAAAAATATTTATAATTATGTTTGATTGAGATTAAAATTTATTAATTAATCATATATAGATGAGATTATATTGTTTGTTTTGATGGTTTTTAATAATAAAAAAATAATTTTTAATTATAATATTGTAGTTTTTTAATAAAATATTTCATTTAATGAGACTAAAATTTAGTTTTAATTAAGAATAGTTATGTTTATTAGTAAATATGTAAGAACTTTAGTTAAAATGGTAAAAAAATCAGTTTCAATCATTTAATGGGAGCAAAAAAAAAGTAATCTTCCATCCCACCTACAGTAACAAATTTTCTATCAATAAATTTTTTGGATTTTCTAAATATTTTTCACCTAGTTTATTACCCTCAAGTGGGAATGAATCTTCTAATGATTTTTTTATACTGATTTTTATCAACTAATAATTATTATTTTTTTAATTTTATTTATAATAAAAAATTTATTTAATAATATAAAATGATATAGATTATTAAATGTATTTTTAAAGATTGAGATTTAAAAATAAGTAAAAATTAATAAATTAATAGTGAAAAGATATCCAAGCACCTCACTTTTTCCGTTCTCTTTTTACCTTTGCGTTTATGGGGCCGAACAACAAGCACTTTGCTTAAAAGTGGGGAGCGTCCTCAAGTGCAATAAGTGATGGTGGTGAGTTTTCCGTTTCCTTCTTTAAAAACGGGACGTGTTGCGAGCATTGACATACTGGCCAATAGAATTTGGGTTACATGTTAAAAAATTCAATTAAAAAGATTACAAAAATTATGATACAATATAATTAATTTAAATAATATATAAAATTTATAAAATAAATTATTATGTATTTATAAAAATACTGATAGCTTTCGATTTTAGTAATCTTATATGTAATTATTTTTATTGTGATAGATATTTTGAAGGTTTTTTTTATTATAGCATAGATAAAATCATTTGTTTTTTGTTATCTTGTATTTATGAGATTTTAATTTATTTTTTTATTTTATGATATTATTAACTCAAAAAATTAAATAATTAAAAATTAAAATGATAAATTTAAAATGATTTATAAAAAATATTAACAATCATCAATCTCATAGTAATACATACATGTAACCACTAAAATAACAATAACTTTTTATAATTTTTAATGACTTTAAAATTTATGAAACTTTATATCTCTTTTAAAAGACAAGTTTTACATTTATTAAAATAAATATATACTTATCAAAACATTTTAAACTAAAACATATTAATATTATTTTGTTTGTTTACCATATATATAACATCAAAACAAAATCATCAAAACAAAATGTAAAAATTATTAAAATCATCAAAATATTAAACAAGTTATAAAATTATAAAAATAATTAAAAAATATATCTTTTTATAACTTTTTTAATTGTAAATTGTAATTTTTATTAAATATATTGATTTAACACATACAAATTTTTTACATTTATTTACGTCTATTAATTTGTAAAGGATTGAATGCATACTTTGATAAAGATCAAATAAATGTTTACGTTTAGAGGCTCAAATGAAGACTCGTTTATTTATGTTTTTTTTTTGTTTTTGTAAGAATCTCTTGTCTTTTGTTAATGGGAATACATAATAGAGAATTTATAACTTTTAAAATTATTTATATATTAAATATTTAAATAATTTTTTAATATAAAATTAATTAGTTTAAAAGATATTTTAATTTTTTTAATTTTCAACTAAAAAATAATTAATATATATAAATTTTATATTAAATATAATTTAAAAATAAGTTATTTATAATTAAATTAAATTATATTTAAAATATATTAATAACTGATTAAACTCACACATTAATATATTTATTTTTACATATTATTTTTGAGGTATGATTTGAATTTTAATATGAAAATTCAAATTCAATCACTTAATATAAGAGAAAAACAAGGTACTAAAAGATCTTCTGTTATAATTATTAAATTAAATATCAAAAATTTTATAATTTTAACATTTTAATCACATAATTTATAAATTAAATATTATTATTTTTATTATAAAAATTAAAATTTTTAAATCCTATAATTTATTAAAATAAATTCTTATAATTTATTAAAAATATAAAAAATAAAATCTATAACCTCTTACTTAAATAATGAAACTATAAATATTAAATTTAAAAATTATAAAATTAAAATATTTATTTTAAAAAATATAACATAATTAATATCTAATATAATAATAAAAAAATTAAATTATGAAAAAAGAAATTTGAATTTTAGTTAAAAAAGAAGAAGAAGAAATTTTATACATTTGATAGTTCAGTCCAAACATTACCCCAACGGAATACGTAGACGTTGAATTTCAAAGCTAAACCGCATATATGGATAAGAATAAGAAACCGAGTGCGGGACAAAGGTAACACAAGCATTAATTACAAAAATACATCGCGATCACTTCTCTCTCTTCTCGTGCGTGTTTTCTTGATCACTTCATTTAATATTTACAAATTCAAATTCTCATGATCATACAAGCAGAAAATTTATTAAGCCTTCCACGAAACAATCTTAATCCACCCAAGAACTAAAGAAATTAGATTAAAAAAATTACTGAGAATTCTTTTGTTATCTTACAGTTGATGCAACAGTATGAGCCCAGAATCTAAGTTGTTCTTTCATGTCCATCTCATTACCCAAAGCTGGTACTTTCCAATTCATCAATATTGGTTTCTCTTTCTTCCTCTGATCCAAAATATCCCAAGCTTCAGATAAATATGGCCTAGAAATTACTTCACTAATATCATCCTCCCCATCTTTATTCCTCTGTCTCTGCAACCCAGGAATTATGGAGACTAACTCTGTATCCTTATCAGCTTCCTCAGAGAAAACAAAACCCAAATCCATAAACCCTTTCAATTCCTCAAACTCAAGGTCTGACAAACTCTTACTACTGTTTCCTCTCTTCCTTTCTCTCAATTTTGTATTCTTGGGCACCTGAACAAGGTCTTCTTGTTCCACTCTGTCCTTGGAAAATTCTGTGACTTCTTTGCCAGAGAGAATTGGTTGCAACTTTGGTAGGGTCAGGACTGTGTTTGGAGAGATAGAATCTGAGAAAAAGCTGCGTGTTGGGTTCAATAGTGTCTGCTCACTCAAAGATCTTACCTTGAGGGTTGGTAAGCGTGAAAAGTTTGGTTCTTGTATCTCTTCTTGGATTTGGTGAGATGGGTTTGTTGTAGATTGGAGTTTTGAAGAAGAAATGTTTGTAAGAATTGAATTTTCAAACCAGCAAGTGTCAAAGAGGCCGAGAAATATTTCTTCTTCTGTAGCCATATGTGGCTCTGAGAGTAGAAAATAAATCGTTGAGAATTAGATGTGAATAGAAGTTGGATAGGCTTTGCCAGTTCTAAACGTGGATTTTAAGAATATATGGCATCACAGTTTCTTTACTGTTTAGTCAAAGCATATATTTCACGTGTCTTCCTAAAATATCAGTCACGTATTCTAACTTATCGAAACTTTACTTGTGTAAGAGTGGAAAAATGTTTCACGTGACTAAAAAAAATTCTTATTAAATTAATTAAAATATATTTTATAGCACTAGTGTAAAACGTGTTACCTTAATTCCTCATGTACATTATCTCCTGACGACTTTTGTATTGCAAAAAGAGAATTCTCTCCCCCAAATTTGGGACTTTTTTTCATTTAATATATTCAAATAAATATTATTTGTTTTATATTTTTTATTATACTGATATTTTTTTTTATTAACTATATATGGGAGTGCTTTGTTGCTTTTCTGTGTAGGAAAACACACACTACGTATGTCACGTTTTTTTACTTACAACAGTCTCCACCAAAAATATTGATAGTGTTTTTAATATTTTATTTATTTAATGATTTACTGTAATCACGCTGCTAGCTATAAACATTAAAACCTAATTTTTGCTTGCATCGTCGTAAACTCAATTCAGAGTTCCAAATACAATTAGATGCTGATTTGAAACTTATGAGTTTCTTTTTAGCTTTAATTTAAACTTTTAATTTTTCGAGATATAACCATTTTTCTTCGAAAAATAACAACTCACTTGACTTCATATTTCTATCACACAATTTTTCTCATTTGTCTTTTTTTTTTATAAAGTGTTCAATTTATACTTAATTGTATACGTTAGAAGATATTTTACTTATATAGATAAACAGTAGATATTAAGAAAAAAAATTGTATTTTACAAAAAATGAATATATTGTATTTTTATTTTATATATGACATTATTAATAGTATAATTTTCTACATGTACAATTCTTTTACCTTCATGAAATATAATTAGTGGAGTAATTTATTTAAACAGTTAAGTTACATTTATACTAAATTTGGGTCATTCAAGTGTTGTAATCTATTGTAAAAAATATGTGTAATAATTTGTATAATATACAAAATATCTTCATGTCCTCTTTTATACATTCTTTTAGAGTTCTTTAATCAATTTTCTTAATGTTCGCTCAGGAATTGTAATCAATTAGCATCTCGCATCTTTTGATGCTATAATAATTTGTATTTATATTAATTTTATTCGCAAAGGTTTTTTTATAATAATTTTATTCGTAAAGTTAAACGAATATTGTTTTGGCATCTTTCTTCTAATACCCACTCATGAGTCATCAGGTACCTGTCCATTCCAAAATATGCTCAAATGTTGTCGCGGTTATTACATGGTACAATAATTTTATCTTAAATATTATTTTATTTTTATTTTTTACTTACATTTAATAAAATATATTAATTTATATATATTTTTATTTAATAGAGATTTTTCATGTATAAATTTGACGTAGGGTTCTTTGTAATTTTTTTACTATTCACTTAACTCGCTAATTTTATTTTGTTATTTTTATATAGTTAAATATATATTTTATTACTTTTTAATTCATTTTTCTCTTGAATATTTTTTTCTCTCAACAGCTTCATTCATATTATATTATTTTATTATTAATCCAACTTAAATTGAATTTTTTTCCTAATTATTCTTTTCCTTTTTTAATAATAGTAAAGACTAAAGATTCATTAAGTTTCAGCAAAACACTTAATCATTGATTTTTATGATATTAACATTTCTTATAATAACTACATATTTGATATATATAACTATTGAGTTGCATATCCATAGAAACTATTTTTTATATTGGTTCAATATTTTTTTCATACAAATTACATATTAGATAATGTTTTATTATTTTTCTTTATATAAAATTAAAAAACTACTTATGGTATTTAAGTCGATATGTAAAGTCGGTTTTTGAAAAAACCGATTTATAATGAATTTAAAGTCAGTTCGGTATAGAACCGACGCTATCCACGTAGGATGTAGCATCGGTTGACACCTGAAACCGATGCTATCTACGTAACATAACGTTTGTTGACACGTAGAACCGACAATACACACGTGGATAAATTCTTTTCTCTTCTTTCTTCCCCAGACAGAAACTATTCCAAGGTTGCATAACTCTCAAAAACCCAAAACCTCCTCCATTTTTCCTCCACTCTTTCTCATTTTCCGACCACCTACGACTACCATTTCCAGCACCGGTTAGTGGGTTTTCTTCTCCTCTAATTAATCTTTTAGATCCCCTATTTTTTTAGCAAAATATTCAAAAAATTTATACCCATTTCTCACTTACAAAACGTCATTTTTTCTTCCTTTCCTTCATTTTGTCACTTCATTTACTTTTGTAAGTATTTCTATTAATTTTACGCACTTATTATTCATATTTTTTTCTGTTATTATGTGTTATTATTTATGTGTATAATTTTTTGTATTATATATATAGGTTTGTATTATAACATCATGAGAAGAATATGATGATTTTGAATAAAATAGAACAAAACCATGATAATTTTTCTACTATTAATTAATATTTTATTTTTCAAATATTTGTATTATTTGAACTATTTGCTTAACTGGTTTTGTTTTTTTTTCTGCTCGAATACAGGTTTTTATTTGATTATAATAGAAAATGAGTAAAAATTAAAAAAAAATTAAAGTCAGTTCACGCGTTGAACCGACTTTAAATTTTAAGTTATTTCATTTAAAGTTGATTCAACGTACCGATTTTAATATCACTTTTTGTAATCGTGGGTAGTGATATATATATAGTTATCAGTGAAATTGTTGGGATCTTAGGCTATAGAGGAAAAGTAAACAATATCATAAATGTTCTTTATTAAAATTACATCTGTGAAAAATTTTCAATAAAATAAAAAAATACATTAAATTAATATCTTTATTAAACGTGAGTTTTACTAAAATACAAGTTGAAGAATAAAGATAAAAATGTTTCTGGCTCTGGCTCCTTAACAAGTTTAGAACCCGTAGGTTAATAACAAAAATAATGTTTGCATTGATGCCTAAACAGGCTAAACATGTTAAACTCATGATGCTACTGATTCAAGTATGAAAATAAACAACTTTAGGTGTCAAATGTGAGGTTTTTAACCTAAATCATTGATGAATATCCAAAGTCCCCTTAAAAATAATTTAGTCTAAATTTGAGTATGAGAATATGCATAGTGTATGAAAACTGTGAATCACATATATTCTTTTGCATTTTGAAAATCTTTCACTTTAAATTAAGGGGAGAATAGTTTATTCTTAGCTTTCTTTAAAATGGTTAAGAGTACTTGTATTCTCAGATGAGCTTTACAACTGCCAATATGTACAATTATACAACTAATCATATAGATTATTTCAAAAAATATATATATATATATCAAGATGTATAACTTCATAAAAAGTATGCATACGTCCAAAGTCAAAAGTACGTATATTGCTAGAATATAAATATTCAAATAACCACACTTCTCATCCAATCAAACTAAGAAAATATCTTAAATATAATTTATAATATATTATATTATATTATAATTATTTATACAGTATTTGACGACATTCTTCCAAATATAGTAAAATAGAATTGATAATAAATATTTTAATAAAATAATTTTTAATTTATTTTATGTATTTTTCTTACTTGTCAAAATAATTTTATTATAAAAATTTATTTAAATCAAAATTTAATTTATTTATATATTTTTTCTATATTTTAAAAATAATAAAATATTTTTAATTTGAGAAGAAATAAAAAATTAAGATACATAATTTTAAAATTAAAATTTTAAACAAACTAGATAAATGTACAATATTGTTTAAATTCATACTTACTAATGATATCAAATTTTTACATTACCATACAATTTTCATTCTATATAATATGATCTTATTTTATAATCAAGCACATAATTGTATAAATATTATATAGTCAAGATTAACAAATATGTTATGTATTTACTTGAAAGAGAGAGAATGAGTAGAAAGTGAATTATTTTTATTCTCATGTTTACTTCTTAAAAGCTTCCACAAATTTGGGACTCATTTTCATTGATTGTTTATACACTCTTTCTTTTATATTAATTCATTTTTTTCTTTCAAATTCACAATAAAATTATAAAATAATCCCTTATTTTTTATTTTTATTAGTTATTATTACTATTAAAAGACAATTTGAGTAAATTAATATTTTTATTTTGATTGGTTTGTATTTTTAAAAAATATAAAGAAAGAGAATAAATTTTATTTTTTCTTTTCTCTGCTATTTATTTCAATTAATTTTTATTATAAATTAATAAAATCAGTATAAACAAACCATTTTTACTTGTTGATCAAGTATGTAATAATCATTAGATTATTAAGTTAAAAAATTTAACTCAATAATCAAACATATTTATAATCTTTATAAAATTTAATATACAAGTTATTTTAATACGTAGGACATTCTTCAAATAGAAATGTAGTAATCAATGACCTTTTTTCCCTTCTAAAAAAATTAATTAATAAATAGCGTCAACATCATATACTTATTATAAAAATAATATTTAAATTTTATATTTATTTTTTGTAACATTTTAGTTGTATTATTATTAAAAAGTGATCTTAGAAAAACAAAGGTCATTGACTATTACGTATATGTATTTATTTTTTATTTTATTTTATTTTTTGATTTATTCAACCTCTTTTAATTTAAATAAAGTGTATATGAAATAATTAAAGAAAAATAAAAAATAAATAAATAATTAAAAATGATTATTTATCCTTATATAGTCATTTTGTTCGTAACAATAAGACTAAAATTTTTTTATTTTATTTTTTAATTTATTCATGTGTATTAGATATAAATTGTTTTAATTTAAATAAATTATAACCGAAATAATTAAATTTAAAAAAATTATTATTTGTATTTATGTAGTTACTTTTTTATAAAATAAGATTAAAATATCACAAAAAATAAATACACGATCTAATTTTTATTTTTAAAATAAGTATGTAAACTTTCTGATCACTCTCCCTCGTTAAAATTGGTCGATAAGAATACATTTAACTAAACATTTTATTTTCTATTTTCCATATATATACGTGATCGTCTTTCTCTATCTCCATCTCCCTAAGAATGAGTGTTGAAGAAAACATTATATTTGCTTGTTAAGGTTCGGGCTTAAAGCCTTCAGGAATCTAATACACACTACGGTTTTGGAACACACTTTGTCTCCATTCCAATCCAACGAGGCATTGAAGGAAATGGCTTTGAAACTATCGGAACTTACTAACAATCTTTTGCATTATTTACTCAATTTTTTTTCCGATAAATATTTATTTAGCTGATACCAATGATGCAATGTCTACGATAATGTATTATTGTACTCTAATTTTTTCATTTTTTTTTAAATATAGAGTATAAACTCTCCTTTTATTTCGGTTAATTCATAAAAAATATAAACTTATTTACTAATTTTTTCTGCCAAAAAAATTTATTATATTATTATATTTTAATCATCACTAATTGGTTATTAAGATAATTTATTTTTTTCTTTATTTTAAAATAACATATTAAATTATCACCAACACATTTATAGTTTATGGAATATTGGAATTACAACTAACATTATTGTACCTTTTCATTATAACACAATTGTAAAATAACTTTTAATCTATTGACAGTACCTTTATAAAATGAGAAAAAGGCCATCATCATAATGTATTACGCGTGTAGTCTATATGTAGTTTCAATCTAATAAGACTTTAAAAGGTTAATGAGCCTATTTTCACTTTTCTTTATTTATATAATTTTATTTTAATTTTTGTATAAAATATGTATTTTTTATGTTATATATATATATATATATATATATGCACTACATTAAATAAAACTTAATTTTTTTACATTATATAAAAATTAATATATGTACAATAGGGTAAAGGGCATAAAAATCAAACTTTATTTATAAAAAAAAATTGATTTTCAATTAAATCAAATTATTTTCCGTTTCATATTTATTTAGTAGTTTTTCTCACCATAAAGAAGTGAATTTCAAAAAATGCAAAATTTTAAGGTGTTGGAATGTCATTTAAAAATATTAAATTAAATAATTATTGTCATAACATAATTGTAACGTCACAAATTTATAATAAATACAAATGATATAGTCATTAAATTGGATGTAAAATTATAGGCAGAATTACACTAACAAATCACAAGCTCTGATGATCTCACACTTTCCTACAAAATAATTAGTTTTTGATGAGTCACGTAAGGAAATGAAAACATTTTGAATACTCATCCTCTTAAATTATTTTGTTTAGAGTCCATATGTTTTGACTATGACATCCTTTGTGCACGACAGAAATGTATTTACAATTAAGTTACAAATATCATATTAATTATCTTTTTATTTCATAAAAATAAAAAACCCTACCAAAAAAAACTTAAATATTTTAATTTATTTGAGTTATAATACTTTATTGTTTAGATAGTATAAGAACCTCGTTATATATGTTTTAAATAGGTAAAAAAAATATAATTCCAAAAATAAGCATACATGCAAAACAAAAAAAAAGTAAAATATAAACTGTAAATCAAATGTAATTATGAGGAGTGCTTAAAACTAGAGAGACTTGATTCAACTCTGTTTATTTCAATTCAATTTAAATTATACAATTTTCTCATTATAATTAAGTTAGTTTGAATTTAAAAATTACATAATCAATCTCATAGATTTTATCAGTTTTTGAGATTAAGTTTTTACAAGAATGATAAAATTTATACTTATATTATATTATATATTTTTTATTTTTATTTTAATATAATAATTTTATTTAATAAAAAGTAAAAAAAAATATAACAAAAATAATAGTTTTTTCTTGCCCATTTCTCATTAATGCACTCCACATTTTCAAATTTCAATAATAAAAAATAGATAATATTTAGTTAATTTTAAATTTTATACTTTTATCGATACAAAATTAATTAAATTAATAAAATGGTAATTTTTGTAATTAAAATAAAAATTTAGATAAAATTATTCAAAAGTAAAAATAGTTACACTGGAAAATATACGTGGTACGTAATTTATTAAAATGTTAAAAAAAATATACGTGGTACGTAATTTATTAAAATGTTAAAAAAAATATGTGTTCTCACGATGAATAGTTATGATATCAATCAAAATGCAGTTCTTGCATTTATTATTTAATATTTCTTTCGAAAATTATATAAACAATCGGGAGCTTGGGGAATTAAAGCTGTTGGAAAAAATTGTATGATTTTAAAAATAATTTCTGTTAAATTTTATTTTAATTCAAATTATATTATTTTTATTATTACCTAAAAAACTTGGATGTATTTATCCTAATTTTTTTAAATATTAATAATTTATTATTTAATTGATAGAAAAATAAAAATCTACAATAAATTATATAATAATTTAGGGATTAAGGAAAATAATAATTATTATTCTAAAATATGTAAATAATTTTTTTTAAAATTATAATATATGATTTATACTTTTTACATATAATATAGATCAAGGTTTGAATTATTGATGTGCCCATTATGTATAGAAATATAAATTAAAATGTTCATTTTAAAATAATAAAAAGGAATTATCATAGCTCACTTCCTTGTTTTTTTTAAAGTGATACCATCTATGCAATGGTATTAAAATAGGATTAACAAAAAGGGATTATCATTGCTTTTTTTTTTCTTCTTTTTCTTCCCTTGGTTCTCCTCTTTTCTTCTATCTACTCTCTTTTTTTTTTTTACACATTTATTTATTTATATAAAAATTTCTCTAATCTCTTTTATCACTAAACTCTAGACACTAAACCATAAACTATAATTTTTAAATACTAAATTTTAAATTTTAAATCTTAAATCTTAAACACAATCAAAAATATATAGTGAGAAAGAAAAAAAAATTAAGAAGAAGAGTTAAAAAAAAGAAGAGAAAATAATAAAAAAAATATTAGAGGACTAAAGCACCCTTCAGTACTGGGGAAAACATGGTACCGTCCCTTTCTACTGGGGAAATTATTTTTGATTAATAATAATAAGTCACTAGATGCATATGCTATTATCATATTCAAAGTTGTATCACTGGCTGTATTTTTTAAAGATACTTACTATATAATTTTTGTGTAGTTATATATATAGTTGAGAAATTCAATTGTATTATATAATTAATTTTGACTTATTAAATATATATATTTAAATTGTATAAAATATTTAATTTAATCTGTTTAAATTTTAATTTTAAAATTAAGTGTATGAATTTTTTTTTCACCTCAATTAAAAACATTATTATTTATTTTTAAATTAAAAAAATAAGAAATATTAATTTAATATAATACAACTATACATCGAACAAAACATACAATAAATGTTCACGTTATATCCTCTCTATTTTTTGTTCACATTATACCTGTTCTTACTTTTGTTTTTTTTTTATTTGATAAACAAAAGTTTTCACTAACCAAACCAAAAATATTACACTTAAAAAATTAAGAAAAAAAATCTTTAAAGAGACATCCAAAAAGGACATGAATCTTAAAAATAAGCAACAAACATCATTATCTATAATACAATTCAACTATTACAAGATATTATAATTTATACAAAACTTTAAAGATTTCAAAACGAAGAATACAAAAAGATCACCATTAGTTATTTATTTTTATAACGATATTAATTTACGTTGTTATAATATCATTATAAAAAAAGATTATTTACATATTAATTTTACTGTGTGAAAAATAATAAAAAATTAATTTTCATGCAAGTTTGCAGAGTGAATATACACCATCCGCTAGCCTAAGTTCAAACTAACAAATGCTTGTAATCTTTAGTTTTGTTAATCCCCCTTTTTTTTCCTTAGATGATAGTACGGTTTAATAGTATAAAAGGATGAATTATCGTTTTTTAACTTTTCTTTATCTGATGTACATATATATTTTTCTAAATGTTTAAAAATATAATACATATATATTTTTATAAAATAAAAAAAACATATATTTTTAAAGGTTAAAAAATAAAACTACCTAATTAATTTAATTATATAAAAAAACTAGAGGGTATTCAATTATTCACTATGCGTGCGTGGTTTAAATCATTTGCGAAAAGTCATAATGTCTACCATTGGACCTAATCCTAAATGGTTTGAATAAATGAATATCAAATCAAGGACAACCTAATTCTACCAACTCTTACTCATGTGTAAATGTAATTGTATATTATCGATATTCAATATTCAAGTATTTTTTTAGCAAAAAATAAAAAAATTAGTAACTCAAAAAAAATTGTTATATATATTTTAGTGTAAAAAAATAAAATTAATTCATTTGTTTAGAAATTTTCAATCGTGAATTGTATATAATATCTTTATATATAAAAACCAATTATAATATTCTTGTATATAAAAAAAAAAGATTCCTAAATGCGCTAGCCCTTCTTCCTGGTTTTTTCCCCTTCCTCCTCCTCTTCTTCTTCTTCTTCGTTTTTTTTTTTTGGCTAGCCCTTCTTTTTTTATGATATTTTTTAGAAACATAATAGATACTTATTATTCACAATTAATAATTTTTTTAAAAAAATTATTCATTCAAATAGATTTATTAATGAATAATTATACAATAAATACTCATATAATTTAATAAAATAATTTTTAATTATAAAATTAAATTGAATCACAATAATCTGTGCAAGCAAGGATTCAAAACTAGTTTCATTAAAAAGACCTGCTTAAATCGTTCTTGTTATAAATTTACAATAGTATTTTCTCTTAAATATCACTATTTCCTTTGCAAATGTGAAAATTACTAAAACAAACATCAAGAAATCATTTTTATGTACATTTTTGAGGTAATTAAAAAAGAATTTAAATATAAAAAAGGTTTATCAGTTTTAACAAATGGTGCGTCACTTGTTGTAAATGAAAGAAAACATGATTGGTTGAAACTCCCCTCTCTTATTATATTCCTCGTAAAATTAATTAGTTAAGCTTGAGTTTGTAAATAATACTTTTTCTTTTTAAAACTTTAATTTAGAGCTGAAGATTAACATTTTCACGGTTAAAAAAAAAACTGTATTCCTGCTTCAGTGTCACTTTATTTTCCACATAAAAGTATTATTCTCGCTGCATTTGAGTTTAATTACAAACCAAACAATACGTAAAAAAATTGTTAGAAATTATGGATGTCAATGGCATTACATGAAATTTATTAGAGTAGTTTTGTGTGACTATTTACATGATAAAAACCATAAATAGGATAAGATGGTAAAATAATGGTTAATTGATGTAATTTTAATTTATGATTTGAAATAAAAAAAAATTATTATTAAATTAATCACATATAAGAGGTTTTATTGGAATTGTTCTAAGAGTTACCAATATTGAATCATATAAAAACATCATATTTGATATTCCCATGTATGTGCTATCGGTTAACATACAAGCAAAAATTAGAGATGAATACATAACTATTTTCTCTTATTCTTCTAGTTTAATTTTTTAGATAAGTATGTATGGATGATTTACTCAACTATTGATCATTTATAAACACTTACATATAGATAAATATCTTTAAAAATATGTTATATTTCTTCTTATAGTTTAAGTTTTTGAAGAGTTAATATTTAATAACTTTTAACATGATATTAGAGTCGAAAGATTCTGTATTTAAGATCTAATAACCTCAATAATTAAATTATAATTCTTTGTTATGTATAGTGTATATATCCAACACTTATGTAGTAATAAATATATAAAATTAATATTTATCATTACCTCAATAACTTAACTATTATAATATATAGTTGATTTCTCGACCATTTATAATAATCTTAATATACTTCATTTATTTATGATATTCTTTAGAAAAAAATCTTAGAAATGTATTCAATTAATAATCAAGAAAATATATTTTTCATCCTATCATTTTTTTAGAAAATAAATTTCCATTCATTAAAAGTAAAATTACAAAAATAATTCAATAACATAATCAATATGATCATGTATACGAATCATTTCGATGTTAATATTGATAATATTCATCTCATTTAATATATATTTTTTTGCTTGAATTGTTACAAAATTTGTACTATTGTTTTCAACTAACTTAACTGATTTAATTAATGATCTTGATCCACTTTAAAGATTTGATCCAAAATAAAAATCTATGCAAAAATAATAAAGAAAGCATATAAAAAATCTATGAGAAAATATATCATCCAAATTTAAAATGTAGATGGAAATTAAAACATCACAAATGATAATTAATTATATTTAATTAACATGAAATATAAATAAAATTTACTCAAAAATAGAACCTCTTGATTATGAGAATATCATTATCTCAATAGGTAAAAACTAAAATATGAATATGAACAAGATAGAGAGGATACAACTATTATAATTCGAGATTGTGGCTATCATCTCTTACTTGGAAGTAAAAGTTTATGAGGATTTTTTTAGTACTTTTAAAATATTAAAAAATTATTTTATTCATAATATATATTATGTAAAATGTAATATTTTTATTTTCTTAATTATACCATATTATTTTATTTTAATGTTTATTAAAAATTTCACCAATATTAATAATTATTTTGATATTTTCTTAAAAATTGAAATATTAATATCTTTATAAATACATGTATTATAATCCTTGTGTCATAGTACATAACAACCATTACTCTAATGGTTGCAATCCTGAATAATTCTCCCCTCATCAACTCCATTTTTATATTGTTATTTTTCATGTTTCCCTTCTTTCTTTATTGAATTTGAATCTTCACTTGCTTTGGACCGTTTGTTGTACCATCCAATTAATTTAGGATTGCACAACTCCTTATGATAGACTTAGTCTTATAATATTATACCCAATTTGTTTTTAAAATATTGTAAACTTTAATTAAGCTTAAATTATATGCAATAGTATTTCATTAATTAAGCTTAAATTACACCATTTTTTAGTCCGTATTTGCTTGCACGTCCCTAATAAACTACGCAGTTATCTATCTGTCACCATTAGACTCCATATATGAAAATAGATGACCCTCTTCATCCCCTTCGGCTTTTTCCTCCCTCTCCCTCTCTCTCTCTCTCTCATTTTATTAGAAGGAATTAATAAATTAACTTATGGTTGTATCTAGCTTCAAAAGCTTCACATACAAAATTAAAGTTGTATATATCGCCAACAGACGGGTGAGATTAATTCCTGTGAAAGAAACTTGATCATGGATCGTAGATTTCGCAACAGCACATTCATCAGTGACGTGGAGGAACCCGAAATCATTTTAACGGAGAACGGTCCGGACTCTCCCTCCTCAGGTGACGACTCCAAAATTGTCACAGCTCCATCTTCCAAGAAAAGGTTTTAAGATTGCCTTTTATTTTGCCCATTATTGATTTATCGATTTATTATTATTATTATTATTTTTTGAAGAAGGTAGCTAACTATTATGGGGTTTGGGTTTTGTATATGTAACGTGATATGTTATAGTAAGAGAGGAGGGCAGAAGAGGGTGGTTTCAGTGCCGATCGGTGACGTGGAGGGATCTAAGAGCAAAGGGGAAGCATATCCACCGTCCGATTCTTGGGCCTGGAGGAAGTACGGCCAAAAGCCCATTAAGGGCTCTCCTTATCCCAGGTATATATGCCACTAATTAATTTTTTTTCAAGTTTGGTTGTCTTTTGCTTCTTAATTTGTAATATTAATCACTCAATTATGCTTCGAGGAAGAACTACATAAATTCATTAAGGCAATTCAGCAAAGGGACTTAATTGATTAAAGAAATAGCTTGTCATGACATTATAGTTTTTGCTAATGGATCATAGAATAATGAAATTTTCACCACTTCGAATTTATCGCCGCGAATTTCTTTATTGAATTTTAGGCTACTTCTTTAATTCTTTTGATCTGGTTTTAGACTTGAACTCCGTATCATTCGGGAAGAGGAGAAGCGTATTTTAGTACCTGGGCGGCTACTAAAATGCGCTTGTTGTAGTAGTTGAAACATTGCTATACCGTCTACTCTTGCCATCAGCGCGTGTATTATATAAATGATAGCCTTGTAGCTTGTTCTTCTCATAAATATTCACGTAGGATTCTCTGACAAAGATAAGTTCATCATTATTGTATGATTGTAGGATTCTGGAACGGGCTGTCCGATAAAGCAACGCATAAGACAAATTTTTTTTTAAAAAAAAAGACAAAATATTCTCTAAAAGAAGTGTGGGCGTGGATACTAGCGTACTGAATAGTAGAAGAAGTTTTAATTACATACTTTTAGTTATAATAATAATTAATGATATGCAAAAAAAAATCCCGATGTTCTGATTAATTCGATCCAATGTTTTGATTAATTCTATCCATCTAATCTCATTAATTTTGTGAGTATTTTGATTCGACTATTAGATCATATCAGATCGGATGACGAATTTTATTATAATTTATTTAGTTTGATCGAAATTAATTTTATATATTTATTAAATTAAATTAAATATATATATATAATTAATATATATTTATTTGATTTTTTAAAATTTTTTTAACTCAAATAATTTTATGTTATAATTTATACGAAAATATAAAAATATAAAAATAAAGTTAATTAAATTTATTTATCAAATTAATCAGATTTAATCCGAATAAATTTTGAATTAAAATGTCTTAATTCGATTAAATAAGTATAAAATCATTAGTTTTCATGATAATCACTAATACTGTTATTTTTTAGAGTTATTATTTATTATTTTTGAAGTATAATATTTACTAATTAATAGAATTATTTTTTATCTATTATTTATTATATTAATTTTAAATTTTATCATACGAACTTAATAATTTTTTATTTTTTTGTTTAACAAATTTTTGAACACAACTCAAAGTTGGTACTAATTTGTCAATGGAATTTGTATTTTTTTTTTAATTTATTTTGTTTGAATTATTTGGTTATTTACAGGGGATATTATCGATGTAGTAGTTCGAAGGGATGTCCGGCAAGAAAGCAAGTAGAGAGAAGCCGAATGGATCCCACCAAGCTCATAATTACTTATGCTTTCGAACACAATCATCCCTTGCCCACCAAATCACATCATCAGTCCTCCGCGGCCATGTCATCAACACCCTTCGGAACCTCAGATTCCTCCGCTATCCCCGACACTCCAGAACCTCTTGTCGCATCACCAATCAATCAACTTGCTTTCTTACCGAGACAAATGGGCCTCGACCTCAGCGATGACTTAGCGTCATCTCTGCTCCACAATCATCACTGGTTCGATGACGTGGCATCCATGGAAATATTTGAAAGCCCAATTTGCACACATGGCACTTCTTGCTTGGATGTTGACACGACAATGTTCTCCTCCGGAGGATGGGAGGAGGAGGACGAGTCATTGTTTGCAGATCTGGGAGAGCTGCCAGAGTGTTCGGTGGTGTTCCGACGAAGGATTGTTGAATCTGAGGAGCAGAAACGGACGCATGGGTTAAATGTAGTTTCCTGTTGTGGCCGTACAGGATAAGATTGTCAACTTTTTTTAAGTTTTTCTAAATTTTATTATTCTCCGTGAAAATCATGTATTTATTTTATAGATTTAATTAGGTTGAAATTTCTTCGAACGCGTATTGCACACCATAAGAAGAGTACACAGACAGTTTTTGTATAAAAAAATTCGTCCTTTGTTTTTTCATATGTTTAAAAAAAGCTTCTTAAAATAATAAGGTGATGATAAAGAGTAGTATTAATAAAGAAATATAAAGGTTATACGTCCTCCGATGCCGGCTTCTCTTTTATTTATATGTTACCTTTCTCTCTCTCTTTTTTTTTTTTTTTGGCGTTTATCAATAGTTTGGCAGCATATAAAAAAATAGAAGTTGGTAGCAGAACCGGCAGTTTCAATTTAATTTGCCCGATTACAGTTCAACACAAGTCCTCAAGTTCCCCCTTTAAAAAAAAAAGAAAAAAATATAAATATTGTACAACACTAGATTTTTTTGGCGTGATAACGACTGTTTATATATTTCTCAACAGTTACATTTTAATCTTTTGGAACAAATAATGTGTATAATCATATCGAATGAATACAAATGTGTCTAATATTCGATAAACACGTTAACAAAATAATCCACTTAACCCACATTTTCGAACACTTCTAAACCTTGTTGCGTATTAGTGACATTCGAGAAATGGAATCATATCAATTAACAAAATTGGTAAAAAAATTAATCGATAAATGCCTTAAGCAGTTAAACTAAAAAAAACTCAAACCTAACTAACCCAATAAAATTTCATTAAATTAAGGATTATACAAACTTATAAACAATTTTGCTGTTTTGTTCCTAATCGATGTGAAATAAAGATACTTAACAACCCCCTCTACACGGCCGACAAAGGTGGACATTAACACCACGGTAAGACTGTAATAGAACCCAATTAAATCCAAACACATAGAGACTAAACCCAGCTCTGATACAAGTTAAAAACTCAGGCCTAACTCAACCCAATAAGATCTCATTAAGTTAAGGATTGCACAAACTTATAAATAATTTTACTGTTTTGTTTCTAGTCGATGTGGGACAAAGATACTTAACAGATTAAAAGGTTTAAGACACCAAGGTGATAAGAGTGCTGAAAAAATTGAAAAACATTACCAACGTTAGGCATAAGTTCCCAAAAAAAACACACGAAAAAAAAGAACGGAGTGATTCAGGTGAAATATTGTGTAATAAGAAAAACAAAGACAGAGGCCAGAGCTGTACATAAGTAATTACAATCTATCATAAGTTCATGGAAGTCCAAAATGGCAGTAGCTCAACAACCTTATACTAGGCAACTAATCCATTTTGCGAAACAATCAGATTCCAAGTTTAAACTTATTCTACGGGTTGATAACTGTAATCATGTACATAGAAAGCTGTTTGCTAAAGGTGGTACTAAAAAAATAATGCAAACCTAGCTTGAACAGCATCCAATTCTCTTCAAAACAGATGAATCATCTTTGACATTAATGGTCTGTCCTTTCGATGGAAGTGTGGATGTACTTCCATTATCACCTGCCTCAACAGACCTTTTGCTCACAATACCGTATATTTGGATTAGTACTTCTCTAAATGCATTTTCGACATTGGTTGCCTCTAGAGCAGATGTTTCCATGAAGTATAGAGACTCAGCCTCAGCAAAGGATTTACCTTCCTCAGTGGAGACAGCCACAAGGTGTCGGAGATCTGATTTGTTGCCTATAAGCATGACTACAATGTTTGGATCCGTGTGGTTTCTCAACTCCTTCAACCACCTGCTCGCATTCTCAAAGGTTGCTCGCCTGGTGACATCATAGACTAACAAGGCACCAACTGCTCCACGGTAGTAAGCACTAGTAATGGCACGGTACCTACAAGAACAGCAATTTTTAATTAACAGTACTACGTAAACAAAGTGACAGGTTAATGTGTCTTTGACCAAGCAGTGACAAATTAAAATATCAATTTGCAATCACAGCAGGGGATTAGAGCAGCTTTTCATGTCACATAGCATTTTGTTTGCGTCTGGAAGGAATGATAAGCATGGTTTTCATGTTAAGAGTTTAAAACATTTGTTTGCAAATTTTATATGCTTCATTGCAAGAGACTTAAAACTATCCATATGCTACTGTATGAGAGTATGACAAACAATTTATAATTGATGTGGCCTCTTATAAAATTACTAAATGTGAAAAAAATAATTGCATAATGAAAAAGAGAGAATAGTAATTCTACAAATATCTGATTGCTCCTAAACACTGCAACACACTACATGTTCAATCATGTATTGTCATCATAGTTGATTATCAGTAGGCTGGAATCAGTGGCGGATCTATCTCTTGAACTCAGAGGGTACACTAGTCAACCATCAATAATGTAAAGTTTGCAAAAAAAAAAAAAAAATAACTCAAATAAATTAAACATTAGAGCTAAAATTTGATAATGATTTTTTTTTTAACTAATACGTTCAAAATGTGCGGTTTGATGTAATTTTGGTGCGTTTTAATTAAAAAATAACTGAGTTTACACAAAATTTAAACTTAAAAGATTTTAACCTTAAAATATGAGCTTAAAATTTAAACCGAGAGAGCACTACATGTTAAATATGATCTAATTTTCACAAAAATTATAAAATTTTACGCATAAAATTACATCTTTGATTAAGTGAGGAGGGGCTCATGCCCTACTTGAGCATCATATAGATTCACCCCTGCTTTTTGTGTTCTTTTTTCTTTTTTCTTTTTTTTTTGGATGGGGGTAGGGGATTGAAGCACTGCCAACTCAACTGAAGAGCTATATACAAGTTCCCAGTCATATAATGAAAATCTTAGGCTATCATTTTTATTTTTCGCTCTAGATCCACATGAAGATAATTCTTATAGCCCAGGGGAATGGGATTTAGAAGCACTGCCAACTCAACTGAGGAGCTATATACAAGTTCTCCAATCAGATAATGAAAATCTTAGGCTATCATTTTTATTGTTCGCTCCAGATTCACATGAAGATAATTCTTATAGCCCATTATTCGAAATTGATAATGAAAAGGCAGCTTAGAATATTACATGTCAGCTTGTAAGATTTTATATTAGATGCCACTTGCATCTAACGCATAATTTAGCATTCAAAAAACTATTTCTGGGAGATCAAAAAGCATATATATGACAAAGCCAATTAGGAAAAGTTCTTCTATTATGATGTCCGACCCATGAACTAGGCAGTTATGAAAAAAAAAACTATAAAGGTATAGTAGGAAAGAAAATAATTGTAACCAAGTCAAACGCCAAAGTAGAGCTTTTTTTTCCTAAGCATATGCAGGCTACAAGAAACATAGGTTTTACATGAACCATAATGTTATCAGAATAATTGTCACCAAGTTGAACATAAAAGTAGACCTTTATACCCTAGCAATGCAGGCTACAATTTCACACGTGTGCACTTTACAAAATAATTAAGGGTCTAGTTAAAGATCAATGAGTAAAGCTCAAAGTTAAAGTTCTGGATTAAGCTCAATCCCAAACTACCACTAGAGATGGAAGCTAGACAAAAACATAGTCATGCTTTGTGTTCTCACAATTATTAATTTCTCTCTGTTTTTTTTGGTTCAGGTTTACATCATTTGACAGTTCATAACTCATCTAAATACCTTTTCAGGTGCCAACGTCATTATAAGTGGAAAAAAATGGTGATAGACAAGATTAAAAAGATAGATTGGAGATAAGAAAGACAAGACATATTCCTAGAGTCCAAAATATCCCTGGAAGCTCCAACCAACTACTACATATCCCACGATTACTTCAAAAAAATTACACAGGCTAAGGATAATCAAGTGGCTAAAATGTGCATTAGTGAGTGGTCTATGTTGATACCTAATACCAAGTTTAGAGAACAGCAGAGAGTCAGATACATCTTTGGAATTTTAAGATGAGTGAAAATTGAATATGCAAACTTAACAGACAGAAAAGTAGGCACGAAAATTCCTGTTCACTGAGTTACTGTCTATCTCCTATGGAAAAATATGTCCTACACATTGCAGAACTATTACTAACAACGTGTAGCTAAAATGAGCTTCACATTTCATTTATTTATTATATGTTATGCAAATCTTGATAAGAAATTTAAGAAATAAATAGTAAAGAACAATTAGCATACACAGTCATATAATTCTCAGGCTCATCCAAAAGACTTATGATTTCTTTAATCTAACAATTTGCATCTTCATATTATTAAGAGTGCTCTATTTGAATGTCACCTAGCCACATTTAAAATCAATTTTCAGCTAGCAGAATTCAGACTATCAATTGAGATCTCAACTAATATTGATCCCTGAGCCCATAAGCTCTTAGCAAGAGTTTAACTTAACTGCCTCCTTCATAGAACACAACTTAAACAATAGAGTCAATCTAAAGCATAATTATCTATTGGGTGTTTCAGGTATTCGTCTTATGAGTGAATGAAAATGAACTTTTAACAAGAAACAATCCCAACCAAGCTATTACACCAATTGAAAAGGTAAGCAACTCTTGTAAATCTATTATCTTAGACCGAATTACTAAAATCATATCCAAAAGCAAAATAGAATTAGCGTGAGGTCAAAAAGGAAATTGAGAAAACAACATTTATAAAGCACATACAAAACTTGTAACCACAAAAAAATAGAATCTTATATTCAGTTTATATAGTTAACTATGTAGAAAAAGCACAACCCAAAATTCAACATCGATAGTCGTCCACTTGTACGCCATTCAAGTTAAACTTCGATCTGTTCAAACCACTTTGGTTGTTATAAGTTTTAGGTAATTTTCCAAGAATCTTGTCACTATTTCTTAAATTCATGGAACGAATTCAATTAAGTGAGTCACTTGTTTTTTCTTTCACAATCCCATCAAATTCCAGACTTATTTAATCAAACCTCCAACCAAAAACCTAATTCTTAAGTTTCATAAGCACCCATCACGTTAGATAAATCTATCGCCTATCAACACCCATATCAGGCCCATAAACTCACTGAAAAATAACCCAAAAAACTCATGATCACAGCTAAATATACCAAATCTGAAAAACAGACACCAACTAATTTTACCCAGAAGAAGGATTATAGAACAACATACCTCTCTTGACCAGCAGTGTCCCAAATTTGAGCCTTGACTACTTTCCCCTCAATAGTCAAACTCTTGGTAGCAAATTCCACCCCAATAGTAGACTTGGACTCCAGATTAAACTCGTTCTTCGTGAACCTCGAGAGCAAGTTAGATTTACCCACGCCAGAGTCACCGATTAAAACCAGTTTGAACAGATAATCATACTCATCATCAGCTTTGTAAGCCATATATCAAGTTTTCCCCTTCTCTAGAAAACAACACTAGAGCTAAAAAAACAGTGTTTTGGTCGGTTTGGTTTATCAAGTGCTCGGGATTAGCAGAGAAGAATCGAGACAAGCCAAATGGGTAATGCTTTGGGGGTACAGCTTTTGTTTTTATACCTATTTTTCTATTTTCACTTACTATTTAAAAGAGTTACTTCATAGGGTTTGATGAAATAAATGGGAAAGCTGGAATCTAGGAAGAGTGCAAAGATACGACAATAATGTCTTAAAAAAAAGTTTTTTGAGTACAAAGGTAACATCCACTACTTGAAAAAACAAAAAGAAGAAGAAGAGCATATGTATCATCCACAAACGCAATTACGTGCATAAAGACCCGATTGCCACATATAGTAGTCATGACTGATGAATCAAATAAAATATTGGGTTTTTTTCTTTTTATATTTTATGGGCAGGAATTAAAGATAGATTTTTTTAGGTCGATGAATAATTGAGATATGCTAAAATTACCATTTGACCAAATAAGACAAAAAGATAACAAACATTCATATTGATAAAGAGAAAAACAAATGTTGAGAATGTAATTTGGTGTCATTAAAGAAAGCAAGATCACGAAGAGAGATCACAGTTTTTCCAAAGTCAGATGGAACATTTCTGAATGGAGCACTTTTATGAGTATTTTATTAAATATATATATATATAATACATCATTTATAATTTATTATATACACAATTTCACGTAAACCAATCCATTGGTATAATTATATTAAATTCTGATTATTGCTTTATATATTAATATTCATTAATATAAATTTTATATATTAAATATATGAAAAATCTTAAAATGTACCAATAGCTCCGTACATAATTTTAAAATATATAATTTAATTTTTAAATTCTTATAAATTTTGACGTATTATATAATTTAACTCACCAAATTTTGAAATATCACTAATAGATATTAAACTACTAACATACATATACATATTTGTGATTAACATATAGATTTTTGGATTATTAAAATTAACAAAATAATTGAATAAAATTAACTAACTTCATGGTTTAATTCCTTAAACTTTGCATGAAAAGTTATTTATCACTTAATTCTTATGATATACTTTTTGAAGCATTTAAGTTTGTTTTTAACTATAAGAGAAATATTAATATTACATTTCTACAAACTTATCAACCCAAATTATTCATGTCGTATAATATGAGAGAATCATTTAAAAAATAAATTATTTTTATATTTTTAAAATCATTTTAATACATGTCACAGTAAGAATGTCTTTTGAATGGAAAAGACATTTGTACTGTAAAAATTTGGATTTTTTTTTTCTATTTCACGTGGAACTTAGTCAGTGAAATAAAGTAACAGTTTTCAGTATTATGATATATATATATATAAGATTTGTTATATAATTATATCTCAATTATTAAGATTAAAAATACTATTAGTTTTGATGTTTTTTTATGAATCTTAATAGTGAAGACGTAATGATATAATAAATTAGGGTTATTAATTTAAAAAATATATACTTTAATAATATCATCAATATTTTAATTATCTTTAAAAATATCCTTAATATTTTAAAAATAAACTGTAATACTGTTCACTTTTAAGGGAACTTCAAAGATGTTACTTATTTGCATCAGATAGAATCCGTTATTTGCATAATATGATTTACCCTTACCTGTACAAATTTAGAATTAAAATGATAAATATTCTTAAAAAACAATATTTGAACAAGATTTATGTGATAAACATTGGTAATTAAATAATTAATTTTATAATTTATTATAAAAATAATTATGAATATATTGGAATAACTTTTATCTAATAATTTTTAAGAATAAATAAAAAATCACATTTGTTAATGTTTTACATTTTTTTGGAAAATATAAAATATAAAAAATTATTATTATTTATAAATTTTATATTTTTAATCATTTTTTTCAAATATTTATAAATACAAAAATCATGATATATTTTTTTAAACAAACATTGAACGAAAAAAAATCATAAATTATAAATATATTTCAAAAACCTTATTTTCAAATATTTATATTTTGGTAGTAATTTTTTTTAAATCAAAAACTAAAATAAAAGATTTAATAAATAACAACGAAAGTTCGATTTTTGTATTTTCTTCTTACTTTTCCATTCGCCAAACATGGCAATGGAACACCAATTTTTATCATAATGATAATCAGCATCAGCGAAATCACAATTATTATAATCTTTGATTGGTTTTTCTCATCCCTCTACTATCATTATTTTTTTTTCTTAACTTTCTTTCCATTTTTTCCCATTTTGTTCTTCACCCATTAAATCAAAACCTCTCTCCTCACTTCCATGATGTTGTGACAATTATGTTAAAATAGTATTTGAACAATATTACCGATAACTTGAAATGAACTGCTTGGGTTGAGTCGCGGACTAGGTTGCTCTCTTTAAGACGTTTCGTGGCTCTACCCAAATTTGTGCAAGCAAACACAGCCTCATCATCCCCAGGATAAAACAGTCCAGAATTGTTTTTCTATCTCGGAACTTCACTGCACTGCACTGATGAGGTCCGGAATACTACACCTCTTAAATATTTATATTGCTCGGAAATCTAAGAAAATAATTCTGAATTTTCTTTTCTTTGATTTGTTATGAAAAACCATAGAGCTGTTTTTGAGTTGTTAAGTTGTATACTAAACTGAGGGCTATTGCCCCTATTTATAGTTGAAAAAAAAATGTGTAACGGTTATATAATTATGAAAATAATGGTCAAAAATAACGGACACATAATTATGAAAATAACGGTCATAAAAATAACGATCACATAATTATGAAAATAACGGTCATAAAAGTAACGGCCACATAATTATGAAAATAACGGTCATAAAAGTAATGGCCACATAATTATGAAAATAACGGTCATAAAAGTAACGGTCACATAATTATGAAAATAACGGTCATAAAAGTAACGGCCACATAATTATGAAAACAACGGTCATATAATTATGAAAATGACAGTTATATAATTTAGGAAATAACGGTCATAAAATAATAATAATTTTTTATTTAAATTTATTTCCAACACCACGACTACGTTGAAAAATCTTAGCCATTCTCCTCATGCCTACACTCATCAATTGAAAGAATAATATTGGTTTTCTTATAAGACTAAGCTCTCGAAATCCTCTATCCAAATCCATCATGAACAAGTAATAACGATGACAACTTCAAATAACAAATTTTTTGGATTGGTTTGTATCGAAAGTGATATGATTCTTCTGTCATTATGAATCAAGTTTGAATTTTACATGTGTATTATAAATTTAATAAAAAACTTAAATACCTTTAAAAACAATAATAACAATGATAATAACAAACTCGATGTAATAAATTTTTTTGGTAACATAATTAGTTGGTACTCCTCGTATCTTTCTTTTTGTTGGAAATGATGAGTTTGAGTATATCCATAATGTGATAAAATTTTTAAATCATTTTTTTTATTATTAGAATATTTTCGTAACATAATTTTTATAAGGAATACATTTTTAAAATTAAAATATTTTAATAACATAATTTTAAAATTATGTTAGCAAAATTTATCAATTTTAAAAATTAAGTGATTTATTTGTATTTTGTAAAAGTTAAGTGATCAAAATATTTAAATAACATAAATAAAATGATTTTTATAATAAATTTCTCTTTCTTTATTGTTAGATTTGAATTTAATTTCATCTCAAGACTTAAGTCGTAAGATGAAAGATTGTTCCAAGTTATATGTGCAGCAAAAATTTAACTTTTGGTTAATGTGAAACTTTAAGTTTCTTAACACTCATTCCACATCGGCGAGGATGAGCGAACGAAATTATGCCTTGAGTATCGATAGGGGGTGAGCTTTAGAGGTGCACGAGAGCCAGAAGCACAACTCTGATACCATGTTAGACTTGAGTCTAATTACACCTCAAAACTTAAGTTATAAGATGAAGGATTGTCCAAAGTTATATGTATAGTAGAAACCTCACTTCTAACTGATGTGGGACTTAAGGTTTCTTAACAATTTCCTTTCACATTTACGAGGATGAGCGGGCAAAGTTATGCCCTGAGTGCAGATAGAAGGTGAGCTTCAAAGGTGATCGAGAACCAAGAAACAACTCTAATACCATGTTAAATTTAAAATAAAAGATTACTTAAAGTTATATGTATAACCGAAGTCTAACTTCTTATCAATATGACTTAAGATCCCTTAACATTCATAATATTTATTTGAATTCTAATTCTGTTAGGATCTTGACTTTGCTTTTAATATTTGGGCTTAAAAATATGGTATCTATTTGGGGATGGATTTCTCTTAAACATTTTTTTACATTGGTTATTTCATCTTTGAATTAAAGACATGGTTTTTCTATAGTTAAATAATTAATTTACTCTGTTTAATTTGTTTCTCACCTTGTAGATCATGTTGGCCGCTAAAATGATTAAGAGATGTTTTGTGATGTGAATGGTGAGGTGATTAAGAGGAAAAGAAGATATAGAATTAGAAATATTTGCTTCTTTCTTTTATTAACCATTTTTTTTATAAAATTCTATTAACATATTTACATTGAGTTGTGATGTGAGATCGTGAGTGATAGGGTGATTAGGAGGGGAAGGAAGTGAGATAATTAAAAATATTTGACTTTTCTTTTGTTAACCTTTTTTTAATAAAGTTTTATTAACATATTTACGTTGAGTCTACATGTTTGTCTTAAAATAATGGTTTTCTCACTATCTTCCGATCAAAAGAAATATGTATTTTTTTAATTTTTAAATCTTAAATAAAACTTCTTTTAAAACTTTATTAACTGCCCAAAAAAATTATAAAAATAAAAATACATATCACTCTGTAATTAGGAAACAAAGAAGAGACACATCGAACAAAACACGTAAACTTTTAAGTTAATTATGTGCTAGTGTTTTTCCTCCCTATCCAAAAGTTATCGTTTTTTATTTTTTATTTTTTTATTTTTATGAAACTTTTTTTAAAGAATAAATTAAATGTGTTTTGCATTTATAAGTATTTGAATAAAATCATTAAAATTATAATTTTTTTAAATTAAATAAAAAAAATTATTTTTAATTTTTTTTAAATTTTTAAAAAATAAAAAATAAAATATTATCAATTATTTTTATGAAAAATTATAAATTATAATCCTTTTCAAACAAAAACACTTAGTTAACTTTATTGAATTTGGAGGATATCTTTAACGTTTTGCAAGGTTTATAAGTATATATATATATCTGGTGAAAGATGAAATCTTATTAATGAAATATTTTCGGTCTCTGACTAATGGCCATACTCATCTCCTTTAGTCTACTCACTTGCATCGATATGTGTTATTTTTTCTTCTTATTATTTAATATCAAAAATATAAATAAATTATTATGATTATAATAATATTTTATTAATAATAATTTTATATATAAAAAAATCGCAACATATAAATAATATTAAAAATAAAATTATAATTTTTTATTTTTTATTATGATAATAATAAAAATTATTATAATAATATTATCACTTAATTTAATTAATATCATAATAAATTATAAATAATGATATTATCACAACTAATATTTTTATTAATATAATAAAAATATATAAAATATTAATTTTTATGTAATTAATTATATATTAATGTCACTATTATTAAATATAATTATCATAAATGAATTATTTTTATGTTAATAATATTTTTACTTATAGTAATATTATTACTTTAATTTATATAGTAATATTATTACTTTAATTTATAGAGGATGAGATTATTATGTAATTTATTTTATTATTTTTATATTATATAAAATATTAAAAATATTTTTAATAAATTATAATTAATATAGGAAAAATATTAGAGATAAAATAAGTTTTTAATAATTTTTAAAATTTTGTGTAATAATTACTCTATATCAACATGAATTAAGTTTACTTAGTTGTTTACGCACACACGTCAATGTGCTCCACACGTTTAGCCCAACGTAGGTTGTGAACGGGGACGGAGAGGGTTCGGTGATTTCATCATCGTTTTTGAATTACTATTTAGATTTTATTCTTTATATTCTCTTATAATCTTTTTGCTATCTTAGTAAAGAACGGAAACATTAAATTCTTAATTAACATTTAAATATTATTTTTTAATAATTTTTATTATAAATAAAAATTTATAAAAATATATAATAATAATAATATATATTTTATATTAAATTTTTTTAAGTAAATATAAAAATAAAGCATATGTAAGAATAAATATATAATATGTTTATATTAAATAATATCAATAAAATAGTTAAAAATTAGTTTAAAATAATAATATTAAAAATAAGATTTTAAATTTTAATAAATAATTTAATATTTATCAAATCAATTCATAATTAAAGGTAGATATTTTAACCATATATAATTGAAATTTTATTTATATGTAAAAATTTGATGATTTTTTTAAATAATTATAATTAATAAGATGTATATAGAATAATGAAATAATATTAAAATTATAATTAATTAAAAATAAATATATATTAATATTATTATTTTATATACATGTAATTACATAAAAATATTATTTTAATAATAATATACATTAAATTTTATTTATTATTATTTTATATGTTAAATAATTAAAAAATAAAAATTAAATTTGATATTGTAAATAATATAATAAATTAAAAATTAATTTAATATTTAAGTTTTTTAAATTAAATATATTTTTAAATACATGTTAAAAAATAAAAAAAAAAATAAAAAAAAGTAATATTATTTTATAATATAATAATATGAAATAATTTATAGTTATTTAACGAACATTTTCGCGCAGTTAATCTTACGCGTTGCTGTACATTGACGCACGTTGAGCGCGTGTCAACTTGCCGCGTAATGCCAGCTGGTAGTTCTCTTAACTCACTTTAGCCAACCTTATCCAATTTCTTACGAAGTAATGATAAACTCACTGGAGTGACTTTAACTTTACCTACAGTCTATTGTTTTAGTGGACTTTTCAGAAGGCGGACTCAAATTTTACTGGCTGTCGCTCTAATGCCTTCATTCGAGTCCGCACAGCATTTGTTTTAACCATTATTGTGGATTTATTCCACCTTTTTGTGAAGGGAATATTAGTTATTATCTATAAGATTCACCTAATTAATCTGTAAAATATTAATTTCCCTAATTTTCCTAATATATAATATAATCTGATTTCATTTCGCAGATACTAAGCCCTAGATTTTTCTGCTTGTTTTTGCCAATGATTAATGGAAGAATAATATCATATTTTTGTTTCAAGAATTGGAACTGCTCCACGAAGGTTCACATACCATTTCTTCGAAAGCAGAGGTCAGTTTCAATTTCATGGAGTTTGACGCATTATTGTACAAACATTGTTTTTCGTTTTACAAGATTAGGGGTTTTATCGGATTGGGTTATTCTTTTTATACCTGCGAAGGATCCTCCGCATAGTTTTGTTTTCTTTTTTCTTTTTATGATCTCAGATGATAATCTATTTGTATTTACATTGATGATCTACAACTTATCGTTTTAATTATTATTTATCCAAATGTGATATATCTTGGGCGTCTATTGAGTCAAATCTTTTCTCATTTGCATCAAATCACGTGTTCATTTGCTCTGCATTGGACAATTATTGGTACACAAGTCATGAGTTAATTTGCTCTGCATTGGACAATGTAGTCTACTGGATATTAGTAATAGGTCTTCCTTTGTTTCAGATTCTTGCTTGTGATCACTTCTAAAATCTATAATCAGATTGTCTGAAATTTACATTTTGCTTTCAAGGAAGTTTTTCTGAGGATACCCATTCTAAAAAGGAGGAAAGATGATGTCAAGATCGTACACAAATCTTCTTGATTTGGCCTCGGGGAATTTCAAGGCACCCGAGGGGAAACAGAAAAGATTTCCAAGGGTAATGACCGTGCCAGGGAATGTAGCGGAGTTTGGTGATGAACAAGCTCATACTGTCTCGTCTGATAATGCATCATCAGTATCATCAGAACGGATGATCATAGTAGCTAACCAGCTTCCTGTGATAGCAAAAAAAAAAGAGGATGGTAAAGGATGGACTTTTAGATGGAATGAGGATTCTTTGCTTTTGCAGCTTAAAGATGGGTTTCCAGATGATATGGAGGTTCTCTACGTAGGTTCCTTGAAGGTTGAAGTTGATCCCAAGGAACAGGATGATGTATCACAAATTCTACTGGATAATTTCAAATGCGTTCCTGCATTCCTGCCACCCGATATTTATGAGAAATACTATGATTATTTCTGCAAAAGACAGTTGTGGCCTCTTTTTCATTACATATTGCCAATCTCTGCCAATCAAGGAAGCAGATTTGATCGGTCTTTGTGGGAATCTTATGTATCTGCAAATAAGTTGTTCTTTCAAAGAGTGGTCGAGGTCATAAATCCAGAAGATGATTATGTTTGGATTCATGATTACCATTTAATGGTGTTACCAACCTTCTTAAGAAGGCGCTTTAACAGGGTGAGAATGGGTTTTTTCCTTCACAGTCCATTTCCTTCTTCTGAGATATATAGGACTCTTCCTGTCAGAGAAGAAATACTCAAGGCTTTGCTCAACTCAGATATTATTGGGTTTCACACCTTTGATTATGCTCGTCATTTCCTCTCTTGCTGCAGCCGAATGCTGGATTTAGAGTATCAGACCAAGCGTGGTTACTTAGAATTGGAATATTATGGAAGGACTATTGGAATCAAAATAATGCCGATTGGGGTTCATATGGGTCGGATACAATCAGTGATTAAAGAAGTGGATGAGGAAGGAAGGATGAAGAAACTTAAACAAGAATTGAAAGGGAAAAAGCTGTTGCTTGGTGTAGATGATATGGACGTTTTTAAAGGTATTGATTTGAAACTTCTTGCTATGGAGCAGATGCTCAAGCTTCACCCAAAATGGCAAGGAAATGTTGTGTTGGTTCAGATTGTTAATCCTGCAAGAGGTAAAGGGATAAACTTAGATGCCATAAGGGAACAAATACAAGAAATTTGTCAAAGAATTAATGAAGAATTTGGGCGACCCAACTATCAGCCAATTCTTTTAATTGACAATCCAGTTTCTATCAATGAAAGAATTGCCTATTATAGTATTGCTGACTGCGTTGTTGTCACAGCTGTCAGGGATGGAATGAACCTTACTCCTTATGAGTATATTGTGAGTAGACAAGGACTATCTAGCTCTGGGTTATGCTCTAATTTCAGTGGCCCCAAGAAGAGCATGTTAGTGGTGTCAGAATTTGTTGGATGTTCTCCATCACTGAGTGGTGCAATCCGAATAAACCCTTGGAATGTGGAAGCAACTGCAGAAGCTATGAATGATGCCCTTAGAATGCATGATCCAGAACAAGAGTTGCGACATGAGAAGCATTATCAATATATTAGCACACATGATGTGGCTTACTGGTCTCACAGTTTCTTGCAAGACATGGAAAGAACTTGTGCTGATCATTTGAAGAAAATATGTTGGGGTATTGGTTTTAGCTTTGGATTTAGAGTTGTGGCCCTTGACCCTAATTTCAGAAAGCTTTCAGTAGCTGCTATTGTATCTGCTTACAAGAGGGGAAAAAATAGGGTGATTTTGTTGGACTACGATGGTACTGTTATGCCTCATAATTCCATTAACAACTCTCCAAGTCAGGAGGTTATTTCAATTCTAGATACACTTTGTGCTGACCCAAAAAATATAGTCTTCATTGTAAGTGGCAGAGGTAGGGACAGCTTAAGTGAATGGTTCCCTCCTCACCATAAACTTGGAATTGTAGCGGAGCATGGCTACTTCCTAAGGTGCGTTTCTCTCTTTCTCTTTCAGGCTCATTTGTCTTGATCCAAAGTTTAATACGAGGCTATGCCTCTGCTTACTAAGATTGATTACTAATTTTATCAATCTTAGTTTTTGCCTTAATATTAGATGTATTGAGAAATTCACAGTATGCAATGCATGCTTAAATAAATTGTAATATATTTTTTCTGCAATTCACTCTCTTTAATTAAATTTACACATAAATCTCTAAACTTTTAAAACGTACGATTTTGTTCCTAAACTTTTAAAACGTACGATTTTGTTCCTAAACTTTTAAAACTTCGCATATAGGTCTCTAAATTTTTAAATCATACAATTTAATCCTCAAATTTTTAAAACTTTACGCAAATCTTAAATTTTTGATTCATAAATATGTATTTTAGTAGTCAAGTTAGAACCTATGTTTAGAACTTTAAAAATTTGGGAACTAAGTTGCATGATCTAAAAGTTTAGGAATTTATATGAAGTTTTAAAATTTGGAGACCAAATCATAAGTTTTGGGGGTGCACTTTGGCCTTAAATAAAGTTATTAACAAAATATGTGCTTAATATTGTCCCCTAACTATACTGCAAGAAGCTCTGGGTTGGATGGGCAGGAGCCCAATATTTTGCTGTGTTTATATTGGTTCTTTTGCTTTTAATGAGACCCGTATAGTAATATTATCCATGTGTCATGACTAGTTTCTCTCTATATGTCTTTCTTGTAATATGATGTTCTTTTCTTGTGTATTCTTTCTGTCTGACGTTACTTACTTTCAGATGGCCGCATAATAAGGAATGGGACACTCTTGGTCAGAGCTCTGATTTTGGGTGGATGAAGATTGCTGAACCCGTGATGAAACTGTATTCTGAAGCTACTGATGGTTCTTCCATTGAACACAAGGAAAGTGCTCTAGTTTGGCAGTATCGCCATGCGGATCTAGGGTTTGGGTCCTCCCAGGCAAAGGAGATGTTGGATCATCTAGAGAGTGTTTTAGCTAATGAACCCGTGGCAGTGAAACGTGGCCAGTTCATTGTTGAAGTAAAGCCTCAGGTATTTGTCACATGATCTCTACTTTTAGCTTTCCTTGTCAACTCGATTGTTGGAATTTTTTTATGGAACTTCTTGATACATATATACAGCCTCTGACTGGATCTTGTTTTCTTTACCTGAGGACTCTACATGGAGCAAGGTTTGCCAAATTTACAGAGCATGTATTAACACCTTCTTGACAAACTACCTTTACCAAGAGATTTATTCTTTAGGCAATCTAGTTCCAGTGTTTATTTCCTCCAATTTTTTTTATTTTTTATTCTCTCTCAGGCTTCCAACTTCTGTTGCATGAAATACCTTAGGTTTTATTTTTAGTCTGATTGTTGGTACTGTCTATATAAATTTAACTATTTGCATCAAACTGATTTTTGTTTCTTTTGTTATTTGTTCTTTTTATTTTGTAGGGAGTTAGTAAGGGACTCGTTACCGAAAAGATACTTTCTTTAATGTCTGAGAGTGGGAAACAGCCTGACTTTGTGTTGTGCATTGGCGATGATAGATCAGATGAGGACATGTTTGAAATATTTGGTAATGCTATGTTGAGCAAAAGTCTCTCTTCCAATGCTTCAATATTTGCTTGCACAGTTGGACAAAAACCAAGCAAGGCTAAATACTACCTAGATGACACAACTGAAGTGATATGTATGCTTGAATCCCTTGCCAAAGTCTCCGAACCATTGCCGTTACTTGATAAAAGTTCTGAGAGCTCCATTTGAAGGCTTTTTTGAGGTTTATTTGATCCAAGTTTTCTGGGGAAGAGATGTGCAAACTTAGGATAGAGGCATCATCTTGTATGTAAAGTGGAGAATAGGGTACATAGTGTAGTAGATTTTCCCATACTTTATTCTTCCTTGTTTAAAAGTGATAATATAAGTTTCTAGCTTAAAAAAAGGAAAAAAAATTATTTTATAGATTATTATCAGGTTTAGAAGCAAGTGGAAGTATAGAAAGCAGATCATGCTCATCCGGGAATTGAAGTCAGATGAAGAAAATAGCTCTTAAAGAAACATTACTAACAAAGATTGTGTGTAAGAAAAACTCATGACTTACAATATGATTGATATTATTTTATTGGTTTTGGAAACAATTTATACTAACTTAAATAGTTTTCATTCATTTTTGCATTCTGGCTTTTATTCATAGGTTTTTTAGATTACAGGAGCAATAGGTGTTGTATGGTCATCAATTTCTCTACTAGCCCTCTTTACAAATTGTTACAAAATTTAAGGTGAAAGATAAAAAGTGAGCCTAAATTTTGCAGGCATTGTCTGATATGAATATGGAGCTCTTATTGACGTTGTTATAATAAGGTTGGGTTTCCATCGTCAGAATCGAACTTCCTTGAATAACAAAATGCAAAAGATGAAATTTTAGCTCATGATCAACTCATGCATAACAAAACTATAGGATTGATCAAAAACTTACCAAAAAGATATTTGCCCGAATGATGATAAAAAGATCACAAATTTGAAGAATCAGAAACAATCTCTTCTAAAAAAAAATCATAATTTCATCTTGGAGCAGAAAGAAGCGATGGTTGGGGTGGATCACTGACATTGATATGGTTGCTTCTTGAAACAGTAGCAACAGCAGAAGCCATTGCAAAAGAAAATCTGAACTCAATATTTGGGTCTACTTCCATAACTCCCTCTAAGACCTTCACTACTGTTGACATGAGAGGTCTTTTCGTATAATCATTTTGCAAACACCAAACTCCGATCTTAATCAACTTTTCCACTTCCTCTCTATTATTTTCCATTTCCTCATCTAAATCATCCACAATGCCAATTATATGATCTTCTTCAGCCTTTGTCTGTAACAAATGAAGTAGATGTAAGCTAGATTCTGTCCTTGACCTATCCAAATTCTTCCTCTTGCTAACAATTTCAAGAAGAACAATCCCAAAACTGTATACATCAAGTTTCACAGTAACTTTCAGTTGTTGCCACTCAGGAGCAATATAACCAGGAGTTCCTCTCACTGTTAAAACTTGACTGTCTTCTGCATCTGCATCAATGAGCCGCGACAAACCAAAATCAGAGACCTTCGCATTGAAATTTTCATCCAAGAGAATGTTATGTGGTTTTATATCATGATGTATTATTTTCTGTCTGCAATCTTCATGAAGATAAGCCAACCCTTTTGCTATATCAAGTATAATCTTCTTCCTCGTTTGCCAATCTAAACAGCGTCTCGTATCATTGTTAAAAATCCAACTGTTCAATGACCCATTAATCATATATTCATATACTAGAAGCCTGTGTGTTTTTTCTGCACAAAATCCAACCAATCTTACAAGATTGAAATGGTTTAAACTCCCAATTGTCTTAACCTCGGCTAAGAACTCCCTCATACCTTGACCCAATTTATCCAACCTCTTCACTGCAATTTTAGTCCTATCTGCTAAAACACCTTTGAAAACAGATCCAAATCCACCACTACCAAGTGTTTCCTTGAAATTCTCAGTTGCAATTTCTAGTTCTTCATATAGAAAACACTTGGGCATTCCAGGAACTTGCTTCAGATTCTCTTCTCCATTCTCCTCCAACCTTTTCTTCCTCAGCATCAAACTTGACCCAACAACTACACAAATTATGATAAACCCACCAACAGAAGATACCGATATTATTAATGCCAAATTTCTCTTCTTCTTATCTCCAGAAGGGGCCTCGGGTCTATTTTCTTGAGCTGGCGAAGGTCTTGGTGCAAAAGAAGGTTGCTTTGGGGGTGTCTCAAACTTTGGGGGCGTATCAAAAGCTTGCCAAACCATAGAACTTTGGTTGTCGAAAATAATCAGTTTTCCTTCTTCAGTTAAGTTCATACCTGTCACAAATTTACCTGATGTGTTAGTTGACCAAACTGAACTGCCATCTGAATCTCTTAGTACTAAGCCTCTGTCTCTTGTAAGCTGAATTGAGGCATTTTCTTTCACAGGACGGTCACTGTTGGCCGACCAAAGTAGAGAATCATCGGTGACAGAGACAATTGAAAACAAATAGTTGGTGCAACTTCCACTGCAGTAAAATCCACAATAAAAAGCAGAAGGTTGTTTTCTTAAGAGAAAGACTCTCATTTCCCAACCATCCATTATAACTGAGTTGTTGTTGTACCATGTTGATGGACGACCCGAATCAAGATTGTATACATAACTTGCTCTGATCAATGAAGAATTTCCTGTTGTTGCTGCTGAAGTTTTGACATAAAAAACAGAGCGAATTATGAAGAAGATGTAAAAATGGCTGGCCATTATTACAGCAAATTTTGACATCACCTGTATTTCTTGTAAGCCCTTGATTACAGGATTGAAGAGAGATAAAGATTGCACATAAAAATAATAATAATTTTATAAAGTTTGGCCTAGTTAACATAAACTAAGGAACTGAGTTTGTTTATTTGAAAATTTTCATAGGAAATCCCCAAAAAAAAAAATATTGTTATAATAAAATGATAAAAGTTAATAATATATAAATTTATATTTATTTTTATATTAATATTATTTAAATTTTGTTATATTAAATATTATTTAAAAAATAAAATTATTTTTTAATTTTTAAATAATTATGATAAATAATAGTATATATAAAAATTAAGTAATTTTTTAATATTTTTCGTAAAAACTGCTATATGGGTTAAACAAACTGTTATTTATAAATTAAGTATATAATTAAAACTATAAGATAATAAAATAATTTAAAAAATTATTAATATTAATTAATTAAATTTTATTTATTTATATATACATGTAATTGTACTAAAAAAGAATGAATTTGTGGTGTTTATTGAATGGTCAAATAAAGTGAACTTCAATAAGTTTGGCTACTTGGTTGAATTTTCAATCACTGTCCGATAAATTGACAGGGAGGCCATTATTAAGCGACCCATCGTCAAACCGACTTACTTAAAAGAGATGATACAGGCCAGGTATCATATAATATTACATTATGTACCCTCAAGATATGACATGAGTTTCGTCTTAACATACGGAAAAAGTTTATTATTCGCATTAATATGGATTGCTAATATTGTTTTTATTTTTATAAAAATAAAAAGTTAAAATAATTTTATTTTATAACGTATTTATATCCGATTCCGACGACGATGACTTTTCTTCTCAAGGTCTAGTGAAGTGGCCAATAATTTAACACGTAAATCATGGCATACACGTACGCAAAATGACAAACTTGAAAAAGTAATCTATTATTCCAAACCATGCATATGAAAATGAGCAGAAACTTCGGAATGAAAAAAAGGAAGTCACTTTTATAAACAGCCAAGCAACTTAACTCTAACTCAAAGTTAGGGGTAACAATAATGTTTGCGTTAGAATCTTATCTGAGAGAATTTCGACAAATTCTGAGAGAATTGCCCGGAATTCATCCCCACTCATTGTTTCTTTCTCCAAAAGGACTTCCACTATCTTGTCAATGGCCTCACGGTTATTCCTTATGTGGCTCAAAGCAATTTTATACGCTTCATCTGATAGTTGCTTCACTGCAGTATCAATGTCTTCGGCAAGCTTTTCAGACATTGAGTTCCTTGCCATCATTCTCATAATGACATCACCACTCTCAGCTGACGAGTCCATCAACGACCATGGCCCAATATCGGACATTCCAAATGTCGTTACCATCTGCAAAAAATTGACAATAATTTCTATATGACTACATAATTTGATCGGCCATAATAGAAATGGTATTGCAACTATCCAGTTGCAAGGCAAAAATACAAATTGAAATTATCAGTAAGAAGAAATCAAAAAGTATAATTTAAATTGAATTATCTATACATTAGGTACCTGTATAAAATATTAAAATTTAATTTCCAAACTTTTGTAATTTAGTCTCTAATATTTTTTAAATTTAACTAATTTAATCCAAAATTTCAATCCATCTAATCATTTAATAATATTATATTTAATAATCACATAATTTAACAATATTATATTTAATAATCATATGATTAAATACTTAAAGATCAAATTATAAACTTTCTTAAATTAGGTACAAAATTATATTTTTTGAAATAAATCGGAGATCAAATAAATTAAAAAGTTAAGTTTCATCGTAATTAAATGTAATGTTATTAAATCAATTTAATGGAATTAATATTTTAGATTAAATTTATCAAATTTAAAAAACGGAACTAAATTGTGTAAATTAAAAGACTAATGACTAAATTGTTATATCTTAAATAGATTAGTATCTAAATAGATGGATAAACCATTTAAATTAAAATGATTCAATAAATCCAAATCCTGGGCTTCATCAACAACTTTTTCATGGTTTTTAATTTAATTAATTAATAAAGAATGATTTTAATATTAAGTATGAAAGACTCACGAAATATTTTCGGTTGGTTCATAGAAGATTGAAATGAGGATTTTAACCGAGCAGATATTTGACATGTTCAATACCTGTATTGCTAAGCCAGTAATCTGTTGCAAATCCCCAGCAGCACCTGTAGTCACCTCAGGTTCACCAAATATAATTTCCTCTGCAGCTATTCCCCCAAGTCCTCCAACTATTCTTGCAAAAAGTTGCTGCTTGGAGTTAGGGCTGGGTCATCTGAAGGAATGAACCAGGTAAGACCTCGTGCCTGACCACGTGGGATGAGGGTCACCTGCTGAACTGCATCATGTCCTGTAGTCAAAGTCCTACATTTAAGAGAAATCACAAGCTTTTTAGGTTATGCAAGATGCTTACATTTCTTTGCAAGTAGTTTTGAGCTTCACATGCATAAATGGTTAGAGAAACGAGAAACGGTTTTAAGTAGATCTTATAAAATTTGCCGTGCACCTCGAGGACAAAGCAATTAGGCTCAGTTAGGTGCACATGCAAAATTAAACAGTAAGATCGCAGGCAATTATAATCAAAGGAAAAAAAAAACATAATTGAAGTTAAATTCATGCTATATAGAGTGGACTATGCTTTAAGGAAAAAGTACAAGCTACTATCTCACTCACCCACAAATGGCATGCCCAACTTCATGATATGCCACCAGACTTTTGCTCTTCCCATCTGTCATTACAGTTCCTTCCATTCCAGCTACAATCCTATCTATTGAATCATCAATTTCTTTAGAGGAAATTGAAGCTTAGCTTTAGACTGACCAAAGGCCAGGTCCACCAGGGCCACCCATACCACCAGATGAACGCCTTGAGAGAAGAAACAAGCCCCCGATTAAAATTAAAGGAAAGGCCAAATCTCCGATCAAGTTGAATAACAAAGAACCTGAATCTTCTTGAGCATTATGTGCGGCAAAGTCGATGTTCTTCTCCCTGAACTTCTGGAGGAGTTCCTGGCTCATCCCTGGAAGTTGCACACGATTCCCTAATTCAGGAGAAACAGCTTCCACAATAGCAATGGTTCCGTTCTCAAATAAATCTACCTTTTTCACCCTATCCTTGTCTAGGTATTCCAGAAACCTGGAATAGGACATCCTGGATAAAGAAACACCTTGTTCATCCGCATTGGCTTTTCCAGATCCAAGTAAAGAAGGTAGACCAATTCCAACATTACCAAGCAAAAATTTCAGGAAACATCTTCTTCCTTCGTTTTCTCTTTGCTCCAAGGATGCCTTAACAGAAGTTTCTTTTGTCATCTTACACAAAGGAATAACATATTTTCCATACAAGTGTTTGCTGAAAGCTGGTTTAGTACCAGAAGTAAGCAAACCATTGCCCACAAGGCATGCAGACAATGCTGCCATCTGTAAGCATCACAAATAGGCATTCATATTTCAATGAATCACAATCCATAAAGACCTAAAAATGCATGTCCTTGAAATTCTAGAAATAATAGTTCAATGATCATGCAGCACAACAAAGAGACAATAAAAACTGAAAACATCGTATTCATGATAGCATAAAATCTCTACAACAACAGTAGGAAACAAAAAACAAATGAATTGTGACTAGTAGAATGCAATCTAAATTTCAATAAGTACAGGAAACATAAAATTATTATTATTTTATCCACTCAGCAGAGATCAAGGACATGGAAATAGAAGAAGAGGTGGGGGAGTGAAAGAGGAGAAGGGTGGGTGGTCAAGAACATTCTAATAATAAGATCCCAGACAAGGCTTGCTCGGTAAAAACAGAAGTTAACATGTAGCGCATATCCTCACACCTCACATACAAGAATTTGTTGGTTTACAGAATTACAACAGTATATCATTTATATATTAGAAAAACAAACCATTCATCTCATGTAAATAAAGCAAAAGTAGAAAATAAGAGATTCGTTATTTTCATTTTTTTTTTCTGTTTTTTTTTTAATTTTCAAAAATAAGAATAAAGTTTGAAAATTATTTAAAAAATTTGAGCTGTATTTGAATTTTTTTAAATTTGAGTTTATGTTTGCTATAAAATTAAAAACCTATAAACAAATATGACTCGCTTATATTTGGATAGAAATTTTAAAATTTGGAAAACAACATTTAAAAAATATTTCTACCGAACATGTATTCTTCATGTTTTCTATTTTTTTTTGTTTTAGAAAATAAAAAATCGTTTTCAAAATCTTATACCAAGCGGACCCTAAATAAAACCATAATTTTTTTATTTTTATTTTTTTGGGGAAAACAACAAAAATAGCTCAGCTCTAGTTTTCCAGTGAATGTAAATCGTTTTCTATGTTTCTATGTTTATGTAATTTCCTAAATTTTTTCCAGTGATTGTAAACACTTCAAAGATGGACTACATGCCAATGGTTATAAGTTTAACTGCATTCAGACACACAAGAAATGCAACTGTAATTGGAACAGCTCTAGTGGAAATAAACTTGTACTGAATAATTAAAAAATCGAAATGCCAATTAATTTATTAATTATTATTTTCACAAGTCGAAAACGCGAACAAATCAGCATGCAGTGAATAGCTAATCCAATACAGAAACTGACCCATTACAAGGAGCGAGTAACAGAGTGATAATATTTACCTTGAAAAAGAGAAACACAGAGTGTAAGTAAGGAAATCAAGGAAAGTGAAGGTGGGATAAGAAGCTCTGAGCCTATTTGGCGCAGACAAAGGTACGTGTCTTGGGGTCAATGGTTGGTACTTGGTCTATGCCGGTTTATATTGTTGCGGTTCTGGTTATTTTCACTCTCATTTTTAGTAATTTTATTTGCATCAATAATAATAGTCACCTATTAATTAATTAAAAAATTAGTTTATTTTTTTAATTAATAAATGATCAAATCATTAATAATAACATTATTATAAATAAAAATTTTATTTTATTTTTTTGTCATCGTCATATTGAGATTTATTTTATTTGATTTTGTATAAACATCGATAACGTAGAGATTAGTGGCCATTAATTAGTATTTGAATTCAGTACGTAATTCGAGTTCAAAGTACATGTCATGCCACTAAGTTAATAATGTTAATGTACATGTATATACTTGTTAGACTTTTTTTTAAGTGTATCTAGTTATAGTCGGAGATTTTTTTTTATAGAAGTAAAAATTTAAGTTTTTCTTAACGTATTAACACACACAAAAAAAAAATTATAAATAAGTTTACAAGTATTATAATTTATTTAGTAACTAGTAATAATAATAGTATAACTAAAATTTTTATTATAATATAAATATTTACACATTTGTGTATTTTTTAATTATTAATTTAAATATTTGTTTAAAAAAAAATTATTAATTAAAATAATTAAACATTTTAACTAAATACTGTATAACCTTTTAATTTATTGTTTAATATAATTATTGCATTCTTTTACAATTATAGGTGCTAAATAACAAAATTAATTTAAAAAATAATTCAAATGATTGTTTGGATACTTTTTAAACATTTATTAAAAAAATTATAATCTTGCTAGTGTATAATTTTTGCAAGAGCCATGATCGTGTACAATTAATCCTATAAACCGGAAGAATTAGGATAAGTTTTTGATAAGAATTGCTGACGTGTAGTATTATAAATATATTGATGTAGAGTATTATTATTAAGCATTGCCGTAGAAGAATAAAACTACTAGATTTCTTTTCTGCATGTTTGTTCAGACTTGAGTGTACTGTTCTTTAATCTTTCAGAGCCTTCATTGTATTTTCTTGAAGGATCAAAAACTAGTCTGTCAAACTTTCTCACTAGACAAACAACTCCACTTTTTTTCAATTACGCTTCTCAGTTTCTGCTATTATGAAGATAAGAGGCAAGTCGTTCTCTTGAGAAAAAGCCTCCTGGGGTCGAAACTTTCAAAAGGACACGACTTGATATACAGAAACGTGTCTTTGGCGCTCATCGGTTCTAATGTTAATCCAGGTTCTTTATTTTTCTTTAAATCACAATGATGCAATGAAAATATTATTTTACGTGTTTGTTCTCATCAGTTTTCAACTTGCATGTTTGCTCTATTCATGTATCAAATGATAATCAAGGGAAGCTTGGGGAGTCGGCATATTTGGAAACATGTAGCCAATTCACCCCAATTCTCCGAAAGTTTCGAATTTAATCAAGCTCTAAACACTGGAATTAAACCTATTCTCTTTCTTTGTATGAATCTTTTAAGAAACAAATAAATAGAGCTCAAAATCAAATATGCACAAAATCAACACAAGTAATTTACGTGGAAAAACCTTCCCGGTGTAGGAAGGAAACAACCACAGCACTCTTCTTCAAAACTTTCACTATCAAGAAACAATTATACAACAGTTCTCTATAGGTAAAATTAGAGGCAAACAATCAACAACATCATCAAGAATACACTTCTTGGAAACTAACAATTATTTCAAAAAAATGGAGAAATCTAACCCAATTCGTAGTCACTGTTCACTACTCAGAATTTCTCAAACCGGTGAGCCAAATCCAAATCTCACCGTACAGATTAAAGAGTCTTGAGTCTTGAACCTTCCTGCAAAATTTCAGCTTAATCGGACCACAATCGACCTTCGATCAGAGCACTTGATGAAGACTGGCTGGAGAGAGAAAATTGCTCTCTTTTCTGCCTTTACTGCTGCAATTCTGAAATTCTCTGCAGAAACCTATCTCATCAAACCCTAAATGAGTTTATTAATGAAGCAATGTAATGACATAATTGCCCCCTTCTTACTCCATGAGCTTTTAAGCCACATGGGATTCATTTAGGCTCCTCCAAATAAGAAGAAAACCCAACAAATCTTTCCCTTTTTCGATTAGATGGAGGGATCCGCCATTCCGGCAATTAAACAACAAACTTCAAGTTTTTCTCTTGATATTGCTTTTGTCAGTATGTCAGATCCATTCTCATCAGTATGAATTTTCTCAAATTCAAGCAAAAATAAGAGGAAAAACCAACATGAAGAAGCACGAATTCCAGTGACATTGTCAATTGTAAGCACTCGTCTCCCTGAGTTTTACCTCAGGGCTGTTATTCTTGATGATTTTCCTGGCGTACTAAGAGTCAAATTTAGTTGCAACTCTTTGGTATATCCTGTGTATGCGCGTTCTGCATTTTTTTCAGTAACAAAGTGGTGGAAAAGCTATTATTTCTAATCCACACAAGCACAGAGAATTGAATGTAAATATATTTTATGTGCCGACATATCTTCCTCGTGATACACCAGTGCCACTAAGAAAATACAGGGATGAAGAACTGCTAATCTTGAGAGGAGAAGGGAAAAGGGAGCTCAGAGAGTGGGATAGGATCTATGAAAATGATGTCTACAATGACTTGAGAAATTCAGATGAAGGCATGACTATGCTCGTCCTGCTCTTGGAGGATCTAGTGAGTATCCTTACCCTCGTAGGGGAAGAACAGGCAGACTATCAACAAGAACAGGTTAGACAATACATGTCAAAGATTTCATCTATGTTTTATTTCTTCGTACCATCAAGTGTGAGTGATCGGGGTAGCAAATCCACATGCTAAGAAGCTACTCCGTATGTTAGAAGATCACGCACAAAACATGCGCAAGAACTGATAATCATCAACATATTGTCAATACAATATTCCGCTATGAACAGCAAGCAATTACACCCTCCATAGTCAATACAATAAGACTGTCAATAAGTCAATTCTTTAAAATCTTTAATTTGATAATGCAAAATTATATCAAATAATATAATTTTTAGTTTTGATATTAAAAGCACGACTTTAAGTCGTTACTTTAATACATTATTTGTTTATATCAATTCGATGATTTATTAAAGCTTAATAAATACGTTTTTAAAATATAATGATGTCTTTTATTATTTGTCGTGTATATTTACGAAAATTATCCAATAACATTTTTAATTTTAAAAAATATTTAAGATAATTAATATCCTAAATCTACGGTATTTATAATACTAATTTTATAATCTCAATTCAGCAGTTATTTTTCATTAACATGAGTTATGTTTTCACTACTTCACATTTGCAATTGTAGAGGTTGGTTTCTAACCTTTCAACTTTCAATTTTCTAGTGAGTAGACTACACCAAGATTGTAAGATGTGATTCCAACTAAAGTGTTAATGTTAAGAGTATCTTCAACTGTATGTCTATCAACATAATCAAGTTTAAGTTACTTTATGTTTTTATTAATATCTCTTATAATATATTGTGATGTATATTCTTTATATAATTGATATTTGTATATGTAATATTCTATATATGTAAAATTAATATAAAATGCACATAATTTATTTTTATTTTTTAACTTGTCTCTAATTTCTCACTCTAAAATCAGATTATCGTACTAACGTTATTGTTGGGATAATCTGATTAATGTTACTCATGAAAGTACTAACTTACTGACCTTCCTTACTAGATTAACAATTTGTAGCTGCTGGGAAAATGGCAATTTGTAAAGACAATAATTTGTAGCCGTATATAAATTTGCACCTTTCATTTTGAGTTCCTTGTGTGCATGCAATGTTCATGGAATATCCATTTCATGCATAATTCACTGATAAAACATGTTTTTATACTTTTTATGCCAAAACTCGTGTTTATTGAAATTGAAACATCTACTGTACTACCTCCGTGTAACTAATGACAACCCACGTACATTACAAAGATAGATGCCCATCTATTAAAGATACCAGTAGATGGTTAGTATATGGAAAAGTGCTGAAAATATATTCAATTCCAACCCTAAATACCAGTACATGGATAATACATGGGTTAAAACTTAAAACTCATATCATATACATGAGTAAGTTATGTACATGATGCACATAGGTACATCATAAACTTAGCGGAAACCGTCATCTTCGCTACTCATAGATACCCCACAATCTATCAAATCCATTTATTGATAGTACTCAAGCCGACTGATTTAATAAGAAATTAAAGTTTGATTTCTTAGAATTTTTTCTTGTATGTTATGTAAAGATTTAATTTTGATTTCAACTCTACATTTCCTGAAGCTACGTGTAAACACTTTAAACTTAAGCTAGTATTAGAAACCAAATGAGCACTTTACCACCAGTTTTTTCTGCAAACCTCACCAAAATATAATTTTTTGATTTGGAGAATAATGAAGAAAATAAAAAATATGAAGATGTAGAGAAAAATCTGCTGAATTTAATGATACCAAAACATTAAAGATCAAGCTAAGAAACTAACCCATGTAAGATGATGAAGACGAACGACCATGTTATCTCCATTTTATGCTCACTACTACAAAAAGAGATATTAAAGTCTATTAAAAATCGACTTTAAAGAAAATGATTTAAAATTTAAATTCGGTTCAACGCGTAATTGACTTTTAATTTTTAATTTTTAATTTTTTTACAAAATTTACTCATTTTCTATTATGTTCAAATTAAAACCTATATTCGATCACTAAATAATAGCAGAAAAAAAATTTGTTTAACAAATAGTTTAAATAATACAAATAATTGAAAAATAAAATATTAATTAATAGTAGAAAAATTATCATGATGTTGTTCTATGTTATTCAACATCATTATATTTTTTTTCCTGATGTTATAATACAAACCTACATATATAATACAAAAATTTATACACATAAATAATAAAACATAATAACAGAAAAAAATATGAATAATAAATACGTAGGATTAATATAAATACTTACAAGAGTAAATGAAGTGACAAAATGAAAGAAATAAATAAAAAATGATGTTTTGTAAGTGAGAAATAGGTATAATGTTTTTTTGAGTATTTTGCTCAAAAAATAGGGGATCTAAAAGATTAGTTAGAGAGGAAGAAAACTCACTAAACGACGTTGAAATTGGTGATCGTAGGTGGCCAAAAAATAAGAAAGAGTGGAAGAGGTTTTGGGTTTTTGAAAGTTATGCAGTGCTTAGAATAGTTTCTGTCTCGGGAAGAAAGAAGAGAAAAGAATTTATTCACGTGTGTAACTTCAATTCTACACTGAACCGACTTTAAATTCATTATAAATCGATTTTTTTCAAAAATTGATTTTACATATCAACTTAAATATTTTTTTTATAGTAGTAGCTTCTACTTTTTAAAAAAATCTCTCTCTAACTTTCTCCCAATACTTTTTAAACACTTTTTCTTCAAGTCTCCTACGTAACATATGGTTATTGATCCATTGTGTTTCATGTTGTCTCCCTTAATCTTTATTTATTCTTAATCTTTCTTTTGAGTTTTTTCTCCCTTATTTCTCTCTCTTCCTCTGAGTATACAACATATCCAACATTATAAAGTGAAGATAGATATTAGTCCACCTTCTATTTGGTAGTAATGTTGCTATGGATGTTATTATTACATTATATCCCCAACTTACAGCTCAAGATTTAAATTAAGCTTTTAAAAGTTGGTCATGAAGTTAGTTTCCTGCATGACAATGCAACTATCTTCAATTCGTATGTGATGGGATTGTAACAGCTACCTGTGGATGACTCGAAATGAGATGTTTTTAGACAAAGAAGTTGTGACAAAGGATGAATCATTTTCTTATCAAGAAAGCTTTAGAATATAGTATGTTTATGTTCTTAGCTAGTGTTATAGTGTTGGTATTAGGGGTGTACATCAGATCGAAATCATTGATTTTATATTCATCCGATCTGATCCGACCATCCGATCGGATTAAAACATCCTAATCTGCAACCGATTCGATTACCTTTCAAATCTGATCCTTAATCTATTCGAATCGGATCGAAATCCGATCAATCCATAACCTATTTGAATTGAATTAGTTGAATCTAATCAATTCGACCAATAAACTTAATTAATTTTATTTTTGATATTTTTGAATAAAAAAATTAAATTTTCACATAATATAAACTTATTTTGAATTAAAAGAAATCTTAAAATATGACTAATATAGGAATGATCAATGAGAATATGACTATCAATGAGAATATGACTAATATATAAAATATAGATATATATTTAAGTATTTTCGATCAGATCGGATAATACATATTGAAATATGTCATCCGATTTGAACTTAACAGATTGAAAAAAAATTTCATCAGATCTGATCCGATGGTTGGATCGAAACCGTCAAAAAGTTAACGGATGAGAATAAATTGATCGAATTAATCGGATGATCGGATTTTTTGTACAATCCTAATTGGTATGCATATAATTGGTATTTAAATCCAATAATTAATATATATATATATATATAGTAACTAAAAGGGTAAAAATGTAATATTACTTGTATCAATTAACAAGTACCGGCTCAGGAAGGAGCTATGGCAATAAATTAATGCCTCTACTCTTTCAATTCAATAGCAGAAGGCTTGAACTGCTACAGGCTAATATTTTGTCGCAAATAACTTAATAGCCCGTAGTTATAAAGACCCTTTTTTTTGAATGTTCAACATATTGATGTATCTTTGAATTAGATTTTTATATTAATTTAAATTATTTAATTGTAATGTCAGAATCAGAAGTCTTGCTCACAAAATCTTAAGAATTGTTTTTAATGAAATTTGTTTGCACAAATACTCCTTTGAGCCTGCGATTCAACCCAAGGTCCGGGTCTATGAGCCTGTGAGCATATCCAATAATCAATTTGTTAAGCCCGTAAGCCATCCCAATAGTCAATTTGATGAGCCCGAAATCCATCCCGAGATCGGATGCCATCAACCCGATACACTATTCTGCGGTCTACTCATCTTTAGCCCATATGTTCATACCTACTCGAGCACACCTAACCCTAGGGGTTAAACCTACTCTTTGTGGTTCAATGTGAACCCTAGGTCATGTATTTAAATTTGTCAGATTTATTAAGTGGATTGGATTTGTTGTACAAAAGACAAGGACTTAAACCTTATTTGAACCTTTGGATCATCAAACTCATCATGTAGTACTCTCTCAAACAAAATCAAAGTTTGTTTGCTTTGATCTTGTTTAGCAATTTTCTTTTGAATTTTTCAAGCATAAAATTATCATATTTAATAAAAATTAACATTTATTAAATTAATATGGAAATTTAATACTTTTAACCCACCCCATTATAAAAAAATAATTTTTATCGGATAAAATTATAAAAATAATACCTTTACAACTCATAATAATAAAAATAATATTTAAATAATAATGAACATAATTCAATTAGACAATATTTAATATTTAACGATTCTAAATGATTGTAATTTAATTTAAACTTTCTTCGATACAGTATTCAATATAAAATATTATGTTAAATTTTTTAATATATAATTATAAAAATAACATCCAGTGAAAATGATACTACTTTGATTATAATTCTGTTTTTTTAGTTACTTTGCCTATAATAATTGTTAGAAAAAGGAGTAACATAATGGCAACAAATGTTAATATTTTAATTTATGGGAATAATATGAATTTTTTTTAAATATTATTATTATTATTTTATATTAACTTAAAAATAAATTAGTTTTTTTATAAATTATTATAAATATACATGATTTAATATCGAACTTTATTTATAATAATTAATATATATATAAGTTAATTGTACGACGTCACTATAGATATAGGCTATTAGATAGATTTATTTTTGTATTCCTTTTTCTCATACTTTCCGAGAAAAAAAAAAGCAAACATAGTTTAAACAATATCTTATTCTGTTTAGAAAAAAAAAATTATTCCTGAAATCGTTGAGGTACATTAAAAGTTATTTTTCCTTGTAAATTAATTAATTCAGTCAATTTTTGTTAGTACGAGTTATTTTATTTTAAAAAATATTATTTAAATTTATATTATTATTTTTTAATTAAAAAAATACAAAAAAATTTAATAAATTAACGTTGTAACTTTAAATACTCATAATTTTTAACAGTGGTATCAAAACAACTATTAAAATATATCAAATCAAAGTTCAATTAAATTCTTACAAGTCAAATCAAGCTATGTCTCTATTTCTTATTATTTTTTATCCAAAATTTTATCGTTTATACGACTTATCGATAGATTAAAACTCTTTTGCATCTTTTTACCTTGTTTTTGGTTCAGTTTGTGAGTTTATTTATCATAGTAGTAGTCAAAATAAAAAAAGAGAAGACAAAAAAAGGAAAAAAAAGAAAGAAAAAAATGGGAGAACCAAGAGACAAATTGTTCAAGATTTCTAGTCTTGTTGAAGTTGAAAACATGAGAAAGAAATTTGGAACATGGTACATGTGTGTGCCTTTCGGTTTAACTAAGATTTGATAACGAATCTTTATGAAGATGAGGGTATAATGAAAGTAGAGGTGCTGACCAAGTTCATGCTTACAAATGTTTTCAAAATCCTTAAAATCTTACAAATATTCTAACCTTAGGTTTACATGAAATGTCTGACCTTTGACAAGGCAAAAACTACATCTTGGGTCTATGAGTTGCTAAAATTTATACACCTCATCCATATAAAACACAAATTTGCTCATATTGGGGACCCTAAATCTCTAACCTAAGCCATTGATAAAAAATCACCAAGCATAGACAGAGTGTAACGACACTCACTACAGGATAGAATGATCCACTATGAACTACAAAAGTTTTGTAAGTATCAAGACTAAATGTTTAGATGACTTGATAAACTCAAGCATATCAAGCAGAGAGTTAGTATACTAGGAACACCCTGCTTCAAGCAAACCATCTTACTTAGACAAAATGATAACAAATCATACGAAAGTGAAAAATTTCAAGCGCAAGCCCAATGGGTATGCGGTTAAATTTAAAGTGACCAGACTAGCTAATGAGTATACGATAAACTAGACCAATATGAACCCACTAAATGGCACACGATTGAATTCAACATATGTGGCCCAACATGGCATTTATGGCCAGACACGACACATGTGGCTAGACATGTGGAGTGCCAGACATGGTAAACATGGTCAGAGATATATATGATCGAGCATAAAATGTATAACCAAGCTACGATGGACATTTTTGGGCCCATAGCCAACTAGATCACTCTGGACCCCTTCCAAACAAGTACACACCATTGCATAGTGACATATCCCAAAAGGGACATGCTTAAGGAGCACCCCTTGTCTTGAAATAGATAAGATTACAAATAGACCTTACTAAAAAGTAAAAGAAGTAAATGGATGCTACAAAGTACAAAATGATAAGTACATGATTCAAAAGTATAGAAATAACAAAGCAACGTGGCATATACATATATCCAAAAGGTTCATACAAAGACTTGGACTCTAACATCATTATCCTAGCATGTGGTAGCCATTGGGCCCTAAAAACCCTTTTGAGCATGTCATAGTTCATAAGCTTATTAAGCTTTGAAAATTTGAAAAGGGAATGACCCCGATAAAGTTATAACGGGAGCAACTAAATTAATGCGACATGAACCTGTACCATTTATAATCGGTACTAAATATTTTAAAAATACTTGAACAAAAGGCAAGAACTTATTATCTAAGCCTAAGGGGTTGTCACCCTCTAGTATGGCCACTACAAGATGCAAACCTTATTAAGTAAACCACTTAAGAAGTATAAAGTCTGAAATGCATGAAGTGTTAAGACATCTATGGTCTCTAAGACCAATTGAAGGTTGTAAAGCATAGACTTCAACCTTACACAAACTTTTAATTAATGGGATACAAAGTCCTATCCATTACCTTTCTAGGTTGTGCCATAACATGTGACCTTCCAAAGAATGGACACCTTCAATGGTGCATTTCTACATGTCCTCTCTTATCGGAAACATTCCTAAAATGTTCAACCAAATGTATACATTTCAAAAAAATTATGGGCATAAGTTAAGGATAGAATTTATTGAGTAGACTAGTATATTTATCCTACCAAAAATTATGTCGATCAAGACATGGTCCTACCCTATCTAGACCTTTTAAAAAATTCCAGTTCTCTATGCACCCATGAAACTTCGCTCTAACAAGGGACAAAAGTGCACAAGTTAGAAAAATGATTACAACAAAGAGAATCATGAGTATTAAAGCATGATGATATCTACAAGAGAAATATCATAACCCTCACACTTGCACAGTTCTTCTAGAAAAGGGTGGTTATGTCATCAACAGATCCTGTAAGGATTTCAAAACCATCATTGTGGATAAAACTGCATCGTCATAATGGTTTAGAACCATCACCCAACTCAACTCGTACCTAAATGGTCCACACTATTGTCGAAAACATCATAAGTGGCCAGACATGGTTGGACACACCATTAGTGGTCAAACTATGGCTAGTCGTACATTGGTATTCCTCCATCGATCCTCCATTCGATGGCCACTTCATACGAACCAACTCGTCTCGTTTCGTGCCCACTCATTTCTATGATGACAAAGTCCAATCTCGTTCATTGATCACTCCATCCTTCATCAAGCTCTTGGGTAGACCATGGAATCATAAGTCCACACACTTTGATCCATATGCGCCCTCCAAAAATGGGAAAGTGAAACTATTTAGTAATTGTTTTGATGTCAATATAACTCTCTAATTGGAGGTCCGATTGAGAATCCGTAAAAACTATCAATAACAAGACATCACTATTCACATTTTAAATGCCCAGGTAAACCAAGGAATTCATCACACTTTCATCTAATGATTACGTAAAAGTGGATTTGACACCACTAGTGAGGTTTAGAAAATAGTTAACCCATGTGGTGATAGAATGGTAAAATAGACATCTTAGTCCATGTATATTGGCTTGGTAAGTCTAGGGGTTGATGTTGAGTGTAAAATAGTTCATGGCATGTGGTATAATATAAGTGGCCCTAATTAGCAAGTAATTTACTGGTAAGCCCATTCAGTGCTGAGTCAGCAAATAAGTATTGGTATAAGTTAAATATCTAACTGGATAAATGATCGATACTCAAAATCTTAATTATCCGATAATGAGATAATTAAGCAAATAAAACTTTAATATTTAAAGATAAATCTATCATTATGGGTAAGGGTTATCAGTATATATATTTCTTCCTATAAATATTCATCACTGATCACCATTAAATAGATTTTCTTAACTTTAGAACTTGACAGAGCTTCATATTTAAGATAACTGGAAGCACTAAAATCTATACCCTATCTACCCCTAAATATCTCTCTGTAATCATAAAGAGAGACATAAGTTTCTCCTTCTCCTCACTACCCAAACTTACTTAATCATTGGAGGACTAAAAATTGTTACATCCCGTGATGGTCCAAGGTCCTAACAGTGTGTTATCTATTTTCAGGTACATGGAAAGCATAGATGTACTCTGAACGTTTATAAAATATGGACCTAATTAACCTAAAATGGTGAATATACTATTTTTAATTTTTATCAATTTATAATTTAATAACCTAAACAAAACGGCTAGACATGCAATTACTTGTAAAAATAAAGTGCGAAAATGAAAGAATAACACACAATATTTATAAGTAAAAACTACTTAGGCCATAATTATGACTTAAGAGAAAAACCATCGGTCTATCAGATCATCTAACTTTCTACTATGAAAACTAAATATTTAAGTAAAAACTCAGTTTTATGCTACCATCCTTAGGATATTATCTCAATATATCTTACTTATGAACCTCTGCTTTATTTTTACAATTTCTAATATTAATATGAGCTATATCAAAACCAATGTTCTAATAAGTTTCCTACCAATCAAATATGTTCACGAATCAACTACGAAAGAGTTAGTACAAAAAATATAAGTGTTCGTGTGTATTCTATAATGAATTTAAATAAAAATATTAATTACAAGTTCAATAAAAATATTAAGTACAAGTTTAATAAAAATAGATTCTTTAAAATTTAATTATTAAATTATATAATGATGATAACTTATACAATTATTTGATTTAAATATGAAATGTTTTAATTAAAAAAAGTTATATAAATATGAAAAATATTAACTAATTTAACTATAAATTATAAAAATATAAATAATGAAATATCACAAATTAATTTCCTTTACCTTTTTCCTACCTTTGATGACTTGCATCAAAAGTTGATCCTAATTAAGCCAAAACTTGTATCAGTTCACCAAAAATTGATCCTAAGCCAAACTTTTATCAGTCCACCAAAAGTTGATCCTAAACCAAAACTTAATCACTTATACATATTAATCATTGCCAAAATATTAAACTCTGTTTTCTAATTCACCTTGAATTCATGTGTATATATATATATATACACACACGTTACTTTGTATCCAACATCCACTCTCTTTAATCACAATTACCGAATCAACTTGTTTGGCTATCTTTTTGATGGCTGCCACCACTCCACTCTATATGTTTCTGTAGTTTCGGTAGTTTCGACAGATTCGGCGGATCAACGTATTCAACCCTTATAATAATAACACAGTAGTATTAGAATTAAATATTTTTTGAACTTAATTATTCAAAATTTATTAAAAAAATTAATTTTTAAAATACATTTTAAAAATATCGAAACACATATAAAAATAATTAATTGGTAATTTTATAAATTAATTTAAATTTAAACAAATATTTTAATAACAAAAATAATTTTAAGTATTATGAACATATATCAATGAATAAATAAGTGCAATAATATGTGTGATAATTATAATAAATATATTTGAAGTACGATAATTAAAACTTGAATATTTGTTTGATTTTTCTTAATATACTTGATAATAAAATTAAAAATAAATTTACAAATAAATATTTTATATACGAAAATAACCGACACTTATAATCATTGTATACTTAATCACTAATGTTAATAAAAATCGATAACAACGTAAATATAGTATTATTAATATATTTATAATTTTTAATACATTTTAGACATATTTCTTACTAACACTATGAAATGATTGTGGAAAATAAACTCAAATAAAAAAAACGGACAGATTTTAAGACAGTATTGAATGAGGAATTGAAGTGGAAATTCCAGATCATTTTGAGCAAATGAAGAGTCTAATTCGTGTGTTTTTAAGTCTAGTTTTTAATGGTGAAGGTTTCAGGTCATTTGGTATTACCTACAATAAGTTATGGAAGTTTTAGCAAGGAAGGGTCAGAATTTACTAAAAACGGACAGACAGTATTGAATGAGGAATTGAAGGGGCAATTCCAGATCGTTCTGAGCAAATGAAAAGTCTAATTCGTGTGTTTTTAAGTCTAGTTTTTAATGGTGAAGGTTTCAGGTCATTTGGTATTACCTACAATAAGTTATGGAAGTTTTAGCAAGGAAGGGTGAGAATTTACTCTTTTGTTTAAAGCTGTTTGTTTAATACGAATTTTAACAGTCTTGTTTAGGTCTATAAATAGAGTTGTATTCTTTTGTAAGTAGGCAAGAAGAGAGAAATAAAAAGAGTGTTTGATTAGTAAGAAAGAAAAAATTGTTTTTGTCTCTCTTCCTCCACCAAAATAGTTATAAAATACCAACAAATTGGTATCGGGCCGATGGCGAATGTGATGGGACAAATGCCGCTACCACGACTAACGAAGGCAAACTACGAGAATTGGAGCATTCAAATGAAAGCTCTTCTCGGATCTCAAGATGCGTGGGAGGTGGTCGAAGAAGGTTTCAAAGAACCAACAAATACCACGGGATATACGGCGGCTCAAAACAAGGCGTTGAAAGAGGAGCGATCAAAGGATAAGGTGGCACTATACATGTTGTTCCGAGCCGTTGATTTGAGTCGGGCTTTGAGAAGATTGCCGAGGCAACTACTTCAAAAAGCGTGGGACATTTTAGAAAAAGTGTTCAAAGGAGCCGACCGAGTAAAGCAAGTAAGACTCCAAACTCTACGCGGTGAATTGGAGAGTATGAAGATGAAGATGTCGGAAGGTGTATCCGACTACATCTCGCGTGTGCAAACGGTGGTGAATCAACTAAAACGAAATGGAGAAATTCTAAGCGATGCAAGAGTGGTGGAGAAAATTTTGCGGTCATTAACCGAGAATTTTGAGAATGTCGTTTGTGCGATTGAGGAGTCGAAAAATGCGGAGGAGATGACCCATGATGATCTCGTTTGGTTCTCTTGAGGCGCGTGAACGGCGGAAGAAGAAGAAGAAAAATGAGTCGCTTGAGGAAGCACGCAAGCCAAGGTATCTATCAAAGATGAAAAGGTACTCTATACTCAAAACTTTCGTGGTAGAGGGCGCGGCCGTGGAGGTCGCGGTAATGGTCGCGGTGGTGGAGGCCGCGGTCGAGATCTGCACACCATGAGGAGAAGGGCGGTCAAGCCAACAAAATTGGCGAGGTAGAGGACGTGGTCATGGGAGAGGCGGCCGGTCAAATCATTCAAATGTTGAGTGCTACAATCGTGGCAAGCATGGGCACTACGCAAAGAGTGCAAATCAAATATCGAATGCTATAATTGTGGCAAGCATGGGCACTATGCAAAGCGAGTGCTATTCGAGAAAAGGTAGAAGAAAACGCGAATCTAGTCACGAAAGAGGAGACAAGAGAAGATGGTGTTCTCATGATGGCCTACAAAAATACCATTCCCGACGGTGACACGGTGTGGTATCTCGATACTGGCGCTTAGTAATCATATGTGCGGGCACAAACACCTCTTTGTGGAGATGCAAGAGATAGAGGTTGGGCACGTGTCATTTGGAGATGCGTCAAAGATTCAAGTGGAAGGTCAAGGTACAATATCATATTTTCAAAAGAATGGTTTAAAGGGATTAATTGAGAATGTTTATTATGTACACGATCTCAAGAGCAACATCACGAGCGTGGGACAACTCATGGAGAAAGGATACTCGGTGTTTATGAAAAATCGAGTATTACAACCGAAAGACAAGAAAGAGTGAGTAATAGCACGAGTTGAGATGGCGAAGAATCGAATGTACAAAATCAACTTTGTGTTATGTGCGAGAAAGGTGTTTGCGAGTTAATGTAGAAGACAAGGCGTTCTGTGGCATTTGCGATATGGTCATTTGCACTATGGTGGTTTACAAAAATTGTCGAAGAAAGGAATGGTACATGGGTTACCCGAGATTGACTACATCGAGAATTTTTTTGCGAGGAGTGTGTACTCGGGAAGCACTCGAGACACTCATTTCGTAAGAAGGCAGAATCAACAACAGATCATCTCGCATTAATACATACCGACATTTGTGGCCCAATCACTCCTGAGTCATTCAGCGGTAAAAAATATTTCATTACTTTTATCGATGACTATTCCGAAAAGACTTGGGTTTATTTCTGAAAAGAAAAATCAAGCATTCGAAGTGTTTAAAAGTTCAAAGTAATGGTAGAGAAGGCAACGGCAAGTTTATTAGAGCTCTACGTTACGATCGAGGTGGCGAATACAACTCGACGCAATTTGCGAGATCTTACCGCGCGTAACATGGAATAAGAAGGTTCCTAACCGCACCGTACTCTCCTCAACAAAATGGTGTGGCAGAGAGAAAGAATCGGACCATTCTCGACATGGTTCGATCAATGCTGAAAAGTAAGAAGTTGCCAAAAGAATTTTGGGCGGAAGCTGTGCAATGCGCAATTTATGTGCAAAACCGATGTCCACATGCGAGTTTAGAAGATAAAACTCCACAAGAAAATTGGAGTGGTAGAAAGCCGACAGTCTCACACTTCAGAATATTCGGTAGTGTGGCTTATGCACACGTACCGGATCAGCGAAGAACAAAGCTAGAAGATAAGAGCAAGAAATTTGTGTTCATTGGTTATGACGAGAAGACTAAAGGTTTCAAGCTTCTCGATCCAATAAACAAGAAGGTAATAATAAGCCGAGATGTTAAGGTGAATGAAGCAAGCGAGTGGGACTGGAAAAACTCTTCCAAGGTGTTAGTAGAAAGGGGAGAATCATCAACCACATCAACAACAAACCTCGAGATCGAGATAGCGTTAAGCCCTCAAACAAGCGATAATGAGGAAGAGCCAAGACAACCAAAATGCGAAGCATGCAAGATTTGTACGACTCAACAAGTGAGGTACATTTAATTTGTCTTTTGGCGGATGCCGAAATAATTACATTTGAAAAAGCGATGCGGAATGAGAAGTGGCAAGCGACCATGGATGAAGAAATAAAAGCAATTGAGCGAAACCGAACTTGGGAGTTGGTTGAATTACCAAAGGATGTCAACCCATAGGAGTAAAATGGGTATACAAAAGAAGATGAATGCTCAAGGCGAGATAAAGCGGTACAAGGCAAGGCTAGTTGCAAGGGCTATCGACAAAAGGCGGGGATAGACTATGATGAAGTCTTTGCCCCAGTTACAAGAATGGAGACGATTCGCCTTCTCATTGCTCAAGCAGCCTTCAATTCAAATGGAAAATTTTTCAAATGGATGTCAAATCAGCTTTTTGAATGGTGTGCTTTAGAAGAAGAGGTGTATGTAGAGCAACCACCCTGCACACAAAAATTGGGGAAGAAAAGAAGGTCTTTGAAATTGAAGAAGGCACTTTATGGACTAAAGCAAGCACCTCGAAAGCTTGGAATACCCGCATCGACACTTACTTCAAGAAGAACGGGTTTACTCAACGCCCGTATGAACATCTTTGTACGTGAAGAAAGAAGAAGGTAACTTGTTGTTTGTAGCTCTTTATGTTGATGATCTTATATTCATAGGGAATAATGAGGAGATGATAAAAGATTTTAAAGAGGCTATGACTCGGGAGTTCGAAATGAATGATTTGGGTTTGATGAAATATTTCCTTGGTCCGGAGGTTAGACAAGAAAATCTTTGGGATTTTTGTATCACAAGAAACATATGCAAAAGAAATTCTAAAAAGGAACAAAATGGAGAAGTGCAACCCGGTATTGACACCAATGGAACACTGGGGCTAAACTTTCTAAGTTTGACGGTGGAGAAACGAGTAGATGCGACCAAATACCGAAGTTTGGTGGGAAGTCTGCGTTATCTCACATGCACGAGACCGGACATATCTTACGTTGTTGGAGTGGTAAGTCGGTTCATGGAAGAACCGGTCTATACACATTGGAAAGCATTGAAGAGAATTCGCGATATATCCGAAGTACGTAATCACTCGGATTATTTTTCTCGAGAACGTAAGAGTATAAAGCGGTGGGATACTCGATAGTGATAGTGCGGAGACATAGATGATCGAAAGAGTACATCGGGATACGTATTCTTTATGGGGAGACACAACGTTCACATGGATGTCGAAAAAACAACCCATCGTGACACTTCGACACGCGAAGCGAATATGTGGCAAAGACTGGTGTGTGCGACATGCGGTTTGGCTAAGGAAACTTTTAAGCGAGTTGAATCTCAGACAAGAAGAAGCAACCGAGATCCGAGTTGATAGCAGGTCGGCAATTGAACTCGCAAAGAATCCAGTACATCACGAAAGGAGCAAGCATATCGATGTGAAATTTCATTTCATTCGAGAACAAATCCGGGAAGGGAGTGTGAAGTTGAATCATGTAGCGAGTCATGATCAAGTAGCCGACATGTTCACAAAGCCGTTACCCACGGTTTTGCTGGATAAATGCAAGATGGCGAGGGCATGAAGGATGGAAGAAATTTGAGTTTAAGGGAGGAATTTGTGGAAAATAAACTCAAATAAAAAAAAACGGACAGATTTTAAGACAGTATTGAATGAGGAATTGAAGTGGAAATTCCAGATCATTTTGAGCAAATGAAGAGTCTAATTCGTGTGTTTTTAAGTCTAGTTTTTAATGGTGAAGGTTTCAGGTCATTTGGTATTACCTACAATAAGTTATGGAAGTTTTAGCAAGGAAGGGTCAGAATTTACTAAAAACGGACAGACAGTATTGAATGAGGAATTGAAGGGGCAATTCCAGATCGTTCTGAGCAAATGAAAAGTCTAATTCGTGTGTTTTTAAGTCTAGTTTTTAATGGTGAAGGTTTCAGGTCATTTGGTATTACCTACAATAAGTTATGGAAGTTTTAGCAAGGAAGGGTCAGAATTTACTGTTTTGTTTAAAGCTGTTTTTTTAATACGAATTTTAAGAGTCTTGTTTAGGTCTATAAATAGAGTTGTATTCTTTTGTAAGTAGGCAAGAAGAGAGAAATAAAAAAGAGTGTTTGATTAGTAAGAAAGAAAAAAAATTGTTTTTGTCTCTCTTCCCTCCACCAAAATAGTTATAAAATACCAACAATGATATACTTCTCACTAAGTTAAAAAGATCTCAAGTTTAGTTAGACAATCTATTAATAAAACAGTACTGATATTTAAGTAGTGGAATTATCATAAGGTGGGGGCAACAACAACCAATAATAGAGTCAAACTTCGCTTGGGATTATCTAGCTAGCTTCTCATAATTTATAGAAGCAAATGCGTGTACGAAAGAGAGAAAGAAGGGATGAGTCTAGACTCTAGTACATGGTACAAGGAAATATGTATATATGCTTATGAATTTAGATGAGATGCTTTGTCAGACTATATTTTATTTTATATCCAACTAACTAATAAATTTGATCTATATATTAATTAGCCAAAAAAAAAAAACTAATATTTGATTTAAGCATTTTTACGTTATTTCACCTATGGTGGACGTTAGTCATTATCATCTATATACGTGATAACTAGAGGAATCAATAAGTCTAATAAAACAGAAAAAAAAAAAAGACTTTATATTTTTCAAGGACCACCCCAAATATATTAAAAAGAAATCGAGCAAAACATAAAAAGGCAAAAGATAGAGAGAGAGAGAGAGAAAAAATATAGTGTTTGTTAGCAATTTAGGTACGAAGGGAAGATGTCACAGACAATGAAGTTGTACCATATTTGAATTTTGTAGGAAACTAACTATTTATTTGTTCATTTGATTTCTCTAATAGCTAGCCAGTTTAGGGGTTTCCATTCCCCTACAAATATTACGATTTTGCATGTGGTTTATTTTAGAATTATATTAAGTATTTATTACATAACAACCAATAATTGCTTTCAATTATGTTATTTTCAATATTAATTAATATATGTTTTGTGTATTCAAAATGAATTGTGTAAGGAACAAGTTTCAAAAAGTTATGAATGTCATTTTTAATTTAAAAAAAAATACAGTCATTACATCTCACCATTCTTCCACTTTCTTTCTTTCTTTTTTCACCATCCTTCTACTTAAAACAATGTTAAGGTATAGTTATTCAAATGAGCAATGAATTGAATCATTTATAATGTAATCGGTGATAAAATCATTGTAATTTATTTATTAATAATAAATATCATTTTTTTCCTCCTACTACAAATAAACATTATATATGGTCATTTGTTTTGCAATATATAAAGAATAAAGTTCACACTTGTAGAAGAATAACTATAAGAAAAAGAATAAATTTGGAAAATTAAATGCTTAATGTCTTCACCCTTCCAGCGAAGGAGAAATTAAATTCGAGTTGTTGTCAACAGTTTTTCTTAAAGCTAATTAATTGACCTATTTTAATTATTTGCATTAGTTAATAGTTAGGCTAATTGCGGTGCTTTTTTTTGAAGAATAGTGGTTCCTTTTTTTTTTAAACACCAGCAATTAACGATTTGAAAGTAATTTATATACCAAACAGCATGAAGTATTAGTAATTGTATACCTTTTTCCTAACAATTTATGCCTTTGAAGGAAAAAGTACATCGTAAATTCATAATATATTTATAGAAACTTAAATTAATAAAAAAAAATTAAATAAAAAATATATTTATTTATGTATCTAATTCATAATATATATTTATCTAACTCATTTTTATATTAGATACTATCACCGTGTATATATATATATATATCAAACTTGGTAAGTCTTTTTATACCTTTTTAAGACAAACTGATGTTACCCATGCATGGGTTTGAATGTTGAAATTGATCTCAAGTTTCAACTAGGATGAACCTGTAAATATATTATACTTCAATTCAAGGGGACATGTTTTTTTTTTCCAACACTATATGCATCAAGGCATCAAATTACATGTTATTTGTTAATTTGAAGTAAAGATATAAAATGATAAAATTATTATAAAATTATTTATTTATAAAAAATAATTATATTTTATTACGTGAATTGTTGCATGTATCAAGATATGATTAAAAAGAGATTCTTATCATAATGATCTCTTATTAACAATCACTTGTTCGTTCTCTGGTTTTCAAAGTAATATTTAATCGGTTCTTACATTTAATTTAATTTAAGGTATCTAATTAATCTAATTTTAAATCGTAAATATTGTAAACGTGATAATTTTACGAGGATATGGTTGTCATTTTAATGTTTTGTTTTTTTGGAAACAATCAATTTGATACAGTTGGAACGGTAAAAAAATGTATTTAAGCCTACGTATGAAATTAGAGATTTGATTCATCCCTTCTCCTCTGTTTAGACAAGAACTCTTTTTTAATAACAAATTACACACGCATACACTCGTATATGTTTGGCCGGATTTAAACTCAAATCTTTTTAGGTCAATTTACAACTTTTTTTAATATTTTAATTTGAGATATTCGCACTCCATCCACCCAGTCAAGTTAGTAATGACAGTGTCTCGTACTTAAAAAAATAATAAATAAATAAATAGTGAACTCGAGCCTAGCTATTTTTAATTTATCACATTTCTCCTCGAGGTGGTCTACGTTGATCATGAAAACAGATAAGAAGCGACCCAAGATAGCACCATTTGTTTTCCTGTTATTATATATAAAAAAAAATGATACCACTATTTGTTAAACTTAATTCTAATCCAACTACGGTTGTATTTAGTATTTATACTCAAAAGGGTATTATATATATTGAAAAAATAATATTAGTTATTTTTTCGTTATTATATATTTTAATTGAAAAAAGATTCTTTGTGTATATTATTTTAATAAAAATATGTTTAAATTATTAATATTTTTTATAATATTAAGTATTAAAAATTTAAAATTTAAAATTTAACTAATATACAGTTCAATTTTATACATATAATTTATTAATAATTTTATAAATATTATATCTAAATATTATTTGTTTGAGATTAGGTACATACCTCCTCCTCAAAGACATGCACATTCACTCTCTCTCGTATGTATATATATATATATATATATATAATAAGATTAATTATTATAATTTATTAAATCATCATATCTAAGATATTGAATTAAAAATAATGATTTATGGTTTATTAACTTGGATTTGAAACGGAATAAAATCTTCTCCTTGTTTTTATTTCTACTTATTAGATCTAAAACATATATTATTAATGTAATATTTAAAATATTATATTTTATTAATAGATTAAAATTATCATATATATTAGATATAAAATGAATGATTGAGATTTAAAACAAGTATAAACAATAGGATATACTAATTTATTCAAAACTCCCTCGTCCTAGCTAGCTAATTCCCTACCATCTTCTCTTCTTTTTGCATATTATTTATAGCGATAAATTGTTCCTTCTTTTCCTCAACCCCCCAAAAAAAAAAAAACAAAGGTTAAAGGTTCCTTCTTAAAAGGAATAAGATTATTTCCTCTCCATTTTCAGGCAGATTAAATTTACATCTCCTCCATTAATTTTATCCCTTTTAGTTTCCACTAAAACAAGCAATTAAAATCACTACTAAATATATATATATCTGAAGCAGAAGCACCTTGTGAGTCTCATCATATTCATCAACCCCCTCCCTCCTCTGATCCTCTCTATCTAAATGGGTTATATTGGCCTTGGTGCAATTACAGTACTACTAGTCCTTCAAATTGTTCATCAATATTATTTAGTAAAAGGAGAGCAATACTTAAAGAGAGTAGAAGAAGTTAAAGTGAATGAATGTGAAATATTCAAAGGGAGTTGGGTATATGATGATTCATATCCGCTTTATAATGATCTAAAAAATTGTCCCTTCATAGAGAAAGAGTTTGATTGCCTAAATAATGGTCGATCTGATAAACAATATCTCAAATATAGATGGCAACCTTCTGGGTGTAACTTACCAAGGTACATTGAATATCGACATACATATTATACTTATATAAATATGCTAACTATATTATTGCATGTTTTTTTTTTAGTTTCTTCATGATCTCCACTTTATACTTTATCATTAACCACGTACCGGCTTGGATCATAATATCAAGCTTTTTTTTATTAACATTTTGCTAAAAATGTACTAAGAAGAATGTTAAAAACACATAAATTTACATATATATTACTTAGATTTTATCAAGTGTAAATATTTTCTAGAATTAATAAGTGATATGAAGATTTCTCAAAGCCATAATAAAATTGTTGATTGAATCGATCTATATTGTACATACAAAAGTGCTAGCACAAATTTTAGACCCCAATTTTCACCCTATTCAAAATGCTTAGAGTTTTGGTGACTGTATTTGATGACTTATGACATGATGAATACTAACTACTAACTTGTTTATAATCATTTCGGAAGAACATTTTTGTTATATTTAATTAATTACTAGTAATATATTGTTGGTAATTTGTATTAATTTATGTAAATATTAGTGTGTGCATGTGAAAATGAAAACTAAGTGGCAACTGATCTATGTTAATTAAGAATGAGTTACATGTATGAACTAGTTATGGTATAGGGTGGCCGTGAAATCACTGCATCCTGATTTCTTTATTAGTTTTAACATTTCCTACACAAATATTACTTTGAATATCACATCTACTTTCCATATTTTTTTTAATACAATGCATAGTATTATCAATAACTTCAATAATCTGATAATATATGTATGGAATCAAATATTAATTTTTTTAGTTTAAAATAATTAATTAGTAAAACATCGATATGTATCTCAAATAAATTGTATCAATTTAAAAAAAAATGTGAAACTATTTTCTAATACCACACAAATACACTTAAAGCCACACCAAGAAGTAAAACACTTGTTTTATAAGTTCTTGGGAAATTATCAGCAACTAATTAGTTTTTATTAAAATTAATTTAAATTATATCAGAAGATAGATAGGTTAAGAGTGTTGTGTTGTCATATATTATTTCAATGCCTTCATGATAAGTAGCTGGTTAATGAATTCCAACCCCTAATTATCATCGATGGGTCAAGAAATAAAGTTATCAATTTGTCATCATGATGAGAGAATCAATCAAGATATATAACTGCAAATAAATTGAGACACGTATAAAAAATTGAAAGAGTTTATAATGGTAAAATATGACCATTTCGTATCTTAATCAATCATTTAATGGCTGATACTGATATCCCAACGTTTGAAATATCAAATTTGTTAAAAATATAGATACTTAAATTTTATAAATATACTGAAAATGTTATTGTTATGGACGAAAATGTTAAAAAAAAGTATGAAAATTATATACTAATAAAATTACGAAAACTTTAATAAACATTTAAAATTATCAAAACAATGCATTACTTGCTTCTAAATTTAAATTTTTTATTTAATATATATAAATATAAATATTTTTATATTTATTTTGATCAATAAATTAAAAAAATTTAAATAGGTAATTAAAATATTTAAATTAATACATTTTATGATTAATAAAATTAAAAAAAGATATTTAATGGTAAATTATTTAAAATATTAATAAAATTAATCATTAAATAATATTTATAGATATTATTTAAAATTTTACCAATAATATCTATATTATTAACTAATATTCTATCAATATTATATTTTATGGACAATTTCTCGGACAAATCCAAGATATTTATATATTCTATCTAACATGCTAAGGTCATTTGAGCTATTTTTTTCTTCTAAATGTAAACTAAATAACAATTATTACATTATTTACCCTTTTCTTTCTTCTTCTTTTTTGGCCAGACCGGAGTAACAAATTACTTAATTTTAGCAGCACATGAATTAGTTAGATGAAATGTCTATTTTGGAGGTTTCAATAAATAAAGTTGGGTTCTTTTTTTCCTTCTACTTTCCTATTACACACGAACTCTTTAATACTTAAAAGTCGTCCATTTCTATTTTCTTGGATGTCTTATTATCATCCGCATCCTTCATTCCTTGTCATATATGATGTTGTCTATTTGGGTTCTTTTAACCTTCATTTTTTTTCTTCTTTCAAAACTTGCTTAGTATATAAAAATATATATATATTGATTAAAAATATATATTAATGTAATATTTATAAGTAATAAGATACTTAAATTCTCTTAAATTTAACCCAAAATTTACAACCTTAACAATCTTTTCTATAATAGTTTGTGATGGTTAATTTACAAATGATACGTGAATAAATTTCTAACATAATGAGAAGTTCTAAATGGATATTAAAACGTATGTGTTCAAATCCTGTATAATATAAAACAAATGCCTCAGTGTATAATACATTATTTCAAAAAGGAAAATTTGCAAATGGTGACGGAGCTAGAGGGGGCATCTTGAACACTGCCAATATGATTTTTTGTTAATTTTTGGTTATCTAATAAAACTTTATGAACAAATATGAGCATGAATTATGAAGTATCCTTTGTAAGATGTTCTAAATTAATGGGGGAGTAAAACTAATGGGTACAATTTGTTAATAAATATTGCAATTAAAGTATAGAATAAAAAAGTAGTTATAATCAATTTTTTAATTGGTTAAATATTAAGTATTTTCAAGAGACTATAAATAAATTATAAGTTAGCATAATGAGAGCAAAATAAATTATCAAAAATAAATAAGCAAAATAAAGGAGAATGAGAATGAAAATGAATATTTTTAGTTGGTAGAACGAAGGAAAATCAAAATTTTATAACCAATTATAAATTTTTTTAAAAAAATATTTATGTTGTATTGTATTATAAAAAATAAGTATTTTAATTATAGATAGTTGATACCACAAGTTTTTTAGTTATATTAAGAATGACAATTTAATTTATTTATTATTTTTTGTAATAATTTAATCTTTTTATTATTTTAAAAAGTGAACAAAATGATAAATAATTAATTTTTATTTTATTTCACATATTTTTTAATTATTATTGAGATATCATTTTTATAGATTGTTTTTTACGGTAGACAATAATAACTATAAAAATCATAAAAAATATTAAAAATTTGATTATTTATATTATTTTTATTTTTATATCAAAATAACTAAAATATTATAAAAACAAGAAAAAAAATTAAACTATTATAATTGACATAACTAAATAAATTATTTCATTTATCTATTTAATTATTAATGAAAAATAATATAAAATGATAAATAAGACATCACCTAACATATTTTACCAAAAATACAAACCTAAACTAAAAAAATCAATGTAAGTTGTCCAGTATGACACGATTTTATATTAGTTTATACATGTAAAGACTTAAAGTTTAAGATGAATTTCAAGATATACTCACGATTAAAAAAAGAAAATAAAAAAAATCCAAGTCAAGACACATGCACTCCTAAAGAGTAATTATTAAGTGTTTTCGTGAGGGTTTGTAAATGATACTGTAGGTGTCGGGCCCACTTAATACAAACAACTGTCACTTTATTATTATTTATCATAAAATTTTAATATAATAATTTTATATAATTAAAGAGTTCTTTCAGATTATAATTCATTTTGATAAAAAACAATTTCATATTGCGTAAACAATAAGTGAAGTGATGGTGATGAAGAATAATTTCTGTACAAAGGTTATACAAATTATTTTGCACAGATAAAGACAGAGAATTGAAGGAGAGAGAAAAAAAAAATATGATAAAACTTAATTAGACGTGCAAGATATATTTGATCCTATATCTACTACTACTACAATATACTCACTCTTTCTTATACAGTACACACAGAAAAATATACTAAAAGAAGCGAGAATATAGATAAAACAGAGAAATTTTAGAAATTGGAAGAATTATGCTTAGAAATTTATAGAATAGAAATGATAAGAAAGATAGAATAAAATTAAATAAATATTTTATTTATATATATTTCAAGTTTTAGATATCAATACAATAGTAGTTCTGAAATAATAAATTAGATAATAATCTTAAATAATTAAAAAATAATTTTAAATTTAAATAATATATAAAATAAATAATTGATAACAATTAAATTTCAATTAATTTATGATTAGATTTTCACCGATTCTTCACCAATTTGTTTGAGAAAAACTTGAATTGTAATGATTTACGTAACCATAAATTAATAATGAAAACTAAAAAAAAAACAAGCACGTGTAGTTATAGTATCCCATATTGAAGCAACTACGAAAAAGGAGAAACAATATTAGTTGAACTTGTAAGTTTGATTTCATATTTAGACAAATATGAAAGAAAAGACAACTTCTTTAAAGCTTAAGAACTATTTATATTTGGACAAAATGCATTTGAAGTTGTCTTCGCCATCATCGTAATCTTCAAATGCATTTTCTCATTTTTTTCTTAATTTTCTATTAACTCACGTTTGGTTGGAGGGAATGGAATGGAATAAAATTTGATTACTAAAAGAGAAGGAATCACAATTCCTTCTCCCACCTTTAGTAATCATTATTTTATTCTCATCTAAACTTTTTTTTTCCAATTTTACCCTCACCTAAAATATAACCTTAAATTCAAATCTCAAATTCTCAAACCCAAAATTTCAAAACCTTAAACCCTAAACCCAAAATTTCAAAACCCTAAATCCTAAATCCAAATCCTAAAATCCTAAAACCTTAAACCCTAAACCTCAAATCCCTAAACCCTAAACCTTAAAACATAAATCCCAAAACCCTAAAACATAAATCCCAAATCCCTAAACCCTAAACCCTAAACCCTAAATCCCAAATTTCAAATCCTAAAACCCCAAATCCCTAAATCCCTAAATCCCTAAATCCCTAAACCCTAAATCCTTAAACCATAAACCCCAAATCCCTAAACCCTAAACCCTAAACCCTAAAACTCTAAACCTTAAAACATAAATCCCAAAACCCTAAACCCTAAAACATAAATCCCAAAACCCTAAACCCTAAACCCCAAATTCCAAATCCTAAAACCCTAAACCCTAAATCCCTAAACCCTAAAATCCTAAACCCCAAATCCCCAAATCTCTAAACCCTAAACCCTAAACCTTAAAACATAAATCCCAAAACCCAAAACCCTAAAACATAAATCCCAAAACCCTAAACCCCAAATTCCAAATCCTAAAACCATAAACCCTAAACCTTAACCTACAAATATAACCCCAAATCCTAAATCCCTAAACCCTAAATCACACATCCCAAACCTTAAAACCTTAAACCCTATTTAGAAAAATAATAATTTTAATAATATATTTCTTTTTAATTAAGTAATATTTATTTAGAAAAATAATGATTTCAATAATGTATTTTGTCTGACGAAAAAATAGTAATTAAATGACATTATTTGAACTTTACAGCATGTAGGGATATTAAGGTCATTTACAGCTTTTTTCATTACATTCCAGTGACAAACCAAACAATATAATTCTGATTTTAAGCTTGATTCAAATGGTCAAACCAAACAAAATTGTTTCCTTTCCATTCGATTCCGATTCCGATTCCGATTCCATTTCACGAACCAAACGCCACCTTAATCTTCAAACAAGTATCCTCGTCCTCTTTTTTTTTTTGGAATTGTAATATTTAAACACGATATCCTTTTTCTCTTTTTGTTTTTACAAATGTGATCTTTGTTGAAGATAAATCATAATAAACTTTATTTTTCTCAATTCAATCATAAGTAAAGCCATTCTTTGACTTAAATTATCCACTAAGGTTGAAGAGTTGCAATTCGTATCCCTGTAATTGCTATTTTAAATGAATGATACTTTTGTTAGAGTTTTTGAACCTTTATAATGATGGGATAAAATTGAAGAACATGCATAACAAAAGAAATCAATGTAAATTATGATTTTTGTTTTTCCAAAAACTGCTTTTTTTAGAAGAAAAAAAATTCAAATACTTTTCTTTTCATATTAGGAAAAAATTACAGTTTCTTTAATAAATAAGGATATAATATGATTTTTTATAGGAAAACAAAATCAAATTATTTTAATATCAAACTTACTTACTACAAATAGAAAGATAGATGTAAGAGGTGAGAATATAAAAAAAGAAAAAAATTCAATACTAAGTATTGTAGACTAAAAAAATAAATTAGATAAATATAAAATAATTAATAATAATTTAAATAATTAAAAATAAATATTAGATAACCGATAACTATTAAATTATAATTAATCGTTGAATTTTCATCATTTTTATTTTTATAATATAGTAGTAGAAAAATATTAAACAAACAACATTTATAACACTCATTAAAATTTATAATCATAAAAATAATAACATTATATCTAAATCAAATATTTTTACATTAAAGAAAAACTCTTGCCTAAAAATTTAAATTAAATTCTATTCATTAAATTTTGTTAAATATTATTTTTAATAAATTTTAGACTTAGTATTATATTTTATGTAATTTAAAAAAAAATCCTAGTGACGAGCGGAGGTTTGATTGAAAGTAGGATTAATTTTGCCTTTTACTCTGCGACTTTTACTAAGTTGATTTTGAGCAATTGATGATGTTAGATTCAACGGCCAAGATTTGTTGAGGAGACTAAGAGGAAAAAGCATATTGTTTGTTGGGGACTCATTGAGTTTGAATCAATGGCAGTCGCTTACTTGCATGCTTCATACGGCTTACCCCTTTTCCGATTACACTTCTGTCAGGGATCAAGGCCTCTCCACTTTCTCATTCCCTGTAAGATTATTTTTAAAATTTTATTTCTTACTTTTTTAAAAAATATATATTATTAATTATATATTTTTTTATGAATTACAAAACTTGTATTAACTGGTATAAAATTCAGGCGTACAATGTTAAGGTAATGTTTTCTCGGAATGCCTACCTGGTGGACATTATAAAGACAAGTAAAGGACGTGTTCTTAAACTTGATCCAAATATTCAAAGTGGATACTTGTGGAAACAAATGGATATTTTGATCTTCGACTCATGGCATTGGTGGTTTCACACTGGAAGAAAGCAACCGTATGAATGACTCCCTTTGATTCACATTTATTAATTGCTTAATTTTTTAAAATTATAATTATCTTGTAGTGTGTTGTATTGACAGATGGGATGTTATTCAAGAAGGGAATACAACTTATAAGGACATAGACAGGATGGTCCTCTATGAGAAGGGTTTGACAACTTGGGCTAAATGGGTCAATTCCAATATCAACCCTGCTAAAACCAAAATTATATTTCAAGGTGTTTCTCCTGATCACGACAAGTAAGTATATTTTTCATTTTTGTCTTAGTATGAATTTTTTAAGTATGTTTATTATCTTGGTCAAGCTAGGTTACAATGAAGTTTATTAACCATGTTTATGTTCAAATTGAATCAGTGGAAGTGAGTGGGGGGAGCCAAATGCAGATCACTGTGTTGGACAATCAAGACCATTGTCTGGTTCTACGTATCCTGGAGGTTCAACTCCAGCTGAGAAAATATTAGAGAAAGTTCTCCGAACCGTGTCAAAACCGGTTTATTTGCTGGATATAGCTACACTTTCACAGCTAAGGAAAGATGGTCATCCTTCTGTGTATGGCCTTGGTGGCCATAGAGGCATGGATTGCACACATTGGTGTTTGCCTGGTGTTCCTGATACATGGAATTTGCTTCTTTACACATCTCTCCTTCAAAACTAGGCCAGTTGAATTTATTATACAGATTTCAACAAGTTATATTATTCTTTTGAGAGAAAGAATGCATTGTATTTCAATAAGAAATGAATAAATTTTCTAAATTACGCTAGGGTTTTATTCTACTATTTTGTAAAGCAGCAGAATTGAAGATGTAATTCAATTTCATTCATAGATTAATAAAATACATTGTCCTTGTCTTTCTTTACATTATATAAGATCTACAGAATATAAAGTTCAAGAAGAGTAACAAAGAAGGCAAGTCAAGTTCTATGAAGCATTGAATCGATGAAATGAAACTTGTATCTGCTCATCACATCATTACTTCACCAATAAAAAAATCAGGTAAATTTCAAATATTTGGAATAAAAATTTCCCTTTTGGTCAAAGAAACGGAAAAAACTTTGAACATTACCAAAACAGTTATGTCATCAGCAAGATACTTTTGTAGGCTCTATTGCTTTGTTTACATCCGAATCACACATATCAGGTCCAAGGTTCAAAACTACTTCACCCTGCATGTTTAGATTCATAAGTAAATTGACGTAACTAAAACTATAAGATTTAATTATGAGTGTTTTTTTTCACTAATTAGATAGCTCTGTGAGAAACAATTTACCTTTGCAATATTTCGAAAATACGTTGTTGTATAATTTCCTGTGGGAAACAAAACCTCAATAAGGTCTGCTAATACCAGTTGTGGTTGTGAGACAGCTCCGTTGTACCAGTCTTCACAAGCCGAATCCACACATGAAGAGAGAGCAAATTAAATTAATAACTTCAGACGAAAGAAAGCAAACTTGAAAAAAATAAAAATAAATAAATACATGCCTCAAACATTGTACTGTAATTATGCAAGTTTCAAATATTATTTTATCTAAAAAATGTTACGAAGTGCCAATGATCGATAGTGGTCAAAGCTATGTAGTAATGCAGCATATAATAGAGAAATTTAAAATGATGTACCAAGAGCAGTTGAATTTTGGATTCTTTTATCATATCTCCATAAGCTTTGGTTTGTGAGGAAATCAAAACATGAATGATCTTCAACGTTTATATTTTGGAGGAAGTTTGATATGTTGTACGCAACGGGATCAGAAGTGTACGTCTCATCAATGACTACGTCAACCGTCTACAAAATTAAGTAAGCTGTGTAAGTATGTCCAAAGTATGAAGAATTCGGTTTATGAAAATGTAACTGAACTTACACAAAGTATGGCATGCAATGCTTCCAAGTCATCGGGACTAGAAACGTTATAAGTGATCTTGTTGATAGACTTGTCCACATTCTCTCCTCTTGCGTCTTCCACGTACTGTTCATCGAAAGTTAGTGAATGAAAAATTATAGATTGCATAAAACATTTTAAACTTTTATTACCTTTAGTTTGTATGTTTCTTCGGTGAAAGACCATATACTCTGCAAAAGTGGAAATTTTGACTGTGAATCACATACACACAAAAAAAAATCCTTTGTTTCATACTTTTGCCTCTGCTGGTTTTTTTTCAATACTGCAATTTGATGAACAGTCAAGAACATAAAAAATTTCTTAATTTCCGTAATACTAAAAATCCCAAAATAAAAAGGAAAGAAACTTCTCTACTGCAACATCAAACAAATTTAATGAAAATCTACTCTGTATTCAATTAATTATACATATTAATTACTGACATTGTTATACTCCATCCAAGCCACTATTGGTTTCAATGATGTCCTGCTTGAGGTCATATTTGTCAAGCACATATAATTCTCTTTGACCTGCAAGAAAATAAAAATTTCTTTCAAGAAAAACAGACAAGTAATCTTTTGTTTAGATTAAGGAATTGTAATCATACTCACCGCATTGTAAACTTGATTTGCTCTAGCTTCCATGTTTGAAAAAGCTCCCAAAAACTTAATCCACTCTGCTCTCTAGCATTCAAAATGTGGAACGTTAAAATGTTAATCATCAGATGCTTCAAAAGAATTAAGTGAACATCAAAATAGCTCTCAATATTAAGAATATGCTTAACACTAAATATGAAAATAGTTTTTGTCTAAACCCCTAAAACAACACATTGACGCTGATTTTCTTCCAAACAAAAGCTGTTTATCTATACCAAAAGTGCCTTTGTAAAGTTACTAGATATGCACTTAGTTAAATATATACTTTAAATACCTGTAAAGGGTTATCTTCTCCAGATGGTACGAAATCAGCAAAGTTACAAGCTTGAGGCTGATTAGTGTCAATAATAAAATGTGCTGCAAATTGAGCAAGTTGTTGTGGATCGCTTTTATCAATGATATGTATTTCACCAGCTTCATACAATTTCGTTACACATGGAGAAGCTACAAAGTCTGAAGTTATGCCTTTCAAGCTCCCAAGCATGCCTAAAAGCTGCAAACATGAGTTTATTGGTAATTAAGCAAATCGACCAGAAAAAAATAAAGAAATAGAAATAAAAAAGTTTTAAAAAGGTATTGTGAAACAGAGATCTCCATAGATATCAGATCATTTTCATAATTTATTTATCTCTGCTAGACTAAGACTGATCTTTTCTAGATCACAAAAGCTATAGTAACTGTAAAAGGTTACAACCATAGGACGTTAGAAAGGAAAAGATAACTCTGCACATGGGAAGCTGAAGACTCTTACCTCAAAAAAGGAGACTGATTCATCCAGAAAACAAAAAAGAGAAAAAAGGGAAAAGTTGTTAGGCAGAGAGGGAGAAATAACAAAAGGAGATTACAGAAAAACAAAACTATTTGGCTTTTGAATTCGCAGGTAAACTCACTCACTGGCGTTCTAAAATGTATTTTTTATACTTCTCTTACAATAGCTTATGCCTTTTTTCATGAAACAAAAACTTAAAGGTAATTGATTATATAGACAAGAGCACCATGTTGATAAACAAAAAGTATAAGAGCAGCTTAGTTACTTCAAGGTATAGTTAATTATTTTCGGAATGAAAAGAAAAGAAAAGGAATAGTGAATAGTGAATTATAAGTTGTAGATTAATGGCAGCATCTAGAAAAAACAAGGAAAGAAACTGAAAATGTAAATATTTTTTTGGGGAACTCGATTTATAACTAAATGTGTTGTTGATTAAATCAACAGTATATCTTTAGAGACAGGGAACCTATAATCATGTATCCATAAATTTATTTTTTTCAATAAATAGATGATAGATCCCTCCTACTATTTCTTCTTATTTCTTAAGTGCGATCTACAAATTACTCTCAACCAAAACCTTAAATGTAGCTAACAGCTAACAAGGTATTGGAGATTGGAATTTTAGTTGAAAAAAGAAAGGTACCTGGAAAGTAATCAGTATCAACTGAATAGTTTGATAAGGGAACGACAAAGGATTTGATCCTTGAGGTGCAATACTTGGTCCTTGCTGCCATCTTTGAATTATTCTATAAAAAAATAAAAATGATGCTCAGGCAATTTTAAGAAAAAAGAAGCCCAAATGCATGGTTTGAAAAATTATTATGAGGGGTCGAAATATATTTAACAAAATTAACAATGATAACTTTTTTTTTCAACATATCTTGCAAAAACAATATTGTTCATTCATTTCATTGTAATTAGACTAATAGATAAGGCGCATATATAATAGAGAAAGAATTACCGTACCTGGATGAGAAGGTAGCTCTTACCATCAATGACATTCTTGATGACCTTGAAGGTTTGACCATAGTATATGTGGAAGTTAATAGCATCTTCCACCTTCGAAACATTTCCCACATTCACAAGCTTTGTGGCTGAATTTACTCCTTGAAGACCTCCATATCCAAACAATAAGAGCCATCCCACATTCATCAAGCAAATGAAATTCTTCATCCAATTCCTATTACCACATGACCTACCCATCCCTCTAAATGAACCAAGAAACAAAACCCAGTACCCACCCCTGTATATTCTTATTATACAATTGCTCTCTTTCTTTTTGTTTGAATATAGTAATAGTCTGATAGTACTTTTTAAGGAAAGATTATGAAAGCCCCAAACCCTATTCTAGTAGCTAAAGACAAGTTTGCAGCTTTTGGGGATAATATATAAAACACTCAGGGTATTGTTTGTATGAGACTAATGGGAATGCTAGACTTAATGATTATTAATAATTAATAGAATGTAATGTATTTCAATATTCATATTATTAGAGAATATTTTATTTTGTATATTTATATAATCATTTAGTTTTTTTTTAAAAGTCAACAAAAATTTATTTTTTAATTTTAATTTATTTATAATTTTATAAATTATTTTAATAACATAATTATTTTAATTCCACCTCTTAAACAACCATAATAATATTAATAATAATATTCTTTCATTTCAATTATTCTCCTCTTACAACCCAAACATTACCACAATTTTAAAGAAGTCTTCAAAAATCAATGAGATTATGTTTAATTGAATAATTCTAGGTGTTTTTGTTTTTATTTTGACCAATAACCTATAATGTAATATAAAATATGAAATGTTTGTTCCTTTTACACTTTTAAAAAATAAACTAGAATGATTCATTTTTTTTTAAGTATTTATCTAATTATTTATTTTTTTCATTATATCTCGTTTAGAAGTCATAAAAATTAATTTTAATTTATTTATAAATTTTATTTAATCATTATAACTATTTTAATTCTATTATTAATAAATATAATAATAATAATAATATTTTTGCATTTAATTATATCTATATTACTATTATTATATCAATTACCTTTTTCATTTTACAAATTAAATATTAGATTTGGAGTAAAAAATCACATAGTTTGTTAGAAGTGAGATGTGAATAATAATTTGTGGCAATTCATTTTTTTTTTCTTTTTCCTGTGCGGAGGCACAACAGTTGTTGATGGGTTTTGAACAGTAAGTGACCCGTGAACCCCAATATTGGTGCCTTTATTTGTCATATTGTTTCCAACATTTTGCTGCGTGTTATCAACTTTCTTACCCTTTTATCCATTTTTATGATACCAACCCATGTGGTGTGCACTAAAACCTTGAGTCGGAAATTTATATGATCAAACGGCTTAAGTTGTTTATCTAACAGTTACAGCAGAGCATTATCAGTACAAGACTGCTGTTAGGCAAAAAGCATCTAAGTTTTTTCTACTTGCCTTTATAAAAATGTTGAACAAGATTCAGTAGAACGTTTAGTGGCACCTCATACAGCTGTATATGCTCACAGTCACATGTCACAAGCTGAATGGTTGGATTAATAAGCGACAAGCCCGTGACCGCGGATTATAATACCTTATAAAAATTTGTCAGAATTTTCTTAGCAAATTATTTCTTTTCTCATAATTGATAATGATAAAATGATACTCTAAGGTATCCAGCTTAAGATCTCATTACGTAGTAAATAATTTAGCAATTATATATATTGTTCTTGTTGTTTCTAGTGTTCTTATTATTGTTTTGCACTTTAAATTTTAATAAATAAAATCTCTTTATGACAAAAAGCAAAAGACTAATCAGCAGATCATCACCCAACCACCCTTTGTGGTATATAAAAGTGCTATGGTTGTGTATGATGTTAAAAGTTACAATAAATTGCACTCCCTTTTCCTAATAATCGAGTGATTGACTAAAATATAGTATCAAAACTTTTAAGCCAGTAGTTTAAATCTTATAATTTATAAAAATATTAAAATATATTAAAATTTAATAAATTTATTAAAGTATATATAATTTAATTTATGTGATAAATATACTAATATTTCGTCATTTTTATTGTTTATTACAAATCACGAGACAATTAAGCATTAATTTTATTAATTATAACATTTAATTTTCAAGTATCATTAGTAATTTAATTAACTTTCTTAAATTATAAAATTCAATATGCCGATCTAATAATTATAATATTAATATATATTTTGACAGGAGTAAAGACTTGAAGCACTCTTTCAAAACAAGCAAACTGTAACGGTCAAGAAAAAAGTAAAGTACATTATAAATTTAAAATTTATTTTATATTTTATTAATATTTTTTAGTATAATGGGCATGAACTTAAATTTGTGGATCTGTATTTCATTTTAGGAATTTTAATTCCTCTATTTCTCCTTAAATTTTGCAAACTTTTTGTTACGAATAAATATGATAAGATGTGTCCACCACCGCTCTACCTTTCCAATATTACCCTTTTCCTTCACAGAAAAAACAAGGGTCTTCCTTTTCCCTCTTCCTTTCCAATACTATTGGCTCGTATCAATAATTCAATATATTCCTTCCATTCCTGCAAATAGTATCCAATAGAAACTCATCCTCTCGCTCATGATTTCCCTCATCAATTTTGGTAGGAAGTGACAGACCAAGACCAACCACTGCATTTTAAACATGAAAGAGCCCATCTTTTGTTGCAACAAAAACCAATTAATCTCAAATATTTAGTTACGTATGCACAGTTTAGGATGCTATCCTCCTCTTAAAGCTTTGGTCACTATTTTATACTATAAAATAGAATAGAAAATGAGAGCTTTGGTCACTGGACAACCAAAACGTTCCATTTTCTGTTAAGGCCTGCACAATTAGAGCTTATTTATACGTCTAATAAACCATTTTTAGATTGTCAATAATTATCAAAATCAAACTCCAACCTCTAACACCATTTAAACATACAAAGGTAAGCTGTTTTCAAGTATTTGGATTATGAACTAGTAATAATGTGTCATTTTTCTATATCTAAATGAAAAATGAAAAGTACCAAAAAAAAGAGCATGAAGTTTATAATCTTCTTGGGTTGCTTCTCAAGGGAGGAAATAGATATCAACAGCAAGTAGTAAAATATATACATTCATGTTTAAAAGGGTTCAAAAATAACAAGCCTCGATCTGATCAGCGTGGTGAAGTTTTTCCAAAGCAAATGGTGAGATACTAGACAATCCTAGTTCCCAAGTATTGCTGGGTTTCTGTTCCAAGACAAGTAAGATGTATCTCCAAGAGGCCTGCACCAGAGAATAGAAGAATAAAAATGCTGTTTATAAGCATTTCATTAAAAAAAACACTTAAATTAAATGCAAGATCTATCTATTAACTTAAAGCGAGCAAAATTGATGGTTTTTCTTTTTACAAAAAAAATTGACATAAAATTCTCAAATTTAATACATCATACTAAGAGACACTTTGTAGCTTGATATTTATTATTTTATGTGTTGCTTACAGAAAAATGTGAATTTATATATTCGTTCAATTTAGCAAAGACTTGTATTCAATCGACTAACCTTGGCTTAATCACATACAGAAGGATGAAGACTATAGATAAGAATAAGGATATTCCACCAACAGTAATATATGCTATGCCAAGGAAATCATTCTTGCCACCAATCCAGCTAGTAGTTGAAAGAACAAGCTTCTTTTTTCCACCGAAACTGTATGTATTGTAATTGTTCTCTATAACTACTGTTATCACATCATTTGCTTCCAGATCCACATCTATCTTCCCATACAGTTTTCTGAAAGTAGGCAGTGCCGCAGTTCTCATCCAAACAATAAGATCCTCTTGTTGACTTAACTGTTAAATACAAAACTAATTGTAAAGCAGATAATGCAAGGAATAAAATAAAAGTGTAGTATTATACTAATGGTAAAAGGAGCATTTAAATGACAGTATTAGTAGATCTATTTACAGGTATGCTTGCATTCAGTGTGGCACCCCCAATCAAGCTATCAGCCTGAAAATTTTTTGGATAGACATCAGAGCCAAATTTCTTGTTTTTGTCACTTCCCCATGCAATGTCCTTTTTATTGACATTGACTACCGAATTTTTCACTGAAAAGCTGTATGTGTCATTGAACAAACTCCAGGCAATGAGACCACAGGGAACGATTGGAGATTTGTCTAATTTATCCTCAGGTTTGCAGGCATCTGTGTCAGACTCAGATGCCTTGCTCCTCAATTGTTTGTCACTTCGACTTTTAACATATCTGTGGAACAAAATAATAATACCAGTTGAGGGAAAGTGTAAACACATTACATAGCCTTAGCACTATGGTAAAACAAGATTACATGATTTACCATGTAAAATGGCAAGTGATTAAGACCTTTAGAGAAATGATAATCAGTTTACTATTAACTATACATACATTAATTACAAAGTTGAGGAAAACAAACTTACACATGAAAAACAGCATTTACATATTATAATAATAATAAAAAAAATCAGTTGCTACTTATTCCTTCCGTGATTCTAGGGTGTGCCACAACATTGAATTTCCAGATCAGAAAAGCATAGAAATACAGTGAAATGATTTCAAAATTTAGGCTATAGAATTTAAGACAGCTAGAAAAGAACTAGAAACTGCAAAACTGCACTCCTGGTTCTTTTATAAAACCACAAACTATCTCTTCAAACTTAAAATTCCTAATTACGGAGTCAAATATCACGTGGCCAAATACATGAAATTAATCTTCGGAAAGCTTAATTGAGAATACCATTGGGTAGGACGTTTTATTTTAATGTCCTAACTTAGAGACGTTTTATTTCAAATTTGTAATGCCTAATAAACTGTAAGAGTATTGGATCATAGTTGATATTTATGGTAGAAAACGTATAAGCAAGAAGGCAAAGTAAAGCAAAGTTCTATGTACCGGCGATGATTCTGATAGAAGTTTTCAAGCTGGTAATAAATAAAAACGGGACTTTTCATTGCCTTTTGTACCTGAAGTTCAACCAACGCACACCATAGATACAGTTATTGTTATCTTTGCACAAAGAAATAAACATGAAAAATAAAAATATCTAAAATGTGACATTTTTGAATAAAAAAGTGGTAAAAGAATTTGAACTAACAGTCAATTTCCTATCACAGGTCTTGTTAGTGCTACTGCTTTGAATAAATTTGAGCTTGTCTTGGCTAAAATCAGGCGGAACACAATCATGATCATAGCGGTCGACGATTTCCACCACCTGAAAACCCAAGAAAGAAACAAAGTTTGCCAATGTTTGTATTTATCAATCAGAAATTAAATTTTAAAAAAATTTGGAAAATGATGAAACATCAAAACAAACCAAAGCAACAAAGTTTCTTAGATATATTACACGCTCAGATGCAGATAAGGAAGCCAGACCGACAGGAACGAAGACAATACCAATAGCCATAAATGCTGAAATGACCTGAAAACCAAAAAAAAATTATATATATATATACACACACAGGAGATGTGCAAAATGACAGAATATTGTTAATTGGTTAATATAAAAAATGAGCACTAGAAAAAAAGTTGGTACAACTACAATGTTGGTGCCAAAACAGGTTAGCAATAGCAGACACGAAGCACACCAATGAACGAGAAACAATTTATTCATACCCATCCTGGTGTTAAAACTGGTTTGCATGCAGGAAGCTCTTGCTGCGAAAACCTAGAATCTGCAATAATAATAATAATAATAATAATAATAATAATAATAATAATAATAATAATAATAATAATAATAATAATAATAATAATAATAATAATAATAATAATAATAATAATAATAAACCAAATAAATTATCAGGACAAAGATTTCTTCACAAGTCACGTTGGACAAAAAAAAATTAAGATTGGCAGAAATGATTTTAAAATAATCTCAATTCCAAAAAAACCCAAAAATATTCAAAACAAACAATTTATAACAGCATTTTTACTAACACAAACAGTGTAACACAGAAAAGATCAAATCCAATGGGATTCTCAAATAAAAAATCAAAAGGATCTAGGAAATTCCGAAAAGCCAATAAAGGCATCCATGTATTTGGGTTTCAAGAAATTGAAACCGAATACCTCTGTTTATGCCTTTTTTTCTGGTAGAAAATTGAACTTAGGCATGAAAAATAGAAAATGACAACAAAATGATAATGTAGAGGAATGCGGGTAGATACATTTGGGTTTTTTGAAAGATTTTTTCGAATTTGAAATTGAATGGGAGGTCTCTGTGCCTCCAGAAGAACCCGATGCTCCGTCGGCTTTCATCTCTACGATTCCTCTCTTTCTTCTTTCCCTATCTTTACTACCCTCCTTGCTTCCCTTCTCACACACAAAACGGTATCGACAGTATTGGGTCAAAAATAAAATAACCTTCCTTTTTCTAAGTTAAAATTATGCAAAAATTTATTTATCGTTATAAATTAACACTTGTATTTAATAAATATAATTTTATTTAATAATAAATTATCATTTAATTATAAGATATAAAAAAATTAAAATTATATTCCTCCAAATGCCCTTTACCTCTCTTACCCATTGAAAAAAAAAGGGAAAATATTGGGGTTTATTGCCAAAAACATTGAAGTGAGAATGGTCATATTAATATTTAAAAATACATAAACATTTAAATAAATATTAAAAAATGTTATTACTATTGACATAATTTTAATAAAATTTATAAAAATTCAAATTAAATTTTTTAATATGTAACCAAAATGTATTATATTTTAACATAATATTGTTGAAATATTTAGAGAATTTATCAACAAAATTCAATAATCTAGTAATATTTTTACAGTTTTATTCCATCTTTTATATCGGTAAATTGGTAAAGTGATATCTTTCAAAGAGATTAAATATATGAAAGATATTACAGATATTTTTGTTGGTGAAAATGAAAGAGAAAATAAAAATTAATGTAATTTGTGTAACATAAGCAAAATGAAACGGAAGTTATGAAGAGATTTTCACGATAACAACCACCAGTCTAATAATATATGTGTGTGTGTCCGCTCCAACCAATATTACTTCCTACCTTTCCTTCTTTTAATTACCATTAGTAGTTACATTTCCATTAAGTTTCTTGGTTAAGGAAGCTGGTCGTATATTCACTCATTAACATGACTCTGCCTTGCCTTTAAAACTCAAACTGGTAAATTATCTTCCTACTTATCAATAAGAATTCCAGCGTGGTATTTTAATTTTATTTTTCATATTTTTTATTAAACTTTTTTTATTAATTAATGTTTTATTAGTATCTATATTTAAAAATATCAATTTAAATTCAAATTCAAATTAATTTTCTTTTCCTCCCTCTCCTCAATCCTATTTCTTCTCTTATTTGATTTGACTATTAAAATCAAACTCAAAATCAAGATTACATTATTTGGTTTATCATGGGAATGGAATAAAAAAAAACTATAAATTATCTTAATATCTCTACATTCATTAAAGTTCAAATAATATCATTTAATTACTATTTTTTCATAAGACAAAATAAATTATTGAAATCATTATTTTTTTAAATAATTATTACTTAATTAAAAAAAAATTATTATTAAAATTATTATTTTTCTAAATAGGGTTTAGGGTTTTGAGGTTTGGGATTTTGGGATTTAAGATTTAGGGTTATATTTATGGGTTAAGGTTTAAGGTTAAAATTACTATTTTTCTAAAAAGAATTTAGGGTTTAAGAATTTAAGATTTGGGATTAGGGTTTAGGATTTCAGGATTTGGAATTTAGGGTTTAAGGATTTGAAATTTAGGGTTTAAGGTTTAGGGTTTAGTGATTAAAAATTTAGGTTTTAAGGTTTAGGATTTTGGGGTTTAGGATTTAAGGTTTAAGAATCTGAGATTTAGGTTTTAGGGTTTAAGATTTTGAGATTAGTGATTTTAGATTTTAGATTTAAGGGTTTGAGATTTGAGATTTGAGATTTGTGGTTTTTGAATTTGAATTTAGAGTTATATTTAAGGTAAGGATAAAAGGAGAAAAAATTGTGATTATTTGTTATTTAGTAATCAATTACATTTCGTACCCTACATCTAATCAAATTAAACACACAAATAAAAATAATCATGTACATCTAATCAAATTAAACACAAATAAAAATAATCAATTCTAATTTTCGTCCGTTCCTTTCGACCAAACATCACCTTAATATATGTTATATTTTTGTGACTTGTTTATTTAATTTAAATACTTAGAAAATATATTTTTATATATTAAGTTACATCATCAATTGCAATATATATATATATATATTAAAATCAATTTATTCATAATAAATAATCTTTGTGCATGCAATATTTAGAAAGACGATGGATTAAAAAAAACTTCATAAAATAAATCAAAACATGTTAAAATTTATATTAAAAGATTCAAAAATAAAAAATTATTTCTGGTATAAAAAGGAATAAAATTATCAAAAAAAATATATGATTCATTAAAATTACATTTATTAATCATATAAAAATTAATTTAAGATAAAACATTTTTTAAATATAAGTATTATTAAAACATAAATTAATAATAAAATTAAAATACTAACAAACCCTCTGAGCCGTATATGAAAAAAAATCCACCAGGAGTGATTGTACCAAAGAGCTCTCATTCTCATTGTAAACGATTTAACTTTTAACTGTGTTCAATGATTGATTATTGATCTAAGTTTAATCTCGGCATTGTAAACAATAAAAAACACCATACAAATTCTGCCACAAATTTAAACATGAACTTGATAACTTATTTATACATTTTAATATTTTTGAACTAGCTTAAAATGAATTTTTTTTTATCTTTTTAGGATATCTATTTAACTTAAAAAATTTACATTATTATTTTAATACTTGTAATTTCAAAATTTGAACATATATTTTAATTCAAAGAACACAGTTTTATTTTCTTTAAAGTTGGATTAATTTGAATTTAAAAATTAATAAATCGTACTAAATTTCGTACGATTAGTTCTTAAAATTAAAATTTTTATAAAAATAAATATAATCTATACTTATTTTATAATATATGTATTTTATTTTTATTTTAATAAAACAGCTTTATATAATAAAAGAGTAAAAAATTATAATTTTTTCTATGTAAACTTCGCACTAATATACTTTACTTTTTAAATTTTATTTAATCATTACTTATTTCATTACCCTCCACTCCACAATAATATACCTCAATATTCTAAATTTTAATTCATGATTCCTTACTTCATTAGCCTAAATCATTCATCTAAAAAAAAGTAAGAGATCGCAAATCTAATATCAAACCAACAACTCACATTTCTATTATTTATTTATTCTTTGTAAAAAAATTCAAAATCTTTTTTGCACAAATTTTAATCAATTATTAAAATATAAAATTTAATATAATAATTATTTAATTATTAAAAATAAATATTTTACAAAAAATGTACCAACCAAAAATTTAAAAACACAAACACAAAATTCGATTCAGTCAATCTACTCGAACTCACTGACGAAATTCGATTTTAATTGATTTTATATGTTTTATTTAATCAGATCGATTTTTAATTTTTATGAAACAACATTAATTTGGTTTTGATTTTAAATCAAATCCAATCGTAGGCACTATCCTATCTAATATCATATAAAAATATCAGATAAAATCAAGCATATGAGAAGTCGATCTAACAAATTATTCACTCTTTGAAAAAAACTAGTCTGCATCGGAGCCTCATATTCCAATATTTGCTAGAAGTTTATACTGAATAGAATATCATAAGATGAAATCTCTCCACTCTTATAGTATTAGTGTCGAGGGAATTAAAGAGAATACTAAGGTCACAACGGCGACTTACGATCTTTAAATAACAACCGATGTCAGTCTTGAAATTTTACAACTAACATAATTCAATGATTTTTGCAATTAAAAAACCAATTATGTCCCAAAATCTGATATAAAACAGTAAAAATGAAACAAATACCAAAATTTAATGAGATGAGAGATGGATCAGAAGGTTTGGCTTGATGCCTCAAAATAGGCATTTCAGTCGCTCAGTATAATCAACTTCGATCATCTGAGGAAAAAATCATCACTTCCATCTCTCTTTCATATTCAATTGGGCTTAACATAAAAATCACAATTCACTTAATGAACAAAAATATTAAGTTATTTTGAAACATTTACAAAAATTACACTATAATAGTTGAAATGTATAAGTTGGAAAAAAATATCAGAGTTATGGTTTGAATTCAATCCCGCTAAAAGGAGACTGACAATACTTGAAAGATCAGAGTTCGAGTCATATTCGATCATATGGGGAAAGTAACCTCATTTCTCTTCCAACACAATTAAATAAAATTAATCTCTTTCAAGATAAAGCAAATTTTTTGCCCACTACTCCAAAAAAAATTTAGAATTAATTTGGAAGACATAATTAAAAGAAAATGGATCGGTAAAAATGGTCAGAATTCTCAAATAAATGAGAAAATCGTAATAAAGCACAAGCAAAATCAGCGTCGATCAGCTTGGGAAAAAATAGTCACTTCCACCACATTTATAAACTCCAATTCCGAAACTTAACAAAAGTTGAAAACATGAAACATGTATAAATTATAACTTTCCGGATCTGCAAAAAAATAATAGAACGCAGATGGACTCCGTCTGCACTTAAACAGAAACGGAGCATAGCGTCTGCACAGACGCAACACTTTTTGTTTCGCACTGAAGAGGCACTGGTAATCAGTAATAGACTCAACTTCTAAAAGAATAACGTAACGAATACATTTATTTACCCATAGATCTAGCAGAGAAGAGAAAGCTGAGGAATTTTTACATTGCAACGCTTTAGGATTATGAGGCGCGGTTATTTATAAGGCCTGTCATTCTTCAATTAAAACCCTAAGTCCTTTTTGGGGAAAATACCTCCTTTTCCGGCTTGATATCAGATTCAAGGGGTATGATCTCAACACGTGTACGGATGATGCTTCTTTTTCTCTCTCTTTCGTTCTCTTTTTATTTTCAAAAAAGTGTGGGTTATATAATAGGAGATTACAGTCTACGTTCCAACTCAAATTTATTATGATAATTACTTATAAAAATATATTTTATTTTAATTATTAATAACTATTAAAATAAAAATTTGTATATCTATTATTTCACACTATATATAATATTTATTAAAAATAATTTAAAATTTAATTTATTTTGCAATCTAAAATTTATTAATTTCAAACACAATATATATAATTAAACATATTTATTCATCAACGAGGAATACTCATATACTAACAAAATATACGAAACTTCATTTAAGAATCTACACTTCATTGCTGTAAACATTTAAGGTTAGAATCGAAATATCAAACTTACCACTTTCCTACCCCATTAATAACACTACTTGTATTTTGTTTTATATTTTAAAATACAACATGTGTTTATTAATCAGTTTAAAAATTTTCCGTTAAGACAAATTATTAACTTTTTATTTTTTAAATATAATAAAATAATATATATATATGTATGTTTTTTATATATAATAATTTTTATTTAATATACCTTTATTTAAAAATTTTAACTTAAAAAAATTATTAGATAATTACATATAAAAAAATAGAATAATATTAACTTTACGTTTGTATAAAAAAATATTAAATATATAAACGATATCAAAATTTATGATTAAAAAATGAAATATAACATATTATATTTTAAATATTTTTTTTAATATACATCATTATAATCATATTCATAATAGTTTTATCATTTTGTTATCTAAATATCAAATTCATATATTATATAAGGGAAAATAATTATTAAAGTTAAAAAAATTAGCAATTTTTTTAACTAAAAATTATTATTTTTTAATATAAATCTAACAAAAAAAATATAATTAATTATGTTGTCACATATGTTATTTTCTTACATTTAACATAATATTTTATATAAAGTTAATTTTATCTTTAACTAATAAACAAATTGTATATATCACATTCTAAGTTTAAATGGGTATATAAGAATGAACAAATAATTCGATCAATCCATATAAATCTAGAATTTTGATCTAATCTATCAAATTAATATTAGATTGTATTTAACTATTAATAGATTAAAAAGTTATAATATGTTAGGATTTGAAATAGATTTAAACTGATATATTTTATAATTTATTGCAATACGATCTGAATCGAATTACTATTAGAATTATAAATAAATGAATATTTTTATTTTATAATATGTTATATTTAAATATTATATTTATCATAATTATATCAAATTATTATTTTAATTTTACAAAAAAAAATTAAATTTCTATGATCATTTTTGAAAAAATTCAATTTGCTCTAATTCGAATTGATTACATCATCAAATAGAATTTATATTAAAAGTCTTCAAATTCAAATTGGATTGAATCATATTTAGATCGTAAAAAACATACAATTTTAATTTGCTAATAACCTCTATATATATTAACACGATATTCACGTGATATTAATTATTTAATAGTTTAAATATATTTATATATATTAAAATTGATTAATAACTATTTTAAAATAAATTTATTTATCATTACATGAATTTAATCTAGTTGGTACATTTTAGAGCTTTAATTTATGAATTATTATCATATATAAAATATAATATACATAATATTTAAATTTTAAATCAAGTATCTCTAATAATTTTTTTTTATAATTACAACTCAAAAAATCAAAAAAATAACAAGTTATTAATTATTATAAAAATTTAATATTTATATTTATTTTTAAATTAACATAATAATTTAAGTGTGGTGTGTATATTATTTAAATATGTATTTATTTATAATTTTAATAGTAATTCGGTTTTGATCACGTTATAAAATCTAAATTTTTAAATTTAAATCCAAACCAACTAAAATAATTTTTAGATTAGATAAAAAATTTAAATTTAAATAAATTAATTAAATTATTTATTTATCCATCAGTAGTCAATGAACCATGGACATATCCCGACCAAGACTATAAAAAATAACTATGGACATATACATGACAAAAGCGGTTAGAAAGTTTGAAAAAGTTGACATAAAAAAATAAAATTGTTTATTTGATAATTTGTTGGTGTGAATGAAAAAAGGATTAAAAGAAAGACAGATGAATTTGTTCCTGTGTTAAAATACTTGTTTATGACACAATCGTCAGACATAATTGGAGCCTCTATAGTGGAAGTATGTTGGGTGACAATGCCGTAGCAATGGAATTGACGCAAAACAAAAGGAAAATGATTTATATCACCATTAACTATAATAATTTATGTAATACGTCATTAAAATCCTTATGCATTTCACTAATTATAGTGCTACCTGGCATTATTCAAAACCAAAATAGTAGTCTACATACCGTTCATAGCCTTTTGAATTTTCTTAATAAAAACAAAAAACAAAAACTGTGCCGTGGAGATGGTAGATTCTTTCTAATGATATATAACAAATGAAATAAGAAAGAAACAAGGAAAGAATAATACTCCTATTACTTCCGTGATATTGAGAGACTTCAAATTCTGGCTTCTGTCTCTCAAACAAAAAATTCCTTTCTTCTCTGCCTTACAGTTAGTTGTTCAATGATGCTTCATCTTTTTATGAAATGTTCTTTCTCCTCTTGCTGCACTTTCTTTTTTGGTCACATTTCTAGCCAATTAAAAAGATACTCAATCCCAAAGGCTTTAAGCCCACATATTCATCAAAGTATATATAGTTATTTCCCTTAGGTCTACAAATGCAGGGTATTCCAATTGGCTGCAAATCAAATCACTCTTCCTTTTAACGATTTAGAAAGTACTTATTTATCTCTTTAATTATCTTCAATCCAAATATGTCTTCTACTGTTTCTATGAAGAGATCAGATTCTATAGCTGATAATCTGCCAGATGCTTTGAGGCAGAGCAGGTACCACATGAAGAAGTGCTTTGCTAAATACACTGAAAAGGGAAAAAGGATAATAAAGCTTCATCATTTAATGGATGAAATGAAACATGCCGTTGATGATATTATTGAAAGAAATCAACTTTTACATGGTGAATTGGGGTTTATACTATGTTCTACTCAGGTTTGTTTTAATTAGCTTGTTCATTCGATATTTAGCTTACGCACTTATAAGATTTAACAATACATATGGTGATTTTTTTTTATTTTGCTTGAATTTGCAGGAGGCAGTTGTTATTCCTCCTCTTGTTGCATTTGCTATAAGACCAAGTCCTGGGATTTGGGAATTTGTTAAAGTTAACTCTATAGATCTTGCAGTTGAGGCCATCACCACCTCAGACTACTTAAAATACAAAGAAATGTTATCTGATGAGAAATGGTATGTCATATTAGTCTCTCTTGTATGGTCAGTTTTACATCTAAATTTAAACTTACATGGAATTGTTTCTCTATCTTTTTTTTTTATCTTCTTAAAATTTATATTTTTATTATGGAGAAAAACATGTTCTCAAATTTTTTCTTCCAATTACTACTCAGGGCAAATGATCAAAATGCTTTGGAGGTCGACTTTGGAGCTATTGATTTCGCTAATCCTCATTTAACTTTGTCTTCTTCAATTGGAAATGGACTTAGTTATATTAACAAGTTCATAACTTCAAAGTTAAGTGGGAAATTGGAGAATGCACAACCTCTTGTGGATTACTTACTTTCACTAAACCATCAAGATGAGGTAAGTTCAAAAATTAAACCTTGATCCGTGTTCATATTTAAATGATCAAAACAAGCTGACATTTCAAATGCCTTTTATTTCAATTCTAAATTGGCAGAAACTTATGATAAATGAGACCTTAGACACTGCTTCAAAGCTTCAAATGGCACTCATTGTAGCCGATGTTTTCCTCTCTGCCCTTCCCAAGGACTGCCCGTACCAAAACTTTGAACCAAGGTGAATCTATTTTTTAGGATTTATTTACAGATATATTTGTTTTTACCAAACAAATCGAACCATGGTGTTTATACCAAGCCTTTTTCATTCTACTAGAGAGCCATTGGTTATTTACATATCTTAAAACTTGACAGTAATATGAGAATGTATGTTTCACAGGTTAAAAGAGTGGGGCTTTGAGAGGGGTTGGGGAGATATTGCAGAAAGAGTTAAAGAAACAATGAGATCGCTCTCAGAAATCCTACAAGCACCAGACCCTTTCAATATGGAGACTTTTTTTAGCAGGCTTCCAATTGTATTTAATGTTGTTATTTTCTCTCCCCATGGCTATTTTGGTCAATCTGATGTCCTTGGCTTGCCAGACACTGGTGGACAGGTATGATCTTATGCTCTCTTTTTTGTGATTTTTTTTATTTGCTAACAATTTTTTTATGTTTTCTTTAAACAGGTTGTTTACATTCTTGACCAAGTAAAAGCTCTTGAAGAAGAATTACTTATCAGAATCAAACGACAAGGACTCACTATTAAACCCCAAATTATTGTGGTGAGTTTTACATAAAATATAAAGATTCATTAACACAATATCAAGAGTAAAGTCTAATTAGCTTGGCTTAATAACAGGTCACAAGACTCATCCCGGATGCAAAAGGGACCAAGTGCAACCAAGAATTAGAGGCAATCATAGGCACTAACTACTCTAAAATTCTTAGGGTACCATTTAGGACAGAAGAAGGGATACTCAAACGATGGGTTTCTAGATTCGATATCTACCCATATCTTGAGAGATTTACTCAGGCAAGTTTAGCATGATCTTTAAATCCTTAATGTTTTGTTCCTTATTACTTCACCTATTATTTATTTCGTAACTCTTTTGAATCACTAGGATGCAACTGCCAAGATCATTGACCTTATGGATGCAAAGCCTGATCTTATTATTGGAAACTATACTGATGGGAATTTGGTAGCATCTCTCATGGCCAACAAACTTGGGATAACACAGGTTTATATTACTCATCAGTTTATGCATAAAACTGAAGTTGTTTATAATCTTGTTCTTATCTAAATATTCTAAGTTGTTTAAATGTAGGGAACTATTGCACATGCTTTAGAGAAGACCAAGTATGAAGATTCTGACATCAAATGGAAAGAGTTAGATCCTAAGTATCACTTCTCATGTCAGTTTACCGCTGATACTATTTCTATGAATGCAACTGATTTTGTTATAGCAAGCACATACCAAGAAATCGCAGGAAGGTTAGTTCCTTTATATCAAACCAAGTTAAGCAAAATAAACTTACCTATTTTACTTTTTAAGCCCTAAGCATATAGAATTTTTTCCCCCCTTATTGTAGCAAAGACAGACCAGGACAGTATGAGAGTCATACTGTATTTACTCTTCCAGGTCTCTGTAGAGTTGTTTCAGGCATCAACTTATTTGATCCAAAGTTCAATATTGCTGCTCCTGGGGCAGACCAAACTCTCTATTTTCCTTACACGGAGAAAGAAAAACGAATCACTTCCTTTCATCCTGCCATTGAAGAACTAATTTATAGTAAAGTAGATAATAATGAACACATGTAAGTACGAGTTTTAAATCTTTTTTCTTATGTTCGATTGTTTATGCTTATGATATCCCGTAAAAAGGTTTATGAACACAAAAAAAATTACCATAACTGCCTTCATGAATCATAAAGTACATTCTGTCTTTCAATGAAAGAAGCACATGATGTCCTTGCTGAAAGCACTTTTTTTTGGAACCCCTAATCATTGAAACAACTTTTAACTGAATAACAAGTAAATGCAAGTTTAGACTTAGAAATAAGAATCACTACATCATCCAAGCATCTAACAAATATATTTTTATTTTTTTTGGAAACAGTGGTTATCTATCGAACGGGAAAAAGCCCATCATATTCTCAATGGCAAGACTTGATACTGTGAAGAACATAACTGGATTGACCGAATGGTATGGAAAAAACAAGAGGTTGAGAAATTTAGTTAATCTTGTTATTGTTGGAGGCTTCTTTGATTCTTCAAAATCAAAAGATAGAGAAGAAATGGCAGAGATAAATAAGATGCATGCATTGATTGAAAAATACCAACTTAAAGGTCAAATCAGATGGATAGCAGCACAAAGTGATAGGCGGCGCAATGGAGAGCTCTACCGATATATTGCAGACACAAAGGGTGCCTTTGTACAACCTGCTTTATATGAGGCCTTTGGTTTAACTGTCATAGAAGCAATGAACTGTGGATTGCCTACTTTTGCTACAAATCAAGGAGGTCCAGCTGAAATCATTGTTGATGGGGTCTCAGGTTTTCATATTGATCCAATCAATGGAGATGAATCAAGCAATAAAATTGCTGATTTCTTTGAGAAATGTAATCAAGATGCGATCTATTGGAATACAATTTCAGCTGCAGCATTGCAACGAATCAATGAATGGTAATTACACTATCATTATATACTCATGCATGCTTGAAATGAATTGTCTATAGAAAATTAACATTTTATGTATAAATTTGTAGCTACACATGGAAAATATATGCCAACAAGGTGTTGAATATGGGATGCATTTATAATTTTTGGAAGCAGTTGAATAAGGATCAGAAACAGGCAAAACAAAGATATATTCAGATGTTCTATAATCTTCTTTACAGGAACCAGGTATGTCATTTTGATAACATGACAAAATATAATGCTTCTTTTTTTCCCTCTCTCGTTCTATTTTATAAGTACCAACCAGTATTTGTATTTTTTTCATTCACATTGTTCTTGCTACAGGTGAAGAATGTTCCTATACCAAATGAGGAGGCTCGACAAGATTTAGCAAAGCCTGTACCACAACCGACAAAGAGGCACGTCTAACTCGAAAAAAAAATGTTGGGTTTAATAAAGAAATTTCTGCTAAACTATGCAGACATGCAAATTGTTTTAGATATATATATATATATATATTTTTTTTTTTGATAAACGAATTGATTCAGATATGTTAATGGAACTTAACTAATGACCTTCTCACCAACATGTACAATGCTCTCAAAATCTATAAATATTTTCATTTTAAACACCTGAAGATGTTGACAATAAATATTGAGACAATTTCTGTTATGATACATGATCAATAATTTAGAGTCAATCTTCATTCAAACTTATTTGTATTTTTTTTTATTTTTGTAGCTCAAGACGCTCGCAATCTCGATTACAAAGGTAAGATTAAGTTTCGTAGTTGGGATTTCCATTGAATCTATGAGTTAAAGCCATGATATAACAAAGAAATATTACCTTTGCTACTCTTAGCAGGTTGTTTGGAGCTTAAAGGATGCTTAACTTGATCCAATGATGGGCATGTCTCCTCATAATTACGCATTTTCTACTTGTAAAAAAAATAAATATATTTGTGCCATTAATATTAAATATTTGATACTATACCTACTTGTATTTATGATATTTACTAGACCTACTTGCTGCAAGGTAAGAAAAATAGGAAAACAGATGAAAGCAAATAAAGGGGTTGTACATTTGTGTTCAGTAAAATCCATGAACTTCAACATTTATCATATTTTCGTAAATAAATATTATCTTACATGCAATTATGTTATTATTTAATATCATTGGCTATGATTTCAGTATTATTGCTTTATGGGCAAACATAAATATTAATGGGAAAAACGTTAATTTTGATACATTATTTAAAATTTTAAAATTTATTATTTTTGTTGTAATTGATTACTTGTTTTATTATAATCTTTTTATTCAATTAACTATTTCATTCAAACTAGTGTTAAAAATATTATTTTTCTTTTATCAAGTTTATCTTTTTTTTTACCATAACTCAAATACTAACGTTCATTTAAAGTTTTAAAATTGATATTTATGAGAGAAATTAGACTAATGTTATTAATTTTTTTTAATTTATAAATAAAATAGTTAATTGAAACAAAAAAATAAATTAATTTTTTTTATATAATATAAACATTAAACTTAACTTTTACCGATATTAATTCATTAGTAGTTATTATTTTTTTCGTTTTATCTTTCTCTCCCTTTTTTTTTTTCCTTCTTCCACCAAAGTCAATCAGAGAGTAGTTAAGTTGTATAAGTCAACGATATTCTGACTCAAAATGCATGTATTACACTTGGATATTTAGATTATTTAGGTTTGAACTACAATTATATAGGTAAGTCACGGTGGGTGTTATAATTATTTAAAAAAAATGAGTTAATATAATTAATATATTTTTAATTGATTTTCAATTTGAATGGTTTCGTGGATGCACAAATTATATTTTTATTTATAGTGCGATCTTTGAATTAAAAAATTTAACATTTTTGTACAAAATTATGAAAAGTTAACACATAAGTTTTATTTTATATTTTTTGTTTGAAATTTCATTATTTTAAAGTTAATTTCTCACATACCACTTGCGTTAATGCAACTATAACTCTGGTTAATCCCAACAAATATATCATAGTTATTTTTCTTATCTTTTGGTGTCAAATTATTTTAAGAACCTTAATTTTATCAATAAAATTGGACATTAAAATGATTAAAACTTATCACATATTAATCCATGTTTGTTTTCCTTCAAATCTTTCATTAAATTTTGATGAATTTTCAACTATTAAAGCATATTTATTGGAATTATACATGATTAAAAGTAATGTTACTTGAGTGTCAAATGAGAAATTAACATTCAAATGATGAAATGATAATTGAAAAATAAAAAATAAAATTTATGAGCAAAATTTTCATAAATTAAGATAAAAATGTTAAATTTTTAGTCAGATCTTCTATGAGTTTTATAATTCTTCAAAGATTTTACTATTGCATATTTTTTTAATTAACATGTTTATATTTTTGTAAATATTTTAATAAAAATGATTAAATTGTATAATTTATAAATTTTTAAAATTTAAAGTGAATATATTTTTGAGGTAAAAATGATTTTTGGGGTTTTTATTTTACCTCAACAATATAATTTTTTTTCTTAGACATAAGTATGAACCTTTTTTGTTTTTTTTTTTATGAATAAGAAAAAACCCAAAGTAAGATTATAGATAACACCACATTTATTAAATCATTAAGAATTAAGAGATTATTGATCGAATATTAATAATTTGTAACTTAATTTGACAAGGAAGTCAAAGGATGTCAAGAATCGAATCACTTATCTCATTGAGACCTCATGTTCAATAAACAATAATATACAAAACATGTAACAAACTTTCCTATCTCTCTTCAATCATAAGTATGTACCCTTGTTCTCACATTTTTATTGGGAGCAATAATATATGCACGAGCTCTACAACATTAACAATATCATAAAAATTGGGCTTATTTTTTAATATGCATAAATTAAATAATTTTTTTTACTTTTTTTCCTTAAAAAACTCCTCTATTTTATTTTTTATTATTACTATCAACTTATAAATTATAATAGATTTTTGAAAAATTTATTCATATAATTTTACTTAATTAATACATTAATCTTATAACTATTAATTTAGATCTATTAAATCATTTTTATTTATATTTTTCAGATAATAACTTAGTGATATTCATATTTTTAAAAAAATATTCTTTTTCACATGTAACTACAATATGTGCTTTTAGCGAAAGATATTTTTAAAATATTTACATTTTTTTACCATAATCTGTTAATAGTTATTTTTTATCTATTTTTATTTCTTTAGATATAAATTGGATAAATTTTTTTCTCAATTTTTTTTATTTTTCATTATTATACAAGTTACAATTTATCATCAAAACAAAAACAACCTGTTATTAATTTATTTAATATTGTACAATGCTTAAATTATTTAAGTTCAAAAAGCTATTTAAACTGTTTAAAAACTAAAAACCGTAAATTATAAAAGTGGATTATGTGTTTTCTAATTATTTTAAATTTTTTTCTTTAAAAAATGTTTATTTAATTGAATGGAAGAAAATGCCATCCTAATCTTCCATGTGTGCCATTGTGAAATTTTTTTAATTAAATGATATATTATATCAAATTGATATATTTTTTTAAATATATATATTAATAAGTTACAGTCTTAAAAATATGTGTAAAAAATAAAATTATAATACTACTAAGATAATAAACTCATGTAATTTCACGTTTAGATTAAATTAATTATTTTTTTTAAAATGATATTTTTGTAAAAATAAATAAATTTTAACAGGCTTACCTTCGTATAGAAAGGAATAAGCTATATTTCTATGTTTTTTTTCCTAATGTTGATTTCTTTCTAAGAAAATATTGAATTTTTAAGATTTGTAAAACTTTCTAAAAGATTTGATAATTTTATTATGTCTTGAAATAAATCTCCAACTCATTAATATTACATCAATAACTTTAAAAATATATTATAATTTATAATGTTAACTTAAATTTGATTAAATATTGGATTGGTAAAGGAAGATAGAAAGAAGAAGATATTTATTCGATGAAACATATAGATAGAGTTTTTTTTTCTTTTATTTTTTTTTTAAATATAATTTTACTCTTGTAAATTAAAGTAATATAACCCATAATACATTATAGGTAAATTACACGAAAAAACATTAATAAAAACCTAAGTAGAACCCAAGAACCGAAATTGACACCTAGAAGTTTATCAGGAAAAGAAGAAGCAACACGTATAGCGAAGAGGAAGACCGACGAGCTCAGCGAAATTGAATGCTGGCGAAGCCAACATCCATCATATCTTAACCTTTTTGGTACGTTTGGCGTCCCAAATTTTTTTCTTAGCTTTTGTACTCATATCCATTTAGGTTTTTTATAACTTTCTCTTCAATTTATTTTCTTTTTTCGTTCATGAAATTAATGTAACAAATTCAAACGCCCCTAAAACTTTTGCGTTCATCTAAATCTTTTTTAGGAAAGGTTGCTTACGATAAGAAGTCCTTGTGCTGTTTTCTCAATGTGATTGTTATCGATCGGTAGAGAGTTATTTCTCACCTGCAATATCATTAGGATAATGTTTGATTTGTTCGTGAGAGTTTAGCTGTTGGTTTTTACTGTTTATGAAGACTATTTGGTTTGTTTTGAATAGTTGGATAGATGATCGGTGTTTCTCAATTTCCGGTTGTGAAAATGGAGGCCAATGGTCAAATCGTGGGAATTCCTGGTGCTTGGTTCATCATTGCTTTAACTGTGTGTGTTTGTTGCATATATTACAGGAGAAGGAAAGGTTTTTTTCAAGATTCCAATCTTCTAAAAGATCACCGGGAGCTTTGCAGGGTTTAACGTTGGCTAGTTTTGCTTGCAAGAAATGGATCCAGCTCGTTATGGCCTTCAGCAAGGATGGGATAATAACAGCGTAATTGTGGTTTCCTACCTTAATAATCACCTATATGGGATGATAATACAACAACTTATTAGGGTCTAAAAGAAAAATTGACAGAAAGCTGTTGAGCAGTGAGGATATGGATTGGATTTGCCTGAATCCCTCATTTCATCATTGATTTGTTGCTGACATAGATTATTCTCTTCAATCCACAGGCTCTGGACGGGTATGCTGCAGTCAATGACCCAAATTTTCGGTGAGTTCTGCCTGTTGCTATTTACCATTCAACTGTAAATACTGCATTCTAGTGAATTTAAAGAATTATATATTTGTCTATGACAGCGTTTAGGTTTACCCAGTTTTATTTGTTTGCATTACACATCTGATTGTGCATCAACGGTGCTAATCCTGCTTCTTCTTCTTTTATGTTGGTTCTTTTAATTTGGAGTTATGTTATTCCATCTTTATTTTTCCTTCTTTTCCACTCCCACTTTATATTCTTTTGGCAGGGTTGGTAGTTCATACGACGAAAGGAGGTTGTATGATGAAGGATATTCGAGAGATAATATCTACCCAAGAAATGCCTTCCAACATGACATTATTGAAAGGGACAACCATCCACCACCACCACCTCCTCCTCCTCCTGTTGGGACATGGCCACATTCGAGAAGGAAAAGTTACGAAGACAAATATCCAATTGACAGGGAATCTAGGCATCATGAGAAACAGTACTTTGATTCACATCATGACATGGAACCTTATCACCACCTTGAGAGTGATAAATTTCAGGATTATGATAAGCTTCGTGGTAGTCACAATATTGACACTTACCCTGATCATGAGTTTGACAAGCATGCCAGGTTTGGAGGGCGTGATCGCAATGATTACGCTTATGATGATTATGACTATAGATCCCATGCTTCACATCAAAAACGAGAGGATAGTCACGAGAGGGATTATGATTATGGACGGCATAGTTATGATTCTGATTATGACAGAAGTACTAAAAGAGATGGAAACTGGAGACGGCGTGAATCCCATGAGCGAGAGCGTGATAAAAGATGTTTGAGTCGGGATAGAGATCCAAGTCCATATCGAAAACGCAATAGGTCCTCTTCCCACGGATACGAGGGTTGTTCAAGATCAAGGTCTCCTCGAGTTCGCAGCCATAGCCGAAGTCATCAAGAGGACAGCTATGATGATGAGCGACATGAAAGGATTGATAGGCGAAGGGACTGTGTAGAGAAGCGTCATCGTGAAAGTTACACTGTGGTATGCATCTGTTTACTTGCTGATTTTCTCACCGGATATCTTATATCTTTTATAGAATTAATTGAGAATGCTGTTCTTTGTAGGCTCCATCACCCACTGTTGTTGTGAAGGGTCTCTCGCAGAAAACAACGGAGGAAGATCTGTATCAAATTCTTGTAATATGTTATATGATAGTTTTTCTCCCAACTGAATGCTTTATTTATTTGATAATCTCCTTGATGGATTTCTATTTGTACCTATCAGGCTGAATGGGGACCTCTTCGCCATGTTCGGGTGATAAGAGAGCGCAATTCTGGCATCTCTCGTGGATTTGCTTTTATTGATTTTTCTTCTGTGGTACTTCCTGTTCTTTCATTAGAAACTTTTGTTTTTGGTTTTAATATAAAGTTTATGAGGAAGTCTAGTTTTGTTGAACAGGGAGCAGCCCGTGCAATGATGGAAAAACTTTTGGATGATGGTCTTTTTGTTGATGGAAGAAAACTTTTCTTTGAGTACAGGTTATACTTCATTGTTATGTCATTTAGCTTTTGTCATTTAGATGCACCAATAATAGTTTACTGTGCATGCATGTGATAGATGTCAATTGAGGAATTTTTTTTAGAGCATGGACAATGAGTGGATTTTATTGGGAACCTTAATTATGATTTTATATAATAAATAGTTATTTTGAAATTTGACTTTTTGTTATTGCCCTGATCAATTTTGCTTCAAGTTTAATTGGTGCCACCTTAAATTGTGTTGTGTTGCAGTAGTAAGCCAACTGGGGGTTCAGGTGGATCGTTTGGTCAAGAGGGTTCCATAAAATCAGGTCATCTTAACCATAGAAACATGACAGTGCCATCTGATTGGATGTGCACTAGTTGTGGCTATGTTAACTTTGCGAGGCGAACATCCTGTTTTCAGGTTTGTTCTTATTTATTATGATGTTTTGCGTGGGACAATTTTGGGATTAAAATATAACTTGATATCAAGCTGTCAATGGTTGTTGCTACTTAGAAACTAGAATTATGGGTATCCCACAAATATTTATTCTGAGTTAGTGAGATTTGGTTGCTGGAATGGTTGCAAGAATAATAGGGATTTTTTTTAATGCTGCTCTTCTGCGATTTTTGTTGATTCTTTGGAAGTTCACATAGATTATGGGTTCTGTTATGCAAACTCAATCTATGCATCAGTCCCATTCTCATGATGAAGTATCCTCTGTAGTGTAACGAGGAACGAAGTGAAGATGCTCCTCCAGCAGATATTTCTATGTCAAATTCAGCGTCTCTAGGGAAGAAAGGTTCTGAAGCAGGTTTATATATCTTGCTTCCCTTTGCTGTCTGAGTTGGGCTATATGTTTTGCATGTTTTAATTCTGTGTCATATAGGTCCTACTCATGTATTGGTTGTTCGTGGACTGGATGAGATTGCGGATGAGGACATGCTTCGTTATGAGTTTTCAAAGCATGCACCAATTAAGGTACAAAGTTTGAGTAAATAGTTTATTTATACATTTATATCTTAAAATGTTTTTTTTCCTTTTTTATTTTTAAATATGTATTTAGATATAAAAGCAAGTATTTTGTCTTGTAGGACCTTCGCCTTGTCAGAGACAAGTTTACTCATGTTTCACGAGGGTTTGCCTTTGTCCATTTCCATTCGGTAAGCTTGTTGTTTCAAGAGAGATTACTCATCTTATCAAGTTACGTTCATCATAAATTTTCACTTTCACCCTTCTTGGAAACCAGTGTAAAAATGTTTGGTTTAATCACTATTACACTTGTCTAACAGTTTTATAAGCACCTTGAAATATTATTGTCAGTCTGTATGTACTATATAATTTGGATAAAGAACTTTATCCACGTTTCTTCGGACTTTGTTTTTTTTAGATAACATGATTTTTGTGTCAGTGAGAAGCATCTACTTCCAATCCTATGCAGTTCTACCATTTAGACTAGTCCTTGTAATATTTTGCTATGCAAAATATGGGTCAATGGCTAAGACCAAAAATATAGATTCTTATCTCTAGCATCCGTTAATAAAACTCAATAGATTCGAAGAGTGCCAGAATTGTCATGGGTAGGTCTAATCTCAATATAGAAAATCAAGAAACTAAATTTTATCTTGGCCTGTGCTTCCTATTTTTGGTATTACACAAGGACACACTGATATGGAAAGGATCTGTCTCTTAAAAGAAGCAGCAGTTTGGGTCCCTTGATTTTCTTTCTAATTCTTTGAAGAAAAGGCCCCTAATTCTGTTGAGAGTATTTTAGGAGCCTTTTTTCTCCGAAGAAATTGTAATTATCTTTATTTGTTTCTATCTTTATGTTTCTATTTTATTTGTCCAGGTGAAAACAAATCAGTCTAGTTACGTTTAAGTATTTTTATATGAGATACTTCATCTTTGTTTTCTTGTAGGTGGAAGATGCCACAAAAGCACTGGAAGCAACAAACGGAACAACACTTGAGAAGAATGGCCAGTTATTGAGAGTAGCATATGCGAAAAGCATTCTTGGTTCTGGATCAGGGACATCAGGATCAACACAGGCAAGCAGCCTTGCAGCTGCTGCAATTGAGGCTGCAACATTTTCCCAACAGGTGCCTTCATTTTCTCTCTTGTACGGATTTACATACTTGCATGTGTATGTACAACCCATTGCACAAGGTTGGCATATCACTACACTCAGCTGCATCCTCTAAGCATGTACTTATTTGTTCCAGTAGACCTTACAGTGTGTTCTTGTTTGTTTGTGCGCATGCTTGCTTGTGTCGTGAATTAATGTATTCCTACCTACTTGTGGGTTTACAGTTGTATGCCTCTCTGCACACAGTGCAAGTGTTGATGTGTGCCTGAATGTGAGTGCATGCACATGAAAAGTATTTGTGAATGAACCATTTCTTTTCTTCCGGTCTTCTGATAATTTTTTGGTTGAGCATTGTTTGTTAATAATTGTACAAATTATGAACAATATCTGTTAATGTGTGGTTATCGTGCTGTCAGTTTTCCTTACCACTGTTCTATTTTCACTTTTTCTTATCAGTCATGGAACTTCCGTTGTGGATTTTAATTTAAAGACAATAAGGGGCTGAAATATAATTCAGACGTATTTTAGATTCTACATGGCTCAGTTGAAAACTAAGTTAACTATGCATCATGTTCTTTTTCCTTTTTACTCAAACCGAGGATATCGAGGAAAAAAAACTGGTTAATTAGGCTATCTGGCAATCTCCAGACATTCACATGATGGCCTTTTATTTTATTTTTCCTTAAATGATGGACATGTGACTGCAGCAAAATGTTAATGATGGACTTTTGACCTATAAGATTCTATAGAAATAATTGGCTAACCAGGAGGAGGATATTATTCCAAGTTAACTGCAGATGCAAAAAGATATCAGGTTTCTTTTCATGTTTCTTTGTATGCTATTCCCGAAAACATGATAATATGGAGGTTATGGCTAGGCTTTTCATGTTTATGATGTCTACTTCATCTTTTCACTTTTACATGGCATCAGTAGAAGTCAAATTATTTTACTTTTAGTTCTCATTGAATGAAGTAATTTGTTTCAGGTTTGGTAATCACCCTTCAATTTCTTTTTAGAATTTTGCTTAATTTGATATTGGTTATGCTTTCTTACAAATCCAAGTTTGTTTCATTGAATTAATAAGCTCCTTTCATTTCCTTTCAGTATGACGCTGTTGGATGGGCACCAAAAGAATATGATCCAGATGACAAGCTATCTGTAGGAGGACAAGAGCATAGTGGTGCAGAGGCTACAGACCAGAAAGAAGGTTATGCTCCACAATCTGGTTTTGTGTGGGATGAGGCATCTGGTTATTACTATGACGCTGCTTCTGGATTTTACTATGATGGAAATACAGGTTTTCTTTCCTGTTTTATTATTTTCTTTCTACCTTTCTTGCTCCATTGTACTATTTGGGATTTTTTTATAAATAAATTGTGGAAAAAGACAAGTGAACTGGATTTTTGAAGGATTTTGTTGGTCCTGCTTTTTGTAAATCATTAAGGTCACGTTTGATTGAGGCGAATGAAGCTGGGAATGGAATTATTTCCACATATTCCCATGTTTGGTTGTGTCATTGACACGGAATGGAATGGAAAAGATTAATAATAGATAAGGAAACATCATGCAACTGTCTCTCCTTAGGAAAAGTTATTCCATTCTAGCCGGAATGGATTTTTTTTCACCTTTTTCCTCCAACTGGTGGTATCCTCACCTGTACTGCACCTTTTTTTTTTCCTGTTCTCTTTGAACAGGTATTGCAACTGTTTTTTTTCTTTGAATTTTTTTTAGATTAAGTAATAATTATTTAAAAATATAATAATTTTTAATAATATATTCTGTCTGAAGGAGAAAATAACAATTAAATAACATTATTTAAACTTCATTAAATGTAGCGGTATTAAGGTAATATACAGTGTTTATTATTCCATTTTAGTTGTAAACTAAATACTGTATATAATAATACTGTTTCTTTTACTTCAATTCTATACCATTATCACTCTTGTTAATTTTCTATTTTGTGACCCAAACGTACCCTAATTTTTTCAAGAGTATCTCATGGTGTATTATCACTGCCTGGACACTTACTTTTGTCTTGATTTATGGATCATGCCAACCTTTGGCGTTTTTAGTGTTGCTTGCCTGTATGCTGTAATTAAACTGTTCCTAGTACTAGATAGTAGAGTAAACAAAGAATAATTTAGTGTATATTTTTTGTCTGTTATGTATTTATCCGTGCTTAAATGTTTGTCTTTGAAGTTTGAACAATATAAATACTTCCTTTAATAATTTGTTTGAAGATTCGGTTTAAGTTCATTTGTACAAAATCATTTTGGCACCCACATTTACGCATTTTGTGGACTAACCTTAAGCTTCTTAGTGACTCTGCTTCGTGGTAGCATCCTGTAATGCTCCTTAAATAAATCTGTAGAGTCACGCTCCTGTAATCGTCTCGCATTTGGGAGTGGGGGGTTATACATTATTTGTGTAATGTGTTGTTACTCGCTTCATATTTCTTATTGTGGATCAAGCAATTCTCTTATTTGATTGTTGAATACTAGTGCCCTGATTTTCATCACCATTCTTCTCCCTTGAGAAGAAAAGTAGACGTTAGTTTTGTTTCCTTACATGTGTTTTTGAACCCACCTTTTCTCATGTTCATATACACGCAGGTTTGTATTATGATGGTAATAATGGGATCTGGTATTCATATGATCAACAGTCGCACCAGTACATCCCATGCACAGACAAAAATGATAACAAAATATCTAGTTGTGAATCTGAGGTTGCCAAGGCTTTGGATGGTTCTAATAGCAGAAAAGTAGTTATTTCTGCACCAGCTACTGCCTCAATATCGGAGAAGGGGTCTTCACTACCTGATGCAGTCCAGGCTGCAGCAACAGCAGCATTAGCAGCTGAAAAGAAAGAGAAGGAAAAGTCAAAAGAGATTAAGCTGGCCTTGAAAAGCAGTATTCTAGCTAACAAGAAGAAGATGAACAATGTGTTGACCATGTGGAAACAGAGGAGCCATGAAGGGAAGGCTACCCGTGTGGCTCTGGATGACAGCCAACCAACTGCATCAGCAGATGACAGGCCCTTTTCTGCTGGCAAATGCAAAACTGAAGTAATGACCCCAAAGGAGAATACAGTACTGAGTTCAGGGGTTACAACTGTCTCTTCTGCACAATCAGTTAGTATGGAGTCTCCTGTCAAGTCGGTACCTGTGAGTAATAGTTCGGGAAGGATATTGATGGGTGTCATAAGGGGTTCTGGAAGAGGTGTTGTGAAACCAGAAAATTTAAGAGTTTCTACCTCTTCAGCTTCCACTGCTAGTGCATTAGTATGTCCGGAAGCACCTGATGCCACAACGTTTAGAACTGATGCATCTGCATTGGGATCATATACACCTGCTTCTACTGCTAGTGGCAAGAGGAGATTTTCTGAAACACCTATGGCCCCAGCTTCTACTCACAAGGAGCAATCTCATACTAGCTATCGAGATCGTGCAGCTGAGAGGAGGAGCTTGTATGGCTCATCATCTTCAATTGATGATTTGTCTGACCTTGGTTTTGCAGATTCAAGTAAGATCTCTTGACAGTTGACAGTTTTTTTTTTTAATGGTATGCCTTTGGATCTTATCTTAAAAGCTCAATAAACAAATTCCACTTTCAAATTACTAGTCTCTGTTGCACTTGATAAGCTATATGCATCTCTGTGTAGCATCTCTCGGTTGTCTACATCAGTCATTTGAGTGATATGTTATCCAAGTTGGTCGGTAAACATTCTTGTATATTGATGTGATTTTGACTTGTGAGATATCCTGTGTTCATAAAATTCTTGAACTTCCAAGATCGAGATTTTGCTTCACGGAAGAATTCTATGGATACAATGCCTTTCCCCCCGGGTGTTGGTGGAGGACGTCCTATTGGAGATTCTTCTCTTAACAGCTATGAGGTGATTACAGCAGATAAAGCTATAGATGAGACCAACGTCGGCAATAGAATGCTCCGCAGTATGGGCTGGCAAGAAGGCCTGGTACCTTTTCCTCCTTTTGCTCTAGAAGATAATTTCTATTTTTGATTCGTTCTAGTTCTTAATTATTTGGAAATGACTTCAGATTTTTGATGATAACATCTGGCAGTATGATTTTATGGACTGTTGAAAATTGAAACGGTTAATGACTAGAGATTTCTGATATTCTTGTTCTGGGTATTTTTTTTTCCTCTTTCGGTTTTTCTCTTATGGACAGGGATTAGGGAAAGATGGAAGTGGAATGGTAGAGCCAGTGCAGGCACAAGCAATGGAGAGTAGAGCAGGACTTGGGAGTAGGCAGAAGAAGTTGGATGCTGAGGTGCAGGCTGGGGATAGTTATAAGACTCTCATTCAAAAGAAAGCACTTGCCAGGTTCCGGGAGATGTCTTAGCCTTAGGTATGCACATCTACAATAGTGTTTAAGAATGTTGATGGATCCTGATATTTACTCATTCAAGAATGCGCGTAAATCCTTTCAAAGTGGGCTTTAGAAAGTGCCCATATTGTAGAGATGCACGTAGGTTTTGTTCCCAGGATTCTGCAACTGGAGTAAAACTAGCCTTTTCGATTTTATATTGTCAGAATAACCATTAAAGCACTTATCAGTTGATGGAAGAATGCTTTACATATTTTCATATATGACCAGACCCTGTTGAGTTTATCATCTTTATTGGATGATGCTAAGTGTATCTGAGTCCGAATAAACTACTGCGTCTGTATGTTTCACATAATTCTTGAGTAGTACTTCCCTGCTTAAATACATCAGGGAAAAGAAAATTCCATGATCGCGATGTTGGTTTTGGGTGCTTTTACAATTCTACTTCAGATGAAAAAAAATAAAATATTGGGATTGGTTTTGTTGATTGGAAGTGTAGTATTTCATTTTTTTTTTCAAATACATTTGAGGAAATCAACAGTATAAATAAAAAAGGCTAATTACATGATTGGGATTCATAATTGAATTGGTCGCTGAATCTCGACTAGTGAAATCATATATGAAAGTGTAATGGAATTACAAGATTCACACTTAACCATATAAATTTACTTTAGATTTATGAGATAATTTATTAATTTTATTCTTATTTTATTTTTAATGAGATGGTAATAAAATAATATTATTTGAGATATTTTAATGAATTTAAATGAAACAAGTAAAAATATAAAATTAATAGAAAATATAATAAATAATAATTTATGATGTAAGTTTAATGAGTAAATATGATACATATATTAAGTTAGGTTTATTCGAGTTATAATAAATGAAATGAGATAATATTACTGTATGAGTTTAAAAAGATATTATATGAAACATAAAATAACTTATTTTATATCTATAAAAAAAAGTAAAGAAAATCAGGTTTGAAGATTTTACTTTAAATGAGCGAATAAAACAAATAATTTTACCGACAAATGTACATTTGGTTGTATGTGATTTCATTAAAGAGGGTCGCTAAATACATACATACATGTATGTACTCACTTTGGTGTTATGATGCATAATTCTTTTGAAAAATGAATGTCTATTTTTGAAGTTATTTTATTGTTAATATGTTTAAAGAATTGACCTGGACTGGCTGCTTAAAGAAGTCAGCAGGGATTTCTTATGTTTGAACGAATATTTTAAAAGGGTTATCATTTCATTGAGTTCTAAACCCACTGCCTATTCAATAGTACTCGGAAAAAGTATGTCATGTCCCTCTACTTTAAAAATGTTACCACTAATTTACAAATTTACATGTTCTACTTCCAAGGTATTAGTAGCTGATAAGGTTTTCAATATCGATTTCTATTTAAATATTGATATTTAAATTTTAAAGATATATTAAAAATGTTTTCATTTTCTATTAAAATTTTCAAAAATTATAGATTAATAAAATTATAAATTTTTTAACAAATCTTTAAAAATATCAAAACAATCAATTAATTACTTTTTAGATTAATTTTCTTATTTAGAAAATATAACTATAAATGTATGAAATATTTATTTTGAACAATAAATCAAAGGATATAAGATAAGTAGTTAATTTAAAAAATAACTATTTAAACTAATAATTGAAAAAACACTATTGTGTAAATATTTATGAAAAAAATAAAGTCCTAAAACTCAATACATTAAGAAATTGTTTGGCTTTTATAACATATATATATATATATATATATATATATATATATATATATATATATTAAGTTAGAAATAAGTAATTAACTACAAACATATTTTATCAATATTATTTGATATTTTATAAAAAATATCACGATAATATTTATATTATTAAATGATATTTTATTAATATTTTTTCAATATCGAACATTTTGTTAACATTATCATATATAATATTATTGATGCTGAGCTCTAAGATAAGAATATTGTTAAGATATTATCGACAATGTCAAAGATATTTTCATCATTAATAATTAAAAATCAACTAAGTATTAGTATTGTTTTTCTATGTAAGTATAGAGTATATGTATTTTTAATTTATAATTAGTTTTTTATTAGATATTATTTTGGAATGCATTTATCTAATAAGATAAATATTTGATGGTGGAAGTTTTATTGTGCTTTAAATTATGCATTTATTTATAAAAATATTTTAAAATAAAAAAAAAAAGAAAGAATAAAATTAACATTATTGTCTCAAACTTTTAAAGTCAACATTTAAATCACATTTTATCTTTTAAGTTTGTTAGGCTAACAATTTAACCTACCCTATAAAAAATATAATCAATTATATCATTTTTAACATTAATTTAAACCTTAAAACATTTGAATTTATAAAATATTTTAATGTGATTAACCCTAATTATGATTAAACGATATTTTATGTGAATGATACGTTGGATTTTAACGTTAAGATATTGATCAAGTAAAAAAAAACATAAAATGTGATTTAAATGTTAAATTTTAAAGGTTTAGGGATGAAAGTGTTATTTTATTTTATTTTTTTGTGGATTATCTTTCAGCAACTACCTGCACCCAAAAATAAATATATAAACCAAAGAAAAAGAAGAAGATAAAATGCTTGATCGGAAACGGAAGAATTAAAAAAAAATAAAATCTAATGAAGTAAAATGGTGTATACATGTATACAAGAGTAAAACTGAATTGGTTCTTTCATCACAAATGATATTTATAAATATGTTTAGAGCAGTAACTCCTAGTTTGAAGTTTGAATTAATATCAAGATTTATTATTTAATAGTGCATGTATTTTTATCTTTTATGAAATTAAAATTTAGAAGTGAATCACTGGTGGTCTGAATCTAACTATCTTATATCTCCTATGAGACAAATATGCAGTTGTTGCATGGAAAGAAATTATCTGACTTGGTTGCCACAAACTTCAAACCAACTTTTTCTTGGAAATTGTGATTTATAATTTTATCAATAATGTCATTCTTCCATGCATTTTCCGCCAAGCTAATTGTAATTTGGAATATCGATTTTGAATGTATATATACTTGCTTAATTATATTGTCCTGATGAGTTTTAGTGTCATATTAATTACTGAGTAATTGCTATAAATTAGGTAAGTGCTTAATTTGAACACAAAAAATAATTTATTCTCAATTTTCATCCACATTACTTGTATATAAACTGTGTATGTGCGAGTAAATAACATTCAAATCAACTAGAAAACGACTTTGAATTGATTGACCTGACAAAGTCTAGAGGAAATGAAGATTTTTTTTCCCCGACAATTGATAAGTGTGCACATGACTTAAAAGTTGTTGTTTTTTTTTAATAAACAACACATATAAAGTAATCAAGGTGAGAAAGCATTATATGACTTAAAAGTTGTTGAAGTGCCTTTTTTTTCTTTCTTTTTAATTTTTTTTTTCAATTTAAGGAAGATTTAATACCAAGAAGTTTAATCTAATTTCTAATGGCACAGCCATAAACTACTAGTTGCTAGGAATGCCAAATCAAAATGTTAAAATACATGCAACTGTTATCTATATAAATAATTTACATAATTTTTTTTAACAAATCATATTTTCAACCATTAAATTAAGTTAATTTAATGATTAAGTATATATTTTTGTTTGATGTAATTTTTATTCTTAGATGTTTCTCCTTTTAGTCCATTTGATTAAGTGTGATACATTATAAATCCATAAATGTGCACTAGAGAATGGTGTAATTGTGTTATCGTGATTTCAAAACACATATGAATGTACACCCTAAATCTCTCAATTTTAGAAAATGAATATTATAAGTTCGTGGTTGATTCAGAGTATACCCTTATCTATCAATTAACTAAATGACTATTAGAAACAAAATAATCTTTTTTTTTTAAATCCCTTCTTTTTCATAAACAGAAAGAAGAATAAGAACGAAAAACAGAAAAACATATTATAGAAAAAAATACAATTACAATTGAAAAAAAAATCTTTTTTATTCTTTCCTTATATTCTTTTTTTCTTATATCCATATATACAATTCGTCTCAAAAGTATTTTTTTTATTGATTCTTTATTTATTATTATTTTCTTTATTATTAAAGAATTTAAAAAGAATTTTTCTAATTATTTATGGTTTTTTTTTACCTTTTTATTATAATTAAATTAAAAATAGAATGAAAAAATAATAAATTAAAACATAACAGACAAAATTCAATTGATCTAATTCGAGACCACATGATCTATTTATATATTATTTTATAACCATATCAAGATAAAATAATCCCAACTTGCCCTTAAATTTATTTATGGTCCTCAAGGAGCCGTATGAGATGAAAATCTCATGTACGGTTCTAGGGATGATAACAGTGATGGTATCACCGACTATAATTATCTAATAGTTCAAGTACACTTGATATAGTTGAGACACAATCAAAATATGATTTTTGGAGATAGAATTTGTGGCATCAACCCATAGGATTTATCATTTTTTTTTAATTTCCTCCTTAGCAGAATGTGAGAGATTACCTTTTGATTTACCAAAAGCAGAAGAAGAATTAGTGGCAGGTTATCAAACCAATACTTAGGTATAAAATTTGGTTTATTTTACGTTGCTTTTTATCTAAACCTATTGGTTTCTTCATTATTTGTAACAATTATGTACTTGGGGGGTTAGAATCTCGCTATTCCATATCTATTTGTTTCCGATCTTTTTGAAATAAATACAAACTATGGAGTTTTTAGAGCAACAATTGGTATCTTTATTACATTAGCTAAAACTTATTTGTTCTTGTTTATTTCTATCGTAACAAGATGGATTTTACCTAGGCTAAGAATAGACCAACTGTTGAATCTTGGATGGAAATTTCTTTTACCCATATCTCTTGGGAATTTGTTATTAACATCTTTCCAACTCTTTTCGCTATAAAGGAATATACTATTCTATATTTATAAATTGGCTTTAAAAAGAAAAATAAACATTTAATTCTTAATATATATATTTACAATATGTTCCCTATGGTAACATGATTCATGAATTATGGTCAACAAACATTACGAGCGGCAAGGTACATTGGTCAAAGTTTCATGATTATCTTATCCCACGTAAATCGTTTACCTGTAATTATTCAATACCCTTATGAAAAATTAATCATCGCGGAGCGTTTTTGAGGGTCGAATCCATTTTAAATTTGATAAATGTATTGCTTGTGAAGTATGTGTTCGTGTATGTCCTATAAACCTACCCGTTGTTGATTGGAAATTGAAAATGAATATTCACAAGAAACGATTACTTAATTACAGTATTGATTTTAGGATTTGTATATTTTGTGGTAACTGCGTTGAATATTGTCCAACAAATTGTTTATCAATGACCGAAGAATATGAACTTTCTACTTATAATCGTTACGAATTGAATTATAATCAAATTATTTTAAGTCGTTTACCAATGTAAGTAATTTACGATTATATAATTTAATTACTCTGTTCTATTTTTAAAATTTAAACTTATGTAAAATCTATCACCTTTAAAATCATATATTTATCATATTATTTGATAAGAAAACACTTATGAAAAATAATTTTATATATTAACAATTATAATTCAAAAATTACTTTTTGCAAGTAGCATAACATATGTGCTTCCTCAAGGCCCTTTTTTTAAATAATAAAACCTGAGAGTATCTTACAAATAGAGAATGAGAATTTAACAGCAAGCACTAACAAATGAGACCTACCTTCTCTTAGGGGAGGAAGGAAAAAAAAAAAGAATTTACTACTATTTTGAAGAAAGTGGCATGAATAAATTTTTTTGACCAAGTGAAACTCGACTCCACACATTAAGGGTTAATGAATCACCCAACTGGTCTAGTTGTATCTATAGTCGTCGGGCATTTAATTAAAATGGATTAATGTCCTTAAAAAGACATAAGATTGTTGGCTGACCTAATAATTTTACTATTAAAACATGAGACATGCAAATGCATTTAAAAAAATAATTTTAAAAAGCTAGGAAGAAGTTATTTAATAGTTTTATTATTAACAGTGTATTTTTTTTATGTAATTATATACATATAAAAAATAACATTAATATAAATTTAATTTTTATTAAACATAATTTTAATTTATAATAACTATCCTCCCATGCACCTTTTATCAATTACATTTATTTTCTGTTGTTAAGAACCATCAGATTTTTACAATTAATTATAAAATATTCATCTTTCATCATGAATCAAACTTCACAGTTGAACTTTTTGGTGTACGCAGAACTGGTTAAATAAAGTAAACAATTATCTCATCATTTAATATTAATATATATGACCAAAGAATATTATTTTATTATTGAAACCTGTGATAATTTAATATTTTGAGTTAATAAAATTTAATATCAATGTAATTTTTTATTTTTTTAAAAAAACAAATATTTAATAAGAGATGAAAAGATAAAAGAATGTGACTGATAAATAATAAAATACAAAAGTAATAAATAATAAATATATATTTTTTTTTCTTTTCAACTTATATAAAGTATAGTCCGATATGAAGTGGGCGAGTCAAAGCAGCCTAGCCTGCAGGGAGGAAATGTGAAAACAGAAGTAATTTACTATAAATGACTTCTTTGTTTTTAAAGAATATATAGACGGTCAGTCGTCTTTAAAAAGTACTTTAATAAAAACAGTTGAGACCAAAGGTGGTGGTTGTTATCAAAGCAATTTTCCTATAGAAATTAAATTGGGTTAATTTGGAATGAATATTATAATTTTCCCACTATATATCCACAACCTCCACCATTTAATAATGTGCCTCTCAATTCAGTATAAAAAACCCTCTTCACTCTCTCTCATTCTACCATCCTACAAATCTAGCTACCTCTATTTAATTTATTTCTCTATAAAAAAAAATATATTAAAACTTAAATCATCAAGCTTAATTGGTGTTGCAGAAAAGATCGAAGAGTACTAACAATGGATAAACTTGGGAAATGTGAAGCAAATTATGTATCACTGAGCCCAATAACTTTCTTAAAGAGAGCAGCTGCTTCATATGCGAATCGTACTTCACTCATATATGAAGACACTCGTTTCACTTGGCTCCAAACTTATCTCCGTTGTTGTCGTCTTGCTTCCTCCCTTTCTTCCCTCAACATCCTCAAGAATGATGTGGTATGTCTTACTTTGATATTCCAGTTTGTTACTATATATAAAAACTTAATAAAAATATTTATACAGTATTTATAATTAATATAGAATATCTCCATCTTATTTATACACATTATATAAAATTTACGTACTTAACAGTTTTATTTCTAAAATGATAAGTTTTTATACTTTATTTTCAAGTTGTAAGCGTAGAATATTTGATAGATTTCATGAATATATAGTTTAATTTTAAAAGGTTAATTTATTAAGAAAAGATTGTGTTTTTTTAGTAAATTTTATCCTAATATTATTAAGATTTTCATGCATTTTGACCCTTTAAGTAAATATTAATTCCACTGACTAGCGAAGAAAAAAGTGTAATTAAGTATTTCAGTTGGATCAAAAACCAACTGAAATATGAAGTACAGCAAGTTCAAGTCCATTAATAAATATGAACATGTAATAATAAATTAAGAATATTGTACAAAATATAATTATAAAAAGTGATTCTAACTTATTTTTAGCTTTTCATTTCTAATTCAATATCACTTTTGGCTACATATAGGTGTCCGTGCTTGCTCCAAATATTCCGGCAATGTACGAAATGCATTTTGCAATACCAATGGCCGGAGCTGTTCTAAACACTATCAACACCCGTCTCGATCCTAAAACCATAGCAACCATTCTGAGCCACTCTGGAGCAAAGATCTTCTTTGTTGACTACCAACTCATCCCTTTAGCTAGCAAGGCCCTTGAAATACTCTTCTCCGACTCACACCCAAATCCACCAGTTGAATATTCCATGCCTTTAGTGATTGTCATTGACGATATTGATTCCCCAACTGGAATCCGACTCGGTGAGTTAGAATACGAGCAACTTATTCGAAAGGGTAATCCTAATTTCAAACCCATTGAAGTTGAAGATGAATGGGATCCAATTGCTTTAAACTACACTTCAGGAACAACCTCTGAACCTAAAGGTGTGGTTTATAGTCACAGAGGTTCCTATCTTGGAACTCTAAGTCTAATTCTTGGATGGGAAATGGGTACTGAACCTGTGTATTTATGGACACTCCCAATGTTCCATTGTAATGGTTGGACATTCACTTGGGGTGTCGCTGCTCGCGGAGGCACTAATGTGTGCCTTCGTAACACAACTGCGTACAACATTTATCGTAACATCATACATCACAGAGTCACCCATATGTGTTGCGCACCTATTATCTTCAACATCCTACTTGAAGCCAAACCCAGTGAACGAAAGAAGATCACAAACCCAGTTCACATTCTCACCGGTGGTGCCCCTCCACCGGCGACACTTTTAGAGAAAATTGAGGCACTTGGGTTTCATGTAACTCATGCTTATGGATTAACAGAAGCAACGGGGCCAGCATTGGTTTGTGAATGGCAAGCTAAATGGAACAAACTTCCAAGAGAAACCCAATCAAAATTGAAAGCTAGACAAGGAATTAGCATATTGACATTAGCAGATGTAGATGTGATGGATTTAAAAACAATGGAAAGTGTATCCCATGATGGGAAATCGATAGGGGAGATAGTGCTAAGAGGAAGTAGTATAATGAAAGGGTATTTTAAAGACCCAATTGCGACTTCAAAAGCTTTTAAAAATGGATGGTTTTTAACAGGTGATGTGGGAGTGATTCATTCAGATGGGTATTTGGAAATTAAAGATAGATCAAAAGATGTGATTATATCAGGAGGTGAGAATATTAGTAGTGTGGAGTTGGAGAGTGTGTTGTATAGGCATCCTAAAGTTTTGGAAGCAGCTGTTGTGGCTATGCCTCATTCTCGCTGGGGTGAAACTCCTTGTGCTTTTGTGGTACCTAATAGTAGTTCTAATGGTGTTTTTTCTGAGGTGGAGATTATCAATTATTGTCGTAAGAATATGCCACATTTTATGGTGCCTAAGAAGGTGGTTGTTATAAATGAATTGCCCAAAACAGCTACGGGAAAGATTCAAAAGTTTGAGTTGAGAGTGAAGGCTAAAGCTTTGGCTGAATTGAATGGTGAATTTGAAAACATAAAAGGGATTGAATCTTCTGCTCGTGTTACTACTCATGACCCAATTATAGCCATGTCACGTCTTTAAATTTTTTTCTTTGATTTCTCTATTTTTGTTGTCCAGGTGGAATAAAATGTATACAGCTATATATATTAATTACATTAAAGCTAGGGAAATGTGATTTTATTTTTCAAACTTACATTTTTTTTACATGTATTGAAAAATATAAAAATAACACATGAATATTGAAATATCGATAAATTATGCGATATTTTTTGAAAAAAAAAATGAAAAATAAATATTATTATTGATTGCATCTTTAAATAATGGATAAACTAAAAAATAGTATATATATATAAGATATTAACAATAAAACCGCTCTATATTAAAATAAGAGATCATGATTATTTTACTCCAACATATTCATCTATATTTAAGTCAAGGTGTCAAAAAGTTAAGCATGATATGGAAGTCTCTTAATTAGAATGTTATGTTCTCTTGGGATTCGTTAGCTAACGGATCTTGTCAATCCACTACTCGTGTATGTATTGTATCGTGACTTTTTGCTAGTATGTTAAATATGTAACGGATTGTATCATGATGGGCCGTAACTATACCGTGTCCGTTTAACAACCCTAACTTTACTTATATCAGAATATTTTAAAAAGTAAAATCGATTCTTTTTACTTATAAAAAAGTTTTTCCTATTACTTACCTCGACATGTCACTAATAATGTAGGGTTGACATCAAAATGCGATAGAATAATTTGGTCCTTTTTTTTTTTTTTTTGCCAAAGCATATATGGTCCTCGTTTACTGTGTCAGAATATATGTTGTTTTTTTAATTCAAATTTTTAAAATATTAACATTATTGTCGTAAAAATATATAACATATATATGATTGAAGTATAAATTTTTAAATATATTTTAGTTTTTTGCTAAGTTAATATTTTTATTTTATTTAATTAAAAAATTATTATATTAAGTTGTATCTTTAATAAAACTATGGTATCATCTTACACTATATCGATAAAAAAAATACTTTTTTTTTGTAATTATATATTCAAAGTAGCCTTTCAAAACTGTATTAGCTCATCAACGTACAGTATTATGAGAAAAAAAGCAAGGAAAAGGAATAAATTTTTGAACCTGAATCCATCTCGAACAAAATTAAAAATGGAAACATTCTCACCCAAAGTATATAATAGAAAAAAAAACCTCTTACTAAAAGAAATAAATAATTGATTGATATGTGGAATTTTACTTACAATTCAAAACGTTAACATATTAAAATAAATATAATATTTTAATTATATATATAATTTATTTTTCATATATTTTTTTAATGTTTGAGTTATATGTACACTAATAATATCTTTCTAATAATGACACATTATCAACTATATATACCCCATATTAAGAATTAATTATTTGACTGTATTATTTTAACAGATATTTGTATTTTATCGAGTTTATATACATAATAAAAAATAATCAAAAGATTCACGATAATTTAATTTAATCAAATCTTAAAAGTTTAAATAAATATAGAATAATATTACACAATTTTTGATGCGATTTAATAGAAGACTCACCGATAGTATTGACTTGGTTTAATACAATGCATATATTAGTCTACTTTTATCTTAATTATTCATTTTACATACGTCTCATAATATTTATTAAGTTTGAATTAATAATTTAAAATGTTTATGTTAATTTATTAAGAAGAATATCTTATCTTAATTATATACTTAATTAACTTTTTATATTTTTTAATATCATAGTATTTACATAACTAATAATCTAATTGCAAAATTTGATAAAACTAAAAGTATGATTATGAATTCAAATTAAATCTGATATTGACGTGAATATAATGGAGACAGTCAATTTTGATGCTTGTACTCTTGCATGTTCCATACTCCATGGTTATATCTCTTTTCTCTCTATCATTTTTTGCATTCCATCATTCTCTTTGGATCTATAATTTATTGTGGGGTAAAATATTTTTATAATTTTTTTAAAATACTTGTAAAGAACTTTATATATACTTCTTTTTTAATAAAAACAATATATTAATGATTAAGCAAGCAATAATCTATAATTATAGAACCAACATTTATTAATAAAAAAAGATAATAGTTAACGTAAACGATAATAATCCTATACGAAAAAAATTTAATATAATATAACGTAACATTTTTCATTATTTTTAGTGAAATTGGACACCAAATTAGAAAGTTAATGTTGATCATTGTCTCAATACAAAAAATTTAGCCATGAGTAAAAATGTAAAGTAAGATGTTTCATTTAATGTCTTTAATGTATTCATGTTAAAATATTATCTCATTTTATTTAAATGATGTCTTATCTCATTTGGATTATAATCTTTATGAACTTAACTTTAAACATATGTTATATCATTTTTTATTAAATTTATATTATAAATAATCATAAATAGTATTTTTATTGTTTTTTTATTCTTACTTGTTTCATTTAAGTTTATTAGAAATAAATATAATATTTCATTTAATACTATCTCATTTTATTAAAAATTAAGTGAAATAAAATGAGATGTATTTTTAAATTTTTTAGATTATATCATAAATTTTATTAATATCTTATCTCAATTTATACATCTAATCGTAAGAGTATCACCAACACTTTTTACTTTGAGCACACGAGCATGCAAGAAAATTCTTTCATAAGTGCGAATCACAACTCTAATACCAAATGCATGAAAATTAGCATCCTACATTGAACATTTATCTTTATCTAATTTGAAGATAATTTTCTTCATAATTGTGGTGAACACTGTTAAGGAGTAGAAGAATAATTATTGAATATATAAAGAAATGATCTTTTATACCAAAGAATTAGTTTTTATAGCATACCAAATAAACCAAAAAAGACAAAAATAAATAAATCCATCTCAAATTTACTTAAATTCACGAAATCTCTTTCTAACCAATAGGAAAAATGGGTATCATGAGACATATTAGGATACAATTTCAAACAACACCATCTTCTTATTAATTAAGAAAAAGTGCTTGCAATTTTGTTTTTCCTTGAAGCATCGTTACAACAATTACATACATGGTTAATTGGGACTTCTCATTTTATATAAATTATCATAAGAATGTAAAATGTCACCAGAGAACCACCGATCAAATTTTTTAATCATCTTTAGCACTTTAGTATATATATATACACACTTTTAGAATTGGGTTTTTTTAATATTAGTTCGTGCAACTTGAACTAATTAGGGTTGCTATCGTTTCAATAATCAAACATCTCCAATATTAAAGTTTCTGATCCTATGAAGCACGCGGATTGTAAGAAGCAATTGAGAACGCTTATAGATAATAGAATTTTCCCAATATATATGTGGCTTGTAGATAGATACCCTTAATAGCGTATTTGTTGTCGTTTTATTACGAAGAAGATGCTTCGCTTAGTTGTCTACGGTACGTCGTATCCCTTTTTGGTTATTGACTATATATTGAGATTCCTTTCCACGGATTTTTGTAAGTACAAGCCATTTCATTTATCCTATTAATATTATTTCAATTACAATTAACATAGTAATACCTAATCAAATTATGTGGGTCAGTTGTGATTTGTCAAAATATTAATGTATGTTTTATTAATCTTCTTTTATAATTTTTGTCCCATTGTCGTCATAAAAATATTACTATTATTCATCATTAATTACAAGCAACTTACTTAATAAATTTAATTAAATACAATTTTGAAACTAATTATATTTATACTGGACGATAGTTGGTGGCTATTAGGAATGACTGTAGTACTATACAAATTCTTAAGAAAAAAACATTCTAGTATTAATCTTAGTCCAAATATCTTATCAACCATACCATTTTAGGAGCAAAAATAAGAGTAATATTAGAATCACATAAATTTATACACACTAATTACGGTATGATACATGATTAAATAATTTTCAAAATAATCAAAAAATTATTTATTTTTTAAAAAAATTGATCATGTATTACATCATAATTAACATGAATGTACATATAGAGATATACATTTATTTGACCTAGCATTCCACACCAAAAAAATTTCCTATAATTTTGAGGTTTGCGTTTTCAAACCTGTTTAAGGTATTCAGTAATTTTACCCCACTGGTAATGAGTTCTACAAACCACCTTCATTTTCCTAGGTTAGTTTTCCTTCCGAATTAACAAACATGTTCTAAGTGTGGGTGGATTTAAACGTGGATGACCTTAAAAAATATAAGGGTAATCGAAAGCATATATACGTCGGGAATAGCTTCGTTCGGGCTTAGTAATGCGAGCTTGGGAAGAAGTGGCCCAAAATAAAAAAAAATGGAATTGGGCTTATAGGACGAAAAACGGAAAGAGAAGCGGTCCAACTATCATCAGCTTGTTCAACGTCAACCGAAAGTATTCACGTTAGTTTTTACAATTTTTCTCCTAAATAGTTTTATTTGTTTAAGTAGTAATAATCTATTCTAAAAATCATAATTTTATATCAAATTATCTAATGAAAAAGATCAAAAGATAATTCTTTCGTAACTTTAATAAAATGATATGTAGGTCATATCTCATCACATTTTTGATACCACCTTACTAGATCTCAATCGATGATCCCATCGGAACTCTGTGAACCTCAATGGTTCTCTAATGACCCTATCGATGCTCTTACAATCATTGCACGACAATCTTGTCAAAAGTATACGTAATATATTATATAAAAATGTAGAAAATATATGTAATATTTTACATATAAAAATATAGGTGAATGTAATAAGTTACATTCGATAGACAATCAAAATTACATTAAATATAAAATATTATATACAAAAATACATATTACATCTAATAGCTAATTAAATTTAAAACTATGATGAATATAATATGTTATATATAAAAAATACATATAAAATTACAGATTATATATGGTAGATAGCCAACAATGATCTTTGGAGTTACATTGAATTGTTGGAAATCTAAAAAAAATTTATGAAATCTAATCTTATTTTATTTTATTGAATTATGTTATAATAATATTTTAGTATTTATGAGTACCAAAATTATAAATTTTAAAATATATTTTTTCTAGCTTTAAAAAATTATTAAAAAAATAATTAATATTCTTCCATTTTTATTATACGAGTTCCGAGAAAAATCTTTCATATCTAAGTTTAGTCAAAAGTATGTTGGATCCTCGATAGCATCATAATAAAAAAAAAAGTATACATTTTATAGCTTTACAGAAATGCAATGTTTGTTGAAAAAAAATGATTTTTCGGAATGATAACTATAACTTTGGTACAATAAATCAAGAGCACCAAATATAGATGTTAACTTGTAAAAGACCATTACCTATGGTTCGAGACTTCGAGGGGTATGGAAAAGATGAAGATATTTTGGATTAAAGTAATTTTGCATTAAATTGAATACACTACGATTTGTTTGAAGATTGAATTTGATTTTTAAAAAAATTATATAGTGTTTAAGTTAAATAGATGTAAATAAGATGAGAAATGCTTTGATTTAAGGTTAATTTATATAAAAGGAGTTAAAGGCAACAATAGATCCATTAGATTTGGGTCCATTCAATATGATAATCCAAGCAGTTGATTATCTTTCTTAGTTAGATTTCCGATTAAAGATAGGTTCAATAGTTAGATTCATTAAGAATAAGGTAAATAATGTTGCATTTATTTGTGATTTCATATTTTAATTTTTTCTTGCATACTTATTTATCCATCAAGTAGGAGTAGCTTTAAGTCTCATTAAGTTAAACTAAGACCACATTCTTTTTGTAATCATTTTCCATCAAGTAGCTTAAGCTTAATTAAGTTAAACTAATACCGCCTTTCTCTTTGTGATATAAAAATAAGATAATTTATGGTATGAATTATATAAATATTTTTTTTAATAATATTAAGATAACATAAATTTAAAAGGAGTTCAATTATTGTATATGGTGTATTAAATTAAAATTTTAGGAAACTCCAAACTAAAAATTGAGCTTTTGGGATCTCTTCAATCTCCACCACATTTATGTTTTAAGTTTTGACACATGTCCTATCCTAAAAAGCATATATGATATAATAATATATATAACCACCCCTTGGAGAGGCGCAAAAACACTCTTATTATTTAAATTAAGTGGGGGTTGTTGTTTGATCCCTACAGACATTCTTTTTAAAGAGAATCACCATTGAATGGTTACCGACGATTCCAATATTTCTTAATCAATGAACAATTGTACCTCTCCATTTCCTTCACTTTGCTTGGAAGAACCACATCTTCTTTCTCTCTTTTTTTTTTTAATAAAATCTTTACTTTTTCTTTTTCTTTTTTTAATAAAATCTTTACTGAAATAAATAGTTTATCTATAATATCCCATACTAATATAATTTTTTATTCACTTATCAAGAATTTCTTTTCGTGGTTACAAGCTGGACATGATAGAACCACCATGTCTCTTGCATTTATTTTATTATTAAGTGTTTTTCCTCAATAAACTACAATTTTTTTCGTTTATATAAATATTATAAATTAATAATAATGAAAACGGATCTAATTTTATTACACAAATATATAATTGTGTTTAACAATAAAATGATAAACAATGAAAAAAAAACAAATAACACTCAATGATTTAATTGATAAAATCTTTAAATATAAAAAAAAATTCTACTAACGACGATACACTAAAAAATCCGTTAATTATCAAATAAAAATATAAATATTCAGATAATTTTATAAAATATATCAAAAAATAATTTAAAATATATCTATTTAATTAATTGATAATATACGATAAGATAAATTAATAAATTTATTATTAAATCATATATTATCGTAAAAATGAGTAAAACTCAACAGAAATATACAACTTGTCCTTTGGGCTCGTTTTTTTTTTTTTTTTTTTTTATTGGATAGGCTCTAAACTCTTCTCTTTTTGTGAAAATCTGTTCTCTTCTCTGTTCTGTTCTCTTTACAGCCGTTGAGAAACAAAAATATATATCCGCGCACGGTTCGTGAGGAAGAAGGGAAATATATATAAGAGTTAAAGCAGAGGTGGCTATGAGTATTATAATTTTTAACAATGATTGTATTAGGAAAATGATTTCAAAAAATTTGAAGTCGGTAAAATAATAAATTTAAATTTAAATTTATTATTATTTAATTTTTATATTTTATAAGATAAATTTTATTCATTTTTAAACACTCACATTAAACAAAAAAAAAATATTTTAAAGATTTATAAATCTTAATTATTATTTTATTAAAATTATATATTTTTAATTTTAATAAAATAATTTTATTTTTAAATTATAATGATAAATGTTTAAAGGCTGTTTTCTCAGAAGGAGTCTTCGAGGCTTGCAATTAAGTCTCTGAAAGAAAAAAAATCTGCTAAGCATATGCCTTCCTACTTTTCTTACCAATAGCCAAACTTCTATACTATATGCAAATTAAGTGCATGTATCTTTTTTCTCTCTCCGTCATATCCTACGTGGAGAGATAAAATTTCACATGGATGAAATGTTTATCAGATCGCTTTCTGAGGATTATAAAAATAGATGTATAGGAAAAATAAGACAAATTAGATAATATTAATGAATACAAAATATTAACTAATTTTTTACTCTTACATATCGATAGGTATTTAAAGAATTCATTTCCACACTCCTCTCCCTTATAAATATAAATAGTTATAAACGAGAGTTTATAAAATTAAATAATATTTGTGTAAATCCTATCCTTATATTATATTTAAAATAAATTATCGTGACAAAGTTTCGTTGATTTTACTTTCTAACATTATATTTCAAAACTCGGAGGAAAAAACTTTCTCAAAAAACAATTAATCGAGGGCATAAATGTATATATATATTCTTCCTAAACTTTGTTTTAGAAACATAGTATATATTAAACACCTCTTAAATAGGAGAAAAAAAATACAAAGCCAACCTACTGACAAGTAGAAAGATCTAACCCAAAAAAAAAACTAAAAAAAAGTGCCCAACTTATATTTCTAAAACCATAAAAAACATAGTCAAAAAATTTTAAATTTAATACTGTTTAGTTAGATAACATTGAAATTAAATTTCAATTAATTATATATGTTTAATATTAATTTTTGTTTAATATTTTTGAATGTTATTATTATTATTATTATGTAATTTTTGAAAAAAACAATTATATTTCAATATCTTAAAATCGTATAATTGAAGTTTTTTTTTTAGTATAAAGAGAATGAAATAAGTTAAATTCTGTCTAGGAGACTAGTAACCTAGTGAGCACGAGCTACTCTCACACCATAATGAGGACACAAATGGTGCAAAATTTAAATGCCCATTAAATGCTATATATAAAATTCCAACAGTAGAGAAACAAACAAGAAAAACTATGGACCCAAAAAAAAACACGATATGACCTTTCATTTGAGTTACTTTGGAGATGATAGAGTTTCAACTTTAAAAAATGTGTACGGATGAAATAAAAAATTGTATTTTAGGATATCTTGTGTCAAATTTATCCCTATTTATATATATATTTACATTATGCATATTTGTATAAAGTAGATGTAAATATTATTTTTATAATGGTTGTGGTGATTATAGCCTAGTTCCAAAGAAAGTTCTTTTGTGGTGTCCATAAAGCAAGGTAAGGCAAAAGGAAAAGTACCGCAGTGACAGAAATGAGTATAAATTTAAACCATTAATTATTTTTTGTAACTTTATGAACGATTATTAAAGTAAAAAGAGTTCCGATTACGTTTGAAAGGCTATGAATCGATTGATAAATCTAATCTTAATATCTTGATTTTGAATGGTTTACGTGTTGGAACTTTATTAGTATAAAATGAATTAACTTAATTTAATTCACTTAAATTTAATTAATTTAAAAATAAATTATAACTCAATTTAAATAATTTAATTTTTAAATTAATATAAACACATTTATAAGTTAATTTAACTAAGAAATAATTCATTTAAATTTTATATTACTTACGATATACTCTGAGCAATTTTAAATAAAATAAGAATAATTTTTTATATAAAACTTAAAATAATAAAATAAGAATAATTTTTTATATAAAACTTAAAATAATAAAGCGTACAATTCTTTAAAAATTTGATATATAAATTTTTTTAATAATATATAAAATTAATAAAAAAAATTAAAATTAGTATTAATTATATTTTGAAAATGAATCAACGATGTTAAGTATAATCTAAATAATTTTTGATAAAATAAGGATAATTTTTATTGAAAACTCAAAATTATAAACCGTAAATTTTTAAAAAAACTAGATTTATAAAAATTTATAATGATATATAAAATGAATTAGTATAATTTATATTTCAAAAATTAGTAAAAAATGTGATATCGAATCTGAACAATTATTAATAAAACGAGTTAATTTTTATATAAAATTGAAATCATAAATCATAATATTTAATATAAATTAGATTTTTAGAACTTTTTAATGATATATAAAAAATTTCATAAAATTTTATGAAATTTTTTATGAATTAGTACAATTTATATTTTAAAAATGAGTAAAATATATTCTACTAACTCTGAACAATAATTAGTAAAATGTACATAATTTTTTATAAAAAAATATGATATCAAAAACCATAAAATTTATTAGAAACTAAACTTTTAGAGATTTCTACTAATATATGAAATAAATCATAATATTTTGTAAATTATTAACATTTATATTTCAAAAATATTTAATAAAATAAACATAATTTTTCTAGAAAACTTAAAATTTTAAAAATAATTATTTATTATAAAATATACTATTTGATATTTTTAATGATATATGGGTTTAATTTTAAATTATTATAAATTAATACAATTTAAATTTTAAAATTGAATAAATGATTATCTCTTTAACCTCAAATATATTGTGTATATTTTTAAATTAATATTTATCTTGAAATTATATATATATTGAAATATTTTAATATAAATTTAATTTAATTTTATCTTCTATTTTATTTTTAAAAGATAGTTGTCACTTTTTTTATTAATTTGATAAATATTAGTATTTTTGTTAACTTTGTAATAGTAATTAATAATTATATTTTGATAACCATTTTTTTATTTTTTAGTTTTTGTAATTCAACATGTCTTTGTAAATAAATTAGTGAATATTTTATTTAAATTCGTCACTTAAATGAGTTATAATTTTTTAACTCATAAGCTTAATAAACTTAAATAAATTAAGTTATACTACACAACTTGTTTGATATTCTTAACTACAAATATCAAAATAATTTTATGTTTTGTAGCACAAATGATGGGTAACCCATTAAGGGCATGTTTGTAATAAAAACACTAAGTATATAATTTTTGTATATTTATTTGTTTAATTGTAAAATTGGATCGTATTGTAATTAATGTAAATTGTATGATTATGTAAATTTTTAATACAAATAATAAATGTAAGTCTAAACAGTATTAGATACTCTATTTAATTTGTCTGAAATTTTAATTCTAAAATTATGTATCTTGATTTTTTCTTTAAAATTATTTTAAAAATAAGTTTATATTTTTAAAATATAAAAAAATAAAAATATCAAATAATGATTTAAATTTATTTTTTTATAATAAAATTATTTTAATTGATAATAAAATTATATAAATAAATTAAATATTATGTAAAATATTAATAATTTTATTAAAATGCTTATCAACATTTTTATATACAAATTGTCACTAAAAGGTGTACAGAGTAATTATAACGTAATTTAATAAAATTATATTTTACTTATTCAATATAATGTAACAAATTTCACTTTAAATGATTAAAAATTGCTATATCTGTTGCAAACAAAAAATGCTAATTTAATAAAGGTAAATCTAATACAATTATATTTTTTTTATGATGAATCGGGCCAAAAGGCACATTTCCATGTTAGTACTAACATCAACACTAGTCCTTGTCTGCCACTGCATAAAAAAATGTGCACCATTTTAACAACAAATCAGGCTCACATTTGCTACGAAACTGGTATAGCACTATAATTTGATTTTTTTGTAAATAATAAGAAATTACTAAATTTACATTCAAAATTCAAACTGCCTCATTTATATAGGAAGGGTATACAAATTATAATTTTTTTTACATCTGAGTCTCAAATTAAAAATAAAAAATAAAAAATTTAAGGTGGGGCAGACTTGATGGTTGGGTGCTATAGCACTGTACTCATTATTTTTGTTTTTTTTTTCTCTTCCTTCTACTTATAAGGTATTTTATTTGAAATGATAAAAGATTATATTTAAATTCTAATATAATGAACAAATTGTATGGCTATTTAATTATCCACAACCAATTGTGTCCTTGATTTTAATTTTTAATATATTTATTATATGTATTAAAATTTGTTAAGGTTATTTTGGATTTTTTAAAAAATTAACTATAAATATGCTATAAAAATAATAAAATAAAGTGTGATAATAACTACATCTTATTATATTCATATAATTAATTATATTTTTTAATATTTTTCAATAATAACAAATTTATTACCAATATAGTGATACTAGTAATTATTATGAATATTTTAATAAAAACAATTTTATTATTAATTTTTTACTATATTGAAATAATTATTATCAATATTTTATTATTAATAATGATATATAATTTTTTAATTATTAAAAATAAATAAATATTTTTGCTATAATAATATATTTTCCTAATGATAATTGAAGTTTTAAACTATTTTGCCACTTTTTCAATCCGCTCGTTAATGATTAAGTTCAATCCACTCTTTCAATCGATGTGTTAGGTGGAATATATTATATGATTACTTATTTAATTAATATTATTAGATTAATTAATTTATAATATATTATATTTTTATTAAATTAATAATTTTAATATTAATATTATATCAAATCTTATATTAACTAAAAAATATATTTAAATTATTTTTAAATAAAAATATTTATTATTTATATAATATTAACTTTTTAGATAATAAAAATAATAATTTAATAAAATCATATATTATTATATTATATTATATTTAATTTATTTATTAAATAAATTTATATAATCATATAAATCATTTATATTTATATAATATTTAAATTTTATTGTTTATAATTATATTTATTAATAAATAAATTATTTATTTATTTTATAAATATTTTTAAATAACTAAAAATTAAATAAAAAATTTAGTGATTCGACGCATGCAGATACAACTTCACATTTACTGAATTTTTTTTCCCTAAAAAGACAGTTAGTATCAATATTTTATTTGGTCTTATTTTTCAATATTGATACGTATCTCATTTAGTTTTTTATTTATTTTTTATAAGTTGATGTAACTTCATATTTACTAATTAACATATGTTGGTTGGACAATTTATTTTTAAATAAACATTTAATAAACTCACCAACCTTTTTATGTGGGACCGAATTCAGACACTTTTGTTTAGTCCACTTAAAACAAATAAATTAAGCATAGATGAATGGTAATGATTTAAAATTATGATGAGTACATTGCCGCGTGTTTCTTATATAATATTAAAAAAATTGGTTATATAATTTTTAAATAATCATATGTTTAATTATTAAAGTGTATAGTATTATATAAAATAAAAATTATACGTTTAGATAAAAATTAGCAAGTTTAATCACAACACAAAGTTTTAAGTGTATTTACTAATTCATAATGAATTAATTGAAATCAAGATGAAAATGAATTAGTTAGAATAATTTTTTTAATATGTTTATTAAAAATTATAATAAAAATATTGATTTATTTAAATATTATTTTTAAAAGTAACGATGACAAATAAAAAATAAAATATTAAATTAGAAATAATTTTGAAATTTTACCTCATGAATAATTTGAAAAGGCGATTCAATACTAAGAAGATGTGGGAATTAATCAATAATGAAACTTGCAAGTTCTAGAGCTGGATATAGATTGGGTTGTGGGAGCTTCGTAACTTTTATATCCGACTGGGAGTCAAGAATTTTAGTCGTGGAATGAACAAATTGAATAAAGGTATAAAATTAGCAGGTCAGGAGCAGAAACAGAAACATACTACACATTATCTCTTTGTACAATACTACCTCTTAGAAAACCTCCAAAACTTTACAATCAAGACCCTATATAATTAGTTAATTGCTAAAAAAATTATTAGTCTAGATTTGATTTGATTGGACCATCAAGAAAAAATATTAAGAATATTTTATATATTTTTATTTTATTTTTCCTTTTTTTCCAGTGAAAAGAAGATGAAGATTGGATTTTTTTTTTATTTATTTTTTTAGAATAGTATGGACACATTACTAAAAGAAGCACTAAACCATTTTTCAAAAAGTTTGCTATTTTCGATTTGATACTTAAAATTTATTGTTTAAATATTTATATATTTTTTAAATAATTAAATTAAATTAATTTTATATTTTATTAACTTAAAATACAACATTATTTTAATTTAATTTAAGATGAATGAATAGTTTATTCTTCTTTTATACGCAGCGGAATGCATTAAAAAGAGCTCAATTTCGAAATTTACTAATAAAGGAACAAAAGCTTAAATTAAAAAGTAAATATTACTTAATGCCTCCTCAGACTTGATTTGAATCACACTTACAATTATCATTCACTAAAAAAAAAAAAAATTAATTAGGTTTAGTATGAATATATTATTATATATGTGTAAAATCAAAGATATGATAATTCCAACTCATTGACTTGAAATAAAAAAATTAATTCTTAATCATTGCTTAATAAGACAAACTAAAAAAATTAATCCACTCAAATTGTTACAACAGATTTTTAAAATAAGAAATATCAAAATCAAAAGTGACTTATTGTGAAAGCGAAAATTGATAGAGCTGGGTACTTTGTTCTCCTTTAATTTATAAATAAATATTTTTTTATTAAAGAATAAAAATTATATGATTTAGAGTGTACGATATGCTAGTGGGTTCCATATATGATGAACAATCATGATCAATATTGAGGAGTGAGGACCATTTTTATTTTATTGCTGGTCAATATTAAAAAGGACCCGATACTTAGTTTGATGCATTAATCAATTTAAATGAATAGACCGAGAACAACCGATCAACGATTTTGCCAAAAAACCATCCGGTCCTTGTGATTAGTTATGTATACAATAATTATAAATTAAATTCAATTGAAAAATTATATTATTTTAAACAATTTAATTTGATTTATATATTTATAATTTTATATTTCATAAATTTAATAATATATATAATACAGTGAATAAATCTATTAATATTTATCTTGATTTTTCCAAGGTTATGAATAGCAATTTTTTATTGCTTTTATTTTAAAATTAAAAAAAATTATGGTTATTGGAGTGATAATTTTCGAACTAAAATAAAAAAATTAATAATATATTAAAAATAAATAAATTATTATTTATTTTATAATAATATAAATTAATTTATATATAACTTAAAAACTCAAGTCTAATTAAATTCAAAAATCAGTTTGTGAGTTAGAAGATTGTTTAGACTTATAACCAACATTATTGTTTTATTCTTAATCAATGTGAGACTTAACATTCCCCTTCACATTGATTAGAGTCTGTATTTATGACACAGTTCAAATTTACGGTACAAGGACCAATGGAAGATGAATGAGTCAAGAAATTAATTCTGATAATAACTTAAAAACTCAGACCTAATTCTAAACTCAAAAAATAATTTATGATTTAAAGAGTTACAAAGATTTATAAGTAACAATGTTGATTTACTCTTAATCAATATGAGACTTAATAATATATATATATATATATATTATTTATCATATTTTAAATGATTATAGTCATATAAAGTCAATTTTAAGTGTATAATTGAATACGATTCAAATTTACATAAAAAATTCAATTCTATTTACCCTACTTGTGATTTAACTCGAGTAAAATCAACTCAAAATTTTAGCTTTGGCAAACTATTATAATTTGCAACTAAATTATTTGTAGAATTTTATAGTAAATATCTTATCCCGTAATTGATTAGCTTGTTTTCTTTGGAGGGTATACATCAATGTACATTTTTTTTATTGAGAGGCAAATCTCTCTTCATTTTCTTCTTCTATTTTTGTTTCTTCTGTTTTTTTTTACAGATGAGAAACAAATCTCACCGCCCAGGAAGTATCATTATTTGGATGTAGGAATATTAGGAATAGCCAAACTGACTAATCTAGAAGAAAAATGTTTTTTATTATGCATTACTTCATGTTATAATATAATTAATATTATTATTAGTAAATATTTTTAATATATATAATATGTTTGTTTCCAATGAACAAGGTTAAAAATGTCCTTAAATAAATATTACAAAAATATTCTCAACACTTAGTCTTCTGTATATTTATGTCATTTTTATTATTTAGTTAAAAATTTAACTCTATTAGTGAAAAAAACAAAAATATTACACAAAATTAAATGTTGGGATTATTTTAATAAGTTAAATATGATGATCATTTTTGTTGCGAGGTCAAAGTCAGTTACATAAAACATATTTAAATCTTTATATATATATATATATATATATATATATATATATATATATATATATATATATATATATATATATATAAATGTTATTATTCTTACCTTTTCTTTAAAACAGGTTTACATATATCATGTACAATTAAATATGCATTTCAACCTTATTGAAAAAGAAATATATGCATTGTAAATACATCACTAATAAATAAAGACTAAATGATTAATTATTTATATATAGTGTTGTTTTATAGTTAAAAACTTAAAACTATATTTATAGTGGTTTAAATTTACTACTTGAAATCAAATCAAATAAGTGACCTTTAAATTTATATGGTGTATTGTTAATGTACATATATTAATCAATTGAATGCACACTTAGGTGTTAGGAGAAATAATTTATTTTCATATAAAAATCAAACTAAAAAATAAGGCAAAATTTTGGGGAGAAAAATATATGTTACATGCTTTCAAAATAGTTAATATATTATAAGAATATTGTAAGAAATTATTACTTTTCAAAGGTATTTTTATTTTTAATCATTTCAATGATTCTGTTTAGTATTATTCATTTAATAGGTATGCAATCCTAACGACCAAGATACTACGCACATGGTAATAGTAGCTCTTACATAACCACTAGTATATAACAACATGATGAACTTGAGGGTCAAGACTTGAGAGCCAAGACTTGATGGCTAGCACGTGATGATTAAGACTTGAGAGTCAAAATCTGACCTAAGTAAACGACCTAGTACACCATTCTAATGACATAAGTCACCTCTGAATGAAGACCTAATGTAGCATGTATACAACGACCTATTAATGTAACGCCTACGACAACCTGATCTTATGTAAATTAATTATATTCTAACAACTCATACGCAAGTATCAACCTATATGACCTCGATGCCTATCCAATATGTGCTATATATACCTTCTTAGGGAAAAGAATAAAGGACTTTCTCGTTATGAACATTTCATACTTCTCTTTAAAAATCACTATAACCCTATAACAGGAAATTCTTTCCAAAAAATTGACATCGTATGAGAAAACTTAAATCTTTCTAGTCCATAGCTAGCATTTGAGACCTTATATCTTATCCCTATGAGAACTTACTCGTGTTTTAGGGACATTTATTCTAAGAAAAATGAATTTCCCATCATCTTATACCGATCAAGCTAATAGTCTTACTCGCCCAATTATAGGATTGGATCTTAATGATCAAATGCATCGCTCATCATCTATGAGGGCATCACATGATCATGAAATGGGTAGTGTATAACCCCTAGTCAATAAAGGTGTCCAAATTCCATCCCCACACAATATGATCAACCCTTATCCATAATACTGTGAAAGTATATTGAGAAAAATTATATTAGGCTTGACTTGATTGGACATGTTGTAAGCTAAAGACGAATGAGTTGTGATTAAGGGCCATGGGTTCAATTTGTAAGCAAAAGAGGATTGATACGATGCTTGAGTGTAACAAATTGCATGTTTAATTCGCTATTGTTAGGTATCTAATGACTTTATGGACCTTTTTCTAGAAAGAAAACTAGTGACCTCATATTCCAAACTAGGTGTCATTTTTCCTTCCAATGATTTTAGATTCAAGATCGTAATTTTCCATGCTTCAACGCTAAATTTTTGGGTTAATTTGAAATTCATGTCATATTTATAAATTGGCCCTACCTAGGCCAAAGTGAACGTACTATACTAATTGAGAATTGACTAGGTAATGGGATGAGGTGTTTGCATATGCCGTATGTGGAACAATTTATGCATCACATCTTTGGTCAATTGTTGTAACCCCAGTTTCAATTTTTTATTGTAACACCACATCGCATTCATTGGAATGGATGGAAAGGGTTATGAGATAGAGAAGTGACTAGTTTGGTTCAATTAGAACTGTCATGAATTAGACTTATCATCGATTGAAAATATCCCAAGATGGAAAGAAATGGACTGGGCTGGATCGACTGAAACAACGAATACGATCCTATCTGAGTGATTAGAAAATATATGGGCTAGAGAGAGAGAGAGAAAGAAAGAATAAATACGACTTGTCGTTGGATCGTGGGGTGATAGAGAAAGGCAAAGTATAATACTATTTGTATTTTGTACCAAACCTCATCTTTGATAGTTACATTATTCTAATCTAAATCAACACAACGATGGACTTTGTTTACTTGCTTCATCACATAGAGGCTCGAAAAAATAGTAGGCTACCTTTATAGTTGGGTCGGGTCACCGATAAATGTGGGCAAACATATTACAAACATGTTATGGGGTGGTAGAGTGGAAAAAGATGAGAGAAATAGATTGGGCATTAGTGTTTGGGCAAGCTCGGATCAACTTGATAAGATAAAAGATAAGTTATGACTGATGCAAACCGAGAATACCACGAGTTGGACCTGTCACAAATTGATGAACAACATAGATTCCTTCTCTGTACGCTAGATGCCACCATCTTTAGGGTTCGTTCAACGTCAATTTCTCCTATGTACCCAAAATCATGAGACCACATCCATTATGAACGACCTGATGGCTAAGACCTAATAGCCAAGACCTGAGAGTCAAGACCTATCTTTAGTAAATAGTGTGATACACCATTCTAGTGATTAGAGCCACCTTTGTATGTATGACCTCATGGAGCATGAGTACGACGACTTGTTAATGTAACATTTATGATAACCTAATCTTACGTAAATTAATTATTTTCTAATAGTTTGTACGCGAGTACCAACCTATGTAATATCGACATCTATCCAATATGTATTATATATATCTCCTTAAGTAGAAGAATAAAATATCTACATCTTATTGTGAACATTTCATACTTCTCTTTCACTAGAATCTTATAACATGAAATTATTTACAAACGATTTCAAACACAAATTCATTTTTTTAAGTTAATTAAATTCAAGGATATATGATTATCAAATTATCATACTAATATGTTACATCTTATAGAATAAGTGTTAGACCGTGAAGTTACTTTGAACATATGTTTAAATAAAATTTATTTTTAAATATGTTTTTGAATTTGAGCACATATGAAATAACTATTAGGTTAAACAAACATTGTGAAGTGATAAAAACCGAAATTACTCATAAATCATTGTGCATGAGTTAAAAGTAAGAACAGCTTGCAAATGAAGAGTATTTTAATAATGAAACATGAAAAATATTAATTAATTCTGGAAATTTTATGCTGTAGGTCAGAACATGTCATTAAGAAATTTTTTCCTAACAATTTACGTACTGAAGTGGATCTAAAAATAAATTAAAACTTTGCTACAACCATAACAAGTATATATGTTCTCAAAATATGACTACGTACTCTTAATTTTTATATATAATTGTATCATCATCTTTCACGGTAATAGCATTAAATTAAGCTAATTGGTAAAAAAATCCATTTCTATCTTAACCTGAAACTTAAATTTCTCTTTTATTATTCATTATGAATAATTGTAATTCTTTTTAATTACTAATTAATTAATAATTAATAATACATGTAATTAGTTTAATGATTTTACTTTAAGATTTATACTTTTTTTTTCATTTCAAATAAAGTGAAAATATATTTTAATCTAAAAAAATAATTAATAATATGTGATTGTGTGCACGCAAATTTCATATAACTAGCAAGTATAACTTTGGAAACTCAAATAATATCACTCTTTATTCCTTTTTTCTTTTTCTTTTTTCCCTAAAGTCATTGTTCTGTTACTTCTTGTCTTTATTACGTGAGGATTACAAATTCTGCATTGCGGTAGCAGAGGTTAATTTAGTTTTGTTTGTGTGCATATTAATTATGAAGGATCTAAAGGTTCATATTTAACATAATATATTAATTAATTAATTTTCTTCTCTGATAAAACAAACAAATAAAAATAATAAGATCTAAATCCGCCGGATTCTCTATAAAAATAACAATATAACAGTAACCAGAGATCGACTGGTACGCGTAAAATATATAAAATGAAAATATGAAAATTTTCGGGTCGGTGCTAATTTTAATTTTATAATTATATAATTTATATTTTAGTCTTAAATAAGTTTTATTTATTCATAAAATTTAAAAATATAATTATTTAATTTAATTTTTTTTAAGAAATAAATTAAAAAATATTTTTTTTATTAATAAAAATCATTAAGAAAATACTCCCTCTCTCTTTTTCTCTCCGCGCCTCTTCCTTTGTACTCTTTCTCGCTCTCTTTCTCATAATTATTTTATTAGTAAAAATAAAAAAATAAAATTCAGAGAAAAACAATGAATAAGAGAGAAAGATAAAATTTAGAGAAAGACGATGAATAAGAGAGAGAAAGAATGAGTGCGAAGAGAAAATATGACAGAAAAAGAAAGAAAAAACGGGAGAGAGAAAGAGTAGAGAGAGAGAAAGAGAGGAGAGGAGAGTTTTTTTAATTTTTTATTAATGAAATATATAATTTATATTTTATTTCTTAAATTTTTTTAATTTTTTTAGTTAATTGTTTATATTTTTAATTACGAATAACTCAATACGGGATTTGTTTGATTTCTGTCTAAGTTTATTTAATGTCTAATAATATATACATATATCAAGCAACTAAAAATAACAAAAATGCAAAATCTAGTGGTCTTCAATGCTATCCATTGTTTCCTAGTTTTCACTTTCCACCGTTAAAGCGTCGGAGCTCACAGACCTCTCCCATACTCTTTGTTATCACAACAATATTATTCCCTTTAGTGGATTTGTTAGCTATATCAATTTAGATTTATCAAATATATTGTAAATCAATTTTGATAATTAATGATTAAAAAAACAAATTTAATTATTTTAATTAATAAATGATTATCATAACAATATAATAAATTATTATAAATAAAAATATTCTAATAACAAGTTATAACATCAAATAGTAAACGAGCTCAATGGCATATGACAAGTGGGTGCGTAAAAAAATTAGAATTTAAGTTCTTATTAGGTGTATTATTAATGTAATTATTAAAAAAAATATTCAACTGTTATATTTTTCTAGTCTTTTAGTAGCTTTATTTAATTTTATATCTTAAGATATGCTAGCAAATTTTTAATAAATAATCACAACGGTCTACATCCAATCGAACACCGCCGTATAGAAATCTTTTTCCTATATGAATATTAGGGTATACGAATATGAGAGACTTGTTTAGTATATAATTAGATAAACTATCCCATACAATATTAAATTACTTTAAAAATTACAATCATATTATTTAATTTTAATCAATAATAAAAATAATACTTAAATATTATCGGTAATATAAATCTATTATCGAATTCTTTATTATTAGTATAAATCTATTATTAAACTTTTTTATTAATTATACAAATCTATCATCTAAAATATAACACAATTGATGAAAATTAACATAATGATATATTTTTATCATTAATTATAATTAAATATTATTTTATTAGTTAATAAAATTATATGATATATTTATAACTTTCACGATAATTTAATAATAATATTTAGTAATTTACCTATATAATTTGAGTAAAATTATTATCACATTATTTTTTTGTTGTGTATACATCGTATTTAATATAAATTTTAAAAAAATAATAAAAACACTTTTAGTTAATATTGAAAAAATATATTAAAGATAAAAGTACATTTTTATCAATTTTTTAAAATTTACATTAAATCTAATACGAATGTAACAAAAACAAAAAAAAAAGGTATATAGATAAAGTGATAATAATTAGACCCTATAATTTAACAAATTTTTCTTCTGTCCATTCTCTAAAAATTTTGTTGGCTTTCTAAAATGCATTCAATCCATCTCACTGAGAAAGAGAAAAAGCATCTGTAGAGTCCAGGCAACCTGCCAAAAAATCGTCGTTTCTATAAAATATCACGTAACATTACCATCCTCTTTCTATAGAAAAATGATATTTTATCGTAAATTAATAGAATAATAATTTTAACTCAACTTATACAAAAGATAATTGAATGTATACACCAAGAGTTCATATTATATTTATTAAATCCATACATAATACATCACCACTTATATAAATAGTAGTACGTAATAATTATTTTTTCCACTCAATACTAAGTGACGAACAAATCTTGTATTTACAAACTCATAATAGGTAGTATATATTTGCAGGGACTCGTCTTTTTCTTAGTTTTTGTATTATTCAGATATTTCCAACTTTCACCACAGAAAAACAAATAACTAGTTGAGTTTATAAATAAAATATATATGTTGTGTTTTATTTGTCGTCTTTTGTTATAAATCTTAATTCCACTGTATAAATATATAGCTAGTGTGAGTAGTATTAATTAGTTGATGACAGGAGAATTCACCTCCTTTTCCCTTTCGTCGATTCTCAAAGCAGAGGGGAAGAATTGGGCATATTTTATTACCCAACATTAATTGAAAAAGCCTACCTCTAGCTGATCTCTTTATCAAAACCTGGCCAGAAGAAGAAAAAAAAAACTTAACTATTTGGTTAATTTATCTCTTGATAATAAAAGTACCAAAGAGATTGACGAAAAGTATTTGAGGGTAAAGTTAATCTGTGACCTTGGATTCTGAAGATAATATATAAGACAAATCCTCATCCCCACATTACAAGAAATGAAGCCCAGGCAAGCTTTTCGAAGCATGGTTTGGGAAGAGATGCTGAGTTTGAAGACTGCTACGAGTAAGCTTCTTCTTTGTTACAACTATATATTACGGTGTGTGTGTGTGTGTGCGTGTGCGTGTGCGCGCGCGCTAAATTCATTACTTACTAGCAATTGCCTTTGAAAACATCCATGGGTTCTCCTTTCTTGGCAGACATGTCAATGCTTATATGTAGAGAGCTAGTTTGGAAACAAAAACGCTTTTGATAAAAGTAGTTCAAAAATATTGATTTTTATACAAGTTAGAGAACTTACATCTGAAAATAAATACATTTAGTGTTTTAAATTCGGTCTTCATGGAGATTAAAATAACTTTTTATTCCACTATAACAAATGAGTGAAGAAAACTGAAAAGCACTTGTAATTCTAAAAGTAATTTCTAATAGTGCATCCAAAAACACACAAAAAGACAACTTCAAAATACAACCTTCACTACATATGTGATACAGTTGCAAGAGAAAGGACATTCTTAATTAAAAATCAAAAAAATCACACTGTAAAACAAAACAAATGTCCAAGAACAGATTTGCCTTGTAGCTCTGTTTGGTAAATTAGGTCATTTGTCATCCCGAATTGTTTTTTCAGCCAGCACCCAATTTACATACAACTCCCTCCACTAGAGATGATCATTTTAGCTATAATTTAAGTGGTAGTTATCTCGTAAAGATTTAAGGGATTTTCTTAGAAAATAATCGTAACCAATTATGGGAAGAATAATTATTGCAATAATAAACCGTGATTGAGAAAAACTAAATATATATTAATATTATATTATCTTATATACAAATAATTATATATTAAAATAAATAATAATTTAAATAATTACATTAAATTTTATTTATATATATATATATATATTATTTTACTTAAAAGTTAAAGTTAATAGTTAAAGAATATAAGTAAATGTTAATATTTTAAATAATATATATAATAGAGTAAGTATTATATTTACATTTTAATTTATTATTCATCTAGTGGTAAGATTCTCTCTTTTTATATTTTAAGTCACATGTCAAAGTCATACAAAATATCATTTGATAAAAAAAAATGTATAAAATTAAATATATTTTTAAATAAATGTTAAAAAATATAAAAATGTGATTAAAACATATATAAAAAATTACATATTTGAATCACAATAAATATCGTCTAATGTTTTAAAAAAAATAACCTCACAACAATTTAAGGAAAAAAAGCATGCTTATATTATATAGTAAATTAGATATATCATAATTATTAGTATTATGTATGGAGTAGCAAAGATGTATGTAAATATATAATTATATACGATGTTTAACTATTTTAATTTTATAAAAAAAGTTAAGAAAATGTGATTTAATAATCAAAATAAAAGATTTTTCAGATATTAATTTTTAATTTTTAATTTTTAATTAAGTAATTATGTTTATTATTTATTATTTTACAAATAATTAATTTTAATTAAGAACATTAAATTTTAGAATAATTTTAACTAAAATAACCATATTATATATGTAAATATTTTAATTTTATATAAAAAAATTATAAAATCATAAATAAATAATACAAATCGAAGAATTTTAACTTTTAATAATGTTTATTTATTATTATACTTAGAATTAATTATAATTAAAATATTAAAATTTTGAAGGAATATGTCCAAAATAATTATATGTAATTTATAACTTTTTAATTTTATAAAAAAAATAATTATGAAATTATGATTAAATAATATAACTGAAATTTTTTGAAATTTTAATATTTAATATTTAATTAAATTATTATGTTATTTATTATTTTAAATAATTAATTTCAATAAAAAATATTGAAAAATAAGTTAGGAAGATATGATTAAATAATTCTAAGTGAAATTTTGTAAAATTTTAGTTTTTTAATTCTTTTTTAAATTGTTATATTTATTATCTTAAAGTATCAATTTTAATTAAAAATATTAAAAGAATAATAAATAAGTTTTAGACGGTAATTCATGACAAGAGAAAGAACATTCGTAATTAAAAAAGATTAAAAAACAAAAAACAAAAAAATCACACTGTAAAATACAAATGTCGTCGTCCAAGAACAATTTAAAAATATATGTTTAATAATTAAAGAAGGTAAATGAACGTGGATATTTTAAATAATATATATATGTTAACATTTTAATGTTTTAAAACTACATATATTCTTTAAAAAAATATTAAAATATAATTAAATTACGGTGAAATTGTTATCTACTCGTCATGAAATTTATTCAAATTTGATATGAATAGTAAAATTTACTCAAATTTGATGTGAATAATATAATGTTAACATTATCTTTATATCTCTATAGTTGGTGGTGGTATAAATTTCATATGTTAAGAATTAAGGATATCGTATTCACAACTGGTAAACATAATTAGCATAATTTGTAATTAATCCTATTAATTTAGCCTTTTTTTGTGCGTGCTATTTTTGAATAAAAATAAAATATTTAGCTTCTCAAAGAAGGTTGCCAACCTCTGTAGGCCGTAGCAACGTTATAAAGGACATGCATTACGCATTTCGACTTTGTTCGTCTAAGTTTTGTAGTGAAAGCTGCATGTAGAACTGGTATCTCAAATTTTTAAATGGAAAAGGAACTAACGTCTGTTATTTACAATTTATTCACGAATAAATCATGTGAGTATTTTTAATTTCTGCTTAATTTCACATACATATGTACGATTTCGTTCGTAAACAATGTTCAAGAAAATTGATTAAATAGGCTTTCATCATAACAACATTGGAATTTTTATATGCTCTACATTCTTCTGCTATGGGTTTTTGACGATGTCTTAGGATCGATGTGTGTTATCGTAAACTGAAAAATGACCCAAAATAAAATAAAAATGTAAAACTCTTAAATTCTATATTTCCAGATTTATTTGTCTACCCTAGGTTTCTGTTTAATCAGATTGATCAAGTTGGTAGTTGAAGTTAATCTGGTTTTCTTTTTCCTTTTCTTTTCTAGCAAACTGGATATTTTAGCCATCGATCAAAGTGAATTTTGAAATTCTCTAGGATATTATTATCTTCTATATGTTGGCGTACATAATATTTTTCATCGTAATAAGTTTTGATGATAATCATGTTCCTAACTGAATAAGCAGTGGAAAGAAAATATAAAATGACCTTTTTTTTGTTGTTGCTTGACAGATAATCTCAGGATTCTTGATTTCCAGAAAACATGGCTGCAGAACAATTTACCCTGTTTGTGGGAGAACATGAGCATGATAGTGCAGCTAGGATTTCTTGGAATCCTGTTGCTTCTTTTAGTGCGAAAAATGGCGGGTTTATTGTGCAAAAATGGAGGAAAATTGACAGATCAAGGAACAGAGAAGCACCAAATTGGAGTGAGGTTCAACACCATTTACAAATGCAGCATAGTATGTTCCATTTCATTGATGGGATCGCATTTCATGATGCTTGTGATGCTCTTAAAAGGAAATGAGAATTATTGCAACCAAACAGTTCAATCTTTTGCTTCTGAGACCATGCAAGTTGTATCATGGGCATTATCATCCATTGCAGTATACAGGGTTGTGTATAGTAAGCCCATTAAGTTCCCTTGGTTGCTAAGAGCTTGGTGGCTTTGTAGCTTTGTGATGTCCATTATGCGTGTCTCTTTCGACACCCATTTCAGGATAACAAACAATGGAAATCTTAGATTGCAAGATTATGCTGACTTTTTTGGTCTTCTTGCTTCTACTTTCCTGTTTGGTATTGCAATTAGGGGGAAAACAGGCATTGTCTTTATTGTACCAATACCAAATGGTGTCAATGAGCCACTTCTCAGTGATACTAAAACTGATCATAAACAGTCAGAAAACAAAAAGGAATCGCCATATGGAAAAGCCTCTTTGTTACAGCTCATTACCTTTTCTTGGCTCAATCCCTTGTTTGCTATTGGAATCAAGAAACCCCTTGAGCAGAATGAAATCCCAGATGTTAATATCAAAGATTCTGCTTCAATTCTGTCTAGCTCCTTTGATGAGTGCCTCAAGTATGTTAAGGAGAGAGAAGGAATAACAAGCTCATCCATCTATAAAGTTATATGTATTTTTGTATGGAAGAAAGCAGCAATAAACGCATCTTTTGCTGTGATAAGTGCTGCAGCATCGTATGTTGGTCCCTTTCTTATTGATGATTTTGTAAATTTTTTGACCGAGAAGAAAACTCGAAGCCTACAGAGTGGTTACCTTCTTGCACTGGCCTTCTTAGGTGCCAAGATGATAGAGACAATAACACAGAGGCAATGGATTTTCGGAGCTCGTCAACTAGGCCTTCGCCTTAGAGCAGCTTTAATATCTCACATATACAAAAAGGGCTTGCTTTTGTCAAGCAAATCTAGACAAAGTCACACTAGTGGAGAGATCATAAATTATATGAGTGTTGATGTCCAAAGAATGACAGACTTCATGTGGTATGTAAACATTGTATGGATGATGCCAGTTCAGATATCTTTAGCTATCTACATTCTTCACACCAATCTAAGTTTTGGGTCACTGGCTGCATTAGCTGCAACTATGGTGGTTTTAGCTTGCAACATACCAATGACAAGAATCCAGAAAAGATACCAATCTAAGATCATGGAAGCCAAGGACAATAGAATGAAAGCCACATCAGAAGTCCTTAGGAGCATGAAAACTCTCAAACTTCAAGCATGGGACACTCATTTTCTTCACAATCTAGAATGTTTGAGGAAAGTAGAGTATAACTGGCTGTGGAAGTCTCTAAGACTCTCAGCCTTTTCAGCTTTTGTCTTCTGGGGAGCACCGACATTTATCTCTGTGGTTACTTTTGGTGCATGTCTCTTGATGGGTATTGAACTCACAGCTGGGAGAGTATTGGCAGCACTAGCCACCTTCAGAATGTTACAAGACCCTATTTTCAATCTGCCCGATTTGCTCTCAGTAGTTGCACAGGGAAAAGTTTCAGCAGACAGAATAGCATCTTATCTCCAAGAGGATGAAATTCCGCAAGATGCTATTGAGTATATTTCCAAAAACCAAACAGAATTTGCTGTCGAGGTTCAAGATGGAAAATTCAGCTGGGATCCAGAAACAAGCAGTCTAACTCTAGATGGGATTGACTTAAAAGTAAAGAGAGGGATGAAGGTGGCAATTTGTGGGACGGTAGGATCAGGAAAGTCTAGTTTGCTCTCAAGCATTCTAGGAGAAATACAAAAACAGTCAGGCACATTGAAGATCAGTGGGACGAAGGCTTATGTGCCTCAGTCCCCATGGATACTTACAGGGGATATTAGGGAGAACATTTTGTTTGGGAATGAGTATGATAGTGCCAAGTATGACAATACTGTTAAAGCATGTGCTTTGTTGAAGGATTTTGAGCTGTTCTCTTGTGGGGATCTAACAGAAATCGGAGAGAGAGGGATAAATATGAGTGGAGGTCAGAAGCAAAGGATACAAATTGCTCGAGCAGTTTATCAGGACGCTGATATATATCTACTTGATGACCCTTTTAGTGCTGTGGATGCTCATACTGGCACCCAACTATTTCAGGTTAGCTACTTTTGCCAAATGACTACATTGTAGTAGTATGAGACTTATCGTCTCAAATTGGGTTCTATTATTAAACCCTCTTGATTTTTTCTTATTATTAGTTTTAGTAACAGTTTATGACAAATTCTTAGTCTTATATGCTTGCTTGCAGGATTGCCTTATGGGAATTCTTAGAGAAAAGACTATAATTTTCGTTACTCATCAAGTTGAATTTCTTCCGGCTGCAGACCTTATTCTGGCAAGTAGACGATGCCAAATACATTTTAGTTTCCTAGTTATATATATTGCAAATACATGTAGTGACTGAATTGCGACAAACATGATCAATTTGAGATAATATAGCCATAGGCAAAGGGTGAACCGCATTATTAATGTGATTACAGATCACAAAAAACAACTCAGAACCTTACCTTCTACTCCTAGTGTAGTGAAGAATCTCCTGAATAAGCAACATAAAATTCTGTTTTAAATGCTAGCTTACTGTACCTGATTGAAACTAACACAAAGTTGCAACAGGTGATGAAAAATGGAAAAATTGCACAGGCTGGAAAATTCGAAGAACTTATGAAACAAAATATAGGCTTTGAAGCCTTGGTTGGTGCTCATAGTGAAGCTCTAGAGTCAATCCTAGCAGTTCAAAACAATAGCAGAACATCTGAAAACCAATCATCAACTGATGTTGAAACCAGTACAGAGTCTACTTCAAATGCTGAACTTCAAAATTCAAGACATGACTCAGAACATAACCTCTCCATTGAGATAACAGAAGATGGAGGAAAATTGGTACAAGATGAGGAGCGAGAGAAAGGAAGCATTGGCAAAGAAGTTTATTGGTCTTATTTGACAATTGTAAAAGGTGGAGCGTTTATTCCAATTATACTTTTGGCACAGTCAACTTTCCAATTCCTTCAAGTAGGTAGTAACTACTGGATGGCATGGGCATGTCCTCCTACAAGTAAAATCAAGCCTAGGATGGAAATGAATTTTGTATTACTTGTTTATGTAATACTTGCTGTTGGAAGTTCACTCTGTGTATTACTACGAGCCATGCTAGTAGCAATAGATGGCCTTTGGACAGCTCAAAAGCTCTTCATGAATATGCTACATAGTGTGCTTAGAGCTCCTATGGCTTTCTTTGACTCAACACCAACTGGAAGAATCCTCAACCGGGTAAGAATGACTTAAATCAATGTAATTTTTTAATATATTTTTTATTTCTTCCACGAAAAACATCAAAACACAATGAACAAAGGTCGTCAGCAAGATAATTCAGCTGTGTGATATAAATCCACGAGCTTATTTAATGATTTTTAATTCCCTCAATTGCAGGCATCTACTGATCAGAGTGTGTTAGACTTGGAAATGGCAGGAAAACTAGGTTGGTGTGCTTTCTCCATAATACAGATATTGGGAACAATTGCAGTTATGTCACAGGTAGCATGGGAAGTGTTTGTCATCTTCATTCCAGTTACTGCTGTCTGCATTTGGTACCAAGTAAGAAATATTTTATTTTGTTTATTATTATCACTTATAATTTGTGTGTGTGTGTGTGTGTTTTGACATGGTTTAATGATAATTGAACAGCAATATTACATTCCAACGGCAAGGGAACTGGCCCGTTTAGCCGGGATACAAAGAGCTCCCATACTCCACCATTTTGCAGAATCACTAGCAGGAACAGCAACAATCCGTGCTTTTGAACAACAAGACCGTTTCACTGATGTAAATCTTGTTCTTATTGACCACCACTCTAGACCTTGGTTCCATAACGTTTCAGCCATGGAATGGCTTTCATTTAGATTGAACTTGCTGTCCAACTTTGTTTTTGCCTTCTCATTGATATTACTGGTCACCCTTCCTGAAGGAGTTATCAACCCAAGTAAGTATCATATGTGCAGTAAATTTATCTTTTCAGGACTAGTTCGTAACATTTCTAGGAGGAAAGTAACCATAGAGTGGTCATTCACTCACCAGTCATTGAGTTATTGCTTTGCTTGCTTAGTTGCTTATCATTCCCATTTCTTATTAAAATACAACAATATCACTCAATGGAAATTTTTATATTCTTACAGGCATTGCTGGGTTAGCTGTAACATATGGAATAAATCTGAACGTTCTGCAAGCTTCGGTTATATGGAACATATGTAATGCAGAAAATAAAATGATTTCAGTTGAAAGAATTCTTCAGTATTCAAACCTTCAAAGTGAATCGCCACTCTTAATTGAAGATTCTAGGCCACCAAATAACTGGCCACAAATTGGAACAATTTGCTTCAAAAATTTGCAGGTAAAAGATGCTTATTCATTAAATACAAAGAAAGCTCCAAGTGATTGTAGAACATTAAGTACTCCAAATTAAACAGCGGACTTTCTTTCTTTGCAATGCCTTAGTCCTAATAAGTAATCGTGTTTACTTGTATGCCTTAGTCCTAATAAGTAATCGTGTTTACTTGTACAGATTCGTTACGCTGAACATCTCCCATCTGTGTTGAAGAACATTAATTGCACATTTCCAGGAAAGAAAAAGGTTGGGGTAGTAGGAAGAACAGGAAGTGGAAAATCAACTCTTATACAAGCTATTTTCAGGATTGTTGAACCCGGGGAGGGTAGTATCTTAATTGATAATGTGGATATCTGCAAGATTGGCCTTCATGACTTAAGATCTAGGCTTAGCATCATTCCACAAGATCCTACAATGTTTGAAGGAACAATTAGAGGAAACCTGGACCCACTAGGACAATATTCTGATCGTGAAATGTGGAAGGTAATAATTTTTTTTATCTCATTAATATCCTAACAGTTAGAAAGTAAATTAGGAATGATGAAGTAACAAACAATTATGATCCTATTTTGTTTTTAGGCTAAAAAGAAAAAAAGAAAAGAAAATTATGATTCCGTTTTGTTACTAATTGAAAACATTGCAAGTTTGTCTCAGGCTCTAGATAAATGCCAGCTTGGTACTTTGGTGCGAGCCAAGGAAGACAAGCTGGATTCTGCAGGTTAATTTCAATAATTTGAACTGTTCCATGAAACTGAGTGGATGCCTCATCTGTTAACAAGTACTTATTTATTTATATATTGTGATTTGAAAGTGGTCGAGAATGGAGAAAATTGGAGTGTTGGTCAAAGGCAGTTATTTTGTCTTGGAAGAGCTTTGCTAAAGAAAAGCAGCATTCTGATATTGGATGAAGCAACAGCATCAGTGGATTCTCAAACTGATGGTGTGATACAAAAGATCATTGGTCAAGAGTTCAAAGACCGTACCGTTGTCACAATAGCTCATAGAATCCACACAGTTATAGATAGTGATCATGTTTTGGTTCTCAGTGATGGTAAGTTTTAAAAGTACATGTATATGTATATATAACACACTGTATTTATTTATTGAATGAAAGCCTTAAAAACATTTTTGTTTACAGGAAGTGTAGCAGAATTTGATACACCAGCCAAACTACTTGAGAGAAAAGATTCCTTCTTTTCCAAACTCATAAAAGAGTACTCAACAAGATCACAGAGTTTCAGCAACTTGGCAAATAATCAGAATTAAGTCTTGCTTCTAAGGTTTTCTGTATCCCCAACATTATGCCAGACCAAGAGGAGCCCTCAGAAAATGGTCAGGATCACCATGACCAAATCAAAATGCCTTTAGTGACTCTACAATTCAACATAACTAACATAGTGCAGGTACAATATATTATTGTGCAGATCTGTGTATCAATCGTTTAAATAGTCTACGAGGCAACTGGACAAAGAAGAAAGATGCGGTATGCTTAAGGTGAAGTTGCTGAGCTCTATTAATCAGTTCTTAACACAACTTAAAACTAGACCTTATTTATTCCTCTCATTGGAGTATTATAATGACATCATAATAGTTCAAGAATATTATTTAAGTAATTCCTGAGGTTGTAACTATTATAATTCACAGTATTATAGTATTGTGTAAGTGCCAAGGATCTTATTTAATGTTCCATGCATCATAATTTTGTTCATAAATGTATTTGATTAGAGTTCAAATCAGTACTAGATTGACTCATCAAATGATACGATCTATATAGGCGTCTAAAACTTATTTACTATCTTCCTGTGTCAAAAGTTTCACGACATTCTGACAAAGAGACGGGTTAATTATAACTTTGACAAACAATATTGTCGATTGAACTTTTGTTGTAGATAAACAATTATGACTAGTTCTAACAGACATGAACAAATGGTTGTATATTCACCTTTGTTACCAACAATGACATGAACAACAATAGCCAGCGGTATTTATACTCTGCAATAGCAGAAAGATTTTATTTAACGGTACCATGTCTTATTTAACTTTGACAATAAGTAGTTTGAACTGTCGCAACCTAGGTTTAACATACGGTTTCATCAAAACAAAATGTCTTAATCCAAACATGATATTGGAAGTACATTGATGACGGCGGAATCCACTTGAAAAAAGCTCTACATGCAGAAGACTTGAACCATGTGAGAGAAATCAGATAATTCATATTTCAAAAATCAAAAGAGCCATAAGCTGGTAGTCCAGAAAGGTCATGAACTTCATTATCATTGCTATGCATTCTTTGACCTGCTGTCTGCTCCCCCATTTTGTGCATATCTTCTGGTGAAAGTATCTTAATATACCAGACATTATTCACAAATGCCCTGCATATTAAAATCCTCGTTAGTTTTAGCAATAGGCTTCCATTGTTATGCACTATACACAGACAAGAAGTTTGATAATAGTCAAACTCAGAGGTGTAATAATTGTCTCAACTCTCAAGCAGGTGTTTTGATTCAGGTTTCACCATTTTTGAAAAAAAAAAATTTGCATTGGTTTTGTAAGCTTAATTCATCTAATATTTCTTATTTAAAAGCCCGAGTCATACAAGGATTTACCGAGCCTAAATACTTGACATCAATTTCTGATTTTTTTTCTTATCTAGAAAAGCCAGTAATGTTGCAGGAAAATTATGCGAAAGAGAAATCAACATATGCTGGAAAACACAAGCTAAAGCTTGTTTTAGTAAAATCTATATCTTTTGGGAATTGATATTTCTAGATAAATAAATACTTGCTAGAGCAAATTATCTACTTGCTAGCCATATCTTACCGGTTTGATGGCTAAGATTTTACGCTAACCCTACTATTAAACAAAGATCATAATAATCCTGAATTACTCGTGCCAAATAGATGTCAACCCTTCAGAAGTTTATATCCTCAATCAGACTTGCTCTGGCAAGCTGCTCTATAATGATTGCATTTACATGTTATGTGACGGGGAAAGGAAAAAGAGAAAGACAAAACATGCGATTTTAGTTATTTAGGTACTTACTCCCACGGATCATCGCCAAGAAGAAGAATATCATTCTCCCTGTCGACAAATACAAGCTGCCAGCCTGATCTAAAGGGATCTTCCAACTTCCCCTCAATTCCAAACATCTGTGCCAGACCTTCCCTCAGCTCATGATAGCTGCTGAACTGGGAGATGTCCAGTGATCGACCAACCGAACCAGACTTGTAAACCTACAAAAACAAGAGGTATTCTACTCAACACCCAAGAAAAAAAAATTTCTATTTGATTGCTGCTAATGATCACACCTTTACAAATGTCTGAGTAGAGGTTGGAGGGTCAACTTGCCCTGCCCCATGCAATAACTCCGAAGTGTCTTGCACAGAACTGTATAAACTCTGACTTCCAGAATCATCTAATGGCGTGGTTGATGCACCAACATCATTCAAATAAGTGGGAAAACTAGACACTGTTGTTGGGAGTATAAGCGGAGATGAATCTCTGTTAACACCAAATTGGGTAGAATTCTGGGGATTTAAACTAAAATTTCCGGGTTCCATTGGGGTGTCTTTGCCAGGATACTGTGGAAATGACATTGAATTGGCAAAATCATTGATTTGGGGATGTGCAACCTTTGGAGCCCAGGAATCCTGAGGTAGCTGCTCACTTAATGCTGAATGACCAGCTCTCATTAAACTCAAAAAATTTCCACTCCCTTCGGAGTACAGTGAGCCAAGTATGTTTCCTCTAGGAGTGACAGATGGTGTGGTGGAATCCAAGATGTCTGTTTTAGGGAATGACGTAGAAGATTCAGTCAGTGGCTGTCTCTGGCCTAGCTGTTCGTTCTGGATCCTAAATGTATTGTGATAGGTATGATGATGTTGCTGGGCCTGTTCCTCTACTTGATTGTTGAATTCTTGTGAAATAAGGTGCTGTGACATGTTCTCAGATGGAACCTGAGAGTGTGTATGCGCATTATAATGGGTTGGTTGCTGAAGCATCTGCATCTGTGGATTATGGCTACCTGACTGCTGAATATACTGGAAAGGTTGTTGAAACTGCATCATGTGTTGTTGTTTTGAGGGATCTCCACTTTCTATGTTCTGAAAACCACCAGTCAACATAGCACTTAACTGTTGATTATGGTCACTTCCATTCAACGTTGCATCCACTCTCTGCTGCATCCAAGGATACATACTAACAGCTGGAATGTTCATGGGCTGCAGACCTTGCTCTCTCATTCCACCCCTTAACCACATGAAGCTATTAGTTCCTTCATCTCTGTTCTCTATGAACACCATAGAAGAAGAAGAAGAAGAAGAAGAAGAAGAAGAAGAAGAAGAAGAAGAAAACATACTGAGAGATTGTAACACCAAAAATAAGCCTCCCTGAAAGACTCTCAACTAAATTCCAAAATAAAATCTAGTGGATATCCTCCCATAAAAGACCCAGGAGAAAGGAAGCAATTGATAAAATTTTATCACAATATTGACTTCAAACATATTTTATGTACACTTGTTCTAGACCTGATATCAACCTGTTAATCTAATCTGCAGCTTAAAATCTAAACTACTTTAGCAAGGAAAATAGAACTTTGCCTCATAAGTCAGAGAATCAAGTAAACCAGAGTCTAACATGGATCAACATTGAAATATAAAGGCACAAATTAAAGCATTGAGTCCCTGAAGAAAACAATGCCAAATGAAGACCAAATAAAGGAGAACTAATACCATGCATTGATGAGGCTCCAGGAAACCACGGACGCTTCAGTCGGAGGGGAAACAATGAAGGATACATGGGGAAAGTTGTTAAAGGTTCAATTTCCCATAATGATACTCTTGGCTGCCTATCACCGGCTGTTGATTCATCCCATCCAACCTACAGTAGAGCAAAAAGTGCAAGACCCACTTAGTACAAGTTTCGAGAAAATGGAGATCCAATTAAGGCTGATGCACCCAGTAATGGAGTAGCAAATTCATCAATAATCAGAAGAGGACACATGGTATGAATTTACTTCATCTTCCTAAAGGGTGGAAGATGGAAACATAGCCTTAAAAAATAACATGAACAGCATGGTCTGAGGGCATAAGAAATTTACATAACGTGAAATGGTTGTTCCAAGTTCTTGACTTAAAGCCAACCAGAGCAGGGAGAAGTATAGGAACACAAAATAACAAAATGGTGAGTTCAGAAGAACAATGAACCAACATACTGCTACCACAGTAATTTGACTTATGTTAATCCAAAGGCTGTTCCTAAATAACTGAGAAGAATGCTGAGCAAATACCCTTCTGAATTTCACTTGCCTATGCAAAACATTAATCAGTAGGTACTATACTATGAATGTCCATAAACATGAAAAAAATTGATTGAACCATAAACATGGAATTAAACCCTCTCTCTTATGTAGCACTGCAATTTGGATCAGACAGGAGAACTAATAAAAAAAATTATGTTCGTAGACTTACTTCATATACCAATACCAAAACCAGTTTGTGGACTTACTCCACATACCAAAACCAAAAATTATAAAAGACTAAAAGTCGATCAAATAATTCAAAAAAAAGAAAAGAAATGATGAATAGCATTTACTATTCACATTACTAGATAGATGAACACGAGCATGAGATGAATTCCTAGTTGAAATCTTCAATATCAACAAACCCGATGAACATAAACAAATAAAAACAGACTAAGCTTACCTTATTTTGGTCGATAAGGAAATATGTTTCCCTTAAATATATAAAAAAGGTCTACATAACACTAAAGCACAGTGTGATCAATTGGGATCATACCCAAATTAAGAGGCTGCAAACATCATTAGAAACCCAAAAAGATCATGAAAGTTAATTCCTCAAGCATAAAATAGTACATGAACAACGTGATATAGATTGTGCAAACAAGGTACATAATTCAATTCCAATTGAGCTCATTACCTTGATTGATCTCCAGTGGGAATTAGGCCAACGAACAGGATCTAGATCACTTATGCCCGTTACTGTACCCATGTACCTGGAAATGACAGAACATATTAATTACCAAAAAGAAATAGACAATTGGTGCCAGTATTTTTGGATAAACAGGAATTTCCATTCCTTTTTTTTTCCTGATCAATAAACGGGAATTTCAGTAGCATTGAATTACTTGCCTAAGTTCCTATTGAGAACATATTTTAAAAATTAGGATTATTAGTTGATTGAAGACTGGTTGACTTGATAAATTCAAGCAGATGGCATAGTTCCCGTTTCTCACCCAAAATTGTAAAAATAATAATAGAAGTTATGAGGAACAAACTAATGACTGCTCATCTCATCCATTTAGCAGTATGGTCCTTAACCCACCAATAACTTCTAACAAATAAACTTCATGCCCCACTAACAAAAGTATAAGTGGCACCCATATTTTCCTGCCATCATGGAACAATTGACCCAAATCATTTGTAGCTTTAGTGGTGTATGATATATCTTTAGTCCATTTGGAACTATACAAAGAACTGATGCATTTAGGTTGACTTAAATCAGAAATTGTGTATAAATGCTCAACAATGACCAAGTGAGGGCCTTAAAAAGAGATCATTGACTGTTACATATACCTTCGAACACTTGACTCTTCAGTCTCAAAGAGCATACGAAATCGCATACCAACTGAAACACGCGTTTGATATACTGCCTTAATGTATTTTGAAAGTGGTATGACAAATTCTGATGGGCTTGCCCTGGACAGAATAAACAAGTAAGCAGAAGGGAAAGAAAGTAATCTGCAAGGGATTCAAAACTAATTGCACCTTGGATTATAAAATACTGTAAAACAGCTATTAGTTGAAGCAGCATGAGCAGCTGCAGCAAGAAGTCCAATGTGCATGCTATCACTAGTTAAGACAGATGATGGCATTACAGTCTGTGGTCGAGTGGCTCGACGTATCCCCAAAAGAAGCTGATTTTTTTCATTCCTATTAATTTTAGTTGGTTAGAAAATTATTTTCTTGTTCACATTCCTAGAAATAACTGTACCAAAAAAAAATATATATATATATATATATATACGTACCAAATAAAAAGAACAGAATCTCCAGCAACTAGCCTTTTGGCACTGACAAACACACTCCAGCCAGTGGTAAGAAGATGTCTTTTTGGCTGTCCTGCGGGATAAGTAAAGAGTTAAATAGTCAAGCAAGGTAATGTGATCCTTTATGAAGAATTTTTGAATCATACCAACCACAAGATGAGAGAATCTACCTATAGAATGGCCAAATTGATGCCAGTGTTTCCTACAATTCATTTTTTAATTAAAAATCCTCCAGATTGTGATTTTGTTAGATCTCATTGACCACAAACTATATTGCAACTTCCACATAACAGTTATATCTTTCAACTTGACCATAAATCCTTCACCCTGCTACATTACTTCATTTTAACAAATGGACCCCCATCCAATGCTCAACTAATGTGCACCTACCATATGGTAGAAATGGCCATTCAGAGATCTAGAGGTACATTTCACCATGTTCATGTAATAATCCTCATACCAGATAAACTTCAAAGGCTATCTACCTTTTGTACTTTGTGATTTCTCTCGTTTAATAATAAAATAAATAAGAGCCAATAGAAGGAAGTGAAATAATTGAGAGAAAAACAGAAATGAAAATATGAATGAGTGCAAAGGTAACTTTCTCTTAAATCACCAATAGTCCTTGACTCCTTTTCAATGTTGTAAAAGGCTATTTTAAGTAATGAGACATTTTCCTTAAGTGAGGCGAAGCTTAAGTCCCAAGGCATTCAGAGGTGTAAGCCTCAAACCTTACTTTAAAAAACCTTAAAAATATTAATAAAAGCAATTTTTAATTCAATAAGTAATAAATATCAATAGAACATGAGAATTAACTCAAACTTTTAACTTTAAATAATGTAAACATATTAATATAAACAATTAATCATAAAAATAACCATAAAATACACAAAGTAAATCACATAGGTTGTAGCTCTATTACTCAAATACTAATTTGGAGCATAAGGAAATAAATAAATAGTCAAATAAAAGGGATAATGTGACTTTCAATGTTACAACTTAGTGATTGACAAAATTTGAAGTTGCTAGAGGCAAAAAAAAAGAAAAAGTGATAGGTGAAGGAAGAAAGAATAATATTAAAAAAGCAATCTTAACCGTATATGTTCGTGAGATTATGATGTTCTTTTTGTTTTCTTATCTATGACTTTCTATTTTTTACAGTTTTGTGAAACCAGATCAAGATTTTATAGATAACCCATTAACCAACTTAAAAATGAACAACTTGAGGCTAAAGCCTCAATCACCTTGAGGCATGAAAGCCTTAATTTACCAAGAGACTATAACCTCAGAACTTTTTTTAAGGCTTGTTTTGAGGGAGCCTCAAAATAGCCTTTTTCAATAATGCTCTTTCGTACTAAGAAGTGCTAGCATTGTAAAGTTTTTTGATATTCTCCTCCACTCATTCAGAAATCAATGATGATATAAGACTCCAAACAAACTTCTTTATTCCATGCATCAGATATGATCATATGACAATATATCTAAAACACTGATGAAATTTGAGAGGGGCACTATTTAGTAATTTAAAAATATCACAAACTATGATCAGTTTATGAACAGTCGTGCCACATCATTGCTCACCTTTTCAAGTTAAAATGCATTTTCAAATTGGCGTTAGATGATTGATGCAGGTTAGTTTTCTGTCTACAGCTAATTTAGTTGGTCTCTAAAATGAATAGGCAATAAATTAAAAAAGAAAAAAGAAAAAGAGCATTATCCTTAAGAGGAAATTATATCATAATTTATTGATTTTATTACCTTCCTTTATAATATATCTAAATTAAACAAGGTTACAGAAATAGTTATGGTTTATTTTTATTTTTTTTATATATTGTTAAAACATAACATTAAACAATAAAAAAAACATAAATTCTATCACATATTGAGTCTGGCCTTAAAAAACATGCACATATTATACATAATCGAATTGACACTAAAATAGCATGTCATTTATACATATTGTGTACATAAACTACATATTTAGATATGCACATGCTAACATATTATTTTAGGCTAATTCAATTATGTAGATATACGTGCTATTTGGGGCTTCAATACACAAGTATCTTTGGAGCCAAAAGGAAAATAGCTAAGAATGACATCAGACATGAAATGTCAAAATCATACCCCGAAAAATGTGCCTAAACTTCCACTCAATATCATGCAGATCCCTAGCAACAAGCTCTTGAGCTGGTGGCTGTTGTGAGAAATCCTTCAGGTTAAAAATATAAATATGTATTAGCATGGAATCCATATTCTAGAGTAATGTTTATAACTGAATAGAAGAACAAATCTAGCAAGAGAGGAAGAATGTACAAGTGGAGGGAAAACTTTCTCAGCTGCACGCCTGGGAACAGAGAAGCCTCCATGAGTACTAGTGTCACTTGCTGTCAATGTCTTGCAAAAATAATTTGTAGGTTGCCTACTTGGAATTCCAAACTCCATTGGAAGAAATGTATCCTTCTGTTCTTGCTGTACATAGTACCATAGGAGGAAATCAAATAAGGAATATTGAAACACTAAAGACTGAAGATACAGAGGTTAATTAAGCTTCATAAAGAAGAACAAAATTAAGACGACAAAACATCACCGGTGTCAAAGGCTGTAATGTCAATTGTGCATATACTTCATCAGTTTCAACATCTGCCTGAAAGTCCATACATAACACATTCCTATAAGAGAATCTGTATATGGGTTTCTAATATTTTGATAGAAATGTAAAGTAAACACAGAAAGCTTACATGCATGGTGACATTGTGGAGTTGACAGAACAACTGGGCCTGCAAACTTGGGTAATTTGGCATGTGCCTATCAACTTCTTTGTTGGTAGTAGCAGCAACCTAAACATTGATATCCGATTCATTAATACACATTAAACCATGAACATATATACATATAATGACAAAAATAAAACAGTTTCTTAATTAAGCTCTACCTGCTCACTATGACCCTGAGGAAAGTAGACCACACGAGTACCAGGGGTAGGCAGTGATACAAGTGGCCCTGCGCAGGCATGCCACAGCTCCGAATTCAAACATTTGTTCTCTCCTCCTTCTCTTCCACCTATCAACCAATATTAGTTGTTTATATATGAAATAATAAATTATTAGATTTTTTTCAATTTTGATTAGTGCAATTAAACAAACACCTTCTTTGGGTGAAAGTGCACACATTTGAGGAGGGGGGGAAGGGAAAGAAAATGAAAGGGACACATAGGATTTCAATCAAACAAAAAAGGAAGAACAAAGAAAATACATAAGTAAAAGAAAGACAGATGTTCTTAAAGTTACCTTCAGGATCCTGCTGACCCAACCCTGATGTTGAAAGCTTCATTGCAAGCTTTTCTTCCCTTTCGTTTTCTGGGTATTCTCTATTTTATATGATGAATATAAAAGCATGCAAATTAGGCTCTTTCATATCTACTTCTAGAAAGAAAAAGAATGACTGTCACTTGCAGCAACACAAGTTACTTTTTTTGAGTTTTAACCATCATTCTTCCATCATAATCACAGAGATCTTCAGCATAATTCAGGAGAGACTTTGATAATCACCGTACAAATTCAAAACCCAAATTGAAGGGGGAAAAAAGGAAGCTATAAATTCATCAAAGCAACCCGCTAATCGAGATCACCATAGAAGAAGAGTTGAGCAGAGAGCGGAGCAAAGTAAGAAAGAAAGAAAAAGAAAACAACAAAGGAGAGTGAACTCAACTATTCATTCATTAATGCCATCCCTCTTTTGTGGCCCATCACTGTCCATCAATTCCAAAGAGAAGGAGAGAGAAGGAGTTAATGGAAACTGAGAGTGGAAAAAAGAGAAAGAAGAAAGAGAATGAGAAAGAAAAGAAAGCGAGTGACTTTCCCATCTTATAAGGGGTCCCGACCGAGCTGGACCTCACAGCATATAGGAGAGAGAATATAAGAGATTTATTAGTATTGTGAAAAATCTTGATCGTTTAATTCTTGTACTTTGAGAATCTTGTCCGTTGGTTTTGATAATGATGTGACAGGAGGCATGTGCCACCATTCTTTCAATGGTCCTTGTCGGACGTACGGATTTAAAATATCATTATCACTTTTTTTTCACTTTGAATCGAAATTTGTTTAAATTTCTTTTTACTGTCACATGATTTTATATTATATTAAAATTAACAAAAATATTTTTATCTTTAATGCATCAATTTTTTATTAATTAAATTATTTTAAAAAATATTTTTATCAACTTTTATAATATGAAAAATAAAAAAATGTGCCAATAACTAATAGATTTATTTTTGTTTTCAACGGCGGTGATAATGTGATATTTAATGCACGACCGTACACAAAAATGTTACTCTTTGCTTCTTTACGTCTGCCAAGGGCCTGGAACAGTGAAAAAAATCAAAAGAGTAAAATTGACGGTCAACTTTTGTAACTTTCAAAATCTTGTTGAAATCTGTAGCTTTCATTGACCTGTTGAGATAAACCAGAGATTTTGGTTTAAAACAGTAAAATAAAAATGTAACTTATTTTTAATTAAAAGAATCAATATTTTTTAAAAAATATATTAATATTTATAAATAAATAAATATTTTATTTTATAATTTAATATTTTAAAATTTTAAAAATAAAAATAAAAATATTATTCTAATAAAATATTTTTTAATAACAAATACTTTTAATTAATTATAATGAGTAATGATTATTATCATTAATTTTATTTTTTATTATTATTTAAGTAAAATCATATTTTTTATTATTAATATAAAAATATTTAAATTATTAATTTTATCTGTTTAATTATTTACATTTTATTATTGTTATTATTTTAGATCAAATTATCATAAATAAAAATTAAATATAATAATAACAAATCAACATTATCATTATCCCTTTAAATTATATAAATTAATTATTATATTTTAATATTATTTTTAAATAAAACTTTATTAATGAATAATTATTATATGAATATTGAGAACCATTATATTTTGTCTTTTGATTCATAAAACTACGAGAAGTGTCGTTATTAGAATACACTTTGTTAATTTTATAATAGTATTTATAATTTATAATTTTTTAATATTAAATTATAAAGTAAAATGCTGGATAATTTTTTAAAATTATTAAACATCTCGCATGAATTAGCACGAAATGAATTCCTATGTTTTCCTTAAGTCATTTCCCAATTATTATAATTTGTGAAAGGAAAATTAATTTTTTTAATAAATTTGCTCACACATTTGGTTTGTATGGAAAATTATTTATTATTTATAAAATAAGTGAAAAAATATTTTAATAATAAGTTTAGTTAGTAGAATATAAAAATAATGAGAATAATAATTAATAGTAATAAGATTGAATATAAATAAAATAATATTATTATTGTATTATTTGATTTAATTAATAGAATAAAAAAATAAATTATTATTGTAATATTTGATTTATAATTTTAACAAAATCAAATACATTATATATTATGTTAATACTTTTATCTTCAATCAAGTCTATAAATATTTTGATAATTTTTTTGTTCCATATTATTTTTAAAATAACTAAACAATATATTAACATAAAATCATCTCATTGCATTTTTAATATTAATTTTTAAATGTATTTTCAACTATCCTCCTAATATTTTAAATTTTAAATTTTAAATAGTATATTTTAGATAGATATCTCTTAAAATTGGTTTAAAAAACACAAATAAGATAACAATAAGTTATAATGAAATAACATTTAATTATTATTTTTTAAATATATATTATTTTTTTAAATAATTATTAAATAAAAATATTTTTTACTTAAAATTTGTAAAGTTAACCCATATACACAAAATAATATATTAGTAAAATGTAATTAAATTCAAAAAGATTCAATAATTAAAAGGAAATAAAAATAAAAAATGATATATGATAAATTATAAATTAATTGTTAAAAGAGTTTCATCGTTTTGCTTAATTTTTGGGGAAGACGCATGAAAATAAAGAACTGATAGAAAAAATACAAGAAAAAAGAAAAGAAAATGTGAGTTAATTATTTAAAAAATTAATTATTAGGATTAATCTACCGATGGAAATTCTGTCTTGTTTCCCATTTAAATTTATTATAAAAATAAAAAAATTAGTGAAAAATGGGACCTCCAAATAGGAACAAAAATCTATGTAATATTTTAAATGTTATTTTTTTATTTTTTTCTAAATAAAAAATTATAATAAAAATAAGTTAATAATAAATATTTTATAATAAAAATAAACAATATTTATGTAAAAGGAATAAAATAAAATATATATACCAATAACTATATAATTAAATCATTTTATATTAAATAATATTGATAGAATATGATCACAAATTAGTTTAAAATAATAATAATGAATTATAAAATAATTTATTTCAAAATTTTAGAATTTAAATAATTTTTATAAAATAAAAATTATTAATATTATAGTAGAATAAAAATACAAACTAAAGAATTAAATATAAAATATATAATACATTATTTATTATTAGTTTGAGTTTAAATACAATTAAATTTATAAATTATTAAATTTTTATATCTTTATTAAAATAGAGTGTATAATTTTAAGAAACTGAATAAGAATAGAATATCCATCTTTATATTGCATCATATTATAAAATATATATCTTTATTTTCTATTCACTATATTTCATTTTATTATCTGTATAGTTACCTTCTATAGTATAATTCCTAAGAACATTTATCTCATTAAAAAAAATGTGATAACGCTAGTAATCATCTTTACTTAGGAGTGGTGGAATTGATATTTTTGTGGCAAGCTGAAATGTCAAACCAAACGTATGAATCATATTCCATCTCTTTTCATCAGTCAACTAAATATTAGCTGAGTAAATGTAACATAATGTTAATATAAGTATTTAATTTTTAATAAAAAGAACAAAGTATGAAGTATATTCTAATAAAAATAAATAACACCTTTAATACATAATTATGTTCAATAATTCATTCAATTAGTTTATTATTACATGGAGCAAACTAGGCTAAGTGCATAAAATATGCTCAACATTTACCTTTTATACTGATTATGTTGTATGGCGTTTTAAAATAGTTTTGAAAATTAAGAACTTATACATTTTAAAAAAATATATATTATACATATCTCTACCTACCATAGTAAAGAGAAACCAGACATGGGTTAAATTCGAACAATGACAAAAGGGAATAATTTGATTTCAATGATATGTGTTAAATAGTTGGCACGAATATGATTTAAATGTTAGGTAGAGATCTTTTTTAGAAGGTTAAAAACAATATTTTTGATTAGTTTTTTTAATTAAATTTACTCACCGCATGATATTTTTATTTACATACATGTTCATAAAAAAAATTAAAAAAATGTGGTGCCTATTTTGTTATATTTAAAAAAAATATACGAAAAAATTTAATTTTTATTTTATATGTAATTTTTTTTACAAATAAAAAAATTTAAATGATATTTTTCATAAATAAATAAAATTATTAAGAATTATATTGATTGAAAGTAATTTTAAAGAATATGAAAAATGATTTAAAAGATTTTAAAAGCATTATTTACATAATCATTATTTAAAAAAAATAGTCTAAAATACATAATTACATTCGAAATTATATATACTAAAATATAATTTTTAATCATTTTTAATAATTTTAAGTCAAATATATAATATTTATCTTTAAACAACTTTTAGTAGAACCAATTCATATTGAACTCTCTTAAAATTACTTAATAAAAAAAAAACACATCCAAATAAACCCTTTAACATGCATTTCGTAAACTATGACTGAACACTTGACCTAAACAAATAAATAACTCTCCACCTCTTTTTGAACGGCAATTTCTTAATATAATATCAAGTTCTAAAAGATTTTATAATCTAACTTCTAACTTGAATTAATTTATTTCACGATAAAGATTTTTCATATCATTTACACACTTTAACAACCATGTTACGCACATATATAGCATATATCAACTGATGCTCCAAACAATTTAAAACTGATATATTGTAGTTTATTTTTTTTTATTACGAAGAGAGTATAAATTATTAACAAATATAAATGTATGAAAAATTAAAAAAAATATATAATTAAAAATATTAATATTTTCATATTTATAACTAAAAAATAACTCCAAAATTAAAATAAAGATGTAACAATATAAAAGAGAAAGAACTTTGAAATAACAATTTCACTGTAATTAAATATACTTTATAAATTTTTATTAATAAAATAATATTATATTTTTAAAAAAGTGAATAATTTTCGTGAAAGAGTGATTTAATTATTCTTCCAAAAAGATGTATACACTTACAAAGAAAAACAACAATACTTTATTTTTCACATGAAATAGTAAGGGAATTAAACCTTGGAAATGGACACATTCCTAACAATTACAATATCACAGTCATGACATAAACGACATATCTAAAAGAACTAAAAAAATTAACCAGACTTTCCTTTTCCACACGAGCATTGAGAGTTACGTTGCTATCAAGGAAAAGGAAAAGGAAAAGCAACCTATCAAATATATTTGTCCTTACTTCAGTAGATACTCCTCTGTACGTATTGTAAATTTTTTGGGATATAAATTTTCTTTAGTAAATGCATAGGATAATACCAAATTACATAATTTGATCTCATTTAAGATATTAGTAATAGGATTCGATCCCAAAATCGCTAGACATTAGATCACCAATACATATTCAAATGGCCCTCGGATAACAAATAATATCAACAATTACAGTATGCGCGTCATCATATTTTTAAACTTAAATTTAATGACTAATACTAAAATCAAACAGAAAATAGTATCAAAAGATAAAAAGAAAAGAGCAAGAGAGATGAATGAATGAGAGAACATCCTAATGTACATATCTTTAGTTTGTACTTAACCCTTTATATATCATATTACGATCCCTCGAAAAATGTAACTGATAAATAAGCTCTCGTGTTTTAATTTCATTGATAGGATTAAAAAAAATGATGAAAAAAATAGTAGTTGATTTGAGCAGTCATTAAATATCAATCATACAAAACGTTTATTTCTGATAAAGAAAAATATACAAGTTTATGTCTAAAACCACTTCCAAGTTCCAAACAAAACATTCCGTGAGAGAATTAAAATCAAACCAAATGAAAAGACTGATAAACAAACAATTTACCACAAATAAAAAAGAACAATCCCATTGTCCCATTTGCCCAGAAAAATTCAAGCGCTATCAAAGTATGATGGAGCAGAAATCCCATCTTGTTCTCCATCTGTTAATTCCTTCAAGTTCATAATTTGGAGCTTGGGTTTGCCTAGAGGTTATTTCATGAGTTGGTCTTTTAACAATCTGGAATGTAGTATGGCATCCTAGTAACCTTTTGTTTTAAATAAATGCTAAGCAAACACCACCTAGAATAAGAAAGTAGCGTCTAACTAAACTTCCCATGAGATTTCTTGAAGATGGAAACCGAATTCAAATTAACACAAGCCATCCCCCAGGTGAAAGGTGAAAGGTGAAAGATCGGCCGGGCAGGAGATCTGAGTTTACACAAAGTTTGCACATATAAATGTAAAATGAGTTGTCTTTCTATCTCATCCCGTATCCTATTTAATGTCTATCCCATATCCTATTTAATGTCTATAATGAGTTTATAGATTAAAATTATCACATTACATCTCATCCGATTTAAAATTGTCCCTAATAAACTCATAATTATTACAAATAATTATGATTCATTTTTTTATAATCGTCATAATTTTACTTGTCTCATTTAGGTCTATTTGATATCCCATCATATACCATCTCATTACTATTATAACCCATTAAATATAAGTGAAATAAGATGGAATAGGCTCACAAAATTCATAGATTGTACTAAATAAATTAGACATATCATCACAATTGACACGTCTATTCACTTAAATATACCACAAGCTTAAAAATATGCTATTTGGATGCTTAAAAATATGCTATTTGGATGTTATGAACCGAGGTACCTCCTACCAACCAACGTGATACCTTCTCCCAACGATTTGACTGTACGTGACCTTAATAAGGGATAGAATAACATGCGTTTAAGAGATTTGTAGGCATGATTTCATCATGGGAAAAATGAACCCGTCCTTGTGTCAGCTGAAATAAGAAGTGGCAGCTCCATTGGGGTATCAATAACTGGAGGTTGAAGAACCTATATATAAACCTATGTAATTCATTAAAGAGATTGCTTGTCTCTCTAACTCTCTGTAGAAACCTACAACACTTGTAATTCTCCAAACAAAACAAAGACAATTACTGATTTATAGATTATGCCTTTATCCCATCTTCAGCCTCTTACAGCTAGATATAGCCAATGATTTTTAACCTTAATCTGCACATATAGCATACAAAAAATCTAGGCAAAGAAAGCACTTTAGCGATTCCCTACCAATTCATCAAGATTTTAACCATCTTTTAAACTGGCAATTGAAAACAACAATGAGGTAACCTAAGTGTAGTTACAGGGTCATGGTTCTGCAAGAAAATTGTTCAATACCTAAAGAAATATCAAGATACTTTAATCACACAGCACATGAATGAAAAGAAGGCAGAATGAACATGAAAATTACTAACAAAATACAAAATTTCGACTGTACGTAATTTTATAGATATAAAGATCAAATAAAGGAAGCCAATGTCAGAAAAATTAAAGCACAATTGACAAACACAGACCACAAAGTACAACATCTGTTTATTATCATAAACTCCATAATGAAAAACACAAAGGTCCAAACATCCCAAAGCAGAATCTCTATATATCGATATTACATGTTTTCAAATTTTTAAACAAATTCATCAAATTACCATCATACCGAGGTTTCTTTGGTTGGCTCTTTAGCAGTGGCGGTCATAGTTTCATCCGCAATCTTGACGTACCCCATCTTCTTAGGGCTAAAGTCAACACTATCGTTTCCATCAGAGTCATCGTCGTATGGAGAAGAAAAAGACAAGCTATAATCACCACGGCTAAAGAAAAGAGACCAAGCCAAGTACGCAGTAGCGGAAGTAAGAGCACCGCAACCAACACCGAATAGCAAAGCAACAACAACGCTGAGGATGTCTTTGGTGCGATCACGAATAGAGCTAAGATCGTAAGACGACGCCGTTGAAGGCAAGACAGGCATCATTCGGAAAGGATTTCGAACGGGACGTGAATCGTCGTTGGGGATTATGACGGGGTTGGAAGGCTGGGTGATCTCAGAGAAAACGGTGACAAATCCAGAGGAAGAAGGGGAGTGGGGATTGAGAGCAGAGGGTTGTCGAAAGGCAAAGGCATAGGTGGAGATGAATAGGGTTTTGCAAGGTCTTGCTGAGACGGAAATCAGAGATATTGAGAGGACGAGGACGAGGAGGAGGAGCTTTGATTGAATAGTTTTAGCCATGGCGTGGACTGTGTTCGCCGATTTGGAGGAAGTGGATGTTGAATGAGAACCTTTACTTTCTCTTCTTTGGGTTTGTTGAATATCGTCCCACATTCTATGCGTGATAGATATCCTTGGGCCTTTTTGGCCTTGTTTTTTCAGTCTTTTCTTTTTTCTTTCTTTTTCTCTGTTGTTTTATTTTATTTTATTTTATTATTATTTACTAACCTCGTCTCTCATCTCATGAAGCCATATTTAATTTTTATTACTACTTTTGATTAATGTTTCATTCTTTCTATCTTTTTTAATTAATGGATTTCTCTCTATCTCCCTTTTAAATTCATTATTCTCACTCTCAACGACCTTTAATCATCACCAAATTGACTGACAGTTTATATTTTAAATTATTTTCTTTATCTATTAATATTTTTTTGCTACAATATTTATTAATAAATTGCTAAATTTAGTATCTTGTTTTTATTGTTTGATCCTTTTTAACAAAAATATAAAATTGTTAGCTCTTTGATGTGATTTAAATTTCTTTAAAAATCTAATGAATTTTTAAGTATGTGATTGATGATTTCAATAATATAATAATATATATTTAATTAATTTTATTTTAAAAATTATTTATAAATTTAAAATTTTATATTTATTAACATATAATTTTACATAGTTTCATTTAAAGAATATTACGATTTCTTAAAATTATTTATCCAAATCTTGTAATCATAATTGTTCCGTGATTTATATAGCGTAGTAAATTAAAATGAGAAAAGGTTTATTTTTAAATTATGAGATATCGTGATAACTCGATAAAATTAAAACTGAAAGAGGTAAATATTTATATTTTTTATATAATTTTATTTAAATATTATTATGATTTTTTAAAGCAATATAATTGTTATCATGGTAACTTAATAAAATTAAAATAAGAAGATATATAGTTTTAATTTATGAGGTAGCATGATAAATCAATAAAACTGAAACGGAAAGAGAAAGAGAATCCATAAATACCTAAATTAATTACTCCTCTAAGTACTACATGGAAAGAAATCAAGTCTACATTTAAAACCAATGTGAATCACATGCCACCTCAATGTTGGGAAATGAGAAAACATTTAATTATTGTATTCTCTTTTTTTTTTCAATAGATTCATTAAATTATTACAAGGCGTGATGGCATCGAAGGTATTCGTTTACACCGACGGATAGATGAGTAAATATATAAAATAATTTTTTGTATTTTTACTACTTTTTTTAATATTATGTAAAAAAATAAAAAAAATTATATATTATAAATATATGATAAATTTTAAATAACCTAACCTAATATTATTTGTAAGTATTATATTCAATAAAAAAATATTACACCAATTATTATTATAATAAATTTAAAATATATAAAATAATTTTTTTCTAAAAATTAGAATGTTATAAAGCATGGATTAAAATATATGTCATATATTCATAATATAGGATTTTTGTTTCTGTTTTTGTCGAAACACCTCAACCTTGCCTATGGTGTAAAAAATACATATCTAAAGAAGATTAAAAGAAAACAATCAAAATTATATCTATTCTTAAATGGTTTTGATGGGTTAAAATAATTAAATTACAGTCTACCTAATAAATTAAATGTTAGTGATTAAATATGATCAGGATGTCAATTTATCCCACAAACTAAACCCTCTCAATTTCAACATCGGAGGGGAATGCTCCCAGAGTCATGGATGGAACTAATAATTACTCTCCCCCACCTTGCCTATTTTCATATTATTATTTTCTTATAATTTATTTAAGGTATATTATATATTTGTAAAATTTTATAATAAAATAATAAATCAAAATTTTAATTAAGAAAATTTTGATATATGAGACAACAATTTTTATAATGATTGTTTAACTAATAAAATTAAATTTTAATTATAACTATAACTATAATAAAAAATTAACCTTATTTTATTATATTTAGTTACATAACAAATAAATATATTTAAGATTTTACTAGTATTTAGGCTATTGAATATTCAATTGATTTTAATTCAGGTGAATCATGTTTTTCGTAAAAATCTAAACACCCGAATGAAGAATCTCGTCCTACCCCACACTATATTTAAATGATAATGGGATAACCTTATGCTCTACCCTATTGACATCATAGTGTATGGAACAAGTAGTTGTATTTTCCCATGATTTGTTTTTTAATTCCTCATTTTGTAGAGAATATCGTTTCAATTGTTTGAGAAAGATATTATAGAAACACATGACTTATTCTTAATTTAGAGTGCCCATTTAAAATGTTAAGAAAGCTTTGTAGAAGGACTTATTTAAAAGCTTCAAAGTTTGGTGAGAGTTATTCTCATCTAACAACCAAATTCAATACCACCTTTTCCTTATCATAGGTGAAAATCTAACAACCTTCTTTTTATTTAGCAGGTTAATAAAGTATAAATGGATGGTAGAACTGTTAAAGTTCATGCTTCATCTACGTATAGATGACTAGGAATAATTTTAGGCTCTTAAAAAAAATTATATCAAACACTACTTGACATGATTTAAAATTGTAACTATTTAAATATAAAACTTGACTAATAACCCCTTGAACAACTTGATTCATTATGTGCCTTATCCAATAACACTTATTAGTAACCTTACACTTAAAATGATAATCTTATAATGTCTTCACCTTTACAAAACATTCTAAAGTATTAAAAAAACGACTAGCAATTCAGTCTATCAATATGATTGAATTTAAATTAGTTTATATTTTTACTTATGTACTCTCTAACACGTTGAGACATATACTTTGTATATAATTAGCACGTGTACATGTAAAGTTTATATATATATATAAAAACTTAATATAAAATCCACATAATTTTACTCTAATTCTCCTAATTTTATTTTCTCTCTAAAAAAGAAGGTCGAGCCATTATAAAAATAAGTTTGGTCCAAATCAATTACAAATTAAACATTTTCAACTTGTGAAGATTCATCTTTACCTCAATTTCATTTTCTTGACAAAATTCATCTCCCACCTTGGGTTCTTCTTCATCTCCTTTAAATTCCTCCTATTCATTCTCATTTTGAGTTTGAATAGGTGAATAAAGAGAATAACTAAAATGTTTAGAATTTTGTAATAATACTTGTTAAAGTCCTTATTATTTACCTCTTTTTTGAAAGAGTTCATAGCAAAGTTGTAGTAAATCTCAACACTTGACAAGAGTTGTTAGACTATAGCATTGAGGTTGCACTTTACTTGCTCTTGGTCACGTATTGACTCCTTATATTTAGCTTTGAAAATTTCAAGCTCGCACCTATAAACTTCAACTTGAACACAAGCTTGCTCTCAATTTCCTTTACCATCTCAAACTACATCGCGTTTGAGTTTAGCTCGCTTATGGTACAAAATAGTTTTTTTCTCCTTGTTAATGGCCTTGCTCTCCCATTTTTTGGCCTTTATAAGTAAAACGAAGTTCTTGTCTTGGGTTGAGGCATGACTCTCTTTTTCAACCTTAAGCTCATTCTTCAGTTTAACACCTCGAACTCTACTAAACTCATGCATGAGTTACAAGTAAAAAAGAAAAAATAAAGGTAAGATACAAATACATATGAAACATAAAATCAAGCAAAATAAAGGTTTGAGTTACCACTTACTTGGAAGAGTAGTATGCTCATTATTACGATGGGATCCACTTCCTCACATATAACATCAAGCTGTTTTTCGTCAACTATGTATGAAATATTTGTTAATATAATGGTCCACCTTCTCAAGAGCCATACTTCTATATATTATCATGTCCTCAACTTCATTAGTCAAGTCTTCAATAACACTTTTTCCTCTCCTCAAGTCACGTGTGGTCCTGTTTGGATGACATATAAACCCTTTTAATATCTGTAGGGTTTTGTTTCAAAACATATGCATCATTAAACTCAGGCATCTCTAGTCCACCTTCTCGAGAGCCATACTTCTATATATTATCATGTCCTCAACTTCATTAGTCAAGTCTTCAATAACACTTTTTCCTCTCCTCAAGTCACGTGTGGTCCTGTTTGGATGACATATAGACCTTTTTAATAGCTGCAGGGTTTTGTTTCAAAACATATGCATCATTAAACTTAGGCATCTCTAGTTCCATTATGAGTTTTTTATGTATTATAGTAAGACAAAGTAGGTATCTCCACCCATTAGACAATAACTTTCTTGGCACAAGTCGAGTCAAACTCAAAAACTTTCTTGGGAATGGATATAAAGGAAATCTAACCCCGAACCATAAAGCCTTCTCACGAAAGGTTGTCCAACTTGCAAATGAGGTCGCATTATCCAATACACCTGGGTCTAGAATCATTATCTAGACTAACGAGGGCATGTTGTACATAAGTCTAAGTCTCGCCTCATCCTTTGGAGCTAGGCCACTTATTTCAACCTTAACATTCCAACCTTTAGTCCGACCAGTAGGCTCATTATTCCCTATCTTTCTGGACTTCTTTCTCTATGACCTTGGGACAAATATTTGTGCTTTTAATATACTCAATCTTATTATAGGAATGGCTTGAGGTCGATATGAAGTATTTGGAATCTCAGGCATCTCTTTCTCACCCGAGGTGCTTTCTTCAAACGAAGAGACCAATTTACTTTCCTCTTGTCCTAAATAGTTTGGATATTGTGGAATATCCTAATAGGATGAGCCTAAAGAGCATAAAGGTAAAACTACTCTACCAGTTGCCCTTAATGATACTTCTTTATGCATAATCACTACAAAAAAGTTATAAAAAGGATAATAAGGCTCGAAGAAAAAGAAGTTACCTAAAGTTTGAATTTTTTCAAAGAAAATGTAATGAGTGAAATTAAGAACCGACCTAAATGGAAAATAGAAAAAGGTTAGTGCAAAAGTAAATCTCTAAAGTCCGAACAAAAAAGTATAATTTTGAGCTACATATCTTACCACCCGAGCAAATAAAATACACGATACGAGCTGATAAGATAGAACATTCTCGTTGAGATTTTGGTTTGATATCTTGGAAATAATGAAACCAATAATGTCTTTGCTCTTACTTAAATAGTGATTCAAATTTTCTTTCTCCAATCAATTGACAAGTATTTATTGGGACATGCCAAAATGTTACGTATTTTCGATTGTTTTGATTGGTTTGTTTTCTATTCTTTCACCCTTATTGAGAAAACGAGTTGAAAAAATAGCGAGACTTGATGTTTGAACACAAGGCTCGACCTAGAGCCCAATCACTGAACAACCCAATCTATTATGCACCTTGTCTGAGACTATGAGATATGCTCGTGCCTAAAGTGATAATCTTAAAGTGTAATCACTTCTCCAGAATATTCTGAAGTATTAAAAGATCGGCCATCAGTCCAATCTGTCATTGTGATCAAGCTTAAGTTAGTTTATGTTTCTAATAATATATCTCCTAACGTACTATTATGATGTATATTTTTTATATATTTATACGTATACATATAATATTATATATATATATATAAACTTAATATGCACATAATTTTACTTTAAGTTTTTGGTTTCTATCTAAAACAAAATAGGATGTTTTGATTATGGTAACTCCCATCCAATTTAGCATGATTCACTTGTTTGATGAACATTTCATATTAATTTGAGAACGTTGACCATTAGCTTTTTAACCTATTCTTGCACCCGTTCTTTATTTTGTCTTTTTGTAGGAAGCCTACTAAACGAAAAAAGAAGAGAGTAAATGGACACCTTTACACGTTTAATACAAAAACACACACATAAGCATAACATTAAAACCATCTCTTTATGTTCTTTTCTTACAGACATCATAAGAAACTTCCGAATTGCAAATATCAAACCCTTCGTTTACCAAATAAAAACATGCTACTCGCATGAACTGCTTTCATGCACAAGACTAAGATTAAACAGAAATACCAATAATCACACCAGATCTTTCTGGAAATTGGTTGCAATCTAAGGCACTATTGCAGCATGGCGAACGAGTTTCTCGACTGAAACTTTACGAACATCACGACGGACTCCAACATCAGAAACCAATCTGCTGAAACAATACATTCCATAGCTAACAGCAGCCAGACCGGAAACACTAGTGGTCAAATACCGGAGTGGCGAAGCAATGATACTAGTAGAAGCAGACAAGAAGGATGATATCTGGCCGCTCCTGCCCACACTAATGTTAGTGACTACAAGCAAGCCGGTTTTACAATATATGGCAAAATCTTCACAGTTGTTTTTGAAAATGCGATAGGCACCAAAACCATTCTGTAGGAGAAAGTGGGCGCGACGAAGGACCTCTTCAGGTGGATCAGAGGAGGCAAGGGTACAAGAACCGCCTCGAACTTTCATGACAAAGATGGCAGGATTAACTCCGTATTCAAAGCGGTACAAATCACCACCAGAGAGAAAGCAATTGAGGCATGACGACATAACTCCATCAAGACTAGACTGATCACCACATTTTGGACAAGGATCCTGGTGGGATGGAGAAGAGCTCAAAATGACATGATCTAAGACAGTTCCAGTTCCAATTTCCTGTCCAGCTCTAGTGAAGTGGATGACCTGTTCATCGCCAACATAAATCCCTGGATTTGCATCAAAGATTAAATTACAAGTGTTGTAATGGCCAATTCACTCCATTCTTCATTTACAACTGAGAGAAGTGCTGTTAATCTATTTCTAACTGAACTTTTGACAACTGCAATAACAATTTTTCATTCACAAACTAAAAGAATACATAGTATATCCTATATATGGCATTGTTTTTGAAGGAGAAAAATAATTAGCATTTTTTTTATTAAGAACTTGTTTATGCACAAGCAAACACGTTCTTTAATATAAAACACTTACAACTATAGGGGATCAAAATGCATTAAAAACTTAAAACAATACAATTTACACAAATAGAAGGACTAATAGATGCAATGAGGGACAAAATCATCGTATATGAAAATTGAAAAACATGGTCCAAAAAATGATTACTTCTCAACAATATACATACATATGTTACACAATTAGCCATAAATCCAGTGGTTTTCAATGGACTTAAATCCCTTCTCAAGTTCCCCTGCGATAGTATAGGCTTATCATTGATTAAAAAAATGCTTACTAAAAATCCAAAAAAAATGTCGTGTTTTTTTTCTGCTTTAACTAAGAAAGAAAAAATATATAAATAAAAGTGAAGTATTGGAACTAATAACCCAAATGCCGTGTTTATGAAATGATAGACAAAAATTTCGCCTTGAAGCATTTATATTACCCTCATAATCCATTCGCAGTTTGAGGATTCCTCAGGTCACAAATTTGCACCCAAATCTTTCATATTGTGTCACTTGTCAACATTATCTAGAAAAATGAAACAATTTTTCAATTTCCAAAATAATTTTTGACACTTACGACGATATAAGTGGTGTAGATGCAAAAGTAGATGCATCTATCCAGCCCGGGTGATGCAGGAAGTTAATTCAACACAAAATTCCTCATCGATGTGCCTACCCAAATACTTTAGAGGATTTAAGAGATTTAGATGAAAACTAATAGATTTTTAGGACTTTTTAGAAGGAAATCTAGCAACTGCTGCGTCATGGGTAGGCAAGGCTTTAATTGCCTAAAGGACGAGCCGCCCTACCCTTCACCGTTTTAATTCCCTTGTACTGACAATATAGTTAAAATTTCTATAGTCGATATATAAGATAAGAATGTCGATTATTACGATTCATGAGTAACACGATGTCAATGGTCGTTTAATAATGGAAAAATGTCTAGTTTGGGGAAAAAAAATAGTAAATAAAAAATGCTTCCACAGAATAATAGAAAGAAGAAAGAATACCGTGATGGGCATAAAGATAAGCAACCCTATATGAGTAGATATGATCCCCAGGCTTGAGTTGATCCTTTTCGATCTTATTAAAGAGCACTCCCATATTTCTCTTTCCAACTGTTGTTTCTCTGTTTATCTTTCTTCTCAGATACAGGTTCTTCGTTTCTTAAAGATGGAGAACCACCACCTCAATTGGACTCAAAATCAGAGAATGAAGAGAAAACTGAAGGATGAAGGTGGAGATCTCAATTACAATCTCAAAAGTTTCCAGGCAGAATAGGCAACTGATTGCTTAAGGACTAAGTTCTCGGGTCTGTCCTTTTCCTTTTTCGATGCGATGTGAAATTCAATCCACGTTATTACGTGTATATTCATTTTTTATTTATATGGAAATAAATATAAATTCTTTTAAAAGGGAAAAAAATTCAAATACAACATATTTAAAATGTTATTGTCATTCTCGCTTAAAGACATAATATACACATTCCCAATTATTATTATTATTATGTAAATTTGAGTTATATTAAATTAATTTAAATAATATAATATAATTATATATATTTTTTGATATTAAAAATCATTTATTAATATTTATAATTTATAACTTTAAATAATTTAGATGATTAAAATCTCTTCATATTATTTCTCTAAATTACTATCTGTCCCAGTTAAATATTACATTTGAGTTTATAAACTTATATTCTATAAGATAAAAGATAATATTTAATTGTAGAGGGCAAAAATTTTCATGCGGAAAAAATCATCATTGACCATAATTAATATGCTAAAAAAACATGCATTCCATAAAAATATTTGACAAAAAGAGTTAATAAAATAATAAGGTTTTATTACAAATACAATAATTTAATAATCTATATATATTATTTCAATTTAAATAAAATATTAAGTAGCTTAAAAAAACTAAATATTATAAAAATTTATATAAGTTTTCTCATTCTAACTACATCCCGAATAAATATTTAAACTAAAAATAAAAAAATTTCATTTTCTTAAATGACTCATATGTTTAACTTATTTAAAAAATAATGTCATCTCATACCCCATCTAAAAATATATATTCAAAACAACATATAATCTAAATAACATGCTAAAAAATATATGTTCAAAATAATCTAAAGAATAGATGTTCAAAAATATTTTATTAAAAAAAAACACATTTTCAATATATTGTACAAAAAAACATGTTTCATGTTTTATATACACGTTAAAATAACGAAAACCTTGGTATAATGGAAAATGTACTAGTTATAACTTATAAAGAGCAGACAGAAAATGTTGGCTTCTACTTCTAACATCAAATACACTGGACAGTTGTTTATTGCAATTTCTAACAATGGTCCGAGGTTGGGTCTAACCGTCTAAGAATATTGTACGATGAAGATGAGCTCTCATAAAATACAACATAAAAATGCTTCTTCCGCATTTGCTACGAAATAGTAATGGTACAAACAATTCAGTGACACCCTTCTGTAGTCACTTGTAGCATGTCCTAAAACATGCAGAAATTATAGCATAAATAAAAAATAGAAACTTGCCGAAAAATGTAGCTAAAGAGATCACTGAATTCTTAACTTGCCAATAAACAGCAACCAGCTTAGACGATATGTTTTCAGCAAATGTAACCAACATCTCATAAAAGAAAACAAAGAAAGACAAGCTGATAACACTGGTGGCAATTGCAAGTGCAATGGAATGATATAACACTGCATAAGTTCCTGTGACGAATGCAATCACCATTGCTCCCATAGACAGCATGGTGAGACGAAATGCTATGAAAAAGTATGATAAACTATTTTTCTTATGCCCCAATACCAAGAAAAGGTGAATAAAAGCGGCAGAACAAGAAAGCACCATTGCTATAGTGTCTGTTACCATGAATGCCTTAAATGCTGAACTTTTCCTTAAAATTGCAGCACCTTGTTGTGGACCTTCGCTCACATAACCCCCAGGCATGGTAAAACCAGCAGCAAAGGTTACAGTGGCAATAAGTGCAGCCACAATCAAATTAGCTTCTTTAGCTTTGTCAATCCAAGAATTCAACAGAATTTCGTCACTGTCATCCTCTTGTTGGCTACAGGTTTTGCCAAATAATACTCGCCAACCTAACATAGAGCCATTTTTTCGCAATAGGCGTGAAATAAAATTCTGCAAAATCCAAATTTTAAAAATTTCAGGTATTGCAGATAAGTAAGAAACAACTTTTTTCCTGCTCAAGTTGTATTTGATTTTACATATCCAATGCATACTCAACCACAAAACCAGTACTGAAATGTGCTGGTTATACCCAAGGGACCAGCTGACCTACCAACAAGGTTGCAAGCTGTGCACGTTAATAGTGAGCAGCCAAATGGGTGCAATACTTAGTCTCTGACTGTCTGTGTAGAGTTAAATTATTTTTTCCCACACTTACAGTAACACTATATGAACAGTTTAGTGATGCATTTAATTGGTCTACGGTTCTATATAAAATAAAACTATTTATGACAATAAATAAATTTTAAGCTTGTACAATTACTGATTTTCTAATCGATGACCAAAATTTGTCTCATATTCACAACGTATCAAGTTTTCAACTTTCAAAAACAGATATACTTTCAACCTAAATGAGGTAAAATCCCATTTGTCGTTACACAAATTAAAAAAATTTCATCATAAAATTAAAAAACTCATTGATGTAATTTGCTCATCAGACTGAGAACTCAAGCTTCCCTAATTATTAAATTGCAAAGTATAAGTTTCTAACGATCTTTTATTTAAATATGTACACCAGTAAAAGAAGGAAGAAAGACATACCTTAGTCCACTTATCCATTTTATTTGCTGAAACAATGTCAAGAGCGTTTTGGTTCTTTCGGTTGAATGCCAACTTATCCACTCTAGGGTGAGATATGAGATGGCTTAAGTAGTTGAGGGACGTAGCAACATGATGAAGTGGTGTGTTCCCATCGGCATCTTTTTCATTTAAGAGATCACTTAGTGAAGGCTTTTCCAAGATAAAATGAACTGCATCGGGACTATCATTCTCCACAGCAAAGTGAAGAATATTCCAGCCTTTGTTGTCCACTAGTTCGAAACAGTCAGGACATAACCTTCGAAATAACCTGAGTATGTCAGTAGTGTCATGACAAGCTGCATTGTGAAGAGCCGTTGTACCTTCTATATCTTTGACATATGCAGTAGATTTATCAAAAGATAGAAGCTCACGTACTAGTTCATAGTTGTTCATTTCTGCTGCATAATGAAGTGGAATCCAACCTTTATGATCCGCTTGTTTAATAAGACGAGCTCCCATTTTATCCAAAATTTCTTTTGTCATTCCTGAAAACATGAGAGATATTATAATATCGGTAAAATTATGATTATATATGGAGAAGACATGTAAGGAATGTGATGAATTGATAGTTCTGAAGTGAAGTCTAATTATGTTGATTTTGTAATCCCATATTTTAAGTAATAATACTATAATATACATATTCAATGCAAAATGTATGAAGAAACAATTATAGTCTAAAATATTCATTTATATACTTAAGAACACAATTAAGAGATGAAAGATAAGCGAAATTGTTAACTCTACAGTGGCTTTTCTTTTCTAACCTTTGAAATTAAAACAAAGTTCTGCATCAGCTTCCCCAACAAGCATTATACTCTATTAAGACCCAACGATTTAAAAAGAATGCCATACTACATGAATATTTACTTTGAAATGTAAATGACTAGATAAAGTAGCCCTTCAGCAAAATAAAAATTAATTTTACATAAAACTTTTCACAGTGACTGAACATGGAAGACAAAGAAATGCACAACAATTTCATTTAGTAAAGAAAAAACTTCTTCAGGACAACTTATTGGGCCAAGTACCATAATCTCTGTGCATCACTGCTGCATGTAGAACAGTTCTTTCATTGGGGCCATTATAAGATGGTGTCATGCAATTCTCTAATATTACCTGCACTAAATTCCTACATCCTCTCTCAGCAGCCATGTAAAGTGGAGTTTCACTAGCATAGTTTGCAGGACATATAAAGTTAGGATCTTCTCTTGTCAATATATGGACCACATTGAGATGTTGAAATCGCACTGCCTCATGTAAGGCAGTGTCTTTTTCGTTATTCATCATCCTCAGCATCTGTTTTGCTACTTCAACACCACTTTCTAGCTCTTGAGGACGATGGGTTTTCGCATTGTCAATGAGTATCTCTGCAATAGAAGCATGCCCATATCTAGCTGCAATGTGCAGCAGAGTTTCTTGTTTTATATTGACCTGCATCAACAGCTGAGGACACAAGTACAAGATTTCTTTAACAAAGGCAGTAGGTTCTGTTTCTTTAGTTCTTGCTGCAATATGGATGTGAAGGATTGTGTTCTTATTTGGGGTTAGCAAGCAATGAAGATGCTCCTTTTCCTTGATGACATCAATTTTGCCTTTGACTGCTGCCCTATATATATCTGGTTCCATGTAGGTGAGAGTATCTGTTTCCTGAACCCTGTGCAAACTGGAGGAATCCATTGTTGGATTTTCCTGTTGGAATGAGAGCACGATTTGAAACTTAAAATTCCAGATAATCCTAATCTTCACATATAATAATAATTATTATTTTTTGGGAAAACAAACAAATCTAACATTCCTAAAACCATGACAACAAAATAAGCACCCTTGAGTCCCTTACACTAAACCATTCCCCTCATTGAGAAGGTAATTGCTGTTTCTATTAATTTTTTTTACTATTATTAAATGCTTTAGGGTTTCTAAAATAGAAATATTGTTATATCTTCAGCATGTCAACAATGCTTCCAAAAGTTAATCTCATTGTTTGAATCAATAATAACTCAGAAAGAAAAGACAAATTTGAGCGAGCAAGATCAATTAATTATTTATTTTTGATTCAATCATTTAGATCACTTATTGCTAAAAGTATATAAAATACTTCAAGGAACTTGAATTATAAGAGTAAACCTGAAGAGCAAACTCAAGTCTCGAGAAAAAAAAAGTCTTCTAAGTTTATAACAAAAGAGAGGAAAATGAAATATCAAGTGAAAATTACCATGAGCTGTGATGGTCGGTGCGTTATCATATAATATTTTTTTTCTCGATGAATTGGATCTGCTTCTTTTCGCAGAAAGAAAAAGAAGAGACAGTCAACGGAGGTGGGAATCACTTCTTCTTTCAGTAGCAATCCATTGAAACCATCTATTTTCCACCGATACTTTTTCAATCCAATTATATAATCAATCCAACCATATCTATATGCAAGAACATTGGATTTTTTGAGATCGAAAACGATGTTTATTTATTTATTGTAAAATTATTGTTTTATATAAGAAATTATATATATAATATTTAAATTTTAAATTAATATATTTTTATTAAAAACATATTATTCATAATAATAACTAAAAAATAATTATTAATTTTTTATATACTTTAAAATTTATATTTATTTTTAAACTAAACTATTAATTTAATATAATTGTAATATTTACTATATTTAAATATAATAATTTATAAAATAAAAAATATATTTATTTATAATTTTAATAAAAATAAAATTTTATATGATTTAAAAATTTATCAATTTGATTTCAATACGAATTTAATTTGATTATAAAATTTATTAATTTAATATGATATAAATCTAAGAGATTTAAATATATTTATATATTTAACCAAAAATGATATGATTATTTATTTACACATTCCTAATTCTAACATTAATATATTATAACAAAAAAATTGGAAAAATAAAAAAAAATCATTAAACTTAGTAACCAATGATGAAAATGTTGATGTTGTTGGTGCCATTGTTGCAATAATGTTCATTCTTTTTTTACATATCTTAACATTGAAATGTGATGTCCTTATCTTTTGATTAAATTGTTACAAAAATGTTCATAATATCGTTAAAATGTCGATAAAATATCATTATCGTTAAAATGTCACTTGAATATCTTTTTTGGTCAAAATATCAGTTCTTGATTTATATTTTTCTTCTTCTTATTCTCTTTAAGTAATAATTTCAATTCATTTTTTTTACTTTTATAATACATAATATATTATTTTTTTTCTTATTTGCATAATGTTTGTTATACATAGGAGTATTTTAAAAATAAATAATTAATGAAATTTATTATTATACTTATAAAAATTTATCTATTTATAATAGTTATAATTAGATAGTTTATTTAATTATTTTAATTACTCATTCTACAATATTTAATAAAAAATAAGATATATTTGATTATACAATATTTTAATTAATCGATCAACTTATTGATTAAAATAAATATTTTAAGTATTTAAAAATACATATATTAAATAAAAATTAGTTTAAAATATAATGAATTGATCGTTTTCGAATTTTATAAAAAAAATTATATTTTTGATAAAGTTCACATAATTTTCGTCGATGTCAACAATATCTTTAAAAATTTTGTAAAATTTATATCTCAATATCTTCACCGATATCGATAATTTAAATCTTCCTTATAATCATAAAAAATAATATATTTATGATTAACTCGTATATTTTTATTATTAAAAAAATATAACATATCATTTTATATTAAATGTTTTTCAATTGATCATCGTCAAAATTAAACTAATGATATTTAAATACGTTAAATATTAAATGTCATCAAATCTAGTTTTTTTAATGTTGTTATAGTATTATTTTTATTATTATAAATTTTAGGTACGTTATTTAAAAAAAATTAATACTTATATTTTTGTCACGAGAGGTATAGGGATTGATACCATACAACTCTATTATTGGTTACACATTATGATTTATCTTATTGGAAATAGGAAGCACAAATAGTATCTTGCTCTTTAGTTTGAGTCCTAGTTATTATTTTTATTTTTTGAGATTTGTTTGTAATCCATGTATAACTCCCCAACCTTATTACATTAAACACAAATTCGAATATCATCAATACAATATTTTATTTTTTTATAGAAAAATAAATTTCTCGGACTAGAGTGGGTAAAGGTAAGACCAAGCGCGCCAAACCCAATGATAAATTTCGGGTATATGCTGGCTTGAGGTTGAGGATGAGAAAGTATCCCCATTTGTCTGCGAATCCAACTCGATCACGACTTCACAAGTTGCATAAAACCAGGACATAAATCAAAGCTCGTTTGTTAAGTTACTTCATTTCTCATAATTTTTAATTTCGTCTCAATCATTTTTGGAACTGTCTGTTAAATTTTCATTTTGAAAATTTCTTAAGTTAATCAAAATAATGCCACTTTCAAATTTATTTTTTTTTGCCCAGATAAATTGAAAACTAAAAAAGAAAAAATCACTACAAAATATAAACTCGCTTTTAAAATTGATTAGCAAAAATAATTGCTTTTAAAATTAAAAATGTCCTCAAATTTCTAAATCATGTGAAACGCAACCCAAATAAGACATGTTTTACCCTTTTTGTGAATAAGCAACAAAACCTACAGGTCGACGTGCTTCGAGGAAGCAGCACAGCAGCTGCAGCTGAAGTGACGAGGAATGCTAAGAAATGAGCGAGCGAGGCCTGAATTGGAGAAACAAAATTGCTCATCATAATTCATAAGAGAGATTCTCGTCCCATCAGAAAGAAGAAGCTATACACAAACTACTATTATTGTTCAGAACGAAAACTCCCCCGCATTAAAATAGCTTTTTATTTGCTCTCCTTTCAAGCCCTTCTGAGCGGTACTTCACTTTTGCATCATTTAATTATTCAAATATTGTTCCAGTTGGCAATGATAATAATGGTTTTGAAGCGCTTCTTTGTTGTTAACTTCGTGGAGGAGCATTTGCAAATCAAGCACAATTCGCTCGTTTGTTCAATATCCATATAAAATACTATACTGATTGACAGTAGATGGGGAACGATTCATACTAAATGATAAAAAGAAGAAAAAAAATTAAAGGAACCACTAGGAAACTGTTAATTGACCTAAAGATTTCCATGATGATTCAAGCCGCATCAAATGCAATTTCTCAACAAATGGTTCTAGAACTGCTGCCTCTTCTTCCGGAGCAAAGGCCATGCAAATGCTAAGCTCTTGCACCGACTTCCGGTACTCCCTGCCATTCTCATGATATAAGATTAAGAATGGCCCAAGATTCAGATACCATTTAGCAAAAATAAGCTCCTTATTCATGTATTCAATAACTATTATATTCAATAATTAAAAAATTAAAAAATAAAATTCCTTTTTCATACACACCTGTTATAATACAATAACATGCCATGGTCTCTCCTAAATGACCAGTTGTGCGGCTGCAAAATCAACAACCTCTCCGAGGCCATGATAGCCAGCCTAATAAGAATTTCGATTGTAACAAAGCAAATAGGCATAAAGAATATAAGGAGCAAGCGCAAACAAAATAGTATTATTTATATATATATATATTAACTCCAAAACAAACAAGGATAAATTTGCCAACTATTTAGAACTATGAACATGTTTAGTTAGCTCTATTACTATGGAAATTAAGGAAGTAAATGCCCTAAATATGCGTAAGAGTGTTACCTAAGATCCTGAGGACGCAACAATGGAACATTTGAATCATTGATCTCATACAGTTTCTCATAAACATTGTGGACATTCCTAAGTGGTTCTGTCAACATCAATCCATGGCTTGACCTTGATGCGCGTTTCCAGTGAAGCCTCTGCAAATATTTGTGGTGTTTACATTCTCTTTCAGGATTGGAAACTAAAAAGTAAAATTTAAGGCAGGGGATAACTAAAACAGAAAGGTAAATAACTTAAATTGGCGAGAAAATACAAAAGGAACCTTAAAAACATGAGATGTTTTACATAATATAGAAGAAGGATCAAAAAGCTCACAATAAGATTGGCTAGTGCAATGCCAATAACGTCTTGATTTGTTGCTAACTCAAGCCCTGAAAGAGAACTGCTAGTTAGATCTGATGCCTTTGATCTGCCATCTTCAACACACTTTCCATTGACAATTGCAAACAGACTGTGTCCTGAGGTCACCTTGAAGAGCTCCTGCAGAAGAGAAAGGATACTCGTTAAACTTCTAAACTAAAAAAATGCTTCCCAATAATATATCCAATGATAGAGTATATGTAATGAGTAATTGTACACAAAGTAATGAAACAGGTAAAACTTGGATTTGTACCAGAGGTAAAAACTTAAATAACATATGCACCTCTGGGTTTCCCATTTGGGGCCATATTAAAAAATCTTCCCCAACTCGAGATCCCACAATTTTCAGTCCAAGTCTTCGACAAACTTCAATATAAATAATGCTAAGCATAATCGCTGCCAACATAACAAAGAAATTATCAGATGCTGAGATAAAATAAAAGTCCAGTTATGCCAAAGAAAAAGTCTTCCCAAATCCCACTATTCATTTAATCAAATGGCTAGAGTTCTGCAGAAAAAAGCCTTACCACTGCCACATCCTGAGCTTAAAACAGAGTGCAAGTATGAAAATTTTGGATCTACAAGAACATGTGACCTTCTGAAGCCTCTTATCTGAAAGAGAACTACATTCACTGCGTCCAGAACCTCAACCAAATGGCAACCTATTTCTCTTGAGATAAGCTCAGCTTCAACTTCTTTAGTAAGAGCATCAAGCTCGCTCAACCACTCAGACATTTTTCTTCCAGCCAAGGGCATCCCATCGACAGACTCCCAGTCTGGGGTGTAAGATGAGTCACAAACATATTTTCTTTCATTTAAAAGGGAGCGAGCATCCATCTCGCTATTGAATGCAATAAAGGCCTCATCTTCAACAGCAACATAGAGCAAAGCCTGCAGCAATAAACCCAATCAATGTAGAATTTCTAAGATATAAATGAACATAAAGTGCCATGCATATAGTGAAAGAGATAGTTGCCAACATGGATTGTTAATGACATGACACCAATCACAAGAAGAGATAAGTGAAAGAAAATGGTAACTTAACAGTGGCACAACTGAACAAACTATCATCTGCCACTGTCTATAATCATCGAACATATTGCCAATTAATGCAGAATGCGGGAATAATGAGTAGAAAACTTTGATAGGGTGGAAAAATACAATTAAAATGCAAAATGTTTGAGAGAGGAATAAAATATTCCTTCGAGGGAAATGCTTTATGAATCAAATAATGGAAATGCATTCAATACAAGAGAAAAGTTTAGAACAAGACAGTGTAGAATGTATATACCTTTGCAAGAGAAATATCTTTGTCATTGGAATGGTAGGAGATCTCCTGAATGAATCTCTCTCTGGCATCCTTAATAACCTAGCAATTTAATAGCTTCAAGGTTTTAGAAAAGACCATCAAGATAGGCATATCATTATACGAAATAAGATAATGTGATTTACAAAAGTGAATCCACAATTTGTCAAAGCAATAGAGTTTTGCATATTGTACATGAACTGGCAATGTTAAAATATACGCTGGAGTTGTGACTAATAAGCATAGGAACCTGCTGATAGAATTCGGGACTGGACGAGTCCCGCATCACGTTGCTAAAATGAGTATTTTCGGAGGCAGAGGCAGACCGAAGGACAAGGCTCCTCCGATACTTGCTTCTTGTCGAATTGTTGCTCATCCCATAAGCATTGCAACCACAAGGACGGTTGTGAACATACCTATGATGGTACAGAATAAAAAAAGGCATATAGAGAACTTGCCTACCACACTACAAATCCTTTTCTATATTTTCTCATAAACAATAAGTAAAATTGTAAAATAACATTTGCTACATAAACGCTTACATACATTCTTCAACTTGAAACAAAAATGGTACAAAAAACAAAGAGAGATAAGATAATAAACTAAAAAATAACGAAAACGAGTAGAGAAATGAAGTAGTGTCTTTACCTGAAGTAGATCGTTGAAGAAATTGTAGCAGTTGAAGAACCAGCAATAGCCGCTATCATAGGTTGATGAGACCCAGAGGCCAATGAAGCAAGTATCATACTTAAATCTTCGCTTTCTGTGCAGAACGAATTCGATTATATATTAATCGCAACTGATTTACTTACTCTCAATCACTATTGTTAAACCGCAATCAAAATTAGCATCCAATAGAAAAACCAAAGAACAAAAAACTAAACCCCCCTTTTGAGAAAAGAAAAATGAGTTCCGAAATAATCGATCAATTGGGTATCAGGCCTCTTTACTAATGGAGATTGGAGTACAAAGAAGAGCAACGATTTTGAATATGCTCTTGGGTTTTTAAGTGATACTCAGTCCCAAAACAAGAGAGACAAAAAGGAGAAGAGCAACGACCACAACGAGATGATGATGAAAAATTAGAAGTATAGCAAGGATGATGACAACCAAATGAAGCAGAAGATGAAAAAGAAGCAGAGTAATCTACGAAGGCGGAGGAATTCCCAATAAAAAGATCCATAAGATTTTAACTTGTCTTATTATAAAAAAAAAAAGAATTGATAGTCTTAAATTGCTGAGGTTGTTGCTACTTAAAGCCCATCAAATCATCCAATCGTATCATAAAGGTTAAGCATGTGATAGGAAAATGGTGATTCAGATTTCACCATCATCAATAATTTAACCATCAAAGCTCAGCAGCTCAAGTTTCCCTCAACTCTCTGGGAGCTTCCCTTCTCAAACATCTCCAATGGAGATTGAAGAGCTGGCTGGTTATTTCCTATAAGACTATAATTCTATCATCCTCCTTTTTCTCCCTTAATTTTGATCACGGGTTTGGAGAACCAAAGCTTATCCAGTTATCCACGTACTATGGGTAGGTTAGAAGTGGGAGTCCGAGTCTATGAATATGCTAATAATGCTGCCAAAAGCAAAGGTTTCTTTTCTTTCTTTTTCTTATTGCAATGTTAGACGTGCCATTTTTTATTAGCTTATATTATAGAGGAGAAACGTGCCAGATCAAAATGACGTGACATTTTTTATTAGCAGGAGAAATTGTTTATTGATATTTGAGTACGAAATTATGTATTAGATGAGATTGATAAAATTTATTATTATGTATTAGATGAGATAGATAAAATTTATTATTAATATCTTATAGATATATAATATTAAATATTTAATTAAAATAATATAATTTATGTGTTTGATGAGATAGATAAATTTTAATATTAAATATTTAATTAAAATAATATAATTAATGTTAAATGTATTTTAAAAATAAAAATAAAATAATTATTAGAGTTATTGTTAGTAAAATGTTACATAACATAACTGTTATAATATATTTGCCTTTTATTAAAAACTGTTTCACATAAATTTTAACATTTTATTTTACTACTTTTACCTCTAATATATTATTTAACATATATAATAATATTTTTTATTCTTATTAATAAAATATACATAACTCATAAACAAACCTCTTAATTTTAAATTTATGTTTTTTAAAAAGAAATTTTTGTATCACTAAATTACAAGGATGCAAAAATATATACAACTTTATACTTTTTAATTATTAAAAAATCATTAGGAAAATAATAATTTCTCTGAGACCGATCATTTTTGTTTTTACCGCTCGTATTGCAATTGTAAGGAACAATTTTGACACAAACTTCCGGCAAAAAATTGTCATAAATAGTGAAAATTGAATCGAGCACTAAGCACTTCATCAATTGACATTGACAGTGGTTTTACAGGCAAAATGACGATTTAATATGTATTGTCATAAATAATTTTATTATTAATATAAAAAATATTTATTTTAATTTTAATATTATTATTATTAAATAAAATTATTTTTATATTAATAATAATTTTATTACTTAATATATTTATTTTAATAAGACTACTTTTAACTTCTTCATGTTTGTGGGAGAACTTTGTATTGTAATAATTAATTTTATTATTAATATAATTTATATTTAAATATTTAATTTTAATTTTAATATCATTATTATTAAATATAATCATTTTTTATATTAATAACAAATTACTATTACTTTCATATTTTTAAACTACTTATTAACTTCTTCATTTAGGTGTGAGACGATTGGATAACAATGTCTTATTATATAATAAATTTATAAAAATATATATTTATTATAATTAATTATAAATTAAAAAATAAATCATAATATTTTAATTAATAATTATATATAATATCATTTAGTATTATACTGATATAAATTTATCAGAATAAAAATAATATTATATAATATTTAATTAAATTATGTTAGAATGAATTTAAATAATTTGAATTAAAAATACTTTAAATAAAACAAACAGTATATAATAAAATAAAGTAATATATTAATTTTTTTAATAATAAAAATATATGAATTATATATACGTAAAAAAAATATTACTTTTAGAATTTTCCATAATTTCTACGATGGTTCGGCTTGGCATTAAATTTAAGCGGTTTCAAAAAATAATACCAAGCCTAATTTAGGAAGAAGATATATTTATTTATTTTTCCCCACCAACCGTTACCCAAGGATAACAAAATACTAATTAACAGCGTAATTAACCTCTAGTGAGTGCGTGGTAAAGTCGTGAGAGCTAGGATGGGTTGTGCTTGCTGGCTCTTGAGGACATGGGCTAGCGCCGCTCCTCCTTACAGAGTCGAAGCTCATTGTTCTGCTTCGTTTCAATTCTCAGCACCTTCAACATCTTCTTCATTTCTCTTATCTCTTCGCCTCGGGCATCTATCCATTTCATAGCACTTCTGCGAACTTTCTTTCAAACCACTCAAATCCCCAATTCGAACAATCCCAACAAACCCATCTCCTTTCTACCTCAGGTAACTTCCTTTGCTCCTCGAATATGGAAGCAATGGTGACAGAAACAACAACAATAACGGAAAGAGTAACGATGGCGGTAATGATTTCCACCAGGATGATGATGGTTCTTCTGGGTCTGACAAACCTTCTGCATTATTTTCATTATTCTTTTGCTCGTTGGTGTGTTGCTTTTTCCAATTCAAGTTGGCTTCAACTCTTGCGAGAATCGGGAATGGTGCAATAGAGAAGCCTGAGTCTTAGTCTGATATTGGGTTTGCATGGGAAGTGAAAGGAGGCAAGTGGACTAGGCTTACACCTTATCCTTTTAAGGATGCATTTGCTGTTGCTCCTGGAACTAGGCCTTCTATCGTGTCAACTTTAGTTTGGTCGCTTCCCAACTTGTGATTGCAGTCTAGAGCTTTCATTTTGCGATTGTTGCTTCCTAAAGGATTCTCTGAAAATGTTACTAGTGATTACTTAGATTACTCCCTTTGGAGAGGTGTCCAAGGCGTTGCAGCCAAAATAGTGGTGTCCTTGCAACCCAGGTAACTACCATTTCTCTTAGCCAGATAGAACTTAGTGTTAGTTATTATTGCCTGAAGTACAAAATGTTATAATTAACTCACATCTTTTAGAAGTAGATTTCAAATACGAACCCAATTGTGTAGTAACTGGATAATTTAGTTGTCAACTTTCTGTTTGTCTAAAGGCTTTGCTTTATCCAGTTGGATTGGGAAAAGGGGAAATTTCAACTGCAGCTGCTGTAAATTGGGTGCTTAAGGATGGAGTTGGTTATCTTAGCAAAATTATGTTGTCGAAATTTGGGCGGCATTTTGATGTTGATCCAAATGGATTGAGGTTATTTGCTGATCTTCTGGAAAACGTTGCCTTTGGACTAAAAATGTTGACTCCTGCATTTCCCCATCTTTTTGTACCTATTGGTTCTGCTGCTGGTGCAGGAGGGTCGGCTGCTGCACTAATCCAGGTAAATAGTGAACCTCAAGTTTATGTAGATTTATATGATTCGCTTATATTTCTATTTCTCTCTTCCTTATTAATTGGCTGTCCACTTCTATCTAAACCTACGTTTTTTTTGTTTTTTGATTATACTACTTCCAATCTTCAATAATTCTTTGTGATCGTGGCTTAACATGGATTACATTACACTATAATGTATTAAGTACATCATATGCCTCTCTGCTAGGTTATAAAAGTTTTGATTCACATTTTATAGGCAGCTACTAGGAGCTGTTTCTATGCTGATTTTTCTGTTCAAAGGAACTTCATTGAGGTGAAATGTAGTTTTTATTGATTATGGAACTTGTAAAATTTTGTGGATTTTAGGAAAGTTGAGAACTTTTAGTTGATCGATTTCCATGGGATTCTATTTAACATAAATACTGTAGACCATCTTTTTGCTCTTGCTCTTTTAGAATTTGGTTAGTGGATCTTACCTTTATATGAATTATCTTAAAGGGATATTCAACTATAGGTGATTGCTAAGGGTGAAGCTCAAGGAATGGTGAGCAAGTCTGTTGGTATCATGCTTGGTATAGCACTGGCTAACTGCATAGGCTCCTCTACACCCTTTGCTCTTGCCTCTTTTAGTGTTGTGACTTGCATTCACATGTTCTGCAATCTGAAGTCTTATCAAGTCCATTCAATTGAGGACTCTGAATCCTTACTGTGCAAGTACTTTCTCTTTTTTTTTATCTCCATTATTTTATCTGATGGAATTATCTTCTTCATATGAGTGTATTGTGTACTGCAAGAGGTGTGAGAGAGGAAGAGAACTTTTTGTTTTACATTGGGTTAGCTTTTGTGCTGAACCGAACAATTTTTTTTTTCCTTCTGAATGGAATGGGTTATTCTAGGTTCAAGTTGGTTCTGAACACAAGGCATATTGCACCTGGGATCTGAATGGCTTTATTTGGTGTTGGTAGAGGAGAAACACTTTCACGTTATCTTCAAGCTATGGTTAAGTTACAAACTCAAAATGCTGATAATGTTAGAGATTTTGGACAGCTTGCACAGATTTGTTGCTACTCTGGCTGATGTACCCTTACATCTGCTGAACCAAAATAATTAGAATTTTCTTGCTCGAGAGAATAAATGGAATTTCGTTATCACCGTTTACTCACTGGTCATATCATAATAATCACATATGAAATTTTTATTTTATTTTTCAATTAAATATTAAATTAATATTTTTTTTAAATGAGCTCCTACCACTTAAAAAATATAAATAAAAAAGATATCAAAATTAAAATCGTGTTAATACTGAAATTGAAACCCGAATATCATTAATTCACATTAATGCTAACCCTCCTCCGCTTATTCCCCCAGGGTCTACAAGGAACAATTTGAACATACCCCAATTGCATTTAATTGATTAAAAAAAATTCGATTTGTTCCAAGTCTCACAAAGGAAGATAATCTTTGGGAAATGGAGTCTCTTCACCTCCTTGATTGCCAGAACCACCAAGGGGCAACCTACACCTTGTCACTTCCAAGAGAAAATCATATAGGGATGAGGAGCCCATTTGGGGAAGCCCCCACCATCTTTTCATCAACATACCCACCATTAGAAGAATAAAAAGATTCAATGTTAGCTTTTTACCTTTTAGTCGGAGCTCGAAGAAAGTCTTAATCGTGCATAATGTTTTCTTGCAATTCTCATTATGGACTTATTTCTTGAATTAGGAGTACTAATAATATCTCCTGCAATATTACTTTAATCAACTCAATGGACCCAAAATTAGATTTAAGCATCTCATCTTGATCCTTGTGAGATCTATATATATTTAGACCCATCACTTCATTCTCTAATAGGCTTAAAAGAGGTCTCCAACCTTTTCTTTGCGGATAGCTCAAATTGTTTATTTTATTTTTTTTGGGTTTTGGGCCTCATTCTCCAAATTACTTGATTTTGGAGTGAAAGTTGAAAAAAGTTTATTAAGAAATATCTTGGGCCTGGGCCTTATGATTAGATAAAAAAATCACCAAATATTTTTGTTCTAAAAAAAGTTAATTTTTTTTCTTTATTGTATTAATTTTCTTTAGTGTTTCGTAGCACTACTCCATGAAATGCTACATAAGAGTTATCTTTTTTATGTCCCACTGAATGAAAAATTGTCAATAGAGGGACCCAGGTCCAAGGTCAGAAATGGACCGGTTACCACGTGGGGTGGTGTTTTATTACTAAGTATATCAATAATTTGATATATTATTGTACAAATTTTTGTATAAATTTTTAAAATTATTTATTTATAAAATAAATATTGATATCTTTTATAAATTTTATTTTTATTTTATTTTTTATTATTTATTTTCCCCTTCTATATTTAGAACTTAAACATTATCACTTAAAATTTAAGATTTAGAATTTAGATTTTAAGATTTAAGGTTTTATATTTAAAATTTAAATTTTTTTATTTATAGAATTTAAGATTTAATGTTTAAAATTTAAAATTTAGAATTTAATGAAAAATAAATTAGATAATTTTATCAAAATAAATATAGATGTAAAAAAAGGGAGAAAAAACAAAAGAAAATAATTCAAAAATTAAAATGATTAAATTGTCTTATTTTTTATAATTTTTTTTATTAAATAGATATTTTTTTAGAACATGTGTACTTTTAATATACCATTCAAAATAATTTAATTACATGTCATGAATCTTTAAAAAAATTATATGTTAACTTTTCTTATAATTTAAATAAATATTTTTTAATCAATAAAATAAAATTAGTTAAATAATTGATTTATTTACACAGGTTTAAAAGTTTGAATAATAATATATATAAAAAATATACGTTCCACCATGATATATCTCCAAATTTATTAGTTAAAAGTATTTTTTAAAATCATAAATTATAATATAATTATAATTATGTAATAAACAATTATTGATAAAATAAATTTTTTTAATTTATAATTATAATAATAACATGATTTTTTTTTATTGATTCATAACGTGCAATAAATTTGTATGTCGCTTCCAAAATCCGCAAGATCAAAGTGACGTTACTTCGCGAGATTTGACAGGAATATATTTGCAAGAAATGTTATCTAATATTGGTAAGTGTAAATTTGTACGTGACTTACAAAATCGGAAAAAAACAAAAAAAAATACTCTATTTTAAATTTGTGATAAAAATAATAATTTTTATATATATCTTATATATTTTATTTTAAATATAATTTAAATTAAATTAAATTATAATTATTTAAATTTATTTTATCACAAATATTATTTAATTAAAACTTATTTATTATTTTTATTATTATAAATTTTAATAATATTATTTATCAATTTCTCATCAATATAATAATTAGATATAAGGATGAGGTAAACGGAAAACAAAAGAAGTAAAGATACGAAACTATACTAGCTCGTGTATGATTTGTGTTGATAATTCCTAACTGAAAAAAGACAGCATCTCTTACAGCTTACAAGGGCCTCTAAATTTTTGATATTATCATTCTCTCTTAACGTGCTCGGCTATAAATTACTAAAACTCTATTTACAATAATTATTATATTAAAATTGATACAATAATAATTAATTCATACATCAATTTTAATAGTATATTAAGATATTGATTTATAACTTATAATTGGATACAGGCCGGGTCCATTGTTCCTCAGTCCTATTAAATAGTCATTAATCAATTTGTAACTCTTCTGATAAAAAGAAATTCATTTTGCCTTTACCATCTTGGTACTTTTATAAACTTGTTCTATTGCAGTCCATATAGTTCTGTTTTTATAAAATGAAATCCCCACTAGGAAAATATATTTATCGTTACTAAATCGTCATCATTTATGTAGTAAATAGTAATCAGATTTATATTATTTGAATATGTACGGTATATATTGTTTTTAAGGTACAATTTACTTATTTTAATTGATTATAATTTTATATGTTAATAATGATATATATTTTGAAGTAGTTATAACTAACATTACTTAATTTACTAATACTATATGACTTTGGATTGTAGATAAATTATTGATTCTGCGTACTGGATTCATATAATAGCGATGAGGAAAAGTTATTCATTTTTTTTTTGAATAATGTGATAACTTAATATTTTTAATATTAATGTAATTTTTTTAAAAAAATACCTAATATTTGATAAATAAAAATATAATTATTAATAAATATACTACAAAAACAATAAATAACATTTTATAACAATGATAATATCATAAAATAATGAATGTGATTTTGGAACTTAAAATAAGTGTTCATCTAGTGTTATATATGATAATAACATTTATCAATATTCATTTTAAATAATAAATTTTAATCACATGAAATAAAAATTTGAGTGGTGACACTAAGTTTAATTACTAGATATTATCGTTAATAAAATTTTCAAAGAAATAAATGGATTAATACAAATAGCAATAATGTTAGACATTAAATTTCAATTGATACTAATATCTATGAATATGAGATATTTAAAGATTAAATCTCAAATTTAAGGTTTAAAAAAAACGAAAATAACTCGTTAATGTAGTTCAATTAGAGATAAAATCAACGAATCTCTATTATATAAAAATTAAGGAGTTTAACAGGATTTTCTAAACAATGTTCATAGAATTTTTAACATCTAAATAATAACAAATAATATTGAGCAGGATTTTCAAAAATAATCCTATCTAATCCAACTCAAATAACTTAATCCAATTAAACTCAAGTTATATGGTTTTTTTTTTCGCGACAAATGAGTTGCATAATCGTTATATCATAGGTTGATTATTTTTAAAACTAATATTTTTACAATAATTAATCTAATTCATACTTATATTATATTTTTATATATTTTTATTTTTTATTTCAATATAATAATTATATTTAATAAAAAAAAACAAAAATTTTTCTCTACTGACTTCACCTAAGCGCATTTCATTTTTTTTATTTCAAATAATTCTTCGTTATTTTCTTACCCTAACTTAAAAGCCTCATCTAATTTTTCAGTTTCAAATAGTAGGACATCACAAATCTAACATCAAGTTGTTGATCCAACATTTATATTATTTAAATTAAATGTTTGTTTATAGTGTAATATATCTTTAAATTAATATAAAATTAAATAATAAAAATTTGCGTTAATTTTGTACTATTTATAATTGAGAACGTGATCTTTATTTATTTATTATTTAAAAAAAATTAAAATCATTCTAAGTTTAAATTTTAATTAATTATTTAATGCAATAGTTTTTTAGTTATGAAAAATAAACTATTTTTGAAAAAAAAATTCATTGTAAAATAACAAAAACAAAACACTAAAATATAAATTCCTATTTATTAAATCAATTTGAAGGGTTTGATTTAGATTGATTTTATTGATTTTAATGGATGACATAAGTTATTATTTTTTAAAAATCGATAATATTAATTTGATTTTTATTTTAATTTAAATTTGAATCAATTTTGAACAACTCATGATATACACATTTTTAATATTGATAATAATTTAAATAAATAAAATTAATATTAAATGAATTTAAATAATTAAAATTTAATTTAAATAATATTTAATATAAAATATATATAATTTTTTTAATAATAAAAATATATAAATTAAGGTAACCATAGTTTTATTACTTTTCAATAATTTTCCATATTCACATTATCGCATGCAAGACGCTGATACAATATATGTTTTTTTAATAATTAAAAAAATATCATATATGTATTTTTAAACGTGCAATATTAGCATTCTGAAACGAAGAAGATTAGTAATTTGTATGAGTTGGATGGATTTGAATTTGTTAAATCTAATTTATTTTAAATTAATATAATTATAATTTAATTTAAATTAATAAAAGATTAACTCGAATACAAATCAAACAAAAAAAACTATTTTAAATTTATTTAAATTAATTCAAATTATTAATTGTATTTTTTTTAACCGAATATTTTCTAAAAAATAAAAATAAAATATTTAACTATTAAAACTTATTAATTTAAACAACATTAGATGAAACACTAAAAATAAGAGAAATAATATTACAAAAATTAATCTTTTAAATAAATAATAAATTATACTGAATAAATAACTTTCTACCAAGATAATACAATTTTATACATATTTATTATGTTATAATAACTAGTTAATTACAAAACAAAAATGTTAATAAACATAAGTTAAAGAAAGTTATTTTTTAAAATAAAAAAATCAAATTTTAAATAAATTTGATAATCATAAATGTCATCAAATCATTCTCATGTAAAAGTTAAAAATTGTTTAAATTAAAAGGTCGACGTTTTCGTGAAAAATCATAATTTAAATAAAAAATTTTAAATTTAAATAAAAAAAACTTCAATTACTAAATAAAAATACATATGAATAAAATTAAACAAAATTTTTCTCTAAAACTAATCACATATCATCTTTTTATAATAATATAAAAAATACTTTAATTTATTTTAATATACGTAAAAATATTATTAAAAAAGAGCGAAATATTATTGAACACAAAGTTATTGTTGATTGTTTGAGAAGTGAGAGAGTAAAAATAAATTAGTTGGGAATTAAGAAAAAATATATTTATTTATTTTTAAGTTTTTAATCTAACATTTAAGAGTTATAGTTTTTTTTTTAAATTATTTTGGCTAACGAGTCGGCTCTAATCCAACCCAAATGAGCTCAATTTTTTTTTTTTTTTTTGGATTATTTAACTGATTCAATCAACCAAAATGCAAGCTACTCCAAATATAACCGGTTTGTTTCTTAAATATAGTAGGGCTTGAACCACATTTGAGCAGTATTGTTGACGTTGAACATGGATTCGTTGTCTTCCTCCTTTCTCTCTTTCACATTTGCCTTTGTTCCCACCATATCTGCTTCCACCACCACACCTCCATTTTCTCCATATCTTCTTTCTCTCAACGTATCTTCTTTCTCTCAACGTATCTTCTTTCTCTCAACGTATCTTCTGTCAGTATTGAAGCAAAACCCCCAACTCCAAGCCCCTCTACATCAAAAACCTCCTCATCACCAAGATCTACTCCAAACGTACAACCTTCTAAAACCAGAACCCCATTATCATCACCATCATCATTTCCAAGAATCACTAAGCCACCTAAAGTGACTAAGAAATCAACTCCAAGTACTCCGAAAACCTCTGTACTAACAAGAACACTACCATATGCCATCTTCAATGCTTTTGATGAAATAATCAACAACTTTATCGACCTACCTCTAAAAAATTCCTTAGACCCAAGGTATGTTCTTTCGCAAAATTTTGCTCCAGTAGACGAACTTCCACCAACTGAGTGTGAAATAACACATGGGTCACTACCTCCATGCCTTGATGGTGCCTACATTCGCAACGGCCCTAACCCACAATATCTTCCTCGAGGGCCTTACCATCTCTTTGATGGAGACGGTATGCTTCACTCTATTCGAATTTCCCAAGGAAAAGCTACTCTTTGTAGTCGTTATGTCAAGACCTATAAATATGAGATGGAACACAAAGCAGGCCATTCAATTCTTCCCAGTGTCTTCTCAGGCTTCAATAGCTTCCCTGCCTCTGCCTTTAGGGGTTTGCTGCCAGAGTATTTTCAGGTCACTATAGTCCTGCTAATGGCACTGGTCTAGCAAATACAAGCTTGGCTTTTTTTGGCAACAAGCTTTATGCTCTTGGTGAATCTGATTTTCCTTATTCTGTGAAGTTAACTTCTGAGGGAGATATTCAAACTTTGGGTCGTGAAGATTTTGATGGTAAACTCTTTCTGAGCATGAGTGCTCATCCTAAAATAGATGCTGATACAAAAGAGGCCTTTGGTTTTAGATATGGACCAATTCCTCCATTTTTGACATACTTTCGTTTTGATGCAAATGGTAACAAACAACCAGATGTGCCCATATTCTCTATGACCCATCCGAGTTTCCTCCATGACTTTGCAATCACAAAGAAGTATGCCATTTTTGTTGAAATACAATTAAAAATTAACCCCATGGAAATGATTTTTGGTGGAGGATCTCCAGTGGGTTCTGACCTAAAAAAAATCTCAAGACTTGGTGTACTACCTCGGTATGCAAAAGACGAGTCTGAGATCAAGTGGTTTGATGTGCCAGGATTCAACATCATTCATGCCATAAATGCTTGGGATGAAGAACATGGTATAGTGTTAATAGCACCTAATCTTCTAGGAGTACAGCACACCTTGGAGAGACTGGACCTTGTACATGCTTTGGTAGAGAAAGTGAGGATCGATTTTAAGACTGGGATAGTTTCAAGAAGTCCCATATCTGCAAGCAATCTAGAATTTGCCACTATAAACCCATCATTTTTGGGGAAGAAGAATAAATATGTTTATGCAGGTGTTGGAGACCCAATACCCAAAATCTCAGGGGTTGTGAAGCTGGATGTGACTAAAGGCGAGCACATGGAGTGCACTGTGGCTGGGAGGATGTTCTGACCAGGGTGTTATGGGGGTGAGCCATTTTTTGTGGCTAGAAAGCCTGAGAATGTGGAGGCTGATGAGGATGATGGGTACATCGTGTCGTTTGTGTATGATGAGAAGGAAGGAGAATCCAAGTTTTTAGTAATGGATGCCAAGTCGTCTAACCTTGACATAGTTGCCTCCGTCAAATTGCCTAGGCGAGTGCCTTATGGCTTTCATGGATTGTTTGTGAGGGAAAAGGACCTTAACAAGTTGTGAGCTTGGGATTTTCGCATGGATTATATTTGCTGCCGACACAGGAGCTTATACTTTGCCTGAAAACAGGTAGCTTAACAAATTGTTGTTCTTATTCCTTTCTTTTTTTACCCCATCTTTGTATAATATTACGAGCTGAAGATTTGTAATGATATTACAATTATGAAATAAAACATTTGAATTCTGTAGTTTGTAAGAAAGAGTTATATTTTTGCTCGAGTTTTTAGAAATGAGATTTAGCAGTGAGAACTGATTTCTGTTCACTCCTACTTTGCTTTCATGATCTTCAGCCTTCAGGACTTCGGGTTGTCCTCTACAGTAAATTTGGAGAACTTGAAAATTCTGATGCCCATGATCGTATGAAATTCAATTGAAATTTAGAATTAATGGAAAGACAACCGAGTTTCTCTTGGTCTAATTTTCTTTTACTTACCATGGATGACGTGAATATTAACAATGAATGTTGTTTAATAAGATCGTTCTAGCTTGCACGTGCCATTCAAAACAAAGTAAATATTTGATGAAACCCATAATAAGTTCCATCAAAACAAACATGTAACAGATGAATTTTAGACTTCGAAAATAAATAGCAAGAAGCACGTCAATATATGAAAACCAAGCAGCACGTCAATATACGAAAAAAAAAATAGTAATTTTCTTGAATAGTTGAGGCGGTAACTGTTAGGAAAATCCTTATTATATTAACAGAAGCAAATGTCAGAGTAAACATTAGGGTTTTGCCCTCCTAGGGTGTATATTTCCATTTCAATACCCCTTGTAATAGCAATATGCCTGCAAGTGGTGATCTTTGGGGATTCATATAGACATTAAAGCTTCGGTATCCTGAGAAAGATCCATGAAGTCGTGATTTAGTTACCACTTCACATGCTGTGAACTATTGGGTGCATGCTGGAAAAAAGAAAGGGGAAAAAACAAGGATAAAAGAAAGACAAGATGGTGAAGAAAGATGAATCTATTACTCAGCCGTAGTGATGGTAAAAATATAAATATTACACAAAGAATGCCTACACTTCAATGTAATTGCTATCTTCTTTCTATATATTCTCTCTTCTTTCTAACATGATTCGGAGAAGTATCTTACCAAAATTCCTCAAAGAGGATGTCCTAAACCTTCACCAAATGTGACTGATCAGCCAGTGAAGAATTGAGATCTTCTCGAGATTGTGAGCGCCTACTTTGAAGACGCATCTGACCTCCGTGAGGAGACCAAAAGGAAGCCATGCTGCCACCGTCAAGTTGCATCTGCCCCAGATTACTCAAGGAATAACTATGTGTAACGCTGCTAGTTGAAAGGTACAGTGAAGATTCCATCAGCTGAATGCCACTGCTGCTGGCAAGACCATGGCTCAAGCCAAAGGGCCTATGCTGACTACCTGCAACCGTTGGACTTAAAGGTGTCTTTACTCTTCCATCTCCTGTAATACGAAGAATAATTGTATAGTATTACAATTGGACTTCATGCACAGTAAAAATTCAAAAACAAATAGAACCCCCCAACACACACACCCCTCCCCCCCTCTTTTTTTTTTTTGGAGGGAGGGGGGAGAAGAAGAAGAAGAGAAAAGGCAATCTCGCACTGTCATACATATTAATGATTGCACATACTCGAGACAAATTTACTTTTCGTTCAGCCAGCAAGCTTTCTGATTATTAGAGGCTATCAACTATCTGATTAAAGTAATTAAGCTCGGAACTCTGGGATTCATGCAAAACATATTACTATATTGTTAATGTGTTAAAAGTAAAACACAAATAAAAAGACTCAAGGCATCGCTTACCTGAACTGATAGGACTCCACCGCTGGAACCGAAAAGGAGATGAAATATTTAGAACAGATGCAGAAGATGTACTGTTATATCGGAAAAGAGGGAGGTATGACCTCCGGAAAAATTTTGCCATCCAATTGCCAATACATGATAATGCACAAAGGAGAAAAACCAATGAAATAAATAAAACTGTAATGAGAATGATTGGGTTGATCTTCATCTGGAGTATATCATAACTGTGAAAACCCATTCTAGATGAAAATGCTTTTCCAGCTTCGAGTAAAGCCACCCCAAGTGTCCACGTAATACTCCCAGAGCCAATTACAATTTGGTTATCTATAATGTGCAAACCTTCTCTCAACAATGAAACAATGTATGGTGCTCTGAAGCAGTACTGTTGAATGAACGGCTGTGGAGCAACACTATTCTTTGCAATTTCCCATGTCTTTTCACAAAACTCCCGACCCTTTTCCAACACATCATCAAGTGAGGCTTCAGATGTTAGGTTAAAAAACCGGTAAACCACATAAAAACCAGACAATGCATAAAATTGGCCATACGGGCGTGGGAAACCATTAGATAGTGCACAAGGCTGCACATCACAGTCAATTCCTGAGCTTATATTGGTCCATTCAGAGAGATTTACAGCAATTTTGGCAAGTGCACTACACGCTTCCCAATTTGGAGCACCATTAAGCCTCACAGCAATTCCTAATTTTCCTCCTTTTCCTGAAGTCTTTTCAGCAACAACAGGGCTCACACCTTGCTGGTACTTAGAAGCACATTGAGAACAGATGTACCGCTCCTTGTAACCTGAATGCAAGCAGGGGTGCTGAAGCTTCTTCTTTCCATTTAATATTTCTACCTTTTCGGTATCTGGAAGCTTCTTCAAAAGATGAAGGACAGACTTTTCAAATGCATCATTCAAACCATACCCTGAGAGAGAATATGCAGTGAGATGATGATTCATAGATCCGATTCTAATATTTAAACTTGTTTTAGCATTTGCAGATTTGTCATTCTCGAAAGTAACCTGCAATGAAGAACCACCCAAATCAAGTGCACCATATGTCTGCATTTTCGGTTTTGTACCCAGCATACCTGCACGATGGTTAAGGGCTATCCACCCGAAGTAACCTTCTTCCATTCCGGATATAATCTTAATCCATTCTCTTCTACAAAAGAAAGGGGAATTCTTGAGTATAGACCATGCATTGTCTAGAAGCCACTTTGAATCCTCACTGGGTAGTCTGCGAACTCCGGCTGTGGTGTAAAGGAAGACAGATGTAGTCTTATGAGCAATTTCTGGAATTTGCTTCTCTGCCCACCTAATTAGAGGTTTTATTGCAGCCCTCAAGCCAGTAATATTATGCACCAACTTATGCAATCCAGGCTCAGTCTCCATTCGATTATAAGCCCGGCCACTCTGAGAATTAGGCTTCTTTTTGACACCCTCAGCCAAAGGTTTTAAGTCAATAGGAAGACTTCCATCTTTGTTGTGATTGATATATGCCTGATAAATATAAATTCGAGTCCCTGTACTTCCACAATCAAGGACCACAAAGTATTTGTATGCCCCTTGAGACCAATAATATGCATAAATTGACAAGTAATAAATTAGAACACCCAACAGCAATAGGCCAAGCAAAAGCATGAATGCTCGAAGCCATTTCTTTCGCTTAGATGGTGATCCCCCAGTTTGCAATGCTTTCTCCTTTGAAAAACTTGAACCAGCTGTTTCTCTCTTTAAGAAATTAGGGTATTTATTGGCGTTTAAAAGGGCTATATCCGGCTCTTTAGGATCAAAATCAAGATAAGAGGAAAAATCCTGAAGAGACGAAGAGTGTCTCAAATTGTTTTTGTTGTGGGTTAAAGAACTAGGGAAAGGAAATGAATCAAAAACTTCACGAGAATCTTCAGGAGGCGAAGATTCATAGGGTAAAATAACGGACTGTGGGGAATACCAATGAGATGAAACTGAAGAAAATATCTCACCAATTCGACCAAAAACCATTTTTGACTGTACTTCGGAATAACAATCAACACCTCTTTCAGTCTGTCAGTCCTAACCCTCCCATGATCATAATCGCAATCACATAGCAGTAAATAGACTTCAAATAAAACTCTATAAATTACCACTTTCTATAATAATTGTGACAAAATCGATAACCTCACAATGTTTGGTGGTGTGGATGCATCGAATATGAGCAATTGCCTCAATGTTGAGGAATACGAAGTCATCAATGTTCAGATCAGACTGACAGAGTATCGTAGGCCAAAGCGAAACGCTCTAACGAAAGAGATACAGACTCTAAACAATCAGTCAATGTGCAAAATTAAAGAGTGCGCGATAAATGCATTCGAATGAAGAAAAACGCAAAAAAATAAAATAAAAAGAAGCTTAAAGTTAGGGTTTGTTACCTCTACAAAGTTTTATCAACAGAGCAGGAGCAACGGATCGGGAAGAAGAAGAAGAATGAAGACAAAGACCGCCAACAGCAAAAACAACAACGCAACCACAACCAACACTCAACTCTTAAATATATATATATATAATTTCTTTTTCCTTAGAATACTAAATGAGGATAAAATTGGGCTTTGGTTATCGAAAATGGTATATAGTGGGAATCTAGTTTGTTCTCTCAATCTCTCCCACTGTCCTACACTCTCTTTTTCTCAGTATGTTTTGATCTCCACAGTTTTAGATCCAACGTCAACCGAAGCACCATCACCAAAAGGCCAACTCTTTCTTCCTCTTCAGTTTCCCTCTTCTCATATTTATTTATTTATGTTGCTCAAACTTTTCCTATTTATTACTCTTTTATGTATTTTATTCCTAAATTTTCCATTTAAAAAGGTTCCGCGATTCGTAGAACACATTTTTTTCCTTTCCAACAAAACGCAAATTCTGAAAGAATTTCAAAACATAAACAGTTAATTACGTTTGGATTATTAGCCTTTCAAAAATTATGTTTGGATTAGAACAATGCTGCATGAATGATTGATTTCTCCAATTATGTTTACCCATAATTGTTTAAAGGGTAAAATTGGGTTGCTCTCTAATTAAGATTCAGGTGTAACTTAATTTTAGTAGTATCATATGGTTTTTCTTTTTTTCTTTTATGTGTCCTTTAACTATGTTTATTTCTAAAAATATATCATTTAATCATTTTAATTTTTTAAAAATATATTAATTAAGAATTTTTTTAATATTTTATATTATTTAATGAATTATATCAATTAAATGAAAAAAATGTGAGAAACAAATAACATTCATTTACCTGCTTTCTAAGTTTCAAAAATAACAGGAAGAAATAAGTGAAGTGACTCATTGACTGTGTTTGGAGTAAAAGACATTCAATAACTTAACAAAGTTTTTTTTTTTTTTTTTGGCTTCAAATTATTGTAGAACAACAATGATGTGACAAGTTATTATTTATTAAGAAAGAGTAAGTATAATTATTTTAAATGCATATCCAAATGCTCGTAACCAACTATCCATTTCTAACAACTTAAATGTACAAAATATTGAAATAATTATATAATATTTACGATTTTCTTTCGATAACCTCTTTCCCATACAACTCTAAATTTATAAATAAAAGGTATAAAAGGCACCCATCTTAATTTAAAATAATTAATAAATCTGTGTCAGATGGTAGATTGCATTGATGGAACAAATAGAACTATGGATTAGGGGGACAAAACCTAGGATAAAATTGAGTTCCATTGGGTTGGGTTTTATTATAATTTGATTAACAAAACTTATTTACAGGATTTGGGTGCTAAAATTTGCAATCCATAGAACCCGACTCTGCCGAAGTATACAACTTCAAAAAATATTTAAAAAATACAATTGATATCAGTTAAAAACATTAGAATATTATAATTCTGTATCTGAAATGAAAATTTATAACCTAGCTAATGGGAGAGGAGGAAAAAAAGAAGGGGGAGATCCTTTTTATATTTTATATTCCTAATATGGTTCTTATCTGGTCTGGAGGATGCCTTGCCAGGGACTTGGGGTCCGGGTAGCCATTCTTGGAATCCATAATTGCATTATATATAAGCTGGTAAGCTTCAGCCAGTGATCTAGCCAACTGAATTGAAGCTTCAGACCGCAACTTTGGAACCTGCATCTGCTCAAATTCAGGCAGCGAGCTCTCACTTCCCAAGACCAGGCCAAAGAAAGCTTTCAAACATTCTGACAGAGAAGCTGGAGATGTGTCCTCCATCTCGGCCAGCAGGTTTCCAACATTAGTATTGCCAGCATCTTTGTTACATGAATTGCGAAAATGATTCATCTTCTGCAACAACCCACATTTCCTTAGGATGCTTTCAGCTTCCTCTTTTACTAGGATACGTATATGTTTATCTATCATAGCTCCAAGGTTCTTAACATATTCAGCAGCAACATCATGACCAAGCAAGGGTTGCTGGATGGCAGACAAGCAGTTGACGAGGAAAATCTTGGATGGTGTTTCATTGTTCTGCACAAATCATGAATAGGAATGAGGAACAGAATGCAATCAAGAAACTACACATGACATTGAAGTGTCAAAACCTCAAATTCAAGAATGCTGTCTTAGGTGAAAACAAAAAACTAAGCAAAGTGATTTCCTCGTCAAATCCTTCATCCACATTAATCTGACATAATTTGTATTCCAGAGTAACTCAACAAACCTTCAGTGGAGAATTCCAAATCCATGGATTATATGTGTACCTTCATTGAAAGTAGTGAATGTGTCATAATAGTTATAGCTAAATGCCAGTAATGGACAGCATTGGGCTGGACGGTCAGTGAACAAAGCTGGCGCCAAAAAAGGGACTTGCTGGAGCTTGGCTTTTGGTAGCCTAGGCTTGCTGATTTATAAACAATTTCAAACACAATTCTACAAGACATACACACACACTCAAAATAATCACTCAATCTCTAAACACCTCGAAGGCTTGAACAATATGCTGTCAAAATCATTACCTATATTTCATAGAACAAATACCTTGATTCTTTAAAAATGTGTTGAAAAATCTGATTAAAATACTTCCATACCATTGACTACATTTACAAAAGTTAATTTCAGTTCAGACCTCCTAAGATAATAAATCATTCAAAAGATCCCAATAACCCCTTTAATTATGTTTGTGCTAAACGATAACAACTATTCCAGACACTGATTTTACCGGTGCATGAACATTCAAGGCACTATTGTCAATTACATCAGTCTAAACAACATCAATCAAGGCTTCCTTATGATGTCCAAGTGAAAAAGGCTGCCTCTAGCAATATTCAACCTCCAATGGGAAAATTATGAAACTTGATAATTAGAGAAAAAGGAGAAGGTAAGGAAAGAAACCTGAGAAGAAGAGACAGAACTGCTGTTGGACAATAATGCATCCACTGATGATCTACTACTTTCACCTAAGTTAGAGCTGAGTCTTCTTCGTGATGAATGGGTCACTCCCTTGGATTTGTGAGCCTCTGCAGCTTGCTCACACATCTGAAACCATTCAACAACTTCAATGCTTCTTTATTTATAAAAGAAATAAAAAAACTAAATATAAGACTATAATTGAAAAGATAGCTAGTTTTCGTGTATTACAGTTAGTCAAACCCTCTAACCAGTTACAACACTGATATATGTAAGAGGGATGCTAAAACGCTGCTTCTTTTGTCACCATCACTAAAATAAATTAAGTGGTGTTTCGACATACATCTCAATGATCTCATAGATTAATTTTTAGAACGTATGTCCATTATGGGCTAGAACTGTTTGCTTGTTGATACTACCAAGTATATTGTAGAAACATTTATCTACATTCTTTCCATATTAAAAGACCAAACTCGATACTAATAAGTCATCAGTGTCAACAACACACCTGAATAATAGGGTTTAGCAATGAAGATATTACTGGTTCAAAATCAGGCTTCTTTTGAGAAGCAAGAACCATCATGCTCTTATGCATCTCAATTATTTCAAGCAGTACAGAGACTCCTTCCCTTACTGGGGGCGGTGGGGAAAGATCAACAGCAACAAGGGGAGGATACCGTAAAAGCTTTTCTCCTCGGCTTTTTAGAATGTCAAAAAATGTCTTCTGAGCAGCGCCAGTAAGTGTCCAAAGTGTATTGGACAAAGCTGTATCTTTCCCAAGCAAATCTGATATCTGCCAGTAAATAAGGTGATGCAGAGAAATAACACATGCGGAAGAACTTATAACATATCAACGAAAAAAAGGTGGAAAGACCAAACTCACAGTGAAGCTGTAGAACTCCAGAGTGTTACTGAGTTTGTATGATACTATAAGACTAGGCTGAGACTGAAGAACTTGTTCAACTCTCACTTTGAAAGGCCGGCAAACTCCTTCAAAAATTCTATCCAAAACAAAAGTTAAGTCAGATTCTGTCTTTCCAGAATCACTTTCCAAGTTCTTGGAGAACTGTTCCTCGGATGGTCTGGAATCTACTACTGCATCAGGATCTAGTAATACAAGAACAAATTCTCGTTCAGATGCCAAAGCCTGCATGGATGAACAAGTGGCAATAAAGTATGATTAACATTATTTGAAAGCAAATAATAAATTATACGAAGATTGCAACTGAATAACAAAACATCTGACCCACCTGATGTAACCACCCTAGCATGTCACCAACATATCTCAAGGGATCATGAGCATGCACTTCAATAGGTCGAGGCATACCACCAGGTCCTCCACGTGTAAGAGCACTAATAAACCTCCTAAACAATGCATTATGTCTCATATTTGCCACCTGGAATGTGAACAAATAACTAAATAAACAACAACAAACTACTAGGAAAAGCACAAGCATTGTTATCATTAAATACGATCCAAATAGAATTACCTCTTCTGCACAGTACTTGAAAAGGACAGGTCTTTCCTTAAGGCAACGGACTGCTGTCCTCAAAAGCTCACCAACTTCAGGATTATCAGTGTCTCCCAGTTTTCTACATTCAGACTGAACCCACCTAGACGGAATAAGATCCATGTATCATCTAAACTAGGTAAATACCTTAATGGCAAATAAAATTGAAAGCAGCATAGAAAAGACAAATGAATATAGAGAATACATTATCCATAAAATATAACGCCAAAACAGATAATAACTACTTTAACCAGCCATCAAATTTTTACAGCATAATGAAAAAGCAGAATTGATGGCTCAAAGAAGTTATAGAGAATATCTTAAGGAGTCAAAGATAATTCCTTATATCTGAGTATAAAGACCTTGAAAAAAAAATCGTATGGTAATAACATTGTCTAAATAACAGTGGTACTGGAAAAGAAGCAAATGTCAGCAAAATGAGTCCAGATAACAATAACTCTTATATTCCAAAATTACGGACTTAAAAGTGTGTGATATTCATAATCACTGCTCACTTTGCCCAAGAAAATTACAATTATAAGGAACAATGGAGAATAACTGAACCTAATATATGCTTCAATCAACTTCTTTTACTTTAAAGGAGCTTCACCTGCAGAGACGCTCATAGGCTCCCTCTTGATACACGGCCATCATATCCATCAGCTCTAGACCAGCACGCTGCACAAAAAGCACAAGGGAACGGTCAGGTCAATTTATAAGACATGATAAAGTTTAATAGAAAGGCATGGTAAAAAGAGAGTCAAATATTAGCAGAAGCCACATGACATTAAAAACTCTTGTATTTATAAGAGTACATCTTGGGTATGAGGGCATTTTGTTCTTCAAATCCCCTAAATGAACAAGAGAAACTGATAAATATAGTAACAAATGCCAACCAGTAAGGTGAAGAGAACGGACAAGACAGGTCTTCAGCTCTTTTAGAGACATTCACCAGTCAAAAACACAGTAACTAACAACCAAGAAGCCGCTTCTCATAACAAGACATGCAACAACTAACGAATACTTCAGCTTTTGTGCACAAACAACACACAGAGAAGGAGTCATTCAAGCAAAACAATTCACATTATGAACACGAAGTCTTTCTTTTTCCATTTCTTCACAGCCACTAAGCCCGGACATGATGAAATTTATTTCTAAGTGTTATCATTTTCAAATCTTACCCTCTTAGTAGCTTCAATCAACTTAAGTAAAATGTAAGTCGATCACGAGGTCGGTATCCCTCATGAGTCAGGAGAGCGTGTGAGAGATGTGTGTTACCTGGTGATGGGTTCTCAAGAGCATTTTGCAGTTGGAATGGATCTCCTGAACATGAGTAAGCGCTTGGAAGAAATTCTCATTCAAATCATCATCCCTCAGAGCATTCATCTGTAAATGTAACACACCAATTAAGCACACATCATCGATCCAGGACCAAATGCAATAGAAATAACCACACAGAAATAGAAAAAAAGTATAACCTCGTCATTAGACAGTTGATAATCGCGAAGGAAGCAATTCACAATCTCCTGCCTCTGCGTAGTAAGTTCAAGTTCCTGCTTGAGTCTTTCTGTTGTGCTGATGATATCACCAGTGGAAGAACTACAACTAATGAGGGCCTTAGATATTCTATCGCAGCAATCAGCTAGGGACTGGACCTCTTGCTCCACAAGATCCAAAGCCTCCTGAGCGGCATGGAAAGTATTAAGGAATTCATGATTGATGGAAAGCGATCGTTTCTCGATGGTGGATCTGAGGTTTCGACGGGACTGCGGGGTGTTTTCAACATAGAAAGAGGAGAGAGTGTTGAGAGATGACAACAGATCGGGCGAGTCAGTCCGGGTCGACTCCAAAACCTTCTTCAACTTCCGTGATAGACCAGGGGCTAGAGTCCCAGTCGTCGTTGTCCTCCCCATTGTTCTTGTTTGTTCGAAATTCTATTGAATAGAAGATTAATTCGTGTTCTTTTAAATCGTTCTCATTCTGAGTTTCACAACGTTAATGAAATGAAGATGACGGAATTCAGGAAATAAAATAATACTACCGAATGGTAGACAGTACACGAGTAGATAGCATTGTTGTGAAGTATTGGTATTTGGCAATGGATCCTGTAAAAAAAAATATTGGTAATGGATCGTGATGAAAGTCCAAACCATGATGTAATAAGATTTGGAAATTTATGGGCCGTAACCGCCCGTAAGTGAAGTTATATCACTTATTTTATTATCACGGATCGATTAAAAATATTTAATCAAAAACAATTTTCATAAAAGTAAATGATTGTTAAATTTTTTAAAGACTTTTATTTCTTAACATAAACTACTATCAATTTTTATCATTTTATTAAAATAACAATTATATATTTTTATAAATTGATTAAAAATATTTATTCAAGTAACATTTTAATAAAAATAATTATTCCCTTAAAAGTAGACGATCATTTAAGATTTTTGAATTTCATAATAGATTAACACAAAAAAATCGTATCAATTTTTGTCATTTTATTAAAATAGGAATTACATATTGAAGAAAAATAATAGAACAAACTAAAATTCTATTAGAAAAAAATTGAATGAAGAAGTTCTTAATCAAGAAAAAGTAATAATGTTAAGTTAGATATCATAAAACCAAAAAATAAGAACATTTTCTAAAATCAAGATAAAATACTCTACAAGTAAGATCATAATGATTTCATACAGTAACTTGAATGTAAAACAATATTAAGAAAATTGTAATTATAAACCACATTCAACTGAAATGAGTTGAATGTAGTTGAAGAAACTAAACAAGAATTTTATCAACTAACAAAAAAGAAAATTGAATATCATAAGTGTCTTTATTGTATAAAGGACATAGAATGATCCACACTTCAGTATCAAGAGAAAACTTATCGATAAGTGATTTTTATTAAATATATATCGATATAAATTTTTAAAAAGGAAGTAAGAGATAAAATAAAATATAATTCTTATCATTTTATGTATCTTTATTTTAGAAAAGGAATAAAGAAATAAAGATAAGATTTAATTTTTATCCTTTGACGTATCTTTAAGATAAATATGTAAAATAACTACTCTTATGTCTAAAAAAACCCTAGGGAGTATAACAAGTCTTAACACATATCCAAACATCATTCTCTCCTTAGATAATGTCTAGGCAAACTTTTATAGAATAAATTAGTAAGAAATTAAGATCATAATAATCTTATTTTCCTTCGTAAATAAAAGTTTACTTTTTTCTATAAATCATTATCTTTCTTATATCTTAAACAGAAGTATAAATCTTATCATTGATTGAAGGTAGAAAGTCATTACTCTTAATCTAGAGAGTGAGGCTTCTAACAAGGTAAATAAAGATTAAATACAACGAAGCAGAATAAAAAAGTGAACCCGTATTCATTAAAATAAAGTAAGATTAAATAAACCGTAGATTATGTTTGTTTGTTAAAAATCCAAAAATTAGTAAACTAATCAAAATTTATATCTTAAATCAAAATTTTAAGTAGAGAAAAAATTATTTGATATTAGAGCAATGAAATTAATAAAAAATAAATAAGTGAAAATCTTTAATCAATAAGCTTTACAAATTCTAATAAAATGTTTTGTAGCCTTTATAGACTTATAAAATAAAAATAATAAAAAGAAGGATAAAATTGTCATTTATTTTAATGGAAAAAATCAAAAGTGTTTTATTTAGATAAAAATACCTAATTTTAGAGAATATAATCTATATAAATCATTTTAAAACATAGTAAATAATTGAAACTTTTTTTCATAAATTTCGAATAAATAATACTAAAAGTTTATATATTTTAAATTTAAGATGAATGATATATCATATTATTATTTATAAATATAATCAATATCATATAATTATAAATAAAAATATTATATCATATTTACCGTAGATAGTACTAATATAAATAATAAGATAGAAGTTTTTTTTTAATGATAAATAATAATGAGAAGCATGTTCTAGTTGCATCTATTGAATATCTGTCAGCCACATGTTGGCAAACTTTCTCTTTCTTCCAAATAGAAACAAAAACCATAACTTTCCAATAGTTATATTTGCATCTATTGAATATCTGTTAACAAATCTTGGCAAACTTTTTATCATCTTCCAAATAAAAACAAAAATCATAACTTTCCAATAAACATCCACTAAAACTACATCGTCAACCGTTTTGCAATTTGTCCAAAAATCTATATAAATGTCTAAGGAAAAAAAAAGAAAAAGCTTTAAAAATGTTTGTTTTTATGACAAGTTGTAACTTGTAACTCCTACTACGTACTATAATAAATATGCTCAACCATTCTACACCAACTAAAACTAGCTATAAGAGCTACAACACCCCTGAAAACTTATTATACGCAACAGTTGCATGTTAAATTAATAGATTTTAGGCTAGTACTTATGTCATATGTGTAATTAATTATGTTAAACTACATAGTCATTGGTTACTTATTAAAATTAACTCTAGATCTCCCACACGAACATGATAAAGTTAATCATAGTAGCCTACACGTGCTAAAATGTTAAAGCCCACAAGGCCACGATCATATCTTATTAGTATTATATAATCAGATTTCATCACACCAATATCACAATATATGATTTTTTTTTAGTTCAAACTAGTTTTTTTGGTGTGAATTTTTTTAAAATATAATTTTATTTCTGTTTTGTCACATTAGTAAACCATGTATGTACTTAACTGGGAGTGCCCTGTCCACGTCTCCACCAACAAACTAAGAACGTCATTTTTTTTTAAGATACAAATACGTACTAATATTTATTAGTTATAACAATTTAATTTCTTTATTATTCTTTTAATAATTTTTATTACGAAAAAGTCATAACAACAAAAAAATAAATGATTAAATTTTATATTTTTATCTATTTTATAGACATTATTGTATATTACTAAAGAAAATCTATAAAATTAATATATCAATAATAGTTTAAAAAATATAATAAATAAATAAAAATAGAATGAAAAATTGGGCATATGTTATTATGCTTTTCTTTTTCCAAAACAAAACTATTAAGTTATTAAAAAAAAATAGACAAAATTATTCTTCTTTATATATTATCATTTTTTTTACTTGGATCTCCATCTCTTTTTCTTTTACTCTTTTTACACATAATCTTCCACCATCTCCTTTTATTTTTATTGTTCTTTTGCTACGAATTTAGGTATATATATTTATAAGTTGTATATTACACATCATGCATATGATATTTATGTGTAGATTCTCATAAGTGAATTTAACTCTATTATACTAGTCTAACTTGTTAAAAATTATTTCAACTACGCTCAAATATATAAATAATTTTTTTTTTTTTTTATTATTCTACACTTTAGTTTCTTTATTCTTTTTTTTTAATTTGATCATTTATTTATTTGTATGTTTTGATGCATTTAGTTAAAAAAATTAAGATCAACTTAAAATTTGACATCAAAAGTATATAAAAGCAAAAAAATCAAAGTGTAAAAATAAAAAATTTAAGAAACTAAATTATAAGAAAAAAATAAAGGGATATAAATGTGAAAATTAAAGAATAAAATGGACCAAATTATAAGAAAATTAAAGTAAAAAATATATAGAAATTTTAGAGACCATTTATATAATTTATAATTACAACTAATTATAAAATTAAAAAGATATTATTATAAGGAAATACATATTCTTTGTTTGCTGCCTTTTGTATTTGTAAAGATGAAAAAAAAACGTTAAACAATAATATTCAACGCCAAAAAGAGACGCACATGTTGTTGATTTTGTAGCATAATGGCTAAAAATTATTTGAATTAAACTAACAATAGTTTAAATTTATTTTTAAGGGAGATATTATATTATCGGCCGAAGTCATAATATGTTTAAGACCATAATATGTTGAAATTACTTACATACGAGTTAAAATAATTTTTGTGGTTTATTTTTAGCTAACTTAGTGAAAATGCATTCAAAATTAATTTTCCGAATTAATAATTTTAAGTATTTTTGAAGTTACGTGAATTGGGTATTCTAAATTCACATGTATATTGCCGAGCCCTTTATCTTCTTACACCTTTTATTTTTGATTTGTTTATTATTTCTATCTTTGAATGAGTACAAACTCTTGTATTATCGAAATAATTTTCTAATAACAATAATAATTAAAAAATTATAACACTCTTACTAATATTGGATAGATTTTATCTTCCAAAAGTAATATTTACTGATCTTTGATTTCGATAGATACATTTTCAAACCAAATATATTATGAGTCAGGCCATTCAAATTATATATAATTAAATTAAAATTAAAATAATATGAAAATTATATATAATATGTATATAATAATATATTATAAGTACAAATTATACATAATGTTTATTTATTTATATATATTGTGTACATAAATTATTATTTATGTATATTATATACATAAATTATATATATACATATATGTAATTAACATATTATTTTAAAGATAATTTAATTATGTATAATCTTTACATGTTATTATGAACTTAATGTTATATATAAATGTTTCTCTTGATATATATATTTTTAATTGAAATATAGTTCATGTTTATTAATAATGAAGAGGTATTATGAAAGAGGATAATTTATGTAGTTATAAAAAAAGTTTAAAATATCGATATTGATTTAAATATTGAGACTTAAATTGTACTAAAATATCAAATATATTATCGTTTTCGATGAAAAATTTAAATTTTTTTTAAAAAAATATGAAAATTTTATAAAATATTAAAATAATCAATTATTTATATTTTAAAACTAATTTCTTATTTAATATATATATATATATAAGAGTTATGATATTTAATTTGATCAATAAATCAACTAATTAATCATAATATTAAAAAAATAACTAGTTATAATCTAAAATAATTATTTAGATCGTAATTTTTATTATTATTATATAAGATAATATTGGACGGTATATATTAGAGTTTAAACTATGAAAAAAAGAAATATATAGGTGAAACTAGTAAATTAAATGTAAAATTATTGTATAATTAAAAAAAGTATAAAATATTGATTTAAATAAATATTATTTTGCTTGAAGATAAAAAAAATTATAAATAGATAAATTTAACAGTAAATTATTTACAAAATAAAAAAAGTAATATGAAATGATATTTTATTAATATTTATCAATAATTTTGCAATAATATTTATAATATCTATGATATTTTGATAAATTTTTTTATTATATATTTTTTCTATAAAGATATTTTATCGATATTTAAATTTTTAATTAGTTATATAATATCATCACGTCTTAGCTTTCTTTTACTATATAAATTTATTTTGTATTAAGTTATGTAAAATAACAAATGAGGAATAATTATTATAAGTTAAAAAAAATACTTAATTATCTTAATTAATAATAATATATCATATAGATTATTATTACACAAAAACTTAAAAGAAATCTTTAGCAAAAGATATATGTGACTCACTATACATATTGAAAAAGAAAAAAGAAAAAAAAAGAGTTTATATTATTATTTTATGTGTTTGTGATTAACATCATTACATCAACCATAACTAACGACCATAGATATTGTGATTCTCCCACCATCAGCTGGTTTCGGGATCGGGAATAGTATTAAAGAGTACAACTGTTGACATCAATTAATGTATTAATCATTTCCACGAAAGAAAGCTAAAAGTAAGTGGGAGTACAACTAAATGAAAAGCCAAAAGGGCTCAACGAAAACCACAAGAGAAAAAACACGCGTGGTTGAGTCGCGGGTTCGGCTGTCTACAATGTCTTTTAATTAATATATTAAAATATATATGTATAATTATTTATTATATTTTTATATCATTATTATTAATTAAAATTAAAATTAATAAAATATATTTGTATCGATAACAATTTAAATTACGTAAATATCCTTGCATATTAACAAAAGATGTGATATTGGCAAAATTAATTTTATAATACCATTACTCTAAGTAAAAAATATATATTAATTGAACAGTCTGGATTTCAATAAAAAAAATATTTTTTAAATTAAATATAATATAATTTAAAATAAAGAATAATGAATCAGATTACTAACTAAAAATAAAAAAAAAATCTATAAAATTAACTCATAGGACAAATTGAATTAGACCTTTTTTTTAATGGTTTGGGTCGGATATTATTTGGGAATCAATAACCCGAATCGTTTAACATGCTTTTGAATCATAATTTAATATAAAATTTAAAATAAAAATACAAAAATGGTAAATATTATCCTACCCAAACTGTTACTAGAACTTAATTTAACTAAATTTGCTGAATAATTTGCTTCAAATTAACCCATACGAGTCAGTTATTCCTAAATTGTTAGGTTAAATTGACTTCCTTAACATAACCAACTAGCTCTTGAATAAATAAATTTCACACAAATATTCAGATTTTATATGATTTTATCTTCCGACCTTCAATTTGCTATTTGAATAGTTTGAGATTAAGAAACTGAGAATCTCGATATAATAAATATTATCTCTTTGGTTTCTTCTGGGATATCATATATTGATATAAATAGTAAAATACTAAAACTTTCTTATAAGAAAGTGAAGATAAAAAATTATTTCTTTAAACGTCACATATCTTAATATTTTTGTGATCTCTTATAAGTTATAAATATGTGTTATATTTTTATTTAATAAAAAAGATATATGTATTTTATTTAAATATAATAATTTTAATTATTAAATTTATAATAATTTTTGTAATAATAATTTAAATGAATACATATAAATATATTATTAATAATTAAAAATATAAAAGAAGAGAATATTAAAGATGTGAAGGCAGCATCACAAAAATCCAAATAGTAAGTGGGATTGGGACCCACATGATAAGAAGAAAAAAAAGATAATTGAAAACGTACCGGCCTACTTCTTACAATGATTAAAAATTAAATATCTAATATAAAAGTAAAATAAATATAAAGAAAATTACTACCTTCCAACAAAAAAAATCATTATATTAAATTAATGGGATCAGTTTTTGAGTCAAAATATCGGCAGCTTTTAAGAAAATATTGTATTTTTTTTGTCATAATCTAAAAACAAATTAAATTAAAGAAGAAATTCATTAAATATTTGTTCCTAAAATTCTTTTAATTTATTCTTTTGATAAAGTTTTTTTAACTTTTCATGAGTGACTTTCGAAATTTAAAAGAATGTTGTGTTATATTTTAACTTGAAGTCGGTACTTAAAATTAAAAAGTTAATTATTAATTAACAAATTAATTGGTTAATTATTAATTTTGTGATATGAAAATTTTATTTTATATAATATTTTTATTTTTATTTTATTATACTTATTATATAATATATTTATTATAATACGGTCCCACGTGTATATAAATACCAGGTGAGCAATATGAAAAGTTGTACTCCTTTTATAGTTTGAACAGCCACAGAAATAGGAAAAGAAGAAGACGAAGGTTAGACACTTAAATATGATCAAGAGTTGCAAGAAATATTGGAGGCATTGTGTGTAAGCTTTATATAAGCCATTACATAAATGTTATAGTGTGAATATAAGTTATAAACACACGCCTTACCATGCTAACAACCTCACATATACAACTAATAAAATTCTAATGCACTCACGTAAATCACCTAAGAAGCTTACGACAAACTTAAGTCTAATGGCCACCTATAAGCTCATGGTCTAATGTGAGCTTAATTCTTAACTTATTAAACCTACTATTAGGAAGGGTTTTTCATAATATCATCGGTTTGTTTTTGGATGGAGTATATTTGATTTGGATTAAACCACCCATTAGTTTTTACATGATGAAATGAAAATTGATTTTTATATGTTTAGCACGTACATGAAACATAAGATTCTTAATAAAATAACTTACGTTTATGTTATCATAATAAATTATTGAAATATCTCGTAAAGTCACCTTCAATTCATCAAGCAATTTTTGTATCCAAACCATTTCACACACTTTATGCACAAGGGTTCTAAACTTTGTTTCAATTGATGATCTTGCAACCACGTAATTTTTGTTTCTATGTATGCCATGACACCATTAAATAACCAAATATACACATTAACCATCTATTGATCTCCAATCATTCGAATAAGAGGTCCAATATGCATATGTTTAAGTTGTGATTGATAAAGAGTGTGACTTGTAAATCATCATGTCATAGTTAAGTGTTCCTTAAAAATATACTAGCAACATTTTTGTAGCCACTAAATGAATCTCAGTTGGTTCATGTAAATATTGATATTATTTGTCCATTGAAAAACTTATTTCTAACGTTGTTAAAGTACAATAGTGTAAGACATCAATTATTGTACTATACAAAATGACATTAGTCATTGGTTGTCCATCTTGCTTGGTGAGAGATTGATCTGCCTACATACATATAAAGATTGATTTTGAGTTATTTAACTAGACCTTGTCAAAGAGATCTTTGATATACTTATGTTGGCTCAAATGAAGTCATTCATCTCTCTTTGTAACTTCTAATCTCAAGAAGAAACTTAAATCACCTGAATCTTTAATAGACAACATCAGATTTAACATGACAATTAAATCACTAATGAAGACAACATTATTTTCAATTACAAACATATTATCAACGTAAATGAAAAGTATCAAAAATATCTCATTTTTGTTGTAAATTATCATAGATGCATAAAAAATGGAGCATACAAAACCTCAATCCATTAAACAACTACTCAACTTGAGGCACCAAACTCGTGAAGCTTGATTAAAGCCATAAATGACATTCTTTAATATGCATACATGAGTAAGAAATTGCTCATTCTCAAATCCTTATGGCTATGACATGTAGACTTCTTCTACAATGTTTCTATTAAAAAAAGTTGTATTAACATCTAATTCACATATAAGCCAGCCTTAAAAAAGAGATAAACTTAATACAATTCGAATGGAGGATGGTTTTACGATTGTAAAAATGTTTATGTATAATCTAAGCCTTTTCTTTATTACAACCTCTTAACAACTATCATATACATATACTTGTTTAGTAGTCCATTAGACTTAGCTTGATATGAAACATCCATTTATTAACAATAAATTTGGTGACTTTAAGCGAAGGAACAAACTCCATGTATTATTTTAAATAAAATAATCATATTCATATTTCATGGCATGTTTCCACCTAAGGATAAGTAAAGTTTTCCTAATTAAGAAGGATTCATGAAAATGGACTATTTTGACCCTTTTTCCTACCAACAAACCTTTAATTAGTGTCATTGTTTTTAATTACAATATTTTATTATTATAAATTTTAAAAAATACACGTTAATTTTAAAATGACATTTTTTTCAAAATCATAGGAACTAAACGTTTAAGTTGAAAACTATTAGACTAAAACACTTATTTATTCAAAGTTATGGGATCAATATCACCTTTCTCCCATAAATTTTACGAGACTAGCTCACTATAAATTCAAAAACAATATCAATCTATAATTAATAATACAAATTTTGCAAGAAAAATCATAGATAAAAAACGAATTAAGTTAAAAAACTAATAATTATTTTTTTTGAGAAAAAAATATCAAAAGTATAAATTATGAAAAATTATATATAAAATTTAAAATATTCTATATTTAGAATTTGAATTTAAAAATGGAAATTAGAGAAGATACTAAATTTATATATTTAACCAACTTTCATAAAATTATAAAATTTCATATATAAAATCATATTTTAGTTAAATAGACATAGACACATATTAGTCTTAAAAATTTATATTTTACCATTCAACTTATGTCATATTTAGTTGGTAGGAATGAAATGAAATTGAATTGAAATTGATTTTTTATAATTTTACATTTAGTTATGCTATAAATTAGAAATGAAATAAAATCAATTATTAAAATAGAAGAACAAAGATTTTGTTATCTTCTTAATCTCGTTAGAAATCATGATTTTATTATCATGTAATTTTTTTCTTTAATTTTACTCTAACTTACAAATATAACTTTATACCATATATCTTATACTCTAATCCATGAATCTTAGATCTTAAATCTTAAACCACAAAACCCTAAATCTTAAATCATATTTAAAAAAAAATTAATAATATATTTATTTTTAAGTAATAATTATTTAAAATAATAATAATTTCAATAATATATTTTATACGAAAAAATAATAATTTAATAATATTATTTAAATTTTATTAAATATATAGATATTAAATTAATATATAATGTTTTTATCTCGTTACAATTGTAAACCGAAAACTATAATACTCATTACTTATTTAATTTTAATGGTTAAACCAAACAATATAATATTAATAATATTTTCTTTTAATTCAATTCTATTCTCATTTATTTTTAATTATAAAAAATAAATGTTAATGATTTAATCAAATAATATAATAATAATAATATTTCTTTTTAATTTAATTTTATTCCATTCTTTTTTTAATTATAAGAACTAAATGTTATCTTAATGCTTACCTAAAACGTATAACTGAACTGAACCCCACGTAGGCATGTGCCAATAGCAACATTTTTTCATGACGTAACATCCCGTTACTATTTTTAAGATTTTACTGTCACCTTATTCCATACTCGCTTTGTGTGCCGAATGATTAAAATTGTTTACTTTTTATTAATTTAAATTAAATTTAAAAATTATTAATTTTAATTTAATTTAATAATCTTATCAATTAACAAATACAAATATAAATAAAATAAAATTTATTGTTAAATTTATTTATAAATTATTGTCATATATAAAATATGACATATATAATATTTAAATTAATATATTTTTATTAAAATTTATTTTTTTATTACCACAATTAAGAAAATAAAATAAAAATAAAAAATATATCTGAATAATTATTAAATTTATTATCAAAATTTAACATTTATACTTATTTTTAAACTAAAATAATAATTTAACGTAATTATAATATATATAATATTTAAATATAATAAATTATAAAATAAAATAAGTATTTATTTATTATTTAATAGTAATTTGATCATGATTGAATTATAATTATATAAAAGTTATTAATCGAGATCTGAATGTATTGTATACTTTTAAATTTGATTTCAATTAAATTCTAAAAAATTTCAATTAAAATCAAACTTAATATAACTGATTTAATTGGTTTATATTTCTTAATTTAATTAAGTTGATTGAATTATTTGATCACTCACACTCGACACGATAAATTAGAATAAATTAATGTGTTTTTTTTCACTTAATATAATATTAAAATCATTATATTATTTTCATATATTTTATTATAGTAATATCATTAATCTATTGCAAAATGCTTATATTTTAATCAATTATTACAAAATAATAACTTTATACATTATAAGCTTTTTAATATTAAATAGTTATAGATTAATTTAAAAAAATGACATGTTAATATATTTAAATAATTATAATTAATTAATTTTAATATTTAATTTTTTGTTTTCAAAATTATTAATATATTGATGTTAACTACATTATAAAGATAAAAATATAAACATAAATTTTGATCTCCGAATCGTATGTTAAATTGTGTTTTTTATTAATTACTTTTTAAAAATTAAGGGATCGTTTTTATTTAGTTTTTTATAAGAAGGACGAGTCTATTAATCTTGTAACAAGTATGTATCTATCGATAATCAAAATGTGACTCATAAATTATTTGGATTGTTGGCTTATTGGATTAATTCAATACCATTTATTTAATATTCGATATGATATGATATAATATAATATATGAATAGAAAAAAATATGAAAGAGTAATATCAAACAACATGTAATGTATCAAGCCGTATCGATCTTAAAAAAATATAATAAATATATATATGTTCACTAATATTATATTACATATAATTTAATGATAATTGAGAAATATATATATCAAATTATATAAAATTGAATTCTTAAAAGCGTAAAGTTTAAAATAAATCATCACAATATTTTAATTACGACCTAACTAATCAAGTATGAAACGATACAAAAAAGTTCATGGTCAAGAATAAAGACATTGTTAGACTTCTATATGGACCACAAGTTCATATGATACATTAATTAACTTAACATAAACTAACACGTAATATTAAGACCTTTCAATTTGTTATAGGCATTATGTAATCCTAAAACAATTTAATAGTAATGATAAATTTTATAAATTAATGCACACATAAATTGAGTCATCTATATTATTTTATACTTATTTTATAATTATATTATTTAGATTTTATTATCTAAAAATTAAATTATTTTTATAATTTTAAAAATAAATATAATGTATGATATGATATAAAAATTATAGATAAAAGATACATATAAAATTAAATAAAATCAATATTTGTTAAAAAAATATTTTTCTTTATAGTAATCATAATAGGGGGTGATGTGACATCAGAAATGAGTGAGTGGGTGAGCATTCCACCAAATGATTTGAGATTTAATGTCCACTCCGTAATTGCGTTCCCCATGTGTCTCCTCCCACTTGAATTCGCGTGCTTGCCATGTGTTTAATTCTTAACTCCATCCCATAACACACTTGTCAGTATTCTTGTCACTCATGATTAAAAAAAAATATTCATGTCACTACGTGACAACTACTTGCTTTTGTTCCCCAAATTTTATAAAAAATAATTCGAGAAATTATAAATCATTTTTACCATAATAATTAATATATTAGAATGATACTGATTTGTAATAATTTAAATTTAATATCTTGTAATAATAATATTATTATAATTTATATTATTATTTTTATAATATTTTTTATTAACAATAATTTCATCTAATATTAATTACATTAAAATATAATTAATTATAAAGAAAAACATGTAATGATCGATGAAATAAACAAAAAAAAGAAAAACATGTATTTAGAATAAAAATAGAACACTTTCGAGATAGATTGAGGAGTCAAGATAAGAATGAAAAACAATATTAAGTTAAAATTTATATATCTTAAATCGATCGTCTCGATTGATCAAGACAAAGACATGCACTTAACACATAAAATTAACATTTTTCAACAACAACTTTTAATTATGACCATTTAATCAAGCAAATTTTAGTATATCTCGAATTAAATCATAAATTATGTTTATAAATACCTTTAAAGGTCATCAAAACATAACAATTATTACAATGATCAACGAAGATCAAAGAACACATATAAAATAACTTTTAGAAGAGATTTTGAATAAGAGATTTTAGTTTTCTATAATTATGATAATGATTCATATTGAATTTATGTTTACTTAAATTAATGATGTGATTGTGGGAAATTTTAAGATCTATATTATGATTTAATTAAGTTAATGTTATTATTAATTTAAGTTTCGAGTTTTAATTTTTGATGTGTTTTATTATATATTTGAATGTTAAAATTATGCATATATAAATTAGAGTTATTAACTATATATATATATATAGTTGAAGATGTTAGTACATAATTGTTAATATTATTTTTATTCAAAATGTTTCTTTATGGCTAATGACATAAGTATGATTGAATATATATGTTAAAAGTTATCAAATGTTATAATCTTATCTTCTTTAGTTATATCTTTTTAGATCTTAAAGTAATGAATAAATTAAATCTTGAAAGCATACTTAAGAATTGTTCACGATTCAGGTTTATTAATACTCATATCATTAATTCAAAATATAGTAAGAAAAGATTTGAAGTCTTAGGACTAAGGCTTTTAAAACTAAAGTTTAGAATTCAAAAAGAGTTTTAAATTATAAAAGTGATTTAGAACATAAGAAACTAATTTCTATTCATGACATGATTAATAAAATTGTAGGCTAGTGGTGAAAACAATCTCATAATCATATATTTATCATAAAACTTATGTAATTTACTTTTGTTGTTTGATGTTATTTTCTTCAAAGATAACTCAAAATCTATTTATTAATTTTAATTGGCTTACTAAAGAACTTAATTAGTAGTAGGAGTTGTTAATGATCATCATGAGTACGCAATCATTTGTTTTAAAATTATTTATCAAACATGTTAGCAATAACAAAAGTAATTATGGTATATCGTTACCAATAATTCATGAGAAATGTTAATATTGCACAAATTTGCACCTACATTGCTTATATCATCTTGTGTCAAAATTATTTTAGAAATTAAAAAATTTATTTTTTTATATAATACTAATATGTATCACAATATAAATGATATAAGTACAAAGTTGTGTGTCCTAAACATTACATATAATTCATAAATGATAACTTTATTTAATAAAAAAGAAATCAAATATATTTAATTGTAATGATATATAATAATAATATCGTGTAATCTTATTTTTGCAATAATAAAAATAGTAGTAACAATATTATTACCCTATTACAATTATATTTGTTTATGTTTTTATTATATATATAGTTTATAAATTGGGTGAAAATGATGGAAGTTTTATAGCTTTTGAGTAAATTAGTAGTTTAATCTCTTATATTTCAATTATTACGTTTTAGTTCGATAATTTTGCAAAAAGATTTACTTTAATCCCAATAAATTAAAAAAAGAGAAACAAAATCACAATTATATCAAAAGTATAGAACTAAAATGTACATTTATAAAGTTTAAAATAAAAATACTTTAATTAAAAGCAACAATTTAATTTTTTTTTCAAAATTATCAAACCATTGATGGCCTTCACAATATTTAAATCATTGAATAATTAACTTAGATAAATAATATATTAGATTATATAAAATTATAGATAAATATTATTCTTTCTATATTTGAAATAGTTTAAATTAGATAAGATATATTCTTTGTCAAAATATGGTATTAAAAAAAATACGTAGCTTATATAAGTATGTGTGAGAATGGCTATTGAACTAGATAGTTTGACTCCCAAATCTTATTATTTTGAAGCCAAATTTTAATCTCACTTAATGTTTTATTTATTTAATAAAAAATGATTTTAATTTCTCTCATTTTAAAAAAAATATTTTACATTTAAAATGATTGCAATTCAATTCAACATTTGAGTACCCTATGGTACATAATCCATTTGGATTAATCAAGAATATATCAATATAAATGTTAATCGTTTAATTCATGACTTACTTTTAAAATATCAATTTAAGTTATATTTTATTTTGTAGTATTTACTTTCTTTAATTCTTTTTTATTGATGAGTCAACAATCTAAATAGTTGACTCACAAATAATATAAAGTTAACCATATCCAAAATTACAAAATAATTTAGTTCAATTTACCTTGTGGTTCTCAAATCTACTCTTTTCCATTTATTTAACATAATAAATACTCATTAAAAGAAAACAGGTTTATAGATACGAAGAAGCTTCTTCACATCGACTGTGGAATAACATGTGTTACTTAGGTCATCGTTGTTTCCAAACATGACTCAACTTTTGGAGATTAAAGAAAAAAGGGATGCTACTAAAATGAAGTTTGGTGAGAAAATCTTAAAACAATTAATTCAAGTGAATCAATGTGAATTTGGCAAAAATTCTAATAAAGTGAGTAGTAAGAGAAAATGTGATACTAATAAACATAATTGGGCCAATAAATGCATATTTTTTCAACTAGAGTATTGGTCTAAACTAAAGTTAAGACATAATTTAGATGTGATGGATAACAAGAAAAATATTTGCGATTCTATTTTGGGAACTTTGTTAAATATTGATCATAAAACAAAGGACACATATAAGGCAATATTGGATTTACAAGGACACTAGGCATGAAATACATTTAGAGGAAAAAGATGACGAGGTGTAGAAACCTTTAATAATTTTTAATATGACACTTGATGAGAAGAAAAATATTATGCTCACTTATAAAGTCGGTTAATTTTCTTGTTGGATATGTTGCAAATCTTTCTCATAATATGAAAGTGAAAGTAGGTAAAGTGTTAAGATTAAAAATTCATGATTATCATATATTATTGTAAAGATTAATTTCGACTGATATATGAGGTATATTAGATAAAAATGTCTACTAACATAGGTGGAATTATGTAACTTTTTTCAATAGTTATGTTCATGATTTTATACATTAAAGATTTGGATAAGTTGGAAGAAAGGATTGTTCTTATACTTTGCAAGCTTGGATTAACTTTTCCCCCAACATTTTTTTATGTTATGGTTCAGTTGGTTATATATTTTCCACTGTAAGCTAAATTGCCTAGACTTGTTGGATCTCATTGGATGTATCCAATTGAGAGATATTCAGAAACATTAAGCAAAATTCTACGTAATAGTGCTCGATTGAAAGGTTGTATTGTCGAGAGTTATATAATCAATGAAACTTTGAATTTGTTTTAATGTATTTGAGTGGAATTAAAACAAAATTTATTAGAAAAGAACGAAATGTTGAGAATAGAAAGGTGACAAATGATAATTTAATATCAGTGGTTTCCTAGAAAACATATCCTATACATGCAAAACATGTTGGATTTTTCACTTGAACTAAAGAGTAAGATGTATTGATACATCCTTTCTAACTACGATGAATTTGAGCCATATCTATTGTTAGTTTTATGTTGCATTTTTCTAAACTTTTTAACTCGTAACCATTTATTTTATTTTCCTCAAAATGCATCACTTATATTTTTGAAATTGATATAGGAAACACATGAATTTTAAATCATGAGGATTGTTAAGCAAAGAACTTGAAAAATGACAGGTTAGTGAGTTCCCAATTTGGTTTAAATATCGGGTAGGGTACAATTTACAACTTAAACCATACTATGTGTCCTATATGCAAACATAGATTGATATTGATCATGTATTTCCTTATAGATATAAACACACGTACACAATGTTAATGAGAACATAACTATGACAATTGGTTGAAGGACCTTGTATTCAAGCATTTTCTTATGATGGTTGTGTAGTAAATGGTATACAATTTCTCACTTATCATCGAAATGAGAAACACATAACTCAAAATAGTGGTGTTATATATTGTTAGAAACTTAGGCCTAACTTAACCCAATAAGATCTCATTAAGTTAAGGGTTGCCTAAGCTTATAAGTAGCTTTGATGCTTTGTTCTTAGTCGATGTGGGACAAGGATACTTAACATCCCCCCTCCACACGGCGGACAAAGGTGGACATTAACGCCACGGTAAGACTGTGGTAGAGCCCAATTAGGTCCAAGCACATAGAGACTAGGCCCAACTCTGATACCATGTTAGAAACTCAGGCCTAACTTAACCCAATAAGATCTCATTAAGTTAAGGGTTGCCCAAGTTTATAAGCAGCTTTGCTGCTTTATTCCTAGTCGATGTGGGACAAGGATACTTAACAGCCCCCCTCCACACGGCGGACAAAGGTGGACATTAGCGCCACGGTGAGACTGTGGTAGAGCCCAATTAGGTCCAAGCACATAGAGACTAGGCCCAGCTCTGATACCATGTTAGAAACTTAGGCCTAACTTAACCCAATAAGATCTCATTAAGTTAAGGGTTGCCCAAGCTTATAAGTAGCTTTGATGCTTTGTTCCTAGTCGATGTGGGACAAGGATACTTAACATATATTACCTAGCTCACATGGCGATAAGGATCTTGATTTTTATGGTGTTTTGGAGGATGTGATTGAGATGATATATCCTAATAGAAAATCTATTTTTTTATTCAAATGTAAGTGGTTTGACACAAATTTGAAGAAGAGGAGCACTGCAAAATTATCATTTAATTTGTGTTGATATTAGTCAGACATGATGATGATCCATTCATATTGGCCCGTCAAGCATAACAATTATTTTATGTTCATCACACTCGTTTAATATTATTGAAAACTTCATTTTACTATACCACTTTGTATATAGAAGTTAATCTTTTGACTATACTTCAAAATATTATTGTGATGGTAAATAGTAAATATTAAATTTATTTATTTGCTAGTTTTTGATGGAATATTACTCTCTAATTCTAAATTATCTAATTGTTTATTTTGTTTTTGTTTTGTATCATATGATTAGTTAGATATGTCTTCATTTAACATAACATTAAACTATGTTTAATTTAATAAGAAACTAGAAAATTTTACATGTATAATATACTTTGGATTAATAAATGATGATAATTTTGATGTTTATTAATTAATTATATTATATGTATATATCATGTTTGTCATTTTATTTATATTAAAAGATTATAAATTATTCTATAATTAATATATATATATATATTATTCTATATTAATAGATTATAAATTACTTTTTTGAATATAGTAAGTTTTACTATAATTATTTTATTCACAATAAATTATATTTTCAAAAATTCATGCAAAAATTGTTAAAAATAAAATATTCTTACAAAATTTGCCAAGAAATCATAAAATTTATAAAAATATAACTATTTAATTAGAATATTCATAACAACTTTCCTACAAAATTAAAATATTCTTAACAAATTTTGCTTTTAAATTTTCTTTGCAAAGGTTGCTATGAAAATGATATATTCGTAGCAAATCTGGTACAAAAATATGATATTCATAGCAAGTTATATTTTCAAAATTTCAATGTAAAAGTGATTATGAAAATAACATAATTGTAGAAAATTTGCTTCGAAATAATATAATTCGTTGCAATTTTGCTTCAAAATAATATAATTCATAGCAACTCAGTTACGAAATTAAGATATTCGTAACAAAATATATTTTTAAAATTTCATTGTAAAAATTGCTACAAAAAAAACATAATTGTAGCAAATTTTTGACAAAATAATAAAATTCGTAGCAACTTAACTATGAAATTAGGATTTTGTAGCGAAATATATTTTCAAAATTTCATTGTAAAATTCATTATTAAAGTAACATATTCCTAAGAAATTTGTTACGCAATAATATAATTCGTAGCAATTTAGCTACAAAATTAGGATATTCGTAACAAAATATATTTTCGAAATTTCATTGTAAAAATTGATACGAAAGTAACATATTTGTATAAAATTTTCTACTAAATTATATAATTCGTAGTAATATAGCTATGAAATTAGGATATTTATAACAATTTTACTACGAAACTAAAATACTCGTAGCAAATTATGCTTTGAAATTTTCTTAAGTTGCTATGAAAATAGTATATTAGTGGCTATTTTGTTACAGAATTGTGATATTTGTAGCAAAACAATATACCATAAATATATTTTATTTGTAACAAATTTGCTAAGATATTATTAGTGGCTATTTTATTTAGAGGTCTACGTTAGTTAGGTTGGGACAAAATTTTGTAGTAAATTTAACTATGAAAATATCATGTTCAACAAAATTCATTTAATTACGGACCAATAGCTATGAATTTGTTATGAATATATTTCGTAGCTATTAGCCAATTTGCCACGAAATTGTTATCTACATCTAAAAATATTTTTCCTTTTGCATAGAGAAATTGCTTTGTATTTCAAGTATGATGTAATAATATAGAGTTATACCTCCCAATAAGACCGTTTAAAATTAATTTATTAGATTAATTGATATAAGAGTTTTCTTTAAAAAAATTTATTATCGTCAACCTTTTCAAGCAAAGGCTACATGATCTTTACTAAAGGTGTCAAAAAGTTGAGTCAATCTAGTATAATATGACTTAACTTGTGAATTAACATATTATGTTAGCCTATGACCCATATATGGGTCGAGTCTTGTCGTGCCTTGTCTTTATTTTTGGCTCGTGAGCTTTATTGTGTCATGTTGTGCCTCGCTAATAGAGCCATGCTTAATGGGCCAACCCAGCCTGTAGCTCGTTTATCCTATAGTAAAAATATCGGTATTAGGATTTAGATTCCTTACTTTTTATGTATCAATATTAACTATATTACACTTATATTTAATAATATATAAATATAATTTAATTTTGAATTAGTGTGTCAGGTCAGGCTAGCTCGGCATGACACGACACGACTTGACTCGTTACGAGCCACGGGCAATGTTGTGCCACTTATTTTTCACACATGTCGTATCGTGTCTAATATTTAATAGATTGACCTGTTTGATACCTTATTCTATACTCCTAATAAATAAACTCTATAGATTAAAAAATTAGAATATATGTCCATATTTCATCGATAATATTGTTATTAGTAAGGTTTAATATGGATATGAATATGAATATGTAGGATCGTTTTAATTAAATTATTAGTATATTATAGAATATCATAGCGTAATTTTTGTAAAAATATTTGTTATTATCCATGATATTATTTAATTTTTTTGAAATTTATGCAGTATAATTTTTAGAATTTTTTTTACTTTTTAATGAAAGTTTGTAAGTGAATAAAATTATTTTAAACATTTTTTATATCAAATGATATTTTAATGTGGTTCGAATATTAAAACGAAAAAATGATAATTTCTACTATTAAACCACTAGTTAAATCACGAACATACTATAAGATTTTCTTCTCAGTATAAAGAATGATGATGATGGAGATGGAGGAAACATTGCATCTAGTCTAGACATAATCAAATTTAAGTCCTTTATATTATGAAGCTAGTTATACACAATGCACACAAGATGAAAAATATAGGTATAGAGTTACTAGTTAAGAAATATATGTTATTGAAATAAATAAATAAGGAGATATCATAAATGATATAATAATATATTATAATCAAATAAGAGAATTATGACTACATGTTTATCTTTAACGAGTATTAATATAAATGAAAGTGATTGTTCAAGTAAGTGTACACAATTCTTATGAAATCTTTAAAAATCATCAAAATAATTTGCAAAATTTTTGGATAAGTTTCCTTAAAAATAAGAAGAGATCAATCAACAAACTTATAATGTTTTAATCATTATATTCAAACAACCTTTAACTACATGTTATGATATTAATATTACTTGAATCAAGATAACATTTGCTTTTAACACCATGAAAAATAATTTTGATGTTATTATAATATAATTTTTGTACTTTTTTAATATTAAAGTACTTTATTTTTACTCAATTTACTATTTTATTTGACATTAATTATTAATTTATTAAAAATACTATTGAATAGATGTAATGTTATTTGATTTTATCTATCTTAAGTTGTTATCTAAAGTTTTAATATTTTTAAATAATTGTTCACTTTTAAGTGATTTTTTTTGTCGATATTAATAACATTTTTGATATTTTCATCTGTAAGGATTATGAGTGTTAGCTATTTTCGTGGATAAAATATTTATCTGTAAATTTTTTTGTAGACCTGCTATCAAGTCTATCAAAAAAAGCCAAACAAATGCTCGAGTTCCAGATAATTGTACTTCAGGTATATCTTTGATAACTTGACACATAGGATTATATTTATGCATTTAATAGCACATGTTTATAAATCTAAAATTATTTTTAATGCTAAAATATGGAATAAGATATGACAAAAGATATTAAATAATATATACTCTAAAATAAGACATGTTAAAAGATATTAGATAAGATATATATACTCTAAAATATGATATGCTAAAAGATATTAGATAAGATATATTTTAAATTATAATTGAAATCTTTATTATAAGAAAAATAAAAATAAAAAAATAAAAAAATTAAGTCCTATTTTAGTAAATATATTTTATTTTGTAAGATTTAAGACTCGATTATAATTTTATATGATAGGTGATATATTTTTTTTCTTTTGAGTCTGTCTTGATAAGTCATAAATGAATTAATTAACATATTTGTGGAGTTTAAACATGTATACTATTTTAAGTAAATGTCAATATGTCATTATATGTGCGAAGTGTGCGTGTGCACCTTTTCTATTCTACTTATTTATTATATGATAAATAATCAAAATTTGAGTTAAAAAATGATGAGTTCTCAATTGGTTGTATGATTTTTTTTAATTAAATGAGCTCAATACCTTATGCGGCTATTTATAAAAAAACAACAAAACAAAAAAAAAACACAAAAAAAAGTAATCAGATTTTTACTCTTTTTTATTTATTACCTTTTTAATTCATTTATAAGTTAGAGAGTCATAGAACTTAGGGGGAGTTTAAAGCATATTGCACTTTTGTATTACTCTACTTTTACATTGCTATATCTTTAGGAGGAGTTTAGCTTCATTGCTTTGTCTAATACTTTGTCCTTTTCGTATGTCAAAAAGGGGGAGAAAATAATGTGTTTTACTTCCATGATTTTATTTTGTTATGCATATAAGGGGAGAACATATTTTTATTAAGCTTAATTAATATGAATGCATACTATATGACTATTCTTTACACTTCGCTTATTTATATGTAAACTGTACTAATATACAATGAGGCTTTCATGCCAAGTTGTCATATGCTTTATCAATGTCATTTCAGTTACTTAAAAGCTTGTCAAGTTGCAGCGAAGATGGATCTATCGGACCATAGGATAGTTCCACTATGGAGTCTGGGACATCATTGTATTTTATCTTTTTCCTATAAGTGTAATGTAGTGAGAGATAGGTTTTGTTACACGAAATGCCAAAGGGGGAGTTTGTAAGGACTATGAGTGTTGGCTATTTTCGTGGACAAAATATTTATCTGTAAATTTGTTTTTAGGCCTGCTATCAAGTCTATCAAGAAAAGCCAAACAAATGCTCGAGTTCCAGATAATTGTACTTCAGGTATATCTTTGATAACTTGACACATATGATTATATTTATGCATTTAATAACACATGTTTATAAATCTAAAATTATTTTTAATGCTAAAATATGGAATAAGATATGTCAAAAGATATTAAATAATATATACTCTAAAATAAGATATGTTAAAAGATATTAGATAAGATATATATACTCTAAAATAAGATATGCTAAAAGATATTAGATAAGATATATTTTAAATTATAATTGAAATCTTTATTATAAAAGATAACATAAAATATATTTTAAAAGAAATCTATTTTAAATAAGAGTTATCTTAATTAATGAGAATTACTAATCCTATTTGTAATAGAAAAGATATTTATCAATTACATAGGATTAAGGGTTTTAATTTTTCCTATAAATAAAACTCATTGTTCATTGTTTCAATTAACCATACAAGAGCATTCTTCTAATATTTTTAACTTCTCTCTCTTGTTTTACAAATATAAGATCATAATTCATTAGGCTTCTTTATTTAGTTAATCTATCAAATATTGATGGTTATATTTGATTGATTAATAAGCCTAATTATTTTTATGATATTTTGATATTATATTCTTATGGTTCTTCTTTATTTTTGTTCTTAAATTGTTAGATCAAATAATTGTTTTTGTCATATCATAATTATTTGATTTGATTATTAATCTTTAAAGAAGCTATTTTTATTTAACTTATATTTGATCTTTTTGGTCTAGGATTTGCTAGTTGATTTAATTTAAATAACATATGTTTTGAATCATCTAGTTAAGATTATTCATTATTAAATCTGTTCTAGAACACACACGGACACTTGTATTTTTGTGCTAACTATTTTGCAGTTACTTTGGGAACGTATCTGATTGGTGATGAGTGCTCAAAAAGCACTAAAATAACCATGATTTTATGCACATTAATTGATTAATATATATATATATATATGTTTTATCATATATTTATATATATTTGTCTTTTTCGGAATCACGGGTATTTTTATTGTTTTTCAGGTATTTTGGCTTAAAAACGTAACTTAAAGACTCAAAGAGGAATACTGGAAGCAATACATCACAAATATATTAATAAATAAATGGAAAAAGGTCAATAAATATGGAAAAATTGGATAAAATGGGTCAAAAAGGTCAAAAAGGAGAAAATCGCGCCACCGCGCCCCAACGCCCAGACCCGCGCGTGCCAGCGCCCAGCCGCGCGCGCAGTAGCCCCAGTCCCACGCGCCTTGCCCCAGATCCGCGCACGCCCGCGCACGCCATTACTGTTCACGGGCGTGCCCCTACGCGCCCAGCTGCCCTACGTGCGCGCCGACGCCCATTTCGCCCCATTTTTCACGTGCAGCCGCCCCATGACGTCATGCTGATGTCATCAATGACCTCAGCATTTGCACTCCGCATTTTTACATTTTTTTAACATTTTTTCACTCATTTTTTCTCTCAATCCTCACCTATAAATACCCTCTTCCCTTCACTTCTAAACACACCTCAAAACACATTCTCTTCTTTCTTTCTTTCTCTCTTTTCTTAGATTTTTTAGTTTTTCTTAGTTTTTAGTTGTTCTTAGTTAATTTCTCTTAGTTTTAGAGTTCTTTCCTTTTTGGGAAGAACTAGTTATGTTTTTGTAATTTATTAGCTTTTTGATTCAATAAATGAGAGTGCAAATTCTGCTTGGAGGTTTTCCAGCAACGGGAATAGCATCGAAGTTCTGTAAGGATTTTATTTTCTTTACAGTTATTTTTTTTATGCTTTATTCTTACATGCTATATTTAATTTGTCTGTGATTAAATTTAACTCTGCTGGCTGTTTATAAACATGATGTAATAATAACGTTGTTATGCTTGCGAAATATTAAATAGGTAAAAATCTCTAAAATGAATTGATTTTATTTTTTATTCAAGATTTTATATTAAGAATGTTAGAGAAAAATATATTATTTTTCATTACAAACTTAAATCTGAAAATTAGATATAAGGTTTAGTTATCCGATCTGATTTAGAGTAGTGTTCTTTTATTTGTTGGTACAATCGCCCGGTAGTTAGAGTGAAGCTCTATTTCAAAAGTTTTTATAAGAATTATTATCTGAAAATGTATTGACAACATGTTTTCAGTAGTGGTTTTAAAACTTGAAAGTTAGTACTCGGATAACTAAATTCTTATGTTTAATTTGGACACCTTGAATAAAGTTTAAACTGTCTAACCCCACCAAAGGTGGCATTTAAATGATTCATTTTCAATCTCTTAGAAAAAGGAATTAATTTAATTAACCAAATTAGTTATCAACCCCACCCATAGGTGTTAATTGATTTGTTTAGTTAACAAAGAATATCTAACCCCACCAAAGGTGATATTCATACAAAAAAGAGAGAATCAATAAATATCAATTCATATCTTTAATAATCTAAATAATATGAGCAAGCATAATTAACTTAGTTATTATATCCATAAATACTCCACTGTTTTAAATGATAAAATTTGCATAAATGTTTATTGAATCTATGTTTATTTTTATTAAAAACACAAAACCCGAAATATCGTGACAGAATGTTTAAGATTTAATTTCGTTTTTAAAAGTTTGAATAATAAATTAAAAACCACATACATTCCTTCCTTAGATCGACCTTGGGAGTATACTTATCATTTTTTACGAAATGATTCGTGCACTTGCGAGAGTTTTATAAATATAAAACCAAAGTAACGGGCAGGATCGGTGATGTCGGTTCTGCCCTGATCAATTGGCGGAAAGCTTATTGGAATGTTGGTCTGGAAACCGCTCACGCTAATATTGGAAACTGTGAAAACAGAGCAGGGGCTCGTAAGTAAAGTACATTGGGGTAGTATCCTAGGGAGGGTAGCATAAGACCTAGTTTGTACTTGAACATTTGATTTTCATAGTGAAAAGTTAGGTGATCCGGTGGACCGGTGGTTTTCCTCTTAGGTCATGGTTGTGGCCTAGGTTGTTTCTACCTAAAAATATTGTGTGTTATTATTTTATTTCCGCACTTATTTTTACATACGATTGCATGTCTGGCTGCTTTGTTTAGGTTATTAAATTATAAATTAGTAAGAATTAAAAATAAACTATTCACCCTCTCTAACTTAATTAGTTCTATAATTTATAAACTTTCATCATCAAATTGAATTCTCAATATATATGTAAAGATTGATTTTTAACGCTTGTTTTTTAGTTGATAATTCATTCATATTTTTAGGGAGGTGATTAAAATGTGTTGTATATTCTTTTTAGATGTATGATTAAATTCTAATTTTAATAATGTTTGAAGTAGATGGGATACATTTTTTTGAACGACCTATTTGATGTTTCATACTAGGACATTTGTTTATTTAAAACGGAATTCAAGTGTTGTTTTCTTAATGCTCAATTAGAGCATATATATATAGCAGCAAACTAAAAACTTTATATTTACACTCCCTCACATCTCTATTTGGCAATCTCCAATATATAAATTCCATATGATAAAAGAAAAAAGTTTGATTACAATAGATAATTTACTTTATATCATCTTGGAAAAAAAAATTTATTTTAACAATTAACTCAATTTACATGTATATAAATAGAACTCGAATACTTTACTCTTACTATATTAAAATAAATTTAATATCATTGACTCAAAATTCATTGAAAAATGTATTGATATAATAGTTCCTCGAGTAGTACTGAGTAATGACTCAACCCATTCAAAACTATTAAGTTCCAACTTCATGAACATACTAAAAGGCCAATTTGCCCATATATACATAGAAAGGCAAATGACATGACCACACTTAAATGGTTTTCAATTTCAGTACAAATAACACTGTACGCTATACACATGTCAAAATCTATTTGTCATTTTCATGAATTATATATATAAATTTTATTCTCACATTAAGCGTACTACACTTAAATGGTTTTGGGTCCCTACTAGTTAGAGCGAATAAATTACTCTAGCTACCTTAAAATTTGCACTAGGTAACCTTTAAATTAAATTCTATCCACTTATTTAGAGTAGATATAACTATTCTATCTAAAAATATACCTAATTAATTTTTACATCAACCGATTGAAATTATATTATTCATAAGTACTAGATGGTTCTCAGCTCCTAACTTCTGAGCAATTGGTTCAACTCTTGTCATTGGCAATTTACAGAGTGCATGGAGTCAAAAATATTTTTTAAAAAGTTGAAATTTATTTATTTTATTTAAAAAAAATTAACTCTCTTCAATTCTAGTCTAAATTTTTTATATCATATTACAGCATAAATTTAAAAATATTTAAATATAACCTATAACAAAAATTATTTAACAAAATAAAAAGAAAAAAAATACAATGCTTAATAAGTATTAAAATGTTATGTTTATAAATTAAATTAATTAACTAAAATTTCATATATAATAAAATGAAAAACTCAATCATACATATAAAAATTTATTTGTGTTAAAACTAAAATTAAAATAAAGATATTAAAATATAAATAATAAGATATAATTTAAGATTTTAAATTTGAAACTATATTAAAAAATATATCTCAATAAATAATATAAGATTGAGAAATTAAATAAAAAGTAAAATGAATTAGAAACTAAGTGACAAAAGAAATATTAAAATTTTCGTATAAAGAAAACTTAAGGTGAATTAAAAGATTATTAAATAAAATATGAAATAATATAATATTGGATAAAATTAAAATTTTAGGAGAAATAACCTGTAAAAAAACGTTGAAGATATAAATGATTAAATCTTAAAAGCTTTAATATCTTCTCGTCAAGATTTTTTTCTTCTTACTTTTTAGCTTTTATAAAATTTTATAGTTTATTTCTATTATCATGAATCAACAAAAGTTAACTTTTTAAATATTTTTAGATTATATCATATTAATTTAATAAGTGTTTATTTATAACATATATGATTACATTATATGTGTACTACTAATGTTTGAAAGAAAATAAAAGTGTTTATTTTAACCATTTTATTCACTTCATGTCGTTTTTACGTTCAAGTTTATTTACGTTCAAGTTTATTAAATATTGTTTATATATACAATAAAATATTAAAATATTTAAAAAAAAATTAAAAATAATATATATATTTAATTTAACGTTAAAAGTATATTTGTAATTAATTTTTTAACCAATGCAACCATGGAATGCTGACATTGATAATTTATATGTTTGTTATTTATTTAATTAGTGTCATTTTACTAAAAAAAAGAGTGGCAATATATATGTATGTTATTTTTTTAATTAGTGGTATTTTATTTAAAAAATAAATAAATTGTATTGTAGAAAAATATAAAAGGTTTATTTAGGAAAAAGAAATATAAAAGGTTCGGTAACATATTAATCCACTCGAATTTAATTATATTTTGTGATGAAGTATTTTCAATTTTTATTTTTAAATCGACAAAGAAGTGAAATTAAAAAAATAAAGGACTTTGTACAATAATTTATAAATTTTTTGATACGGTTTGATTTTTAATCTTAATTAGTAAAATTTGTAAAGCTAATTTCTTTCCCATATTACAAGTGAGAGGAAAAATATAAATACTACTGACTATAAAAGGAATAAAAGTAATAATAGTACTAATAATAAAAAAATTAATTAAGCAAATAATAATAGTATAATTATTATGCAAAATGATTATAATTTTGTTCATGATGGTTATGGATATGATTACACTGGAGTCTGTGGAATCTTTCTACTGCTGGCTGCCAATGGAAGCCTTTTGTGATTATTTTTATTTACTTCATGAACGGTACGGTCTTTAATTTTGAATTATAAAATGATGATTAATCGCATGAATATTCAAACTTAATTAGGCACATCTAGTGGCTCGCAATTATTTTAAAATCCTCTTTTTCATGATTCAACATTATATATAACACTAATATATCAGATAATACATATTATAATTTAATATAGATAATATTATTTTTTTAATTAAATAATTTATTTATTTAACTAGCTAAAATAAGCCATGCTTCATATGATAACTTCTCTATTTTAAGAAATAAAAAAAACATACGTTTAATGGAAAATATATTTGTAAAAAATAATACATGTTCAAAATTGTGTAAGATTAGCCATGTACATGTGTATTGATGGAACGATTATTGATATAACTCTCATCGAATCGAATATAAAAAATATATATAAAATTGATTGAAAATTGTTACGATTTAGAGATGATTTTTTACTCACAAATAACGATTCAGAATAGTTATAAAAATATATAAAAAAAACTGTTCTTTAAACTTTTTAATTTTTTTTAATAATCCCTAATTATTAATTAATATATAATTTAATTTAATTTAATAAAAATAATTAATTTTAAATACGAATGAATACGATTATAAATATAATTATATACGAAACATACTTGTTATTTTATGTTCGATTTTTACTTAAAATCGTATTAATCTCTAAAATTTATAGGATAAAAATCATAACAATGTACAAATAATCATAGATAACCGAATTCAATTTTTTTGCACATTACTATAGAAGACATATAACATATGTCCAAGAAAACAAATGTTCAAATAAACATGTGTTCTCTTTCAAATGTCACAAGTATTTAATCACCATTTTCTTCGAACTGTTCACGTATTATGGTTTCACTAGTGGGTGGTAACTGTTTTAATGACTTAATTTCTTGATTATTTTTGGAGGAGGAATAGCTGATCCAATTATGAGATTTTGTAGTCCATAGACGGGTATAACATGCTTCAATTACTTCTTCCATATTAGGTAATTAGTGTCATCTAATATTACATTGAAATTGGGATTGATTGAGTGTTGAAAAAACAAGAAATAACTCTACACAAAAGAGTTCTCTAGTTTGTATTATTTTCTTCATGTTTTCATTACAATTGTATAGCTATTTATAAGAAAATTTTACTCCTTCAATTATTCTTTAAATTAAGCATTCCTTGATTTACTCATTGAATTAAGGATTCCTTGTTTTATTCCTTGAATTAAGGATTCCTTGTTTTACTCCTTGAAATAAGGATTCCTTGTTTTACTCCTTGAATTAAGGTCCTTGTTTTATTCCTTGAATTAAGGACTAATATCCAATACTTCCCCTCAAGCTGGATCCAGAAGGTTTATGGATCCAAGTTTGAACAAAAGTCGTTGAAAGCGATGAGAAGCGAGGGCTTGGTGAAGATGTCGGCCAGGTTGGTCGAAGCTTCTTGTATAATGTGTCAATTACCTGTGATTGAACTTGTTCACACGAACGTAATGACAATCAACTTCAATGTGTTTCGTCCTCTCGTGAAACATTTGGGTTTGATGCTATATGCATAGCTGCCTGATTGTCACAAAATAAGGACATATGAAGAGTTGTAGGAACACAAATCACACGAGAAGACCTTTAAGCCATATCAACTCATCCGCCGGTTGAAGCCATTGCACGATACTCGGCAGCACTTGATCACGGCAATGACGGTTTGCTTCTTACTCTTCCATGTGACCAAGTTTCCACCGACAAATGTACAAGTGCTTGATTAGTGGACTTGCGATCAATTACATTCCACCCTATGATCGGCGTCGATACCACAGCGTGATTTGTGTGTTGTCATTCTTCTTCATGATAATACCACGGACCCAGATCCTTTTAAGTAGCGTAAGATTCTTTTAACAAGGGTTAAATGCTCAAGTGTTGGGGAGTGCTGAATTGGCTTCCATGATACTTACGGAGAATATGTGATGTCGTCAGTGATTGTTAGGTAGATCAACTTACCAACCGATCGGCCCAGTAATAACTTATATCCATGAGTGGTGTGCCATTCAAGCTAGGTTTAGCTTCTTTGTCAAAAGGGGTAATGGCTGGTTTAGCATCGCTCGTGTTAAGCTTCTGCAAATCTAGGACATATTTCCTTTGGTTAAGAAAGAGTCCCTTGTACGAGGTTGCCATTTCTATACCAAGAAAGTACTTCAATATCCCAAGGTCTTTAATTGCAAACCTTTGTACGAGCATTTTGAGGTTGAAAATCTCGCCGACATTATCACACAGAAATTCGGATCATCTGTAAAATCGGCCTGACCAATTTGCCCATAGCTCACGTGCGAACAAATAGCGTGAGGAATCGGCATTGCTTGCTTTTGAAACCAACACTAGTGACCGAGCTTAGCTTGGCATACCAAGCTCGTGGGGACCCCATTTCAAACCATAAATAGATTTGTGCAATTTGCATACTAAATCCGATTCGTTCTTTCGAGGATGCCAGGTGGTAGTTTCCATATAGACTTCTTCTTTGAGATCACCATGCAAGAATGCATTCTTCACATCCATTTGGTACATGGACCACCCCTTGTTTACGGCCCGAGACAGTAGCACTCTTACTTGTGTTCATTTTGCAACAGTGCAAATGTTTCTTTGTAATCCCACAATGTTTGAGTGAATCCTAGGAAGCCACCAATCTTGCTTTATACCTCTCAATTGATCCATCGACTTGAATTTGAGCTTATAGATCCATTTTGCAACCCTGACTTTCTTGCCTTTTGGAAGTTTGGTGATGCTCCATGTGTTGTGTTGATCTAGGGCTTTAAGTTCTTCTTGCGTAGCTTCCTTCCACACCTCTTGTTTGTTGGCCTCATGAAAGTTTTGAGGCTCATTTTGTAACTCAATATAGTCGAGGAATACGGCGTAGGTTGGTGTCAGCTCTCTTATATGACACATAATTTGAGATGGGATGTGTGGGTTTGTAGGTGACAAAGTCTTGAAGTCTTGTGGGAGGTTGCCTAACACGCGTTGGATTACGTCGTGGAGCGAGAAGGAGTTATCTCACACTTTTCGTTCACATCTTGTACCATATTGTGAGGATCATCTTGATTATCACCATCTTCATCGATGTACCATTAAAGACGAGACCGCTTCATTGTTACTTTCGGTGAGAGATGCATCAATGTTGACATGGCTGGGATCTTGTTGTTGTGGAGCCTCGTTCAATTCTTGGTAATGGAAACACATCGAGATGCCATCCCTTGACTTGTGATTTCATGTGACTTCTTGAAAAAGGGTTAGTTTCATAAAATCGAACATCTTTAGACACAATTAATCTCCTAAGTTGGGGATCATAACACTTATATCCCTTTTGTGTAGATGAATAACCAAGAAAAACACATTTAAACTGACTCACAGGATCCAATTTATCTCGATGATGAGATTGAATATGTACAAAATGTGACGGCCAAAGACTACAAGGTGTGAAAGGTTAATTTTCCTTCCTTTCATGACCTCTAAGGGAGACTTGAAATCAAGACTTCCTTTGGGTAATCTATTGATGATGTGCGACTACCATAACCTTGGGACCGTAATCTCTTTGGTACATTCATTTGTAGCATTAATGCTCTAGTTTTTTCAAGTAAGTCCAGGTTTTGGATTCGGCTACACCATTTTGTTGAGGTGTGCCAACACAACTTTTTTGATGCATAATGCCATGAATGCTCAAATATTGTTTCATGATATGGGACATGTATTCGGTGCCATTGTCAGACCTTAAGGTTTGAATTTTAGAAGAGAAGTGATTTTTAACAACATTATGAAAGTCCTTAAATACTTCCATAACTTCATTCTTAAACTTTAAAAGATATAACCATGTGACTCGAGAGAAATCATCAACAAAAATCACAAAATACTTATAACCATCAAAAGATTCATTAATTGGTCCCCATACATCTGAATGAACTAGTTCAAAACACTTACTAGCCCTAGACAAGGAAGAATTAAAAGGCAACCTAGTGGCCTTAGACAAGTGGCAAGTTTCACATGTAATTTCATCATTTCCTAAGTTTGGAAATAAAGTTGACAAAATTGGTAGAAGAAAGGGTGAGCTAGCGTTGATGCCACAATTGATTATCTTGGATAGGATTAAACTTGGCTTGAAACCCTCTAGGATTGCTCTTGGATATATAATAGAGACCATCTAAGTAAAACCCTTCACCAATCGTCTTTTTGGTGACACAATCCTGAAAAATGACATTGTGAGGAGAAAAGATGGCTAAGCAATTCAAGGTATTTGTGATTTTTCCTACGGACGAGAAGTTGGAAAGGAAAGGAAGGTAAATATAAACCGACTCGATTTCATCGACATTAATTTTATTTTTCCTTTCCTAAAACCTTTACATTCTCACCATTTGCAATTGAAACTTGAGAAGGATTTGCTAATTTTTCAAACTTATGAGACTTTGACCACATGATTTGTCATATGATCTGTGGCACTTTGAATCTACAACCCAAAAATCATGCAACGTATTTATTTTAAGAGAGCTTTAAAGGCTTTTATGATACCTTGCATGTCCTCTTGTGGTATGAGTTTTGTATCTCACGAAGCTGCGCAAACTTGCCTAGCAATCTTTGTCGAGTTTTCCTTCATGCTATCCGTCAATTCTAGCTCTCCGTCTTGCTTTGAAGATCTGACATAAACCCGTTCATGAGTTCAATCGGATTATTTGTGGAAGTTCTTGAATGGATCGACCCGTTAGAGGTAGAGGCAAAAGCATGATTTGCACGGTGTCGATGCGATTCAACTTTACGTAAACACTTATCGCTTTATAAAATCGGTTTTAATTGGATGTAGAATCCAAACGTGTGTCCCAATACATGGCGGTATGGTTGCAATGTTGACACTTCAAGTTTGGATGCTTCCCTTTGTACTTTCTCTCGTTGGTTAGATAGGCTTTTACCTCAGGTGAACTAGCCATTGTACCCTTATTCATGACTTTTCTCCTTACTTCTTCACGTTGAATTGTCGCACATACATTGGTGAAGGAAGGAAGTTTAGTATTCATGAGTATATGACATCATATATCTTCATATGTTGAATCCAGACTGGACAAAAGTTGAAATATCTTATCTTCTTCCGCTTTCTTTCGTAGTAGAGCTACATCGGTTGTATGAGGACGATATATTTCCAACTCATTCCACATGCTTTTCATGCTTCCTAAGAGTTGTACAAAAGGCTTGCCATCTTGTTGCAGATCTGAGATGTCTTTCTTTAATTGAAAAACTCATGCGACATTGTTTTGATCGCCATACATTTCCTTGGCCGTCTCCCATAGTTGGTATGCAGATTCAGAATGCTTGAATATTTCACTAATTTACGTTATGGAATTTAGGAGCCGTGACATAACCGATTGATCCTTACTAAGCCAGGGATTCATAGGTTGGTGAGAAAACATCAGTACGATGCTTCCATTTATGAACCCTGACTTGGACCTTCCACCAGAGCCGTAGACCTTGCTTTCTTGACCAAGGCAAGTAATTAAACTCATTCAACAAGGCTGAGCTTAATCTTTGATTTGGGTTGACATCCACCTCATGCATATTCACATGAAGGAGAAATCTTGATGAACTTTTAGCTTCTGATCCTAGCGGCTTGTCTTCAGCCATTTCAAAGATTGAAGATGCTAAGATAATAATAAAGCAGAAGCAAGTTAATTTTCCTGCTTTGATACCATGTTGAAAAAACAAGAAATAACTCTACACAAAAGAGTTCTCTAGTTTGTATTATTTTCTTCATGTTTTCATTACAATTGTATAGCTATTTATAAGAAAATTTTACTCCTTCAATTATTCTTTAAATTAAGCATTCCTTGATTTACTCCTTGAATTAAGGATTCCTTGTTTTATTCCTTGAATTAAGGATTCCTTGTTTTACTCCTTGAAATAAAGATTCCTTGTTTTACTCCTTGAATTAAGGTCTTTGTTTTATTACTTGAATTAAGGACTAATATCCAATATTGAGAGATTGAAGTTGTAACAGGTTGCTGGGTTTTTAGTCTCAATATGTGATTCGTAGTTTAAAAAAAAAATCCTATAGGATTCTAATGCCATGATAAACATATATAGCACAAAGAAGAAGAAGATGAACATTATTGAGAAGAATTGCAGCTGAAAAGCCATTTTATTTTATTTTATTTCATTTGTTGAGTTTATACAGAGGTTATCACGAGGGTATATTGTGTTATCATATGCATATGTGTATCATGATAAATCTAATGTAACTGTTTTGGTTTTGTTGTAAAGCTCACTACTCACGTAGGAGTACTACTAGGAGCACTGACAGTTTTCTTCTTGAAAGGAAAACTAACATAAATTATAAAATGGTTTAAGAGAATTACTTGCAATAAAATTATAAAATTTAAGAAAGAATATTGTATTAAAATACTAATAGAATGAGTGAAATTGCCTATTTTTTAAACTTGAAAGATCTTTTTGTAGATTTAGAAAAACTCAAGGAATTATATGATAATTTTTCTATAAAAATAAATAAATTATTTTATTTTAAATGTTATTTAAATTAAAATATAAATATTTAGATCTGTTAAATATTATTAATTAGAGTGATATTTGTGTTGTTATAAATTTTAGAATATTATTTTTATAATTTTTCTTATTTTTTAATTAACAATCCTTTTAATTAATCACTATTAGATTTGCCCATGATATCTTCACTTTAATCCTTAACACAGAGAGTTACATGTGGGGATATTACGAAATCATGGTGTCAAAATGCACTATCGTTCTATATATAAATATAAAACAAAACAATATTTTATTTATTTGTTTAATTATATATATTTGATATGGAAAGGCAAATTAAAATTATACAGATAACATGATGCAAAGCAATAAGCATGCGCATGTTTATATACTAATTGTTAATGTTTCCCTTTTTATATAAAGCAGCTAGAGGCACCGTCAAAGAAATAATTCTCTTCCCATCCAAACGTACGTCAAGTATTCTATTCCTTTCAAATGTGGTTTTTTAATTTAGATGATCAGATTACATATTTAAGCACTAGACATAATATATAATATTATTTCATTTTTTATATATTTATCACGTATGAATAATATATATATATTGATACATCAAAATAATATAATCTTAATCTTATATATTAAATTGCATAAAGAATAGACATTGTCTTCTTGTATACAACTAACATAATAAAAATAATATACATGATGTATCTTAAGTTAGCTTAAGTATGTATCTTAAGAACTAAACTTGACATGAGCCCAAAGTATATTTCTACGTTTTTATTAATTATTTTATGGGACAGTAACATATATATCAAATGTGTAACTCGACAATTGGGTCCTTATCATGCTCATTTAATAGATAAGCAATTATTTATTTAAAAAGATTCATCTAAATTATATATCTTCTTATATTCAATTAAAAATATAATTTTAACTCGACTCACTCAATATTTAAAGAATTTGAATTGATTTATTTCTGTTCAAATCTTGTAGATTTAAAGAAGTCAAACTCAATCTTGTCCGAATAATTTTTGAATTAAATTTAAGATCAAATTATTATATTATGAGTTTGTCGTGAATCTGACTTGAAATTCGAATTAAGTTTAAATTTTACAAAATATATATTTTTGATAATTTAATAATATTATTTTATGAGTTATTATATTATTTAAAATATAAAATTAAGAAAAAAAATTAGAACTAAACTTACTCGAATATTCTAAAGTTCAAGCTTAGAAATTAAAAACCTAGATTGACTCAATTTGAAAATATATATGGGCTTTACAAGCCTAACTTGAACGTAGCTCAAACCTGTAATTTTGTGCTTGGAATAACCCGATCTACTCAAATTTATGTAACAGTGTACTATCCTCTATTTGTAACAAAAATATATATAATATTAATTTTTATTATATAATCAAAATAATTATATAGTTACTTATAGATCTCAGCCTCATAAAATATACAGAATTCCTGATGCATATTTAATTAGATTTAATTTTCGTTTTTATATATTAAGTTGTCATCTATTAAAATCGGCGAAACTTGTTTGGTTTTATATGATTATTTATTTTCTAAAGTTCCTTACATTCTCATTAATTGGCATACAAAACTTCGTTTTGTTAGACTATACATAAAATTTAAGTACTGGTATATCTCGCATCGTTTTAAGTTTACCGATGATGGTGGATTTAAGATTTAAATATATTAGTGGTGTAATGTATAAAAAATATAATATTAATTATTTTTAATTAAAAAAAGTTGTTTTGAGTGTCTAAATTTAATAAAATATGTTTAAATTATTGAGGTTTTTTGTGATATTAAGTTTTAAAAATTAAAAATTTAGTTTTATTATATATATATATAATTTATCTATAATTTTTAAAATTTTATATTTAAATTTTATTTTTTAAAAATTAAAATAAAGTATGTGAGACTAAAGTATATACACACCTGCTCCTCTTTATAGATGATTTGATATCAAAGCGAGAAAACATTTGTTTGAAAACCTATATAAATCTCATAATTGTTAAATTTTAAATATAAAATTTAAAAATATTAGAGCTTATATTGAGATGGGAAAGTAATATACTAAATATAGTAGGGATAAATGTTTTAAAATTTCTTTTAAAAGTATTATTTAGTATTTTAAATTAATAACGATGTTTATTAATATTTTTATTTATAAAAAATATTTATTAATCATTTTATTTAAAAAAAAAAGATTTATATAAGAATTTTTAGTAATATTATTAAATATTTTATTGATAACAGTTTTTAAAGAAAATTTTGGAGTGAAATGATCGAGAATATTATTGATAATTCTTTTAATAAAATAATTTTAAAATTATTAAATTTTTTTTTGGTATTATTTTAAACAAAAAAATTAAATGATAAATTATTTAACTTAAGAAACTAAATAATATATTTTATATAAATAAAATAACCAAAATTTCCTTCCGACTTATAAAATATATTCGCGCATCTCCCATCAACTTGTGCAAGATTAACCAATGATGTTAACCCAACGCACTATAATATTAACTGTTCATATATTTGATTATAGTAGAAAATTTTGATAATAAGTTTAGAGGGAAAGTAATAAAAATCATCCCAGATTTTTCAAAATTAAAATATATATATATCAAATTTGAAAATAGGACACACATTTCTTCTGTATATTACAAAATCCTCAACTAAATTCTTCATTGTTAAAGTTTCATTTTGCAAATAATTTCCCTGAAATAATCTTTGAAAGAATTACTTACATGTATGTAATATTTATTTTATTATTATTATTATTATTATTATTATTTATATTTCAACTAATTCGGAGGGTGTATTTGTAGTCACCCTAAGTTCAGTATTACCATACTCAAGGTAGAGAGAAAAACTCAAGAGAAATGATTTTGATATATTCAAATACGGGCCCAGTTTTGATGAAGAATGATTTATAAAAATTATGCTAATAATTAGATGTTTTTATTTAAAAGGATAAATATCAGCACATTTTAAAATTTAAATTAATAAATAATTTATAATATTAAAGAAAATACTGATGAATTAATTATAATAAATAAACACGGAACACCTGCACCATTAGAACGTAGATAAGGTTAATTCAAATGTTGGGATGATTTGTTTATAAATATTTGTTTAAATCATTCGTATTATATGGCACGTGTTTTGAATTTTACATTTATAAGCAATAGATTTCTTTTATGAAGCAGAAACGTTTCATTAAGATTAAAAATAAAATAAAAAAAATCAATAAATGCATCATCAAGGTTGAAGATATAGAACATAGAATTAAAACGGCTTCTCGATCGGTGTGATGAATAATAATATATCTAAGGAAAACACTTTTATCCAATCAAACAATTTTTTTTATATTTTATGTTGTTTTTTTAATACTTTGTCTCAAAAACTATAAAGACAACTATACTGATGGGATGAATATAAGTTCCTCTATATCTAAATGCAATAAGCCTAAACTAGCTAGTGGAGAAAGTTGATATATACATCTGTCATTGATAGCCCTGGTTTTACATTTATTGATATGCATTGTATTTAGGGATGATTAGCCGACATAAATAGTTTATTTTTCATAAATTTGAATCCGATCAAATTTAAAATAGATGTAAAAAAATTTAATTCAATATATAATCAATTTTAATTTAAACAGATTAAATTTTTTTGATTGGATAAAATTACATTGATATCGAAATTTATTTAGAAATTATTATTATATATAAAATACAATATAAATAACATTTAAAATTTAAATTAATATATTTGTAATAAAATTTATTATCTATAATTATAACCGAGAAAATCAAAGAAATAAGAAGTATATTGACATAATAAATAAATTATTATAAAAATTTAACATTTATATTTATTTTTAAATTAAAATAATAATTTAATATAATTATGATATGTATAATATTTAAATATAATAAAATTTAAAATAATATATACATTTATTTATAACTTAATAATAATTTGATCTAAATTGAATAACAGTGAATTATAAAATTTGTCAATCCGAATCCAAACGAATTGTATACTTTTCAATCGGAATTCAATCAAATTATAAAATTTATGAATACAATCCGATCTGAATCTTATAAATCGAATCAAATTTTTTTAATTTAAATAGATTAATTGAATTATTTATTTATCCTAATTGTACCAGGAATGCCAATTGGCTCTATGGCATCGTTACATAATTAAAAGAAAAAAAATTATAATAATTTTATTTAAAAATAAAAACATGAAAATATAATTAATTATAAAAAATTTAAAAATTATATATTATTATTATGAAAATTTGTCAAAGAATATCACTAATTAATTTTGGATTTATATTCCAATTTTTGTTTGTTATTTACATTGTTAGAAGCTCTAGCTCCAAACAGGAACTACGTGTTATGCATGTCTTTAAATTCAAGTAAAAATTTGAAATATCTATATTAATTTTTGATATATTTATACTTATATAAGTTTTATTTTTGAAACTATATTCAATTTGAACCTACTTATTACTTTTAGCACTACTAAAAAATAAACATATAGTCTCGAACATTTAATTTCGATTTTTTTTAAAATCGAGATCATAGAATTTTAACCTCGATTATTTAAAAATCGAGGCCATAGATATACCATATTAATTTTATCTCATTTACACCAAATTAACACCAAAAAAATTATCAATTTTTTTTACCTCTTTTTTTCCACTCATAATAACTCTCCTCTTTATTACTACCAAATTTTCTCTCTCTTTTTTCCCACTTATTTTTCCCCACTTAATTAATTTCTCTTCTCAAACCCTACATATCGTCGTTCCATTTTTTCCTTATTTTTCGTTCGTTTCTCTCAAACCCTACATCAGCATTGCTTGTCTCGTCTCTCTCATCTCCCTCATCTTATTAATATGCTTGTGTTCTTGGCTTTATCATATTTTGATTTAATGGTTTCAGTTTTGTTGTTTGTGGTTGGTGCAAAAATGGAGTTTGTGGATGAGCGATTTGAACTGTGAGAGGTTCAGAAACTAGAGGGCCACACAGATAGGGTGTGGAGTCTCGCTTGGAATCCAACGATCGGTGTTGATGGTGTTCCCTCTATTTTTGCTTCTTGTAGTGGTGATAAGATCGTTCGTATTTAAGAGTAGAGCCACTCTTCCTCTTCTTCATCTTGGAACTACAAGTTTTGTTTATTCCTTCGTTTAAATTCTTTTATTTTCATACATTTATGCTGTTTTTGGTTGCTTATAATATTTTGGGAGATTCAAGAGATGTAATTTAAGTTGCTTTGGGGTTTTAAATTATGAAGAGCAATATTTTGTGAGATAATTTAAAAAAAAACCTTTTTGTTAGGTACCAAATATAATTTCTTATACAAATATTATTGATGTGTCTATGAGTACGAATTGCTAGAAAAGGCTAAATAACTTTTCTTGGAAATGAAAGGTAGGGGGATTGTCCCTAATGTAATCGTTTATAATTATCTAATACACAGTTTTTGCTATGAAAGGAATTTGGAAGATGCTAAAAGCTTGTTGAACGAGATGGTAAAAGAAGGTGTTAATCCTAACGCAATAACCACTAACATCTTAAACCTGATGTTTGTGCTTGTAGTTTTGTTGTGTTGATTAAGGGATATTGCAACAAAGTTGAGGATAATAGAAACCTTGAACCTCTATTGGGAAATTATTAACAAGGGTGTTAAACCTTCAATAAGAATATATATTTCATTGTTAGCTGGTTTTTTCAAGGCTCGTAAGGTTGACGATACGCAATATTTTTAACGAGATGCAAGTTCATGGTATGGATACTTGTAGTACCATCACTAGCGTATAATTTTTCAATTTACTGGTAAGGTTGGTAAGGAATTATTTTTGACATCCTTAAGTTCATGGTGTGGATACTGGTAAGGCTGGTAAGGAATTGTTTTTGACATCCTTAGGTTTCTGAAATCTCAGTACCATTACCAACGTATAATTTTTTAGTCTCATCTGTTTTTCTATCTGACTTGTGGGTTAGAAAATTAAAACTTTATCCATATTTATGGCATTCATTTTCAACTATTGATTGAACTCTCCTTTTGAATCAAATTTAGACTTGAAGACAACATTGAGAAACAAAAAAAGATGGAAAATCAGCACCTCTACAACTATTAACAGAAATCCAGTGCATTCAGCGGGTGCTTGTGCTGGTCCTCTTGGTGTTGTTGTTGCGCTAATGTTAGTGCTACTGCGCGTCTCTAGTGCTAGTGCTGTTGTACGACATTGGCTCTAGTGTTGGTGCGGTGGTGCTAGTGCTGGTGTTGATTGTTGCTGCTGGTGCTACTAGTTGATTTGAAGTACACTTATAAATACTTGTAATTAATAATAAAAAGTCAATTTGTAATACTAAGTTTTTTTTTATGTTTTAGTGTATAATAAACTCTCAAATGTAATTATACTTTTAATTTTAATATAATATAATTTTTAATATTATAATTATTAATTGTATTTTTTTAATTTATGTATATCTTATGGTCTCGGTTATTAAAAAAATCGAAGTTATAAGGTGTACTTATGGTCTCTCTTACTTAGGCCTCAGTTCTTATAACCATGATTATAGACCTACGGTCACGATTAAAAACGTAGATTGTATGTACTTTTTGTAGTAACGTAGATACATATATTTAACTTTTGTACATACTAAAAAATATATCATAATTTCGAAACTCCAATAACGAATCACTGTCTAAATTTTGATAAATCAATATGCAATTTCAAATTAAGTCTTAGAGAATAAAAATTAATACTCTTAAATATATATATTCAAACAAATTTTATTGTTAAGTGTTTATTTAATTTTGATATACATTCGTTAAAGTGGTTAAAAATAAAGCAGTAAATGATTGTTTAAAAAGAAGCTGTTCTTATTTATTACATGGATAATATATATATATATTATAACACAAGCATAACGCAACAAGTTGAGATGTATAAAATACGCTTCACGATTATAATATTTATGCGCACCCAAGTCAACCAGACTTTGAGACCAAAAAGACTAAGGCATGATGGCCATGCTCTACCCGGACCCCATGTTTTAAGTACCAAATACTCTTTGTCTCTCAGCTTTTTCTCCTAAAGAAAACCAAAGTTTTGTGGACATATAACTTGGAATCGAATCGACGGGCTTTGATCAATCTTCTCTCTTTTTAAGCTTGTGCTGAAAATAAACTTGGAAATAGCTAGGAAGGAAAAAAGAAAAGTTAGTGACGAGAGAAGGAAAAAATGTAAAGAAGAAGACTTAGACCTTAGTCATCAGCATCTCCATCTTTTAAATGATTAATATTATTAATATGGGAAAAACAAACCCATTGTCATCGAATTTTGGTGATACGAATGTTAAAAAGAACAATTTAAATAAAGAAAAAAGAAATCCAAAAACCATTCGGAAGGAATATAAGAATCAGTTGGCTCTATGACTCTCTATAAACAAAAAGCAGTACCGCATATCTTGTTTACTTGAAATTTTGGATATTTTTTTTTTAAAAAAAATACTACATTAATTTTAAACTTTATTTGCTTGAAAAACTAAGTGTCAAACATATAATTTTTTTATTATATAAAAAAACATGCGTTAACTCATATACTAAAAGTAGATGCAATAAACTTTTATTTATTTATAAAGCGAAAATATATATGTTTTAGAAATAAAAAATAAATTAAATTAAATAACTAAATTATATAAAATAAATGTGAGGGTTATGTTTGTTAGAAAACTAATAAAAATTTCAATTTTCAATTTTTAATTTTCATTTTTAATTTTCTGTTACCTATAATTTTGATTTCTTCCGTTTTTTTGGAAAATTAATTTCTTCTGTTGTTTCTTCAATTTCAGTTTTCGTTTCTTTGCTCAAATATCAATTCTCAGTTTTTGTTTTTGTATAACTCTTATAAAAATAGAAAAGAAAATTGAAAAAAAACACGTAAGAAAACCGAGAACTAAAATAAGAAGAAAAAAAAAGGGAAAGAGTTGAGGAGAAAAGAGAAGAAGGGAAAGAGTAGAAAGATAAAAGGGAAAAGAAGTAGAAGTGTACGAAAAAAGTTAAGAAATTTTTTTTTTGTTGTATATTTTCAATCTAAAGTTAGGTTCTTTTAATAGAATTTGAACACTTAAAATTTGTAAAATTATTAAATATTGTATAAATTTATTATTATTTAATCGTTATATTTTGGAAGATAAGTTTGCGTCGTTCTTAAATATATACGGTGAGTGAAAAAATTATCTTAATAATACTGTGTAATATATATATCTTGATTATTGTTTTTTTCAATTTAAATTTTATATTTATACATATTTCTAATTTTAATAAAATAATTTTATTATTAAATTGTTTATCCGTATATTATTTCCTACAATCTTAAGATAATTTTTTCCTCTTATTTTTTAGACAAATAAATACAAAAATAATTAATAAATATTTTGAGACCAACATATTATTTATAATATGTTATATTTGTCTATTATGTTATATATATATTATGCTATATATATTCTATTATAATTATCATTTAATTTTTACATCTTTATTAATTTCTTTCATAATATATTTTATATTAATTTTCTATTATATTAAATTATTTACACTTTATTTTTACTTGATTTATCACTTTCTGTATTGTTATTATTATTAATTATTTTATATAATTGTAATATTTTTTAATAATGATATTTTATTAATTATTTTTGTTTTCTATATTTACTTTGTGTTACTAATCTTAATTTTTTTTACTTTATATTTGTATTTTATTTTACTATATATATATTATAATTTTATAAATAAATAAATAATTTTATTTTAAAATTATTTAATCACTATAATTAATGAAATTACAAATATACATTTAAATTAACATATTTCTATCATATATTCATTATATATATATATATATATATATATTAATCAAAAACTTTATTGGGTGATTTTAAAAACTTGAATTGCTATTTGTGTATTTAATAGAAGATATGAAAAAAAGATTATATAATCTAAAATGACAACTCCAATGTCCTGAATTGAAAATCCAACTGTGAATTTGTTGATACTATTATGGGTGGTTCTATTGTGAACCAAATGATGAGGCCTTATGTGACTCATGGGATAACCCCGATGTTATCGGTTTATGTTCTAATGAGCCATGTTATGGTAGAGAAACTGAAGAAGTGTAATGGCTTAAGCTTTAAGAGATGAAAAAGTAAGATGATGTTTTATCTCATCATCTTGAATTTAGCAAGGTTCTCGACTGAAAAAGCTCTAGATCAACCTCAGGGTGAACAAGATTTTCAGTCTGCTAGTACTATTGAAGCATGAAAATATTTTGATTATCTATGTTGGAATTATATTCTGAATAGTCTAATCGATTCCTTATAATATAAGTACACTAAAAAATGACCAAATACTTGTGGGAATCATTTGATTGAAAGTATGAAACTGAAAATGTTGATGCCAATAATTTTTTAGTTGGTTGCTTTCTTAATTATAAGATGGTGGAGTCTAAATCAATATGTAGTCAAGTACTTAAAATCCATGATATCATAACATAGATGTATGATGAAGAGATGGTAATTATTGAAACCTTCCAAGTTGTGCTATTATTAAAAAGTTGTCCCCTTCGTGGATAAGTTTTAAGCCCTATCTTAATCACAAACAAAGGAAATACAAGAAGAGATAATATATATATTGTATATTTTCTATTTAGAGTTAGTTTTTTTAATAAAATTTGGACATTTTAAAATTCGTAAAATAATAAATTATGATATAAATTTATTATTATTTAATTGTTATATCTTGAAAGATAAGTTTCAATCGTTTTCAAACACCTATCATGATTAACGAAAAAATTATCATAAGAATACGGTGTGATATATAAGTCTCTATTATTATTTTTTTTCTTATTTAAATTATATATATATATTCAATTTTAATAAAATAATTTTATTTTATAATTTTTTGTTAATGTATTATTTCATACTATGTTCTTTTCGCTATTTTTTTCCCCACAATTTATATTCTTGCTAAAGAAAAGTTGATTCTATGTACATAGAGAATAAAGCATCTGTCGAGCTCTAATTTGTGCATAATCACAAATCAACTGGTAAATAAATAAAGTAAAAACGATAAACCGTTGTTTGAATCAATTCAGGGACATTCTATTCCCACAAACGACGGATATGCCTTTCTGTCATGTCCTCGTAATTTTGTGTGTTCCATCATTTTCTTGAGATAATTAAGTGGGAAGTATTTTTTATTCTGGAAAGATCTCGAGCTTAAATGTTCTCATCTTTTTTTTTTTCCAGCCTAATTTTGATTAAACACACCCATTTTTCAATAAACCCATACTAACATTTTTAAAAATTACTCAATGCGGTCGTGTTTAACAAAATGTAAAATTTATCAAAAAAATGATATTTTTCAAATTTATCAGAATATTTTATATTCATTGTTTTCAACAAAGATTGTGCACTTTGCAATTTTTACTAGTATTTAAGAATAAATTGTAAAAGTCAAGTTTCTTTGAAAAATACAAACGAAGGTTAGATTTCAATAGAAGTCATGATTATATTTTTCTTTAGAGGTATATTTAGTTGGTGTATTAAGATAAAATTGTACAAACGGATGTATTAGAGGAGTGTAGTAGGAATAATTTATTCAAAATATTTTTTAAGCTGAAGCATTTTTTTTTTATAAAAATAAGAGTATTTGAGTAATTTAGAAATTTATTAATGGTGTGGGTATCTTAATAAGTTGAAAGGTAGGTATGAGAAGAATACCTCATTTTGTTTATTTCCTAATTATTATTTTTATGGGTCTTAAACCATTATGATTATCTATTGAAAATTTTAGAGAAGTGAATACTTCTTTTTTTTTTTTTGTGTGTAAAAATCACTTCTTATAATAGTCACCTTCACATTTGAAAAAAATATAAATAAATAAACAAACAAACCAAGAGACTTAACAATACAATTGAAATGCGTATCCATCACAAAATCTTAAAGAGTTTCAGGGATTTACAACGGGTGAGGATACAAGTTGCTATCAAATATCAATCTATTATGGTCTTAATAGTCTGTGATTATGTGATCATATTTTGGATATATGTTCATTTAGCTATTAATTTTATGTAAAAAAAATTATTTATTATTTTTAATATTTTTTATTTCAATTGAATACTTTTATTATTAAAATGTATTTCATCTTCTATTTCAACAAAAAATATAATCAATTTTATTAAAATAATTAAGTTACATATGCCACATATAAAGTTACAGAGTACATTATAAATAAGATGATAACATCACATATTGTGCATATCAATTAAATTTTTTAATCAAATTAATAAATTTTTAATTAGAATAATTAATTTAAAGACATTTTAATAATTATAATAGTAAATTAAAACAAAAAATGTTAAAATAAATAAATTAAAATTTTATATGTATATATATAGTTAAGTAAATGTTTATCCTAATATTTTATATTATACTTAATAGATTATATTATATATACCTTACGATTTTTCAAATAACTAATATATATAACTGAATTTACAAAAACCTTCCATCGTAACGCATATGTCCAATTATATATATATAAATGCTCAATATATATATATATATATATGTTTTGACACAGCCCTATCCAATTAGTTAAATTGTAATTGATTTTTAATTTTTTCTGAAAAGAAAAAAATCTGAAAAGAAGTTTTAAAATCTTTACAAAAAACCTAGAGAAAAGGAAAAAATATAAAAAAATATACTTGATAAAGCTAGAACAATTACGGAAGAAAAAAAAAAGAATATATATGTGCGTTTGGATATATAGATATATTCAATAAAAAAAGAAAAGAATATATAGATATATACACACACGTAACACGTAAGCCTGACATTTTCTGATTTTTTCCTGATCGATTTGAAATATGAATAAATTGATAACAGGATCTTCACTTTAGTTGCCTAACAAATATAAAAGCAAAAACAATTAAATCAGCACACAGAGAATATAAATAACGAATAATGACTTTTTTAAAGAAATAATAGTAAAGAAAAAAGGGAAAATAAAAGATTTTTCCTCGTATATTCTTCTTAGATTTCTCGAAAATATGAAATAATAATTTAAATGTGCTGGGGAGGAACTTTTCTTATCTTACACATGCAATTTCACTGTCTCGAGACAATACTTATAGGAATCTAGCTAATTAGCTTCCATATCACTCACCCCTAAATCTTAAGCATTACACAAAACATAGTTATCTATTTTACCAAAAAAAAAAAAAACACTGTTTAAATATTTTGTGCTGGTGATGTAGTTACTGATTATTAATATTCAATTAGGTTATTCTGGAAAAGCTGCAAGTAATTATATGTAATATGTAATAATTAATGCATTAGTGGGAGAGATAATATTACCATGATTTCTTTCCGTATCAACACATGCATACAAGGATACAATTACATTGAGTACTCTACACTACATGTGTAACAAATGATCATATTAGGGCTGCATGTGCATATATACTATGCACAACTAAGTATGCTACTCTCCTTAAATATTTTAATTAATTGTTACTCCAACCTACACGACTATATATGATATAATGTTTGCTTTTGGAGGAGGACTACATGATCTTTTTTTTTATTTTACCCAAAGAATTTCATATTATTTAGTGTTAACACACATAATTTAAATGATATAATCTATCTTAATGTACAATCAATATAAGAATTAAATCGTAAATCATAATAATAAAAGACTATTAAGAGCTTGAATCTTCCTAACCCACCCAAGGAAATTATCTAAATAAACTCAGATGAGAAATGTTGAGAGTTTTTTTTTTTACGATAATTAAAAATAAGAAAAGTGCCATGTCACCTTATATTGCGAATTGTTAAGGGATATAGTGATTCCAATATAATCGTTTAATCATCTTACTCTCCTACTAGTGGTAACTGGTAACAATAGATCAGAGGATATCATCAATTCTCCTGATTTAAGATTTAACTATAAATCAAAGTGGTGCAACGTTAAGTAAATCGTGATGATGGTTTGGTTTCGTCGGAATCATACGTCGGTTCTGAAACCGAACGAGGTTCTTGATGAAAGAACCTTAATAAAGTATCAGATCCTCTTACTATTAACTACAATAATTCAGATACATCATCAAACGCAGTAAATAAGTGTGAGAAATCAGTGAAAGCATCAAATCGATAATCTATTGGAATTTCCGTGTAAGTACTAAAATTTGATCAATGACAAGAGGTATGTTTTCAATCCAATTTTATTTCCGCTGCATTTAAATTATGAGTTCATATGGTTTTCTAAATGTTTTTGGATTGAATTGAGAATCTAACATTTGGTATCAGAGCTTATTTTAAAAATATCTCTGTTTTGCTCTATTTCATGAGGAACTGAAATTTTGGGTTTTTTATTTTGATTATTTTTTATGCATATGAAAATTATAAAGTGTTTCAATATTGATTTTTGAGTGATTCTATAAAATTAAACTTGAAAAATAATGAAGAAAATAAATCCAATTTGCCGTGGATATTTATTTGCACATTAATTAACTTTTTATTTAAAATGATGTTTTTCCTTTAAATTGAGACTATGAATCACTCGGAAATCGAATTCTGAGAATTTTGATAAAAAGAACGATAGATTCTGTCACCGAAATAGAAAGATACGATCGGGTATCCGTTAGTATCAAAACAGGTCGAATTGACCCGACTAGAGGTTGAAGATGAAGTTTATTAAAAAAAAATACACTGTTTGGGGGACTCGAACACGGATCCTACGTGAAACTTTGAATAGTCTCATCTAGTGGGGTGCAACAAAACTTATATTTATATATATTCAGAGTTTGATTTTTTAAACAAAAAATGCTTTAACTAGGAATTGAACCCAAACTTCACTGGTTGACATAAGTTTGACTTTCCACTGGGCTGTAACTAATTTTGCATTATGACTAGTATCTGACTTAATTTTAAACATGTATTTGGAATTTGATTTTAATAAAAATTAAAAAATACAAATAAATTCCGAATATAATTTTAATTTATGTTTATCATATGTATAATATTTATTATACATGTTATATTTATTTAAATAATTTTGGGACACATTAAAATTTTATTTAAATACATTATGTTTAAATTATTTATTTTGGGTATTTATATGTATAAATTTTGCAATTAATTATACATATAAAATTTAGTTAAATAATTTATGCATAATGAAATTAATTGTTAATGGCTCTTATGAATTTAATTAGTGCTTATATTATTTATTTTTGCTTGTATAATTTATTGTCATATATGCAATTTAAGATAAATAATATTTGCACATTTGAAATTAAATTAATATTGCTTATGGTTTTATGCAATAATTGAGCCTAAGAATTTAATTAATATTTAAGTGATTCATATAGTTTAATTAATTAGGGAGTAGCCACAGCATCTTTAATTAATTAAAAATATAATTAAGTTTATTTAGGATCACATTTAGAAAATAAATATTAATTGTAATTAATCATATGTGATATAATAAATCTTATCCCACAAAATTTTTTTATTATATTTTTGTGTGATTAATTAGAATATAATATCAAATTATATTTTCTAATTTACCCAGAGGGATTAAGAAAAGGAACATAATTTGATAGTTTTATCCTAAAGTTAGGATGAATTTAATTGAATTAAAACTTTAGCCGAGAGACAAGTTTTATGTTACTAGATTCATATTATTCATGATTTATATTGGTAAAGAATGACTATAGTTTAGGCCTCAAATTTTAATAAGCATATAATCTTTAATTGCAGCTTCTCAACCTATAAATTTCTCTAATATCCGTTGTGATATTCCCGATCTGAAAGGGGATAATTATAAAATATAGAAGGAAAGAATTTTCCTTCAATTAGGGTGGATGGATATTGATTATGCTATTAGGAAAAACGAACCACCTAAAATTACTCAAATCAGTACTCCAGAGAATATCATGCTTTATGAACAATGGGAACGATCTAATCGCCTTAGCATGATCTTCATTAAGACTAAAATCTCTGCTGGTATTCGTGGTTCCGTTGATCAACATACTAATGTTCAAGACTTGCTAAAGGCCATTGATGATCAATTCGTCACTTCAGATAAGGCTTTATCAAGTATCCTTATTATGAAGTTCTCTTCTTTGAGACTCACTAGTGTGAAAGGTGTGCGTGAGCACATTATGCAAATAAGGGACATTGTGGCTCAACTTAAGCATCTCGAGGTTGAGATGTCGGAATCCTTCCTGGTGCACTATATCCTTAACACTCTCCCACATTAGTCGGGCCATTCAAAATCTCGTACAATACATATAAAGATAAATGGTCAATCAATGAACTAATGACCATGTGTGTTTAAGAGGAAGGGAGGCTTGTTATGAAATTTGGTGAAAGTACAATGTTGGCTACAACGTACCAGAAAGGAAAATATCAATAGAAACATAAAGGAAAAGGGATAATTCCACCTCAAGTTGATATTAAGAAAGAATCCAAGTGTTTCTTATGTAGAAAGAAGGGACACATGAAGAAAGATTGTATCAGATTCCATAAATGGCTTGAGAATAAAGGTAATCCAACCTCGTTTGTTTGTTATGAATCTAATATAGTTAATGTTAATATTAACACATGGTGGATTGATTCTGGATCTACAATCCATGTTGCAAACTCCTTACAGGGTATGCAAAATCTAAGGAAGCCAGTGGAAAGTGAGCAATACATCTTATCCGGTAACAAGATGGGCTCACATGTGGAGGTTGTAGGGACATGCAGTTTGATTTTAAGTAGTAGTTTTATTTTAAAATTAGAAAAGACCTTTTATGTTCCAAGTTTCTCTAGAAACTTGATTTCAATTTCAAGACTTGTACCTTATGGTTATTCCTTGCACTTTTTAGAAACATCTTTCAGTTTATTTAATAAATCTGATTGTGTTGGGAATGATATTTTGTCTGATGGTCTTTACTGCATTAATTTACGAAATAATGTCACTCATTACGCTATGCATGTTCAAGCTGGCACTAAAAGGTGTATTATTGACGATGACTCTTCTACATTATGGCATAGGAGATTAGGACATATCTCCATAGAAAGAATTAAAAGATTAGTGAAAGATGGGTACTTAGTACTTTAGATTTTATTGATTTTGAGACATATGTGGACTGTAATAAGGGAAAGTAGACTAATAAGTCAAAGAAAGGTACCAATAGGAGTTCAAACATATTAGAAATCATACATACGGATATATGTTGTCCAGACATGGACATTCAAGATCAAAAATATTTTATCACCTTTATTGATGATTTTTCTCGATACATGTATCTCTATATGTTTCATAATAAGAGCGAAGCATTGGATGCCTTCAAAAGCTTTAAAGTTGAAGTAGAGAAACAATGTGGAAAGAAAATAAAGATCGTGAGATCAGATAGAGGTGGTGAATATTATAATAGATACACTCAGAATGGACAAGCGCCTGGTTCGTTTGCTAAGTTTCTTCAAGAACATGGGATAGTTGCCCAATACACTATGTCTGGTTCACCAAACCAGAATGGTGTAGCAGAAAGAAGAAACCGAACACTATTGGACATGGTGCGGAGTATGCTTAGCAACTCCAATCTTCCTAAATCCTTGTGGATTGAAGCTTTAAAGACGATTGTGTATATATTAAACCGAGTTCCAACCAAAGTTGTCTCAAAGACACCATTTGAATTATGGAAAGGTTGGAAACCAAGTTTGCAACATATGTGCATTTGGGGATGCCCGTCTGAAGTGAGGATTTATAATCCACAAGAGAAAAAGCTGGACCCAAGGACCATTAGTGGGTATTTCATTGGATATGCCGAACGGTCTAAAGGTTATAGATTTTACTATCCATCTCACAACACTAGGTTTGTGGAATCAAGAAATGCAAATTTTTTTGAGAATTACTTGATTATTGGGAGCGATCCATCCCAGGGCATTGGTTCTGAGAAAGATCATTCAGATGCTCAATATGCCACTTCAAGTAATGGACTGATCGTTATTGTTAACAACACGCCTCGAGTACAAATGCGTGTTAAAGAACCAGTCTTGGAAGTACCACAAGTTGTTTATCCTGATCCAGTAGATGTTGAAGTTCAACAGATGCCTACAACTGTTGAACAACTAGTTGAACAACATGATCCTGCTCCTCAGGAGAATATTGATGCAACATTAAGAAGATCTACTAGAGTAAGGAAATCAGCGATTCCTAATGATTATGTTGTGTATCTACAAGAATATGACTATAATGTTAGAGCCGAAAATGATCCTGAGACGTTTTCACAGGCCATGAGTTCTGAGGTTTCAAACTTATGGTACAATTCCATGAAAGAAGAGATGGATTCCATGGCGTCTAACCGAGTCTGGGATCTCGTTAAGTTGCCTGATGGTGTAAAATCCATTGGATGTAAATGGGTCTTCAAAACAAAGAAAGACTCACAAGGTAACATTGAGAGACATAAGGCAAGACTCGTTGCCAAAAGATTCACTCAAAAGGAAGGAATCGACTACACAGAGACATTTTCTTCTGTATCTAAGAAAGATTCACTTTGTGTGGTCATGGCATTGGTTGCCCATTTTGATTTGGATTTGCAACAAATGGATGTGAAAACGGTTTTCCTTAATTGGTAACCTAGAGGAAGAGGTTTATATGAAACAACCTGAAGGATTATTCTCTAGTGATGGTGAGCATTTGGTTTGTAAGCTTAATAAATCCATATATGGATTAAAGCGAGCTTCCCGTCAATGGTATTTGAAATTCCATAACGTCATCACTTCATTTGGTTTTGAAGAGAACATCATGGATCAATGTATATACCAGAAAGTTAGTGGGAGTAAGATTTTTTTCTTGGTGCTATATGTGGATGATATTTTTCTTGCAGCAAATGATAAGGGTTTGCTACATGAGGTAAAACAATTCCTCTCTAAAAATTTTGATATGAAGGATATGGGTGAGGCATCTTATGTCATTGGCATTAAGATCCATAGAGATAGACTTCGAGGTGTCTTGGGTTTATCTGAGGAAACCTATATCATAAAGTTTTAGAGACATTTCGGATGAAGGATTGTTCACCAAGTGTTGCTCCCATTATGAAGGGTGATAAGTTCAATTTGGGCCAATGCCCAAAAAATGATTTTGAAAGAGAACAAATGAAAACCATTCCATATGTTTCAGCTATTGGAAGCATGATGTATGCTCAGGTCTGCACCAGACCTGACATTGCATTTGTTGTTGGGATGCTAGGGAGATATCAGAGTAATCCAGGTGTTGACCATTGGAAAGTTGCAAAGAAAGTGATGAGGTACTTACAAGGAACCAAGGATTATATGCTCATGTATAGACGAACCGATGAACTGGAAGTAATTGGCTACTCCGATGTGGACTTTGCTGGCCGTATTGATTCACGAAAATCAACATCTGGTTACATTTTCATGCTTGTCGGTAGAGCTATGTCTTGGAGGAGTGCGAAATAGTCCTTGACTGCTACTTCTACTATGAAGGCCAAGTTCGTATCAAGTTTTGAGGCCACATCGCATGGTGTATGGATGAAGAGTTTCATTTCCGGGCTTAGAGTAGTTGACTTTATTTCTAAGCCATTAAGATTGTACTATGACAACTCAGCTGCTGTATTTATGGCTAAGAACAATAAAAGTGGTAGTCATAGTAAGCACATTGACATTAAGTACTTGGTCATAAGAGAACGTGTTAAGGAAAAGAAAGTGGTCATTGAGCACATAAGCACTGAGTTGATGATTGATGATCCTTTGACTAAAGGCATGCCACCAATGAAATTCAAGGATCATGTAGAGAAAATGGGAATTGGTTCCACTTTGTAAATGTATACATACAATTTATTAATGAAACTCTTATATATTGTGATATTTTCTCATATTCATGTCCACCTTAATTTATTTGAGAAAAAATATACATATTATTGGACCAAGAATAAATATAGGATTTATTCATTAAGTTTAGTTACCACATAAAGTATAATACTTGAGAAACTAAATATATAGTAATACATGGAAGATAATACTCGCTCTTAGAGGACCTATCGCTATGATTCATGTGTTTTGTTACTCAAGAGAATTTCGCTTAACGTTTGCACCAAGTAGGAGAATGTAAATCAAAGTGGTGCAACGTTAAGTGAACCGTGGTGACGGTTTGGTTTCGTCGGAACCGTACATTGGTTCTGAAACCGAACGAGGTTCTTGATGGAAGAACCTTAATAAAGTATCGGGTCCTCTCACTATTAATTGCAACAATTCATATACACCATCAAACGCAGTAAATAAGTGTGAGAAATCAGTGAAAACATCAAATCGATAATCCATTGGAATTCCCGTGTAAGTGTTGAAATTTGATCAATGGGAGGAGGTATATTTTCAATCCAATTTTGTTTCCACTACATTTAAATTATGAGTTCATATGATTTTCTGAATGTTTTTGGATTGAATTGAGAATCTAACATTAACTACATTACAAGAGACAAAATAAGACTAGATTATTAATTTGATTAGCATACCTGATCGTATATTATTATAAACGAATAAAACATTAAGGAAGAATTATTACTCAATTATTCTCACCTTACCTAAAAAAAATAGCCCCACCTCACCTTATCCAATTCCATGGAGCACTTTTATGGTCACTAATCATGTTCAAAATTATTACCCATAATTAAACAATTATTGTAGTGTAATTTTAGATATCGATTATTCGGGGAACAAAAGTAATAGAAAGGTTATCACAAAATAATAAATGATAATTGAAAAAAAAAACAATAATAAATAAAGATAAGAACTTTAAAGAAAATGAAATTAATATTAAATAACAAGACTTCAAAATTCACCTAATTATTTTGTTTTAATATTATCATTTTTATTTATTACTCAATTATTTACTTTACATTCTAAATAAATAATGAAAAAATATAAAGTTGAAAACTAATAATAAAAATTATTGTATTTATGTTGAGAAAATATTGTTATTAAATAACAAGCAAGATATATTATTATAAGTTATATAATTTCGACAATATTGTAATAAAATATCAACATATAAAATAAATATAATAATTATACACTAAGAATTACATATAAAGAAAACATAATTGAATTTATATATAATTAAATAATATAATATATTGTATATATTAAAAGATGAACAAAATAATTTCTCAAAACAAAATTGTAATATAAGAAAACTTATAAGAATTAAAGAAAGAAACACAAAAAATACACAATTAAGCTTATCTCTATTTTTGGTGTAACTTACAAATCATTCATATAAATTCTTGAGATAAAGAATGAGAGAAAAAAGTAGGAGTTATTTGTTTGATTTATTAAATCTTAATAATATCAAGTTAATTTTTCCTTGAAAATAATTAATTTGAAAAATATTTTCAAAATAATAATTATAAATAATTTTTTTATCTTTTCGTAGGATCAAGAATTATCTAATTTGAAGTTTTATACTAAAAGATATATCAGAAATACTACTAGATGTTTAAATGTCATATATTTCAAATTTAAGCTTAATTTTTAGCTTTAAACAATACTATTTAGATATTTTTTGTGAAATTTAAAATTGTAGATAAATCATTTAACTTTTTATATCAACTTGAATAATTTTATTTAGATATCATAATTAAAAGTTATGTATTTATAAAATCTTGTAAAGATGTGTGGTCAAAATCAAATTTTGATTTTTTTGATGATTTTTTTGATATCATAGACATAAAATAATCATAATTAATACGATTAATTTTTATTAAATTAATAAAGATAAATATTATAACTTATTATTATAATTAGGTGCAATTATTTTTCATTTTCATTTAGTTTTGTCCTTTTCGCTCGTGGAGTTTTTACAAATTACAATCCAATTGTAGGCCTCCATACAATTAGCTGTACGAATATTCATGGCACTATATATATATATTAAGACAAAAGAGATTCCCAATTAACTTAATACCTAGCTAGAACGAGATTAGTTTAAATAATGACTAAATTAGACATAGTGTTACAAATTCATTAATAAACTAACCAAAAGACACAAGAATATATATAGGTGGATACCCACCATAAAATAGAGTCCCTACAGGACAAAGATATCAGAGAAACGTCTACTCATTTGTGTATGTCTATATATCTCTGCTGTATAACTCTTTGCTTCCCACTTCATTTTGGGAAGCCAAGCTAAAAGTAACTTGTTAACTTCATCTCCTCACACCACTAATTTAAACTATGCTTCTCACTTGCACATTACCAAAACCAGAATATCACTCTTCTGATGATAACACTACCACTGAGATGCCTCAACTTCATCATCACAATACACCTGTTGTTGCTTATCCAATACAAGTTAATAATTCACAAGCTCTCTATCAACTCTCCTTGTTCCCCATAACTCTCAAGGTGAATATTTCTCACAAATTATTAATTAATTAATTAAATATTTTTTTTCTTTCTTTGTTTTTTTTTGGCTGAAACTAATTTTGTGGGTTAATTTTATCTTTGCAGTTTGAGGAGGTGGTGTACAAAGTTAAAGTAGTGCAACAAAAAGGAATGTGGTGTCCATGGAGGAGCAGTAGTACTGGTACTAATTTGTCAAGTGATAATAGTACTAGAGAAAAGAGTATATTGAATGGTATTACAGGTATGGTTTGTCCAGGAGAAATACTTGCTATGTTAGGACCATCAGGTAGTGGAAAAACAACTCTTCTAACAGCTTTAGGAGGACGTCTTAGTGGTAAATTATCTGGTAAAGTCAGTTACAATGATCAGCCTTTCTCCGGTACTATCAAAAGAAGAACTGGATTTGTCACACAAGATGATGTTTTGTACTCACATCTTACAGTAACTGAGACTTTACTCTTCACTGCTTTTCTAAGGTTACCCAATAGCTTATCTAAACAAGAGAAAACCCAACATGTGGAACGAGTCGTTACTGAGTTGGGTTTAACTCGGTGTCGGAATAGTATGATTGGTGGGCCACTTTTTAGAGGGATATCTGGTGGGGAAAAGAAGAGGGTTAGTATTGGTCAAGAAATGCTAATAAACCCAAGTTTGCTTTTGCTTGATGAGCCTACTTCTGGTTTGGATTCAACAACAGCTCAGAGGATTTTGACCACTCTTAAAAGACTAGCCAGTGGTGGTAGAACTGTGGTCACTACTATTCACCAACCATCTAGTCGTCTCTATCATATGTTTGATAAAGTAGTATTGCTTTCTGAGGGTAGTCCCATTTATTATGGTTCTGCTTCTTCAGCTATGGAGTATTTTTCTTCCATTGGGTTTTCAACTTCCATTACAGTTAATCCAGCTGACCTATTACTAGATCTTGCCAATGGTATTTTCTTTTTCCTGTTCCTATTAATTAACAATCCATAGAAATCTAATAATAGCTCATAAAAGCCAGGGGATTTGAGTTGCCTTAATATTTTATAGTCATCCATCAAACACCAACATCTTTCATTATATATATTTAAAGATTATAAGAATAAAGGAATATAATTACATTCTCTAATTAAATAAATAAGTTATTTTCAGGAATTGCCCCAGAATCAAGACATTTAATGGAGCAAAGCGAGAATATTGAACAAGAGCAGAAAATGGTGAGGGAAGCTCTAATTTCTGCTTATGACAAAAATATTTCTACAAGATTGAAAGCTGAACTTTGTAATTTGGATGCTAACAACTACAATTACTCAAAAGAGTCTTCTGCAAGTGAGTTTTTATTTATACCTATTTTCCTTCTTAATGATTTTAAGTACATGCTTTAAAGTTTTTAAGAAATTTTATGTTCACTTTAGTGAGATTTTGGTATTATTATTATTATTATAATAATACAGGAAGTGACATAAAACCAGAGCAATGGAGCACAAGTTGGTGGCACCAGTTTAAGGTGCTGTTTCAAAGAGGGCTAAAAGAGAGGAGGTACGAAGCATTCAATAAGCTAAGAATTTTCCAAGTTATTAGCGTGGCTTTCCTCGGTGGACTCCTTTGGTGGCACACACCAGCTTCCCACATCGCTGACCGCGTAAGAATCTTTTACTTTTTTGCTTAACAAAATATGTTTTTTTGAGACCTGTAACAATTTTATTTGCTATTTAATTGAAAAAGCATTTTTGTTATAAGAAGCGCTTTTACTATAAGAACATTAAGCTACATGCAATTTGTATTTATTGTCATTATTCCCACGATTTAAAAAAAATTAAAAATAAAAATATAAAAATTGAGCTATTACGTAACATGTCAATTTTATCTGCAGATTGCTTTGATATTCTTCTTCTCAGTGTTCTGGGGTTTCTACCCTCTATACAATGCAGTTTTCACCTTTCCTCAAGAAAGAAGAATGTTAATAAAGGAAAGATCATCTGGGATGTATAGGCTATCTTCATACTTCTTAGCCAAAACAGTTGGAGACCTGCCTTTAGAACTTGGACTACCAACTGCATTTGTTTTCATAATTTATTGGATGGGTGGGCTTAAACCAGATCCAGCCACTTTCATCCTATCCTTACTTGTAGTTCTTTATAATGTCCTTGTCTCTCAAAGTCTTGGTTTGGCAATTGGTGCTATTCTTATGGACATAAAGAAAGCTACTACTTTGGCTTCAGTTACAACCTTAGTGTTTCTTATCGCTGGCGGTTACTATGTTCAGCAAATTCCTCCTTTCATAGTTTGGTTAAAATACTTAAGCTATAGCTACTACTGTTACAAGCTTCTACTTGGGGTTCAATACAATGAAGATGATTCTTATGAATGCTCAAAGGGAGTGTTGTGTAGGGTTGGTGATTTTCCTCCAATCAAATCAATGGGTCTCAACCATTTGTGGATTGATGTTTGTATTATGGCCTTAATGTTGGTGGGTTATCGGTTTATTGCATATTTGGCACTTCATAGAGTCAGATTGAGGTAAAATTTACCAAAAGGATCTCTGCATTTCAATCAAACAATACAGTTTGAAGAATTTTCTATCTCCTTCTTCAACTGATAATTCAATAATGTTATAGCTAGCTAATTAGATCGTAATGTGATATTAATCGTACGGTGAAATTTTGACAAAAATGTCATTCTGAGATGGGTTGTATCGGTCCATCTTTAGATAATGCTAATTTGAATTTCTAGTATAGAATATTATTTTATGAAATGTGATAACATGAGAAAGGAAAAAAGAAATATATGCACTAGCTTCCATTATAGGCAAAGGCAATAGATATTGACCGTTAAGTTTGCTCTGTTTTATCTGAAAATAACTAACTAAATGGTGAATCTCTGTGGGGGATTTTTCTAAACCAAATATCACGCACTCTTGTCACTTGCCAGGTAGGAAGGAGGTGGGGTGTGCTTAGGGATGTTAATGAGACTTGACAAGACGAGGAGGACTAAGAGATTATCCCATCCTCATTTAAATAAATATTGCGGACCATGGGACAAGAATACTTCATCATAAGTTCGGATTTTTTTTATATACTAATAAATAAATTAGGTTAAATTTAACATTCAATACCTATAAAATTTTAAATATATTTATTTAATAATGTTAAACCTAATAAGTTTAAATTTATAGTATAAATTATAGATATAATTAAATTATTTTTATTATTAGTATTTCTTTATCATAATATTAAATTTTTATCAAAAATTTTATAAATATATAATATATTTTAAAATAACTTTTTTAACGGGGATAGGTAAGGCATGGAGGGTAATGTCCAATCTTACCCGCCATCCACGGGGACACTCTCCATAAGTGTCAAAATCTAATAAATCAAAAAAATTCCATGAACTTCGATAATGTCACTATTATTGTATCGATAAATTTGTACATTTGTATATGGAAATGATTTTATATTTTAGGTATTTTATTGGAATAAAATAGATCTTTGACTGACTCACTAGCTTATTGCAATAAAATTATTTATTAAGTTAACAAAATAGAATAACTCAAAATATGTATATATAAACGAATTATATTTAAGCAAAAAAAAAAATCTACCGCTTATTATTTGCCCCTTAAAAAATAATTCTAGCTCCGACCCGACTCTTGTCCAATTATCCAGCAAGTGAGTTTACTTATAGAAATACAACACTTTGTTTTTGATATATTAATTAAGTAATAATAAAAACAAGTGGATGTTACACACTGGATAGCTGATAGTGATTGATAATATCAAAAGACTAGAAAACGTACGAATATTTTCTTCTTTTTCTGCTCTTAATTCTAGAACGATAGGTTCTGATGCAACACTTAAATTCCATTGTTCAAGTCAAAAAAGCTTGATGCTCTCTTTATTGTGGAATGACGGAATCAGCCAACCATTTTTTTTTTCTAACCATTTGATTTGAACGGCTAAAGTTATAATTGATAGTACCATTTAAAAGAGCCACTGTGAGTAGCTGGCAGAAAATCTTAAAAATTAAAATATATATATATATATATATTATATGTATATGTTAAAATATTCATAATATCTTTTATAAGAAGAAATTATGAATACAATGTGAAAAAGAAGAGAAGCCCTTTTTTTTCTCTTCATATGCAAATCATAGTTATAATAATTGCAAGTCCTTACAAAATAGATAAGTGGATCCAGAAAGAAGATTTGTGGAGCCTAGATGGAGGGCCAAGTAAAAAAAGGAAAATAATAAGACATAAAACTCACGTCTATTTTTTAGTTGTGCAGATTTAGTGGTGTCCATATATGCAAGAATATAATATGATTAGCCTGAAATGATGATATATAGCAAAGGACGAGAAAGTAACTTCTACTGTTTTCTTCATTATAGCTTAGTCGTTTGTGCTTTTCATCGGCAGGGTGCGTTATTGTTGGCCATGCGTTTTATTTTGGACATGCCTTTAATTGCAAGAGGAAAGCCAAAATTGGTGATATTGCAAAATGTACATTGTGTCAATCTGTCATATTATTCATAATTATTTTTACTATATTTTGTCATTAATCGTATTAAGTTTCTTTATTAGTTGACCTAATTAAAAATTTACTTTATTTTTTTTTATTTTTATAATAATAAAAAATAATAAGATTTTAAAATTCGTAAAAAATTATTATTAAATTTTTATAAATATCATATCGTGTTAATATCAAATTATCATATCGTATCAAATATTATCGATCTTAATTAAAATATATTTTATCTATATATGATACATTTTTTAGAACGAGACAACTATTATAATAATAATAATTAAATTAATAATTAATAGTATATGAAAATGAGTTAAAAATCTGTAAATGTATACGGTGTTTGAGTTTCTAATGTTGGTTTAAGTTATGGTTATCTCTAATTGTGTGCAGTTTGTTACTAGGGCCCAATATTTTTGTATATGTATAGGTGTATAGGATTAATATAAATAACTAATGTATACTAATATAAATAGAAGATTTTCGTTGTGCTGCTTAAGTACGTAGGTCGATTAGTTCATTTTAGGAGAGAGATTTCAAGTAGTTTTTTTTTTTTTTTTTGCGTTCATTGCATATGAGTCCCGCTTGTGATCCTCCATTAATGAAACTGATATCCTGATAAATTTGTGGCCTTCCCCGGAACGTAGATATTTTTGGATCGAATCTCTTTAAATTTGTGTGGACTTGTTATTTCTTTAATTTCAGCACCAATTTTTTTTCTTAATAAATTGCACCAATTATTGGTTAAAATGAATGGTATAAACTCAGTTTTTTGCTAAAATTTGAAAATTTGTCATATTATTAGTATTTATATACAAATATATTATTTATATATAAATAAATATATATATATAAAATAATAATAAATGTATAGATTCTCCATTTTATTCACGAACATGAAGCATGTAAATTTTTTTGAAATTGTATGGATAATTAGAACTTAGAAGTGTGATACCTAATTATTTCATGTTAGCATAAAATTTATCCAAAATTAATAAATAACTCGAATTGAATGAAAAGTAAAAAACACAAGAATCAATATTATCTGCGGTCATTAATGCTCTGTTTTCCACATTTTATATCACTTACTTGATTTGGGCTCTCCTAAAAACTATAAAGATTCTAATTGATGGTCTATATTCAATGAATTAAGTGAATAAGATCAAGGATTAAACCATCTATTTATAATTATTTCTTCTATTAAGAATATGACCACGTAATCAATCGAATCGTGGGTCACAATCCCACAATTTCTAGAACGTGGGTTGAAGATGAAGGTTTGATCATAAAAAAATATATCACAAATTTATGATATTATTATGTTTATTTTTGAATATATATATATAAGTATTTCTTATAAATAAACATAAAAAATATTATTGGATAAACTGTCACACACTTACAAAAAAAAAACTATATAAATGGAACATAATTCATATAATAACTATAAAGCCACAATTTATAATGAACTCAAGAAGTAAGCGATGAGAGTTCTATATAATAAAAAATAAAAATGTCTATTGAAGTAATAGTTATTGTATAATAAATGTTACAATAGTACGGAAAAAATCAATAATTTTTTTTCACAAATGTAATCAATTTTGAAAAACAGTGATCCTTGATGATTACTAAAATTAGACGTATTATTGCAACAAGTTTTTATCTGTAATAAAGTTAACTTTTCTATTCATTGTAATTCACATAATTTTTTATTTTTTGTTGAATCACTCAAATACTATTTAAAAATAATAATAAATTTAAAAATATATTTATTTACTTACTATATTTTTTATGATTAAAAAATAAAAATCTTAGTCAAGTAAAGAAATTCATAGAAATAGAAATGCTTATATAATTTTTTCAAAAATAGTCCTAAAAGTTAATCTAATTTTTTTGATTTCTTTTACTAATTATGTATCTTCCTCTCGCTCATTGTTATTTTTTAAAAAAAATATTCATAATTTTTTTTCATTATTGATATTTATTAATGAGAAAATTAATTAATTAATTTTTAAAATTAATATATTTTTAATATATTTACATGTCTTATAAATTTAATTTTTATTATACTTAACATAATTAAGAAATTACTTATTAAATTTAAAATATGTATATGAGAATTGGATACTTTAGTAAAAAAAGAGTTAATTATAATTTAGGCAAGTTAATAATCTATAAACATTAATTTCTTAAAATTTATCTCAATTTTTATGTTTTGATAAATTAGTTCAATTTATTAATTTTATCATTAATTTCACTTTAAATGTAAAAATTGAAAATATTATGCTGTTGTTATTCATTACATCTTGGATGATATGTCATTAAATTTAAGTATAATTGAACCCTAAATCATTTATAAAATATAAAAAATAAAGTAATTAGTTTACTACATGTGATTTGGGATAAATAAATAAAAATTTATTCATTATATATATTTTAATTTTATTTTTTAATTAATAAACTATGTATATATATTTTTAAATTTATATAAATTTATTTATTTTCTATATTTTATGATTTGTAATATTTGAATATAATAAAAATGTGATTTATTTTATTTTATTAGTTAGAGTAGTATTAATTATTTAATATTTTAGCTTAAAATAAAAAATATAATTAATTTTAAATATATTATAAATTTTTTATTAAATAATCATTAATTAAAATCAAAGATCAACTATAGTATCATAAAAAAATTATAATTTTTTTTGTAAAAAAGACGATGACCCATATTATTGATATTTTTCAATTGCCTTCCAAGTGCTTAGTATTATTTTTGAGCTTGTTTGATAATGATTTTGATATATAATTTATGAATAAATAATTTTTCTTTTGTAAAAATAATCACCAATATTTTTGGTAACAATTTTTAATTAGTAGTTATCAAGAAAAAATCAAAAATTACTTACAAGTTATTTGATAATGTTTCATATTTTTTTATTTTTTTCAAAAACCTAAAAATAAATAAATTTTTGGGTTATTATTTACAAATTTTATGTTTTATTATTATTTTCTTCAAATACTTATAAATATAAAAATCGTAAGACTTGATTTATAATCTAAAAATTGTTTGGTAAAAATGAAAATAATAATAATCATAAATCATAAATTTAATTCAAAAATCTTATTTTTAAATTATTTCATATTTTATTGGTGATTACTTAAAAAAATTAAAAGTAAAATAAAAAATTATTATCAAACATATCTTATTAAAAAATCACTTAAAAAAGTCAAAAATCTAAAATAAAAATCGTTTTAAAAACAACTTTTAAGAAAAAATAATTATTTGATTTCCAAATTAAATGATAAAACTTAAAACCCATAATATTCTAGTAGTCATTGTTATAATTAAAGATGTTAAATCGATCGATATGATATAATATAATTTATTAATTATTTAACCTGAATTATTAAATTAACACATACAATTCAATATATAACCATCATGATCTATTTTAAAATATGTATTAATATATCTCATATTCTAAGTTCATACATCATCGAAGTAGAGAGTTCAATTCGCTGTACAACTTAATTTTGTCAAATAAATGGATTAAATTGGGCACATATTTCAACAAATCAGATATGGTACAACACCTTAAAACTCCCGAGGTAAAAATTTAGGGATAACATGATTTATATACAGATCACAAACCTACAAAAGCATGTTAGTTAAAAGGTCATGAGCCAATATGATCCATTAATTAATAAGTTGAATTATGTTAGATCGGTGCAATCTCTCTTTTGTGCCCTATTATAATTTTATAATAAGAATCAAAGACACATCCAGCTCATCGATCCATATTCCTTGTCATTTATTAAAAAAAAAACGTCCTTGACACCTCCTGTGTTCTTATTATTGTTAATAAATAAATTAAAAAAAAATAATTTAATGCCTTTAATTCATTTTCCATTACTTTGTATGCCTATTTTCCGAAAGAAAAATATAGAAAAAAGTAGTGGTTCAAGAACATAAAATTCAAATCTTAAGTATGATTAATTATGAATAGATGAGTTGTGTTTTATAATAATGATAATAATAATAATAATAATAATAATAATAATAATAATAATGATAATAATAATAATAATAATAATAATAATAATAATAAAGAAAACATAGTTTACTATTTCATATGTGTCTTGTGCAAACTTGGGCCTTTTCGATTAGAGGCCAGTTATTTTTAAACAAGCTACTCAGGTCTGGACTAAGCAAATAACAACGAAAATATTTTGTTTACACAGATTACGTCTTGGTGATGTCGTAAAAGCAATAACTGCCAAAGCCAAGACCAAAACCTCTTCTTTCCAGTTACACAGATTCCTGAGCTCTCTTGATCAACTAATGCCATCTCGATTTCCAGCTGCATCAAACTCAAAACTCGACAGGTTTATCTCTGTCAATTACTAATTGAAACTAAACATTCGTTTTGAATTTTGGTCAGTTGGTTTAGACACAACTCTGTGTTATAATTATCCTCCAAGTGTTTGATAATGGAACTATGAGAGTTTTGGAAATAAGAGACAAATGACTTCCTTTTAATATCTTATTGTATTTTAAATTGTAAAGTATTGGAATGAAAGATCGTGTTTGAGAAGAGAATTTTACATGGCAAAGATAGAATTAGTTTCTCCGAAATCTCTGTTTTATACTCTCCACAGAATTCATCCTGCAAATTATTCGACTCTGGCACCAACAAAACCAACCGAGGCAAATGCAAAGACTTTTGAACTAAATAATGGAGATAGCTTACGCTTTCTTTTCTTTTTTCTTTTTTTATTATCAAAAGGGTACACAACTTAATCTCTTATTATCGGAGCAAGGTATATTTCTTCATCTAAAGTGGTTGGATTGGAGATAATAAATAGTTTACGTCTTGGATTGTTATTGACTCATTCTCTGTTTTATTTGAATTATATTCTTATTTTGCTTTATAATCACTTGTTTTATCATGTTCAAATTGGCGAGGAAAAAAAAAAGGCCTCACTCACTCTCTCATGGTTCAATACTAGCCAAATAAAAATAATTTCTATATAAAAAAGGGCTAAGGAAATAACTACAAGCTTTGAGCTATTTGTATCAATAATTTGGTTAAGATTGCATGGCATGCAATACAATGTTGTCTAGTAACTAGTAAGAAATGCATTCTTTTCGTTATCTTATGTTTGATTAACTTGAACGAAATGAACTTAGAATTAATTCATTTTAATTTTATGTTTAGAAGTGAAAATAAAATGAAACCGATTATTAAAATAGAAGAATCATAATTCCTTCTCTCCCTTAAAAAATCATGATTTCATTCTCATCTTAATTTTTTTCAATTTTACAGCAATTTTAAATATAACTCTAAACCTTAAACCTTAAATCCTAAATTTCAAATCCTTAAACCTTAAACCCTATAACTCAAAAACCTATTTAGAAAAATAATAATTTTAACCTTAAATTTTAACTTATAGATATAACTCTAAACCCCAATTCCATATTCAAACAATATTTAAAAAAATAATAATTTTAACCTTCAACTTTAATCCACAAATATAACCATAAACCCTAAACCCCAAATCTTAAATCTTAAATCTTAAATCTCAAAACCTTAAATCATATTTAGAAAAATAATAATTTTAACCCTAAACCTTAACCCACAAATATAAATACTAAACCCTAAACTCAAAACCCCAAATCATAAAACCCAAAACCCTAAATCCCAAAACCTAAAACTCTAAACCCTATTTAAAAATAATAATTTTAATAATATATTTTATTTTTAAGTAATAATTATTTAAAAAAATAATTATTTTAATAATGTATTTTGTTTGAAAAAAAAAATAATTAAATGATATTATTTAAATTTTACTGAATATAAGAGTATTAAGATAATATATAGTATTTTTCATTCAACTCTAATTGTAAACCAAATATTATAATATTGATTTCTTCTTTGATTACAATGATCAAACAAAACAAAACGATTTATTTTTCATTTCATTACATTCTCATTTCATTCCGTGAATCAAACACTATTTACGTAAAATAATCTCGTATTAATGTAGTTTTACTTCTTGTTAACATTCAAGCTCATCATAAACAAAAAAATCTCGACTCACTTTATGAAATAGTTTTCTCATAAATAAAATACTATAAGTTATAGGATGGTAAAATTTATTTTTAATCATATATATCCAATTAATTTGTAAGCTTATTATATATATTCCTAATAAGTATTGTAATGACATGTATTCGAAAATGTTAATATGTGTAAGGTATAAATACGTAATATTATTTATAAATAATATATTAAAAAACAAAAATAAGAAGTGTAAATTAACTAAGTATTTAAAAATAAAAAATATTATAGATGGGTAAAATTATTCTGTTGACCAATAGAATTTTAACATTTTAAAATATGAATGACTTAAAATTTTAAATGTGTATGTATTTTTTAAATTTATTTTTTATTTATAATAAGAAAACTTATTGTTAAAATTTATAAATAAAATAATATCTTAATAATATTAAATAATATTTAATTAGGTAATTTTTAAAAATAAAATAATACATAGACTATTTTTTAATATTAAATGAATATAAAAATATTTTTTAAAAAAATTCAAAATTCAAAAATTCCCTCACATCTCTTAAGTCTTAATTTACATAATTACCCCTCCTTCCCTTCTTTTCATTTTGTACGCCTCAATCTCGTCGCTGTGTGTTGTGTCTCGAGTTCTTAATCCCTCTGATCACTCTGGCTAGGGTTTAGGCCAATCGATAATCGCTTAGCAAATATAGTAGAAAGAGAGAGTGTGTGAAGGAACAAGGCAAGAGTAAAAGATGGCATCTAGAGGAGCGTTGGGAGGACGGTGTAGGGCTCTGATGGCTGCAGTGAAGTCAGCTTCAGCTTCTGCGAAGACAGCCTCGGCTTCAGCTTCCCCTGTTAAGGCTGCTCGGGCTAACGTCGGTTTAATGAAGGTCTTGTCTGTATCTCCGCAGCTTGGCAACTTCCTCGGCGCTAAGGAAGCCTCTCGCTCTGATGCCGTTAAGAGAGTTTGGGAATACGTCAAGCTCCACAACCTTCAGGTCTCTTTCTCCCATCTTTTCTCTCATTTTCTCTCTCTAAGCTGAGAAGTACTTTTCTGTTTAGGGTTTCTATATTCTGTGCTATGTACGTTGTTTTTCAAAATTATATAATGATAGTCCATGTCTTTTGTCCTGTGTAATTTTTTGGCACTCCGTTCCCTGCCATGCGTTCGTTTATTTTCCAAGTCCTCTTTAGTAGGTGCGTTTTGTGCATATGGTGTATTTTCCAATTGATAGGTTTCGGATTTAATGCGGTAGTGAGAGAAAACAATCTAATTTGTGAGAGTATACTCTACGAGCAATGAATAATAGTTACTATTTTTTTAAGGATTGTTATCTGTAACTGTATTTTAGGTCCACTCTTTGTTGGAATTTGATAAAACTCAACCATTTGCTTTTATGCTAAGCTGGTTTGAGTGTTGCTCTTTTGTTTGTTTGGTTGGTTGTTTTTAGTTATATTCAACATTTGAGATGCAAATCTTCACTTTTGAGTTTTACCGTAGAACTTGCCGGACCTGTGTGATGATACGTGCCCTTTTGTTGTCTTTTTTTTCTTCCCTGGTATTCCTACCCGAACTTGGTGTCCTCGTATGTGAATATTCATTTAAATGTGGATACAAGAGAGAATTATAATATTTTTAGTGCAGACACTAAGAAGCGAGAAAAACTTGTATAAATCGGAGGCATTTCTACAGTATACCCCTGGTTAAGTTTCTATGTTTGATTTTAGATTTTGTCAGAAAAAAGAGAAGAAATATGGGATCCAAGCTTAACATCTAATGTCCCCTGTTTATTAGGTTATAGGGATGTAAATTTGAGTAATAACCAAAATCTATGGGAAAACTCCAATTTTGACACCGGTGGGGTTGGGAATTAGCCTTCTTGACCCGCCAATCTCCGGATCCCTGACTTAATTTTTTTTTATTATATTATATATTTGTAAAATTTTATAATTAAATTAAATAAATGTTGATATTTTTGATCGATAAATAAGTACTTAAATTATGAAAATTCAATATCATGATATATAAAACATAAATACCTTTTATTATAATGATTATTAAACTAATAATATTAATAATATAAATAATTTGATTATATTTAAAATTTGTACATATTAATTTAATTACATAATAAATAAATATACTTAGGTTATTGAAGATTTAATTTATCACAATTTATTTATTAGTAGGGAATCCTCGATACCTGTAAAAAAACCTGAACCTCCGATAGGAAAAAAAGTCCTGTCACATATTTAAACGGGGGAGGGGGAGAGCTGCCTCTGCCCGCCGCTCCAAGTCGACATCCCTAGGTGCATAGATCCAGGCATGTAAGTTCTCTCCTAAGAAACATTGTAGATCCATGTAGACGTTACAAGTATCATCATAATTTTACTTTTATATTCGTGTTTGTCGGCATTTAAATATAGATATTTGATAAGGAATGCGACGATTGTGAAAAGTATTAAGAATCCATAGCTCCAAAGGATACTTCGCAAGTAATCTAGTTTTCGGGGCAATCACTAAAAAAAATAGTCTGTGGAATTTAGGGGCCAGCACTTTTTCCTTTTTCGGGTCCTTTTTGTGGGATTAGGAGTTGGGGAAAAGTGATATGCATCTGCTGTTCTCTACAGTTAAATACTTCATAGATGTGCATTGAGCAATTAATGACATAATTGCTTGAATTTACTTGTCAATTCTCTGACATAGAAATTTGTGGTGCTTTGCAGAACCCAGCAAATAAGAAGGAGATCTTCTGTGATGACAAATTGAAGACTATCTTTGCTGGAAAAGATTCGGTTGGGTTCGGGGAGATTGCCAGATTGCTTTCCTCACATTTTCAGAAAACTTAGTAAACTAAAGCATCTTTGGGGAATGCTGGTGGTCTAGTGTATTTGATAGATGCCCCACTTTTGGTTTTCCTTGTACCTCTTTAACCTTTTCGTGCATTTACTAATTTGGGATCCGTTATCTTAGAGTTGACATTCAGTATGTGATTTGTCTATTTGGGAATGAATTATGAAAAATATATGTTATGCAGAGGATGTTTATGGTGGATTGAAGACTGTATGGGGAATGCGCATTGAAATTCAGTAGACATGTATTATTGATGTCTGTGTATTGTTGATATCAAGTTTTATTTATCTCACGTGAAATATTTGGGTCTCCATGTTGGCTCATCAGGAAAAATTTGCCTCAAATAAGGAAAGTTGCTTCAAAAGAGAGCAGTGGAAGAGGGGTTTTCTTGATACGTTTTGGCTCGGGGATTTTCGATTCCATTTGTTCTTTAATGAGTCTCTTGAATGATATTTGATATTATTTTGGCATGTCTCCATCACATGTAAGGAAGGCAATATTCAGTCCTTCGTGAGTATTAACCCGTTTGGGTCAATGCGGCGCAAATTAGATTGGTTTACAAATAGTTCAATTCGCAACATATTTTTAAAATACTGGTTTGATTCGGACCATATTATATATTAACCGTTTTAGCATTTGTTTTCATATCTATTTTCCAAATTTTATGCTAAGTTATGGTTCAAAAGAATATATTAATTTTTTTTATTCTTTTTGTATAGCATTTATAAGTTCTTTAAAGCAAAATCTTTTACTTAATACAAAATCTAATCTATTTGTCACATATTCATTCGCTCCTTACAGTTTTTGGTACAAAGAGTTTCGTTTTTAATAAATTAATTAATTTTTTTAACTAATAACTATAATTTTTAATAAATTAATTAATTTTTTTAACTAATAACTATTTTCTCAGGATTCATAATTCTAATTCGAATAATATAATAAAATGAACAAAAGATACTCATTTCATAATTTTAATAAAATAAAATTAATGTTATACTTATCACATCTTTAATGAAACTACTATACTATCATTGTTCCTACAATTATCAACGATGATTCTATCGAAACTTCGTTGGATTTAACATGATATATATAAAAATATATATTATATTTGATAGATCATTGAAATTATAATAGACGTAACTTGTTACGTATATATATATATATATAACATGTTACATTTAACGAGCCATCAGAACTCAAATGGGTTGTTGAAACTCTAATAAATCGTTGATAATAATTGTCAAAACTTCGGTGAATTATCCTGGTAGTTGAAATTTTATTAGTGGTGGATGTATTATGTTATAAAAATATTTTAATATTTATGTGTATAAAATTATAAATTTTAAGATAAATTTTTACCGATTTGAAAAAAAATATTTAAAACCTCTACATTATGTCAATATTCTCTATTTTAAGAGGAAAAATATATTTATTAGAAGTTTGTGATCCATCATAAATAATGTGATGCATTATTATTACTACGTACAATTATATCTAATAAAAAATATATAAAAATATTCATTTTTTAGTAATTTATCCCCATAAATAACATCTCTACTTATGGTCAAATTAGTTTAGATGAGTACAATAATTTATGGTATTTAACATTATTTTTTTTAATAATTAAATAATTAATTAAAATTTACATGGCACACAATAATTAAAAAAGATTACATTTAATTATTTTTTTCTTTACTTTTTAACTCTTTTAGCGGAATCATTAAATTTATCATTCTTATTTTTATTTATTATTTACAAATTGTAGAGTTATTTATTCATTTTTGAAGTTATTTTGACAATTTTATAGGACAAGTATAACACGTAATAATTTAAAATTTTGAATTGTGTGGGTTTATAATTTATATAATTTATTAAAAATATTATTTAATATATTTTACAAATTGAATCAATTTATATATGCAAGAGATTGGATTGGTTTATATGGAAGTAACTTGCAGATTATTAAATTCATAATTCATACAAATTTGATTGATTTACTGATTAACTCAAATTGTGTTATTTTGATGGTACACGCTATAAAGGGAGGGAGGAATGTGTATCGCATTATTCTGATATACAATTTAATTGGTGCCACCTCTGAAATTTTGTTTTCAAATATGTAATATATTTTAACTTTTAACAAGTTTTATATTATTTTATATCTCACACTTTTATACATTATAGTTAATAAAATTACCATATTTTCTTTTCATTTTTATTTTTTATAAAAAAATTATATTTTTGAATGTATATTTTAAATTTTTCAATATTTAAAACAACAATAATCATTATCTATTAGAGTATAAAAATGCTAGTTTATTATAAAAATATATTTTATATTTTCAATTATTTTCATATATTAAAACGATATGAAAAAAATTAGAGTTTTAACAATATAATTACTTTTTAGCTAATTTTTTCTATTACGTTGTAATTCAATATTAGAACATTTTACTTTCTTATCATTCTATTACAATATATAGCTACTATTTATATTTTTTATATTTGTTTATAAGTTATATCCATAAATATTTATTTCATTACTCTTTAATAAAAATATAAATTTAACATTTTATTTTGTATTTTAAAATTGCTTCTTTTATTGTCCAGTACTTCAACAACTTCTTCTATATTTTGTTTTTTTCTATTAATTCGTTTAAATTAATTAAGATTTTTTCCCTTATTTTTATTTTCCTTTTAAGTATTTTTAATTATTTTAAGAATAGTAAAAAGTTGAGATTTATTTAAATTCTAAACAAAATACTCAAAAATAATTACAGATTTGATACGCACAATTATATAATAAATTGTGTATATAAATTATTTTTCATATTAATTAAATCTATTTTTTACATAAATTACATATTTATTAATGTTAGGCTTTAGTAGTTGAAGATATTGTAAAATAGATTAAATATATTAAAATATATATTTAATAACTTAAAAATAATAAAAAAATAAGTTCTTAAAGTTCGAAAAGAATAGAAAAAAAATACTATAAATGTTTTTTTATTAAACGTACATGTGTGAAAAATTTATAATCTAATAAAAAATTAATATATTTAATTAAATATAAATATTATTAAAATATTATCTAAAAAATAAAAATAAAAGATAAATAAAATAAAATTATGTACAAAGTGAACCCAAAATAGCACACTAATAGTAACACAATTAACAATAATTCATACCCGTAAGGGTGGACATGATTGGTTTAGATAATTTTTATCAAGAAATGAAAGTCAAATTAATATTAATTATATTTAAAAATATTAAACTAAAATTGACTAAAATTATTAAATTAATTGAATCTTAAATGGAATTAGATTGAATTTACTTACAAAAAGAATATAACTTTTTTACTAGCTACTAATACTATCTAGAAATACTACACACAAGAGTTAAAGGTATTATATTTATTAGCATTAGGTTACTAGCTGGTTAGGTATTATATTTATTGTTTGTTTTTTTTTAAAATCTTATATTAATACATAATAATTTTTAAAAATTTATTTTAATTTAATAAATAGCAAGTTTGTTGGTTCGGACACAAATCATTTTCTATAGTGAAACCGAAACTGATCAATTAAGTTCAATTTATGAATTTTCAAACCATAGTCGACAGAATAAATCTTTTTAAATGAGTTTCGATTCACTTTGAAATAATTATTTTAGTAGGTTTTTATTAAACGTGTTCACCCGTAAATCCCCCAATTAACTTAAAAAAATATTATTATTTTTATTAATATAAATTTATATAATATTATTTTTAAGTTTAATTTCTTAAAAAAAAAAGCACTTGTAATTTACGTGGTGTCCATTTGGAACAAAATTATTGGCTACGTCTTTGACACTATGCCCAAGTATAAAAGACGGCCAAAATTACATGGAAATCCTCGCGGTTATGAACGATGCGCTCAACTCGTACAAGATAGCGCTGGATTCATCAGCAGAAATATACAGAACGACAGGGTCGGTGATTCAGTACCAGCTGTTCTAAGCGGATAGGCCCGACCCGGTAACTGTACACTGGCGTAAGTGCAATTTGGAACCTTTCTGACGGTGCTATTAGCCGTCGCTAATCAGCCAAGCTAAAGGTGATATCGTGATAGTAATATTTTTCCCCGGGCTATATATTTTTATTATTGTATTATTTTCTGTAACATGTTAGATACTTTGGTATTTTGAAATAAAATCAAATTAAAAGGCCCGGTTTTTTGGAATTGCAGTGAGGTTGACGATGCCGATGAGGAGAACGAGAATTTGGCTAATTTCCTTCAATCTGAGGTCCTCACGTAAGTGGGTATGAGATACGGACTTTTTTCCTCTTATCTGACGTCTAGAAATAGAATAGATGGGTATTGCTCAAATTAAACTCAAGAAAATAAGCTCGACCAATTAATTTTATTTTTTTCTTTCTCTCATTTTGTTATTTGGTAATAGAGTGATTTCACTATTTTGCTGATTTTCATCATTTCATGTTTAGTATAATCTATATACACACAACTTATTATTGTGTATTTCGTTTTGCACCGTTCATGCGACATATCAAACGGATTTAAAAAGTTGACCAAAGAGAACAGAGCGATGTAAATAGTAATGAGAAGAAGGGAAGAGCAAAAGCTTGTTTTCTAACCAAGCAGTTAACGCATAAAACGCTGAAAGATTACATTTTTCTGAACCACGTCTATTACGCGAGTAGTCTGAATATTAACGCTTGAGCGAAAATTCCTACAATCTATTTTATTAGCCAAACACCTCTTTTGCTCTTTCCTTTTATCTTTATATACAATATCTACTCATATATTCCTTAACTGTCTTATATCTGCTGTAGCTTGGAAATTTTGGTAATTGTTGCTCTTTCTTTTGTCTCAATTTTCCGATCTTGTAACTATCGTGGTTTTGTTATATTATTATTACTACTACTACTAAACATTATAATTTGGAATTCATTCATGTTGAGGAAAGGCTGTTATGCTTTAATTATCATTTTATCCTAACAAGAGTAGATCTAAAGAATACTGAGTTCTCTGATGATATCAACAAATTGTCTCTTCATTTTAAAATTGGAGTTTTCCTTCTTTGTTATGTTTTCAATTTCAAACGTTGGGTTTTTCATATTTGAGGCTGAGTTTAATCTTTCATTTCTGAACCCAATCCATGCATTGGGTATGAAGATGCTTTACTTTTGTTTGATCCATGCATTTCATATACCTGAATTTATTTGATTCTGCTAAGCTGTTGGCTTAAATGCTCTGGTTATTACATTAATCAAATATTTGCGTTAGTTTTGAATATAACGATTGCTTTAGTCAGGTGATTTTGCTATTCTGGCTTTGAGTGTAAAGGACACTCCTGCATTTGAGTACTTCTGGTGAAAAATATGTACAATTATTGATTATATATCGAGTCTTCCATATTTCTACATTATTGGAACTAAGGCAAAGACGATGTTTCATTTGATTCCACCTTTTTTCTTACTGCTTGGTTGCCATGATTAGCTAGAACCAGGTGCTATTCTGTTGGTTAAAACTTCTTAATAATTTTTTTTTTCTGCCACTTAACTGGAGTCTCTAGCATTTGATGAGACTCTAAGTTTCAATTATGCGAAGCATGATTTGATTAAATGAATTGTAAATGAACTTCTTCCCATCAAATGAATGTTTGGTTTTAGATGATCCTGTTTTTTTATTTTCTTGAATAAACAGGATTAATAAGTGGTGTGTGAAATAGAAATTGAAAGTAACATATTGTTATGGTTCAATCTAGGCATGTTTCTACTCGCTTTGTCTTATTGACTTTGTATTTCAATTTACAGTGTAAGGGCTAAAAGAAACATGGGAGGAGAAAAGAATGCGGATAGTAGGGCACCTGTGGATAACCAAGAAATATCCGAAAGAGGATACCATGGTATCCCTGGATATCCTCCAGGATACCCAGTAGGAGCACCAGCCGGATATCCCCCAGCAGGATATCCTCCCAGTGGATATCCCCCAGCGGGATATCCTCCCAGTGGATATCAACCGAGCGGATATCCTCCTGGAGGAATGCCATCAGCGGGATATCCTCCCGGGGGATACCCACAAGCTGGTGGATACCCCCCAGCTGCTTACCCCGGCGGAGCTGCTCATTATCCAGGTACATGCTTTAGATGATTGAACAATGTTTCTTTTTTTTACCATGATTTTCAACCCTTAATGTGCTGGAACTTTTGCTACAGAACATACACTGATTACAGAACTTTTTTCTATTTTTTCTGCTACACTTGATTATCAAAAAGATCTTTACCATTTCATTCTTTTCCTTTAGGGCATGGCATGGCTTCCTCAATAATGGCTGCAGGTGCTGCTGCTTACGGTGCACATCACATGGGTCATGGTGCTCACCATATGGGTCACGGCATGCACCATGGCAAGCACGGGAAGTTCAAGCATGGGAAGCACGGAAAGTTCAAGCATGGGAAGCACGGAAAGTTCAAGCATGGGATAATGGGAGGGAAATTCAAGAAATGGAAGTAATTTTGTTACTTAGCAGAAAAGAGCACGTTGTGGTTATGTCATTATGGTATTTACAAATAAGCTATATACTTCATAGCCTCTAGACTTTGTTGGATTCTTTAATCTTGTTGACACTTACATAATCGGAAAGGCTAGCAGAGCACATGGGCGGATGTATGTTGCAGCAAGAAGGAAGCAGTCTCCTAAATTTTAAGATATGAATTGTAAAAAAATATATATGTATAACATAGAGTTGTATCCTACATGTATTTTAAGTTTTAGGCTTTTTACATTTAGTAATTCATTATAAATTTAATAATTTAAACATATTTTTACTTAAATTAAATATATGGAACATTTTTTTCAATTAAAATCAAGTAGTTACTTAGAAGTAACTAATATTTGTTTTTAAGTGTACGTAGCACCTCTCTTCTATAAAAATCTTAAATTTGCAACTAGCAGAGCAAATCTTATCTGCCATCATATTATCATATTAAGTTATTTATTTTTAAAATAAGAGTTATTTAAGAAAAAAAATACGCGATACTAAAGGGAAAAAAATGTGATTTACAAATATAGTAAAATTCCAGTCTTTATATAGTAATTAATACCGATAGGAATTAATTGTTGGTTTAATTGAACAGCTTAATCAACTTGATAGTAAAAGTTTTATTTTTAATCCTTTCACACGAGTCACGTATTTTTATTTTTGTTTTAACGTAAAATATATATTATTAGAATGATTAAAAGTGAAACTAATTAGATAATTAATCATATAAAAATTGGGAGCTCAATTTCCTTTAGCCAAATGAGGAAAAAACGAACAACTTTTTTTGCAGTCCAACAAACAGAGTAGGTTTTATAATAAAGGAACTGAAGAGCATTTGTATTGGGCGTGGAACGAGAACATAAGTGAAAAATATGTATCTTTTACGCACTTGGGATGAGGAAGGAAGAGATTGTGCTTTAACGTTTGATGTTTAAATGGAAGTGTTGATTTTATCAAATTCATTCAGCTAGATTTAAAAATAGAGAAAAATACTCTCATAATCGTTTAATTATTATAAAAATAATACATATATCTTATATTTATTTTTTATAACAAATATAACTTTTATTTATTTTAATTTGTAATTTTTTTTAATTATATTAGTTAGATTATAATAACTTAAATAAAATATAACTAAAAGAATTTAAGAAAATAATAAAAATAAATAAAGGTATAAAAAATAATACAATATAATTAAATTATTATAAAAAAAAAGTATAATATCTAAATATAGCCTTTAGAATAATTATAATGCCTTTAGAGTCACGTTTCCAAAAAAATAAAACATCATATTCTTTGGTAGAGATGTAAACTGGCGATTGAATTCAAGCGATGTTGTTCGGTAGGGAATGTAAGATAATGTTGAGAGAGGAGTAGTACGAGTCACCATATCTTGAAATTGTAGTTTAGTTATAGATTATAAAGGATGTTTTTTAGTAGTTAATTATGAAAATAATAGATAAATTATTCATAAATTATATTATTTTAATAATTTAATTATAATATTATTGATTAAAATACAAAGATATTATTTATTAATATAGATAAAAATAAAATTTAATATAAATTTTTTAAAAAATATATCGATCTGATAATACATAAAATTATTTAAATATATTATTTTTTATGTTTTAAAATAATCGATAAAATATTAAAATAAAATATGATAATGGATAAATATTTTGTGAATAAATATCATATTAAGAGTTATTTTATCATTGTTAAGCATTTAAATTTTAATATCATTTTAATTGTTTGTTGTGAAAATAATAATTATTATTTCAATTATTTGTAGAAAAAATAATAATATTTTTATAAAAAAAATATTAAAATAATATTATTTATTTTTAATTGAAGCGGCTAAAAATTGAATTTTATAATCTAAGAGAAGAAAAACACATTAAAGCTTAATTTGAAAGATTCAATCCAACATTTTCTCTAGATTTATTTTAAATTTCAAAAAGTGTGAAATGTATAGAATTTTGAGGAAGAAAAATCCAAAAAGTGAATTACACGTTTGACCTTTTGAGTTCTCGAGAGAGTCTACAGTAGGTGAGGGTTATTTTTTATTACTACTAATAAAATTTTGTATTAATATTAATTTTTATTAACTTAAAATATCATATCATTAAATATTATAAAAATAATGAATAATTTTTAGAAAATATCTAAATATTCTACTCTTATTAAAATAAATATTATTTTTCCGATTCCATTCTTAATTAGAATACTATATTTTCATCGTAATTCTATGAGAAATTTTGTTTGGAAAATCAAATTTTGGCTGCTAGCTTGTTGAATTTATTGGCCTAAGCTGAGAGTAGAATGAGTCTTTATTCAAAGGGGATATATAGTAGTCGGGTGTATGAAAAGGAAAATGGAAGAAAATACCTGAATATTGTCTACATAGTAAGTGCTTAGAAAAGACCAATTCAAACTTTGAAAACGTTTTGAGACAATATTTCTCATAAATCTTTGAATCTATTCTCTCGTTGAACAAATTGTCCAACAATTAATAAAAGTATGATTTTTCTTCTACCATTGAATATGAAAACTATAAATTAGTGTTCAAAAATAAACAAACAGATGTCTGTTGGAGGGTGTAATTAGCAAAAAGGGCTGTGATTTGCATTTTTAAGGAGAAAACTTAAACGCATTTAAGGATTTGTTTCGTAATTTGTAATTATATTTCAAAGTGTTTCAATGTGTTATTTTATGAACTCTGAAAGCACTTATAAGAAACGAAACAACAGGGCAGACCCAACCCTTAGGCCATGAGGCGGCCACATATTGTTCCAATTTAAGGAGGATTTCGATCCACATAGTATCTTTTCATTTTTTTTTTAAATAAATTTTATTTTTTATTTAATTTTCATTGAAATCAAACTTAATCTAATTTATTGTTACAAAGAGTCATTATAAATAACATGTACATATCACCTCAAATAAAATTTGATAAATTATATATATAATTTATCAAATTTTATTTTACATGAGGTAATATGTGCATGTTATTAATGTTTCCTATCATATTATTTTTACATAATTAATTTTATATTTGATTATTTTTAATTAAAAACATTCAATTATTTTTTCAAAAATATCTCAATATAATTATTTATTATTATATATCTATAATAAAACATGTGTACTCTCCTTATAAAATGAATTCTTCCATATAAATTTAATGTTTATTAATCGGTGAAATCATAAGAAAATATGTAAATTTATTAAATTAACTACAAGAAATCATTTAAATATTATATATTAAAAAAATCTAGTTGTTCAACAAATATATAACTAGTACGTATTGTAATAATTAATAATTTTTTCAAAGCGAATGAATTCAAATCCTTAGTCTCATTTTAAATGAAAAAAAAATCTTCTCTTGTTTGATTCAACTAATGATATAACAATAAAACTCATCTTTTTTAATTTTTAAATTACAAATTTAAAATACACAAATACCATTTTCTAAAAGAAAATATAGCTCTCTTATTTTGTACTCCTTGAAGCTTGAACAGCGAAGTAATAAGCAATTTGGCCATTTTAAAGGTACTCTGAGGGGTACTCTGAGGGGTGATGAGACTTAGCTTAATAATATATAATTTATTTAAATATGTAAAATTTTAAATTTAGTCATTTACATTTTTGTTATTATCGAGAAAAAAAATCATAAAAAAATATCTTAAAATTTATAAAAATAAAGATAATATATCAATAATATTTAATATATTTTAATTAAACATAGTTTAAAATTAAATAAATTTAAATGATATTTAATTAAAAATTATTTAAAATAAAATAATATTATTTTTATTATTATAAATTTTAAACATACTATTTAAAAAATAAAAAAAACTTTAAAACCAACCGTTAAAAACCCAGTATCGTAAATAATTGTGGACTTCTGTTGAAATGGAAATTATAGTCTCGAAGAAAACCAAGACAAGTCAAAATAGTCATTCAATTCAAAGTTCAATGTTTTGAACGGGGAATAAGCACAAAAATTGGATGGGCACACCTTTTATTAAATAAGAATAATGTATGTTATAAATATATTATATTAATATGATAATTTTTATTAAATATAATTATAATAAATAAATTATACATTTATTTTAAATTTAAAATATATAAATTTTTTATATTTGTCACAATTTATATTTTTTTTATCTAAAAAATTAAAATTTCTAATCATATGTCACAATAGAAACAAAAACCTCAATAAATAATAGACCTGAGGATACCATTGACAAAATTAATCATTTTATCTCAAAGTAGCACACTTATCCCAAGAAAAGCCATAAATACACAATATGATAATATGCCATAAATTTTGGTGTCTTGCAAACACTTATCACAACACATGCCAAGACAATCAATTTCATAACAAAAACTACAAGCTATAAAACACAAAACACACATATACTTGCACAATAACTCACATATTAACAAAAAACACAAACCAAGATAAAAACAAAATACAAACTAGTCCAAAGGTAAGTCAAGCTCATTCATGCTTGACAGTTTGCTCAAGAAACCACCACTCGAGTGTCACATTTGTCACCTCCAATAAATCCTTGCGCGCATGTTTGCCACCATTAATATGTACTATCTTACCACCAGGCCCATCCACCCCATTCTCTTTCCCCATATCTCGGTTGCCGTCTCTCTTATCCTACACCAATCCCTTAATTTTGGTGTTAAGATCCTTTTTCCCAACATTAGCCAAACCCCGCACTCTAACAACCAAACCAACAATCTTTGCCTTGGACCTTCCCTCTTTTAAGTCTCTTAGCCTCCAACCTATGATTTCGTATAGCAACAGAGCTATCATGTTTAATGTTGACATTACTTGGACTCGGAGATGCAGATGCCACACTTTTAACATGCACGGAGTACTCAAATTCTTTTCTACTTGTAACCATTTTTCATAATTAGCAGGTCTCTTACCAAATTCAACATTCAAACTACTAAGTTTCAAGCATCCCTTCATTTTATAAGTTAAAAGCTTACATTAATAATCAAATCGTTGTATCCTCTTGTACCTTAATTGATTTAAACAACCCTTAATTCAATTTTCTTATCATTTTATAAAATTTTCACATCAAAAAGAATAAGACGATCTTGAATTCGATCATAATTCGAACAGATCGAGTTAAAGCATTAGACAGTGAAAACTGATCCACTTCCCTAACTTTACCATCAATCTTTACTACTATACACATTTTCCTCCGATTAGGAGGAAAATCATGTAATTGTAACTAGAGATGTTGTTGGATTCAAAGCTTTTAATTCAACCACCTTCTTTCACTCAAACTCTTCTGAACACATTCAACAATGCATCACGATTTACAAATCAATCAGTGATAATCCTAACATCAACAACTAATTCAAATGTTTCCTGCTCCTCAATCTCAAGAGTTAAGTCAAGATTGTCCAAACCTAAGAAAACCTCTTTCACCATCTAGTAACTCACCAATAAATCCACTAAGCAGAGTACGACCAAACAAAGGATGAGTCCAAAGAGTATGATACTTATCATATAAATGAAGAGAATCAACAATAGATATATAACAGACGCTTAACTCAATCACAATTAACAATGAAAGATTTGCAAGTAGCAGAGGAAAACAAATAATTAACAGTAGCAAAAAGATTCGAACACATTAAAGAACATCAAAAATGAAATTAGACTAGCAACGATATAGAATCAAATATAATTTGAATAATTAGAAAAAATAGAAAAATCTTCAACAAGATAGAGCCATTAGATTGAGAGATTAGCGAAATCTAAAAGAAAAGTCCGAGGAAATTGCAAAGAAGTAAGCAAGATCAACATTCAATTTGATGGGAACTGAAACCCTAACAGAGAGAATTCGAGATATCTGTAATATCTGATATCATGCATAAACTCACTTTGATAGCTACTACTACTATCCCTTCTAAAATAGTCATCAGATCCAGTCACATTGTTTGCTCTCCTCAATATTAATATATAAATATTAGTATTAATATAATATGATTTCTTACTCTAAATTTAATGAATAATCACATTATAAATAAATAAAAAAACATAAAATCTAGTCAGGTCATTTAAAGATAGCAGTAGCAAGTGACACTAATGTCCTCAATATCCAGAATGCTATTTGGTATTATACATTATTTTTATAATAAATAAATTGGTATGATTAAATTGTATAAAAATATACTAATTTTTAAAGTATATATTTTAAGTTCATTAATTATTAAAAAGTAAATCTAAAATCTAAAACTTAAAAAAAAATCAAAAATAAAACACGTTAACATGCACGTACATATTTTTTTTAATTATTATATTTAAAAAATATGAATTAATTTAAATACATAACACTTATTTAAAAACTTAAAAAAAACATATATATTTTACATTCTCCAACGTCATTTTTAAAAATTTTAAATTTATAATCCACTTTTCAATAATAATTATTAATAAACTTACGGCGTATTATCAAAAAATTAATAAAATTTTATACATTTTATTTACTCTTAGTAAAATATTACTACTCTTCTTCCAATGGTATTATCTAGTAATAATATTGCATATTTTTAATTGATTAACGGGCATTTGTATTTTTTAAAGAGTAAGTGTTTTAAACTAACATTTTATTTATTTGAAATATAGTATCATTATTTACATCAAAATAATTTTTCAAAGATTACTTATTGTTTCAGCGGAGCCAGAAGGTTATTTTTGGATGAGCTAGCATATTATTTTATAAAAATACTCAATAATCCGAGAATTTTTTTTAATTAACAATAAAAGAAGAAATTTGACACAAAATAATTAATAGATATCATAATTTTTACTTTTATGTTATATTAAAATTATAAAGATAATACACATATAACTAAATGATACCAAAATGATTTATACAAAATTTAAAAACATAAAAATCATCTATTATAATAAAGTATTGCTGTGTACTAATCAATTACATTCTTATTATTTTTATTTAATATTTTTTAAAATAATTATATTACTCACTTAAAGAAATTCGAATATCAAACACTCTATATAATCAATTGTTCTAAATGTTATTTAACAAGTAGTTCATTAACTTTTTAACTTATTCTCCTAAATAGTGATTAGATTAATATATTTAGCTTTTAATTTATTTAAAAAGTAATATAATTCTACATATGATATATAAAAAATTATGTAAAAATTAAACTAGGCTTCCACGCACCCGGATCGACACTGTGATCCGCCCCGGCCTTGTTTGACAAATTGACAAACATGGGTGATAATTCATAACAAATCGATTGATACTTAACAAATGATTTTTAACGATTTCCTATCTCTAAGGCTCCTTTTTATAAAGTGTTTTTATATTTGAACTCAAGAATTAACTTTAGTTTTTTTTTTTTTAATAACTAGTTATGAATGTAGCTTTTTGCTACTTTTAAAAATGACGTATTTGGCCATACATCAAATAATATGTCACTTATTTATGATATTTTTATGTCATTTTTTAATAATTCTTGTAGTGTATTGTTTCCCTTTTTATTTTAATTGAAATATTTCCTGTTTTTAGATTTACAAACTTTAAAGATTTTCAAATCTTACTATAATACCTGATTTTCAGAAAGATCACTTCCATACCTCTTTTATATATATTACTGTCGTTAAATCGAATTTAAGTTAACAATATAAAAAAATTTAAAAAAATGGATATTATATTTAAAAGGAAAACCAAACAAAATGCACAATTTTACAAAAACAAGTCAATTAATCATAATATTGTTTTTATTAAATTTAATTTTTATTATTATTTACGTTAACATATATGATAGATACCTTTCGAATTAATTATAGAATTGGAAAGCATACATCCATAAATTAACATTATGAATTGCTAAATCTTTGAAGCAAATTAGTTGCAGACACATACATCTCATAAGTCATTACATAAATGAAAGAAATAGAGATGATGTAGTAGTGCTGCTTCTGCAACGTGTACAAGAAAATAAACTAATATATAAATATGATTCTTTTGGAAAGAAAAAAAATATTGATAGACTATTACAAGAAAATAAACTAATTTATATATAAATAAAAGTATTCCATAAATTTTTATAAATAATTATTTTATTAATTTTATTGTATATTATTTTAATTATTTTTTATTTTTTTAATTCCTAGTTCCACTTTTTCGGTAGTTGTTTTATACAATAAATATCAAAATGTCTCAAAATAATACATTGTTTTATAAATAATTATTTTGTTAGTTTTATTGTGTATCATTTTGTTCATTTTTTATATTTTTAGTCACTATTTTTAATACATTAACAAATATTAAAATACATTTATATCTTTTTATTTTTATTCCTTATTTATTTTTTACTATTTATTGGTTATTATTTCACTTTTTTTTACATTAATAAATATAAAAATATATCTATATACTTATCAAACTTAAAAAATCGTATTTAAAAATTGAACAATAATATTAATTATTATTTGATAATAAATATTAATATATATTTATTAAATTTAAATAACATAATATTATTTATTTTTTAAAATTATTTTCAATATTTTAAATCAAATATTAATACATATAAAAATAAACATATTACCTAACAAAAATTATATGTAATTAAATAATTTGATTAATGCGATTACATTTATGTAATAATTAGCTGTGTATATCACGGGATCCAAATCTAGTAATATGAAAATTCTGAAGGATAACTACATAAAAAGTGTCAGTAACAGCAACGGAGATTGAAAATTTTGAGATTTAATTTTATAAGATGATTCTATTAAATTGAATATTTATTTTTAATCTCTTACACGCGGCACATATATATTATTTTTAATCTCTTAAATTATTGTCTAAAGTTAATTTTTGAAAAAAATTGACTTATAATGAATTTTAAGTTGGTTCGGCACGTAAACCGACGCTACATACTACGTGTATTTTTAAATTAAAAAATACATGTAATTTAAAATTGAAAATTTTTTAAATCAATTATTATTTTATTTGACTCTTTAAAATTTAAGTTTGGTATATATATATATATATATATATAGTTTTATAGATATAGTATAATTTTTCTTTTTTTTAGATAATTAATTTTTAAAATTATATAATTTTGTTTATTTGTTTGGATATTTAAACTTATATACGTACATACAATATATCTTTATTTAATTTTGTGTAGTTATTTTAAATATTATTGTAAAATTATTATTTTTTCCTTTTTTTATACAGTACTTATAATATATATGAGTTTAAATAAAATAATAATTAATAAAAAAAAATTTGAATTGCTTGGATAACGTAGGTTGACATGGCGAACCGATGCTATCCACCTGTATAGCATCGGTTTACCACATCAACCGACGTTATCCATGTAATATTACCATTCGACTTTCTTCTTCACTAAAGAAACCCAAAAAAAATTCATTTCTCTTCTTCACTTCTCCCAAAATCGAGCTTATCCATCCTCTTTCTCAATTTTCAGCCACTTTCGACCACCGTTTGCAACGTCATTTTGTGGGTTATATTTTTCTTCTCATTATCTTTCAGATCTACTATTTTTTTGAGCAAAATACTCATTTTTTTACTTATTCTTACTTACAAAACACCTTTTTATTCTTCATTTAATCACTTCGTAAAATTCTTGTAAGTATTTTTATTAATTTTGAAGCTTATTATTCAATTTGTTTTATTTTTTGTATAAATTTTTAATTTATGTATATTTTTTATTATGCTTGTTATTATATGTTTGGCTTATTTTCTGTGGAAATAATATCTGAATGTTGTGGGTTTGAAGGACTATAATATTTACGGTACATGGATAAATTTATTTATATACAAATAATTATATTTGATTAAGTAAATGTAATACATTTATAAAATGATTAAAATGATAATTATTTCGTATTATGTATGTTTTGATATATATTCTAATAATAACAGAATTAATATATAATAATACTTGAAATATATTCATTGGATACATAATTAATTAATATGCTTAATTAATGTCATTAATAAAAAATAGACAAATCTTCGATGTCCATGTGTTAAATATAAAATAATACTTCAAATATATTCATTGGATACATAATTAATTAATATGCTTAATTAATGTCATTAATAGAAAATAGACAAATCTTCGATGTCCATATGTTAAATATAAAAATGAGCGATTTCATGAATTTGACGAGGTTAAGTACCACCTTATTCGTAATGGTATTCTTTTGAGCTATAAATGTTGGTATTATCATGGAGAAAATATTGATAATACTCATGGGGAAGAGATAAATAAGAATGTGAGTGGATTACATACATCTTATCATAATGTACAGACAGAAAATATGTTTCATGGTGTTGAAGATGAATTACGCGAGGATGATCCCGAAACCTTTAAAAAACTTATAGAAGATGCCAAAAAACCGTTGTATCTAAAATGCAAAAAATCCACTAAAATGTTGGGATTGGTTCATTTGTACAATGTGAAGGAAAAACATGGTTTTTTTTACAAGAGATTCACATAATTACTAAATCTACTAGTCGATATGTTTCCTGAGGGTATTGAATTGTCATCTTCAATGTATGAAGTGAAGAAATCTCTTAGTCGATTTGGCATGAAATATCATAAGATTCACGCTTGTCCAAATGATTGTATTCTTTATAGAAAATAATATGAGACATTAGATGATTTTCCGATGTGTAAAGAATCAAGATGGAAGCAGGGTACAAATGAGATAACACGTAAGAAAGGCGTGCCTACAAAGGTTCTTTGGTACTTTCCTCAGATTCCTCGCTTTCAAAGGTTGTTCAATAGTAAAGATACATCAAAGATGTTGACTTGGCATTCAGATAATTGATCTGATGATAGGGTGCTATGTCATCTTTATGATTCTCCATATTGGAAAGTAGTAGATAATTTATCTCTTCAGTTTGCATCTAATCCGCGCAATCTTCCTCTTGCCATTGATGCTGATGGAATTAATCCACATAATTCCCTTAGTAGTAGATATGGTTGTTGGCCAGTAATTATGGTAACATATAACCTTCCTCCATGGTTGTGTATGAAAAGAAAATTCATGATGTTAACATTATTGATCTCAGGATCGAAACAATCCGGTGTTGATATTGATGTATATTTGGAGTCTCTCATAGATGATTTAAAGATGTTGTGAAATGATGGTGTAAATGTTTACGATGCATATAAAGAATAACAATTTAACTTAAAGGGAGTCCTTTTATGGACAATTAATGATTTTCCTGCCTATGGAAACTTATCAGGACATACAACAAAAGGTTACAAGGGATACCCTATATGTAGTGATGGAACTTCTACAACTTATCTTGTTCATAGACGAAAGATGTCTTATAGAAGACATAGAAGATTTTTGCCATTTGGACACAAGTTTAAATACCAAAAGAAACTGTTTAATGGTGAAGAAGATCATGATCATGCAACCCGACCTTTGCGAGGTGTTGAGATATTAAGACAATTGAATGGTATGACATTCAAACGATATGGAAAGATGAAAAAAAACTCACTAAGGTAGGGAAATGAGAGAGGTCAACTAATGAAATGAGTGAAAATGAAAAAGAGTTTGAACCGACTTACCATGATTGTTGGAATAAAAAATCAATATTTTGGGAATTACCTTATTGGAAAGACTTACACATTCGTAACATCTTAGATGTCATGCACATTGAGAAAAATGTATGTGAGTGCTTGATTGGTACTTTACTTAATATACCTGGAAAAACAAAGGATAGAATTAAGGAAAGACTGGATTTAAAGAAACTAGGCAAACGATCTGAATTGGAACCAAGGGTGGAAAATGATAAAAATCAAACATACTTACCACCAGCATCATACACAATGTCAACGAAAGAGAAGGATGTGTTTTGTAAATGTTTAGAGGGTGTGAAAGTTCCTGATGGTTACTCGTCCAACTTAAGAAATTTTGTGTCTATCACCGATAAGAAACTTTATGGATTGAAATCACATGATTGTCATATCTTAATGCAACAGTTATTACCAATTGTTATTAAATCAATTCTTCCAAAACATGTTCGATTATCAATAATTCGGCTTTGTTCATTCTTCAATACAATATGTAAGAAATCTATATCAATTGGTGAGTTAAATTCTTTACAGAAAGATGTTGTAGAGACTTTGTGTCTAATTGAAAAATATTTTCCTCTTTCTTTCTTCGATATAATTATTCACTTGTGTGTTTATTTAGTTCGAGAAGTTCAATTGTATGGTCCTACTTACTTAAGGTGGATGTATCCTTTTAAGAGATGCATGGTGGAACGCTACATTGCTGAAGAGGCTATTGAGTTTTGTTCTGAATACTTTTGTGGTTGCATTGAAATTGGGAATCCTACGCACAAGTTGTTCTTAGAATGTCACATGATTCAAGTAGGTAACCCTATGTTTGGTGGAAGTAAGAAATTGTTTATTGATTGCATTCGATGAGAAAAAGCACACCAAATCATTTTGGTAAATAATAATGAGGCACACCCGTACATAGAGTAAGTGATGTTCAACCTTTCCATTCATGCAAAAATCATTTTTATTTAACTATTAATGATGATATATACTTCACATATATTTAATAACATTACATGATGCATTCAAACTTATTGAAGATCGATCATCGTTATAAAAAAAAGGAGGAGAAAAATGGTTGTATGATGAACATAAGCGAGAGCTTATTAATTGGTTTCGCAACCATTTAACTGTCACAAACAAAAATTCATGCATGTATGTTCCTAGATCTATTTAATGTTTTAAAACTTTGCTCTAAACACATTTCATGTTTTGTATACATAGATTCGAGATGAACTCAAGAAACTCAATCATAAAATATTAGAAAGTTTACAATGGCTTGCACATGGGCCAAAATTTGATGTCAAATCATTTTATAGTTTCACAATAAATGGATCGTGGTTTACGACTCAAGCTAGGGACAAAGTTCGAGTAAATCAAAATAGTGGTGTGAAGATGGTTGCACAAACTATGCAATTTTTCAATTCAAAAGATGTTAATCCTGTACTTTCTGATATAACATATTATGGTATAATATAAGAGATTTGGGAATTGGATTATAAGGTCTTCCATGAAACAGTTTTCTTGTATGATTGGGTCGAAAATGTTATCAATGTTGGATATAAAATAAATGATTTTGGATTTACCCTTGTAAATTTATCCAAGTTAAGTCACACTGATGATCTTTTCACGTTAGCACTTCATGCAAAAAAAATATTTTACGTGAGCGATCAAATTAACACAAGATGGTCTGTTGTGTTAACGCCTCCACAAAAAGAGTTTTACCATTGTGATGCTTTAGAAGATGACGACCTTATGCTTGATACATTAACCAATATTAGTAATATATCAAATAAATTGCCTAATGTATGTGATGATCTAGTTGATGATAATGATTCTTCGTCATGAGCTCGAAGTGATTGTGAAGGAATTTATGTATACGATCAACAACCTAATTAAACATAAAGTATGTTCTATATTGTTGTAATAACTCTTATATATATGTATGTTCCTAAAATTGTCAATTAATTTATATTTCTTTATTGTTTGCAGATATTTCATGGATCCTCGGGTAACAGAGCTTGTAGATCCAAATGATCCATTGGGATATTTGAAAAGAAAGGGTTGGGCGAATATACCTGACGCTTCACTTAACCCAGATGATAGAATACATGTACTATTTGATGTTATTGGTAATCCAATATAAGGAAATGACCAACAATTGAAATCCTCTATTGGTCGACTTGCGAAGTCCAGTATACCAATCAATATAAATGATTGGTCTCAGGTTGACGATGCAAAAAGTTCAAAATATGGATAACTATTTGTGTAAGTCTCTTATATTTTATAATCAATTATATATATTATATCTAATCTTTTGTACTGTGTTTTTACAGAATCGTTACAAAGTCGATGGCAGTTAGAAACTTAAGTGTTATAAGATTGCAAATAAGGTGTGGAAGGAATACAAGACTTCCAGATTGGCAAGAAATTATGTGTTTCCATATTTGGAACCACTTGATGAGGTAAAGCTTTACAAAATCCCTGAAGGACACCCTTGGATTACACCTCAAGTTTGGAAAGACTTTGTGGATTATAGACGTTCAGATGAATTTCAAATTATTAGGGAAGAACGTCATAATATACAAATGCATAACATTTTTCCTAACCGTATTGAGAGGTCTTCAAATCCTAAGATTAGATGTAGAATGGTATTATTAATTTGTGTAAATTTATAAATATTTTTATATTTATTTTCCTCAATTTAATTTCATGTTATTGTTAATAAATTTTTCATAATTTATGTAGGAAGCTAAACTGGGTAGACCTGTTACCCGAACTGAATTATACATAGAAACAAAGACTCCCAAAATGAAGAATTCAAGACCAATGACTAAACGAGGAGAAGAACAACTAAATAAGTTGGTTAGTAATTTCGGTTGATAAAAAGTCTTAATGATTTTTAATAATTGATGTAATAATGAATGATATGTTTGTGTGTTTTATTATTTGTAGAGAGTTGTTCAAGAACAAATATCCAGGGGTGAAATAATCGAAGAACTTAGGAGAGATACTCTATATCATGCATTTGGACGCAACTATCCTGGTCGTGTTAGAGGAGGTAGCCAATATGATGGTTATATGGAGTATTTTAACATTCCAAAACAAAAGCCTCAAACGGTCAGTAAGGAGAAGTACACTAAAATTGAAGAAGAACTCAACTCCTTTTAGGCCTCAGTGTTAAGTGAGATTATCACTCTAAAAGAATATCAATCACAACACATGTCAGACATGACATCATTCTACAACCAGGGCATACCGTATTAGCCAAGCATGCAACCATCCATGCCAGGCATGCCATCATCCATACTAGGCATGCCACCATCCATAACAGGCAGGCCACTATCCATGCCAGTCATGCCACCCACGCAATCTCATTACGCTCAAACTATATCCACTATGGGATATAGTCATCCTATTGGTCCTCCCTATATGCCAGGAATGCATATGCAATCAAGTAGTGGTTCATTTTCTTCAATGTAATCTGTGTATTCTTACCATCAATCAAACCACGATGAACGTTTTGGTGAGAATGTACATTCAATAGCTACCCCACATGAGAGTCCTCCTCTATTTGATGAATCATATGTGGTAAGATTTTAATTTTTGGTGTATATAATCTATTATTTTTATTTCTTATTATATGTTTTAATTTTTATATATAACACTTAAATTTTTTACAAAATATGAAATGTTTGTTGAAACATCCTTCGTCAACGAATTTTGTTACTATTAGAACGGTACAACAATTGAGTGATGATCGGATGATTCATAATCAATATTTGCCTAATTATTGGAGAATAGTAATTGATCAATCATTGCTACATGATTGTCCACTACATGTGCCTTCTGATGCTTCCATAATCCAAGAGACGGTTGGACAGTATGTGGCTTGGCCGTCGATTCAAGTTGTTCTAAATTTTGACGTCGATACAAGCGAATATTAATAATTCCATTAATTTTACAATTGAATAATAAAAATGTTCAAATATGGAAAATAATGTACACTTGTTTTTTGTAAGTTCCACAACAAAATAATGGAGTCATGTATGGTTATTATGTCATGAATTTTTTGAGCAATGTCATCACAAATATCAAAATTCTAATTGATGATGTGGTAATATTTTTTACCCATATACATAATTTTTTAACATATTTGAGTTATTTTTTGTAAATACATGAAAGTACATTCTTATTTTGATTATAATACATGTAATTCTTTGGTTTGAATAAGACGGGATACGACCAGCAAATTTTTGATGATTTACGAGAGAAATGGGCAAAACACATGGTTCAAATTATATCACAAGAAGAATCATGAGAAGATTCTGATGATCTTGAATAGCATATGATAACATAACAGTAAATTTTTTAATGATTTAATTTCTCTATTCTTGTGTCTGAAGTCCCTTGTTTAATGGATGACTATGTGCTCATGTATTTAGGGGAATGCATTGTTTTATGGACCTGTTTTTGGCTCAAATTTCATCTCATCTCTCTTGCCTACTTTCCTTATGACAACATCATGGTAGCACTTTATTAATCATTTGTCTATAAGTATGAAGTTATCTAAAATCTCTGTTGATATTTTTAATGTTATAATGAACTCTAATATGAAGTCAAGTGTAACTCATATTTTTGTTACTTGGCTTGTATGAGTTTTGGTATCCATAAAGGTATTACAAAAGTGTTCCATACGTTTAAGGGTACCAAAACTCATAAAAGCCAAGTAACAAATCAGAGTTACACTTGATTTCATATTTAGAGCTCATTGTAGCATTAAAAATACTAACAGAGATTCCAGATAACTTCATATTTATAGATAAATGATTAATAATGTGCTGATATGAGTTTGAAGGGTTATATCACTCGGATGTCGCTGTGGTAATCTCTTTTTTATGGTAATATTTATAATGATTTAATTTCTCCATTCGTATGTCTCTGAAGTGTAGACTGCTTGTTTGATGGATGTTTACGTGCTCATGTATGTAGGGGAGTGAATTGTTATATGATTCAATTGTTTTTTGTCCAGTTTTCTTGTCACAATACTGGTGATTCTAAGTCAACCATGCTTGCTTGTACAATCGAATTACACTTTGACAATATTATTTTTTTTATAATTTAAGTTAACTATATGTATTGTATATATATTATTTGTTTTTATAATAAATTTAATTATCAAATAATTAATTATATTTAAATTTTTAATTATTTATATTATTATTTATATTTTGATTTTTTTATGCTATATATATTGAATATTGAATACAGTGTAAAGTAAAAAATGAAAATAAATTTAAAAAAAATCATAAAATGTATGTAAAGTCGATTCACGCGATGAATCGACTTTACATTTTAAATCACTCAATTTAAAGTCGGTTAAAAATAAAACTATATTATTAACTCTCATATGTTAAAAATAAAACTATATTATTAACTCTCATATGTTAAAAATTGAAAACGTCTGATCTAGTTTCACTTTCCTTTAAATTTTTTTTTTTGCCCTTCGTTTAGTTCATCATTTTTAAAAGAAATTAGATTAGTTGATTTAGATTCTACACCAAAAGAAAACTAATAATACTTGACTAAACTATTTAATTATTACTATTTTCGTATCTATAAACTATCTATTTTTGTGATATTTATTTTTAAAAATTAAAATTTTATTATATATTGGTCTAAAAATAAGACTATTTTTATTTTATTATTATTATAAACAAACTAAGTCGTGCAAATTCAATTAAAATGTATTTATATCATAAGATCTTATTTTTATTAATGATACGTCAAAAAGTCAAATTAAAAAACAATAATAAAGTTACACGTTTCAATAAGGATTTAAATCCAATGCAATTCATATTGGTTCATCTTCATAATAGAAACGTTGATCAGATCAGATCAATATAAATGAAGCAGCAAAACTTTTCATTCCTGGAATTCTCATATCAGCCTTGCGGCTTTTTACATTTAAAAGGAAATTAAATACAATCAAATTAATCTAAAATAAATCTACTTAAATATATATATTCCTTACATTCAATTAACTTGAAAGTTACTATTTTTGTGCACTCGTCTTCCTTTTTTGTATCATCTTATTTTGTAATTTCTTCAATTTGGTGTCTCTTTGATGAAAAAGTCAATTTGTTTAAGATCTATTTTGTCATAAACTTTCTCGAGAAAGTGAAAGACTAAGCCTGGCTTTAAAGCATTTGTGAACTTGGGGAAACTGCTTTTTTAGAAAGTTAGCTTTTAACTGTTTGTCTTGAGAGATAATATGATGGGTAAACCATTTTGGGGAAGAGCAAATGGGCCGTACTGAATTCCATTCTGAGCGCCCACCAAAGACCACCTGCACATGATTTTATTAAATCAAAACCCTACGTCAATGATTTTTATTTTTATGTAGGTGCTTTCTATTTTTAGAAAGTATTCTGTATCATTTTGTTTGTGTATAGTAGCAGTAGAAAATTAGGAGAATAATGAAATTTTTACCCACCTGTACTTTGTGGTTAAATGATGCAAAAGGACCAACATTTCCAACTTCGCCAATTCATTTCCAGGACATGCGTGGGTCCCATTGCCAAATGGCATATATGTATTGGGTTGTGGAGCAACCTGTAAAATAAAAATGAAATTTTATTAATATCGTTTTTGTAAGTACTAAACACAATCGAAATATACGTCTAACACAAAAGGGTATTAAAGATTTACCTCAAATCTTGAAGGGTCAAATTTCTCAGGATCAGGAAACAAGTCTGCACTATGATGAATATTCCTGAATAGTGGTAAGACTTTCCAACCTTTTGGTATAAGATGCCCTGAAAATCATTCGACAAAACCAAAATTTTTAGCAGCCAAATTGGTTCATTTCATTCTATAAATATTCAAGCAATAGAAAGTTTAACCCAAAAGTTTGGATATCATATGAGGGACTGACCTTCATATTCAACATCTTCCACAGCTTCTCTGAAAGTGAATGATAAAATGGAAGCAACTCTAAGAGTCTCTTGAATAACCTTTGAAGTAATTGGCATCTTCTTAGTATCTTCCCAAGTGAGAACTTCATCTTCACCAATCTCCTTTTTAGTCCTGATTATAGATTCTTGCTCTTCCTGTGAAATCAAAAAGGAGTTACTCTATATAAGCCATTTGGACAAACTACTGACTGATTCTAAAACCAAAGTTATACAATAAGAATCGAAAGACTATAATTCTTACAGTAACTGCTTCAAGAACACTTGGGTTTTCGCCGAGGAATTTAAGAATCCAAGTTAGAACACTGGCAGTTGTGTCACGGGCAGCAAAGATTACACCGATGATGTTGTCGGCGATTTGTTCGTCGTTGAGGCTTTTATCACCCATAAAAGATCCAAGGAGGTCGTTATGGTCATGAGTCATTTGCCTCCTACTGTAGAGAATTTTGGCCAAGATCTGAGCTAGCTCCTTTCTTGCTTTCATAGATTTGTGGAATAGTGTGCCTGGAAGATTAATGGGCATTGAATTGTATCCCTTTTCAAGAATGTAGTAGCATCGTTTCAGATCTTCTCTGTAGAGATATTCGTCTTTGCCAAATATGGAAAGTATTGCAACATTGAAAGTGAACTGGACAAACAAAAATTACTCAAATTACCAATTGATGTTATATAGGAAAAATAATAATTCAGAGTAGCTCTGTTTTGCTCTGTACTCACCGTTTTCATTTCTTGGTAGGTGTTGATCAACCGACCTTCCCAAGACTGGAGAGCTTCTTTAGCTATAGTTTCAACTGCAGAGACTCTATATTTGATGGCTTCAGGCATGAAGGCACGAAGAACAAGTTTCCTCAATTTAGCATGGTAATCTCCTTGGTGAAAGAAGATGGCTTGTGTGCCCAACATTCTTTCCTTACTTGCAGGAAATGTGGGCTTGAAGAGATGAGATTTTGTCACAAGTACGAATTTTGCAGCCTCTGGGCTTGAAATCATCACACAAGGACAACCCAATATGTGGGACTTGAAGATAGGGCCATACCTATATAAAAATAAAAAATAAAAAACCCATTTCATATCAGAAACCGCTACTTAGTTATTGATCAAGTGAAAAACAAGAACAAGAGCTGAGAACTCAGATGAACCAACCTCTTCTGTTTTGAGGCAAAAAAGACATTTGGGTTTTGAGAGTAAAGTTGGAAGGTCTCGCCAACATAAGGCCAACCCATGGAACCAGGTGGAAGAGGCAATTTCCGGGGGTTGGAAGAGAAGAACTTGATTATAAGGGAAATAAGATAAAACAAAAAGAAAAGAAGAGCAAATAAGCAAAAACCAGAAGTAAATTCCATGTTAATTAAGTTTTGGGGTTTGTGGAATAACAAGTAGAGTATTAGTAGTGAAAGAAAGAGTAAGAGCAAGAGCTGTGAAGAAAACAAGCGACCAAGATGTGGGTATTTATAAGGCAAATGGGGGTAAAAAAAGTAGGAGATGGGAAGAGAAGAAGAAAGAGTGAAAGAAGAGGAGATTTTCTATGTCCAGCTCAAATCTCACACACGGAATCTCTCTCCAGCTCATTCAGAAAATTTGGTCCTTCTTGTTTTTACTACTTCTTGTGAGAGAAAAAGAGAAAGCACGTGTCAGAAGAAGTTATATTTTCTGATAAAGTTATATAATAGAGGGAGAGAGATGTGTGTTGACCGCGTGGTAAATACCAGGTACCATAAATCTCTAAAAAAAAAATATTAATATTAAAATTATATAGAAGTATATTAATATCTTAATTTATAAAAAAATATCATTATTTTTTTAAAATGTTTAAAAGTTGTATGGTAGAATATACATGAAAATTAATAATAAAAAATTTATTATTTAAAAAAATCTTACTCCTTAATGTTTTATATTGATTAATTTTTTATAATAATTTTAAATTAAATTATATTTATTTTAAAACTATAAAATTTATTAGATTTAGATTGAATTAGATTAATAAATTTTATTATTTATTTAAATTTAAATTTAAATATATATAATCTATTTGATAGATTTTATAATGTATTATATCTAATCTAGATCAAATTATTATTAAATTATAAATAAATATATATTTTATTTTAAAATGTATTATATTAAATATTATACATAGTATAATTATATTTGATTATTATTTTAACTTAAAAATAAAAATAAAAATTTATAATAATTTAATAATTATATATACATATTTATTATTCTTTTGAATTATTAATTGTGAATAATAATAATAATTTTTGTTATAAATATATTAATATAAAATTTAAATATGATTTACGGCGTGTTTTATATATGATAATAATTTATAAATAAATTTTAATAATTTTTATATTGTTTAAAAAATTAAATCCGTTAAATTTAGATCAAGTTAAGTGTAGTAATTCATTACATTAAATTGAGAAAAAAATCAAAAATATTCCCGAGATTTTTAATATCTTTAAAAATATTTTTAACGTTTTAAAAAAAGTTACAATACTTCTGAAGTTTAAGATATTTTCAAAAATATCATTATTATTTAACAGAAGCATAAAAAAGTCATGAAAATCATATCAATATCTAAAAAAATATTTTCTATCCCTGTTCATATAGTTTTTTAATATTATCGTTGAGAATATTATTGTAAATATCCTTGAAGTTTTGTTTTTCTTCAAAAATACTTCTATTAGAGTAATTAATTTAACTTTATCAAAAATACCCCTACTATAATAATTAATTTAATTTCATTAAAAATACCCTTAATACAATAATTAATTTAACTTCATCAAAAATGTCTCTGTTATAATATTTAATTTATATTCATTAAAAATACCACTGCTTCTCAATAACACGATATAAAATATTTTCCAAAAATACCCCCGAAAATAAATTAAGTTAACAAAGCACACAATATCAAGTTAAATATTTTTGAAAAAATATTTTATATTGTATTATTGAGAAACATAGATATTTTTGATGAAGATAAATTAAATATTATAATATGGGTATTTTTGATGAAGTTAAATTAATTATTGTAATATGGGTATTTTTTATGAAGTTAAATTAATTATTATAGTAGAGGTATTTTTGATAAAATTAAATTAATTATTATAACAGATGTATTTTTGAAGAAAAACAAAACATAAGGGTATTTGTAATAATATTCTCAACAGCAATATTCAAAAAGCTACATAGTTAGGGTAGAAAAGAATTTTTCTGATATTAATGTGATTTTTTACAATTTTTTGATGTTTGTGTTAAATAATTAGGACATTTTTGAAGATACCTTAAATCTTAAGGATATTATAGTTTTTTTTTTAACATTAAAGATATTTCTAAATATATTGAAAATCTCGAAGGTATTTTTTATTTTTTCCTGTGCGCCGAGTGATATATGTATAGGGATGAAATTATTATTTTATCCTTAATGTTAAATAAAGATATAACACTGATAACATTTATAAGAATTTTGTATATTAAATAAAATTCAGAAATAATTTAAAAAAAATACAAAAATTTAAGGATATTTGGGATAATAATCCCATTAAATTCAAATTAAATATCTTATCGAATTCAAATTTATTAATAACAAACAGATTTCATACACTAAACACCTCGTACCACCCACTCCCCAACCCTTATATTTTACACCGCCTGGCGATTAATGAATGAATAATGATCGCGAAAGTAGAGCCCAGTTTTTTTGTTTATGTCAACTCATGGTCGAAAAAATATATGAAATTGATATTTTGGAGCACAATATATTAACGTCATAGTAATTTAAATTTTAAAAATAAAAATTTTACTTTCACAGTAATAAAAATAACTCTAATAAAATTATTTTAGATATATAGATGAAAATATTGATATTTTAATTTTATTAAAATATTGATATTTTAATTTTATTAAAATATTAATAATATTATTTATACAATAAATATTTTAAAAAATAAAACTATTTTAAATTTTTAGAACATATTAAAACATAAATAACAATATATTATTTTTATTATTTAAAAGATATATTATAACAAATGCATATATAATAATAATAACAATACACGAGTAAAATATTTATTTAATAAATATAAATATGACTTATATCACAACTTGCAATATAAATATATATAAATAATTTTATTTTGTTTACTATGTTCTTAAAATTATGAAAATATTAATATCAAAAGAAACATAATAATTATACTATAACATTAAATAAATAAATAATGTTATATAATATTAATAAAGAACAACGTTATTGAGATATAAATCTAATAATTAATCAAAATTTATAAAATTGTACAAAACCTTTAGATAATTGATACATATATAAATTGAATAGTTGAATAACACTCTCAATTATTTTTATAAAATATAAATTTAATTATAATTATTAACATTTCATATTTAGATTATACTATATCTTCTAACAATAATTTTATAAAAAAATATTTGAATCAATCACATTCTTATAATATACAAAGGATATTCAATGAAAAAAGCACTACCACGTTGTATATATTAAAAGTAGACATGTATAATTTAACACTCAATTTTTATGAAGTAAAAAATAAATCAATATTTTTGAAATTTAAATTGATATCTGATAACAATATTATTATCAAAAAATTTACATTTTGAAAAATAGAAGACTTTAGTACTAAAATTGATATTACTATATTTTTTCAAATATTGAACAAATTATAATATTTTGCGATTTTTTCATCGATGTTTAAACTCTCGAAAAATACTTACCAAATTTTTGTGTATATTTTTGCATTTAAATTTATATATTGTTTTTTCAATAATTATATAAGTGTCTCTTAAGCAAGACTTAAGTCTTAGGCCCGCCTCTCTAGCTCCACTATTCTAAGCTTTACTTATTCATTATTATTATTAGCCACCACTAGGCACGTACCTTTTACTTTTTTGCCTTCAAATTTAGCATTATTATATAAATATTTACTAATAAGTTATACGGCATACGCATCCGTACAGCCCTTATGTTGTTTCTAGATACGCATCTCTATTTTTATTAAGAATTACTCTTATTTACAATAATTTATTATAAAATAATAATTAATATAATAATTAAAATATTTAAAATTATTTTTCTCGTTAAGAACCATATAAGTTATTATTATACAATAAATTATTATAAATAAGCTACTATCAATAACCTATTTGTTAAAATAGTATAAACAATCTTGTAATAAGATGAATATACATATTCAAATCCTATTTGCAAATAAAAAGTCTTTTTAGTAAAAAAAAAAAATAGTGAGACTACGTAACTTTACCACTTATGTGATAAAAATTTATTGAAAAATGTTATTAAAATTCATGTTGTATTTTAATACTTTGATGTATATAAATCATATGTATCGATCAATTATGATCTTACACATATAATAAAAATATAAACATTTTATTTTTGTGAAATGTAGTGTTTAATTTTGTAGTTTATAACTGATATTTATGGTGAATAGTTTATTATTAATTTTAATAATAAAATAATATTAAAAAAATATCAAATTTCATTCCTTAACAATTTATTTCATAAATAAAAAGATTAAAAATTATTTTTTGTAACCTAAAAAACTACCCATTTAAATAATATTAATCTTTTATTTTAAAGTGAAAAGCTGCATTAGTTTTATTTATACTTTTTTTTCAATAAGTCCAAAATTTTATTAATTAATATGAGAGGATATAATTTCTAAAAACATAAGAGAGAATATCTAGTAAATTAAAACTTTCTTTTAAAAGTCCAAGAAGCTAAATTATGAGCAAATATATTGCAAGATCTAAGTATCCAAATATCAGTTATATTTAAAAACTTATTATTTGATTTGATTTGTTTAATTAGCTAGATATATATATATATATATAATCAATTAATCACGGTTTTGCAATCACCTTCAATAACTAATTACTGAAAATTTAACACATTGGATATACCAATAGATATATGGGTGTATCTCTGGGCGCTTCTGCTTGTTTAGCATTTATGGCTTGTAACAATTTACACCATATACCAGCAATTATACCGATCTCTTACACCTTTTATGTTTAGCGTCGAAATTAGATTTGAAAGTTCCTAAGATAATTAAGCTTAAACTAAGCAGAAATTGATAAATCTTGATCAGGACATCGATTATCTTCCGATGAAATTCTCTGCATTCCAAATTATTTGAATTGGAAAAAATCATATTTTAAATCACTAATTCTCATTCTAAAATTAGGATCCTCATTTTTGAAGATCTTTTCATTTCTAATTTTCTAGAAAGGAAATCATTGTTAAAGTAATTGACAAACTAAAATTCATTTTATCTTCAAGAATGAAAATTAAAATATTATGTGGTTTCAACTCAGGCTATCCACAAAGCTTGCATGTACTTACATTGTTTGATAAAGAGATGTTCTACTGTCTCATATTCTTCTAAACATAAAGAATATTTGTCATCAAAATTTTTATTTAACCTTCGAAGATTTGATTTTACTGGTAAGGTACGTATTAGAAGCTATTTGCCATAAACAACACTTTACGTCTTTCATTAAGTTTTGATTTCCAAATTAAATTACAAATTAACCTCATAGGATCCACTACTATCTCTTCCATTAACAATGAATCTATATATAGGTAGATTTTAACAGAGAATAAATTCGATTTGTGAAGAATTCAAATAGGTTTATTAAGAAGTGCAATATTAGAACTCATAATTAAGTCTACTAATCTAATTAAAGGAGATGTCATTAAAAAGATCATGAATTAAATTTCAGTACTTCCGACCTTCATTAATACTTAATACAGATACATGTAGACTACTGACCATGTTTTGAAGATCTTTTATATATGGTCATTTTCCTTTAAGAGGGGAATGAAGTTAAAGGATAACAAAGGATCATGCATAACTTTTATTTCTTCGATCACCATTACTAACTTGGATGCATATAAACCTTCTTAAATTATATTTCTTGTGTCATGCACAGATACTTTTTCAAATAAATGAATCAGTATTTTTAATTCTAACCTTCATGAAATGAAATCAGTGGAATTAATGCTAATATTTCTGTTTTAGTATTTGAACTCAAAATTTATTAAAGTTTGTAACCAAATTTCAACCCAATTTGATTAACAGGACTTGATTAAAATCATTGAATTTTCTGAATCTTAGACTACCCAAATCCTTGAATTTGTAGATTGATTTCCAACTTTTAATGGCAGGATAATGATCTTGAGACTCATTTGAATTCCACCAGAGCTTCAAAATTAGAGAATCTACCTTTTTACAAATTGTTTTGGGTACTTTAAAAACATTGATAATATATAATGGAGTAAATTTTTAAGACTGAACAAATTAAAATAACTTTTCTTAAGGGTGATAAAAAATTTACCCTCCATCCTTCTGTCATTTGGGCTAGGGTTTCCAAGATTTTATTATATTGATTAGTTTTATTCTTTTACAGAAAAAAAGGGTTATCCAGATGAGTAATGTTTTTTTTATAATCTTTAAATCTCTAAAAGCATTATTCCAAAAGAAAATACTAAACACTACTACAAAAAGGGTATTAAAGTCGGTTAAAAACCGACTTTAAATTAAACAACTTAAAGTTTAAAGTCGGTTCAAGGCGTGAACCGACTTTACGTTGTAATTTTTTTTATTTATTTATTCATTTTCTATTTTATTCAAATAAAAACCTGTATTCGAGCAGAAAAAAAATAAAATCAGTTTAGCAAATAGTTCAAATAATACAAATATTTGAAAAATAAAATATTAATTAATACCAGAAAAATTACCATGGTTTTGTTCTATTTTATTCAAGATCATCATATTCTTCTCCTTATGTTATAATACAAACCTACATATATAATACAAAAATTTATACACATAATAATAGAAAAAAATATGAATAATAGGGGATCTAAAAGATTAGTTAAAGAGGAAGAAAACTCACTAACCGGTGCTAGAAATGGTAGTCGTAGGTGGCCGGAAAATGAGAAAGAGTGGAGAAGTAGAGGAGGTTTTCGATTTTTTAGAGTTCTGCAACGCTTAAAATAATTTTTGTCTGAGAAGAAAAAAGAGAAAAGAATTTATCCACGTGGATAGCGTCGGTTCCACGTGTCAATCGACGCTATGTTACGTGGATAGCGTCGGTTCACCACGTCAACCGACGCTACGCTACGTGGATAGCGTCGGTTCCAGGTGTCAACCGACGCTACGCTACGTGGATAGCATCGGTTCTACACCGAACCGATTTTAAACCAATTTAAAGTCAATTTTTTCTAAAAACCGACTTTACGTATCGACTTAAATACTCATTTTTGTAGTAGTGAAATTTTGATAAGTTTGGAATTAACTGAAATGGAGATGTGACTTTCTAAGATTTGAATTAAGTTGCTTACTTCAATTGATTCATTAACATTGCAAAATAGAAAAATATTATAAGTATAGAAAAGATGACTTATAGGAGGTGCTTGTCTCGAAACTTTAATTCCTTTAATTTGATTATTGGATTCAATTTTAATTAAGGTTGATAGTGTAGACGCTGTAATAATAAATATATATAAGAAGATATTAGATCTCCCTGTTTGATCAGGACTTAGTAAGAACTATTTTTGGAACCATTTAATAAAAATAAAAGTGAGTAAGAAATAAAATAGAGACATTGATGAATAAGTTGATAAAAATGTCTTGAGAATCCTAATCTGTCCATGACTTGTAAGATTAGGTTTTATTTTATTTTATCTTAAATTTCACTCGTATCAATTTTGACTCCAAATTCTTGTTTTCTCTTCATTAATTGAGTAAACTATCTTTTGAATAATTATTGAATTTTCATAAATTCATTTTTATGGAACAAACAACGCTAGAAACAATATTTTGAAATAAAGTTCTCATTCTATTAGCAATGTTTTTTTAAATGAATTTGTAAGTGACATTGCATAGAGTAATTGTCAGAAATAATATTGATTGGTTGATTTCTTTTTTATAAGATAACAATCCAGGATTCTTTTATTTCAACAAAATTAATAATATTTATTCTTACTAAATCCCAATATTCAATATTTTTTATAAAAACCAACAGATCAAAATCCGTTGCTTTTAGATTATTTATACTTGATCTATAATTTTGTCCTTTATATAAAGGTGTGCTTTTAAATCCGTTTTATTTTGATAAAGTTTTAAAATGGCAATGTTGTCCCAATTTTACTAATTTAACTTAATTTAATTTAACTTAATATATTTAATAAGTTGGATTATATAATTAATAAGCAGTTTGGGAATTTATTTAACAAAACATTTTTATCAAAAATAATTACTATAATAGCATGGAAAAACACACTTAAAAATATTTTCCTTTTTTTATTTTATAAAAATATAATTATAAGATACTGTTTAGTTTTTTTTTATCAATATTATAAATTTTTTTTGTTATTTAATAGACCAAACTGCCACTTACGCCTAAATAAAGAGAACTCTAAATATAAATGTATAATCTGTGAACGTTAAATGTAAGTGTATTAATTTAAAATGGTGTTAATTATTAAAGTGGTATTACAGAGAATCATTACTTGATTTTGGTGGAAATTTTTTTCACAGAGAAAAATAAAATTATATCTAATTTTGATCGTGTGTATTGTAATGTTGTATTATAAAGATGAGATTATACTTTTAAAATAATGAATGTTATGGCAATCCATCCATAAGAGGTTGTTATATTATGATTTTATTTTTTATCTAGATTTTTGAGGTGACATTTTAATAGTATCATCATTTTAAAAAATGATATCAATTTAGTGTAATTTATTATTTAAATGAGAATTTTTTACATATATAGTAATAAACATGTAATATTTAAAGAATATTTTTAAAAATAAATAAATAAATAATCTCAAAATATACTCTAAATATCATTTAATTAATTTATTATTTAAAAATATTTATTGTAAAAACACTCTAATTTAATCATAAATTATACTAAATTAATATTTTTTTTAAATAAAATACTAGTAAAATATTATCTCAAAATTTTATATAAAAAATAAAATTATGATATTATTAAAATAATATATTATAAGTTTTGAGGCCACTTTTATAGAACGATCAACCCCGGAACTGAGACTAATCTACTTATTGACGAATTCAACGTATGTTGGCTAGTCTCCCCCCTCCTAATTTTGGTCAATCTTGCATTTGATTATCTTAAATTTCTAACCAATTTTGCCGATATTATATTATTAACTTTTTTCCTCACAAAAATCAAAAGCCGATAGGGAGTTTTGAATTTTTTTACTTATATATCTACCAATTGTCGCAATTTCCTTCTGATTTTTATAGTGGAGGGCCATACTAGCTCTTTTATTTAAGTTTAGGTATTTTTAATTGACTAGTTAGTTTGGGGAAACATTATTGAAAAATAATATTTATAATATATTTTTAAATTTATAATCAAAAAAATAAAACATTTATATATAACTTATAAATTTTTACTACAAAAATCTTCTACCGAAAAATTTATATAGAATATTATTCAATTAAATTCTATTCAAGTTAATTTCTAACTATTTATATTCATTCAATATTAATTAAATATTTTTTAATGTTATTGTTATATTATTTTGTTATTGTAAATTTAAAATATTAATTTAAATATTTTTAAGTTATTTTGTTAACGAAAAAAATGTAAAATTAAACAAAATATTAAGTTAACTTTTTATTTATATTTAAAGCTTTAAAGTTTTGATTATATAAATAACAAAGGATATCATATATTATTATTGATATTTTCAACTTACCATCATTTTTACCCCCAAACTAATTCTTGTCATATTTTAACGTGAAGATTATTTTTTATATTACAATTTTATCACCTGTATTCACATTTTCTTTGGATAAAAGTAATGGTTTTTAAGAAGTTTAGAGCTTGTTTGGCCGCATTACTAAGAAACTAGTTTTTATTTAAAATGAAAAATTATTTTTAAAAATAAATAATATTTAACCATTATTTTTAAGTTATTATTATTTTTTAAATATTTATTTAAAAAAATATGTTTTTGTTTTAGAAAAAAATGAGAATAGGATATACATGTTTTCATTGTTGTTGAAACAATGAAAAACAAAAAAAAAATAGTTCTGGATTTTTTTTTTATTCTTTGTTTATGTTGGTTTGATATGCCGCCCTAACAATGGCTGTTTTTTTTAAGACTTTAATTTTTTTTGCTTTTTAATAAAAATTTATTTTATAATATTTTTACAATTAAAATTACTATTGTTATAATTATCTTTAATATTGATTATTTTATCAAAAAATTATAGCATTAAAGTAAAATTAATGAAAGTGATAAAATAAATAATTTATATGTTTTGTTGCGCTAATAATAAATGTAATCGTAACATATCATTACTCATTAATGTATAAAAAATCTTAGATAAAACTTGGTATAATCAGGTAGTACATCCCTTAAATTTAAGCACTTTGTTTTTAATTAAAAAAAATATTTTTAATAAAGATGGCCGGATCAATGTTACACATATTGAGAATGCGTTAATCCTATTTTATGAAAGATTTTTCTTTTAATCACAACTAAAGTTATAATTTCTTATCAGTATTTTAATATATTCCTAACTTATCATATTAAATTTTGAAAGTTGTAAAAATAAATATTTTCATTTTTTATGAAAATTATAAAATATAAATAAATTCTTTAAATTATATTACCAGATTAATTTTGAAATTTCTTTTTTAAAAACAATTAAAGTACCATGACAACTATATATATTTTTTTTATTTTTGTAAACAATTTTTAGAAACAATGATCAAACAGTTCAATACTTTTAAAGTTGTTAAAAACTATTTTTTATTTATGATTTAAAAATAGTTTTTGAGAACTATTTTCAAGTTAAATGGTAAAACAGACTCTTTATATTTCTAAATTTCTAAAAGCAGTCTCTCTCTACACTCTACCTTTCTCTCTCTAAATTTCTTTTTTTTTTTCTCTACCTATCTCTATTTTGCTCATCTATTTGTAGGAAGAGAGTCTTCTCCTTTAGGATAGCTATTTCTGATACGTACCCTAAATTTTAACTTTGTTTATAAATAATATCTAGTATCACTGAATCTAGTGGTTTGTAATTATGTCAAATCTGATCCAATTAAGATTAAATCCAATTTGATTTTGTATTGTATTTTTGAATTTATTGGTTATGTAAGGTCATCTTCTACTCAAAATTTATCAAAATATCAGTTGAAAAATTCACATTTAAAGTTGAAGGAAAAGTTAGAATAGCTAAAGGAAAAAGATCCAAAAATGAGAATTTAGCATCAAATCTATTTATTTCTTAAACTACATCTTGTTGGGAAATAACACAACTTCCCGATAAGCCAAACTTATGAGAAAACAAGAATAGAAAAATAACACACAAATTTGATAACGGAGTTCGGCCAATCTTGCTTACGTCTCCGGACCTGCTGCAGATCTTTTTACTGAAAGAGGAGAAATTACACAAGGTGTTTACAACACTCAAAACCCACAACCCAATTACACCCAAGAAAATTATTCTCAATTTTCTCTCACAAAAGCTTTTCTCTCTAAGCTTTTCTCTCAATTGGAATGAACACTTTGGATGGTTAATTCATTACAATTACACATCTATTTATAGGAAAATTCACTCCTTGAATTACTCCTTAAATTAATGGTTCCTTGAATTGCTCCTTGAATTAAGCTCCATGTTTTACTCCATGTTTTGCTCCTTAATTTGCTCCTTAAATTAAGGAGCTTTATAACAACAATCTCCAACATTCTCCCACTTGAAGACTGATTTTAATCTGTCTTCACACCTCGATCAATGCAGCAACTTTTCTAGTCTTTGTTACTCTAGCAGACCAACTGAAGTTGAGCACAACTTCAGTTTGTCAATAGTCACCACCTTTGTTAACATATCTGCTGGATTTTTGCTTCCTTGAATCTTCTCCAGTATTAACACATCATCTTCCAATAGAGATCTGATGAAGTGATAACGAAGTCCAATATGCTTGGTTCTAGAATGAAATGTTGAATTCTTTGCCAAGTGTATTGCACTTTGGCTATCACTATGCAGAACATTCTTCTCCTGTTTGAATCCCATTTCGATTAACAAACCTTGAAGTCATATCATCTCTTTACTAGCTTCGCCATCGCTACATACTCAGCCTCTGTAGTGGATAGAGTGACAATTTTCTGTATTTGTGACATCCAACTAACAGTTGTAGTTCTAACAGTAAATATATAATCGGTGGTGCTTCTTCGGTGATCAACTTAACCTCCAAAGTTTGCGTCTACGTACTCTTGTACTTTTAATTCTCCTTTACTAAAGTACAAGCACTTTTCTCGTGGTGCCTTGCGAGATACCTCAAAATCCACTTGATCGCTTCCCAATGAGTTTTTCCTGGATTTGACATAAATCTGCTGACAACTCCCACTGCATGGCCAATGTCTGGTCTCGTACAGACCATTGCGTACATCAAACTTCCAATGGCTGAGGCATAAGGAACCTTAGCCATGAATTCTCTCTTCCTCTCGTTCGAGGTGGTGATCCTTGGATAGGCGAAAATGACCGCCAAGGGTGTGCTAACCGGCTTGGCATCGCCCGTGTTGAATCTCTGCAAAACACGATTGATGTACTTTGCACGAGATAACCGCAAGGATCTTTTCTTCTTATTTCTTGTGATTTGCATTCCAAGAATCTTCTTTGCTTCGGACCCAAGTCTTTCATGTCAAACTCCTTTGACAATTGTCATTTCAACCTTTTAATATCATCCATATCCGAACCTGCTACTAACATATCATCAACATAAAGTAGTAAAATGATATAACTGGACCTATATCTCTTGAAGTAGCAACAATGGTCAGCGTGCACTTGGAAACCTTCCTTGTGCGTAAAAAGGCATCAAACTTTCTCGTACCATTGTCTCGGGGCTTGTTTTAGGCCATACAAACTCTTCTTAAGTCTGCACACCATATTCTTCTTCCCTCTTTTCTCGAGAAACCTTCTCGCCGGTACATGTATATCTCTTCATCTAAATCTCCATGAAGGAATGCAATTCACATCCAACTGTTCCAGATGAAGATCTTCAATGGCTACAATACTCAACACTGATCTGATAGTATTGAGTTTCACAACGGGAGCGAAAATGTCAGTGTAGTCAACTCCTTCCTTCTGTTGAAACCCTTTAACAACTAGGCGTGCTTTGTATCTCTTGGAACCATCATGCTCCTCTTTCACCCGGTACACCCATTTGTTGTGAAGTGCCTTCTTTCCCATAGGTAACTCAGCTAGTTCCCATGTCTGGTTGGAGATGAGAGATTTCATTTCTTCTTTCATAGCAAGCTCCCACTTGCTAGAATCTCGAGTCTGACAAGCTTCATCATAGCATTCAGGCTCCTCCATCGATCAAAGAACATATAGTTCATGTATCTCTGTTAGGCACATGAGGTCGAGAAGACCTTCTCAATATAAGAGCTGGGAGTAAGAGGTTGTGGTGTGTCGAATCTTTGTGTACTACTACGTCGACAAGTTCCTCTGGTTGAGGACTTGTTACAATTGGTTCTATTACGGAACTATTTGGGACATCATTTGCATCTGTAAATACTGGCTCATTCTGCTCTGAGTCATTGGCGTCTATTTTATGCATATCCTTATACATCACCCTTTCGTTGAAAATCACATCTCTGCTTCGGATAACTTTCTTCTTTTCGTCATCCCAAATGCGGTAGCCAAACTCATCCTCACCATAGCCGATGAATGTGCATTTCTTGGATTTGGGATCAAGCTTATTCCTGCCTTGATCACTGATATGGACAAATGCTACACAACCAAAAACTTTTAGATGTGATAGTTTCACCTCTTTTTCGCTCCATACCTCCTCTGGTATTCTATGCTCCAATGGAACAGATGGGCCTTGGTTGATCAAGTAAGCTACCGTGTTGACTGCTTCTGCCCAGAACTGCTTCGGTAGACCTGACTGTATACGAATGCTTCTGGCTCTTTCTGTCAACGTTCGGTTCATACGCTCAACTACACCATTGTGTTGAGGCGTGCCTGGCACAGTTCTTTCCATTCTGATCCCGTGCTCATAGCAGAAATTTTTGAATCTGGTGTCTTCATATTCACCACCATTATCGGTTCTGAGCTTTTTGATCTTCAAACCCGTCTCATTTTCCACCATAGCTTTCCATTTTATGAAAGCCTCAAATACTTCAGACTTATGCTTTAGAAAGTAAACACATACCTTCCGAGAGTGATCATCGATGAAAGTCACGAAGTAGTGTTTCCCACCAATGGATGAGATGGTCGTTGGTCCCTAAACATCAGAGTGAATAAGCTAGCTCTAGCCTTTTCCTTCTTTGAAGTCCGCCACTTGTCCGAAAAGCCGACTCTCTTTTGCTTTCCTAGTATGCAATCTTCGCACATGTCCATCTCTACATTGTAGACCTGGAAGTTTTCCTTTTGAATGCATAATCTTCATTCCCTTCTCACTCATGTGGCCTAATCTCTGGTGCCACAGGTTTGGTGTTTCATTGCCTACTGCAATTGTGATTGAACAACGTGTTTCTGCTGTCAGGTAAAGAGTGCCACTTTTCTTGCCTCGAGCAACTGTCATTACACCCTTTGAAATCTTCCAATCATCACCATGGAAGATCGTAGTGTAGCCTTCACTGGCCAACTGCCCCAGTGAGATTAAGTTCCTTCTGAGGTCGGGAATATGCCTGACATCCTTCAGCTCCCAAACAGACCCGTTTAACTTAATCTTCACTACATTTTTGCCAATAATAGCACATGGTTGATCATCACCAAGATATACCTTTCCAAGATTTCCGGGGACATATTTCTCGAAGAATTCTTTTTGTGAAGTAGCATGGAACGATGCTCCAGAGTCTAACACCCAAGATTCTTCCTTGCTCTCCAAAGAGCATATCAATGCATCATCTTCTCCTGAGGTGGAAGTAACATTTGCCTCTGCCTTCACTTGTTTGTCCTTCGGTGCACTCTTGCACTGATTTTTGTAGTGCCCGGTTCTTCCACAATTCCAACACTCGATAGTCTTCGAGTTATGGGAATTATTAGGATTCCTGGATTTGGACCTCCTATCCTTTGATCTACCTCGGTAGTCTGTTCTTCCACGTCCATTCCCTTTGGTTGAATTTCTTCCTCTTGACTCTGTATGCAAAACTGAAGAGGTTGACGATTCACCTGACTCTCTACGTCGGATCTCTTCACTGAGAACCAAATCACGAACATCGTCAAATTTCAACTTATTGCTTCCCGACGAGCTACTCACAGCCATGACAGTAGCATTCCAGCTTTCTGGTAGAGAAGAAAAAAGTATCAATGCTCATACTTCTTCATCGAATTCAATTTCCACTGAACTCAACTGGGTTGTGACTGTGTTGAGTTCATTGAGATGTTGAGCTACCGATGCGCCTTCCGTCATCCGCAAATTGAACAAGCGCCTCATCAAGTGCACTTTGTTTGAGGCTGATGGCTTCTCATACATATTGGAGAGAGCTGCCATAAGACCCGCCGTGGTCTTTTCCTTTGCTATGTTGAAAGCAACATTACGGGATAACGTCAATCGAATAACTCCGAAGGCTTGTCTGTCTAGAAGATTCCAATCTTCTTCCTTCATAGCCTCTGGCTTCTTCCCTGAGAGAGGTTGATATAGATTTCTTTGATACAGATAATCCTCTATCTGCATTTTCCAAAATCCGAAATCTGTGCCATCGAATTTCTCGAGTTTCACCCTTCCTTCATCTGCGGCCATTGCTCCCACTCAAATCTGACTTTCTCCGGATCGTTTCTGACTATTTCTGCAAACCACCGTGTATTTGAACACCTCCGTCAACGAACAAATATCGTCAACAAAATTTCACTATTCACGTAATTCACTATTCACGTGAATAGTAACCTTGCAAGAAATTGACAGAAATCACCACCAAAAGCTCTGATACCAGTTGTTGGGAAATAACGCAAATTTCCGATAAGCCAAACTTATGAGAAAGCAAGAATAGAAAAATAACACACAAATTTGATAACGGAGTTCGGCCAATCTTACTTACATCTCCGGACCTGCTGCAGATCTTTTTACTGAAAGAGGAGAAATTACACAAGGTGTTTACAACACTCAAAACCCACAACCCAATTACACCCAAGAAAATTACTCTCAATTTTCTCTCACAAAAGCTTTTCTCTCTAAGCTTTTCTCTCAATTGGAATGAACACTTTGGATGGTTAATTCATTACAATTACACATCTATTTATAGGAAAATTCACTCCTTGAATTACTCCTTAAATTAATGGTTACTTGAATTGCTCCTTGAATTAAGCTACATGTTTTACTCCATGTTTTGCTCCATGTTTTGCTCCTTAAATTAAGGAGCTTTATAACAACAATCTCCAACACATCTACCTTTAGATGATTTTTTTTCCTATTTGTGTATCTTATTTACATATTTGTATAGTTATGATCTTCAAAGATCCATGTTCTCACTTATGCATTGTTTTCTATTTTATGAACGAGTTAAAAAAATATATAAAAAATAAAAAAAGAGTAAGGGTATTTAATTTAAAGCTGATGATTAAATCAATATATAACCAGAAAATTTTAAATTTGCCGTCTCATTAATTATTTCGTAAACATTTAAAAGTGCCAAGAAAATAAAGTATGAACCGTTGCATTTTTGTTGAATATATTGAACCATACGGATATATTTCTAGATATTCTTACCTCCAATGAGGACACATTATTAGTTAATAAAATATGCTTATTTTAATTATTTATTTTTATAAAAAAGAAAAATATATTAAAACTGATAATGTAATCAACAATTAATGATAACATGGAACATATCAACTTCTTATACTTAAAAATCTCATATATATATTGCACCATGCATACTTCACTGAGTAATATTATTTTTGAAGGTTTTTATAACTTAATAAAGTTTCATGATAATTAGGCTCTCTATTTAACATTTGCATTATTTTTTAATAAAAAAAATTATATTATTTTTGAAGGTATTTATAATTAGTTAATAAAGTTTGATGATAAGGTTCTGTATTAACATTTAAATATTGGACACCTAAGCTACGGAAGAATTGACATTATTCCAGTAATTAATAGTGGCGTAAAGTGAAGAATTAATATTAATCCACGCATTTTCTGGTTAGAGTCCAAAAGTTGGAACTTTGTCTCAGTAATAGCTGCGCAAAACAGGGTATGATGTGTGTGACGAGGCATGATATAGTGAGTTTTTTGTTCATAATTTCTGGCGTTGAAAGTGGAACAATCATACTCAATACTTTCCAAAAATAGATAGAAGATAAGCTTCAGATGAAAACACAAAAGGTAGTATTAAGGATTTAGCTAACAATGTCAAAATGATGTAACTAATTTGCTTCTTTTCTTTTTTCTTTTTTCATTTATGAATGCAAAAAGTATGTATAACACTGACCATATCACTTGACCCTACTCAATCACCTTCAAGTACTTCGTCTACAATTAATGGGCTACAATGCATTACTTGTTCAATTAATATTTTTCAAAAATATATAAATTTATGGTTAATCATCCTATATTGCACTTATTCATATATTCATGAGTTTCATTTTTTTATGTTTAAGTTATTTCATTTTGGTTCTTTATTTTTTTTACATACATATTCTCTTTAATTTTATGTCTATCTTTTCGTATTTTTTCAATAATCTTTTTTATTTCTTTTTAATGCATATATATATATAAGAGTATTATGTATATCTATGTAAACAGAATTTCATACACGTAAAACATTATTGCATGCACAAATATAAAATCAAAAGTAAAACTTTCTAAAAAAAAAAAAGGGGTCAAAAACCAAACTAACAATTAATATAGTTTTTTGAAAATTATATATATGATACTTTTGCTTTTTTGAAAATTGAATGATATTTTTCTTGATTCAAACATATGTTGATACAAGTAGATTAGAACGACTTCTATTTTACGAAATCAAAACACTTGGTCACATGTTTGAGATGTAGAATTATGATCATCATATATGAAAATTTGATCCTAGAGTTTATAAATTAAATCGTGAAAGTTTTTGAAATATGTATAAAAAATAAAATAAAAGTAATGTAATAGATTGAAGCAAAACTAGTTATCAAATAAAATAAAGTTTAATTAAACATAAAATCATGAAACAAAATAAGTTACCAAAGGATCTCATATGAATAACAAGTTACGTACATGAATATTTAAACATTCGTTATATACATGCATATTTTAATTGGTGCCACAAAAGCTGAATGGTAATATTATTCGGGTAGAGTTCAATATATTGCATAATTTTTATGGTATTATTAAAGAAGGGAAATGTACAATAAATAAGATCCATCCACACCCGTTGTAAGAAGAAAAGTGATGCGTATCTATGGCATTTTTTTCGTACGGATGCAACTATTTTTTCTGCTTTTAATACTGTAGCCCTATCTGGCATATAATATCACCCTTTGCCTATTTGGCTATTCCCTGTGTTAATGTAATCTTAATTATACACAAATTTCAATTTAAATTTTTATTCAAATCAATTATTGTGTGCTACTTGTTAAAATAGTTTTAAAAATAATAAATTTATTTAATTCTTAAGAAAATTTTGACATATAACATGTAAACAAACTATAATTACTATGAATGTAATTTGTATTCATTTATCATTTCTCATATTCATAAATATACCTTCGGTTTCTTTTTTTTTTTTTGGGGAATTTTGTGTGAAATGTCACTAGGAACCTGCGTGTGTGGATAGATGGTCTCTAGGAACTCAATAATAACAGATATTTTCATAATTTTCAAATTAATTAAATGTATATTCAGTAGTGTATACTTGATCAAAAATCGTATATAATATTATGTTGATATTTCCAACAGAAAGCATTTAGCTTCTTATGAATTTTGGATTTCAAAATATGTTTCATACATTCCATTAAGATAAATAATTCTTATTTAATAACAATTTATAATTAAATAAGTTTTTATGATTTATAATTTTTTATAAAAATAATAATTAATATATTTGATAACAATTTTTACTTACGGATTATTAAGAAAGAAAATCAAAAATCACTTATAAATTATTTGATAATATTTTATTTTTTTCGAAAAACTTAAAAGTTAAAAAAATATTTTGTTATTATTTACAAATTTTATGTTTTTAAACATTTTCTTCAAATACTTATAAATATAAAATTCGTAAAACTTGATTTATTCTCTAAAATATTGAATGAAATGAAAAAAATCAAAAATTAGAAATCTAATTCAAAAATATTATTTTTAAATATTTATGAATCAACTAATATTTTTGTGGTAAAAATCTTTATCAAATAAGCACTAAGATATTAGGAGAGTTATTTGTTATTCTTGATTCCATTAATCAAATTAATTATGGTTTTTATAATTAATTATTAATTATTTGTATTTTTTAAAAAAGTTATGAAATTATTCTTAAATTATATTAGTGTTTAATATCACATCATTATATATTACAAAATTCATAAGATATTGAACTGATTCTGCCTCAATTATTTTGTCAAAATCGGTCTTGTCTCCTTTTACTTTTTAGCTAATTACTCAACATAGATTTAAAATTTTAATTTATACATACCTAATCTCAAACGTGTATTTTATCCCAAATCGAGTTCGAACATTGATATTTTATACATAGACTTGAACATCGTATCATTTCGTTCTGGCCCATCTCACTCAAAATATATTATATATGTTCTATGGAACAAACAATAAGATTATGGCGTAGGCTCTGGGGTAAAGTGAGACATTTCTTATGGCATGTTTTGAAAGGTGTCATTTCATGCAATTTATCACTGGGAAAAAAAAAAAAGAGGTTAGATGTTGAGGGTGATTGCACAGTTCGTGGCCAGGAAGCTGAAACAATAACTCATATTTAGTAGAGATAGGGGATGGCAAAGAGCATATAGAAACAATCGGAGTTGAGGGAGTTCTATAATAAGTGCAAACTGATGGATTTTGGGGAATGTATTTGGTATGCTGTGTTTGAGATTAGTGCAGACAAAATAGAGTTGTTGGCAAATGCTTCCTATTGGATTTGGCATGCGCGTTGTGCACTAGAATTTGAGGGACATCGCTGGTCTGGTGTGCAAATTACAGGCTGAGCTGCTCAACAGGCAGAGCACTTTCAAAGATCAGAAACACCACCCACGCAGCCAAGCAACACACAGACTAGGCAGTGGGTACCGCCACGGCTGGGCACGTGGAAGGTGAACGTCGACATAGCAACATCAGTACAGGCTAGGTATGTTGGGTTTGGGTGTGTGGTGCACAACCAGACCAATGATGTGATGGGTGCAATTGCAAGTAGGCGATCTTCACTCATGGCGGCACGGGTAGAAGAACTTTGGGTGATTTGGCACGAGATAAGCTTCAGCATTGATAGAGGGTAGGATTGTAGAGGATATATAAAGCTTAATTCCAAGTACTAGCTATTTCGTTTTGTTGTTCTAATTGTCCTAAAAGAATTAATTTACTTAGAAAATTAGAATTACTTTTTAATTTAAAAGTAAATTTGTTACTTAGAGTTTTACCTAAATTTATAAACAGTATTGTTGTTTTATTTTTGATCAATATAATATTTAATATTCTTCTCCACATCGATTAGAGTCCTAATTTTGAAACTAAAAGTCAATTTTTAAATTAAAAAATTATCCTAATTTATAAACAATAATATTGTGTTATTTTTAAACAATATGAAACTTAACAAATTTTATTTTCCATAATTTTACAAATTATAGTTTAACTTATAATGATTATATTAATAGATGAAAACTATGCTCCTTCTAATATCTACAAAAGACGTTGAAATCATTAATTAAACAAAGCCTTTCTTATGCTTAAAAAATTAAATAAATAAAAAGTATGTTACTTATACTGTCATACGTACATATATATATATATTAAGAACATATAACGCAGTAATATAAATTAATATCGAGTACCGTTCATAACATGACACTATGACAGTAGCCTACTTACACCTTTTAATTTGGCACCGCCTACGACATGGCATCCTAAATCTTATCATGCTAACAATTGAAAAGGCTAAATTTGTAAAACACACAACTATAAAAATAGGTATTTAAGTCGATACATAAAGTCAGTTTTTTTCTAAAAATCGACTTTAAATTGGTTTAAAGTCGGTTCGGTGTAGAACCGACGCTATCCACGTAGGATGTAGCGTCGGTTGACGTGTCAAACTGACGCTATGCGTGGACGTAGCATCGGTTCACCACGTCAACCGACTCTATGTTACATGGATAGCGTCGGTTCCAGGTGTCAACCGACGCTATCCACGTAACATAACGTCGGTTGACACGTGGAATCGACGCTACATACGTGGATAAATTCTTTTCTTTTCTTTTCGCTACACACGTCGAATACAGGTTTTTATTTGAATATAATAAAAAATGAATAAATTAAAAAAAAAACGCAAAGTCGGTTCACCGCGTGAACCGACTTTAAACGTAAAGTCGGTTCATCCCGTAAACCGACTTTAAACTTTAAGTCGTTTAATTTAAAGTCGGTTCAACGAACCGACTTTAATAACCCTTGTATAATGACACTGAAAACATATATATATATGAGCGCGCGCAGAGTTAGGAGTTAGGAGGATTGGGATATATCACGGTCACCGATATAAATTTTTTATTAATATATAATTTTTAAAACTGAAATAAAAAATTTAATTTCTTATATTACAATAAAATTATTATTATTATATATAAATAAATTAAAATAAAATAATTAATATAAAATTTTATCTTTTAAAAAATATCTTATATGAAATATAACTTTATATATAGATAAATAATTTATAACACAAAATTTGATTAATCCCAATCATCTAATAAAATTAAATAAATTTTAGCTCCAAATCAACTTTACACTCCTAAAAATTTATCCTGGGTCCGCTTATATATATAATCTTCTCATTAGCAACAAAGAAGTCCTGACCATTATTTTAGATGCATTGTCGGAATCATTTACTTAAATGCAAAAAAGAAGCTTCAATTCCCACTATATATTATCTTACCAAGAATTAGTTAACTAAAGATAAAACATTTATTGGGTGACCAAAATAAAACATGATGCAAATAGCTGAAAGATATTTTATATAGGGTGAATATATTGTTAAAATTATATTTATTATTTTTATAATAATTTATATATGATATAACTTTCTTTATATATGAAATTTTACTTTTAATTACTGTAATAAAAAATAGTTAATTTTCTTATAATATAAAATATTATATATTATTTTACGTTATAATTAAAAAAAATTATATATTTTACAAGAGAGAATAAAAATGAAAACATATTAATAAATTGATCTTATATGCATACAAAAATTATAATTAATTATAAAAATATAATAAATAATTTTATATTTTAATTAAGTTAATAATAAAAGTTATCCTGGAATTTTCCAAAACCAATCTCAATAATTGAATCAATACTAACTAACAAACTTCTTTATATTTCATTCAATTTTTATCAATTATTTTCTTCCCATAAAAAAGAGGAGAAGGACAAAGAGAAATCCATAACAAACATGTAAAAATATCATCTCCAATTAAGATTTGAGCGTAATGTAATTCGATAGATCAAATATTAAATGATATTATGACTTTTTGAACTAAAGGTTCTTGACTCAAAACTCGAAATTCTCCAGCTCTTTAGCACTCGCACCCTTTTTTTAAAAAAACAAAAAAAAAAACATGCCTATTTTTTCTTCATAAACCCTCCTATACGTGCAAAACATATTATATAAAGTGGATCCATCTAACAAATTCGGTTGCCCATGCTGTTTTGATGAATAAATGAGACTTTTTTTTTATAAAAGGGAACCTATATGACACTCATTTTTTATAACGAATATGTCCCATAAAGTAACATTTCTTTTAATTACAAGGTGTTACGTTAACTTAAAATAAATCATAATTTATAATATAAACTATACTTTTTTATAAAAAAAAATTATGCTTCCATTAAAGATTCAAATCATAACGAATTTTTATCTACTTATTAAACAAAATCGTAACCGTACAGTTAACATTAAATCAATAATTTTACAATTTTTGATAATTTAAAAATATTACGTTATTTTCAATTTTATTAAAAAATAATAACCACAATAATTTAATAAAGAAATTTGTATATCTCACGTACACTTTCGAACTTTATATTATATATACTATTTAAGGTGTCAAGTGTCGGACCAAAATGGATCCGACATAGCACAATAATGAGTAGGTTTTTCAAATTTAACTAGAGTTAGATAACTATATAAATACAATTTATAATCAAAAATAAAATTAATAATTAATAATTAAATAAAATATTTTAAATAAAAAATATTAATTTATTGATGTTAATCTTTAATTCTAAATTTTAAATACTAAATTTAAATTCTTAATTTTAAACCTTAAATTATAAAATATAAATCATAAACTTTAAATATTAAACACTTCGTAAATTATATTTAAGATTATTTTAATTTTTTAAATATATATATATATATATTTATTTTAATTATTAAATATAATATTTTTATATTTTATTTATTAAACATATTATTTTTATATTTTTTATTATTAAATATAAATACTTATTATATTAATCTTTTATTCAACTTAATTATGATTCGAAAGTAATTGGAGCATACATCCTCATGGCCCAATTATAGGTTTGTCGTGTCTTAGACCTTTTATTCGGTACACAATAATATACAAATAGCCTTTGCCATATTATATTATATATATTAATAATAAATTTTTAATATAAAGCGATAATAATTAATATAATTTAAGTTTTTGGTTTGAAATTAATAAAAAAAAATAAAAATTACTAGACAAAAATACTTTAAAATATAATTATATTTAATATTAATAATCAATTTATTTTCATCTATTTATATTAAAATTATTATAAAATATCAAATAATATCTTTATATATATATATATATATATATTATTAACATATTTTGAAAAATTAAATGAATGATACTTGTATTTATATTTTTTAATATATTTATTATTCTCGTATTTTATATCAAAATTTTGACATACTTTTATATAAAAAAAATATTATATTTATATGTACATTTGATCGAATAATATACTAGGTATGTTAATTTTAGAAAAAAAATTATATTAAAATATATATTTTTAAATAATTATAAAAAATTATTTATTTATAAATAATTTGAATATCTTTAAAAAATTTCTATTTGAAAGGGAATATTTAATATAAATTTATAAATTTAAATCCAAAATATTTATAAAGTCAAATAAAATTTATCAAATAAGAGTGGTTTTGGCCTGTTTAAGCGTAAATTATACATGGACACGTGTGCGATTAACCTCTAAGACGTATGTGGGTTCACCTTCGATCCTATATATGACCATATTTTAAGATACATATGATACATGTATTGATCAAATTAACATCATATGTGTCCTCGTTTATGGGCGATCCACTCCAAGACACAATTGAGGGTTCAATTGTGAGACCTATGTGTGATAAAACCCCTAGACCCACTAGATAGTTCAAAACATAATAGAAGGTCCAACTCCGACGCTCATATGCGGTCAAAAATGTAAGAATTATAGACAAAAAAACTTCTAAAAATACATATGAATGCAATACAAACTTGTAGTTTATCGAAAATAATCTATTGTAACTAGTATTTTACAGATACCATACTCAGCAAAATATATATACGGGTATACCATCACAAATAAAATTATTATTAGAATGCATGTATAAAATATTAGAATTTAAATACTTTAAAAACTATTATCATTAGTTTAATTTAAAATGTCAAAAAGTACTTTAATTTTACAAGCTGTCGATGAAGATTGAACACTGACTATGATGTAATGGGTAATCCTTGACTTAAAGGAATTATTTTTTTATTTTGATTTTTTCAGTCCATACAATATATTTCCAGATATATGTTTACACGCCAATTATTTTAAACTATAAGAATGTCTTAAACAATATATCATGTAATATTAAACTATTAGAATGGTGTCTTGAATTCACATCTAATAAGATGCGAGAATACATTTTGAGATACATATTTGTATTCTAAGTATTTTAAGTAATGAGAATGATAACTTAAATTCACATCCAACAAAATATAATATCAAACTATTAGAATAATAACTTAAACACATACCCATTAACATAATAGAAATCATCTTTAAAACACTAACATCGAAATGATGAATAAAATCTAAGTGAATATTTGTTACGTAATATTAAAATTTTAATTATATAATTTTTGTACGATAATATATTTAGTTATAAAATCATATTGTATTATATTGTATAAAAATATTATATATTGTATAAAAAATACTATGCTCAAGGAGTATGAGTTTAAATTGTATTGAACATTTAATTTAATCTATCTAAATTTTTAATTATAAAATTATGTGTTTTTATTTTTTTATTTTATATCAAATTAAAAATAATAATTTTATTTTAAAATGTAATAAAATTATAAAAATAAATTAAATATTAATTTAAATAAATTTTATAATAAAAATTATTTATAATTAATTTTATTTAACTATATTATATAGTTTATTACTAAATACTATACATTTTGATACAATATAATTATACTTAATATATCTAATACGTTATACCAAATATGTTCTAAAGGAATGATTGTAACGAACACAGATGAAAATATTGGCATGTACATGTTACAATATTTTCTAAGTTGTAAATAAATATAATTCATAAAAAAAGTGTATCTGTATTATTTTTTTATAAATCATATATATATGGAGTATTTTATTTTAAATTGGTATATTTAATTTTGTCACCTTAATATTAAAACTATGAATGTGTTAATCTTTTAGGTTAATTTTTATTATTTAATCATTTTTTTAACTTTTTGAGATATTTTTTTCTCTTTAAACATCTATCAATCCCTACTAACAATATTCAATTTCACTTAAAAAAACTAAAATTAATAAAAAATTATTAAATTGTTCAAAAAAGTAACAATAATATGATTAAAGTTCATTAATTTTTAAAAAATTACTACGGTAAATTTATAAAATTAAAGTAAACAAAATACCATGATACCCTAATTCCTATTTCTTAGGATATCTTCGAAGGTTTTCTGTTGGGTAATTTATTTTGGGTAACATAACAATGTGTAACTTTACTTTTACAATTTGTATATATTAGTCACTTTTTTTAAAATTTATGCATTTTTGTTACCTTACTATCATTTTGATGTTAGTTTTTTTGAATCTTTTTTGGTAGAAAAACTTAGATTGAATCAAAATAAAACTTACTAACAAGGGGTTCTTAAATTTTTAAATAAAAAAATGTTTCAAAATATTAAAAAAATTAAAAAATAAAATGATTAAAATGTCAAAATTGATATAAATGACTATAATATTCCTAAATTTAATAATAAAATTATTAAAATATATATATTTAAAATAAAGTTACTAATATATTATAAATTTATGAAAGTAGGTGAGCATAAATATTTTTTTTCCTTCTTCTTCATGTGTTTTTTCCCCTTTCTTTTTTCTTTTATTTTCTAACCTTGTTGTGTACTCTTGGTAGTATTTTTGATGGGTTTGTGTGATATTTTCAAATATTCAAAAGTTTTCAATTAAAGTTTCACTTTGTCGATATTTCATTGTTGTGGGCTTAATTTTTCTATAGATTTTTCAAGAAGATCAATTGGATTTGTTAATATCAAGTAATTTTTGATGAGTTTTATTGATGATCTTTTAAGATTATATTTTATTTTTGTTCTCGAGATCCTTTAAGTTTTGTAATATATATATATATTAGGTTGTAATTCTTTTGGTAAGCGATGCATTAAAATATTTGCAATATAATTGTAATATTAAGATTTATCTTCATTTTTTCGTTTATAAGATAACTGTGTATACAATTATCGATAGTGGGATATTCATGAAATATATCCATTTAATGATTTAGTATCAATTTATGAGTTATTTTTATTTATTATAATTTATTGTGTACAAATGATATGTATTTATTTATATATAAAAAAGATTAAATGTATCTAAATTAAGCATTCACGCAACTAAATTATTTATTTAATTCAATTGCTAGTATAATCTCAATTTTTTTAATATAGATTTGGCATGTAGATTTTTGTTTATGGATATTAACTCCATGTATAGCTTAATTAATAATTGCATTGTCAATTCATTGATGTTGTCAAGTAGATATTTATTAATTATTTCTTTCTAGCTAGCACTATATGTACTACTTGCTTTTTAGTCATGAAGCAGCTTTATTGTTAAGTTTGTTAATTCATTATAATGACAAAACGAATCAGGTTAATTAAATATTTCAACTAGGAGGTTTGACTAAAAACAAATGGATTAATAAAACAGTACTATTGGATCCTTTAAAAAAATAATGCAATTGTTTTGATAATTGGTTACAGCTATCATTTATGTTTTTTTTTAATACAAGCTAGCCACTACTACCTACTATTAATGTGACATTTGAAATAAACTTTAACCTTAATTTTATCGATGGTGTAGGTGTTAGGCTAAGAAAGAACTGCAGAGAGTACATTTTTACACTATTATAAGCACGACATTATAATACGTAGGAAATTAAAAGTGGCAATAGATTCTCCTATTTTCTTTTTAAAGGATTTGTACATGAAGTTGGATATGTTTTGATACAATTTTATAATATAATTAGGGGTAAGAGATCTGGGAGTTCCTATGTCATGGTTTGGATTTTTTTTATTTTGAAATAAATCGTTTAAATCTTAAAAAAAATGTATAATTTAATATTTATATCTATTATTTTTAAAATTAAAATGCATTCTTTTAATATATATTAAAGTGTACAGTTTTTAAAATTATAAAATTAAATTGGTTCATTAATATGCTATTTACTTAAAATTAACACAAATTTTCTATTTAAAAGCTCATAGTTTAATTTTTTACTATTATCTCTTTCTCTCGCAAATATAAAACATTATGATATTTGTATATATAAGATATTATTATATATACTAATAAGAATTAAAAAGGAAACGCCCTACCAAACTAAATCACATATTGAACAAATCATAAACAAAAGGGAAAATATCCTAAATAGCTTTTTACCATAATCTTTTTCCATCTGATGTGCTCCTTTTCGCCACTGAATCAAAGATCATCCATTAATGATGGGGACATGAATAAAAATACTCAAAATTTGACAATTCTTTTTCTTCAAAAATGACATAATGTTTTAAGATTAAATGCACGTTAAAAGGAGATTAATTTAAACGAATTACGTCATTTAGAGGAATAATACTTCATCACAATGAACTTCATATGAATCAATCAGTCTTTCATTTGGATGACAACCACTACAGTCGAATTTATATATGAATTATAAAGATGGAACCTAGTCATATTTTAGAAAGAATAGATTTAAACCCTCAATTTTTCCTCGGTTATCTGATTCAAATATTTATTCTATTTTGTTGTCTTATACAAATCATGGATCATTTACAAAAAAAAAATTAGAAAAATTCACAAAAATTATGAATTTGTTTTATAAAAAAATATTCAATTATTTGTATTTTAAGCTAGTTTCTTATTTAATACATATATTTAAAAATACTTATAGTGTTCATTTTGATCAATAAATCAATCAATTAATTAATCCAAAAAATTATAAGATAAATAAGTAAAATATAAAATAATTATTTAGACGGAAATTAAAATTTTTAATTAGAAATGGATAGAGATACACTGTATGATCTGAATAATGAAAAATCAAAAATATAGATAATATTAGCAAAGTAAATGTGATAATAAGGTATAAATAAGAAGTATATGAATAAAAATACAAAATATTGTCTCAAATTTAAAGAAAAATATTTTGATTGAAAAATACAAGAATTATAAATAAAAAATTTAGAAAATAAAAAATTAATAAGAAAAATATATTTTGTTAATATTTGTTGACATTTAATCGATAATGTCATAACAATATTCGTATTATTCATGACATTTTTAAAAAAATTAATATTTTTGAAAGATTTTTTGAATAATAACATTTTGTAATAATATTTTGATATTCATGATATTTTTACTATAAAAGATATACATTACATGTTGATATCTAGATATCTAAAATTACAATAATATCTCATTAATATTTACAATATGAAGTTTTTTTCATCCTTGGCAAAAGTAGTTAACAATATGGCAAAGTGAGAAGTCGAATTAATAAATTGTTTATTTGTGATAATGTTTTTAGTGCACATGGGATAACACATAAAATAAGACATTAATATAATGTTTGTTGATATTATTTTTCATTATTTATTATTTTTTTGGGAAGGTTCTGCCATTTATATTCACGAACTTAAATATTATATTGAAGCACTATTTTATTTAAAATGTTTAATTTATATTCTCACCGACGTCCACCCCATCCATATCGGACAATATCGGACACTTATAATATATTTTAGATGAAACGTGTTCTGTATCATGATAACATTATCTGTGTTTTAATTAAAATTGATTTTCCTCGATATCAAGTGCACATATTTACATAAAAAAATAAGTTTCGCTGTTAATTTTTATTATTTTAATAAAATATATAATAAATTATAATTAAATTATAATATCGAATAAAATAAAATAAAATCAGTTTTTGAAAAATTGTTCTTTGAATTTTCAGCTGCAGTTACATTGTACAAGGAATATAAAACAACAAAGGAGAGAAAATAAAAAAAATCATTATTCACATAAAATAATTATGTTGGATAATCATTTTGAGTGTTACACACATAATAATTCTTCATATATTTTTCTATTTTAAATCATATATTTAGATTATATAATGTTTGATAAAAAATAGATATAATTAATTATCATTAATTATAATGATAAATTTAAGATTTACATTTAAGAGAAGTTTTAGATATACGATGAAAAATAATATTAGTTAATTTTTAGTTATTATTTATTTTTAATTAAAAAATATGTTATATGTATCTTATTTTAGTAAAAATATGTTCAAATTATTTAATTTTATTGATATATTTAATATCAAAACTTTAAAATTTAAAATTTAAGTGAGATATAGTTTTATTTTATAAATTAATTTATCTATAATTATATAATATTATACCTAAAAATTTATTTACTAAAAATTGAAGTGAAATGTGTATTCCTCTTTACTAACATGTCTCCTTAATTGAGTGCTTAATATTAATGTATTATTCTTAATATAATATCTATTAACCTACGTGTTACCATGTTTATTATTATTTAATAATAAAATGATGATATCACAATTATTTTAATATTTTGTATTATCTAGCTACTTCGTATGTAATCTAATACTAGTAATCTAGTATATTATTATATTGATGCATAAAATAAATTAGATTAGTAATAATATTGTTATAATTATTTTTATTATTGTAATAACAAAAATTTACATAAATTGTATATTACAATACCTTAAATTATATACAATGATACTTTTAATTATTAATAATAAAATTATTTTTGTAACATAAAAATTTAAACCGTCACCACCTAAATTAATATTATTCTTCCCATGATCTTGATAAGATGCAAGTTGAAGTTATGAGTGAGAATGAATTAACAAGTTGACACGGAGAGGTACGAAATGGTACCTTAAGAACGGAGAATATAAAGAAGTAGTAATTTTAAAAGTTCACTAGTGTCCATGAATAAGTTTGGATTGGATCAAATCTGATTAGATCGAATGATTTTATAAATCAAATAATTCGATACGGTCCGATTTGATTTGTATTAGTTAAAACTGTTTTTCAAACGGTACGATTCAATTTGTATTAATTTTTAAAACAATCGAAATAAATGAGAACAGTTTAATAATATATTAAAATTTTCACATTATTTTTCATTAAAAGTATCAAAAAACTGAAACAAATCGAAAATTGGATTGGATTAGATCGAATCAAACAATTTTATAAATCAAACGATCCGATCCAATTTGTATTAATTAAAACTGTTTCAAACGATCTGATTTAGTTAATTTTTTTAATCAAAATCGAACTGAATCAGACCGGTGGATACCTCTAACGAGAGTCAGGGATCTCCATTAATAATGCATGTATACCATATATATATATATATAAATTAATGTGTTAAGAATTATATATATATATATATATAGATATATAGATAAATAGATTAATGTGTTAATAATATTTATTATGTTAATTTTAAAAAGGAATTGGTTAAATTTATAAGGATAAGTATTCTATAGCTATCAATTAATTTATTGATATATTTATGTTTTATGTTATTAAAATTTTTGATTTAATAATTCAATTCAAATATTAGTATCATTTATATTTTTTTTAAATAATCGTCAACCAAATTTTCAAAATATCCTTTTAGTATTTTAACGAAGAGATTTAAAAAAAATTAACTAGAATTGAAAAATGATCTTTTTTTTGCTAGATGTTAGATTTAATACTTTTTATTAAAAATTACAAAAAGAAATTGTTAACTTCTCGTCTTTAAAAAAACAAATAATATAAATAAGTATTAAAAATCATAATAATCTAGCAAATTTATTTAGACATGATAAAAAAATTTCATGAATAATTGATAGGAACAAATTAAGAATGCATACAAACATTATAATTTCTGTTTCTTAATTTCTTATTTTTACAAAGAAATTATCATATAAAATTCATTAATTCATTAATATTTTTTTCATTTTTTTCGATTATATTTAATTTTCAAAAAGGGAAAAAATCTTTAAAGGTTAAAAGGTTATTTTGGACAAAAAAAAATTATTATTTAAAAAAAATATATTTAAATTAAGATATTAAAATAAAATAATTTTAAAAATAGAAAATATTTAGAATATAAATCGTTAAATTTGCTATCCCAAAGCATCGGATGGTGACTCCCCAAATAAAAATGGACACCTTTTTGGCCTTTTGTCAAGTATTATAATAGTATTTAAAAAATAATAAATAATTTTAATTATTGTTATCGTTAGAACTGTTTTCACTGATGTTATAACAAAATTTTTATATTTGAAAACACATAATCATTAATTTTTTAGTATAAGTTTTAAATTACTCTCGACTCTTTTTTATTCTAAAAATATTAATTTTCATAATTTTTTTTAAATATTTTATAATACCATTGCTTTACTTATATATCACAAATATAAGTATTATTTATGTTTTAATAAAATCCTATCATTTACAAACAACCAATATTTTTAAATATATAATACTCAGTATGTAATCCCAAAAACAAAACAGTGAAATTTATTTTATTCATTCTAGCTACTACATAAACAATTGATTAATTTAAATTATTTTTTTCTTAATGCTAAAGTTAATTATGATATAATAAATGATAAAAAATTTATAATTTTTTTTTAAATATATGATACATTATAATTAATATAAATATATGTAATTTATGTGCATGTATATCTCAAATAACCACTCATGTAGATTTCGCTGACCTTTTTACAAAGTCGACGCATGAGTTAGGTTTGACTTGGATTTTACTAAATTCCGATACAATGCATTTAGTTAGGTCACATTAATTATTACCAACTCCGACAATGTTGCTATTAATTTAAAATTTTCTCAAACAATTTAATGTTATAGTATTTTTTAAAATATAAATATTCCTTTGGCATGCAAAAATAGATCTGAATATTGAATTCTTAATTTATTGAGTTATTGCTCGTTTTTCATTATTCAATTAATGACCCTGTTAATGTATATTTCTAACAGATCCGAAGCAAAAACTCGTATTTTTTTAGCGGGAAAACAATAATTAACTAGTAATTTTTGTAAAAAAATGGAATTAAATTTATAATGTTCAACAAATTTAGAATTTTGCAAGCAATGTGATCCTGGGATCGAGTGCAATATATAGCATATAGTATTATTCCATCAACACTGCTAGCTGTAAGTAACTTAATTTGACTAATATGTGCCAGCTTATATATAATTGGTAAAGTATTAATTCAATGTCGATCAATATTTTCTTTGAATTAATCAATCCATTAATATTTAATTAAGCATGCTAGAATAGTACAAGCATTTTACTTACTATTTAAAAATGTACACTTGCTTAGCTTAATTACAAAAAAAAAAAAAAACAACTTTAACTTGACTTAATGTGTATGTATATATATTTTATGCTACGTTCAGTTAATATTTTTTTATAGTAATATATTTCAATAATACATGTAAAGATATCAATATTATTATCGTATAAATTATTATTGTTATAAAAATAATTTTATTAATAATAATAATATTAAAATGTATTTAATGTCTATGTTATGTATTATTATTATTATAACAATAAAATTTATTAAAATAGTATCATAACATATTTTTAATATTTTAGTTAATTAATTTGAAGACAAGAACATCATTAACGAAGCATGAGGAACTCTTTGTGGGAAAATAAAAAATCAAAGGGAAGACATTAGTTATTTTGAAAAACTTTGTATTTACCAAAGGCATGGGAAGGGATGAATTTTCGTGATTTAAAAAGCTATTACTTGGCTTTATTAGCTAAGTAAGGTTGGAGAATCATTAAATATCTCAAGTCACTTTCTACATGAGTCTTAAAGGTCAAATATTTTGTAACAAGTTATTTTCTCCAATGTCTTGTTAAATTATACTCTTAATTCACATAGAAAAGCTTGGCTTATGATAAACATGTGTTACTTCAGGAAATGAGATGGATAATTGGTAATGGTTCAACAATTTGGATTTGGGAAGACCCTTGCTTCCTAATTCGAGTTTTCATGTTTTATCACCCATACCACCAAATATTCCCAATGTTGTTTCAAATTTAATAATTCAGACAAAAAAGACTTGGGATGTGAATTAAGTTAAACAATTTTTTTGTCCCCTTAAAAGTTGATTAAATACTTTCACTCCCTTAAGTAATCATCATTTTGTTGATGAATTATGTGGAAATTTCGATCACAATTGCTTATCTTCTATTAAGAGTGCTTATAATATCCTTATTATATCAATTTGTATTTTGAATGCAGGTACTTCAAATGTTGGGTCTCAGCTTCAGTCTTCGTCACAAGTGGTGGTGGAAAAAATTCAAAAAGCGTGGCAAAATATTTACCGGCGGGTTTCACTAAGATGATATTTGGTTGATTGAAATGAAATGAAATTAGAATTGATTCATTCAAATTTTAAGTTAGTTATACTAAAAATTGAGAATGGAATGAAATTAATTCTTAAAAAAGAAGGATCTCACCTTTAAGAATCATGATTACATTCTCATCTTAATTTTTTGTTTCAATTTTACCCTAATCATAAATATAACCTTAAACCCTAAACTCTATATCTAAAACCCAAAACCTTAAACACTATTTAAAAAAAAAATTAATTCTAAATCTTAACCCACAAATATAACCCTAAATCCTAAATCATAAACTCTAAACCCTAAGTCCTATATCTTAAATCCTACCCTAAACTCTACTTAGAAAAATAATAATTTTAACCCTAAATCTTATTTCACAAATATAACCCTAAACATTGTACCCTATACTCTATACCTTAAACCTTAAATCCTAAATCCTATTTAAAAAAATAATAAATTTAACCTTAAACCTTAATCTATAAATATAACCCTAAATTATATACCCTAAACCCTAAAACCCTAAATCCTATGTAGAAAAATAAGAATTTTAACCCCAAAACTTCAAATCTTAAAACTCTAAATCCTATTTAGAAAAATAATAATTTTAATAATATATTTTATTTTAAGTAATAATTATTTTAAAAAATAATGATTTTAATAATGTATTTTATCTGATAAAAAATAATAATTAAATAATATTATTTAAATTTTACTGAATATAAGAATATTAAGATAATATATAATATTTTTTATTTCATTTTAATTAAAAATTAAACATTATAATATTAATTTTTATTTTGATTATAACTATCAAACTAAACATTAATATTTCATTTTTATTCTATTTCATTCTTATTTTCGTTTTAATTACATTCTCTGAATAAGAAGTAATTTAATACCCACTCTTCTCACTTGTTTTTTTTTCTTTTATTTAACTGTCCAGGTTTAACCCAACAGATATTTGTTTAAAACTTTTCCCTTAATAATTCTTGTACTTCATTCAATCAATGATGTTCTTTATTTTTTAAAGTTAGTAAGATGCAATGATCAATGATTGGATGTTAAAAAAAAAGGAAAAAAAAAACAATACTATGCTTTCAATTAAAGTAAAACTATTAGGAGGATAAAAAATTAGAAACAACATTAATAAGATATTTATTTTAATGTATGTTCATACAAATAACTAATGTTATTATTTTAATATATATATTTACATTACATCACATTTATTGTTAGTTTGATTTTAAATATAAAAAATATTACAAGATTTGGCACTAAATTACATGTATTTTATGGCTAAAAAATCTTTTCACTTTTTTTAAATTGAGATTTACCCCAAATAAAATGTGAAAATTATAATGGTAAAAGGTTAAAATTGTGGACACATAAGAGTTCACCACGTAAGAATATTAATTTAGATTTAGAGATATATAGTTTTGATAAAAACAATCTTTTTTAACACAATAAGGATATATTGAACCTACTACTAATGTGACCATATATAATAACAGATGGCGTAGCACGTAAATTTATAAGAGTAATATTATTATTTTTATAAATTTTTAGAACGTTATATATGTTATTTATTATTTCTTTTTGATTTGTATACTATACTAGAGCTACAGCCCTCGTTAATTGCCTATGTTATACCAAAAACTCCTTTTGATTTTGAGGCTCAGTAACTATCGAGTATTGTTGGAAAATAGATTGAAAATTGAAATGCTTTTTTTAGGTATTATTTTGAATGTGATTCATTTGACGTAAGTACGAAGTATTAATTAATATATATTCTCTTTGAAATAAGTTTCAAAATCATATATTTATATATTCAAAATATTATTAAGATAAATTAAAATTTTAATAACAAAATTTACTAATTGAAAATGAAAAATATTATTCATTAAGCTTCTTCTATATAAAAACGAATTAGAATATACATAGCAATAAATACGGTTCAATTTAATTTAAATTTTATAAAATTTAAATAAAATGAATTAACATGTTCATATATATGAAATTAAATCGAACTATACCAAATAGATATAATATAATTTAAATCGATTATAACCTTTTAGAATATTAACATTAAAATATATATTGAAATTATTTTATATTATTGTAATAACTTGTTAACATATTATTAACTTCTTTTACTTAATTCAAAATATTTTCATCCTAATAATAATAACATTTTTGTTAGTTTGCCTACCTTCTATTAAAACAATAAAAAAATATGTTATTTTTAAATGTTAAACGTAAAAACATTATATTAAATAATAATAAATTTAGCTATTAAATTAAATATAATAATATAAATATTTTGGTTTAATTTGAATAAGTTAAAAAATTTACAAATTGTATCAGATTAAATTAGATAACAAATCGATTTGAATTGTTTAAACAATATAATTTTTCAATACGGTTTGATTTATATTTTTTATAATCATTTCTACTTTGATGTTGTTTACTTATTTTTTTCTTCTCAAATTGGAATAAACATGAAACATATTCCTGCAACATGAAAAGTAAACGCGCTAGATAGGGATGAAAGATAATAAAAAATAGTAACTTTATTAAAATAGTTTTATAGTATTAATTTTTTTCACGTTTTGAAAAAAAAAACACTAAAAATATTATGTTTTACATAAATAAAATAAGAAAATTTTAATAAAAAATAATATATTTTTAAAAATATATATAATGATTTATAGTATATAAGTAAAAAAATTAAAAAAAATGGTAAATAATTCTACTAGGTATTACATAAATAATAAAGTAATATATGTGAGTAATGTAATATATAAAGAATTTATTAAAAAAATATTTTATAATTGTTAAATTTTAAAGAGGATAATTTGTCAAACCTTAAAATGAAGTAAATTTTTTTATAAAAAAATGGATTCAATAATAGGATTGGGATTTTATTAAAAAACAATTTATTTTCTTCATTCTGATTTCTTTTAAGAAACATGCTCATATTTCAGTATCATTAATCGAACTGTCAGCTTGGTGAATTTCACAAGGATCACATAGCCTTGACTGGATTTCAGGTCCTCCTATAATTAATTACATTTACTTAAATAGTCCCATATTTTTTTTTATTAATTTTTATAAAATAGTTAAAAGTTATATCACCACCTTTAACTTAATATTTACTTAAAAAACAATAATTATATGATATTATTTAAAAATATAACTAAATTGTTATAAAAAATAAATATATGATATAAGTATCATTTTTAAAATAAATAAAATACCCTCTAATTATTTTTCTAACAAAAAAAAAATTCCAAACTTTGATTTGTTTTAAAAAAAAAAGGTTCAAAGCTATACTACATAGTTGACAGTACACTGTCTCACTAGCCCTGTCCCTTCGAAGAAATTCATTGCGTCTAGAGAATATACAGCCCAAAGAACCTGGATAATGCCTCGAGTATTTTTAAGGCCCAAATTTGATTGACCAACGGCTGGACTCATTTAAGCAATGTCTAAGCAATTAGACCATGTGATCCACACTCCAGAAGAGTTCCTCCTTACCCATTGTTTTCTGAAAGATATTTCTCCTTTCTAAATATCAATGCTAAATCTCTATTATTCATAGCAAAACAATAACTAAATAAATAAATGGGTACGCAGCATCATAACTTCTATAATTATTCCAAAAAAAAGAAGAGAAGAAAATGTATTCCTACAATTTGTGAAAAATGTCATAATTTATAAGAAAATACAAAATTAATCATATTTTTAAAATTTCATTAAAAAATCAAAATTGAAGAACATGTAACAATCACTTGATATTTTTTCTCAAATAATATTTGTGAGATAAAAAAATAATATGTTTCTTTAATGTTTTCTAACAGTTTTATATCTTATTTTGATATAATTTAACTCTAAGAATTGAAATAGATTATATTGATTTTTTTAAAGTAATTTTATTATAATTTTTATATTTTTAGTTTTTAATAACATATTATCATCTCTTTGTTTTTAAAAAAAATGATCTTATGCTTAATTAGGTATTCTGCTTGGAACTCTTTTGGTGGAGTTTATTGGCCATTCGTCAGCCTATTTTGTGGAACCTTTGACGTCATCTTTTGTGGGAGATTTGACATCTCTCATCCAACTAGATTTTATGTAATTTTTTAATTTATTGTAAAATAATTACTTATGTAACAAATTTTATTAGATAAAATAGTTGAATATGTTTTATTTTTAATTTATTATTGTGTCAATAATTTATTATTGTAAATGGATTTTTTTTAAATTTATGTGTGGAATATAATTTTATAGGGTAGTACTTGGATTGACGGAAAGGAAGATCACTAGCTCATATAGGAATGATAAGTATACGACAAATATACCTTCTTCATCAATAATTATCTTGTTGGTGTGACATAGAAATTAAAACTTAACAAGATTGATATTAACTGTGTTTAGAAGCGTCTTTTACTTACATTTGTAATATAAAACTAATAATTTTAGTACGCAGAAACTGTGTTTACTATGTGTAAGGTTGCCAGTGGGTAAGAATTTGCCCATCTTTTTATGTCCTTTTGGAAATGTTTAACACGACATTCTTTATAATTTGAATTTTATTTTGTTCTTTTTTTATTATTTTTATATTTTTATCTCATATGCATTTTCTGTTCTTATTTTTTTACCAAACTTTACAGAGAATTCTAGAATGAAAGAAAGTTCATTTTTTATGGCTTAATTATATTGGCGCCTTGATTAACATATAATTAGAAAAAAATTATAATACTTGTGACACTCATTTCATAAAATAAAAAAATGCTTAATCTGATGGCAACTACGTTAAAAATAAAATATTTTAATATTAATATTTTTTAAGTCTTACAAATTAATTTCATGTAGGATATGAAAATAACAAGAGATGCAATGATTTTATAATATGCAATGAGTGGTGCCAAATTCAATCAAAGTACAGAGTGATTGTCATGTCATGGATTATAAGGATCATTTTTGTTAGTTGAATTTTTTATTTTTATTGTTAATTAATATTATTACCAAAAATATATTATTTTTAGACAACTTGGTAGGGTTGTAATAGTAATGACAACCATGGAGGTTGACCGTGTGTTTTGTGTACTGGTCGACTGGAAGGGTGAATCCTCGGTGATCTGAACTGGACGACAGAAAGAAATCCCTCATTCCATTCAACATTGGAAATCTTGGTTATGAATTGAAGTTTTGAATCCAATTCGTCATCTTGTTTTCCAAAGACAAAACTGATGATATGGAAAACCGAGTGTTGGTTCGATTAGTGCGTTTGGAATCTGGGCATTGAACATCCCCAAAATCAAGCAATATGAGTTGGAAGAATAAGCTTCAAGATGCTGCTAATTCCAGACCACTATTCCTTACGGTCTATGTCACTGTAATTATTGGCATCGTCTTCTCCTCCGTCTATGTATTCTCTGCCATCTACAATGGCAAACCTCCTACAAGCCCCTCTTCCAACTGGATTTCCTCTCCATACCCTTCTCTTTCTGGTGAATTTTCTGATACCCTTTATTTTTTTCTCTTTATTATGGCCTTTCTCTTTGGTTGGTGCCTTTGTTTACTCGCTTTTTGAGCCTGTAGTTTGATACATGTTTATTCTTAATTGGGTTCCTTTGCGGATTTACTTAATTTTGTGTTCAACAACTATTTTCAGTTTCTGGGGACTGGGGCTGAGATTTAAGCTGATTTTCACTCATTAAGGGTGTTTTTGGAATAATCTGTATTGGATTCTCCATTTTAAATCCATCTTCTAAATCCATTTTCAGTACTACATTTCATATGCTCGATAGCTTAATTTGTTAGGGTTTCTAAGGTCTGACTTTCAAATTATCGGGGATAAGATGATTAATGTCTGTAACTAACGATTTGTAAATTGGTTTAATTAGTGCGTTTGGAATCTGGGCATCGAAGCCAATATCTTTTCATTTATATTATGCCATATATCTTTGACTTACACAGATAAGCATATATGTGTAAAACGAGATATTAATCAAATTGATGTTACATAATACATCTCGTCTCGGTTCACTTAAGTTTTCATGATATAAGATGATACTAATTGAGATATCTTATTTGTCCTAAATAAATCTAAATAAGACAAATAAAAATACAAAACAATAAAAAATATGATACATGATTATTTTTAATGCGAAACTTTAATAAAAAATGATAGAACATTATGGTTAAAGTTAAACACATTAGGACTACAATACAAATGAGATGAAATAATATTTAAATGTGATGAGATAATTTTGTACCTTAAACTTATTAAAGATATCAAATTAGACATGGGATAAAATGAGAAAATTTACTCTATATCTCTATTACTCTTTTATTCTAAGAGTAATGGTTGTTCCTCTTATGATGTTTTACCTTTATTTTTCATGCCAAATTTTTTCAGATGTAAGTTCTGTAGATCATGCTTCCAATTTTTCTGAGCCTGTAGTAGCTAATAATGTAGTACCCACAACTGCACCAAAAGCTCCAAGCGTACAGATTAGACCTATCTGGGAAGCCCCTCCCCGCACTGAAAGAATGCTTCCTTTGAAGAAATTTAGACTGACCAAGGAATTGGTTCAACAAAGGGTAAAAGATAATACCATCATAGTGACATTTGGTAACTATGCGTTTATGGATTTCATCCTGACTTGGGTTAAACACTTGACGGACCTTGGGCTCACTAACGTTCTTGTTGGTAAGCTATACCATCTAATCACCTCGAGACTCATTTTCATCTGGAATTTTTCTGTTGGTATATCTTACACATTTTCATGTGCAAAAAGGATATGAAAAGCCTGGTCTATTAGTTTCTAAAAAAAATTGTATCTCACAAGGATAATGCAATTTTTTTAATTTAGGTGCAATGGACACAAAACTATTAGAAGCCTTGTACTGGAAAGGTGTTCCTGTATTTGATATGGGCAGCCATATGAGCACAATAGATGTTGGTTGGGGATCACCAACTTTCCACAAGATGGGGAGAGAAAAAGTTATTTTAATAGATGCAATCCTCCCTTATGGCTATGAGCTGTTGATGTGTGATACGGACATGGTGTGGTTAAAGGTGCTTCCCCTTCCATTCTTTTTTCAGTTAGCTTGTTACTTCTACTTATTCACATTGTTTGCTCTGTTTCTTGTACAGGATCCACTTCCTTACCTTGCTAGTTATCCTGAAGCAGATGTTTTAACATCTAGTGATCAAGTAACACCAACCATTGTTGATGAAAGGCTAGACATCTGGCAGCAAGGTGAAGATTGATGAAGAATAATATTTGATGATACATCTTTTGTTTTTAGAATTTTATGGAGTCTTTATAACAGTCTTATCTGCTTTTGTAGACTTATTAGCTGTTTGAGTGGTATATTTAGAGGTTGCCAGCATATAAGTTGCATGTCAAACACTTGTAGAAAATGTTTTAGAGCTGAAAAATGCAATATATGCGGACAGTTACCATGAGGATGGCAGTGATGGGTTACTAAATACCAGTACTGGACCTCAAACAAGCTGTAGTAAATATTGTCAGAAGTAGTTTGGGATAGTTTACGCAATTGAAAAAGAAAACAATTACCGATAAGTTTCCTTTAGCTACAGAACCTTTCGAAACTTTGTACTGTGGTTCTGGCCTTTTTAAACAGCTTCTGACATATCAAGTCTGGCCTTTTAAAACAGATTTTGGCATATTAGGTAGATGAAGTGATGCAGGTCTTGTTGGTATATAAGTAGCATCTCTTTTTTTGCTCATGGTTTAAGTAGCATCTCATCTACACATCAAATATTTTTGTACCTCAATTCCTATATTAAGATGTTGCCCTTTGTCTTTATTGGATTGCAACAAATATGTCCACTCGTCACAAAGCTCAAAGCTGCTGGACATTGCTACCCAGTGTTTAATCTCAATTACACAAAGCCCAGAATCTCTTTTCTTGATCTTATGTTCAAATTCAAATCTGATTCAAATATATTGCTTTGAAGGCTTAATTAACAGTTGCTGATGAATTCATGTCTTCTACTTGTCAGTTGGTGCTGCCTACAACATAGGAATTTTCCACTGGCGACCAACAGATTCTGCAAAAAAATTGGCCAAGGAATGGAAAGATATGCTTCTAGCAAATGATAAAATTTGGGATCAAAATGGTTTTAATGAACTTGTCCGTAAACAGTTGGGACCATCAGTAGATGAAGAGAGTGGACTTGTTTATGCTTTTGATGGAAACCTCAAACTAGGAATTTTACCTGCAAGTATCTTCTGTAGTGGGCATACATATTTTGTTCAGGTATAGGATCTGTGAGAAATCTGATTCATTTGAGTTTGTATGCTTATTCTCTTATTTTTCATGGATCTTAGGCCACTACTTTTTTTACTCGTCCTTTTCAACATTCTCATCCCTCAAAACTGTTTATTCCTGCATTTTTGCAATTAAATATTGTGGTAAACTGTATATTGATCTTGTTCTTAAGGTGTAATACTTCACTGCAGGCCATGCATCAGCAGCTCAGATTGGAACCCTATGCTGTGCATACCACATTCCAGTATGCAGGTACTGAAGGAAAGCGCCACCGACTCCGCGAGGCTATGCTCTTTTATGATCCACCTGAGTATTATGATGCTCCAGGTAAAGCTGTCCCGTTGATTGGTATGTTGTGTTTTGTGTCTTGTCAATTGGTCTCCATGTGCAGTTTATTCTCACAAGGAGCAGTTGCTTGCTCTGCTGTCTTTTAAGGGCTTGTAGTTCATCATGGCTTGTCCTGAGGATTGGCATACTACTACTTGACACACACTTTATTGATCAACACACTACATTGCAGATGTTCTTATGCCTGCTGTCTTGCATGTATGTCTAATGGTGCTTGACTTTATTATTATTATTATTTCGCAGGAGGTTTCTTGTCATTTAAACCATCTATTCCTAAGAGTCTACTATTAGATGGAAAGCATACAATTGATTCTCACTTCGCTCTTATTAATTACCAAGTACGCATGTACAAACTACAAACCCACCCAACTAGTTTGGCATTTTTATTTTTATTTTGTATTACCATTTTGTATATTCTAATGTACACTAAATGATTATGTTCAGATTAAACAAATAAGGACAGCACTTGCAATTGCTTCCTTGTTGAATCGGACCTTGGTGAGAACAATTTATAAATGTTTCACTTATATCTTACTGTAGTTTTTGTTGTAGTGAAACTCTTCTTATGTTGGTGAAATGTATTTTTTTTTTGTAATCTACAGATTTTTACAAATTAAATGGATGTGTGTATTTGTTTGTTTTCACTCTACATAATTTTCTTAATTGTTTAGATTGGTTTATGCATTTGAATGTTTCTGGATATATAACTTAATCATTACCTTGTTCTTTTATGCTTAATTTTTAGGTCATGCCTCCATTATGGTGCAGATTGGATAGGCTGTGGTTTTCCCACCCTGGGGTTCTGGAGGGTTCTATGACTAGACAACCGTTTATTTGCCCTTTGGACCATGTGTTTGAGGTATTTTTGGATCCTTGTTGAAGTTTACAAAATCTTTTATTCTCATTGTAACGGTTGACTGTGTGATACTATTGGTATGATTATTTTCATGTATGCTTGCAAGTGTAGTTAATGTAATCTCCTGTATTAAAATTATACAAATATTAAATACAAAACTTTTGAATCATAAGACTATTGGACTTCATTAGCTGACAAACTATTAGTGGTCAGAATAGGATCACATCTAAGATGTGATTTAAATGTTCTTAATCGAAAAGCTATTTGGAACTATTTTGCAGTCTAACAGATCTATGTACTTGTTCTTTGTCTTTCAGTTATTACTTGACGTTTGATTATCATTTCTTCTTCTTTCTCTGTACTTTTAATGGTTCTTGTATTTTTTTACTTCAAATTATGTGTTTTTCCTTTCTGGCCATACTCATCTTAACATTTTGAGTGCAAGCTTAAGCACTCAGCAGAATGACAGTAGCAGTATATATATAAGAAGGCTTTTTATATTTTTATTTTTCTAGATAATATCAGTATATTTTTCATATTAGTTGTTCATTTTGAACATGCTGAAGAGGGATACTCTTATTTTAATTGCTTTCCTACTGCTAGCTCAAACATGTGTTGAACTAGAAATTGTACTTACTAAATCATTCAAAATATTTTCCACTCATATTTTGGCTTTGCCTGAAACCTAAATGTCTTTGTCAGAGTTCCCAAACAAACTAATTTCTATATGAATTTGGTTCGTTATAGGTATTGAAAGACACAAATGTCCGATTGCATCAATTGTCTGTTTTACCTCTTCTCCCCCTATTATTGAATATGAGATGCTAAGTTGTAGGTAAATGTGATGCTTAAAGAACTTCCGGTGGAAGAATTTGGTCCTGGTATAGGCATCAGAGAATACTCCTTTCTTGACAACCCATTGATGCCCAAAAAGGTGGGTTTTTTCCAAGATTTTTTCTCTCTCCCCATCTTTGTCATCTAATGAGAAGCTTCTCCTTTGAATCTTATTTCAGGTAAAACAATCATGGCTTAATATTCAGCTTTGTCAAGAAGGATCCCACTCTTGCCATGCATCTAATGACACCAATCCATATGGAGTACTCAGATTTCCGAAGCTTAGCAATGAAGAAATGGTATATTATTCAATTATATGCTACTATCCCAACCCTAATTTATTCGATATCAACATGGTTCATCATAAGTAAGTTTATTCTATGCTGACCTGAACTAATAGAAAGTACTTGACCTTTCAGTTCAAGACAGTATTCTCTTCATTTAAGGATGTTAAAGTTATTCAATTTTCTTCGATGCAAGATGCCTTCCTTGGTTTCACTGACAAGGCAAGTAATTTTCATAATTTTACTCAATGTATTTATCTGTTTGCTTCCAATTTCCATTAATAGAATCATATGCTTATGCTATCATAAAAATTGTGCTCAGGCAAAGGAAGATAAATTCAGGAATCGTGTGAAGCGATATGTTGGTATTTGGTGTTGTGTGATGGATCACACTCCAGGTCACATATATTATGACATGTATTGGGATGAGAAACCAGGTTGGAAGCCGATTCCTCCTCAAACATCCGAAGAGGATCACCCACCTTGGTGAGTCCTGATTTACGATTACATTTGGTCTGAACTGAACTGGAGAAGCAAGACACAGGGATATGTCCAGAATAGGGTTAAGACTTTGCTGTTGTAACTTGTAACCAAGAGAGCTGCATACACATTATATATGAGAAGAAATTGTACTCTTATTGAGGGTCTAATTTATTACTCAATGAGATTCGTGGGTAGGGTAGAAAATTTTCTTTTTGATTGAATTTAACTTTTTCACAACACAAATAAAAGAAATGTATGCTGATAATGATTTAGGTGCTGCTTCTTTTCAATATCCAAAGGAAGAGGTGGCATTTTATTATTTTATGATAAGAACTTAATTCCAGTTAATCTTCAGATTAACTATTAAAAAAAATAGAGGCATGTTTCTCATTCCATCTTTTATGTAACTATTAAGGCACTTTGGAAATTGCTCCAAAGGGAAGGTAAATTTTCTGATTCAATTTTTTTTTTTGGCACTTTGCTACTTGTTGCTGAATCTGAATGCTTGAATGCTCAAACTAAAGGATTTTTGGGAAAACTCAGAAACTATCCTCAGTTTGTGTATATCACATTCAAGATATGAGATTTAGAAATCAAAACAAACAATTTTGAGTGACCAAAATATCCTCCTATCATTCATTATGTCATTTGTAAGTGTACATTTTTTAATAGGTGAAATTTTGTATAACTTCGATCATAGTTTATGTGTCATTATTATATTTTATCCTCTTTTAATATATTTATAGATAAATGTTACAGATACATTTACACTTATACCACTTAAAATTTATCACATATTATTATTATTTAAAAAATTAAATTATATCTTTAATTTTTAAAATAATTATTATACGTGGTATAACATAAAAATCATGGGAGTAAAAGTCTGAAAGTTACTAGCATTTCTGTGTATCCATATGACGTAACCAAGCTCCCCGCGGTAGTAGAAAAAAAAAATCAGCATATTACCAATGCGGAGCTTCTTTTTTCACTTCCAGATATAAAATTTGCATCGTCAAAAGAAGGGGAAAAAATATATATATTTTTGGCTGAAACTCTCTGTCTGAGTTATGAAGCTGAGGGGCAAAATGACAACTATTCATTGAGATGCATCATTCAGCGACTCACTTGACTAAGAAACATAAGAATGAGCTGTTTAGCAGTTAAAGCCACCATAACACACGCCTTTAACCGAACAAAGGAACTCTACTTATCAGCTTCTGCAACTCGCTTCCATCAAATTTATCCAACTTTAAATTCCCACTTCCTGTTCTTCAATGTTCTACACCAACGCAATGATCCCCTTTTGCTCATTACTTCCTCTTTTGCGGTCCCTAAGCTTCATCCTGTACATTTGCTACGTTCGTATTCATATTCTTCTTCTTCTTCTAGTACTGCCTCTTATTTATTTGACAAAATGTCGCAACGAGATCAACATTTGCAAGATGCTCACTTTCACCGTCTTTTTCATCTTCTTAAATCATCATCCATCCTAACAATAGATATTTTAACTGTCAGCATTTTCCATTGCTTGTCTTTCAAACTTGGTGCTATTTCTCACTTGCCCATTTCGACCTCTCTTCTCACTATTTATTCTAAGGCTGGACTTATTGATTTTTCGTGGGCTTTGTTCGATCAGACTCCTAATAAAGATGTCATCATCTGGAATGCTATAATAACTGCTTTTATTGAAGGTGGCTACTTTATAAGGGCCCTGAATTTGTTTGTGAAAATGATTGAAGAAGAAATTGGTTTTGATTCCATAACTCTATTGCTTGCTGCTTCTGTTTCATCACACATGAAGCAACTGAAACAAGGACAAGTAGTGCATGGTTTAAGTTTGAAGTCTGGGATGCTTTTATATTCAGCTCTGTGTAATTCTTTGATGGACATGTATGCAAAATGTGGTAATCTGACTTATACAGAGCATCTGTTTGGAGAAATGGGATTTAAAGACCTAATTTCTTGGAATTCAGTAATGAGTGGGTGTCTGTATAATGATTGCCCTGATAAGACCTTAAAGTACTTCAGCGAAATGGCTTCTTCTGGAAAAAAACGAGATGATGTAAGTCTTTCTTGTGCTATCTCAGCATCCACTTGTTTGCAGGAGCTGAGTTGTGGTCAGATAATTCATGGATGTGGAATTAAATTGGGTTACACAAACAACTCCCACATTTCAGTGTCCAACTCCCTTATTTCATTGTATTCAGCGTGTGGAGACATAGAGGCATCAGAGACCTTGTTTACAGGAATGATATATAAGGATGTTATTTCATGGAATGCAATGATTGAAGGGTTTGTCTCAAATGGAAATTTCTATGAAGCATTTGATTTGCTGTCTGAAATGCAATTAACAAAGTCTACTCAACCTGACAAAGTCACTGTTGTTTCCATTATGCCACTTTGTGCAGAACTAATGCTATTGAGAGAAGGGAAAACTATTCATGGATTCACAATTCGGCAACAAATGGTATCAGATTTATCTGTGACCAATAGCCTGATGAATATGTATTCAAAATGCAAAAGTGTGAGAGAGGCTGAACTTTTGTTCAACTACATCCTGGAAAAAGACTTGATCTCATGGAATACTATGATTTCTGGGTATTCCCAAAATGGGCACCCAAGAAAAGCACAGAAGTTATTCAAGCAACTTCTCCAATGGAGTTCAAATTGCAGTTTGTCTACCCTTTTGGCTATTCTTCCTTCCTGTGATTCACCTGAATGTCTTCATTTTGGTAAATCAATTCACTGTTGGCAGTTCAAACTGGGATTTTCAGAAGATATACTCGCAGTTAATTCACTCATGGATATGTATATAAATTGCGGGGACATAATGAATTCATTTTCATTGCTCCATAGACTTTCAGCTGTGAAGGTTATTTCTTCCTGGAACACCATAATTGTAGGCTGCACAAAGAATGGTTGGTTCCTAGAAGCCCTGACTGCCTTTAACTTAATGAGACAGAAACCCAATATTAATCCTGATACAATCACCCTTGTTAATGTAATATCAGCTTGTGGAAACCTTGGGTTGGTATCTGAAGGGAAATCTCTCCATAGCCTTGCTCTTAAAACCACAATGGGGTTTTCCACCCAAGTACAAAATTCGCTGATTACTATGTATAGCAGATGTGGGGATGTAAATAGTGCAAAATCAGTTTTTAATTCTTGCTCCAATCACAATTTATGTTCATGGAACTGCATGATCTCTGCTTTATCTCAGAATAAAGATGGTAGGGAAGCACTTGAACTATTTCATCGTCTTGAAAGCGAACCAAATGAGATGACTATGGTGAGTATTCTCTCAGCTTGTACTCAATTTGGACTTCTAAGACATGGAAAGCAAATTCATGGTTATACGTTCAGAAAAGGATTTCAGGGTAATTGTTTTGTATCAGCAGCTCTTTTAGATATGTATAGCAGGTCCGGAAGGCTGAACACAGCTTGGAAATTATTCACAAGTGTAACTGAAAAGTCCATAGCTGCTTGGAACTGTATGATTTCTGCATTTGGATATCATAGTGATGGAAGAAAAGCAATTGACTTGTTCCATGAAATGTGCTATTCTGCCACTAGACCTACCAAAAGCACTTTCATAAGCCTATTGTCAGCTTGTAGCCATTCAAGACTTCTCAATGAAGGTCTTTACTATTATGATCACATGTTGGAAGATTATGGAGTAGAACCCACCACTGAGCATCATGTATGTGTGGTAGATATGCTGGGACGATCCGGTAAAGTCCAAGAGGCTTATGAATTTATCAAGCAAATGCCTAGCCAACCTGAACCAGGAGTTTGGGGGGCTCTATTAAGTGCTTGCAACTACAATGGAGATCTTAAGATGGGGAGAAAAGTTGCAGAACTTCTCTTCAAATTGGAACCTGAAAATGTTGGCTATTATATTTTGTTATCAAACATGTACGTTGCTGCAGGAAGTTGGAAAGATGCCGTGGAAATGAGACAAATAATTCAGGTTCAACAACTGAGGAAGCCAGCTGGCTACAGTCTTATTGATGTTAGTTAGTCTTGAAAGGTTCCTAAGAGGAGTATAATTTTCTATCAGGCATTAGTCATTAAATGGATACTGACATAATACAAGTAATTTTTTTGGGGGGTTCAAAATTCTGGCACAAACATTGTAGGAAATGAAAACGTCAAGAAACTTTTCTTAGAAGAGGCAAATCTGGTCAAGAAAATCTCAGTGTGGATGGACCTATCTCCATAAGGAGAACAGCTTCGGATCAAGTGCAAGTCATAGCAAGCTACTAAGTCACAAATAAACTTATTTGTGACCAGGTGATAAGATTAACTTTTCCTAATCTTTAAAGAACACATCACCTTTAAAATCAGCTTCGTTACGACACTCTTCTACTTTTGAAAATTAACTTCTAGAAAACCATATTACTGACAAAATTAATCTAAGCTTTATGGGGGAATCCGTCAATTCCAAGACTGAATCAAACCAATAGATCTTGGAAGTTGGATCTTGCAAATTTTGAGATAACCGGGTATCATGGCATTAGTTACCGCATCAAAGTTATAATTCGAAAGTCAAAATCATTAAAAGTGTCTCAGATAAGGAAAAGTCCAAGTCACCTTCTTTGTCGCGAGGGGAGACAATAATGTCCGTATAAAAATAAAATAAAAACGTGCACACAAGTCATGCAGCTAAGGTCGTGATCTGATTGCTACATTTGAAAATCCATCCTACCAAATAAATGAACAATGTACAAAACACAAACCGAAAATATAGAAATAATTTATTTCAGGATTTAGGACTCCATGCATGTTATACCATCAAGGGGAAAACGTAAAGAAAAAATTAATTACATAGTATAACTTATTTATAAATAAAATTTTATTTTTAATCCTTCAAGAAAAAAACATATATTTTTTTTTTACAGCATAAATGAACAAATGTTTTGTAATGTTATGCAAAAATAAATAAATGTTTTTTTTAGTTAAACGGTTTAAATTAAAAGCATGTTAAATAAAAAAGACAATCAATACAAACTGAAAACTGTAGCAAATTAAGATCTAAAACAAGACTTAATATCCATGAAATCTGAAATTTGAGGACGATATGCTAGATTGGAGTTGGGACAATTAGTACTCAAAATTTACCCCATATGACTCAGATCAATTGAATCTAAATGACCTGCTGCCTATTCTTTGAGGACAGACCAAAACTCTCATCATCAACAAAAACGGGGACATAAAACTGATGACTCTTATTGGAACTTCAAACCTGCCAAACTAAATCAACAAGGCTAATTTGAGCATTTTGAAAGCAGCATCAACAGCGACGGAACAACATTCGAACAAGCACATAAACCAAATTATTTCTCAAGGAATAAAAACTAACTTTGCGTATTGAACAATATAACATGACTCATCTATAATTGAATCTTCGCAACTACAACAGCAGTCAGAGAAATGCCAACAATCATTGGCAGATCAATATTTTCTTGGGCACCAGGTTCCATACAAATACTAATAGAGGCTAACAAATTCTTCAAACATTAAAATTGAAGGACAAATTCTGCTAGCACAAACACATGTGAGGAAGTGAGCCTCTGGAGTATGGTGGAAAGAGAGGCAGTGATAATAATATCATTTAAGCAGGACTTTTACTTTCATAGAATGGAAAAATAACTTTAATTCACCAAAACTCTTCCAATTATATGAGCTATCCATAACTAAAATCAGTGTCTATAATCATACCCAACCATATCATACAAAACAAGTAACATATATAGGCAATTTGAAGGCCATATGCTGCCTCAATTATCACAAACAAGCAGAAAAAAAAGAGAAGGGTCAAATATCCAACACCTGAAAGGAAACCCTTAGGAACAGCTACACATTTAGCTTGTTTAAAAAGAACCACGAGAAAGCACTCAACCAAACGATTCTACAGAAAAAAGACAAATGATTTAGTAGAAACCACATAAGCTCCTTCAAGATAATGAGATATAATGGCAAGACTTGGAAACTGACACCATAATCAACCAAGTTGCCATCTCACAAACTACAGACATTTCGCTAAAGTAATAAAGGCTGAAGCAGAAAGTCCAAAATTCATGTTTAGTTGGCACGGCTTTTAATAACATCAAGATCCATCTCAGTTGGATCAGTTGCTTGCAGTTCAATCTGAATGCCATCAAGCTCTCTCTTAAATCTGTCTTTAGAGCTTGCATAGATCATCTTGCTTCTCACCCTTGATATATCAGGAGACCTTTAAAACAAAACAAATAGAACATTAAAGTTATCAAATACCTCACTTGAAACAATTTCTAGATCATGGTAGGGAAAAACAATAAGCATTACCAGGCAATGAAGAAAATCCTGCTCTTTTGACAATTTTCTGCAGTAACAAAGTCAAAATCATAAACAGCATAGCGGCATTCATTAGCAGGAAGGCTAGCAGCAAAATCGTCATAACTCGAGGTTGGCTCACCAAGTTTCTCTACAACAACTTGCTTTTGCTTCTCCTCAATTTTAAAAACTATGAACCGAAATGTCCTTTTTGCCTTAAGCTCCAAAAACTTTAATTTGCACTCATCATTCACAGCCATGCCAGATGCAGCGTTAGCCTTCACAGGGAAAGCAATTATTCCAAAAATCAAACTATTACATCATAATTTTCTATATTGCAAGATAAGATAAGACCCAACAATATGATTCCCTTACTCTATGAAGCAATCAATCAAGTGCCAAGTGATCCACACCAAAATATATAGAATAACAACTAAAAACTAAGTAGAAGGATAACGCCCAACCATTTGTTCCACATCGTAGATCCACAAAATGACGACGCAGTACCCAAACGCCACTCAAACATACATATAAAGGTTAAGGTAAATTTAACTTGCAAATCATTACATCGATAAACAATCCGAGATCACCAATTCCAAACGAGCACGATAACAAAATCAAATCAGATCATAAAGTAATCGATGCAGATCTAGACAGTAAATATACTACTAGACGAGATGGACTGCATATCAAACACCGACATCGGGACGGGGGAAAGGATAAAATCAACTGAACAGACGATCCAGTGATTCCTAACAAAATGCATCATAAAACATAAATATAAGAAAAATAAAATTAATGTAAAATATCTAAATCTAAATAATGATTGTGATGATTCGTAAAGAAATACTACATTCCAGATTTCTCGGCAGGCAAACGGAAACAAGAATCCTAACTAATGGAGTATACCTATGAGTAGACGATACTCACCATTTTCTCCGAGTTGATTACAGATATAGAGGATGATATACAGGCAACTATAAACCAGCGATCTCTCTTTCTTTCTCTCTAATCGCAAGGGTCGCTCAAAATTTTTGTAGCCCCTCCTTTTATTCGGTGCTTTTCTGTGCGTGCTTTTCGTTGTGTACCGCAGGGTTGCTTGTCAATTACGTCTCGACCAATGGCGTGAAGCCACGATTTGTACCTTCGAAACCAGCTTTTTGACATTGATTTTATATAAAAAAACAGCTTTTATATTAATAAAAGAATATATAATTACATCATATTTGAAAATATGTAAAAATTATATATAACTTTTCTCTTGCAAAAAAACCTATATTAAAAATAAATTTATAGCTTCTATCGTTATTCGATCTTTTTTTAAGTTGTGTTTTTAAAAACATAAATATATTTTTATATATATAAATAAACAAATATTAAAATATTTTTAAAATTAATATAAAAAATTTAAATAATACAGTTTTTATTCCTATTATTAAGATAAATAAAGTTTTATTTATATATATAAATAAATATATTTTTTATAATTATAAATAATAAGAATATTAAACGCATTTTTAGTATCACTCTTATTTTTATTCTCAACTTTTTTGTAATGACATGTGTCATTTGTCTGTTTGACTCTTTTTCATTAGTCATTTAATATTTATCATTCTAATAAACCATTAATTACAAAATTATATATTTTTTATTAATTATAAAGTTATCATTTCTAATTAATTACAAAATTATAACTTCATTATCTAATCAACACAAATTATTAAATATTTTTTTCAAAGCTTGAGATTAGAGACACAATCTATTAATTTTTGTTTTAAATATAATTTTTATTGTATTTTTATCCGCAAAATGATAAAAATAAAAATGAAGTTTTATATTCAAAAAAATATACCTATAATTTTATATAAAATAAAATAATACAAAATACAATTACTTAAAATCTTGAACACATTTTAAGTCGTTTCTTTTTTACTATAACGTAACTATGTAATCTATAAACTTCAATTTCATAACTTTTTAGGTCAGCTCTTTAATTCTATAATGATTAATTAAATATTAAAATATTTTTAAAAATAAAATAAAATTTATATTTTTAATTAATAAAAAATATTTTTAAAAAACCTATATTTTTCATATTTTTTTCACTACATTTTACATTTATTCTCTATCCAATCCTATTTTTCCCGCGGTCCTTTCTTTCTTCCTTTCTCTCTAATTTTTATTGGGTCATTAATGTCTTATAATTATATGATTTATATATTTTAATTTTATAATTTTTTAAGTAAATTCTATAATCAAATAATAATCAATTAAATTAAAAAAATTTAAATATTAATATATTTTCAAAAGTAAAATAAAAATTATATATTTTATTAATAAAAAATATTTTTAAAAAAACTTTTGTTACTATCTCTCTCTCCCTGTATTATCTCTCTCCTCTACTTACTCTTCTTATATGTCTTTCCTTTTCATTATTATTTTTTTTCAATTTTTTTTATTTTTATTAATAAAATAACTATAGGAGAATAAGAAAGAGAAGGGAGGGAGAAACATAAAGAGACCAGAGGAAGAAGGACGTTTTTTTTTAATATTTTTTATTAATAAAATATATTTTACTCTTTAAAAAATTTAAATTTTTAAATTTTTAACTTAACTAATCATACTTTTAGATTACAAAATTAATAAAACTCATCTAAAAAATTATAGTACTAAAATATATAAATTACATAGTTATAAAACTAAAATAACTACTCACCATTCGTATCATATAAAATTCAATGTTTCTTAAATTATCAAAATCAAAAATAATAATAACTCAAAAATAACAAGTTAATCTTGTTAGATTTTTAACATAATATTAAAAATATGTAGATAAATGGAAAATAAATAATATCTACTAGACTTTTTCGATGAAATTAAAAACTCCGTAAAGAATTCATTTACATTTTCAAATTTTGTAAGCTTAAATTGTGAAAAAAAAAATTGTTAAATTTATTCATAATTGATAAAGTAAAATTAAGTTTTATATTATACTATCTTTAGTTATTTGCATTTTTTTTATCAGAAGTTTTTTACATTGTTGAATAGATGAATATCATCAACGAGAAGAAGAGAAAAGGAAAACAAATGGTTTAGAAAATTGAAAAATTAAAACATGAAATGCTCGCTCTCTTTTTTTTTTTATAAAAGGTGTGACTCTTCAACTAAAATATAATTATTAAAAAATCTATTATGTCTAAATTATAGATATAATAAATAAGTGATATTTGTATAATTAATATTTTATTTGAACATAAATATTAAATGAAAAATCACGTGAAAAAGAATAAAAAAAAATGACACATATTATATAAAAAGTATGAAAGTGAAAATGAGAGTAACTATTTTCATTATATAGTCAGAGTTATTATTCTTTTTCTTTTTTTACTTTAATACTTTGAGAAACATTGAATTTTCATAAAATGAAGATAATAAAAATGTGTTTAAATTTTTAATTATTTACACTTAGTATTATTCTATTTTATATAAATTTATAGATATTTTTTCTTTGTTTATAAAACTTCATTTTTATTTTTGCCCCTTTATGGATAAATAATAAAATTAACAAAAAATATATCTTTAAAATAAAAATTAAAAGATTGTGTCTCTAATATCAAGCTTATGAGTCTCTAAAATCAAGCTTATGAAAAACATCTTCAACATATTTGTGTTAATTAGATAAAGAAGTGACAGTTTTGTATTTAAAAGGAGATGATAATTTTATAATTAATAAAAAAAATAAAAAAATTTAATCAATGCTTTTTTAAAAAGATAAATATTAAATGAATAATCATGTTCAAAAGAATCAAAAGATAAATGCTACATGTCATCATAAAAAGTGTGAGAAGGATACCAAGAATGTCCATAGCATCACTCTTATAAATAAAAAAGGAAAATTAACAGTATATTAATTATTCTTCAATTCCATCGTTCCATTATTTTTTTTACTTATTTTTTTTCTTTTTGTTGCTTTTTTTTATGAAAAAATAATTTTTAAAAAATAAATATACTTTTTATTTATACACATAAATAAATACAAAATTATTTCTAAAATAAATACACTTTTATTTATACATATAAATAAATATCAAAACATTTTTAAAATAATACATTTTTTATTTATACACACAAAAAAATTTCAAAATATTATTAAAATAAATAAACTTTTTATTTATATGTATAACTAAATATTAAAATGTTCTTAAAATAAATACATTTTTATAATTATAAATAAAAATTGAAAATAAATAATAAACAGTACATTGATTATTCTTTCATGCTAATATTTTTTATTTATATACACAAATAAATGCAATAATATCTCTAAAATAAATAAAATTTTATTTATATGTATAAATAAATATCAAAATATTTTTAAAATAAATACTTTTTACTTATACACATAAATAAATAACAAAATTTTCTTAAAATAAATACACTTTTAATTTATACACACAAATAAATACCAAATATCCTTAAGATAAATACACTTTTTATAATTATAAATAAAAGTGAAAATAACTAATAAATAATACATTAGTTATTCTTTCGTTCTATTATTTCATTACTTTTTTTTTAAATATCAAAATACCCCTAAAATAAATATTTTTGTATTTATTTGTGTGTATAAATAAAAAAATGATTTATTTTAAAGACGTTTTAGTATTTATTTGTGTGTATAAATAAAAAGTATATTTATTTAAAAAAAGAAGCACTAAAAAGATAGAGAGAAAAAAAAGCCATTAGATTGGAAGGCTTTCAATATATAAAGATAAATATAAAAAGTAAAAAATAATTAAAATATTACACAATAAAATTAACAAAATAATTATTTAAAAAAATGTATTTATTTTAAAGATATTTTAATATTTAATTACATATATAAATAAAAAGTTTATTTATTTTTGTTAATTTTTATATATAAATAAATATCAAAATATATTTATATATCATTTCTTTATTAAAAAAAGGTACTTATATTTCATTTATTTTTACCATTCATTAGTCATTCTTTATATCTTTCTTTGTACGTTCCAAAATGTCCCTAATGGATATTTTTTAAATCAAGAATTGTAGAATAATATTAATTATTTATTAATAATTAATATTATTATATAATTATTAAATTTAAATAATATAATATTAATTATTAAATTTAAATAATATAATATTAATTATTTATTTTAAAAATAATATTAATATTTTAAATTAATTAGTAACATAAAATATGTGATAAAAATAAATATATAACTTAATAAATTATTTATAAATTATATGTTAATTTAAATAATTTATTTAAAATAAAAAACTTTATTAACGTAATTATATTTCTGACTTGTGCATAGTCCAAAATTAGTATATAAAAAAGTATGTTTTACATTTAAATCATCGTCATTTAACTCGTTCTTATAATTCGACTTTTGTGGTATTTTATTTTATTAAAAAAAATTAAATACTTAGATAAATATTATCAATTAGTATAAGTACATTGGTAGTCTTTATTTAAGACATCTCAATTAAATATTTAGATTCTTAGTTAGTTCTGCTGTAGATATTGCTAAAGTATATCCTGTGAAACAAGTTACGATTATGAGAGAGAAACATTATAGATGAAATCCAGCTTAATTCTATAGTTTCCAATTCTTAGTTTCATAAGTCGCATAACATCATTGAAGCTAGAAATTTGCCAAAATAGTCTTTAAGCACTTACTCTAAGACTAAAATTGTTATGTATCATCAAGTGTAAGGCCTGTCTGATTCTCGTTCTCATGTAATAAGCAGGTCTTTCAAGATTAACAACAGATGAAAAGCTTAAAGGATGCATTTGCTCCTTTCGGCCAGCTTGTCGAGGGTAACGGCAGATTGTATTCTTTTAAAGTTTTGCTTTAAAGGTTCTAACTGTCATCTTGACTAGTTGAAATGGTCCTGCAGGTAAAGTTATAACTGATAGAGCCACTGGAAAATCAAAAGGGTTTGGTTTCGTTTCATATACATCCACACAAAAAGCTGAAAAAGCTAGAGAGGAAATGCACGGAAAGTGTTTGGACGGATGGGTTATTTTTGCTGACCTGGAAAACCAATGGAGACCCGCACTCCACCTCAACCACAGCCACAGGCTTCTTCAGAAATTGTTTTCACCTCAAACAAGACTGTTGGTTGGTGTGGTTTGATTTTACAAGATGTATCAGACACCTGTTTTGATGTGAAATTTATAGGCTACATTATTCTCTGATTCATAAGTAACATGACTAAAAACAAAAAATTCATTGGTACAGAGTATTTTTTTAATTAAACTTATGATATAATTTATACATTATTTCATTAATAAAAGGTTAAAATTGTTATTTTATTTCTCAATTCAATAACAATCATAATATTTTAAAATATTATTCTCTATGCACCCTACCTTATTCATCTTTTTTAGTTTTAATATCTGTTTTATACTCAAATAAATAATAATATTTTAATCACATGTATCGAATAATAATAATTTAATATAATTTTTATTGAAATTTTATTTTTTTATCTTTCTATAATTCCTTTTAAAATAATAACAGGACCAAAAAAAAAATTCCTTTTCTTTTATAAAGGGTTAATGATGAAGTCTCCTTTTCTCTATTTTGATTTGGAAGACTTAGTAAGGCAGTTAACTAGTTAATTCCATGGGGAAAAACACTGCAATCTTTATTAACGTTGGCTTTAGCTGGCCGTGTTTTGTGCATTCAATAGCTGCACTTCGCAGCAACCAGATGTTACGAAACAATTTGTTGTGATCATTTCAGTCTTTACTTTTCGAACGTGTAACTTACACTTCGAAATTAATGTCCGTTATGGACAGCAAAAGTTCATAAGCAAAAATGTTCTTTTGTACCAAAATACCTAAGAGCCAAGATTTCAATTTTACAAATGGAAAATGTTACCCATTAAAATTTATGATCATTATAAATAAAATGTTGAAGTTGTTATTTAACAAAACAAAACCAATGTGACTCGTTGCTAAATCAGTAATCAATTACATCATCCCACCTCATATGTTTTATGATATCTAGATCTCTGCATATTTACATTTATAGAATTGAAATGGCCCAGATGAGAAAAAAATTACCTTCAATAGTATATTTTCTAAGAAAATTCTGACTTAGCTCATTAAAATAGGGGATATGTATTTGAAGGTTGAATACATAATTAAAACTCCCATATTTGATCCAAAATACACTCGGAAAAAAACCCGACTAAAGATGTAAAAACTATAACATAGATCTTGGGTGTCCGGATGAGTTTCGAATGTAGTGAGTACATATATATATATATATAGGATAAACCAAACTATTTTTTCCCGTGAAAACACAGCTATTATGTGAAATTGGAAATAGCATCGACTTAAGAGAAAAGTAACTGTTTGGCTATCCAGATCAATTCGATGCTCAACCAACGCAAGCTACTCAAGCAAATTCACCAACCTAGATGTAAGACAAAGCATCCCAAATATCCTATGGAACCCCTCCACCCTTTAAGAGGGAGGCTCAGATCCACTCGATGAGGCATTAAGAACTGAAATAAAGAGAAGCCCTCCCCAACTAAACTTGCACAATATGGAGCGCTCGATTCGCAAATGGGTCCGACTCTGCAAGGTCTGTCCTTCAACGCTGACTGAGCCGCTCCTTGCTCCTTCGGGAAATAGAGTGGGCCATTATCTTCATCGAATACATCGATCCTGGACCACTGGAAGACACCCGGGACCAGAGAAAAAATATATTCCCTTTTACGAGTAAAAGCCTTTCATCGCTCTGAACTCATCAAGTGCACGCCATCGGAATAAATAAACCAATTGAGATCGATAGTGATCTCGTCAAATCCCAGGGTCTCTCCAAGATCACTATTATGATCTTATTTTACGTCCTCAACCCTATGATCCTTAGATTTTGAAGACTTCTCACATGAGTCTTAATCTCATATTCCGTATGTGAAAAAAAATAGAAAGCCCGAGCTCCAGCTTTGCTTGCTTCGCGATATTGCGTGAAAGTGTTTGGCGCGCACCAATGACAAGACTAAGAACGTCTTCGATCATGGTGCCCATCATTAAACTTTTGGTTAGCCCAAACTCAATGATCAATCTAAATTCGATGATTAGTCTGAACTCAGCAACTAATCCGAGCCCAATGATCAACCCAAACTCAACGATACGTGTACTCATTATATAATTGATACCTATATAAATAATATTTTATAAATAGATGTACCTCCTATTAAATACACACATTCAACCAATTTTCTGACCTCTCTCTAAGTTCTTTCTCTTAAATTAGATTGAATCTTAACAGTAACCACAACACAAATCCCAAACTTAAAGAACCTAAGCTGGCTGCTAATTTTCAAAAGCTTGGCAGCTTCAAATCTATTTTCCTACAATCGTTTCTATCGTTCAATCTCTCAATCAAAAATATTGAATCTAAAAAGCCCAGCAAAACACTGGGATCGCACTTGAACAGGATTCTACATTAACAACACAAGTGATAATACGGAGAAGACACGCCAAAAATTTTAATATCATGCACACCAAGATATCTACATAACATATAATATGGAGTAAAAGCTGCACATTAAAGAAAGACATCACATAAAAGTAGCCAGTTCGTTCAAGGTTCATTACTACAATCAATCAAGAAAACGATTATTTATAACCTAGCTAGGTAAAATGACTAGATCATGTTGTCTCACAAGGCTTCTGCAACTGAATAGTGCACCTTAGTAAGCGACCCTTTCAAGAATGAGCTTCCACAGTAGGAATGTGGATCGGAACTCCCAACAATCAGATCATCAAATTCATCATTAGCTTCCACAGATCTTTCATGAACATCCATCAATTTATAACTCCTACCATAACCCCCAACAGCTCTGCGGGATTGCTTCTTGTCCTTGCCACCACTACCTCGAGAAGAAGTCCCCTTCTTCTTTCCATCTTTCTTCCAGTTTTTCTTGTTCTTTAACTTTTTTTGTTTCTTGCCTTGATTCACAGTGTGTGATGCCGATGTTGGTGTTGGATCATACACATCAGGAGCCCAAGTCACAGTCAACTTCATTGGTGATCTCACATGTTTCTCACGGCTGCCCTTCATTGCAGATACAAGCTTTAAAGGAGTCTGCAGAAACATTTAAGGCCATAAGTACAATATACAATATGTAATATCATAATCTAGAATAAGAGTTCTGTACAATATGAAAAAAGCAAGGCAAACACCATTCAAATTCCGGTGGAGGCAACAACCAAATTCCTAATCTAGGATGGATATGATTGCCCATGAACAAATAAATAGGTCGAATTTTCATGAGTGTTATTGATTCGATGGGGTAAAGGAATTTCAATCCAGTTGAACCTCAGTCATAAGCCATCTCAGACACTGAACACAATCAGTAATTTGATTATGAAAACAAACATGATTCCAGCTGGATTTAAAGAAACACTTACAGGCAGAGAGACTGCTGGTGGGCAGGCACTGTGAGGAAGTTCCTCATCTCCCCCATTTGCAGAAGCATCATCCGGCAATGCCATATAAGGAAATGGGAAGGTAGCACATTTGCTCAAGCACTTGAGAGGACATATTGACCACTCTATGTCAAGCTCTTCACTTTCATTTCTCTCCACGACCAATTGGTTAATGCCATCCACATTAGAAGCGTGTTTTACATCATCATCTTCAATACGTAGAGTCTCAGAGAGAAACATTCCAAGCTCATTCATAGAATCATCGTGGTGGGCACTATCAGGGCATTTCTCTTGGTTCATGGATGGCTGCAAATCCTGCTCACCACAACAAAGGCTGATGTCCATCTACGAAGTACCGAATAGAACCCTGCAAGGAGCCAAGGCACGGAATGTAAATAAAGATTAAGAGACAAAATGAACGTCTTTATTTCCTTTATTTTTTTTTAATTCAATTTCCTTCATGTATGAATTCCAACCTTAGGGACCTAGAAAACATAGAACTTCCAAATATAAATAATACAAAAAGTGAGTAACATGATTTTATAGATAATATTACCTCGTGTAACTCGCGAGCTAAGGCAATCTCCAAACAATATTTTCCAAAGTCGATACAACGATTACGCTTAGCGTTTAGATCTCGATCTCAAGTCTCGGTGATACGATTTATCACAGAACAAAATCTTTTAGACGTCGTACGGACGGCAAAACAAGAGGAAGTCCAGAAAAAAGGAAACCTAGGGAAAGCAGAAAAAAGGCCCAGATATTAAAAATAATAATGATAAATCCTAATGTTAGCTAAGATTACCACGCCGATCGCCCTTTTCAAGATGTTTCAGACGATGAAAGCTGGAGCCGCCATGAAAAGAGATCTGAGAAGGGAGGAAAGAAAACAAGAGGAGTTCAATGGGCAGCGAAGGCATTTTGAGATGCTCTTCGAAACCCCGATAACCTTACCCTTCCACCAAACAACGATTCACTCGATTTTCAATTTCAGGTATGAATCTGAGAGAGGAATAGAAAAGAGGAAAAGGGTCTTGAGTAATTCGAACGTCGATCTCTGAATCTGCGATTTTATAGCAGACTCAAGGCACAGTCAAAGTGGAAATTTTGCAATTTCCACGAAATAGGAGAATGGATGAAAGGAAACCCAGAAAAGATTTACTTTACACTTTGGCTTTTAGTGGAGAGGTTTGTATATTTATAGCGAATAAGATTTTTTTTTTTTTTAAATACCTTATACGTTAACTATACCATTTAAATTTATGTATTAAAATATCACAAATTCTCATCCTTTACTATATGAACCTCATTCCGTACACTAATGTTATCTAATACTATTTACTTTACGTAGGTCAATAGACTTTATCAGGATATCGTGACAGATCATGGACGTACACGTGTCTTATGTTATGACGTTGTACTTATGTCATTTTTTTCTGCAATACGCTGCCCTAATTATTTTTTTAAGAATAATTTTATTTACAATAATTCATTATAATGTCCGTAAAAATACCATCTAATCTAATCCAAACCCTTTATAATAACATATTAAATTAATATATGGGGTTTAATTTAACTCAATAAATTACAAGTTATTTCAAATCTAACCAGCAAATCTATTTATTATATTTTTTATTAAAAAAATCTTTTAAAAAATTTATTTCTTACCTTACCTAAAGTTATTTATAAAAAAAAAATAATTGTAATATAAGGTAAATTTTTTTTATTTTTTATTCAAAAAATATTAAATTTAAGAATTTATTAATTTTTTATATAAATAATTTATACAGAAAAAACTTTCAAATCTTTATAACTTATGACAATACAAAATTTTGTATTAAAAATTAAAATAAATTTATATATAATTAATAAAAAATATTATATTATTAATTATATTTAAAAAATTAAATTAGAAAAATTGAAAGATTAAATGGACCAACGAGTAAGCACATTTGTGTATATATGATGATGGATAAGATTTAAATTAGTTTATTACTAGATTAAATTTGAATGAATTAAATATTATAATTAATATAATAATTATTTATTAGTTATGATAATTGAGTTTGTTTTTTTAATTTAGCATATTGATTGTGTTATTATAATAATTTATTATAAATAAAAAATTTTAATTTTTTAAAAGAGTTATCATATTTATTTTGAATATTAAACTAGTATTATGTTATTTGACATGTATTTATAAGATAAAATAATACATAATTTTTATTAAATAAATATAAAAAATTTATAATTATTAAGAGCTTCAATAAATTTCATAATTTTATAAATAATGGGTTAAATATTAATATTTATCTATTATAAAAAATAAATAATTTTAATTCTATAATTTATTAAAATTAATATTTTTAATATATAAAAAATATTAAAATTAACATTTATATGTTTAACTATTATAAATAATAAAACTATAAATATTTAATAAAAATTACAGGATTAAAATATTCATTTTTTTATAACAATAAAATTATTATAATTTTTAAAAAAATTATAGAAATTCTAACGCTCAATGCAATAATTTTAAAATTAAATAAATTAAATTAATTAGTTACGAGACTTTCGATGTATTGCTTTCAATATTTATGTAAAAATATAAAAAAATTTGTCTTATTTTATTTAACATTTTTTATAAATTTATAGTTAAAGTTATCTTGTATTATTTAAAGTTAATTTATGGTTATTATAGATGAATATTACTAATGATAATCTTATTTTTATTTAATAGGTGAAAATTTGATCTTATTAGTATATTAATTTTTATTAAAAAATTAAAAAATATATGAAATTAATTTAAATTTAAATGTGTAATTTATAGAAAGATACAATTAAAAATGTGAAAGTTGTTAATAATATTCTATTATTATTAATCATATTCTTTTTTTATTGTTGTTATAATTTTAATTATTTTAATTTATAATAATGGAGATATTATATTATGTATTATTCTATTATCATATTAATTAATAAAAAGTAAGTATGTTAATAGATTTAAGAAAAAATATTTATTATTTATGTAGTATATAATAATTTAATAATTTAAACTAATAAAATATAATATTAATATAACAATTTAAATTAATAATATATAATATTAATATAATAAACTTATAAATATATAAAAAATTATAAAAAATAATTTAATTTATTAAGAATAATCTCAAATAATAATAAATAGCTTCTTCACTAACAAATATGAACTAAAATCAATAAATCAGTTAATAAACAATTGATGATTTTTTTTTTTTTAAAGAAAAAATTATTAATGTTCAAGTAGTCACTTTAGTAGGCCTTTTGCTTGTTTCACGGGAAACGCTCATTTTCCTTGCAAGCTTCGGCGGGGAAAGTTTCGTGGATACTTTTGATAGAGTGAAGAAAGGGGCAGAGGGAGGAAGACGAGCAGGCCATCCAAAAGAGGAAATCGGTGTCCAGTTCTCAGTCTGGCGAATCGATCGATCATTACTTAAAGAATGATCGTTTAGTAAGTGGGTTGGAACTGAAGCACTGGTTTATCTTGGTGCAGTGCTCGAGTACCTTGCTTTCGAGGTAATCAGTAATCTTGAGTCCTCCTTGAATTTTTGTTGCTGTACACTTTCAAATGGTTCTTCTTTTAGCTTTGAATTGTTTTCTTTTCGATTGTGTTTGAGATCTGAATTTGTAGCTTGTTTTCTATTTCATGTCCATTTGGGTCTGTTATCATTCAGTTTATTTGCTCTCACTTAATTGTATTATCCATGTGTCCATGATCCTTCATTGCCTTTATTAAATTGGAGTGAGAGTTGGTTTTTTGTTTAGGTGTGTGTTGGAGTTGATTGGTTATGCTACAAGACATGATAAGAAAAATAGTATTATTCCGAGGCATATTGACATAGTAACTATAATATGTTGTTCGAAAATATATGACGAGGGTACGTATTTTTTATGTTTGTTTATTTTTTTAATTTTAAATATTTACTTATTAATTATTTTATTTATAAAAAAATAATTTTTACTTATAAAAACATATTTATTCATCTTTTTATTTATAAAAATAATAAAATATATATTAATAAAAAAAAATTATATAAATATTAACAAGTTATTTTTATTATTTAGTTTCGTTCTATTAAATAAAAAATTATAAATATAATTAGCGAGAATATTATAGTCTTTTATTTCTCTCGTTACGTGAATAGAATATTTTTTATAATTTTTATTTAATTTTAAATTATTAAAAAAGAATTAAGTGAATGAATTAAGTATTATTTTTTTAAATTAAAAAATTAAATAATATTTTTTATCAGGTAAAATTTAATTATAAAATGTCCATTAAAATAAGTATTTTACTATGAATATATTTTTTTGTTTTAAGAATTTTTTATGAATATTTTGATAAAGGATACTTTAGTTATTTCTTTTATTCCTAACCTCTAACTTCGTATTTTTTATTTCCTACAAAACTCGGTCATGTTTTTGTCTCATTTTTCTGATTATTTCTTCTCTCTAAATTTTTTTCCAACTTCTACTTTTTAGCTTTTGATTAATGAAACCCAGAAAATCTTCCCGAAAAACTTTTTCCCTATTCCCTGCCCATCAGCCATCGTCCACCTAGCAAAACATCCCTTTCATGTTAGAATAGAAAAACAGATTGTAATGCTGATTTTTTATTGAACTGAAAATGGCTATTAAATAGCCTTCCGATAACTAACTAAAAAACTGAAAATAGCCTACTAAACACTCCCCTAGAGACTAGGACTTGTGAAAATAACTTGATATAAACTCCTAAAAATCAGCAACCATCCAAAGACCTTTTCATATCCTCCCTTAAACTAGCGCAAATTACAGTTAGTTTACTTCAGGGACATCAATCATTCTCATCTTCTTCCTAAGTTTCTCAAAGGCATCAATCTTCAGAGCTTTAGTCATTAAGTCCTCAACCTGTTCTTGTCTTGTGTTCCATAATGCACCAATTTGACTTCTCCATCCCATGTAAGATCTCTTAAAGAGTGAAAGCAAACTTTGATATATTTTCACCTTCTATGCATCACCATTTTTTGAGAGTTTAATTGTAAAATTATTGTCACACATGATAGTAGTGTTACCTTCTTGATAATGGCTTAAATTTTTCAAAATTTGTCTCATGGATACAACTTGACAAACACAAATAATAATAACCACAAAATCTGTTTCTGTAATTAAAAGAGTAATGATTAGTTATTTTTTAGACATCCATGATATTATCTCTATACTCAATAAAAACACATAACAAGATATACTTCTAGTATCAATACAAGAAAAGATAATGAAAAATATTAAACAAACCTCCTATATATAAATATCAAACAAAATAGATACCAAATAAATATATATTTTTATATAAAGATGATAGATATCACTTTGTTAATATACTTGTTTAGTTGTTTACTTTATAGTGTTAGGTGTTTATCTTTGGTATTGTTGAGTTTTGTTAGATTTTGTTGAACCGTAGAAGTGGAACCTGTTGAATGGTTTCTACTTTAATTTTGATTTGTAGTCACAGTAACTATTTCAACTAGAGATAGGAGAAACAAGACTTGTGGCCAACATAAATCCAAATAAAGTCAGGTGCTTGCACAAGGTTCAAAAACAAGATCATAGAAGGAACCACCAACAGTTTAGTAAAATAAAACATAATAGCACCTGGTCTCATGAGAAATTAATCTCTGTTTTGGTCAAACATTAACGATCATTTCCATCTCGAAATCAACCCTAAGTTGTAAGGTTTAATTATAAAATACCTATCATGAGAAATAACAAATTTTTAAGCCAAAACTTAAGAAGAGCTTCAAGGAAACGTGTGTGGCTATTTCTAGGAATGGATCGCTCTGGGAGAAATGTATATCTAAGAAGGGTTTGATACACTTGTGGTACCCTAATAGGGGTACAGGTAATTGATAAATGGTATCTTTTTAATCCAATTTCATTAAAATAATTATATGATCAAAAGTCCTCAATTTAAATAAAAAAAAATAGATTAAAAGAGTGTTAATTTTTAAATGTGTACGAAAATATAACTATTAATAAAGTATCCATATCCTTAATATGGATATCACAGATATACCAATTATTTTTTCCATTGAGATGAAACGTAACTCAAATTCATTATTTTTTTTATAAAAATGATAACAGAAATTTATTTTATAAAATAATAAATTTATATTTTTCAATCTTTTAATAAAAATAGTGTACTTTTTTCTCGTATATTTTTCTAAATAAGTGTAAAAATAATTCAAATTTATATAACAATACCAATCTTCACCCTCTAATTGTTTTGATTTTAAAAAATGTGTTGAATATTCAAATAAACAACATTTATTGTTGCCACATTACTCTAAAAAAGGGTTGATGATGATGACTAAAGATAAAGTTAGCATAACAATACTCGATGCCAATTTAAAGTCTGGAGACAAATGGAAGATTCAATCTTAGCAAGCAAAAACAAAAAAATTAAAAGTAGAGTAGAAGGCGACAAATAAAAGATTCATAGATTCATTCGTTAAAAATGTACAGTTAATATCAATATCCGAGAAAGATGCTATAATGCTCTTTCTTCCGATTGCAATAAAAATTCGCATCCATATAAATAAGTAATCAAAACAACCAGATCAAAACAGTATGTAATCAAAAATAACAACTTTCTTCATTATGTTCAGGCATTACATAGACCTTAATAACAGAAAAATATAATGAATTCTAGAGCCGACGTTACCATCATTCGAAGGAAAAACACGATCCGCGATTATCCGATCTCAAAAAACCCAAAAGAAAATTAAGGTACTAAAAATTATTAAGAACTTGTGAACTTGGTGACAGCCTTGGTGCCTTCAGAAACGGCGTGTTTGGCTAATTCTCCAGGCAAAACCAATCGGACGGCGGTCTGAATCTCCCTAGATGTAATAGTAGGCTTTTTATTGTACCTAGCCAATCGAGAGGCCTCTTGGGCGAGTTTCTCGAAGATGTCATTGATGAAACTGTTCATAATCCCCATAGCCTTGCTTGAGATACCAATATCAGGGTGAACCTGCTTCAAAACCTTGAAGATGTAAATCTTGTACGTCTCGGTGCTCTTTTTCACCTTCTTTTTTTTCTTGTCAGCCCCACCTTCCTTTGATATCTTCTTCTCAGCCTTGGGCTTCTTCTCCGCCACCGGAGCTTTCTCGGCCGGCTTCTTCTCTGCTGGTCTCTTCTCACCCTTAGTTGGAGCCATTGACTAAAGATTGAATAGGTCTACAGAAAATGTATGGAAGGGTTTGATCTGGTAGTAAATTTGGGTTTAGATGGTTGGGAGAGCTGTTTCGAGATTCTACGATGGGAATGTGATGAACATGGAGACGGGAAACATTTCTTTATATAGAGCGGAAAGGCGGGTTCTCGTTGGAGGGATAGGGTTTCACGCAGATCGTTGACGTGTCAATTATCTTTCCTTTGGATGCAAGAAGCCGCACCGGTGGTTAGGGATGTCCATGGTCCGATCCAGTCCGGTTTTTCTTAAAAAAAATTAACCAATTTGGACCGTTCATATTACTCGGACCGGATCGTTTGAAACGATTTTAAGAAATAAAAACCGAATCGAACCGTTTGATTTATAAAACGGTTTGGTCCGATTTGGTCTAATTTTTTTATAATTTAATGAAGAATAATATGAAATTTTTAATATATTATTAAATCGGTTCGAACGGTTTAAAATTAGTACAAATCGGACCAGACCGTTTGATTAGTAAAATCGTTTGATTTAGTCGGTCCGATCCGGTCCGGTTTTACGATTTGGTCTGATTTATGAACACCCCTACCAACGGTTATGATCTTTTTCAGCTTTGCAGATAAATTGTATCACGCACGATGCACCAGTGATAGAGTCTCTCAAAGATTAGATTGATTTTGTATGAAAAATATAACCTATTTCATATGTCATGAGTACGAGTACTACTCAAGAAGGTTGATTTTATAAAATAATTAGGTTTCTTTTGGTTCATAAAATAGAATAAAAATAAAAGAAAATAAACAATTAGATAATGTTTGATTTACGGAATAGAACGAGAATAAAAAAAAAACAATTTTATTTTGTTTAATCACTTAATCAAAAAAATAATCATCATTACAATATTTAATTTATAACTGAAATAGAATGAAAAATACTCTATATTATCTTAATACTCATACATTCAATAAATTTTAAATAATATTATTTAATTATTATTTTTCGTCAGATAAAATACATTATTTAAATCATTATTTTTTTAAATAATTATTACTTAAAAATAAAATATATTATTAAAAAATTATTTTTCTAAATAGAGTTTAGGGTTTTGAGGTTTTGAGATTTAGGGTTATATTTGTGGGTTAAAACTATTATTTTTCTAAATAAGGTTTAAGGTTTTAAGATTTAAGATTTAAGGTTTAAGGTTTAGGGTTATGTTTAGAGTTAGGGTAAAATTGAACAAAAATTAAGATGAAAATTGAATCATGATACCTTAAAGAGGAGAAATTTTTTTGAATTCTTTCTCTTATAGGAAGAGATTTTATTTCATTCACTTTTCAGCCCAACCAAACATAAAATTTGAAGTAAATAATTATGATTCTATTTTATTCAAATCAATCAAATATGGGGTTATAGTTATATTTCTAAAAAAAAATTACCTTTTCAAACTTACACATATAAACACAAATGAACCTTATTATAACTAATTAAAAAAATTAACAATTTCAATTCTTAATACTTTAATATTTATTTTCTATAAATAAAGAGAAAAAAATTATTAATTTCTTTAATTTTTTAAAATAATTAAAAATAAGCTATTATTTTTATTATATTCTTTTTCTCAATCTCTTACTGGTATTTTCTTTGAAAAATGATAACCAGTGATAAGAATAAATTGATTCATTTTTATTTGTTCTATAAATTTATAATATATATTATATGTAAAAATTTAAACCACATCTTAAATTTTATTTGATAGAAACCATTCTTAATTTTTAAGATAATAATATTTCAAAAAATTAAAATATTATATTATATCATTATTTTTCCAACATATTTAAAAAGTGATATTATATACACATATATAATTTCTTCGAAAATCAAATCTTTAAATTAAATTAACTATATAAAAAATAATATTATTTTGTTTATATAATAGTAGAATTATAATAGAGATATTATAATTAAATATAATTTATTTAATTATGATAAATCAGATCTTAACATTTTTTTTCAAGTTGAAGCATGTATATCTATCATGTTTTTTTTTTCAAGTTGAAGCATGTATATCTATCATGTTAAATTTGTTGATTACCTTCTTAAAAATGTTGTCTCCTAAATCAACTAGTTAAAGGTGTGATGGAATAAACTTTGTAAAAATCTACCATGTTTGGATATTTTTCTCTAACAACGTGACAATCAAGTTTAATGTGTTTTGTGCGTTCGTGATAAACAAGATCCGTTGCAATATAAAGAGTTGTTTGATTATCACAAAACAATGTAATTGATTTCATAATGTATAGGCATAGTAGAAGGAAGCAACTAATAAGACACTAAAAATTGCCAAGGTCACTTTCTTTGTAACAATCAAGAATTCTTTTTGATTGAATCCCTTAACTATTAAACAAGCTTTGTACCGTTCTACGAACGCATCAAATTTATACTTGATTCGAAAGACATACTTACTACCTATGAGATGATGACCTATAGATAGTGGAAGTAGAGACCATGTCTTTTAATTTTCAAGGGTAATAAATTCAACTTTCAAACTTCATATCAATTAACAAATATTATGTTAATAAATATTTAATGAGACGATGATAGTGAATTGTAGGAAATAAATTTGGACATATGATATTTGGTGCTTTTTTGAGAAGAATTTGATTGGCTTGCAAGTGCAGAGGAAGACGAAGTATTAACTTGGCATAATGGAAGTCATAGAGAAGAACATATTGTTAACAAATTATATCACTTAGATGAAGAATTAAAATAAATGGGTCAATATCTAGAGAAAAAAAGGAGAAATTAGTAAGGAAGGTATTGGTTTTAGTGATGAAATTAAGAGGTCATGAGAAGTGAAAGACAAGATATTAGATGTTTCTAGTACGGAGATAAAGATATACGATGAGGTTGTCTTTAGAATATCACTAAAATCAAAAGATACGTTAAGAAGAAGATTTGATGAAATATGAATAGAAAATAGGAATGTGTTTTCATCGAAAACATCCCAACCAGAAAAAAAAATTATAAGTGGTTAGATCATAAACTTGATAAAAAATTTAATTAGAGAGATATCCAACAAAAATATATTGACAAACTCGTGATCAATTTTTTTGTTAAAGATTGTAAGTCTGTAGCATAGCAAAAACAGCCAAAAATTTATAAATGTGTGTAGAATGGAGTTTTACCATATAATAGTTCATAAGGTGATTTGTGATGCAAAAATGAGATATGTAGATGACTTACAAGGTAAATAGAAGTAAGAAGGCTGAAAGCTCCAAAACTCCAATAGAATCTTTTTTTTTTAAATCTCAAAGCACGACCAACATTTAAAAGGTGTCTATGTTTTCGTTCAACAACACTATTTTGTTGAAGTGTATAAGTCGTTTTGTTGAGGTGTATAGGGACATAAAATTTGAAATACAATTCCAAGAGTGGATAGAAATAGTTTTAAATAAGTAAATATCAAACCATTATCAGTGTAAATACTTTTAATTTGACAATTAAATTCAGTGTTAAAAAAAATAATGATTTTTTTTAACAAACCTTGAGTTTCAAATTGAATTTATTAAGAAAAATTCAAATAAAATAAGTGTAAAAATCCATAATAGTTAAAAAAATAGTATGCAACATAGTGAGTTTTGATTTTAGGTGGACCCCAAATATCATAGTGTATAAGTTCAAAAGAATGAATGCATTGAATTGAAATTAAAGGAAAAGACAATCTTGTTTGTTTTACTAGAGGATAAACATGACATGAACGTTTTAAATCATAAGTAATATATGAAATTATTTTTTATAAAAATTAAGAGAACAATTTAGACGGATGTTCTAATCATTTGTACCAAATAACTATTGATGAGTTAGATACTTGATATAAGGTTAAAAAAGGTGCATGCAATTTTGATTGTGGCATGAGATAATACAACCCCTTACTTTGCTTCCCCAAACTAATCATCTTCTTTGTAGCAAGGTTTTTTAGTATATAAAAAGTAGAAAAGTCTTATTATTTAACTTCTTAAAAATGTTACCTCCTAAAGTTTTAGTAAAAATATCAATTAGTTAGAAGTGTGATGGAATGAACTTTGTAAAAATCTATCATATTTTAATTTTTTTCTCTAACAACATGACAATCAAGCTTAATGTGTTTTGTAAGTTCGTGATAAACAAAATTCGTTGTAATATAAAGAGCTATCTGATTATCACAAAACAATGTAATTGATTTCATATGTATAACAACATGCATAATGTAAGGAAACAACTAATAAGATACTAAAAATTAACCACTTCAAAGCTTATATGTAATTGATTTAATAATGTATAACAACATGCATAATGTAAGGAAACAATTAATAAGACACTAAAAATTAACCACTTCCAAGCTTATATCTTCGTCATCCCCAATAACTACATCATTTGTTGAAGGCCATTTACTTCAATCTCATAATTATCTGAATTTTTTCTGATCAATTGGACTATTAAGAAACGAGGTGGATGATGCAGAGGTCTCTTTCTTCATATAAAGTTATATTTTAATCCATTCATTTTTACAAATACATATTAGGTTCCTTATTTTATGAAACTGTATATATAAATTCAATTTTTAATTTTTAATTTGAAAATGCTTATTATTTTCCGCACATGCTTCTGACATGTCTCTTTAATGAAGGGTAGGTGTGCCATTAAATTGTATTCCCACTAAGTGAAGAGAAACCAATTCGGCCTAGCCTATTTTTACCGCCATTTTCATCTTACTTCCTTTCTTTATTTCAATAGAACCCAACATTTTACATCTCTCGTTCTTTCTTCTCTCTCTCATTATTTATTCTCTTCTCTAAATCTATTTGATTACAATAAGAAACCAAATCCCATACAAATGTGTCGCTACAGATTTCAAAATTCATTTTATATAGAATGTTTCCAACAAAATGTTATTGTGGTAATGATGTATGTGAGGCCGCATGTTGGACAAATAGAATTCATGGAAGGAGATACTAAGGATACAAGGCTTTTTGATTTTGTTCTACAAGCTACTTTATGTGGGTTTTTTTTTATTTATCTTCGTACTTTTTATTTTATTAAGGGTGTTTAGGAATTTTTTTCTTTCTATTTTTCCTTATTCATTTTCTTTTGAATTCAAAGACGTGTTGAATATGCAAGAGGAAGACCCAACGGTGGTTGTCAATTTTTCGCTTCGATAGGTCTTCCTGTTTCGCCTAGAAACTCGGAGGTAATCATTAGATTATTGAAGAAAGATTTTGATTTAAAGAAAAGAAATCAAAAACTGAAAAAGTGGTCGAAGATTTTTTTTTTTGTTGGGTTCATGGATTTATTATTATGTATAACTAAACTACTTCCATGGATTTATGACATGTAAGATTAATTAGGTTTGTACTTTAGAGAATACTAAATTTTGGATTTAGTTTTAGTAATATTTGTTTGCATTGTTATCGTATTTGAGTCCATGAATTGTACTAAAATGAAGCCCATAATTTATAGTGTAAACTGAATGAAATAACAAAGGTAGTTTCAATTTATAAACATTTAGGAAAAAAAATAATAACAAAGGACCTCCAAGTTACTGAACAAAATAAGTTACTAAAGTACGTGAAATGTCTACTTTGTCATCTTATTTTACACGTGATTTAAAGATGGACTTTTTTTAGCAAAATTAAACACATGGATAACTTTTGAATAATTAAGGGACTATTAGTAGGGTTATGTATTGGTTTAAAACCTTGAGTTTAAAGGTAATTCAAATTCGATCTTATCCGAAACAAATTATAAATTGTTTAGTACGAATTTAATCCAATGTAAATGTTAATTCAAACAAATCTAAATCCGATCAATTCCGATCTAATTGATCGAATCAGATAGAGTCAAAATCATAATTTTAACCTATAAAGAAAAAATTACATAAAATCAAAGAAAAAATAAAAATATTTTTCATACAAATTCAATAATAATCGACAAAATGATTAAAAATAGTTCAATAAAAATAATCTGAAAGAAAAAATTCAATATCAATTACATAATTTAACTTTACTTTCCAAACAATAATAATAACATCAACTCCTTGAGATAGTCATTAAGGTTTAAGTCACCAATACTATCTAAAAAATATGCATGATGAAAAATTAAAAAATTAGAAATACATTTACAATAAATAATATAATCATTCAAATAAATAATAAAACATAAGGTAAGAAACATGATGAAATAGATGAAACTAATGAAAAATCTGTTGTTTTGTTTATGCTAACTCTTCGATTGTTGTAAATTTATCATCAAATGATATTAAAATATAAAAAAAAATCTATAATTCATTAACATGTTAGAAAAAAATTGATATTATACAATGTTCAGTTCTAGAAACTCTTGACCTTAAAAAAATAATTTTTCTAAATAAAATCAATTATATCTATAACAAAATAATTTTTTCAAACAAAATCAATTATATCTGTAACCTATACAATCCTAACATTTGTAGTGATTACTAGATCCATGAAAACTTTTGTACCATGGGAGGTTCCAAATGTCACAGAAGTTTCATAGGAACAAAAGGTTTGAAAATGGTTGCACCAACACTGGAGCAAATTATTGCCAAGGTAGGTAGCTATTGCATAATTGGAAATTTGGAACATGCATTTATAGTGTTATCTAATTGTCACTTGGGTTAATTCTCTCAGTGGATGTTGAATTAATATATATTTTTGTAATAAAACTCGACATATATCAGTCATAAAGTAGTTTGATACTAAAAAACTTGTAACACATTAAGTATTTTGGTACTAAAGAACTTGTAACGCACTAAGTTGGCTCTATATTTCTACATCTATTTGAAACAAAAGTAATAACTATTCGCTTACTACTTCTTTGGTTTATAGGTTTCCATTCTGAATTCTCAGACATTTGAAGAGGTTGCAAAACTTGAACAAGTGCACAATTTTGTTTAATGGGGAAGCTTTACAATTCATTCATTTCACTCTCTATGTTTTATAGTTAATATTGATGTTATTGTTTCGACTAGTTTATTTGGGCAACACTGAAGTCAAGCCAACTTCCTACAAATTTTAGATTGGACGACAATACTTAGTTTGCCAGTGTTATAAAAAGATGAAAATATGGTCCAAAGCATAGTAAAGATGTGGTTGATGTTGAGTCCGAAAAGCCAACTATTAGTTTGCCAAAGCATCATACCCATTTCACTCGGTCACTCACGAGCATCCAAAAATAGAGTAGCCAAAACATTATGGACCAATATCAATAGCACATCACGAAACAGAGCATTTAGACATCGGAGAAAATGAAATCTGAAATCAAAATTCAAAAAAAGAAAAAGTTCAAACAAATCTAACCTTCTGTTGAAGAACAATGAAGAACAACGACTGGTAAAGGCGAACAACGATTGGAAAGGGCCGAACAACGACTGAAAACGAGCAAACAACGATAGGGAATGACTTGAGTGAAAGTGTCGCGCTATGGAGTCAAGTATGAGAGACAGAGAGAGAGAGATAGGGCTAAAATTTTCAATTTAGATTAGGGTTTTGTAATCTATAAGAGCCGAGGGGTAATATATTAGATTTAATTATATTATATTTTTATATATATATTTTTTAAATAATATATTAAATATATTAAATCGGATTAGATTATACGGATTTAAATATTTTAATCCAAATCTAATCGGATTGCTAAAATTCAATCCAAATTCAATCCAAATTCGATCCGATTTTGGATCGAAATCAATCCATTTTTTTCGTATTAGATTGGATTTTTCAAATTGATCAGATGCTTTATTCAACCCTAACTACTAGTATGGGACAATCTATACCTCTTTATTGGAAAAAAGGACATCTTGGAAGTTTTCCTCGCTAGGTAACCAGCCCTCTCAGAAATCATCACAACAGATCCTTCAAACGTTAAAAGAGTTAAACGTCCGTGAATCACACCATATGTAGGATCTTTCAACTAAGTTACAGAAAGCTAAACTAACTTCAAAACATCACAGAATAAAGTAATCCCCATAACTAGTCACAATAAGACTTTTTTATTCATCAGCACCATGGTAACTTATTCCACATCTGCCATTTTCAAATAAGCTTACACAAACTAAAACAGTATACTCTCAAAACAGGACAACCGAACAACGTAACTTAACAAGCACATGACGAAAGTTGCAACAGAATCCAGGCAGCCCTTTATCCTCAAACAAGTTAACATCAATACAGTACAGAGTAGCAATGTAGATATCATAGCATCCCACTTAAACGACCAAAACATCACGAACAATTTATAATCAAACTTAAATTAACATAAAAACAGAGAAAAGAATGACAGTAACAATATAATGAAATAACTGGAAAAAAAAAAGATAAAAAAAGGATGCAAAAATAAACACATCAGGAGTCGATGTAGGAAAAAGGGTTTTCATACGAACCTCGAAGCTCCCGCATTCATGTTACGATGAAGAATTCTACCCTGACCTGAATCGCCACTATCAATCAACTCCCTCAATCCCAAGTTCCCCACCTTTACCTGTTTCTCCTCCTCAACTTCCTCCTCATCTTCTTATTCATCCTCTGGTGGCACAACAGGAACAGTTTGACGCGCTTTAGCTTGAAGTCTCTCAAAGTAGTTTCCATATATATACTCAGGTGTGTACTCACTTTCCTCATCGAACAACATAATGTGACCGTGCCACTCCCATACATGATAATCTGAACCTTTTTCCACGTGAAACCCAACGCAAATATGGTGCTCACCATAAGGGTTTGAGGGAATCGGTATTTCCGCTTAGGACGACCCGGATGATCTCCTTTTCGAGCTGGGATTCATTCTTTGGCGAGCTGGGTTTTGTTCTCGTCGATTCCGTCATCTTTGTCAAAGAAATTAACGGGGTCAAAGAGAAGGTCTTCGAGGGATTGTGGAATGGTCCGATTGTTTGGATGTTGGATTTGGAGCCTACCCATAAGGGCTTGGAGGTGGAGGTTGTCGAAATTAGTGTTCTTGGAGAAAGAACTCATGGCCTTCGCTTGGATATTTAGGTTTGAGTTTAGAAGCGAGCAATCAAACAAGTGTTTTGGGTTTTGGGAGATGGTAAGGAACAAACCGAGAGGCAGACGATGTCCTTTTCGGCTGGGCTAAATACATAAATCGCTGGCCTTTTTAATTGATCAAGTAAATTCGGGTTGCTGACGAATTTTATTTATAATTTGTGATTAAATAATATATTTTATAATTTATAATTTTTTATAAAAATATTTAGTAATAATTTTTATTTAATAATTCTTAAAAAAATTAAAAATTATTTGTAAGTTGTTTGTTTGGTAGTATTTTATATATTTTTTATTTTTTAAAAAATTTAAAAAAAATAACTCTTCTTTCAAAAATTTATATTTTTAATTATTTTTCTAAACACATATAAATAAAAAATTCGTAAGAATTGATTTAATATTTAAAAAATTATTTAGTGAAATTTATAAATCACAGATTACTTAAAAAATCAAAATTAAAATCATAAATTATTACCAAACATAATTAATTGAAAAATTACTTTAAAAAAATCAAAGGGTTTTATCTCTAGAAGGCATATCAATTATCATAGTTTTAAAAAGTGTTAAAGTCTATTTTAATTTAAAAATAAATAAATTAAAACTCATTCAACAATTTAAGTCAATTTTTTTTTCAACTCACTGTTTTACTTTTTTTCTCTTTAAATTTTTTTAAACTTATCGTTTCACTATCTTCTTCTCTTTCCTTCCTTAATTTCCAACTCTATTTTCTTATTTTTTAAAAGAAAACCAAAAATAAAATATTATTATCCACCAATTTTTAATAAATAAGAATTTATTTTTATTATAAATAAATAATAAAAAAATATTTTTTATAACAAATAACTTATTAAAATTTTATTATAAAATAATAATAATAAATTATAAAATAATTATAAAATTTTAAATTATTAAAAACTTTACTAAATAGTTAAAATAAATTATTTAAGATTAAAAAAATTAAAAATAAATTACATTGTAAAACATATTTATAATATTATTATAATTTTAATTATTACTAAGATAATAAATATTTATTAATAATAATTTTATTTAAGTATTAAAATATAATTAATTAGATATAATTTATATATTTTATTATATTAATAATATTATTATTATATTAGATAATATTTTCATGCAAAATTTACAATATAATGTTCTATGTTTGTATTGTATCTTATATAAAGTTGGATATAGAGGCTTCACAATTTTTTTAATAATTTAATTATTTTTATGAATATTATTTTTTATATCATAATTATAATTAATATTATAATTATTTATTAAATATAATTATAATTATATTTATTATTAATAATAATAATGTATTATATTATATTTAAAATTAATTATAAATTTATAAGATATTAATATTTTTTATGTTTATAATAATTATGTTTTGTAAATAATACTCATTTTTATTTTTTATTTAAATAAAATTAATTAAAAAATTGGTTTTCAAGTTTAAAGTTAAATTTTATCTATATTTAAACTAAAACATAATTGAACCTTTTTTTAAATTATTATATGGGATATGTCTTAAAAAAATCCCAAAAATAAAAAATACATAATCAAAATAGTTATCTAACAAGATTTAAGTAAAGTTATTTTATAAAGAATAAAGGGTAAAAAAAGTTTACTATTGAATTTTAGTCTATTATTCTTTTTGAAAGAGTTCCCAAAATTTGTCTTACACCAACTTTTTTTAGATAAAATTGTTATTTTGTTTAAAATTCATTTTATTTTATTAAAAATAAAGAAAATAATATATTTAAAAATTTATTTTTTCAAAATAATTTATTTATAGTTTAAATAACAAGTAAATAAAAATTAAATATTAAAGGTATAATATTTGTTGTAGTAAGATAACTACATAACAATTATGAAAAAAAATTAATATTTATCTTTATTATTTTGATAAAAAATAAATTATTTATAAAATATCAATTTTATCTTTAAAACTTCTGTATAAATATTTGAGATGGGTTTATTGATCATCTTAAAAGAGATAACCAACTTGTAATATTCTATTGAATAATTAATAAACTAAATTGTATTTTTATCCTGGATTTATATTATCTTGTATTTATTTATAAAATTATCCATAAAATTTTATATGATATTATAAAAAATAATATCTTTAAAATTTATAATAATAAAAAATTATCAATAATATTGAACGATGTCTAATTATATTACGTTTAACAATGAAGATAAAATTAAATAATATTAAATGGTATTTAATTATACGATATTTAATATTAAACAGATTTAATTATTAAAATGATTATTATTTAATTTAAATGAGATCCAATTATATTGTGTTTAATATGAAATGATGTGCCATATATTTTTCTAAAAACACCGTTTACAATAAGTTATTACACCATTTACAATAAGCTATTGTGGAATAATAATTGGTGTATCAATTATCTATTAGTTAAGGTAATCGAGTTCACTTTGACACATAACTTGTTATATAACAAGTCGTGGTGAATAAAATTTTTAATTAAAAATATATAAATTAACATAAGTGGATATTTTTGTGGTTATAAATTTAAAACATATTATTTTTATTATTTTCTTATGCTTTATTTTGATTGCTAATTAATAAATTGGTGCAAATGTTATCGTATAATGATCATATAATTAAATTTATAAGGTTATTTTTAATCATTTATCTTCGTTTTAGTAGCTTCAATAAATTTTTTAGTAAATAGATTTTTTTCATACTAAACTTTGATGCTTTTACGAACTTTAAACTTTAATTTGTTATTTTCATATCATTAAACTTCACAAATGTTACACAAATATCATCAAATCTTTTTTGTTACTTTTATATCATTAAACTTTACAAATATAAACAAAAATATCATTGATATATGTATAATTTGATGTCAATTGATCGACATTGATGTTATTTTTTTTAACATTTTATAAAATTTAATGGTGTAAAAAACTTTGATGGCATGTTTGTAACAATGGTAAAGTGTAATATTATGAAAATAGTGAATAAAAATTTAATGAAATTTTTATAACAATCCTAAAAAAATTAAAATTGGTGTAAAAGCTTTATTTACTCAAATTGTTATTCTATAAATATTATTATAAATTTGAATCCACAAATCATAAAATCTAACTTTTTCTCGATTAATAATTAAAATGAAATTTTAGTGCTAATTTAATGAATCAATAATTTCTATATGTCATTGAACTTACACATTCTACTTGTATAAACTATATCAACATTATTTCCCTCTTTGATGTATTTGCTATACAATAGATATTAGGGATAGTTAAAGTTCGAACATATATTAATTTATTAACAAAATTAAAAAATAATCTATAAAATATCACTTAGATTATATTTAATCAATTTATTTACGTTATTTTGATAGGTTCGATTTATGGTTTATACTTTTCTATTTTTTAAGTAAATTTAGATAATTTTACTTTAAATTTATAAATAAGATTTATCATTTAATTAATAATTTGTATATTACTTTTTAAACTATAATTATGCATTAAATTTCAAATAGAAAATAATTTTTAAAAATGAATAAATTGTTAAGAAAAAATACTATTTAAATTTTTTATTAATTATAATAAACTTTTTTTCTTCACCTCAAATGATATAGAAGTTTAACTAAAGATGATTATAAATATATATGTTATATGTAATATAAATGCATAAAATTAAAAAATAAATATGTATTATTAATGTGTACGTTAAATGTGATTGAATATTGATTTACAAAATTTAAGATATTAACCAACTTAATATATCAATTTTTTTATATTTTTAAAACCGAAACTTAGATGTATAAAACATAAAATTTGATTTGATTTAATTTGATTTATGTTAGATAAATAAATTTATTGATTATTATGTATATATTATGTGACTTTTTCATGCACATATCCACGTACACTTATCTTTATCAAATAATATATTTACGTCATTTTTCATATAAATAATATAGTTATTTTATTGATTTTATTTTTAATCTCTTAGTAGAAAAATATATGTTTATTGTCTTATAATATTAAATATATATATATATATACATATATATATATATTCATTTATGTTATAAGAAAAATAAACATGTGTTTTTTATAGATTAAAAATAAAAATAAAATTATAAAAAATAACACTCATAAAACTTTTAATAATAAAAATAATACTTCAATAATATAACACTTGTAATTTTAATATTTTAAACTTATTCTTAATTAATTCATTAACTCAAAACTTAAGAATAAAAAACATAATTTATAATTTGTAAAATTATAATATTAATTCTAAAAGTGAACGTACCTCCGTAGGTAAGATACTCGGCCCAATAAAATGCTTTTATCCTTGGCGTTATTTGTGATCTCTATGCATTTTATCGTTTTATTGGAAACTTATTCTGTTCTTATTGTACTTCAACTTAGTATTTTATATTACCTATCTAGGTTTAAGTAATGGGATTTGATAATTATAATTAAATATTATAATTATTTATTAAATATAATTATGATTAATAATAATAATATAATTTATGAATTATCAAAATATTTAGCATATAATTTTCAATATATGTATAAATTTATATTTATTTTATTGTAAAATAAATTATTTTTTATATTTTAAAATAATTTTTTTAATATATAATATGATAAAAAATATTTATGTATTTAAAATTAATTATAAATTTATAACATGTTAATATTTTTTTTATGTTTACAATAATTATTTTTTTGTAAAATAGAGCTAATATATCTTTTTTTTAAATAAAATTGATTAAAAATTTTGTTTTCAAATTTAAGGTAAGATTTTACCTATTTTTAAACAAAATCCAACTTGTGCCCATTTTTAAACTATTGTCCAAAAATTGACTATTATGAATAACACTTGCATCCTCTACATTATTGTGGTTGTTGGCATAAAGTTAATTGATGCTTATTTTTTTAAATATTATTATTGCTTCTTTTCTAGGAAAATAAGTTCATGACTTATAAGCCTTCTATCTCTATTCGACATTGCTCCTTCAAGCTTTCGCTCATTACAAAAAATTCCCTACTATTGCTTCTTATAAGAGTATAGGGTGTGTTCCCAATGTAACTGATCATCCTCTCAAATCAGTTACTAATAATCACTTTGGTAAGTTATTGTCTCACCAACTAGTTAATAAAACGTGAGCTCCTCCTCGGATGGATTCCTCCTTTTGCTCCTTAACCTATGAGATATTAGCGGTCATTTCCAGTTATTATGTTCCCTCCCAAGATTAGGTTTTTACGTGTATCACTAGAAACATCACTTCCCATCCTACTTGTATGTGTTAACCATGTTGCCAACGTTCATCCTGAACAAGGATAAATTTTTTCACAAGATTCATAGTTGCATTACTTATAGTATTTTTATTCGTAAATAAAATAGATTCAAAGTTTTCTTTCATTCCAAAAACATAATTTGTATCTATGCGCTTCATATTTATATGGAGTTTAGAACTTTTACAACATTTATTAGGTTGATGGTACATGATGATACCTTATATTTTTTTATTGGGGAGTTTAATATTTTTAATTTTTAATTTTTTAATTTTTTATCAAGTTTTTAAATTCAAATTTTATGGTAAATAAAAAATTATTTGATAATATTTTATAGTTTAAATTTTAAAAAATAAATTAAAATTTAGATATTGTTAGTTTGATAAGTTTATATGAATAAGTATAGTTAGGTTACTATTTTTTGGTATAAGAAATAAAAATAAAAATTAACTTTATTTGAATTTCAAAATTTGGCTAAACTTTAAAATTAAATTTTAAAAATAATAAATAAGTTATAGAATGTATTTCATTTTAAAATTTATAAAATTAAAAATTAAAAATTAAAAATTAAAAATTAAAAATTAAAAATTAAAAATTAAAAATTAAAAATTAAAAATTAAATAATTATCAAAACAACCCTTATTCAATATATATATATATATATATATACTGTATTTAAAATAGATTATAAAAATATAAGAAAAATTATCATGTTATTTTTAGTATGTTTTCAAAGAATTTATTTAAAAATATATTATTTTTAAATTTATCTTGGTTTCTAAAATATAATTTATTCATTTAGTTTTAGTTTAATGACTAAAGAATATGTTTTTTTTAAGATTATATAAAAAATAAATATAAACATATATTTTAACATATAAAAAATAAAAAATATACACATTATATTAATGAATTAAAAATAAAATTCCTTACCTTCTGGTTGAATACCTCCAAACTCAAAAGGCTCTCCCGCATTTTGTAAATTTCTTTTTTTGATAGAGGAATCATTTATGGCTATGAGAACATATTACTTGAAGAGAAAAAAAGGTTTTTTTTTCTTTATTTGAAGAGAAAAAGTTAAATTTAGACATATTTAATTATAATATTATATGTTTAATTTTTTTTTGAAAAATAGATAATATTTTTTATTTTATTTTATAAGTTATTTAGAGAGATATCACACTAATAAATGTAGGATTTGTTTTTAATCCCAACATTTCTCGTTACTTGAAATCTTGAATGCCAGTCCCACCATTCTCTTTCCATAATCTCCTTCACAAATATCAACGGCGGATCGGTGCTGACGCAGTCAGGGGATCAGCTTCCCTCCTCTTTTCTCTCTCATTGTTTTCCTCAAAAATCTCAATTCGGCTCCTTCGCTGTTCTGATCCACTCTGGTATTTATTTTTCTTCAATTTCGTGCTTTTATTTTCCCCTCTTCTTCTGTGAATTTTGCTCTAGTATATTTAAATTTATATATTTTTGGATCAGATAGTTTTTGGGCAATGGCTGCTCCACCCGCGAGAGCTCGAGCCGATTACGATTACCTCATTAAGCTCCTTTTGATCGGCGACAGTGGTATGAATTTATTTTCTTCACCTTATTATTTTGTTTATCTGAGATTGGAATGTGATTTCGTTGCTTTTTTTTGCTCTATCATGATTGCATTTTAATCTCCAAAATGGGTGTAATTTTAGATTTTATTTTCAGATGGGCTGATTGAGCTCTGTATACTCATTTTTCCTAATAATTTTTTTAAATAATTTGTCTCTCCCTCCCGGGGCGGTTTTTCAGCGTTTAAGTTGTAATTAATTAATTACTTTTAATAATAATAGTAATGAGCGATTAAGGCATTAAAGTTACTGATTTCGGGGAATCCTTTTGTAAATATTGCAGCTGAATTGGTGTTTTTGGTGCATCGCTTGCTGTTTCGTGATATTCCTTTTTTGTTGGCAGAGCTTCTTCCTAGACGGCATTTTCTGACATTTGCGTTAATTTTTGGCCCACTTCAATGATTTGTTGGTAATTATCGCATTAAAGATGTTATTTTCACGGGGATTTTAAGTTTGAAAGCATTTCTGAGTGTAAGAATTGGATTTATTGATGATGAATAAACGAATGTTTACAACCTATTTATACAAAAGAAAAACAAAATTGTAATAATTAAAAATAAACACAATTATGGAGATGCATGTTCTTAGACAGCCTATCCTTCCCCACCAAGTTGTTGGTGGCTGCTTCCAACTGGTGTGTTGGTTGTCACCAGCTGGATATCATGTTCTTTAATATTCTCCCTCAAGTTAGAATATATGTTAATTATTCCTAACTTGTTAAGTAAGCTTGAGAATTGTGGAAAACTCAGAGATTTGGTAAATATATCTGCTGGTTGCTCTAATGTAGAGATATGATAAGTTTTGATCATTCCAAATTTTGAATCTTTTCTCTTACTAGATGGCAATCGATCTACATGTGTTTGGTTCGCATGAAACACCGGATTTGATGCAATGTGAAGAGTTGCTTGATTGTCACAAAGATAACTTGGTCGATTGGGAGTGTTTGATACCCAAATCATCCAAAATATCTGCAACCAGTTACTTCGCAACATGTCTTTGCCATGTAGCCAATGATTCTCGCTTCGCACTTGATCGCGGCATGTATTTTGTTTCTTAGTCTTCCAAGAAATTAGCGAAGTTTCCAAGAAACATACAATATCACGTGGTTGATCGTCGCGTGTATCAGGCATTTTGCCCAATCTGCATCACAAAACATTTAGTTGTAATGAACTAGTTGAGAAAAAGAGACCTTGTCCCGTGTCTTCTTGACATATCTTAGCACTCGCTTGAAATCTTCCAAATGTGGTTGTCGTGGTTTATCCATATATTATTTGAGAATGTACTGGCATACACCGAGTCGCTCAGTGATGGTCAAGTATATTAATCTCCCAACAACTCTTGGATAGGATGTGGGATCACTGATGAATTCCCCTTCAACCTTGCTGAGGGATAAATTTTGTTCCATAGGTGAATTGGCAGATTTGGCACCAAGACAACCCATGCCCTCCAATATTTCAAGTGCGTAATGCGTTACAGGACAAAACAATTTCCTTCACCTGGAACGTGAAAACTTCTACGCCCAAAAATACTTTAATTCATCGAGATCTTTAAGCTTGAATTGTCTCGTGAGATGATTCTTAGTTTCTTCAATGTCTTGTATATTGTTTCTGTTATGATTATATCATCTACATAGACAAGAAGAGCAGAGAAGGAATTACCACGGGTTCTGATCGAACAAAGTGGATCATACTTGGATTGGTTAAAACCAAATTAGCTTAAGTGTTGTTGATAGCTTACGAACCACCGTACGTGAGGCTTGTTTGAGTCCATACAAGGATTTGTGTAACTATACTCGTGTTTCCCCTTTCGTCCGAATCCAGGTGGAAGGGACATGTAGACATCTTCATTAAGATCACCATGTAGAAAAGCATTGTTGACATCGAGTTGTCGAAGATGCCAATTTTGAATAGCAAAGAACAACAAGAAGAAGCAACGCTGACAAGTTTGGCTACCGGGTGCAAAAGTTTCTTGGTAGTCAAAACCTTCAATCCGATCAGTATCCTTTGGTCACTAACCGTGCTTTATATCGTTCTCCACGAGCCATCAGGATTATACTTGATTTTGTAGACCCATTTACAACCAACCGGTTTCTTGTGTGGAGGAAAGCATTTGAACGTCCATGTGCCATTAGTTTCAAGAGCATCCAGGTTACGTTTTTCATGGCAAGCGCCATTTTGGATCATTGAAAGCAAGAAAGGTGGTTGGTTCCCCCGAGAATGGAAATAGAATAGCAAAGCACGATGTCTGGTGTGATAATTGGTCATGAGTAAGTACACGTAGATAAAGAATAGAAGTACCTTTGTCTTTGGGACGATCTTTGAGCGAGACGAAGGAAGGATCGAGGCGAGGAAGCTTCACATGATATTTTTGAAGGTAGCTCGGAACATTGGTGGATCGACGAAGCATGTGTAGGACCGGTGTTGGAGGAGTTATGTGTGGTGGAGAAGTTGATGATGATATTTACGGAGATGAATTTTGAAGATGAAGAGTGTACGAGTTGATTGTTGGAAGGAGAGATGGTGTATGATCAAGTGATATATTTGGATTGGTTGATTGACGAATGTTGGGTATGTCATCATAAATAGTATCATCGATGGAGGAAATAGAGTTGGAGTGTTGACGGCAATGGAAGTGAAATAAGGAAATACATGTTCATGAAAGATAACATCACGAGACACTAAAGTCTTGCTTCGTTTCCGCATGTAGACACGATAACCTTTGATCCCAGATGGATACCCAATGAATATGCATTTACGTGACCTAGCATCAAACTTGAGTGATCATGATGTAGACACAAAAACAAAGGGAACCAAAACACGAAGATGTTCATACCTAGGAGTTTTGTGAAAAAGCACTTCAAATGGTGTTTTACCCTTGAGAACAGTGTTGGAGTACGATTTATGAGGTACGTGGTCGTAAGAATGGCATCTCCCCACTGTTTAGGAAGATTGGCTTGGAAGAGCAATGAACGAAGCGACATTGAGAAGATGACTGGTGTTTGCGTTAATGAACACCATTTTGTTGAGGGGTAGAACCAACTAGTTTGATGAAGGATTCCCTTGGTAGAAAACAAGCCCTGGTCATAGAGAATTCTCGTCCATTGTCACTACGAATGATTTTAACTCTAGATGAAAATTGTGTTTCAACAAGATTGATGAAGGTGGTAAGAAATGTGCGTGTATCGATTTAGTATGTAAGAGATAGACCACGTGCATCTTGAGTAATCATCAAGCAATAGTGAGAAAATAACGTGCTCCATTGCTAAGTCTTTGGAATGTGATAGCCACCCCAAATATCAACATGAATAATTTCAAAAGGTGCTTTTGTATTGATGAAACTTATAGGAAATGGATTACGTGTTTGCTTAGCTAATGGACAAATAGAACAATCACTAATGAAACAAAAAGGTGTGTTGATGGAAAGAGAAATTACACGCAAACTATTATTAGATAAATGACCAAGTCGTTGATGCCGTAGATGAGAGTTGGTGGAAGTAGTGTTTGAAACAGAGAAACATCCAGCCTCTTGAGAAATAGTCGGAGTAGTAGAGTCCTGCTTTCTCGGTTTCCTTCCCAATCGTCTTCCTGAGCATTTGTCTTATGAACAAAGCACATACTATTAGTGAAGTGACATGGAAAAATGAGGTTTGAGTTAGTTTGGCTACCTGAAACTAAGTTTAATTTGAAGGAGGAACACACAAAGACATTGCTGAGTATGAAATTATTTGAGAAATGTACAGGTGCAATATGTGTGACACGGGCAAGGGAATGATCGAGTAAATGCACATGTCGATTAGTGACCGGAATCTTTGAGCTGTAAGGTTTTGGGGAATGCAGACCATCGTGATCAGTTGCTCCACGTATCAAAAATCCAACGAGCTCAATGGAAAACGTTTGCACATAATGTGTTACCCGAAAAGTAGTCACTTGACTTGCCATGCTACCCGATTTGGATTGATTGAGAGGTGTAAGGAGCTCTTGATATTGGGCGGTATGTAAGGTGTGGGATGGTGTCTTTGTGTGGCAGCTTTCCCGAAAGTCGATATGATGAGCTTTGGAAGAGAAGCCATAACTTGTGTTTCTTTTATCTTGAATTTCTCCTTTCTTCCGACACATATTGATGTCATATCCATTCAAACCACGAAATTACATTTGGGACGCTTTTCTGGTTTTCAAAATTGTGTCCATTGAGACCACAAAATCACATTTGAGGTGACTTCGACAATTCTCGAGAATTATGGCCTATATTGTTGCATCTATTGCACTTGAGATGTGGGTTCCTTGGTGGGTAATTTCTCACAGGGATATTGTGGGCCCTATCTATCTCAGCAACAAGTGCTACGGCGACCATCCTTCCTATGCTTTGAGTGGAGACTGACTCTTTGCTTTTCATCTTGAACAATAAGTGAATATACCTTATCGTAGGTAATGGTTCCATGAGCAAGATTTGTCCACGTACGTATGTGTAAACCGTGTTAAGGCCCAAGAAACTTTATGGTTTGCTTTTGTTGATATTCTTGTAATTCTCTTCCGACATTTTCTCCGATGTGGAAGAGGAGACGTAGTATCGCGACTATCCCATAAACTTTTCAATTTGGTATAGTATTCTCCAATGCTTACACCTTCGCATGCAATCATGGATCTCTTGCTCGAATTGGAATAGGTGCACGCTGTTGGTGTGTGAAAAACGTTCCTTTAATTCTTCCCATACTACATGCGGTATCACTATACATGACACTTTCTGCAATTTTGGGTGATATGGTGTTGAGGATCCATCCTTTGACAAGAATGTTGCAGCGAGTCCATTGTTTTATTTCTGCTTCAAGGTTTGTTGATGGCCTTTTGATAGCTCATATGCAGTATCACTATACATGACACTTTCTGCAATTTTGGGTGATATGGTGTTGAGGATCCATCCTTTGACAAGAATGTTGCAGCGAGTCCATTGTTTTATTTACCTTCAGGTTTGTTGATGGCCTTTTGATTGTGCGTCAATGAATCCTTCTTTGTTTTTGGTTATTAGAGCCATAGCGTTGCATGACTCAAATGTGATAGTTTTCTTGGTTTAAGGATTGAGCTACGTTTAGAACCATGCTTCTAGTCTGAAGTGGTGTAGATATAATGAATGGCAAGTCATCATACCATTTTGGTAAAGTAGGATTGGTATTGGTAGTTATAGACATTTTTTGTTGAATAAATTCTAAAGAACGGGATAGGTTCAAGTATATTTTAGACAATAATGACTATTTATGAAATAAATAATGTACTGAAATATGCTTAATCTTATAGAAAATGAGTCAAGGATTACAGAATCGAATAGGACGTAACCTAGGCAGGAGCAGGAACCTATTGCCTGGAGTGGTGAAACGGTATTTAATCTGGTGAAGGGGCATTAACCGGATGAAGACCGAACCGAGTGAACGATGCGCCGTTTGCTTCGGTCATGCGTACAAACGACGCGTGTCGTTGGAGTCGCTTCAGCCATTGGGCGCTGCGTGTTGGCAGCGTGTCTCAGCGCGCGTGGGAATAGGCGAGTTTAAACAAAGGCGCCGCTGGTGAGCGTGGGTGGTATTTTGGCTTGATTTTAATTGCAGCATTGCCCATTCTTGAATAATATGATGGGATGAAATTGGAATTATTTTGTGAATCGAAATTGGTTTTGGAAAACAGCAGTTGAGGAAAAATGGAAAAAAATTTCTATGAGTGAATTTTCTGGGAATTGTTTCCAAGCTCGATACCATGTAAGAATTGGATTTATTGATGATGAATAAACGAATGTTTACAACCTATTTATACAAAAGAAAAGCAAAATTGTAATAATTAAAAATAAACACAATTATGGAGATGCATGTTCTTGGACAGTCTATCCTTCCCCACCAAGTTGTTGGTGGCTGTTTCCAGTTGGTGTGTTGGTTGTCACCAGCTGGATATCATTTTCTTTAACACTGAGTTCTACTAAAATATATGCACGTTTTGATGAGTGCGATCTTCTTAGAAAACCCAATGTATTTCTAAAGGTTTCCAAACTTGTGGAGTTTTTTCTTCATGTGAAAATTTCTTAGGCTAGTATTTGTAGGTTATTCTTTTTTATGGTTCATGAAATATGACATTGAATTAATTATATCAGTATCTCTTGAATGGTTTAGCTTGTTCATTGTGCTATGATTGTTGTTGTTAGTATGGTGTGGGTCTTATGACTCCTCTCAAGCCTTTGAGATCATAATTTGTATCTCTTCTTATAAATTAAAGATATCATTGGATGGTTTTTCTATGCATGTGGAGGCTGTTTTCGTTTTTATTTTATTTTGTCTTATTTAGCCACTTGTCATTGACAAAACTGAAGTACATTTCATGCATGGGAGCCGAAGTAGATAAGTCTACCGATTAAGAAAGAACCATGATGGTCATTGAAATTGAAAATAATTTTCTGCTTGTATTTTGTTTCACTGCACGCATGTTGTACGAAACATTTATTTGACTGCAGTATTCATATATATACAAATTTTGGATTGTAAGTCTTTTTCTTTTTGTATATTAAATAGTTCGTCTTGCAAATCATGCTCCTTTTTCTATACATTATGTGACTTGAAAGGTGTGGGTGAGAGTTGCCTTCTTTTGAGTTTCTCAGATGGGTCCTTTACAACTAGCTTTATTACAACTATTGGTAATGTGTTAAATAAACATCAATTCATTAGGGATCTCCTTCTATGCTTAACTGTCAAACATATTTTAACCTCACCATATGAATTTTCACAAACAGCATTGATTTTAAGATAAGGACCATAGAGCTTGATGGGAAACGGATTAAGTTGCAAATCTGGGATACTGCTGGCCAAGAGCGGTTTCGAACAATTACAACTGGTCGGTATCATATAGGTGCTGTTTAGTAGTATTAACAATCGTAACCATCTCTATAAATCTAACTGGCTCCTTTTACTTTCTTAGGCAAATTTTACTAGTAAGAATTTTTCTTTGTTCTTTTAAATGCAATAGAAATCTTTTGCCTCTGCAGTGTTAGCTCTTTTAAAGGAAATAGAAATGCAGCTGCTATTAGTTTTAACCGACACAATTTTAATTAATCTTGCTTAGTATGTAACAAATGTCATTATCTAGTACTTACTACAGGAGTTTGAAGTTTTATTATAAACTTTCAAAAGGCTGTTCAAGGCTGCAGAAAAACTTTTTGATGACAAAAAGCATAGTCTTACATGGGTTAGACTTGTTTATTATTATGACAAAGAAAATCACGAGTTCCCAAACAAATTCAGGCTACAAGCCCATGCACATTGAGGGCTCACATCTCAGTCATTGTTGTAATACTCTGCTGTACGTCAGAAGCTTATTTTGCCACCTCACTTTGACTTGTGCTGCAAGTGCAATCTTGAATAGCCTTTTGAAGCACCAGCAAAAATATGCTACCTCTATAAATTATTTTTGCTTAATGGATATCTTGTTTGCATGTTTCTAATATGCTATTCCCTTGAGTCAGTTGCTAAACTTTCCCTCTCCTGTGTTGCAGCTTACTACCTCGGAGCCATGGGTATCTTGCTAGTGTATGATGTTACGGATGAGTCATCATATACCATTAATCACTTCATTGATGATTTCATGCCTATGCATGATTCTTCAATTGTTATGAGGTACCTCTTTTGGATGATGATTCAATCTGTCAATGGTGAATCGTCTCTATATTTACTTGTTGTCCATGGATTCTATCTTAATTCTTTTTCCCCCTTCTAACCAGACATCAGGAATTGGATTCTTAACATTGAACAGCATGTTTCTGATAATATTAACAAGATCCTAGTGGGTAATAAGGCTGACATGAACAAAAGCAAAAGGGTTCTTTGACTCATTGTCTCTGTAACATATGTTTATGTGTTCGATGAGGCTGTGATCTTCCATTTTGATGACAAGTATTCGTTTTGATTGGTTTAGACAGGCTGTGCCAACCTCGAAGACTGAGTTATTGCTGATTGTGAAATTACTTGTAAAAATAGTTGATTTTCTTGTATGCTGAGGACACTGTCTATTACAGAATGCAAAAAATAAAAATAAAAAAAAATAAATGTGGAGGAGGTTTTCTTTTCAATAGCTAGGGATATCAAGCAAAGACTTGCAGATACTGACTCAAGAGCCGAGGTACAATATACTTGAATTTTGAAGTTATTGGTTTTCTGTGTTGTTAAGGTTTTTCATTTTGTTCCCTAATCTTTTGTCGTTATCTTTCTGGACTTGATTCTTTTGTTTATTTATGAAATTTTTGATAATTATGGTTAGGGAGTAAACTAAAGGCTGTGCATGAATTCTTACTTGGACATTCTCATATAACGAGCGTTTACTTTTTCAATGGTTGCAGCCTCAGAGAATCAAGATCAACCAACCAGATCAAGCAGGAGGAGCTGCTCAAGCATCTCAAAAATCTGCGGATAAGGAAATTGCTCTGAAGTGAGATGATGAGTGACTTTTTGAAGCAGCCGTTCTGGTAGAGAAGACTGATTTTGGTACAACTATGACAATGGTGCTTGTATTTTTTTTCGTCTCTCATTATTTTACTTTTACCCTTTATTTGGGTGACAGGTAGATCCTCTCATCATAATTTTTTTTTGTATATTAGTTGATTTTTTCTGACGTTGAATCTTCCAAGGTACTTCATATTCACAGCTTTCCCATAATGTAGGCACAACTGTTGTTTCGAGTTGATTTAGTTCTTAAATCTGAAGTGCTCTTATGTGGTACCATGACTTAAACTTTCTTGCTTGGCAGACTCATTCAATTTTGACTCTAAGTTAACGAATCAAATGTTGAAATCGAGATGATGGATTTTCTGAAAGCATTATAAAGATTATGATGGTTCTTCCTCATCATCTTCTCCATCCGAGAATGGAAAAGGTTTTGTATGCACTAGATTCATGGATATGTTGTACACCTTGTTAGTTTCAAGAATATACTCCTTATGAAAACGTGTACTTTGTATTAAAAATTAATGCATACATTTAACATAATAAATGGAGAGGTTTTTTTTATCTCATTCATGAACTAAAAGTTTCTATTGAGACTTATAATTTATGATGGGGTGTTAATTTATACGATTGTGTATATTTGGGTCATTTGTATTAAATAGGTTTGTGTTCGTATTTTTTGACCAAAGTTATCATATTTTTTAAGGTTACGAAAAAATTAAATTACTTTTAATCAATTTATGTTTTTGTAATGGTAAAAAAATTTAATATATTTACGATCACTTAAAATTTAATAGATGATTTTAATTTTAAATTACTTTTAATCAATTTATGTTTTTATATTGGTAAATTTTTTTAATATATTTACGATCACTTAAAATTTAATAGATGATTTTAATTAAAAAAATAATTCATGTTGTTCAGTTAATCTTATAAATTGTAAATCGAATTGTTACTATTATAAAATTCAAAGTAAAAAAAAATTCTGAGTTGGTTTTGTAGGTGCTTGTTGGTGTCTACGTGAGTAAAAGAATGCACATGTTTTATAGAAAGCACTAAACATACACACCATTATCTCATGTATGGTTCATTCTAATTAAAAAATAAAATAATTTTTTTATTAATTATTGCGTGTTCTAATTCTAATTGTGATGAAACACCACTGTTGGATAAGGTAGGTAGGCACTAGGCTGACACTTAGAGTGCCTTCTTTGTGAGAAGTTCACCTTTCCCCCTTTAATTTGATCCCCTGCCAAGTGGATGCCATGATTGGACAGTGAAAGAACCTGTACATGATTTAAGTCGTGAAGAAGCTCAAGGTTCCGTTTGTAGTAAGAAACGGGTTTAATTACCCAAAAGAGGAAGAATGGCATAATCAAGATCCTAAGTAATGTTGTAATATTTAAGGCACCAGGTTGTTCCAAATCCCTTTGCAATGAGTTGATGTATCTTTCGTTCTGTGGTTAGCCCATACATTAAACTTACATATAGTGTTGAATATCCCCTGCATTGTTAGTGATGATCAGAAATCAGAGACATGGTAGATTATATGGGATATCATCAGGTTATATGGATCAGCTTGATGTCACAGTTTCTTAGTTCCTCTCTGTTTTTGGAAACTGGGAATAGAAGCTCCCTTGTCTTTTACATAGAAAAGTAGTGATTTCCTTTTTAATGCTATTTTATTACTTTCATTTTTTTAATATAATAGAGTAACTAGTTTTAATATGTGAGTTGAAATAAATAAATAAAAAGTTATTGCTCAAAAAATAAAATAATTTGATATAAAAATATTAAAACAATGTAATATGTCATTAATTGATCCGTTTTTTAAAATTAAATTAATAAATCATATAATTTATAATATAAAATATCAAAAAATACAAATTATTTAATATATGAAATTCTATTACATTTTTCTCTTTTAAATATTTTTGTGTTTATATTAAAATAGCCTAATAAATGATATTCAAATGATTACTCCAAAGACTTCTGACATCAACCTCCTTCAAAATAGCCTGTATATATATACACGAAAAATAATATATAATATAAAAAAATATCATAAAAATCTTCTGCAATTTAATAAAAAAGGTTATTTTGTCTTTTAAAAATAATATAGTATCATTTGATCATTTTTTTTTACAAAAATGTTAAAAAATGATAAAAATTATTATTTTATTCATGTCACAAATAAAATAATAACTATTCTGCATAAATATGGTGAGAGTAAAAAAGACTCGATTAAATGATTTTAATCCCAAAAAAATTAAAAAATTTCAAAAGGGGATATGTTTTAGTTTATTTTAAAAAATATTAAATTTAAAGTCAGAGTGTGAATTTAGTTTATTTTTAAAAAAGTATTAAATTTAAAGCCCAAAGCACTGACAATATATTCACACATTTATATTTTTTAAGCTTATAATTAGTTCTTTCTATCTTCTCCGTGAAAACTGAGTAGTAATTTTAATTGTTAAAATAATTGTAAAATTACTTATTAATATTATATTGTATTATATAAATTAATATATATTAAATTATGATAAAATGTTTTTATAGTAACTACAAATACAAGTAGTCAAGATTTGTTTCCCGATCTATAAAAAAAAAAAGTATTGTTTCCCCAACAAAAACGACATCTCTTAGCCAAAAATCTTAAATGAATATAGGTTGAAAAGTTGTACTTTAATAATGCAACTTTGGTTTAGAATATAGGATAAAAAGTTGCACTTTAATAATTTAATTTTGTTTTAAAAGTTATATATTTTTTTCTTATATTAAATATACATTTTTACAAAACATAAAAGTCAAGAAAGTGTAACATTTACCATTGATTTAGCAAAACCATGGATGTGCCACCACTCTTAATTATGTCAATATCATATGTTTCATATATGTTGAAACATTATTTGACTAGTTTAAATCACACAAAGAATGTTTTATTTTTAGATTATTATTATACTTATTTTAATATTTTTAATCATAAAACAATCTTCATATTTATTAATTTAAATTTTAATAATAATTAGTAACTATAAATTAAAATTATTATTAAATTTGAATAAAAAATATACTAAGAAATTATATAGAGATTTTGAATAGGTATTCAAAAAAATAATTAAAAAAACAATTCCTATATATAAATGAATAGTGAGCCTTTCCTTGATCATGTAAGCAGTTGTTAATATAATTTTTTTACATAGAAAATCTTTTAGTTCAGGATAGCCTGGCATGATTTTCTACATAGGAACTTTTGACAATTCCCATGATCTTTAATTAATAATGGCCATATTTTGTTGTGCTATATGCATCGTCATTTTCAGAAATAAATATCATTACTCTTTTCTTATATTAGACAAACCTAATGCACATCATATGATGGGTCACCAATAATTCTCCATCTTTTTTTTTCCTCCATTGAATACAAATTAACTGCTCTTTTTAGCCCAATAGCACCTCTTTTAACTTTATGTTATATTATCCAAAAAAATACTTTATATTATATATATATATAACTCTGTATCTCTTTCACCTTAGATTAGCCTTACGTCTTCTATTCTTTTTCCCGCAACAAAATACAAATTAAAATGGAAATTGGATTGAGTTTAATTAGGACAATCACTTGTGTAGTTGTGCTTGGCCACTACGTACGTTCATTTTTGAAAAGTCATGGTGATGCTTTCGGTGGCCATTCAATTGAAAGAAATAAAAAAAAGTAGAAATTAAGGAGCTGTGAGTATTCATGAGAGTTATTCTGATACCATATAAAATAATTATGGTTAAAATAGAAGAGTAATAATTGATGATTATTATTAATAGTGATGACTCTTAAATACATGTAAAAACATACCAAAAAAATGGATGGTTAGCAAAATAAGAAATGTATATTATTTGGACAAACATATATACCGATGTAATATGCTTCTTTTAATATAAAAATAAGAATAAAATTTGGTTTTTAATACAGAGATTTTAGAAATACAAAAATATATAAATGTGTATGATTAATTGAATTTTGAAAAATATGTTACTAAAAATGATATATATATTAATAAAAATATTAAGATATTATTTAATTTTTTTATAATAATATAAAATATTAATAATAGATATAATATAAATGGTATTTCCTATTTACCTTGAATAATTAGATCGAGACATTATTCATTGATCTTAAATCGTTTCAAAATTTCGTTCTATTAAAATAATATGAATCATTGATTCTTGTGCAATACATTTTGAATTGAAAGGTTTTTATCAATTTTCAAAAAGTTGTATGAAACTTGCTTGAATTGGATCATTTCAATTTATATTTTGAAAATATACTTACTAAATTACTTAATTTATTGATTGATAATAAACTTAGATTTTTGTATCCAAGAAAGATATCAATAATTTCTACTCGAATTTTATCACATATCATTTACACCATAACCCCTAATAAAATTAAAATAAGAGTTCTAGTGAAATAAAAAAAAAACGACATCAAACCAAAAATATTTTCATTCTTATCTAATTCTCCTTTAATAGTAACATAAAATAATGGATGTAAAAATCTACAACATATCGTGTCCTTCAAATTTCACGTTGATACGGATATAATATGTAAAATTATTAAGTATAATTGTTATTAAATAACAACTAATATAACATGCAATAATTTATTAGAAAAAATTTAACATTGTTCAATATTTGTTTTTTTCTACTATCAATTAGCTATATAATATTTACATCTGATAAATATTCAAAATATAAATATTTTTTAAAACAAAATGTGTCACAAGTATAATTTTTAATAAAAATCAACACCATTTTAACCAATTTAATTAGAGCGAAGACATTACTCCCCGCCCCAAATGTATTTATGGTTCCTTGTAGGGTAGAATATTCAGATTGGCACTACAATTAAAGCAAGCACTGCACTGTAGGAGGAGGCCTATATATAAGAGGGCAATTAGGAGACAGTACCGAGTCTACCGACGATATATAAAGCACAAGGAAACAAAATGTAGTGTACATTAGGATAATGGAATTAGAGTGGTCTCATTATGTTTTTGACCATGGCTTACTTTTTCGCTGAATTTCTTATAACTAATAGCGTTTACAGTCACCTTCAATAATTCAAAAGCATTACGATTTACACATTTCATTTGTTTATTTATTCTTTTAAATAATAAAAATAATATATTTAAACTTATAATAATAAAAATAACATAAATTTATTCAATTTATATATTTTTACTATTTATAAAAAAATCAACCTACAATTTTAATTTAATACATAGTAAGTTATTATCTTTTCAATCTATTCAATACTAAAAATCTTTTGATTAAAAAAAATTAATATTATTAAAATTTATTTTTGTTATTATAAATTATATGGGTTTTGATTTATGTAATTTTTTTATATCTTTCCTTTTCTAATTTCACATATAATTGTTTTTTAGTAAAAAAAAAAAAAATCTTATTGCCATATGCAGGGCAGGCAATTTCACATATATATAATTTGGAGTATTATTATTTATAACCTTTTGTCCTCTACAATCTTAGATGATAAAATCGTATTGACATGGAAACAATATTGAGAATATTTCTGAATAATTTTACTATTAAGGCTTGACGACACAAGACAATTTCCTTAATAAAATTTATAAATACAAATCAGAATAAAGTACAAGAGAAAATATTTGCATGAGAATTAGAAATTCTGATAGAATCAACCAAAGCTATTCCACTTAACCAACCACCTAAACTATGGACACGACTTAAATTTATTGATAATTATTGGTAAGATTCGATTTTTATTTTCTATTAATTTAAGCCTTATTATATCTATTAATTAATAACTCTCTTGTTTGTTTGTTGGTTTATTTTTTTTTTCCCAGCACGTAAGTAGTGTGCATTTTTTTTTCTTTTTTTGGATCGAAAAAGAGAACACGTAAGTAGTGTGCATTGAGGGGTAAGCTTTACATTCCATGCTGGCTAGATATACCTGTGGTTTTTGTGCACATAATATTCTTAGTTTTTTGGATTGAGGGTATTATTTCCGGTAATTTATATAAGTGGAGCACATAATATTCTTAGTTTTTTTTTTTGTGCACGTATATATTTTTACGTTTATAAAATTAATATTAAAATCTTATTGATTATTGTTGGTTAAAAAATAAATTATATATTTTATTAAAAAATAAAACTTTAATATTAATTTTATAAAAATAATGTAACTTACATATTCCATTAAAAAACTACAAAATTTATACGCTATAATTATGTAAACTATGAGAAGCCATTTATACCCTAAATTGGAAATTAAATTTTTTTTTTGCTAAGAGAAAGAGAGAAGCGTTAAAGGTATAACGTAAAGTATAACAATATATCAGCGCATTATACGTATTTTCCATAAGCAAAAAAGGAGCTTTTAAATGTATCTTTGAGTCGTACGTGTTTGTAAATAATTGATTACAAGTTGTATAAAAGTGTTGCTAGTAGTCTGTTGTGACTTGTGATCAATTGTAACCGTTATCTATACAGAGCTTATTGGAATTACTACCTTACATTTAGATATTTATAGTTCTGTACCCACTATGTTTAGTGGATAGTTTTAATATTTTTCTTATACATAGATTTTTAGATGATCTAAATTAAATTGAATAAATTTAAAGGCTGAAAACAAGTTTGTATTTGGATGTAATGATGTATTGTAGAATGAGCCAAGGTTAGAGATGAAAATAGATCCTGTTGTTTAAAAGATTTAATTTAATTTAATTTGTTTTGATATCATATAGATCAAATCATATATTAATTCATAGATATCTATGGGTTTATCTGAATTAAACTAAAATATTACTTAATTTAGATTAATAAACTAAAAAAATAATAAGAGAATAATTTATAAAATAGGAAAAAACTTTTATTTTTTTAGAATTTTTTTATTTATATATAATAAATATATTTTAATTTTTATTTAACTTTTTTTTAATGTTATAATCATATATTATTTGAGTTAATAAAAAAAATAATTATGAATATAATATATTTGAGTTAATAATTTAAATTAGAAAAAAATTATCATTTATAATAATTATAAGAAGAAGAAAATAATTAGAGTTAATAACTATTAGATTGATAAATAAAAAAATAAATTTTTTAATATCTATTTTAGATTAATAAATAAAAAAATAAAATTTGAGTTAATAACCTAAAATTTAGGAAAAAATTATCATTTATAATAAATATAAAAAGAAAAAAATAATTATGAATATGATAGATTTGAATTTTAGTTTAATAAATTTTGATTTAATAAATTTTAAATAATAATAGATAAATTTATGAAAATTTTAAGAGAGAAAGTTAGATGTATAAAAGATAAGAGAGATAAATTTTAAAATTGATTATTCATAAAAAATATAATTTTTTTAAATAAATAATTGTAAAAATTAAAAAAATATATTAAAAATGTGTGATTCTTTTAGTTTTAAAATTATAGTTAAAAAGATTTAATTTTAAATTAATTTGTCTCAGATCCATTTTAGTTCAATCTTATCCATTGATTTTTGTACTTAGATCATGATTTGTTTTGATATGAAAATAATCAATTTTGAATTGATCTAGGGTGAAGTATATGAAACAAATATCCATAAATCTAGATTGATGGATTTTTTTTCCAACCCTAATCGAGCTCCTTTTATGTTACGTATATTTTGATAAATTTAAAAGTTAGAACCAAGTACAAGATTCTAAGTATTCTCTTATTTTTTATTACATAAACAAAATATCCTCCTTTCCTCCCTCAAATAACTTAAGAAAGACATCCTCGAATCCTGATCAGAGTAGAGTCTAAATTAAGTATCCCCAAATAATTAATATTTGAGATAATAATCTTGAGAATTGTGCCCACCAAAAAGAATTGTATAAAGAATGGAGCTTATAGCTACATTTCATTAAAAAGGCTAAAAGTGTAATCTAAGTTGTTTAATCTTGCAGCCAACCTTTTAAGCAATTATTATGGTTAGATTTATCATGAAATTTTTTGTATCCAAAATACAGTAGTCAAGAATGTTAAAGTTCATAGAAGGGCCTTCTATATAAATACAACAATTGTACCTAACACCATATACCATCCCATGCATGAAGTTTAGAGTCTAAAATAAGTGTGACGCGTAGTGAGACTGAGAGAATAAAATAATGGAGAAACAAGGACAAAACAGCTTGTTTGAAAGAGCGAAACCATTAATGGGTGTTATATTTTTGCAGTTTGGTTTTGCAGGAATGGATGTTCTTTCTAAGGCTGCTTTAAACCAAGGAATGAGTAACTATGTCTTTGTTGTCTATCGTCATGCTGTTGCCTTTATAGTCATTGCTCCTTTTGCTCTGATTCTTGACAAGTTTGTCTCTCTTTCTATTTTCTTTATTTCATACATATAATCTTCGGTTTCCTCTACTCTTCAAGGCTGAGCCTTTTTCTTTTGTCCATTTGACCACCTTTCTAACAGAAAAGTGAGACCCAAGATGACCCTTCCAATCTTCATCAAGATAGTACTTCTCAGCTTACTTGAGTAATTTTCTGAATTGTGGGACAAATCTTTTTTTACCTAAAAATGTTTTTGCTGTCATTAATTTCAATATTGTTGTCTACTTTTCAGGCCAGTCATCGATCAGAACTTGTATTTTTTGGGTATGAAGTATACGACAGCTACGTTTGCTGCAGCTATGACCAATATTCTTCCTGCAATTACTTTTGTAATGGCTTTTATTGTTGGGTAATCCTTAGTTAGATCAGCAATACACTTGAGCAGCTTCGTACATTTTTGGTTCAAAAATCTTTACTTACGTCTAACGTTTCATTCTTTCTTTCTTTTTCCAATAGGCTTGAGAAGGTAAAAATAAAGAGGATGCGAAGCCAAGCGAAGGTGTTTGGTACGGTAGCAACAGTAGCAGGAGCTATGGTCATGACGTTGGTTAAAGGACCAATTTTGGAGTTTATTTCCTCAAAAGAAGGAACTGCATACGAATCTCAATCGGGAGGGGCAGTTGTTTCACATTCAATTAAGGGTTCGCTAATGCTCATAATTGGCTGTTTTAGCTGGGCTTGTTTCATGGTTCTGCAGGTAAAATTCTGAACAAACATACAACCATACCCTTTATGCTAAGTTTGATACACTCGGAATCACAAATACCTATTCTTTCTTTATTGTTTCTCTAGGCAGTCACATTAAATTCATACCCTGCTGAACTCTCCCTCACGGCTTGGATATGTCTGTTCGGTACACTAGAGGGGGCTGCTGTGGCATTCGTTATGGAACGAGGCAACCCTATGGTCTGGTCTTTTAAATGGGGCGTCAAATTATCGGCAGCTCTTTACAGTGTAAGTAAACTAACTCTACCATTGAAGCTCTCTAACAGAAACAAAGCAAATCTACCTAGACTTTTAAGGTACCTTGGTATTAAGATACACTGCGTGAAAGAAACCTGAAAACCCATCCTGTCTTCACATCACTTCTCAAACCCCAAACTAAAAGCGACAATTCCTAGCATTAATCATATTCTACCCATAAAAGATGTTAATATTTGTATAATAAATTGTGTGCAGGGCATAGTGTGTTCAGGACTCACTTACTATATTCAAGGAGTAGTGATGAGAGAAAGAGGCCCTGTTTTTGTGACAGCTTTCAGTCCCCTATGCATGGTCATCGTTGCTGTCATGAGCTCCTTCATTTTGGGCGAGCAAATGTACCTTGGGAGGTACATCTATTAAACCTAGTCACTACATCATGACAGTTGGGGGAAAAATATTGGCTAATTTGATCAATTTTACAGGGTAATTGGTGCCACAATCATAGTTGTAGGCCTATACCTGGTGGTGTGGGGTAAAAGCAAGGATTATAAAACCCAGACTCCAAAAATTGACGTACAAGTAGCATCGGTTAAAGAACTAACAGAAGAGGCAGATTATAGCAGAAGGGAGTCGAGGGACGATTCCAGCCATGAAGCCATTACAATTGCATGTGGTGCAGAACTGAACCAGCCAGCAACTAATAAATAATACCAAAACCACATCTAATTACATGTCTGTTTTCCTCGCAAATCATTACAACTGTAGTCAACAACATTATGCACTACTCAAATATAGCTAACTTGTTCTGTACTAGAGGATTTCTATTCAAATGTCAATCTTGCTGAGTGAATGAAAGAATCTCAACCTAACATAGTGATTCAAGAGTTTTTTTTTTTCCTTCTATTCACCACCACTATGGGTAGAAATTATGTAGAAAGGAAATGAAAAAAGAGAAGACGAAACTAATCATGCTCATGAACGCATTAAAGAAGAGTGAACCAATCCACTGATTTCAATAGTGATTTCCATTTCACAGCAAAAATAATAGTGCCTTCCATTTAGCTGGTACAATGTTTCAATCTTGCATAGGTATTTTGCATTTGAACACTATCTTCCATCAAAGCAATAACGTATTTTTTTGCTGCAATAGTAATTTCACATAGCAATAACACCCTACTGGATAATTGAACCCTGTAAGTATGGCTCTAAAACGTTAATATCTGAAACAGGAGAGGTTAATTAGCAAATTGGTAGTTTGACACAATCCAATTATAAAAGGTGAGTCATAGAGCTCAGCTACTTAGCAGAGGATTGGGAGGAAAGTAAAAGAATAACATAAACATACGAGATATTACATCTGATATATTACATCTTGATGGCAAGAGCACCTAGCTATGTAAAGCTGTGATATAAAGTGAGGACCAAAGATAATACGAACAAGAAAAAACTGATTTCAAAAGTTCCTTTCTGAAAATAAAGTTAGCCTTTGATAGTTAGATCGGTACAGCTATGAACTCCAACATCCAGCGATTTGACAAAAAGATTCTCTCTTAGTGTAAGGTTCAAGTTCATCCATCAGTTTTACCATTCCTCATCCCTATAGCAGCCCTCTACGTGGTGGTGGAATGAAAAATTGAGTTCAAGGTACAGTCAACAAGAAACAAGTTTTATGCACAAAATGGAGATTCTACTTGGCACTTGTACAAGCATGATTATGAGAATTGTGTTCCCTCCTCCTTTCCATATATGCGTTGAAGTTCACGTGTTGCAGTTAAAAAGGATTCTGAAAAGGGGGTGCAAGAACAAAAAAAGTTGTAATCATTTTGATAGTGATCTAGCAAAAGCGGAAACACGAGATGACTAGATGATGGCCCAACCTTTCCAAATTTGGAAAGCCTTCTGATTGATTGCTGAACCAGTGATAATTTGAATGACTTCAAACAATATATTTTGAGGTGTGCTCCTGAGCTCTTGCACAATCCCATAGATTGTCTTTCCGTTCTCAAAATATATGTGATTATTTGGGTGTTTTGTTTTACAACCAGCATGACGCTCAAATTCATACGCATTGATCACCTACATTGAGAACAAATACCCTGTTGAATCATCATCATAAGCATAAATTCATTTAAAATATAAAGTTAATCATAATGAACTTACCTTAGAGAAATTACATGATTGACAACCGCAAGAATATCCAGAGCCCTGTACTACACCGCGAAGCTCCTTCTAACATGCACAGAAAGAATGAGACATGTCACCACTCACCACAATGAGCTGATATTGCAAGACCAACTGATGATAAAAAAGATTTACCTCACGTGACCAAGCCATGTACTTTACAGGAACCCCATCTAGCATACCAGTTGATAGCAAGCTTCGGACATTTGAAGGGAAATTGTTTGGTACAGATTTCCTAGTCATTTTGTGGTCATCTTTCTTTTTAGGTAAGCTCCCAATTCCAGAAGCAGTTATCTGTGAAGTATTTAGAAGTGCATTAGAGTTCGAATTAACCAACTTTTGCATATTGGTTGCTTCTGTTTGTTGAGATGAAGTTTGACCCAGCAGTAATTTGTAATTAGATATGAGCCTTCTTGAGGTATTAGCATCATCATCATCATCTAAATCACATCCCCCAAATGATATGATAGTACTTTCTCCCTTATTATAAGAATGACCAATTGATAGCATATTGTTGTCACTCTTACCGTAAGCATAACCCATTGATACAGTACTCCCATGTCCCTTACTGTAAACATGACAGGATGATATGTTACTATCATCTGCTCTATTGTAACTTTGACCCTTAGACATGATATCGTTGTCACCCTTGCTGAAGCTCTGATCTGTTGGCAATGGGTTACTACTATGTTTATATGCTTGACCCATTGATAAGCTACCCTCTTCCTTGTTTAAAGTTTGTGCCATTGACATGAAATTGTTATCTGTCCCACCATAGGAAATTTCCAATGGCATGACACTGTCATCTTCTTCGCTGTAAGTGAGACCCATTGATACAGAATGGGCGTCCACATTGTTGAAGGCATGAGTGGCTGACATTGTGTTTTCATTCTCTCTAGAATAACTGTGTCCCACTGATAGATTCATGAGATTCTCAGAATCCTTAACCTGGTTCACTTTGACTTTTCTAAACCCACCATAACTGAGGCCTGATCTAGGATCTTCAAGCGTATGAGACATAGATAAACTGAATGAAGGATCATTTCCAAATCGATCATCATTAACTTCTCCATTGAAAGTCATTTTTTCTGTGCTAACGGAGGAAAGATTCCTGTCAAACAACTGTTCAGAAACATGGCCACCAAATGATTGAAAATTTGGAGCATTACCCCATGGAGAAATGTTAGAGTTCAACATTCCTGGGAATAGATTACTGTTTGGAACTTCAACTGCCTGCTTCTTGTAGGGAAATAGCTCTACCTCAGGACCATCCATGAAACACTGATGAGAACGCTTTGGCTCAATTCTAGAAGAAGAGCTTTCATATGTCAACTCATTATCACTTAAGCACCCACCCTTTGCCATCCAAAAGCGCTGATTCTGGAAGGACTTTCCCAATTAACAGTCAGAAAGATGTAAGCATAAAAAAAAACAACTTGTGAATCATTTTAATCTTATTATTATTATTCAGGTTCTGATTACTGTCCAGTAATAGTTACATGTAATTATTTTCTGCCCACTTATATCTTATATCCATGATCTTTTATGTTTGAAGTTGTTGTCAAACAACTCTCCCAAAAGCTTAAGCTATTGGGAAAATTATGAACAATACTTTATACATTTATCACTTCCCTACAAGTGTTAGCTTCATGCACTATATAGATCAAACACTTCCAATTAAACAATTGAAATTATTAGATCTTGAACACAAGACTCCAACTTTGATACTATGTTAAAATTTATTAAAAAATCAACTTTTCTAAAAGCTTAAGCTATTAGAATAAAAACCAATAATGTTGTTATATATTCAATCACTCCCCACAAGTATTGACTCTATACACCACGCAAGTCAAACACTTACAGTTCAATAATTGGGGTTATTGGGTTTGAAAACAGGACTTCTAACTCTAATACCATGTTAAAGTGTGTTGAGTAACCAACTCTTCCAAAAACTCATGCTATTGGAAAACGGGTTTTAAATACTTTATACACTTATCAGTTTCTTACCTCCCATATGATAAGTTATTAATCATAGATGACTGGAGGCATCAAGCCAGATACAGTAACGACAAGAAAACTTCAACTGTTAGACATCAAACAAACGTATAAATAACATGTTATGATCAATAAATTCATTTGATTCACTAAATGTTTAAGCGACAGATTATTACTCAGTATTCTCACAAGAACACAAAAATGAGTACTTTTTCAAATACAAAACACAGATTTATGCAAGTTTGAAATTCAAAGAAGACATAAAAATTCAAGATAAATATAAGAACTCCTTTAAAACAAAGATGCCGCCGAAAATTTCTCCAAATCTAAAGCACAGGGAGGAATGAACATACCATTGCAACATCCCATCCCAACAAAAAACAAAAAAAATAAATAAAATGGTCAAATTGGCAGGAAAAAAAGCATTGGAAGTTCAAAACCATAATTGATAACATAATAATATACAAATATACCATTTTCAGTGCTTCACTTCAAATTTGGTCAACTGAGGTTCCTGTGCCTTTCTGTCGATACAGAGTTCAAATATCACAAACAGAACACGTGAACATTCAAATGCTTAACTAACTTTTACTTTTACATGCCCTCCTGACTCCTGAGTTATTATGCTTCAATAAAAAAAAAGAGCAGGAAGTACACTATTAAAAAGTTATGATTTCCCCAGCATAAAAATTACATGGATGATATGGTCGATAACCTATTAAATATACGACACTCAAAAAGGAACTCGGAACAGTGAATCGACCATTTTAGATTCTACATGCATAACTCCAATGCAATTAAAGAGCATACTCTAAATCATAAAGCATGTACCATACGATTAAACAAAAAAGAAAAGATCTTCCTTCCGATTTTCTTTCTTTTTTTGTCATTTTTAGTTTATCAGGCAAACAAATGAATTAGAATGCCAAAAAATACAACGATACCCGAGCCCTAAAACTCTGTAGCACACTCCAATGCATTAGCCACACGGACCTGAGATAAAAACTCTGGGTGACCGGTAAGATCCGTGATTGAAGATTATAACACTATCCGGCAGAAATTGTTCAAAAACCGTCGGTGTTTGTACGGATGGGGATGGCTGCGAGATCTATTGCAGTCTCGGAGAAGGATCTTAAGCCTTGTCACTTTTTGGGGTTGGCTGTTGTAAAGAATAATTTTTATAAAGTACAGAAAGATATGCTATATATGCATACGAGAAACTCTTATATTCTACTCGAACGATACATGTTATTATTATTTTTATTAAAGAAAATAATAATTCATTCGTTGAAATAAAAATATATCAAATTAAGTTCGAGTTTTATTCTTTAATTTTTTTAATTTTTTAAATATATATGACTATTTACATCAATAACATGATAAATTTTTAATCTAAATTGATCATTTATAGTTTTAGATATTCACTTTTTAAACTACATAAATGCTTAAAAAAAGATCTAGATCTAGATCTAGATTGAAAAATAAAATAAATTAAAACATAACAAAGCATGTTTAAAATAACCATTAGATTTAAATCTGATGAAAAAAAAATTATACTAGATTGAAATTTAATTGAAAACAAAACTACATTATATTAAAATATAAGTATAATTTACATATTATAATTTAAATTTATCGAGACAAATTAAAGATTTATTGAATAAAAAAAGAAAGATGGTTATGAGTTTTTCGATACATGTTATTTATAAATTATCAAATATATCAACTTTTAATTTATTGAAAAAAATGTATTTAATCTAATGTTACTATTAATTTAAAGATTTTTATTTATTTTTAAACAAATTTAGTAGATACTGGGCTTATTTCTTTTCAAAATTTTCTACAAATTCATTAGTAAACTTTTAAATCTAATAATTTAGTTCTTAATTTTTTTTAATTTTACATAGAATTTTTAAAAAAATTTAATCTTATAATATAATTTTTAAATTTTTAAAATTTTACATATAGATCATATCTTGACTATTAATATATATATATATATATATATATATATATATATATGAGTTAAAATTGTAAAATTTGAAAAATAAAGAGTATGATTTAAAAATTTATGAACATATGTGTAAAGTTTTAAATCGTACAATCTAATCACCAAAAATTTTAAATTTTATGTATAAGTTTTTAAATTTTTAAATCCAATAATTTGATCTTTAATTTTTTAAAATTTCACGTATAAAGATCTTAGCTACTAAAATATATTTTAATGTATCAAAATTTTAGGATATATAAGTGAATTTTTAAAAATTTAAAATTAAATCATATGATTTAAAAATTTAAGAATTTATATATAAAGTTTTAAAAGTTTGAAAATAAAATCATATATTTCAAAAATTTGAAAATAAAATCGTACATTTTAAAAATTTGAATATTTATGTGTGAATTTAGTTAAATCTTAAGAACTAATAATATAATTTTATCTTGAAAATAACATGTAATGTTAAATTTCATATAATATGTATCATTTTATATTATCTTTATCAACTGAATAAATAAAAAATTAGATGCAAGTTATTAAATGCAACACACGACATTAGGACATTTTTCTTACAAATATGACAAATTTACAACCAATTTAAGTTGAAATATAAAACATAATTTCCCATATAAAAATGAAGTATAAAGATTGCACATATAAAAATGAAATATTAAGATATATATCCAAGATTACATGTCAATACCTTAATATTATATGCAGAATCTCTCCTTGCATACTGATGTTTTGAATTACGTGTTCATGTTAATTTTGTTTCCCAAAGGAGGAAAAAAATTAATTACACAAAATCAAATCAATATAAATATAATTAAACAAAAAAAGCAACGATTTCATCTTCAGTAACAACCATAACTACCTAAGGATTCAAAAAACAAAATTTCTAACAATAAGAGCCACCAACAAACACTTTAAAATAAGTTTATAAAATTTACCAACTAATCTAACATCATATTAAACATAAGTAAACAATAATCATTATAAAGCCCAATAAAAATACCATAGTTAATGTCTAACTATTTAACTAGAAACCATAGTGATACATGAGACTCATTTTTGTAAAATTCTATATTAACCAAAATATTTGTGTTCGTGTTAAATTTTGTGTATTCATACTTTTGGAATTGTTTTTGCTATTATTATTGGAAAGTTTTATTTTTAAAAATACTTGATCATTAAATTATAAAGATAAATTTTAAATTATTTTGTTATTAATTTTTTTATTCTAAAAATATCAATCTCCTAAATTTTAAAGTTACATTAAAAATGTAATATGTTGCGAGTAATTAATAACTAGCGCTAATTATATAATAAGATGTACTTATCAAGTGATAAAAATAATTTTTTTTTCTATATGGATTAATGGTGCACGATCACTTTTATTGAGCATCAAGAACTGGTTCGATCTGTTTGATGGAACAAACTCCCATAATTCAGAAGACTTTTTTTAAATAGAAGAAGCATATATTAAATATTTTTTAATAAATTAAAAAAATGTATATGAGGTTCAAATTTAGATTTATAATAATAAGATATAAAATCATATTACCAAAATCACGTTTGAATCCAAAATACAGAAGACATTTTAATGTATTGATTTATAAAATGATAATTACGAACATGAAATTAAAATAGTCTTACATTTTTTGTGAGTTTAAATTTAAAACGAATTTTGTTTAAGTTTGTTATTTTTAATAAAAATATATTTTAAATTTGTTCTTATTAGATATTGTAATACAAATTTATTATTTTAATAAAAAAAATCATAAAATCTATTTTTTTAAAATAATAAATTTCCAATACCCACTTTTTTAAAAAAAAAACACTTATGTTATAAGAAACTTGTGCTATTATTTTTTCTGAAATTGATTATGACGTGTGGGAATAACTGTAAATATGAAAGTTGATCAGTATTATAAAACTAATATTAATTTATAATTTTTTTACCCAAGATATTATCATAAAAGAATTATGAAAAGTTAATCACAAAATTAAATAATATATATATATATATATATATATATTTCCTTATTTTAATATTTTTAAAATTAAATTTAAAATTTATGTTGATATTGAAATAAAAATTGATATTTTATAATGTAATTAGTTTATAAATAATATATATTTATTTATTTAATTTTATATTTAAATTTTAAAGTATTTTTTTATCAAACATACTTTGTATGTGATTCTAACATGTAATTTAAAATGAAATTATGAATTAATCTTACGGTCAAAAAATTAAATGAATCACAATGTATTTTTATTAGTTCATGTTAAATATTAGTAAATTAAAAAATATTCTATATTTTATTTAACCAATGTAGCAAGTGCAGCAACTAAAAGAAAAGTAAAATTTTAGAGCAACGTAAATCAATTTATTTATTTATTATTTTGTAAAAAAAATACCATCAAATTTCTTTATATCATGTCATTTGTACTATTTAGTCTCTTATATTACCATTTATTTTATAAAAATAATTAATTAAAGATAAATTATATTATTTTAATGATTTTTTTATTAAAATATTATTATTTTTTATCAATTAATTAAACATAATTATAATACAAATTTTTAACAATAGTAAAATAACAATTAATATAAAATAAAATTCACAAAATATTTATTTTTAATATTTTTTAATTTGAACAATTTATTTTAATATTTTATAAATTTTTAATTTTTTAAAAATTAAAATATATATATTTAAATATCTTTTTGTTTGAATTATTTATTTATTTTTCTTAAACTATTTTATATTAAATTTATTTTATTATTGTTAACGATTCATATTTTAATTGTGTTTTAATTACTTGATAGAAAACAATAATATTTGAAATAAAAAAAATTATTAAAATAATATAATTTATTTTAATTGATTATTTTTTACAAAGTTAATTAGTTAAATGATACTGTTTCTAATATAATAAAATAAAATGCATAAATAACATAATATAAATTCTATGACATGTCATCTGTATTGTATATTCTTTAAGGTAATATATTTGTACTTAATATTTCTATCACTTTTGTAATTAAAAAAGCTATTAAGGGCTTAATTTAGGGAGGGAAATCATTGGCTGTGTTTAAGGACAATTATTTGCTAAAAAAATTGGGAAATGTTTAACTTGTGACAAGCTTAAAACATATGTTTAAATGTTACTTAACCAAGCTTTGTTTTGATCACACTTCTAAGTGAATCTCGCATCTCTACCAAATAAACTAGCAATTTTTGACATATAATTTAGTAATAAATTAATTTAAACTTTTTTTTTTAATTAATTTCTACTTCGGCCATCTAATTTTAGCCATTATTTCTCATGTATTTAGTAGTGTGGGTTCAAATTTCCCCTAAATATACATGATTGTTTGCGTAGAGATGTTAATTTCCTACATGGAGGAGAAATTTGTAAAAAAAAATTAATTTTAGAACCGACAAGGAATGAGTCCATGGGAAGCAGGGTGAACGTTTTTTTAAAAAGTATATTATATATTTATATAAGTTTGTAGCTAAATTTAATGGGTTTTATTGAAAAATGCAAATTATATAATTAAATTAATACTTTAATAATAAAATTATAATATATGTATAAAATAATAATTATTTTAAAAATCGTTAAAATAACAAAATAATTAATTTAAAAATAACTATTATTTGTATTCAAAATTTTAAGTTTATTATATTTAATTATATATTAAACGTATATAATATAAGTTTTATGTTGATTAGTTTATGCTATTTAATATATAATTTATATTACGTTTTTTCGTTAGTTTGAAATTTGATCTACTAAAAAAATCTCAAAACTTTGATAGAGAATCCCCATCTCTCGGACAATTATTTAAACGGGTGGTGAGGATAACATTCCAGCACACGCTCCCACCCTCGCCTTGTTGACATCCTTATATGTATGTGTGATTAGTGTGAATGTAATTATTTTTTAATAATTTGAGCTTTAAATAATATGTATATATTATATATGATTAAACTGATCCTTAAATACCATACTAATTATATATAATATGTACATATTATATATACACACTACATGGAGTATATATAAACACTATATATATTAACTAAGTTATTTTAAAATTAATTAGATTATTTACCAGCTTTCAATCAAAAGTAAAAGAAAATTTAATGAGGGACAATCACAAAATTGTAATCCCTTATTTCTCTCTTATATATATATATATATATAATAAACAGAAGACTAAATAATATTTTAAATATAGATATAGTTTACTATAAGTTAAGTAGAAAAAAAAATTCTTTTTTTTTTACTTTAAGCTTTAAAGCAGCTATATTAAATAAAAGCCTATAATTCAAGTAGAATGGTAATAAACGTAATGCTCTATATTATTGAATATGGATTTAAATCTCTTTTTTCTTAATTTAAAATTATTAATGAATGTGTATTATAAAAGGAATTGTCCATCAATAAAAAAACTCTATCAAATGAAAAAAGTAAATAAAGAAACTAAAACTATTAAATAAGTATAGCATATCTATCGGTAGTAATAAAAAAAGAAACCTTATCAAACAAAAAAACAAAAAAAAATTCAATGAAAATAAAACCATAAAGTAAATAAATATAGATTAATAGATGCATAAAATTGATAAGTATAACTCTACCAAATAAAAAAAGAAAAAGAAAAAGGGTATAAAAAAATCAAATAAATGGTTTTTATCTATTCTTTATTATATAGATCGCATTATTAGGAAATAAAGCAACTATAATTGCAAAACAAAAAATTATTTAACTGCCCTAAAATTGTTAATAAAATAATAAATATTTTTTTCATTCTTTTCTAAATTGACTTCTTTAAAAATGCTTGGAAATTTTTTTTTTTATTTTCCTTCTATATTCTTTCTTTTTTCTAAACTAACTGCAATTTATTAAAAAAAAACTACACTAAATACAATTTATTAAGATTAAATTGCTAACAATTTCTTCAAAGTGTTTGTGATTGGATTTACGTTATTATTTAAAATAATAACATTATTCTTATAAAAGTAGTTTCGATTATTTAAATAATTAGTTAAATTTTGATACATGACATAAACGTAGAAAAATATACAATTATTTTTTAATTATGTCGAATCATGACCAATTTCATGCACTTTCTTAGCGTACAAAACCAATTTTTTTAATTTTAATTTCTTAAAATTGTTTTTATTATTAAAAAAATTATTTTTATTTCTTTACTTATTATAATTATTATAGAATTTATTATTTGTTACGGTTAAATTCAAAAAAATCTTTCCAATAATATAACAAATTGTTTTCTTTTTTTTTTCAAATTATTTTTTAATAAAAATAACTATTTAATTTTTAATTTTTTTATATTGTCTTCAAAAATTAAAACAAACTTTTCGATCTAAATTTTAATTATTCGTAAAAAATTTCATTAAATTCTTCGATTAAATAATCAAAAGTTCAACAAATATTATATTCAAAGTAAATATTTAATGGTTTTTTTAATCATATAGGTTATATATTTATTCTCCTTTTTGTCTAGTGTAATTTTTTTGGCCAATAAGCAATTTTTTTTACTAACATTATCAATTTTTCTTGTCAATAATGATGATTTTCCATGCTAGAATTGAAAATTTGTATATGTTACAGGTTCCAATCAACTTGTATCGTTAAAATCAAAATCATAAGAGAAATTGAAATTTTACGATCCCATTACTTAACTAAAGGAGAGGTTCACACGATTATTTTCCGATATATAAGTACATTAGTATGGTATCTTTAAAGTGCTCCAATGAGTGCTAAACGTTTCAATGATTCGGTCATTCCTATTTGGATCTATACTGGCCTCCTAAATTATAAATTTTATTTTTATTTGTAAATATTTATGAAGCTTTCTTAGAGTTTTTAAAGTTACTTGTATTAAGACATCTTTAAATTATCAATGAAAGTATTTTTTTTTATTGTGCTAAAAAAATACTATTAGTAAATTAGTGGGTGATAAATTCACGAGAATTAAAACATTCTACGATAAAATAATAATAATATAAACATGTTAAATTAATAACTCCATTAGAATTAATGACATACCTCGAACTCGACATAAGCAAGTTCCATAAAGAAAAATTCGAAACAATAAGAAATTTGACACCCGATCTACAATATACAAAACGAATAATGAATGACAAGCAAAACCTATTCTACTAGGATAATATTTTTTGAATATTTTTAGTAAATAATAAAACTTCTTTTCAGTTTCTCCTTATACCTGAATCTACACCTTAGACGTTCAATTTATCTTATTTAATTATATATATAATATAAATTTATACTAATATTTTAATTTTTTGTAGCTTTTTAATCAATAAACACTCAATTATTTTTCCATAATGATTTTAATCATAATTTTTTTATTATTATATATCTACAATAAAATGTGTACATATTATCATGTATAAAATAAAATTTTCTATCTATTTAAATTTAATAAATTTATTACTTGTTAAAAAATATAAAAAAAAATATGTTAAATTTATTAAAGTATGTGTAAGAGTAGGTGAAAGTAAACAGTACTCTTAATATATATTTTATTTTCTTTCATTTATTTTAAGAATTTAAATTATTAAGTTTTAAAAATGTATTTAACATCCAAAAATTATATAAATAGTCAAAATGATAGGAACATATATTTTACTGAAGTAAATGAATTTGAATCAATTTCAGTAATTTTAGTTAGTACGCTTTTTATTTTGTTAGCCATATAAATTGTGAAAAACAAATCTCTATTCATAGAATAAATTTAAATTTATTAATTTTTAGGATTAAATGATTTATTAAGAATTTTTTTATAAAAAAATTAAAAGTAAAAAATAATTTAAAAGTAATTTATAAAACTTTGTAATGAGTGCCCTATAATAGGTTATGCCTAGAATCACTATGGCTTGGACCGATAAAGCTTTCAATAAATAATTTAAAATATAATATTGTTTATTTTTACAATTTTTTTATAAATAAAATAATTTTTAAAATAAGATTAAATTATATCATTAATTCTCAAATTTTAATTAAATTCATAAATAATTTTATAAATTTTTAAAAAATACGATTTGATATTCATACCATTAAAAATTTACACTAAAATAACTAAACTTTTAAATCATATTCCAAATATTTAAAATTTTATATCCATGTTCTAACATTTTGATATTGTAATAGTTATGTTAAAAGTAAAGTTTTAAAATTTTAAACATAAAATCATATGTTTTTAAAAATTTTAAAAATAAATTATAAGTTTTAAAAGTTTTAAAAACTTTTTATTTTAAGAATCAATGAAATAATTAAATTTTAAAATAAGAATATGCATATTAAAGAGTTTATTTTTTGTTATTATTAAAAAAATGTTTCTAATTTTAAAAACACTTAATAATTAAATTATTTTAATAGTAATTATTTTGCTCAGAAAAAAATCAATTTCTTAGAATAATAAAATAAAAAATTAATGCTTGTATTTTTATAAAACTTTGTAATGAGTGCCCTATAATAGGTTATATATGCCTAGAATCACAATGGCTTGGACCGATAAAGCTCTCAATAACTAATTTGGAATGATTCTATTAGTTAATGAAGCAAACAAAATTTACAAAAGAAGTTACTCCTCCTCTTCCTCTTCCTCTTCCTCTTCCTCTTCCTAATATATATACAACTTCCATCATGATGAGCTTATCTTTGAGTAAACATAGAGAGGGAACGAGAAAAAAATTCCTTAATACTTACAATTACCCAGCCACAACAAAAATGATTTATCCCAAATTAAAGGCTCAGCCAATAATCACATATTGAAGAAAAATATTACAAACACGCATGCATGAGTACTATTAAGAGCCTAGAAATATACATCCATATATTTCAGAGTCTGTTGGCTTCTGACTCACTCAAACCCATCTAATCATTCAGTTCCTGAGCTTAATTCTCTGTATGTGCTATTTACAATCTTCACCCCTTTTGCATCAAAATTGCCGAAGCATGAAAAGGTTCCCAAAAAAAAAAATTATATGAGATTCCGAATAGGCAAAAATGGCCAAGAAAATCATTGCACACAGAGCAAGCACGCCTTCCCAAACCATTAATTAAAAGAATTGCTGGGGAGACTCAGATGTCAAATGAGGTTAATAATTGTCAGGGTTGAGGTAGGCTTCGACTAGGAAAAGTAAGGGTCGAGTCTAAGCAGGTTTGTGTTGTGGCATGGAGAGCGATTAAAGCTCGATCTTCGGCTTGCACTTTGGCCACACATGTGGCTTGTTGTAAAGCTACATTTGCTGAAGATATAGGCATGCAGGATCTTGTTTTAGTGTCGACAATAGAAAAAGTGAACCTCTTTTTATTGATCAAGTCTATTTGAACTGAAAACAGTGAATAGACAGGTCTGTGGTCTGAGAACTTGGATTCCCCTCTCACATACCACATTTGTTTTAGTCCTTCTCCTTTCCATAGAATTCGATCGCACCTGTTTTCATTACCAAATACGAAAACCCAATTACATTAAATTCTAATAAGTTTAATTGCGCGTTGAATCACTAAATTTAGTCGAAATTTACAATTTATATTTTTAATTTTTTTCAATAATTTAATTTTTACACTTACATAATAAAATTTTATTTTATGCTTATATTAAAAATAATGAGTTGTAAATTAATTAAGGATAAAAATTAAAAAAAAATTAATATCTAAATATAAAAATTAAAAACAATTTAAAGATTAAATTGTTATTTAAAAATTAAAAATCTAATTGTAAATTTAGAAACTTAAGTAAAAAGAGTAACAAGTTGTTCAAATTCAAGTTCAATTTTTTTATTTACATTTTTTATTTATTTATCCAAACACAATAATATTAAGTACAATTATTACACGAGTAAAATTATACGCAAATAAGAATATATTTAATTAATAATTATCAATTATGAGTTGTTAATAATCTTGAAGCAATTTAACCATATTTTTTTTATTTTTTAACATCCATTTAAAAATATATTTAGTTTTAAAAAAATTAAATGTTAATTTAATTCTTACTTTATTATATTATTTAAAATATTAACATTAATTTTTATTTTTTAATTATTTAGTACATATTTTTAAGTAAAATAAAAATATATAAAATAAGAATAAATAAAATTTAATCTAAATATAAAAATATTATATGTTTTATTATTAAAATTATATTTTTTTATATAATTAATATTAATATATGTTCAATTTCGATTTACCATAATTTCGGTGTTATAATAATCATCCGCACCACACACGATTAAGGTTATTTTTAGAAAAAAATCTTTAATTTTTTACGAATAATCATAATTTTAGTTATTTATGGTTAAAATATACGTCCCTAAAATTAAGTTAAGAAATATTATAAAAATATACACATACTTTGAAATTATTTACTATTATTGAAGTAAATAATTAGTAAAATGTAAAATTTATGCAAAATAATTTTTTAAAAAATATAAATATTAAATTTTTAATTTGATAAAAAGAACAAACACTTTGATTAATAGTTAGTAGTGAGCAAACTTTTAAGATATACTTGGGTTTAACTTTAGACCAACAAATGTTTGATTTCTAGAATACGAGGAAAAAAGGTATTAAATTAAAAGGCAACTTTTTTGAGCTTTGTAACTTTCTGTCTTTCTTATCAAAAGATATGCTTAAATAACTAATTATCAATAAGGTCGGTTCGATCACGTTACATTTGTTTTTTTAAAAGAAAATTGACTTATTTGCCGAATCTCATCTTAAATGATGGTTAGATCCATCAATTTATAATACAAAAGTGCATGTAAAATGACCTGCTTAAGTATTTAAATCATTTTTTTTCTTATCCATATGTTATTATTTATTAAGTTAAAATGTATTAGTTTTCACATGCATTATATAACATTAAAAGTCTTATCTGCTTGAGCAATTTGAGCTTAAAAAAAGGAATCCAATAATAATTGAAAAAAAAGGCTTTAAAAAACATTGAAACAACACAAGATGGTTAGGTCAACGTCAACCCATTCGGCAAAATAAAATTTTATTTTGGACCTAATATAGCACCTACCCCTGAAGAAAGAACATGCCAACCCCGTGTTGGGAGGACGGCAGCTAAATTAATAAAAAGGTGTCATTAGTTGGTAATTAGGGGGAAAGAATATAGGTATGAAATGGTAATTTAGGTTAATAAAATATAGTATTAATACAACTATTTTTTTTTAAAAAAGTATCTAATATTCTATTAAGAAAAAATAAATAAATAATATAATTGGTACAAAGAATAATCCAAGACTAATGAATAGCATGTAATAATTAGAGTTGATTAGCCTTAAAAGAAAACAAATTGAAACCATATATATATGATTAAGAAGCATGAATGAGATTTGAAGGCTAAAGACAAATCGTAAAGAAAACAACCAAAGCAATGATTATAACAATAAATTAATTAAGATAACGATGGAAACCATAACTTGATTGAGAACCGGTGATACGCATTGCAAACAAAAAAGAAAAGATGAGAGAGAGAGAGAGAGAAAAAAAAATACATAAAATTTACCAGGCAGGTGTTCTTCGTTTCTCTCTAGATTTGGACGTTTGAGCAACATAATTATCGGAGTTTGCAAGGTACTTGTAAGTTGGAGCAAAATATATCCTGCCCTCTTCCCACCCTTTGAATACTCTACCAGCTCTTTGTTCTATCCTTAGCTGCCCCAATATCAACCATTTTCAATAATCAGTTTATCATAAAATCATAAACGGTACATCATATTTATTGTCAATTTAAAAAATTGTCGAAAACATCCTTATAGATTTTAATTGGTTATAAAATAAATGTAATAAAGATAAAGTGATATTTTTAAAAAAATTAAATTAGCAATAAATGTGTCGTAAAAATAACAAAAAATGACGGTAATAAACCCACACAATCATAAATCATAATAATATTTTTCTCTCCAATAACGATTCAAATTAAAAAAACATATATATATATAATGCGCAATTGAAAGCTAGTTTAATTCTTTTAATTTTAACATATATAATGCGCAATTGAAAGCTAGCCTTACTTGATCTCTTTCTAGAAGTGCCTGCCAATCATGCTTTTTTAATAGCTCATCTTTGTCACCACAACCACCAGCAAGCCGGTAATTTAAATCCCCGAGCCAAATAACCTTGCTGAATCACAAATAAATTGGGTGAATTTTTAAAATTTAGCATGAATATATAATAATTCTTGGAAAAAGTTAGTTTAATTCTTTTAATTTTAACAAAATTACACTTTAATACTGTATTTTTTATTATACGAAGGAATCACAAGTTCAAAAAAGTATCAAAATTCCTTAACATTACAAAAAAATAGTACATCAAAAGTTCATTAACTCAACAAATTATTAAGAACTTTTTTTTTTGTAAAGTTTTTGAATTTGTGATGACACATTTGTTATCTTAAATAAACTTTGGTAGATACATCATTCATAATTCTTTACGTACATATCATAGATTGTACGATAAAAAGAGGAATATACTTACTCATGCTCCAAAATGCTATCGGGAAGCAGCACTGCTCGTGCAGAAGTTCTACCTAAATGAGAGAACTTTGTTTTCTTTAAGATTTCCATCACATCCAAATTCCTTCTCACCTCATCGCCTTCTTTCTCACCAGAGGCCAAGTGAGTACAAACAAAGCAAAAGGTGGTCTGGTGCAATGTCATGCTAATTGATATTGAACCCTATAATTTGATCGCCCAAAAATAATTAGTATTTTTAATTACCACCCTATATTCGATCATAATATAACAAAGAATTCAAATTTAAAAAAAAAAAAACAAATAACTAACTACTAACCTTGTTCCCTAGGTATCCCATAATGCCTCTACCAACACAAGAGACCTTCAAATTGCTAATATGTTTTTGAAGATCAGCTCGAACCCACACAGTTAAGAAAATTCCCACCATTTGTTTGCTGGCAGCAAGACAAAATGATCTCTGCTGCATAGGGCTGCCCTGCTTTGACGAGCTTGGTGAGCTCCCTCCACTGGAATTTGACATAGAATTCAGATTCAGAAACCTCTGGAAATCGTTAACACTAAGCTCGTCTTCCATTGAAAGCAAGTCTGAGAAGCTGAGTCTGGGCTTCAAGCAAGCTAGTTGCTCATTCTGGGGTGAAATTTCTGCGCTGGTGGAACGGTTGTAATTTTGAGAAACACCGGTGTTATTATTGTTAAGTGCTTCGCGAATGAGGGCTAGCCAATCGGCAGCAGGGCCATAGTCCTCTGCTCCTAGTACGTTACTTGCATTAAGAGGCACAATTTCTTGGAACCTGATGCATACAACAGAAAGAGCAAATTGAGAACATTTTATGAGATTATTAAAACACCCATACGTAGATGAGAAGGATGTAGACTCAATTAAAAAGGGTATAAATGTAAAATGTAAATGCAATTGGTGAAGAGTGCTATTTTGATGGGTTGTGTAGCATGTTGGAGCTGTTAAAAGACTCAAGGAAGGACAACTAGGCAGCGACCGAAATTAAGAAGCCATGATGGCTACGCGTGATACAAAACAGAGAGTGAATTCTATGGTAACATCAAAAACTATTAATGTTTGCCTTTGTGTTGGACTTTTAAATAATAGCACAAAGAGTGGCCTAATAAGGGAAGCTTGACAAAAATAGTAGTGGAATAATGAGTGAGCTCATTGAAGCCTTACACTCGTGGTCTTTACTGCCAATTAAGTGCAATGCCTTGGAGAAAAACGACAAGCATAAAGAACAAAAACAGTAAAGCTATAATGAGTAAAGTGAAAGGTGAGAGCGAGGAATTATATATGGTCATCAAAACTCAAATTCTATAACCGAGTTAACTCAAATTTTAACCAACCAACTACATGTGATGAGTTAATTACGTTTATATGTATAATTTATATACGAAGAGTGTTTCTTTTAAATGTAAATGTTTGCTTTAAGTATGCAACTAATTAGCCTAAATTACCAACAACAAAAAAAGTACTTTAAATAGCATTGAATAATTTATAGAAGGAAACAAAAAATTCAAAAGAGAGAGAAGATCGATTACCCAAGAACATAAATGTCAGCAGGAGCAGGAGATGTTAGCCACTCCCTTAAATTCAAGCCATCGTGGGGTGACTGTCCTCCAACATTCCATGTTCCCACAAACATCCTAAAGCGATTCCATTTAAAAATACCATAATTATTTCAAATTATAAAACAATTATATGAAAAAAAATATGACATAAAACAAATATAAAGAGTACTAACATGTGTTCTAAACATTAAATCTATTAATACTGATAACTAAGCCTAGGTTCTTATGAATATCTTTAATAGATTGTTAATAAATTAAAAATAATACATGGAATAGCTTCTATTATAGGAAGAAGATGGGTTGTAAAAGCCTATACGATTATGAAGTTTGTGTAATTTATTCTCTTATATTTTAAAATATGTTTTATAGTCAAAAACTTTGAAAAAATTAATAAATTAATAACAAATAATATTATTTTAATAAATTTGTTTTTAAAATGCAATAAAACTTAAAATTATTTAAATATATTTTTTAATTTTTTAAATATAAAAAATATTAAAATAAAATATTGATAATAATCAATTATTAAAACAAATATTTTACATGTTAATTTTATTTTAAAATTATTAAAGTGTTAAGTTTTTATAAGTTTTTTTATTTGATATAAAATAACAATATCATAATCATTAAAATAATATTATTTATCAGTAATTAATCAATTTTTTACGAGAACTAAAAACATATTTTTATAAATGCACACTAAAACTAAAACTTAATGATAGATTACCTCAAACTTTTTTCTATATTATAAGTTATTTTGTTTGTCTATTTTACTTGCAAGCGAAAAGTTCATAAGATGTATGAAATAATAATATGATAACGAACTTATCCTACAAAATCATAGATGCCAACCAACAGTTATATATAATAAATTTGTTAGGCAGTCAATTGATAATAGCATATTTGGTTAAAGTATATTTCTCTCAAACTGGAGTGGGTAGGATCCAATTCAACAAATAAATAGCTCACAAAGTCAAATTATCCAAAGCTATCCTCTGTGAAAACGAAGAACTAAACAAAATAAATTCAAAAGCTAACCTGAGATTCATAGAATCATTTGCAGCTGATGCCTCCTGTACATAACTTGATTCGTTAGAGGACTCCATCAACCAACCCTCTAGTGAAAATTTATAACACTCCGTCAGTCACACAACATGCACCGACTAAAATCCGCAATAAAGTAATACAAAAATAAGCGAATTAAACATATTATTATATTATAATTTATAATCAAAGTCTCTATGATCCACTCGTGGCACAATTACCACCATTCGGTACTTCCATGAACTAGTCAAAGGGACCCATTTAAATGCAAGATCAAGGAGAGCCAATATTCTTCCATGTCCAATCATATTAATCAGGGCGTTGATCTGACGGCTCAGATACGCCAGATCATGTAGGAAACAATCCCGTAAGACAGAGCTAACTTGCTAAAGAGCAGGATAAATTCATACAAGAGCAGCGATACAAAGTGTAATACCTGAGAAATCTGTTGTTGGTACGACGACGTAACAGTCCTCGTCGGAACAACTCCTCCTCCTCTTCTGAATTTTATCTACTCACAGTCCAAACACAAACAAAACAACTCATATAAGTTCCGATACTGATACGCAAAACAAATCTGCAAATTTTCCGAATCACGAAGCTGACAATCTTACCTGTTGTGGCGTAATCGGAATGAAACTCGTCTGCTCCACTTTGTAGATTCAGCCATTTCTTCACGACTACTTTAGGCCACGAAGACTGCAATCGATGAGAATCAGGAGATATTTCGGATCACTCTTGTAAAAATAAAGATCGAATTAAGATAAATTGTACGAAACCATACCTTTGGAATTTCATGTCGCTCAGTACGCATTGTTCCAGCTTTGAATCACTGAAGAAATGAATCAAAATTTTGGATCAGAATCGCCGGCCAAGAAACCAACTCGAGTTCTCGATAGGGATGACGAATCATTTTTTTTAACATCAAAGTCAAGTTTCACTCACTCAACCTTAATCTGACAACCTCAAACACTGAACCAAAATACCAACTGTGTTGTAAGTCTGGTGGTACGACGGATCAATTTGTTAGTTATTGGCTAAAAATACTTAATAAGTCTAAAACCAAGAGGGGTTTGAAAATTGAGGAGCAAAATATTTATTGTCAATTATTAATATTCAGGAGAGGAACAAATTATGCCATTAAAATGTTTAAATTAGTGTCAAATGGAGAATTCAACGGCAATAAAAAAGATCCAAGCTGCAGGGGAATTGGCGACAGCTTCTGAGGAAGGATCGTAGACGGAAATAAAGAAAAAATATCAAAAGTAAGTGAAGATGTTTTTTTGTCTTGAACATTATATGAGAATGATTGAGAGAATAGGGTCATATTCATCCTTTTTGGCTGGGAATATTTCTTTGCCAGCACCACTCGCGTCCTTTACAGAGAGGAAAACAGAGTGGAAAGCCAGAATTCAACCACCATAAAGTTTTCAAATTTTTATATAATAAAAAAACATTAGACAAAGATTTAATCTAAATTGGTTCATGTCTAATAAACTAAAATTAAAATGAAAAACCCGAACATGGAAATTAACGACAATGAGAAAGAAGGTCAGAAACTCTTGATCCCAGCTCAATCAGAGACATAATAGTTTTCTTCAATCTGATATTTGGGATTTCTTAAGCTCTCAAGATCTTAACGATCGAAATCTTTTTAGTATGGCTATGAAACGAAACGTAAAAAACAGAGCTTTAACAGAAAATTAAACAATGGTATACGAGCAGGAAAAATCAGAAGCAATAAGAAGCTTTGGGCTTTTGGAGCTTGGGTCGGTGACATTGCTAATCAGAAACTTAAACAAGTCGTTTAGGCCAGAAATAAATTACAGTTAGAAAAGAAGAAACAATCATTATATAGAAAATTGTAACCGAAAAATTGCTCTTTTGGCACTTACATGAATCAAACGAGTAAAGGGTATACGTGGGGGATTTGGCAGCTTTGATGGAAAATGAAAAGACTTACCTTTAATCGTTAAAGAGCTTTCCTTTTCTCTCGAGGAAAAAAGAAAGAGAGGAACTTTGATCTTTGTTTTACCAGTTTTGGTTGGCTGAAGAAGTCTGATTGTTAGAATGCAACAGAGGGAGTTTGGAAGGCGTTCCTCGTAAAAGCAAAAAGGAACTTTTTTTTTCTCAAAATTTGCAAGGAATAGAGAGGCAACATAGAAGGGAGACAGAGAAAGAAATTACAAAAAATAGCAACTAAAGACTTATAACAATATATATATATATAATAAACGATATTTAATTTAAGTAAGTTTATAGATAAATCAAAATAATCTTATATTAATTTTAATAATATTTAAAGTAAGATATTAACTCTGAATATTTTTAATAATAAAAATATATTATCTAACATAATATTGTTATAGTTACAAATTTTAAAGTTATTATTTTTATTATTTTTAAAAAATAAATAATAAAAAAATTTGAAAGTGAAAAAATTATTTAATATTGAATAAAGAAAAAATATAATTAATAATAAATATATTTTAAAAATAATCAATACCAACTTGAGGGATTTCAAGGAGGAAAAAGTGTGATGATGTTGAAGTCCAAACTTTTGAAATAACAAATTTGGTTTGTGGATGCGTGGGTTACTATCATAAGCTCTCTGCTTTTATAAAAAAAATTACAAAATTTTATTTTATAAAGAAATGAATTTATTTTAAAAAAATAATACGATATAAATTCATTATTTTAAAAAATAATTTCTTTCATTTTTTTTAAATTTTACGAATTTGTATATGAATTTTAAGTACATTTTTATTAATGGTAATAAACTCTTACAACATTTTATACTTATAAATAATATGATATAGTAATATTTGTAAATATAACATATAAAAATATTTATAAATATAATTTAACTAACCTAATTTTATTTTTTTAATTATATAATTATATTTAATAATAAAAAATTATCATATTAGTTATGATTATGATTTATAATAATAATTTTTCATATTTGATTTTTTAACTTTGTAGTAAAAAGAATTTTGAAAATTTAAGCTTAAAATATGAATAGTGATATTATCATAATTTATTATCATTATTTTTATTTTTTAATAATAATTTTTAATAATTATAATGATTAATCAATAATTCATATATTTGATCAATGATACAGAAAAAAAAAGAATAATATAACCCAAAGAAATATAAATAGAAACAAAAAATATGACATCTATAGTGTAAGGATCCAATTATCTATGACATATAAAGGATGTTACGTGTATATTTATAAATTTTGATTAAGTTTACTCAGAAATTTTATTTAGAAAATCAAATCAAATAAATTACTCAAAAAATTTAATAATTCACTGAAATATTACTGTGGATTACTGCACAACCTTTTTGTGGGTTGTTATCTCTACGTTGCAACCGCTCGTGGTTGCGTGTATGACTGTTATTGATTCTGCTTACTTCAATATTATTTTAAAATTTGATTGTGTAAATGCAATTAATTTACTTAATAAATCTGAACATTGTTTTGATCTTAATGGTTTTGGTCGAGAAAATATGAAGATTAAAGCAGGATAAGGAGCTTGTGTTCCAATATAGACACTGACTGCAATTATAAATATTTAAAAATAAAAAATAGTACAAATAATTAATACAATATAATTAACTGTAAAAAAATAACAGTACTATTTCCACTGCAGAGGAATTTATTTTTGCTTTGGTATTAAGGTGGAGGGTAAAAGTTAAAATCATGTTTTCACTTTGTCTTCTGATTTTCTGCTTCACCATGCAGCCGGACTTATTAGCTCAAAATGGTGATAAGTATGATTTGTTTTCCTTTTCAGTGGGGCAATGTTACTCCATTTTCAGCCATGTACATTAAATATGTGAATTGCGCTTGTCTTAGAAAATAACAATTAAAAAAAATCATTTTTATATATTAGCCTTTTCCTTTTTTGTTTAATAGATTTGTAATTCAATTCCCTTTAAAATAAAATTTTGCACTAATATATATATATATATAAAAGAGAACCAAATTAAAAAGTTCGTAAATTTGAAACATATCGATGAGAACACACTTTTATACATTAATAATTTAATTGCATTTGTTAGGCTTTTATCTCTTTCTAACATATTATACTTTTAATATTTAAAATAAAAATAACTTTTGTAATGCTATTGAATCTTAATTTACATATTTATAGAATAATATATATAGACATTAATTATCAATGGTGACTGAATCTCCAAGGGCGCATGTGCAGGATGGAGCCGCATACGTGCGAAGTGTGAAAGGGGACACTTGTTCCTCTTAATTTTTCTATAAGGATTTTTATTTTGTTATATTTATAAATATATATTTTTATTTTATAAAACTACGTAACAATATCTTCTCTCAAGTTTTTTTTTTATATAATACATATTAATTTACATTTTATATATACTTTTCACTTTTATATACTATTATATAATATTTAGTAACTGGATTTTAGTAAAATGATAAATATTTTCTCATAAATTTTAAAAAAATTGTATCAAATAACACTTAATATATATTAACAAAAATAACACTTCAATAACATTAAACAGGTTCAATTAAAAAGAGTTTAACATTAAACGAGTTTTAATAAACATAATTCAATTCAAACAACATTCAATTAGACGACATTCAATATGAAATGATAGATCATATTTTTTTTAATAATAAAAATATACAAACGGTACATAAGGAGTGTTATTTTTATAGTTATAAGTTTTTAAAATGTAATTGTATTATTTTCCTTAAATTTTACTAGTATAGTTTTTCAAGTATTTTCTTAAAAATAATGTATTTTATCTCGCATATAATTGAACTATTTCTTACTGCATTACATATAATTATATAAATATTTATTGTTATTTATATAATATAATAATGATCTTATCTATATTTTTTTACATACTTGGTTTTTTACTTATTTATTATAGTTTATATTGTTTAATTTCTTTCATTTTTTTGTCTTCCTACATTGAACTATGTAATTTAATTTTTTTACAATTTAATTTACGTAGTTTTGAGTTTTTATTTTAATTGAATAAAAATATAAATTTGACATATAATATTTGTCATGTAATATTCAAAAAGATTGAAATTTGTAAAATTTTGGAACATCAATTATAACATTTTTCGTAATATTTTATAATAAATCAATTGAAAAATTCATATATTTTACTATAAACATTCAAATAATATCAATATTATTTATTTTCATTATTAAATTTACTCATTGTATCCCCTCTAAACATTCATCCTTACTACATATGAGGTATGATAGATACATGTATTTTTTTATATAATATAAAATAATAAGGAGTGATAGAGATTAATATTCATTTTTTCAAATACATTAAAATATTATATTGAAAACTAAAATTAGTTATCAATACAAACAAGTACGTGAGAAATTTTTGTAACCTTTATTGGTCGCTCTATATTACTATTTTACTTTATGTTTAATCATATCAATTAATGAAATAATATATTTTTATAAAATATGAAGCAATGATAGTCATTTGATGTCATTTATGAGAAAATTTGAAATCATTCGTAAAAGTGCTTGTTATAACCCATAAATATTTAAAAAGATATATTGATAAATATTTAAATTCAATAAATATCTACATATTGATAAGACTTTTTAAATACGATAGTCAAAAGAGTATATAAAACTCTTCGTAATATCCAATCTAATAATCATATATAGTAAAATATAACTTTAAAATCATAAATAAAAAATTATTCACGAACAGGAGTAAATTGAAAGATATTAAAGAGAGAGCTCTATTAGGAAGAGATTATCTCTCCAAAGGGGATGCAGAAAAAAAATAATAATAAAAGAAAAAGGAAGAATGAAGAAAATTTAAAAGAAAAAAAAACTCTATAGCTTCTTTTTTCAGTGTTGTAAATTTTCTTCCCATGAAAAAAATAATTTTTTTACCAATATAGATAAACCAATGAAAAAAGAGACATTTGTGGATAGGTTGGCAATTTTATTTTCTACCTCATCAAATTCCAAACTCAATATTTTTTTTACAATTTTATATAAATTTTTAATATATTTATTTATGAATTGAACTATTTTTTAATTTTAAAAATATTATTATCACTAAAACAAATATTTCAAGCAATCATACAATATTATAAATAAGAAGATAGAATTTTTATTATTAACAAATATTTAATTAAACAATTCAATTATAATTTTTTCAAATATATTAAAAATAGTTTTTTTTTTTACTTTTTACCATAATTGTTTTCCTAATGGCATCACAAAAAAAATTATTTTTAAAAATAAAATAGTATTAAATTTTTATATAATGCACATATTTAGTAGAATTTCAATCATTTTAACATTTCAAAATATCACCAAATTTGTGACTGATTTGATGTACGAGTTTAAACCAATACGTAGTAATAATATATTTTATCTAGTAAAATCACGTTGAAAAGTGATTTTTTACTATCATAGTTTAAATAGTGTAAATTACTTTTATAAATATATATACCAATTTATACAAAATGATGCATATAACCGTTGAAAAAAATAATTGTATAATATAATCTCTCTTTACTTATAGATCTAAGAGATGAGACATTATATATCAAATAAAAAATAATATTAGATACTTTCTTCTTTATTAATTATTTTCACTTGCAAAAAAATATGATATGTATTTTATTTTAGTGAAAATATATTGAAATTATTTTATAGTTATTAAGTGTTAAAAACTTAAAATTTAAAATTTAGATAGGACATAGTTATATTTTATACACATAATTTATTTATAATTTTATAAATATAACACTTAAATTTTTATTTATCAAAAATTGAGATGAAACATGTATTCATTCTCAATCAAAAATAGTATTAGATAATTTTTGATTTACTAATTATTTTTGTTTATAAAAAGATATTATATATATTTTATTTTATTGAAAATATATTTGAATTATTTTATCTTGAGTGGTTGACTATTAAAAACATAAAATTTAAAATTCAAATAAAACATAATTATATTTTGTACATATAATTTATTTATAATTTCATAAATATTACATATAAAATTTAATTTATCGAAAATTAAATTAAGAAATATATTTTTTCTGAATTATCTATAGACCTAACTATGTTTTTTCATACATGAAGTTTTAATCTTAATCCAATTAGAAAAAGAAAAAAATATGATTATTTTTTTTCTCTTATAACCATTATTTTAAATATATATTTTTTAATGTTATAAAAAAATAAATGTAAACTAATATATATTATTTTATTAAAAAATTAAAAATAAAATGAATTGTACATCTTAATTAGGAAAAAAATTAAGAATATAGGACTAGTAAAAATTGACTCATTTTAATATGGGTATTGGCTACTGGAGTAGTACATGTGAGAGATTATATGTCGTTTAATAAAATATTAAGTGAACAAGAATCTCATGAAAATGGTAAAGTAGAAAAAAAAAATTATATTTATAATATAATAAATTAGTACCTCTAATTTTTTACTCTCCACTGTTTTAACAATTATAATTTAATATTTTGTAAGGGGATAATAACCCATAACTGTTATATATTTAAGTGATTTAGAAGTAGATCTTTCTAGCTCAACTATGAAGATGATATTGCTTGGTAAATTAGGAGCGGCAATTTTTAAGTTTTATGTTCGTTTATTATCAAAATTTTCGTCCAAAAATAATTATTCTTTTACTATTATAAAAAATTAATTACCTTTAATCAATTTATTTAAATGTTAAAAAATAAATATATCTATAAACAAAAAAATAATAATAAATTATTCATTTCGAATCGTACTGAATTCATAAATAAAAATTGTACCTCCAATTACCTCCCATTTGTTCCTCGGCAATTCTGGAACACTGAATTAAATTTTTCAAAAATGTCAATTCATTATAAAAATTTAGATATTATGAAATCTTTGATAATAATATACACATTAAATTATATATTAATGTTTAATTACATGTAAAAATGATATAAATAAATATTAAAATAATAATATTATAACATATAAATTAATATGCACAAAAAAAAATATATTTTCTAAAAATTTTATATTGCCTATATTGTTGATCATAATACTAATGACGTGACGGAAAGTTCTTGGATTAAACGGAAAACCTTATTTCACGGCACAAGTTGATCAGCGTACTCTTTCTTTCCTTTATTTATTGTATGTTTTCCCTTCTCTCTCTCTCTCTGCAGGTGGTGATAACTGATAAGATGAACTTCATTAGTGCTATAGATTATAACATTAGTAGGCTTTTAGGCATTGACCTAATATTAACTCGTGAAGGGGAGTTAATTTTATTTATTTGTCCGCTGCAGTTCAAAGGATACACACTTTCTGCAAGCGATTCCATCGTTTACAGTAATTCCATCGTATTATTATTTTAATTAAATAATATTTTATATTATTTAAAATAAAAAAATCAATATATCTATTTTTTATTAAAATTACATGCATACCTAAACAAAATTATAAAATTATTAAAAATAATATCAATAAAACTTATAATTAATAATAAAAATAATATTAAATCGATTTAATTAGATGATATTTAATATTAAACGAATTTAAATAATAATAATTAAATTTAAAATATGTTTAATTGAACGAGGTTGAAAATAAAATAATGTATCAATTTTTTTTAATTTTAAAGATGTTATTTTTATTTTTTTTATTTTTTTAAAAAAAGGGACTAAAGCCTAACTTTTTTGTCATATTACAAAAAAAAAACTATAGCTTTTATATATAAGTTTTTTATAACCTAGCATGCAAATTACCTACCATAAATAAAAGAAAATGTAAAGTAAAAAAAAGAAGAAAAGAATGTCATGATTTAGCTTAATGAAACATGTCAAGATTTAATGATGTTAAAACTAAAACTAAAATATACAAATTAAACTCTAAAAAATTAGATATCATTCATGTATTTAGCACAGAGCACTATAATTTCAAATTGAAAAAAAGGGTAAAATTAATGAAAAAATCAATTAACTTATTATTATTATAAATTGATTTAAAATTAAAAATTTAAACTATTTTTAGATTACATTCTATTATAAGTCTAAACATAAAAAATATTAAGATAATATATATTGATATAAATAAAATACATATATTTATAATTAAAATATATACATGTAATTAATTTGTAGTCAATTATTTTTGTTTTATTTAAATGTGTATTAAGCATACATGTAACACTAATAATCAACATAAATGTAAATAGAAGTGGTTAAAAAAAGCTTAAATTATTTACATATTAAAATATTATTGGTGCCACATATATTACCACACACAAAAATAAGTAAACATGCTATATCAATTTTTCATAAAAAAATTATCCGGAGCTATACTTTTGTGTAGCCTCAATCATGTTCTATCTCTAGATAAAATTGTATATAATGTGATTTAAAATTTTGAATTTGTGACTCAGAATTCGTCTAGCAAGTTGGTGGACCTTATTACCTATGCTAAAACACGTGATTTCGTCTAAATTATACCTTATCTTAATTAATGAATAATATTATTGTAAAAAATTTAAAAAATAATTACAAAATTAAGACATTAAAAAAGTAAAATTAAATAGGGATAAGTTAAGGGCGATCATATTATTAAAATAATATTTTTATTTAAAAAAATTGTGTAATTCAAGACTATATTAATAATACACTAATTTAATATGATTTTAATTTTAATTTTTTTATTAAAAAGATATATATTCATTTATATTATAAAAAAATAAAATCATATTTTTTTTAAGATTAATTAAAAATGAAAATTTATGTATAAAAAAAATTATACCATATAATTGAATAGTAATTTTTGATAAATATATATATTCCTCGAGAATTTTGCATAGCAATAATTGAATGTGGTTTTTTTATCGATCGAGCTCTCCATAACCTTTGCATTTAAGCTAATGTTGTTGCTATTCATGATTTGAACTATTTCGTTCGTTTTTCGTTGTGTGTCAAATCAAGTGTTAGATATAAAGCATATGCTTAGTTATTGGAGATCCTATGCATCATCCAGAAATTAAGAGAATATTTTCGGGGAGAGTGGTAGCCAGTAGGACATTTGCATTGCCGAACCCACTTGAATATGTGAAAATTTCAGTAGCCTTACTATAAATATGTAAATAGTAAATTATTTTAAAATATTTATTTACATATTTAAGTGTAATATGTTTTATTTACTAATATGTAAATACAAATATTATTTACTAATTTTTTAACATCAGATTCAAGTGGAATGTTTATTACTAATTCATCAAAACAGGGTAAGAAATGATAATGAAACTCTCTAAAAGTTACTATTTTCAATCTAATAAAACCGGCATAAAATTTATTTCCCACCACATTCATAAAAACAAAAAAAAACCCATCATTACATTCATCCTACACAAAAAGTATATAATCACAAATTTAATATCGGTGCAGTATTATTTATATTTACAGTCTAACACAAAATTAAATTTAATAAAAGGATTTTGTAGTAACTATTGGACATTAATATTATCAAAATAATTTTTATTATTATCATAAAAAAATGTACTAATTTAATGTCAAATTTAAAATATTAATTGAAAATATTTTTAAAAGATATTTTTATCTTTTAATATTTTTCTATTTTCTCTTATTTTCGTCAAATCTCATCTCTCTATCTCTCTTCTCCATTTACCTCGTGCTTTGTATTTTCTCTTATCTTTAGTTTTACTTTTATATGTTTAATTATATCTGTTATTGTAAAAAAAATTATTGTTTTGAAATTAAATTTATTTATAGTAAGTGAACAACAATTTATGCAAGTTTTAATGAAATGTTAAAAATGAGGTAAAATGAATAAAAAATATTAAAATTTATATTTAAGTATTCAAAATGACAAAAAATTGTTTCGCAGGGGCAACAAAGAGACGAAAAAGCTAAGAATATTATTCATTAAAATTATATGTACTGATCATATAAAAAAATTACACAAAATTAAATTTTTTTAAAATGTAAGTAGTATTAAGATACTGATTAATAATAAAGATAAAAAATAAAAAAATAAAGATATTAATAACATAGGCAAACCCCATGCAACTTTCAAGTCAGAGTGCGAGGGAAAAAATTGTTATCTGTATGCATATATGTCAAATAAGACGCTCATTTTGACCTACATCATTTAGTTTATGTATCAGAAAGGTAGTTTACACAACTTTTAAATTAGCTCGTAAGTTTTTTTAATAAAGTATTATTATTAAAAAAAAATTAAAAGATTTTTTTTCTTCTTCTTGTTATACATATAAATATAATCAAAATTAATATTTATAATATTTATTTAAATGTTTATTATGAATTGATGACACATATAATAATTCATTAAAAAATGACAAAAGAAAATTGAACAAAATGTGAACTACACATTCTACGAAGAAGAAGGAAAGAAAGAGTTTAAAAAAAATGGAAGGAAGAAGATGAAAAGAAAACAAATACAATTAAAGCCACTCCTCGTCGTAATGTTATGAAAAAATTATCATAAATATTTTTAAATTTTTATCTTTCCTTACATATATTTTTAATGTTTTTAAAGTTTTATAAATATTTTTAACACTAATATAATTATATTTAACATGAAATAGTGAAAAATTAATATAGATACTAAGAGTTTTCATATTTTACCACATATATCCTAATAATTTTAAAAATAAAAAAAACCCTTAACACTAACACTGTTATATTTTGAAGTGATACAGTAAAAAGTTATCAAAAATATTTCTAAGTTTTTATTTTTTGTGATATATATTCACAACATGTTTAAAATATTACAAATATCCTTAAACACTAACATTATTATATTTGACGTAATATTGAAGAATAAAATTGTAATTAGATATTTAAATTTGAAAAATTATCATTGGAATTCAATCCATTCATATTCTACAAAAGCATCTTACTAACACCAAAATCAATTTTCTCTCCTAATGCAAAACTTATTAATACATTCATTTTTTATTTGTAAATAAAATCTTAAATTCTCTAAGTCACAAAAATCATTACAATAACAAGAACTAATATGCCTTGTCTTTGTGTTATTTCCAAGAACACAAAGAGTAATGACTTGAGAAAAAAAAGGTAATATTGCTAGGAATTCATGTATGATTGGTAACTCTTATTTATGTTATTGATGAAATGTTAAATTTTGATAAAAATTGTGATTTTTTATTTGAGATTTTGTTTTAGATTAGATACCTTAACGATCAAATTTCTCTACTAACTCATATTAAACTTTTAATCTAAATAATTTAAAATAATTAATTTTATTTAATATATTAATATTAAATCGTTAATGAAATCCTTATATAAAATCATTTAATTCTTTTTAATTTTTTACATGTCCAAACAAAAATCATATAAAATTCGAGTGGTTTGTAGGGGATCTACTTAAAGTTTTTTGTTGAATAAAATGATAATAAATAACGAGTATCGATTAATTAATATTTAAATATTGAATTAATTAATATATAATTATTTATAATATTAATAATATTTAATAAATAAAATGATGTTATTAATATTGATTTCAAATTTAGATAATAAACTATATATATAAATGTGCTCAAAATGTAACCATTTTACATATAGACGGGGCCTAAAATCTATATAATTTAATCTAAGTTGTTGAAAGGCAAATTAAATGATATACATTTAAGTCTATATCTCATTCATTGTTGCAACTTTTAATTAATTTATCTAATTTTATAAAAAAAAAATTGTATAAGTGTTAAAATTGGGTTAGAAGACTATTTTTAAAGTAAGAAAGAAAAAAAAAGTATAAAAGAATAATTTAAACAAATGTTTTGCTAATTATTATTATTATTTTGTTCATGAGAACATTTTTTAAGCATAATCACCAAATAATTTATTGTTTTTTAAAATGATTGAAATATGTTTTCTAATAATGATGATTTGAAAATTAGTTAAGCGCTAAAAGAGGCCAAAATTTTAAACATTAATTTAAGCACAATTGGAATTATGCAAATATTCGATGAACATCATTCACGGTTTATCATTATCGAACTAACTAAGCCCTTACTATTAAAAAATTAGCAAACTTTTTCATCAAATTATTTTTCAAATACAAAGAAAAAGAAAGAAACAAGTTTTTGTCTCTCTAATATGCAAGCAGCCAACTAAGATATATAAAAATCTATTCACTTTTAGCAATTACAGAGTATATATATAATAAACTACAAAGCAAAACTGGCATAATTCAACACTCCAAAACTAAAGCAAAAAGTGGTTGAAAATCATTTAAAACACTATGCTTCTAATGCTGGCCGCACATATGGCAGTTTGGTTTTGCGCCAAGCAGAGAAGGGTAATTTATAATTTTCCAAGACGATCAATTAGTTTATTAATTCTAATGCTTACAGCTTAATTGAGTTTAACTGTAATATAATATCTACTTATTTGAAAAAAAAAATTAAATACTCCTTGAATATAAATAGGTGTGCAAGAGATTCATAATTTCATAGAACTTATACTCCAATCACTTTTACATGTATTTTGTATTTATTTTTGTATCTAAGAGCGTATCTTGGAGTGAAAAAACAAATTCTCCCTTATTTGGAATATTAGCAAATTTTCTTAGCTTTTGGTACCATTTGACTAGGATGTAACTTATATATAGGTGGTATTCTTAACTATTAATGAAAAATTTGTTTTATTTTTAAATTATGATGAACGATTATGCAATAATAACGAAGAATTTAGGGTTTTTTTATTATAAAAAAATGTATCAATTATAATTTTATGATATAAGTATAATTGAATCTATATAATTATATCAAATAATTAAAAAATTGGTACGTAATTTATGATTAGATATATATAAACAATTCCTCTCGTTAAACCATGTGTTAACTCCACCATCAATAAAAGTTTTTTTTTTTTAGAAAAAATAACTTGTAAATTGTAATGGGTACTATAACACGTGCCATTTCCTTACCCCTCAATATTATGGTGAAGATTAGGCAACCAACGAAAATTAAATAAATAAAATATAGCAAAATGTAGCCATCGAATCAGATTTATGATTAGGCTTCCATATAGTTTAGTGTATAAAATCTAAGTGCGCCCTAATCATGTGCTCTGAGAATAAACTACAATAAGTTTAATCCCTTGAAATTTGGTTTATTGCGATTTTGAAATTTTAGGAATTTAAAGAGAGAGACCAATGTCTCGGAAGAAGGTGTCTTGATCCAGATATCAACTTAGAACTTAGTCATGTATTTTTGCATATGATATATATATATTAGAAACAAATAAAGAGACATAATAAATATGTAATAAATAAAAATGATGCTTAGTATTATATCGAATATATATAACAATATATAAATATAAATTAATAAATATATTCGATTTTTACTCCGATATTACATATTTTAATATGATATTTATCTCGATAAATGCACTTAATACACGTCTAAATATATATAATTATATCCTTCTACGACCTAACCCATAAACCAAATTGTGTGCTTGACTTGAAACATTGAAGATATATACAATTTTCAACTAGTCAATTTTTTTTTTTTTTTATCTTTTCTGATCTGTAGAAAGACACGTACGTCGAAGTAGACCTCCCTGTCTCACACTTCAACTTCAAGGCCAGATCATCTACTCAAGTAAGTTAAATAATCCCTGCTAATGAAGAAGAAAAGAAAGTAAATGATAATATTAAGAAACTAGAAAGAGATAGAAAAGTGGGTTGGATTAAAAACGAAAATGTGTCATATTTGTTTTTTGATATTAATGTAATGTTTATATTTACCATATATATATAAGTTTTATGTTATCTTGAATTCTCTTAGATTAATATTTTAAGATTAAATCATATTTTTGTTTATACAAAATTGAAATAGTACCAAAACTTTAATGACCAACACAAATTAAATAATAGATCTCTTTAAAAAAAAGTGACTTAATAGAATTAAAATATAATAAAATTACTAAGTGTTAGAGCAAAATGGAGATGCTTGAGTAAAAAGATTGTTCAAAAAATTTACAAAATGCACCTACGTTATCCTAATTGTATTTTAATGGCATCATCATCTTGAGCTTTTCATGAACTTTTCCATTAATGGACAATGCGTGAGTAAAAATGACTCCAGATTAAATCAAATCCATAAAAAAAATTGAAATTGATCTTGTGGGGTAAAGAGTATTAGTCTAAACTAGAGAAGAATTAATATACTAAACATAAATTCATTAATAATGAATATATCAGTGACTGTTAATGGAATTAATATGGAAATTTTTAGCCCCAAGATTTTTTTTTGTTTTTTAAATATAAATTAATTAGATTTGGAATATCCCGTTCATGATCTATTTTCTCGTTAAGATCTGCATTTCTAATACGCTGACGATTGACAAGAGTGTGTGATATAATCCCATATCCACTTTGTAAAGTTTTCATTGCCCCATTTATAGGATTTTCTTTTTGGAGCCACGATATCTCTAATTGATGTGTTTCAGATAATGTTTTTCTTTGGTCACATATATTGATATAACGTAAATTGTTATTACAACCATGGTTACCAAAATATTAGAGGGATATTATTCAACAAACATACATTTAAATATAATATATATTTTTAATATAAAAATATGTTAAAAATTAAATATAAAATAAGAATATAATAAAATACCAAAATATATAAATGCAAGTATGATTTATATATTATATATATTAAATAAAAATATTATTTGATTTCTCATACTAATATAAAATATCAATAATAGATTTAATATAAATAGATATAATTAATAATAAATTAATCGTTAACGTTAAACTTAATTTTAAATTTAATTTGCTTAATAGTTTGATATATAAATAAGATCTTACCCCTTTCAATTCACAAGTTTAAATTACAATTATTAATATTTGATCATTAAAATATATCTTTAATATCTTTCTCTTTTAATATGTATTTTATAATTAGTAACTTATTGTTAAATATTTAATCTATATGTTTAGATTTAGTTACGTTCACTTTTTTTTATTTGTATAAATGGATAAAGGATTAATATTTTAGTAAATTATAAAAAAATATAAAAAATATAAAAACTAAATATAATTGATAATTATTTTTATTATACGTTGTTGCATGAAAATAATAATAATATACATATTTATTAATAAAAATTAATTTTTGAAGAAAGTATTTTTAATTTATTATTATACGGTAAAAGTATTATTTATGTGCAATACTTTTTAGCTTAGAAGTATGAGTATCTTTCCATAGGTTTAAAAATTGTTTGAAAAGTGAAAATATTTTTTATTAATTCTTCCATATAGGTATAATACAAATATAATACATGAAATTGCAAACTAGGCTTGCAACAAGAATAATTCAGTAATAATAATTTTAACTAATAATAATAAATATTAAAAATAAAATTAACCTTAAAATTCAATAACAAAAATTATTATGATAATATTATCATTTTTTTTATTATAATGTTTAAGATGAATGTTAAGTATATATATATATTTTCACTTATATTAATTATATAGTATCAAAAAAATTACAATGTGTCATTTATCAAATATAAATGATATAATGCACGTAAATTTGCACCGCGTTAATATTGGTGTGTAACTTACCAATTTTTTTTCGTGAAAAATGAATGATTTTATTATTTTTTGAAGTTATTTTTTCATATGATATTTAAAAATATATATTAGTGAAAATTTATATGCATTTAACATTTCTCTTTAACAAAATCACTTTAAAATGGAAAAATTATTTATTTTTTAAGAAAATTATGACATGTAACAAACCACAATTAATGTGAATATAAATTTGTGCATTCAAGTGTGAATAGATAAGAGTTAATAATTTTCAAAAAATATTAAATCGTATTTAATATATTTTTATCCTCTCAATTTAAGTTTTAAACTTATATTCTAATTATAAAATATTTTAAGCTCAAACTTTATATATAAACTTTATTATTTTTCAGAGACATTGACCATACCATACCACTCCATTATATTATTTTATAATTTTTATAATAAAATATTAAAAAAATAAATAAAATTTAATATAAAATTATTTAAAAAAATCAAAAATAATGATATTATAATATAATAATATATATATTAAAAATATTAAATTAAAATAATGACAATAAATAAATATTTTGTGATTTTTTTATATTAACACGTAATCAGATTAAATGTTAATTATTCTTAAAGGTTTCAAATTAATTTTTAGACACGTATTATACTAAGGTGTATTAAATTTTCAATTTCTTGAGTAACTTTTCGATGAATACAATTAAAAAGTACAATACTGAAATTCAATTCACTGATTCAATCAGTCTAATACATCTTTATGGAAGCTTCTCTTCATTTTTATGTTTATACAAAATGGAAATGTTGTCAAGAATATAAATTAATGCCATTCTCTGCAGCATATATATAGATATATACTTCAAATCCCTCCAACTCAAATATGTTTATATTAATTAATGAGATACATTGCTTCTACATAAAAAGTTGGCTACATTGTTGACACTTCTAATATATGAATATGGTCTCAAAACACATGTAAACATTCAGTCAACAACAGCTGGACATGTAATCCCATGTTTCCAATATAATGTCGTAGCACTTTCGGTAAAGAAGGGGTAATTAATTAAAAAGGGAAAGTAATTTGCTAAGAATGTCAAGTATGTTGTATTTTTTCTTGTAAAAAATAATGTCAAATACGGCAAACTTGGAGTTCACCGGAAGTAGTGACACGAATTGATATAACACATGTACTCCAACACCTTCTTGTTTGTCATCGGTGAGAAAGATGCGGGTTCAATTATCTGTATCGTTGGTTTAGTTTTTATCCGATAAATTTTAAAGATGATAAAAATACAACGTAAAGTAATGGATACAGTTATAATGATAACCGTATCGTCTATATTTAAAATTAATTATATTTATTAAATTAAATTATATATTAATTAATAATTAAGATTTATTAATTTTTTGTGTAGATATATATAAATTTTTTAACGATTATCTTGTCGATAAAAAAAATCTCTATATCGTAATAATTTTGAATATATATTTTATAATTCGATTAAAAAATAATTATATTAATAACGTGTGTTCGATACCGTGAAATTGCTATTTGTCATAACTCGAACTAAAGATTATGCGCATTCTTCCGTTCCATATATTTGCAGCTGCCTTTCCCAGTTCCAAATATTTTAATTTTCCCATTAATTAATTTGTAGTCAGATTCATTGGCACTAATGGAGTAACTATATACATATAGAAGTACTATGATCAGGTTCCTAGTGGGATAATCATGAATTCTAAAATTTATTAAGTAGTTGCAATTATTTGAAGCTTTTGTAGCTTCATTGAAAGAGGTCTTTCAATTTTATTGTGAAGGGACCACATTGAATATATATTAAGAAATTGAGAACTCTATGCTTGACCGCCAAGTGTCTCCGTACGTACGTAAAGGACCTTTCTTAAATTTTTTTTGAACCCGTTGTCTCATGATATAAATAGACTCAGTTGTATTTATAAATGATTATTATATAAGTTATTGTGAGATAATAAATTGATATAAATATTTTTTCCCCCTTCGAACGTAAAGGTCCTCTTTCAAATTTTTCTTTCTTTTTTTCTTTTGCCCGCCATTTAAATTTGTACTCCAGAACTTCAAGGTTACCCAACCCCATCACTTGCTTTAAGATCATCCATATTTATTAAATGTACATAAAATTTAAACATATATTTACATTTATATAAATTGTGATATGATACATGTAGCGAATAAACCATAATAAAAATATTAAGGGCCAACTGGCCAAGAAAAAGTTGAAGTTGAAAAATTATAGTGATATATTGGGATTGAGGTCCAAATGATCTTATAAGTCTTGCATAAAGATACTTTTTTTTTAATTTCTTTTACCACATGTTTGGTTGGAGGGAATGGAGAGCGGAATTGATTGGAGGGAATGGAGGGCGGAATTGGTTGGAGGGAATGGAGGGCGGAATGGAATCGGATTAATAAAAGAGAAGGAATCACAATTCCTTCTCCCCACCTTGGTAATCATAATTTCATTCTCATCTAAACATTTTTTTCCACTTTTACCTTCACCTAAAATATAACCTTAAACTCAAATCCCAAATTCTCAAACCCAAAATTTCAAAACCCAAAACCTGAAACCCAAAATTTCAAAACCTTAAATCCAAATCCTAAAACCCTAAACCCCAAATTCTGAATCCTAAACCCCAAATCCCTAAACCCTAAACCTTAAACCCTAAAACCTTAAACCCCAAATCCCTAAATTCTCAAACCCAAAATTTCAAAACCCTAAATCCAAATGGTAAAAGCCTAAACACTAAACCTTAAATCCTAAAACCCTAAACCCTAAATCCCCAAATCCTTAAACCCAAAATTCCAAAACCCTAAACCTTAAAACATAAATCCCAAAACCCAAAACCCTAAAACATAAATCCTAAAACCCTAAACCCTAAACCCCAAATTCCAAATCCTAAAACCCTAAATCCCAAATCCCTAAACCGTAAACCTTAAAACATAAATCATAAAACCCAAAACCCTAAAACATAAATCCCAAAACCCTAAACCCCAAATTCCAAATCCTAAAACCCTAAACCCCAAATCCAAATTTCTAAAACCTTAAACCATTTTTAGAAAAATAATAATTTTAACCCTAAACCTTAACCTACAAATATAACCCCAAATCCTAAATCCCTAAACCCTAAATCCCACATCCCAAACCTCAAAACCCTAAACCCTATTTAGAAAAATAATAATTTTAATAATATATTTCTTTTTAATTAAGTAATAATTATTTAGAAAAATAATGATTTCAATAATGTATTTTGTCTGACGAAAAAATAGTAATTAAATGACATTATTTGAACTTTACAGCATGTAGGGATATTAAGGTCATTTACAGTTTTTTTTCATTCCATTCGAGTGGCAAACCAAACAATGTAATCCTGATTCTGAGTTTGATTCCAGTGGTGAAACCAAACAAAATTGTTTCCTTTCTATTCCATTCCATTCCGATTCCGATTCCGATTCTGATTCCATTCCACGAACCAAACGCCACCTTAAGTTATTTAAATTTAATCATGTAATTTTAGATTTAATTAATCAAGTTAATTATATGGCTATTTGTACGTTAATCCCTGATGTTGTTATATTTTTCCAGTAGAGTATCCTTAAGCTAGGATTATTATGTTTAATAAATATATTTTAAAATGAATAATGGTTTACTTTAATTTCAAAATTTAGTTTCCAAATTTAAATTTTAAAAAATATTGTCAATTTAATTAAGTAAACTCAGCTACTTGAATTGCCAAATTGAAAAGAGAAGTTAATTAACTTGTGTAATAACAATTAATACAAAAGACAATTTTCAATAATTTAAGGGCCAAATATTTATTTTACCCTGTAAAAACCTACACATTTCATATTAATGTATATCCTTCATTCTACAAATTAAGGATAAGGGTGATCATGGACCCTTCAAATTCATGAGGGAGGTCTGTCTTAGATGTGTGATAATTTATTTATTTTTTTTATAAATATCTTGGTAATTTTATAAATATCTTGGTAATTTAGGTGATCATGGACCCTTCATTCTACACATTTCAAATTATCTTGGTAATTTTATAAATATCGTTGTGTGTGATATATATTTTTAAAGAAAAAAACTAATAAAAATAAATGAAACACCACAACTTTTAGATCATCAATAATTTAATTTAAGAGATTATAAATTACAAGTTAATAAGAGAGGTGTTACTTACTTGTTAGACGTAGAAACACACAACTTTTAATGTTCGAACTACATACCTCATAATATTACTGCTTAATTGCATTTAACCCAATCTAATTAAAAAAAATTAATATTGTGTAAACTATATACCTAAATTGAAGAATTAGTCATTCTTGAAGAAATCCTAAGTATATATAAAAAATAACAACAAAAATAATATTTATATTTTTATATATTCTATACTTTAATCTTCTTCTTTTTCAATGATTTAGTTTATTTAATTTTCACACTTTATTCCTCTTATTTTTTTCTTACAATTTAGTCCCTTTAATTTAAAATTTTACACTTTAGTCTCCTTAATATTTCTTTCTTTTAAGGTTGACTACGCAAATAATTCATACTTTTTTATATTCTATAATTTCATCCCTTTATTAATTTTTTTATTTTTATGTGGTCACGTAATTTTTTAATTTTAACTACACTTTGGTACTTTTATTTTTATTTTTTATAATTTGATTTCTTTACTTTTTAATTTTCATATGTATATTTAATCAAAAATTGGAGACAAAATTCAACTTGAGCTTCTAAAATATTTTTTTAAAAAAGGGATAAAATTGTAAAAATTAAAAAAATAGAGGGACTAAATCATTAAAAAATTAAAGGAGTCAAAACGTAGAACATGTATAAAAATAGATAAGGAAAAAGATTCTCTCTAAGTCTTATATAAATGTGTAAGTTGATAAATGTATTGCTGGTTTTCAATCATCCCGATTGATATAAAGTTACAGTTTTCTTGTGATGATATTCCATACTATTATTGACATATTTAAATGGCATGATTTTTAAGTTTTACCTTTAACATTATAAAAAACATAATACCATGGTCTTTTAAACATTATGACCTGAGTGGTAGATACGAATAAAAAGTAATAATACGTCTTTTAGTTATATTAAAAGGAATAATTTAATCTTTTTTATTATTTTTTATAACAGTTTAGATACATTTTTCTCTTAATAAAATATTATCTTATAATTTATAAGAGTTATAAATATTACTACTTATTGAGCTAACATTTTGGACTTAAATATGTGATTCTAACCGTGCATATATCAAAATTTTAATTAATTTGACCAAAAATTTTGGATTAAAAAAAGTCTAGGCAAAAGACAAAAAAATAATTGAATAAAGAATATAGTAAAAATACGTTTAAAAATATAAAATAATGAGTCTTGTAAAAAACAAATACACAATTTTCTCCCCTAAGGATAAATATATACTTTAAAGGGTATTAGATGCATTATTTTATAATATTATAATAAAGTTTATAAATATTTTAAACTTTTTAGTTACTTTTTGAATTGAAAATTTCATAATTCTTAAATTTGAAATCATTAATTAAATAAAATTTTCTACATCACTTAAAATATGGATCCAAAATATGCAGCTCGCTTTTTCATTCAAATCTCAACAAGCTGCAGAGGAATATTCGTGACATATATTATATGCTTGCGGTGCCTCCAAAGCGCATGGAGTTGCCCTACAAATTAATAGCTTTAAATGGTGGAATTTTTATCCCATATTATAAATCTCCGTACGTTGCCATACAATATAATTAAGAGAGAGAAAGAGAGAGAATATACCACATAATATAACCATAAGGCATACCTATATATATTCTTTCAATCATTGTATGAAGAGATCGGTACTACTTTTGCTTTAATATTTGACTCCCCCAGAAATTTATCTGATGTAGAAATTATAAATATATATCAAATGATGTATATGTAAAAGCAATCGATGAGCCCAATGGTATTTATTTTCAATGAATAATACGGATATATACATTAAATATTTTAATGTATAACATGATATTCCAATTCACATCGAAGAAGACACAAAATGCAAAATATACCCCTAAATTACTAAAATAATTGTGGATGCCTTATATGATATTATTGAAATTGTTTTTTTATCACATGATTTAAGAGGAAATTCCTTTCTTGATGCATGGGCTACATATAATTGACATGTCTCATACTCAACCCGAACAATAATTAACTCTCTATTGACATGTATGTTATTTCCTTTTGGCATTAATTTCAAATTGAAAAACTTTGACCATATCACTTCACCATTTAAAAACACATATGTCATATATCTAATATCTAATAATAGTTATGTATATCTTAATAAAATCTAATTAATAATCAAATGTGTACGCAACAAGTATTGATAGTCCCGTAAAAATATATAGAATTACGTACTCTTTGGTATTATAATAGGCTACTAGCTAGCCAAATAATCCTCAAGTAGTATATATAGCACATTCAATTAAAGAATCAAACAAAGAAGAATTAAAAAAAATTAGTATGCATTAATTATATTTAAGACAGTTTATTTTTGTACTATGTTTATTGTATATCTGAGATTAGTCGTTAATTAGTCGGTAAGCATGATTCACGGTATTTGTCCTATGATTTGAAGTTTCATAACGCAAAGAGTTGGTGCTTTCTCCCACTAAAAAAAGTGGATATACGTTCCAATTATTGTTGTGCTTTTTTTTTTAATTTGTTGATAAAATTAATATTATACTTAAAGATTAATTAAGTGAACTACTAATTAATTTACTACTCCCCTCCTCTAATTGGACGAATCGTTTAATTAAAAATGTAACAATTGAATACACGACAACTTGTTTAACATAATTGAGCCAATGAGTTCAAGATAGTCGACAAACCACAAAAATTGAAAGACGGATTTCAAAAATTATTAAGAAACAGAACATTGTTGTTGTAGGTAGATATATATATATATATATATATATATATATCTGATTATATATATATATGTAAATATTATCGTCAAGTGAAGTCATGGCTTACTCTTATATATCAAATTGCGTGCTAATTAACTAGCTTATAATTATTTGTAGCAGTCCTAGCTTGCGTTGTAATGGTGACAAATCTATTTAGTCTCGTTATGGAGAGTGATTTAAATTGTAATAGTCACCTTTATATAATTATTAAGAACATATCTATCTATTATAAATTTATGATAAATCATTATCAATATGTATTATTATTGATAAATGTTATTACACTCAAATAACTGTATTCAATAACAAAATATGATATTAGTTATGATTATAATAAAATTGTTATAAATAAAAATAATCAGTTATTAATCTTGTTATGAAAAATGGATTATTTTTTTTGTGTCAAAGCCAAGCCAAATCTAACCTATGGAGAAGAGGAATTTCTAAGTGCCTGCTCATACTAACTCATATGAAAGGGAGCTAGATAAACAAAAAACAATCCTTAGATGTGGGCACACCCATTAATTAATTGGATTAATAACATATAGATCATGTGGATGCAGATGTAAGAATTGAAATGGAGGGCATGCTCCTCTCCACTCATTTCATTTAGTGATGGAGACACTATTTAAGCTGTATAGTGGTCACGTCACGATCTGCATGCTAGCTAATTTATTCATTCATTATTTTAGAGCCGAAACTTGTGTATCTCGATTATTTGCAATTATTGTTCCTCCTCATGTTTTCCTGTTGGAATCCGTTGAATAAAATTGCTTCTTTATTTTAAGTTTTCCCAATTAACATATTGGTCATTTTTGTATAAATAAAGTATAACAAAAGTGGTTGAAAAATATATGCATTAATTTGTTATATAAATCTATAAAAAGTTAATCTTAATTTTGCGATGACATATAAAATACAATAAAATAATGTGATTTCGAATCTTTTATTTTCTAACATATCTATGTTAAACATATGTTATTAATAGCATTTAAAAATGTAGATATTAGGAGAAAAAGTTACAATACTTTTATGATAAATGCTAAATGTAATAAATTTACATTCACTAATTATAATGTTAGGATAGAATTTGTTTTTTAAAATAAATAATATCTATATTTCTTAAGTTACTTTATAATATGACACAACGTATGTCAATGCAACATATAACACTTTTAGTATGAATGCAAATTTATATGACTTGATATTTCATATACTTTTATATATTTATACTCTTTCACATGTGTATATTTTATGCACCATGTAGGCATAACATTTGAAATTTAATAATTGAAGTTAATAGAATTTGAACACAAAATCTTGAATTTAGGTTTTAAATAACATATAAAAGTTGTACATAATCGAATCAATCTAAAAATAATATATAGTACATAACATGCATATATATTATATGTATGAATTATTCATAATATACATTCATTTATGTATAAAATATAAATAAATTAGATATATACATAGATACATACATATTATTTGTGACACATTTAATTTTATACAATATATACATGTTATTTTAAGGTTTCAAATTCAAAAACTCAAGTTTTAATATCATGTTTAATTGTGTATTGGAAAACTAATTGTTGAATTTAAGTGTTGAATATGCATGATCATAGAATATACATTTGTAAGTGAACGATAAATATATTTGCGACACATTTAATTTTATACAATATATACATGTTATTTTAAGGTTTCAAATCCAAAAACTTAAGTTTTAATATCATGTTTAATTGTGTATTAGGAAATTAATTGTTGAATTTAAGTGTTTAATATGCATGATCATACAATATACATTCGTAAGTGAACGATAAATATATGAAAATATTGTTAATACTTTTTTCAATAACTTGATTAAATTTAAAAGAAAATTGGTGAACAATAAATATCTAATACTAATTTAAACATTTTTTTTAGAAATTACACTACTCACCGGTATGCATGTAACTTAGAATATGAATTTATATTTTTATTAATAGTATTAAAGTATAACTAAAAGTTGATAAAATTAAACCAATTTTTCTAAAAAATTTAAAATAGAATGAAAAAAAAGAGAACAACGGTTAAGCAAGGAGATAGAAAAGTTAATCTGAAAAATAAATAAAAAAGTGATAGTGAAGTTACTGAAAAATTGTTAAGACTAATGCATGGTAGCAATCAAATGTGGGCTCTTTAAGTTGGAAAAATAAAATCTAACGTGGGTTGTGGGTTCTGTGATGAATAGATGGAACTTAGGTAGTTAGATTCAATCAACTAGAAGCTAGGGTACCTGAGCCAGGATATGTCATTATTAGTCAAGCAATAAATGAAGTGCACATTATTAACGTACGATTGTGACTTGTTATCCGGCCGATCGAGAAGATGAAAATAAGAATGTATGGAAGTATACATTGGATCTCGGGGATTTAGGGGAGGAAATCACGGTGATATTTATATTTTTATTAATTATATTAGTTTTTTTATTAAAGTTTTATTTTTTAAAATAAAGTTTTATCATTTATTTAAAAATAATGAATAATTTTTTAGATAAAAATCTATTATCATGCCACAGTCACGCACTTTGGCTTAATTTCTTCTATTTTTGAGCAACTCGGTTATCTAAAGAATTCGATTTGAAAATATGAGGATATATAAAGTGGTTGAAATATTCAATATATTATCACACACGTACCTCATATACACTAATAATAGAACTCCCACATTATTAATGCTCATCATTAAATCATATATGCATGTCTTAATTCTTAATTGCACTTTTTTTTTAACAACATATGTACTTTCGTAGAAGGTGAGTAGTTAAAGAGTATGGATTGACAAACGCTATTGGTATATATATATATATATATATATATATATATATAAACTAATTAAATTAAGGTTTGATTGAACGGTATAACTTTTTTTTTTATAAATGAAATTTTATTTTTAATTTTATTCTACGAAATATACATGTGTTTTTGTTTTTATTTTTTTGTAACATAAAAATATATATTTTTTTTCATGTTTCAAAATGTCATATACATGTATTTTTTTAGAATGTTTAAAAGTAAAATCATTTAAATATCTTAGACATGTAAAAATGAAAAGGCTAAATTAATAATCTCCAATTTCATATATTTATAAACTTTATATTTTAATAAAAAAATTTAATAGAATTTTTTTATATATATGTCTTAAATTTTCATTTACTTTTATGAAAAAAGTATTTGAAAAAAATTCTTAAATATAAAATCTAATTAAAAATATTATTACAAAGATCTATAAATTATTAATTCTATAAAATTGTAAAAATCAAAATAAAAAATCATTATCAAACATATCTAATTAAAAAAATTTGTTGAAAAATAAAAATTAAAACTATATTCAAATTATTAACTCAATTATTTGAATCTACTCCTGGTATCTAAACTTTTTCTGGTTCAGAGTTGAAGCGATGATATTTTCAAATACAAGTAAAACCTTGAAATGATTCATCTTCTGTATATGCTACCCGTATCATCTATAGTTCAAATTGAATTAGGCTAAGATATTTTCCCAACTTAATTAATGGTTATATGATATCCCACGATAATTTTTAATGTTATCATAATTGTTGCAACAAGTATACGAAAAACAATATAAGAACAATATTATCGATATATTAAAATATATTGTTTGAATTGAGTTGCGGATTAGGTAGTTCTTTTTAAGACATTTCGTAGCTCTATTTAAACTTGGACAAGCAAACACAATCATGTCGTTCTTATGATAAAACAGTCCAAAATCTTTATTTTTTGTCTCAGAATTTTACTGCACTGATGAAGTCTTTAATACTACACCTATAAAATTTATGTTGTTCGAAAAACTCTAAAAATAATTTAGTATTTTCTTCTTTTGTTTGTAAGAGCTATTTTCCAAAATGATGTGTCAAAACTGAGAGCTGAGGCTTTCTATTTATAATTTGAAAAAATGTGTGACAATTATGATAAATAACGATCATGTCTGGGTAGAAATAGTAACGACTATTTCTGAGTGAAAAAATAACGGTCATTTCTGAGTGAAAAAATAACGACCAATTCTGAGTAAAAAGATAACGGTTATTTTTTGAGTGAAAAAATAATGGTCATTTTCTGAATGAAAAGTAACGATCATTTTCTGAGTATAAAAATAATTTTAATATAAATAAATTCTAAAAAAACAAAATGTCACACGCATATGCACACGCACTCGGACTCGGCACATGCCAATCGAACGACAACGACGCGCGTGTGTGTGAAATCACATTTGTCTAGGTCATCTACCTTTCCACAAAAGTGGCTGCCTCTTGATCCCAAACTTAATAATTAATCATTTTTTTATTTATATATCTTCTAAGTAATAAAATAGTAATGTCGGATAAAATTTAAGAGATTAAAATTTGATACAAATTAATATCATTTATTTTTATTAAAATTTATTTTCAACAACAATTATTATATACATTTTTGTAATGAAACATCTCTTCTCCGTTCATTTACGATTGATTTAAAGACTCTTCAAAATCTTATCTTTATCGTTGTACAACCATATACAGCACATATGCTTGCTTTGTTGACCACAAAATGAGCAAAAAAAAAACAATATGAAAGCCATTGTTACGGAATTTAGAATCAATAGCCTCTGCCTTTCTCTATAATCAACCTTCTTTCTGGCCTTCTCTTGCATATATTTGTTTTATTTCTTCTTTTAAATTTAATGAAATATCAATTAATCTAGTGTTTAATTAATCAATTAAAGTTGAGAAAATCAATTATTTTTTTGTGATTAAAATTTGTAATTTGAAATAAAACAAACATTTTTATCGTAATATTATTATAGGAATCACTAGTTAAGACAGTCAACTAAGTAATATAATTATATTTATGACTCCTCGTATCCCATCAACTTTTCATTTTTAATATTTAATTTATTTTTAAATAAAAATTGAAAGGGATGGAGATAATTGACGGAAGATATAAAGTTTACAATTCAATCATTCGGCCCTCAGTTTAGGTGATCAAAGAATTTGTCCTAATTAACGAAGATAAACCTAAAAAATACTATTAAAATTATTATATATATTTCGTTTATATCATTGAATTATTTTATCTCATTTATAATACTTAATTATTGTATTTATTTCATTAATATTATTTTGTTAATCTTCATCTAACGACATCATAAGTCAATAATAGATTTATAATAACTCATATATTTAGGTGATAAATTTAGAACGAATCAAATAGTTAAGTAGTAGATTAATTGTTATTCTATATATATTACCTAATTAATTGTTGTTTTAAATATACATCTTAACTATCTAATTTATTTCAAATTTATTATTTAATCATTTGATTTTTATTAAATAAATTATTTAACTATTTAAATTGTTACAAATATTCTATTTAATTATATGATATATGATACTTATAAATAAAACAAATATAATAATTTATTGGTATCAACAAGATAAAAAATAATTTGATAATATAATAAAATAAATGTAATAAATGAATGATATTTTTATAGGTTTAAATAACGATGATTGTGTATTTGAGTTTCTCCTTAATTTAAAATATTTAGTCTAAACCACAACTGAATGTATGATTTGAGTAGATGATGAAAGAAAAAACAATTACAACTAAGACCATTTGCTTCTTTATTGTTATTTGTCTCTCTAATCCGTTACGGGGTATATATAACATTTATTTATTATTGAAGCTGTTAATTAAACCCCACTTGCGGAGAAATCAATCAAAATGAATAAAAAAGAGTTTAACATTAAACTAGTTTAACTTATCGAAATTAACTTAAACGAAATCAGTTTAAATCTGTTTTTCTAGCTACCTATATACTTGAACATGTAACCATTTAATTTGTTAATTTTTTTTCACCTTAGATGAGCTGTGATAATTTCTTTTGCGATTTTAGATCTTTTTTTTCGAAGTGTCTTTACATATAATTTAGTAATTAACAACTTAGTTTTCTAGTATGCTGGAAGTTATTTTGTAAAAAGAGAAGACATCAAGAAGAAATGGACTCAATTAATAAACTATTCATGAGTTTGAATGAGCTAACTAGCCAACTTGCTAATGGCTAGTAAACAAAGCTTTTGGTTATCGATGAGACTTAAATCAATTTTAAGATATAAAATGATAAGATAAATATTAAAAAAAACATTATTTAATATTTATATACCAATTGATGTTTTTAATTTAAATATCTACGTCCATCGATCACTTCCTATTTACATATTTCCATATCATATTGTTTTTTTTTTCGTAAATCATACCCTGTGTTTTATATATGACAGAAAATATACTATTTATTTGTATTTATGATTGTTTTATCATTATCGGTCCCCCTGATTTATTTGTTAGTTAATTATGTTAGGTATGCATCATGACCTTAACAAAGTCTACATAATATATGCACACAATTTATGTGACTGACATGAGCCCATTTAATTCGTATATTTTTTTTTCCCTTATGGGTCACTGCATATTTTATCACGACTCTTAAGTTTTTTTTTTAATTATCAATTGTCTAATAATACAAGACATTAGATATGGTCGGTACATGTATGTATTTGACTATTTGTGTGTAAAAGTTATTTTGAAAAAAAAAAAAGAGTGTTTCTTGGTTGGTTTGAATTAAAGATGTAAAATAGATTGTTTTATCCCATGTAATATTTCATTTAATATTCTCAATATATTTATGATATAATATTATTTTATTTTATTTAAATAATATCTCACTTCATTTCATTTCTTTATATTGTAATCATAATAAAATTAACATTAAACATATCTTATATAATTATTTTTATTAAATTTATATTATAAACTGTATTTTTTACAAACTTTTTCACTACTTTTCTTCTAATTTGTACACCCTACTTACACATTATTTTGAAATACCAACTTTATCCCTTATTAATAACTTAACTATTATTCTCATATTTTGTTACCAATTTTTGCCAACTATTCATCTCCATATTTCTCTCTATTTCTCTCTCCATTCACACAAATAACAACGACGATGGCAATCGTTGCTTCTTCTCAGGTAAAGACAGAGAAATCATGAGTTTTTGGTTGAAAATTGTACCATCTTTCATACTCTACGACCTCATCACTGTCTTTATCAACCTGTTCTCTTCTAAAACTACTATTCACTATTTATGCTTAGTAAAAATCGAGAGAAAAAAATATTTAATTAATAAATGGGTAACCCTGAATAAGAAAAGTAAAAAACATAAAAAAATTCAATTTATTCTCCATTTTGTACGTGGATATGATGTAAAAAACATATAATTTAGTTACACAAGTGTCAAACTCAATTTTTACAAATAAAAATTCACCAATTAATCAAAATTTAATCAATTAAACAGTTATCTAACTTAATTAAATATGCGGTTAACTCAATTTCTACGAATAAGGTTACTGCTAACAAAAATTAGATAAATTTTTATTTAATTCACCAATTAGATAACTATTTAATTTAATTGGATATCGATGAGTAGATTCATCAATCGATCAAATTTCGATTAATTGGACAATTATCCAATTTAATTAGACATATATCTAACTCAATTTCGAATAGTGAGATCACCGCTCAAACAAACTCCAACTAGTTGAATAACAATCAAATTCTGACTAATCAAATTGTATAAATAACTAGTTAGAATTAAATCACAATTGGTTAATGAAAATTAAGGATATTTTTATCACTTTGTGTAAAAAACCAATTGAGAGGATCATATCTTATTTTTTGAGTAATATGTAATCATCATTGCATACAATCCTATTTTTTATTTTTATAATCTTATTATCTCATTTAGGTTTATTAAAAATAAATGAGATATTTTAATTAGTACAATTTTATTATCATTTCATCTTATTAAAAATTAAATGAGATAATATGAGATAATAAGAATTAACTAGCTAAAATATTTTTTGAAAATATTTGCCAACTTAACACTATAATGCAACACAATATACATGAATTTCATGTAGAAGCAAATGTGTATATACTTGTGTAAAGCTACGTAACACATCTCAATTTTTAATTTATAAAATCTATGTATAATATTTATAAAATTATAAATAAATTATTTATATAAAATATAATTATATTATTTTAATTTTAAATTTTAAGTTTTTAAAATTTAATATCATAATTTTTTTAATAAGTTGAATAATTTTAAATAAGAATGAGATGCAAAGAATTTTTTTTTTCGATTAAAATTAAGAATTAATTGAAAATTAATTAATATTATTTTTTACGTGTATAAAATGTCCTTCCTAAATATATATCCTAAATACATGATTGGTTTTTTTCTTTTTAAATAAATATATTACTGTCGTCCATTTTTCGATAATGCCGTGTGAAGCATTCCTATTGCACAAAGAATTCTAGCCAGTGTGGGACAAAAAGAGCACAAATGCAATTGGAATATTGAATATATTGAGAAATGTAATATAATATAATATAATATATGAATAATTTTAATTCTTGACAGACATTATATAAATGGTAAAATATATATATAATTCTTGATAGACATTATATAAATGGTAAAAGATAATATCTGTTTTATTAAAAATAAAGTTACATATAATTCATTTAAATATAAATATATTTAAGTTATTTAATTTGTTTTTGATTTTTAAATGATAAAAAGTTTAAAAATTAAATTCAATGGACAAAATTTTTTTTATAGAAAAAGGGATAATGTAAGTATGTTATCTTTAATGAAAGTATCTTTTAGTTCATATGTATTACATGGGATAACACAAGTAAATTATTTTTATAAAATAAATTTTTATAATCTTATTGTTCCTATGTATGGATCTAAAATGTATTTTTGTTACATGTTATCGACTTTAAAAACCCTACATATATTTTTTTGTCTATAATTTGTCTATAATTTAATAAATATTACAACTAATATTTATTTTATAAAGAGTAAGAGAAATTATTTAATAATCTTATAGTATGTAATTACATTGCACTCTAGGTTAATAAAATTTAACTTTAAGAATATATATATCTTATACTTAATAAAAAAAAAATTATTATGATTGATAATTAGTATATTGAACAATTGCCAACTTGACACCAATGTAGATCCTTTTTTTCCCTAATATATGCATGATAGCCGAGTACTCGTAACATTTTTTGTTCTTTGGTTAATGGTTGTTTTATTTCATGGTATATTTTATTTAATATCTTTAAGGAATTTATGAATTAAAATTGTCGCATTTCATTGAATTTATTACATCTTATTTAAAATTATTCCTAAAATGTACACGGTTATTATTGATAATCATATTTTATTTTAATTTTATCGATCATTTAGGTTCATTTGAAACAAATGAAATATTTTATTATAATATCATCACATTATTATCCCAACCCACTAAAAAATAAATGAAATAAGATGTAATGGGTTTACAAAATTTATAAATTATAACATGTGTTAATGAAACATCTTATTTTAATTGACATCTTTAATTATTTGCTTAGAATCTATTCACAAGTAATTGATGTTATTATAAAAAACACTACTTTATATTACAAATATATCATAATATAATTAATATGATAATTTTTTATTAGATATAATTATATAGGTTATTTTATATTTACTAATAACATGTACTATATTATTTAAAATTTATATTAATTTTAAGATATATATAATTCTTTTTTGGAAGAGACAGATTAGGTAGAGTAAGAAGGAATCAATACCTGTGAATAAAATAACAAGTATGAAGGGGAAAAAACGGTGAGGTGTTTAAATGGTCATTTTATTTAGAACAAATGTATTTTTTATTTCTTTTATTTAGAAAAAGTGATTTTAAATCTTTTTGTTTATGAAAAATGTATTACTGAAGTTTCTTTGTTTTTAAAAAATGTGTCAACTAAAGATAAAGTTAATTTTTTTTATCTCATTTCTTATTAAATATAACGAAATAATACGTGTGTTACATATATATTTATATTTTTTAATAAACATATACATAAAAAAATTAATATTTAATTAATAAATACTCCAATTTTTTAAGAAAAAAATTTCTTTCAAAATTAAAAAAAAAATCAATAAATTTTAAACAAATTTTTCATTGTTTAATACGTAAAGTCACACGTTAGATAATAAAATTTTAATTTTAATTTAATCCAAAGATGACTATTTTTTAATTAAAAATTATTTTATTAAATATATATATATTATATACTATTTTGTTATATTTAACTAAAAAAATAAATAATTAATTAATTTTATTATTATTCGATAACTTTTCGTAAATAAAATAACTTAAAAAATATATTTTTTAAACAATCTCTCGAGGGAATCTCTATCACCTTTTTCGTTAAAAAAAATATTAAATCACATTTGTTGGGAGTTGAGGATTTTAATTTCTTATATACGAAGGGTCGCATAATAAACAAATTATGATGAATAAGGCTCTATTATTCGATCCAATTTTGATGTAATGTATGAAAAGATGACAAAAATTGTTGAGTTGGAGTGACGTGTATTTGAATGAAATGTTGCGTATATACTTTTCTTTGGTCAATTGTTGCGTATATACTTGCATCGTACTATTTGCTACAAAATACTACTTTTATAGATAGACATACTTGGATTAATGGTGATTCGGTCGTTTGCTCTCTCGGTGGAAGCAACTTTTGCAAACATATCTTATAACTATTCATCAGAAAGTGTAATTAGTCGGGATTGTTTTTATAAATTAAATATATTGATTATTTGATTTTAAATTATTATTTTTATGAATAATTTAATTATTTTAAATCAATTTTAATTTTTCTTTTACATTTTTTCAACTTTTTGATACATTTTTATCAAACATCTACCTCTTAAATTTTTACACCATAATAATGATCTAAAAACTAAAATTAATAATAAATGATTAAAATATTTAAAAATATAAAAATAAAATGATTAAAGTATATAAATTTTAAAAAATATAATTAATATATTTAATTTATAAAAATAAAGTGATTAAAATATATGAAGGTGATATTCTACCTATCATCTCTGATAAGAATACTAGCTAATCTTAGCAAATTAAAATTAACTATTTTTATAAGTATAATATAGGTTAAAGTATATTATTAATATTTAAATTTTAATTAAATTTATATATAGTTTTTAAACTTTTAAAACGTAAGTATTTAATCTTTAAATTTTTAAAACTATATACATAAATCTTTAAATTTTTAAATTATATTATTTAATTTTTAAACTTTTAAAATTTAAAATATAGAATCTGAACTTAATTACTACAATAAATATTTATAAATCATTACTAATTTCGAATATTATATAGAGGGCCTAGTATCTGCTCCGCAAATGGCCGATTGTTTTACTTTGGGCCAAATCTAAATATATCCCGCTAAAGTGAAGTAAACAACATACAAAAATTAAAATTTGTCTTCGTATGAAAATTATAGATTTCAATTGCAATGATTCGATTATTTTTATATTTATTTTGTAATAACGTGATATTCTAGTTAAATAAAAATTTAAAATTAATATAAATTTTTATTTTAAAAAAATAAATATATAATAAAAAATAAAGAGATAAAATAATATGATTAATAGAAAATATATTTTAAAAATAATAAATAGTATATTCACTTTGCATGGGATATAAGAAAGCCAATCATGCCATAATCAAATAAGTAATTAAGAAGTACTAAAATCTATTCTTATCGATTTGACAATAATTGAAATGATTTGAAGAAATCTAAATCCATAATTTTCTAACACTTCCAACACTTCCAAAATATACTAATTTTTTTTAAATACTTTCAAAAAATTATGGATACTAATAAAGAAAAATATAGATAAACAATTATTAATGACTCAAGATTCTTTTTATCGAATAAAAGACTCAATATAATAGATATATGCATCAAATAACTAAAATAATATATATATATATATATATATATATATAATAAAAAAATTAAAATAATCGTAAATCTAATCGATTTAATAACTATGATTTAAGATTTAGAATTTAAGATTTAAGATATAATAATTAATAAAGTAATATTATTGATAAGTTAATATTTTTATTCTTATTTAAGATATGTTTTTTAATTATTGATTTTTTATTATTGTAAATTTTATTCTTTAACTTTAAATAATTTTTATATCATTCTGTAACTCCTCCTCTCTCCTCCACTTTTTTTTTTTTTTTTTAGTTTGTTTATAAAGGGTGTATGTACCGAAAAAATTCTTCATATATATATATATATATACATCCTTAAGGCAACCAAATCAATTAGTGTATGTAGTCAGTGGTTTTGCTATAAGATGTACCAGAAGCCCTTACTTTTTCAAACTTTGGGGAGCTTTTGACCTCATTGCAATTAGTTTTTTTGTTTGTTTTTTGTTTTAAATATTGAGAACATAGATTAGGTCAGAAGCTTCTATTTTATCTCTTTATGTGGATATATTTATTTACTAACGGAGTCTTGGTTTTGATAAATTAATAACTAACCATATTTTCTTGAAATGCAACAAAACATATATATATATATGCTGTCTTGCTTGTGCCTTGTTTTGTTAGATACGGAGTTTAACAAACTCGTACAGCTGTGTCACTTCTCTCATATATTCTAGCAGATGTTTCTACAACGTACGTAGATAGATCAATAAGCTATATATACCATATTTCGAGTCTTTCATGTCATAAATAAAACTCGATCGATGCTTAAGAAATCAATTGAGCATCTGACATCCAACTGACACGTTGAGCAAAATCAATTTGTTTAACTTTACACTCATCTTTATATTGTTTCGTACAATAAAGTAAAAATTTTAAGATCTATACACAACAAGAAAGAGCTATTGCAACAAAATTATTTGAAGTAATTAAGGGTTATAATTAGCGGTGTATATATAGTATTTAAACTCACGTGGGATACTAAGATAATAGAAATATATATATGTATTTTTTTTTATTTTTTTTAGTTGATGTTATATGTATTTTATAAATATGTTCAATTTATTAAATTTGTATTGAAGTATTAATTAAATGATAAAAATTCAAAATTTAAAATCTACATGTCAATTAAAGTTACATTTTATGCATAAATTTCTATATATTTCTATTTTCTTTGTTAAAAAAATGAGTTATATCCCTTTATAATTCCGCCCTTACTATAGCTGATCAACACATATAATTAAAATTAAATTTACTTAATGTATTTACAAGATGTAACTAATACAGAAGAGCAATACATGTATAAATATAGAAGAAAAGGAATCTACTTTTCCTAAAAGTGCTTTTAAGAAACAATATATTAGTTGCATACAACTAATATACAGCTTATAAAGTATATTAGTTGCATACAACTAATCTACCATTTAGTGATTTATTAACACTCCTCCTCAAGTTGGCGCGTAGATATCAATCATGCCCAACTTGCTTAGTGAGCCATATAATGACTTTTTGGAGACTCCTTTGGTAAGTATATCTGCAAGTTGCTCTTCTGTGAGAACAAAAGGAAAACTAATAAGTTTGGCATCTAACTTCTCTTTTATAAAGTGACGATCAACCTCTACATGCTTAGTGCGATCATGTTGTACTGGATTTTGTGATATATCAATGGCTGCCCGATTGTCACAATACATCTGCATAGTATTTTTGAGTTCGAAACCCAAATCTAATAACAAAGTTCTTATCCACAGCAATTCACAAACCCCATGAGTCATACCTCTATATTCTGCCTCAGCACTAGATCGTGTCACCACTTTCTGCTTCTTACTTTTCCATGTAACCAAATTTCCTCCCACAAAGGTGAAATAACCCGATGTTGACTTTCTATCTGTAATACTTCCTGCCCAATCTGCATCTGTGAATCCACAAACTTCAAGAGGATTGTTGTGTTTAGAGAACATTACTCCCCTTCCTGGAGCCGATTTCAAATACCTTAAAATTCTCAAAACAGCATTCATATGGTTCTCACTTGGATTGTGCATGAACTGACTTACCACACTTACTGCATATGCAACATCTGGTCTAGTATGAGCTAAGTAAATCAAACGTCCAACCAATCTCTGATAGCGGGCTCGATCAGTTGGTATTTGATCTGGATACTCTGCTAAACCATGGTTTTGCTCAATAGGAGTATCAATAGGTTTGCAATCCAACATACCTGTCTCTGTTAGCAGATCAATAATGTACTTCCTTTGACAAAGATATATTCCTTCTCTTCCCCTGGCTACCTCAATTCCTAAGAAGTACTTTAGTTCACCTAAGTTCTTCATTTCGAATTCAGAGGCTAGCTGTCTTTGTAATTTATCCATCTCAATAGTATCATCACCAGTGATTACCATATCATCAACATAAATGATTAGAGCTGTTACCTTCCCTCGTTGATGTTTGAGAAACAGAGTGTGGTCTGAATTACTCTGTCTGTAACCAACCTTTTGCATGAACTGTGAAAACCTTCCAAACCAGACTCGAGGGGATTGCTTGAGGCCATACAAAGACTTCCTCAATTTGCATACAAAATTACCAGGAGAATCAACTACATACCCAGGTGGAAGACTCATGTACACCTCCTCGGCTAATTCTCCATGAAGAAACGCATTCTTGACATCAAACTGCCGAAGTGGCCAGTTTAGGTTAGCAGCAAGTGAGAGTAGAACCCGAATCGTGTTCATTTTGGCAACAGGAGCAAAAGTCTCATCGTAATCTACACCATACGTTTGAGTAAACCCTTTTGCTACAAGACGAGCTTTATACCGATTTACGGATCCATCACCATTATGTTTTATAGTAAACACCCATCGATAACCAACTGCCTTTTTTCCTTGTGGTGGTGACACAAGTTGCCAAGTATCGTTCTTCTTTAATGCATCCATCTCTTCATCCATTGCCTTCCTCCATATTGGATCTCCCAACGCATCCTGCACTTTGTTAGGTACTGATACACCAGATATTTGATTCACAAATGATTTGTATGACTTAGATAATCTTTTAGTGGACATGAAATTGGCTACTGGGTATTTTGATTTTGCATGAATATTTGGTTCATATCTTTTGGCTGGTTGACCTCGAGTAGACCTATTTGGTAACACATACTGTCCAACATTAGACTCGATGTTATTAGTATCAGTAGGTGTACATACCTCAGATGAGTGACCTTCGCACTGTGGAGTTGTTGATCAAGGGTAGGAGTAATGTCCGAGGTACAGATTACGTCTTCAATGTCATTTGCTGTAAGTGAATTTGGTGCTTGAATACTTGAAGCATCTGTTTCTGCAATGACTGGATTCAATGAAATAGAAGTCTCATCTGGTCTCATTGAAACATCAGTTGGTGACTCACCTAATGCCTCCCCTTCACCATGATACAGTTCTTCGAAATATGTATTCTCCCCCTGACGAGCAGTATCAGGTGAGGAAAAATAACTCATGTCCTCAAAGAAGGTAACATCCATAGTAACATAATACTTTCTGGTTGGTGGATGAAAGCACTTGTACCCTTTTTGATAACTTCCATAACCAACAAACACACATTTAATTGCCCGAGCATCTAATTTAGAACGTTGATTTTTAGGAACATGCACAAAAACAACACAACCAAATACTCGAGTAGGAAGATTATGAAAGGATGATAAGGATACGTAAGATGCGAGAATCTGAAATGGGATTTTTCCGTTAAGGACACTAGACGGGAGACAATTGATGAGATGGGCAGAATACGGCGGCGTTGGGCGACGCCTGGCGGCGATTCTATTCAGAAACCGGTAAAAAAAAAATATATATTTTTTTCTTTGTTTCTTTCCTGCTCTGATACCAAATTAAATTTACTTAATGTATTTACAAGATGTAACTAATACAGAAGAGCAATACATGTATAAATATAGAAGAAAATGAATCTACTTTTCCTAAAAGTGCTTTTAAGAAACAATATATACAGCTTATAAAGTATATTAGTTGCATACAACTAATATACCATTTAGTGATTTATTAACACATATAATCCAGTCTATGTATGAAGTTTAAAACTTGTAAGATGATATTGGGCATCAAGAAAAGAATTGTTTTGTATATTTAATGAAGTGTATCAATAGAAGAAATAAATACAAAAAAAAAAGTAGTTTTTTCAAATGAAATGAATTGATGAATTTTCAAAGAATAAGGAAACGGAATTCATGATAAAGGAGGATCTACTTTAGGGGACATCTTCTTCCCGAACAATAACTTCAAATCATTCTCCAAAGGAGTCAAATTCAAATCCAACCTCAAAAGCTCCACGTTACTCTCTGACGACACTAGTTTTAGCAACGGAATCTTTGAAAAAACTACATCTCTGTGCTTTCTCATGTGACCACCCAAAGCTTGACCCACTGGAAATACTAAACCACAAATGGAGCAACGGTGCGTTTTAGCTTTTATCAAATTACTTCCTATTTTGTTGTCGTTTTGAGTGTGATCTTCTCCCATTAACATTCTTGGTTTCTTGTGGCTCGCTCTGTGCCCACCAAGTGCTTGGAACGATGTGAATTGCTTGTTACATGTTTTACATTCAAACACGTTGTTTTTGGAGCATTTGTAATTAATGGACTTGGTGTAAAAGCCATAAGATATAAGCATTAGACGTTTAGCCATATCTGTCGCCTCTATCCCACCTTGATCTTCTCTCATCCTCTTCATAATTACGTACGTGGATTGTTATTGTTGTTGTTGTGTTAAAAAAAATGAAAGCGGTATGTTATGAATATGAGTTGAAGAGTTTCTGTACATTTTATAGTGCTGTATCTTGCAAGTTTGAATAGTTATGACTGTTTTTTTTTTTTTTTGTTACATTGAATAGTTATGACTTGGACTACATTATTGATCTTAGACTAGATTTTTGACACATATTTACGATATTACCCTTGCTATACACAATTTGAAGATGGTGGGTGTCGGAGATTTTGGGCAATGAATGAGTTTGACTTTTTCTTTGACTGTACGAACGGACGATGCAGGTGCCCATGATCAAGAAACTTACATTTTATGGATATATGAATATTACACATTCTCGACGTAAGACGTGACGATGATTAACTAGTTTATGCTCGTATTTCTTCTTTTTTTAAGAAATTGTCTCTTGTTTTTAGATTATAATAACTTTTTAATATGTACTGGTAAGCACATGTTTTGTTAATTAGTAGAAAGTTGACTTCGATCCTCTGAAAATGTTGGCAAAATATAGTTGGGTCGTTTGTGGCGAGCTGTGCCAGTGTGTACGTATTGAGCATATATCAAGTGGGAAGATGATTCAAATGTTCTTACCATGTAACCACTTTTTAACTTGGTGGCCGTGAAATTTCTAGGAGGTGAAGGTTTGGTGAACTAACGACCGCCCGAATTTAGAAGCTTCCTTGTCATAAGACAAATGTCACAAAGATAGATATCCTTTTGTGACCGACTCAAATTATAAATGATAAGAGAATCCGAATCAAAAAGTGAACATTTGGCACATGTTCAGTCGATGACATTCAATATATATTAAGTCCATCAGTTTTTTTTTTTTTTTTTTTTTTTGCCTTTCTTTCTATTGATACAATTCACCCTACCCTAATTTCATTTTAAGATAAATATAGTAAGGAATAAAGTATGCCTTTTTAACTGATCTAACTTACATGTACTATCATGAGAAAAGCATATTATGTGTCAAATAAAGACATTTATTCTAAACATATTTCAAGTATCCAAAATGGGATTCTAACCCTAATTCTTCTCACAGCTAGTTGGCAATCATCAATCAAATTATCACTTTAAATAGATATATTTTGGAATAAAACTTTTTTTTTGTTTTCAAACAATGATGACAAGTTATAAGCCATTAAAGAAAGTAGAAAATTGGGAATCACTACTAGCTTATGGATGTCTTTTCAAATTATATCAATCCCATTCCCTCTAACGCACCCAAAATGGGTACTTATCAATTGATCTAATCCCTACACACTCACTTTTCAACTATGACGTAATAGAGCAAAGTTTAACATGAACAAAATTATCTTCTGCTTCATGAAAAGGAAATGGATGGAGAATCAGAGAGGCACAGATCAGTAGAACACTACTTGGGCTGGTCCTGTCATGTAGATATGGTTGTCTTTCTCCCTCCATTCAATTTGTAATGGCCCCCCAGGCAAATCAACTGTGCAATTCTCAAAACCAAAAGAAATAGAAATCCAAGATTGTCAAGTCCAAGGCACTAAAAATTGAATTCTGTTGACTATTACCAAGCAAATGAAGCTATGAGCTATCCAGCTTCCGCGGGTATACACAAGTTTGACATGCTCAAATGTGCAATGCTAAAACTTACCCTACTAGCATGACCCCAAGCACAGCTGCAACAACTACTGCACAAGCACCATTTCCACAGGCCATAGTAACTCCTACATTTTACTTTACTTGGTTAACTTTCATATGGAACAATTGGATGACTCATTCAAATAATGCAAGACAATTCATTCTTGAATAAAGAAAACCTGCTCCACGCTCCCAGACACGCATTTTGAGGTGTGGAGGAGAGAAAACTAGCACAAATTCTGACAAAGTCATGAAAGATCAGGATGGCAGATTATATATGAGAGAACATGAAAGAAAGCAGATGATCCGAAAAGCAAAAGAATAAAATATTTCAAATAAAAAGATATAAACAGGATGGCTTCTCAATTATACAACAATGGATTGGAAATGGACTGAGCAAGCAAGCATAAAGAATCAAGAATTTTACTCTAGTAATCCGTCATTTATATTATTATCTTTTATATCTCACACAAACTCTGCATAAACAAGTCCCTCACTCAATTCTAAACCTCTCTAGCTCAAATTTGCTACACTATAATTTTTTTTTTTAGCTAGTAACAATCGATAAATTCTTGGAACACCACAACTACCTTAAAAAATTTCATAAACCAATCAAGCGTATAGCAGATAATCCATAATGGATGTATCATGTATTTACAAAACACTAAGCATACATCATGCAGATTTGCAAGAATCCTTAATACAGCTAAGTACACCATAAAAAAGAACTCGAGCGGTGAACTTGACAAGATTAATTAAATCAAAAGTGGTGATGTACAGATTTAATTATTCAGCTCTTGCCTTAGTAAAAAACAAAAAAGAGAAGGAAAAAAAAAATCACAAGCTATGAATATTTTGCCAACAGACCACGTACACAGATATTTTTGGGACTCCATGTGTCCTAAACTTTTGCATAAGATAACTAGGCATCGGACACACCTATTTTCTTCATTAGTTTTAAAAATCTGCACTAATTTAATATGTCAAATACCCACCCCATGCCATGTCATATCATTGGACATGGGTACTTTATTTGAGTCGAAGTAACATAATTACATAGCTTTCTGGAGTAAGCTAAGTTAACAGAACTATAAAAGCTAAGGCATAGTGATCACATGGGGAAAGAGGTGAGCATTAAAAACTGTAGACTGGCTCTATAAAGCAAGGCCAGCACGTTAATATGATAGCTCTTTTCATATTACAGCAACTATGAAATTATTCAGCTTACATGTTAACATATGTATACATCATTTTCAATATATTTCTCCAAGAACCTAGTCAGAGATAAACAAAGCTTCGTTAAAGAAAGATACTCTGAAGAGACATAAGTTTGTCTAGTGCAACTCCATCTTCAGTAAAAAATAAAAGGAAATAATCTGCCCTAACAGTTTGTTTGTTCGACAAATAAAATACAACAAAAAGTAAAAGATAATGACCACATAGTATTCAATGGATACAATTATTCTAACAAGTATTAGTCCGTGCTGGGAACATTTCATGATGCTCAAATTTAGATCCAATTTCAGCTAAATTTAATTCATCAACCAGCAAACACTGCAAAATTCAAGGGCATAGAAAAGATTTCAAATCCATCACGAAACAAGTAGGGTAAGAAATGATATTCAAACAAAGAGAGAATTATGAATTTTTCACATTATCCTCCAGCAAAGTAACAACTTTTTCCTGTTCATATTTGTCTCTCTCCTCTTAATGGATCAATACATTTTTTACCAATGATTTACGAATTACCTTGCATACACAACCGTTTTTCTCCTTCGATCCTTTTAAAGGATGATTTCGAAGGAAAACTCAACAGTTCGTAGTCATTGAGGAAAAAACACTGAACCACGACTATTAGAATATATAGCTCAATGACATATCACTTTTGTTCTTCCAATTAAATATCAATAAGGTCATAAACTCCAAACAGAATACAAAAAATATGCAGGCAAGCATATAGAAATGCAAAAGAAATTTCAAGGTGTTCAAACAACACATACATGACCTCCTTTTGTACCAAAAGTTATACAGTGAGGATTTTCCATACTAACACAGGTTACATTCCAGATCACTCCATCCACATCTAGGTCTGACTTTATTACAGATTGATCTTTATTTGGAGGTAGTCTAGTAGGGACATCTGATGCTTTGAATATTGGTTCACCCATATCGACTCTAACCTGAAATGACAAGTGAAGATGAAAGTTAATACTTATAGAGTCAAAAAGAGGCCTCCAGGGGACAGAAGAATTAAGAGTATCATCCTTAAATATTCCAGTGGCATACTACCCAAGCATCCAATGTCTAATAATGCATTAAGAGCATCTTAACCTAAAAGGTTTAGAAAACTCGCACAGTAAATAGTGTTAAATTTGATCCAAAACAAAAATTGAGCCCAAAAATTGAGCCTAAAGCACATATATCCAAATAAACCCTTTGTCTAATATATATATATACTCCTTTACCTTCTTAAATATGTAGTCGGTAGAAAATCTGTAAACCTTCGGCATCTGTTAGAGCAGAGAAAAAAATAGCTCCAAAGAAATCAGCAAATCTGCAAGAAACTGTTTTTCAATAGATTTCTTCCACTTCAATCATTCCTTATTTGTTTTGTTAATCTCCCTCCACTTTTATTTATAATATAGCAGAAGAGGTTGTTTAAAATTTATATGATAATATTTGATTAAACAGTAAGTTTATTAATTTATCTTGTTATATATTACCAGTAAATTAGAAATAGTTATTTTGGTAGTATATTTTGGATTTTAGTATAATTTTGTGAAACTCTTAAGATTAGTGTTTGTATCTTCATTTTAATTATTAATAGATTTTCTTTGGTGTGCCGTCGTCAGTAGAGTAGACTTTTCACATTGAAAAATTGAACCACTTATTGAGTTCATTTTCAAAATTTTGTTACGCACCGTGGGAATTAGAATTAGAGGTCAAAATTTTCATTTCTAACCCCGTATTTATTAGGATTCACTTCAAGTTTTAGAGAGAAATCTCGAAAGATAAATAAATTTCACCCTATATTTTTACCAACAATCTACACCATAATTAGTTATCAAGTTGAAGAAAGATTAAGGTTGGATAATGAACTGCATTAAAGAATGAAGTTGTGCCAACGCATGAGAAGTGTCGAATTGGACCTCCCAACAATCCACCAGAATAGACTAATCCTTACATCAACTTTACATAACAACACATTAAGCTCAAAAGAGAACTCGAATAGATGAGATGAGAAAATAAAAAACTACGTGCTCAAATGCAGACTAAGTTGTGAAATTAATCAAGGAGGTTGAGGTAATATCAAGAAGAAATGGGTTGATAAGTGCTTGAAAAGTACTAATATTTTGTAATTTTATTGTGATTAAATGTGATAAATATATTTGATTATAGCATATTTATGTATTTATATAAATCTATATATTCAAAATCACGTGTATATCTTATTGTAGTTTAGGTGTTTTTAACTTCAAAATGAATAAATTTGTCGACATATGAAGAACACGAAGCATTCAATTTCATCCTAAGATCTTTAAATAAAAAACATGTAAGTTTTACATGAAAACCAACCAATTTGTAAGGTGTACAAGGAAATTTTCAAGAAAAATTAGATCCTGATCCACTTTATTGTTCGACCCGTAGTCCTTCTACACCAACCTTGCCTATATATACAATACTATATTTAGGTTTTCATTAGCGTTGATATTATAATTTTAGGTCAACCATTCGTTTTTATTAGTTTAGGTGTAGAATTTAGGTCAGTCGTTTTACCACCATAGATACACAGAAAAAATTGTAAAGATGATCCAATAATTTGAATAATTAGTAACAATTCATTCAGAAATCTGAAATCATTTTTATCAAAAAGATATAAGTTTATTGTTACATCTTTTATTTTCTTTGTAATATGATGTCTTTCATAGTTAAATTGACTTTTGTTAATAACTGTGACTAATTAAACTTGTATATGTGATTTTAGTCTATCTTTCCAATGATTCAACGAACATTTATGTGATTTAAATAAATAAAAAATTTAGATTTATTTCTTATTAATAATCTTCATATCTTTAATCATAAACTCATGATAGATCAATTCTTGATTTATGATTAAATAAAATATTTTAGAATTAAGTATTAGATACATCATTTGTACTTAGTTATAGATAATGAATAAAAATCTATTTTGATTTCATTAATTTATATTAATTTAGATTGTTGAAAAATAATTTTAATTATAAATTAAAGATGGATCAAATTTTGATTTATAAATAAAGAATGTATCTACCTTAAGTTTATCAATTTTTAATTTCGAGTGTGATCAAATAAAGTTATTAATTAATTGAAGATTTTGATATATATTTATTTAGTTTACCAATTAATAAATTTCAACATCGACTAAGAAATAATCTATTAATTGAATGTCATCGAAAACTTACCATGGTTATAAGAAATTTTATTTATAACAAATTAAATCAATAAATCTAACTTATATTTAAATCACTTAATTTGTTCTATCTATGAAGAGTTATGTTCACTAAAATCACAAACGCATCTATCATTCTAGATTTGGCATAATTTAATTTATTCCTTTTATTTATATGTTTAATTTATTCATTTTTATTTATTTACTTTACGTAGATATAATTTAATTTAATATTTCACGATTTCATTTTCTTAACCAGCAATTTATTAAAGTGTTTAGGACTTTTGTATTTATTAACTAAATTAGAAAATAATTTAACTTTTTAAAGTCACCTTAATTCATTTATAGACGATCATGGGAGTATATTTATCGCTCATTGTAAATGATTCATACAATTGCAAGCTTTTTATAAATATAAAATAAAATTATCAATTTTTTTAGCATTAAGTATGACATCATTATCTAAAAATTGAAGTTTTAAATTATTTATTTATATCCTAATTAGTTATTTTTCTTGATTTTTGTTGTTTTATTATTTCCTTTTTCTTTTTATGATTTTTTAAGCATTCGTGATGTTTCTTTTGTGATTTTGTTGAATAATTATGGATTGTTTAAAAAAATATTAAAAAGTAAAATAATTGAAAAATGTTTTTATTTATTTTTATTTTTACTTTTTTACTTTATTTATTTGTTGTTCATCGTTTATTTTTCATTATTTTCTTTTCTTTTTATTTTATTTTTTCTTTTTATTTCTTTTATTTGTTATTGAGGAGATTGGCACGAAGAGATTAATAAAGGTGAGGTCATAACCTCTAAACGTTTGGGAGAAATAGGTTTTTCTATAATAATACTCGAGCCTCTCTTATTCTTGACTTAGGTTGGAGCATCAGAAGTGTCTTTGCTCGATTCTTTGCTCATTTTCTTAGATTTTGAAAAACCTATATCTTTTTGGGAGCTCCTGCTCTTTTTGATTTGTAAAATAGACAAGCATTACTTTTAGATCAAACTATATTGCTACAAAAAGAAAATAATGGCATGTTAGAATACAAAGAAAAATCAAAAAACTTTACACGAACACAAGTTAATGAAAAAGCGAGCTTATAGATCACCATCATCTAGGACTACATCAAAATCACCCTCAAAGTCACCAGGTGGAGTTTTACGTCAAGTTGGTGCTCGAGATTTATGGATGATTTTGGTTGGAGGAGTCTTATCACTCCACGGGCTACAAAGCGTGATGTTGTCAAAAGTTTCTTCTAAGGTGTAGGCTTGGATAGATAGTTCTGAACACGTGCTAACCTTTCCTTGGCCTCAAGGCTTAAGGTCATTATGTATATGCTCATGTTTTTTATCACGAGTTTCACGTTGGCCTAAGAACTTCTTACAAGCCTTTCATCATTTGTATTGTTCTCTCACCAAACTGAGACGTAGAAAAAATATTGTTTCCAATTCTTCTCGCTCCTAAGAAATACGACATTTAAACCCTATCATGTTTGGATAACATATAGACTTTCCTCGTATCAATGGAATTTTGTTTTAGCATATATGTTTTATTAAACTCGAGCATCTTCAACTCCATTCCAAGCTCTCTACATATTAATGCAAGGCAAAGAAGATACCTCTACCCATTTGGTAATAATTGACTGAGCGCAAGCTACATCTTCATTAAAAAAAATTATGAATGGATACAGAGGAAACCTAAGTTTGAGCCATAGAACATTTTTATGAAAAATCGTCAAAACAATCGAAAGAGTCATTATCTAATGCATTCGGACTGGGGATTAATATGTTAACGGTTAGTGGTATAGAGTATGCTTTTCTCTACCTCTCATCGTTCTTTAGAATTAAGCCACCAGTTGGTACCTTGACATTCCAACATTTTGTTCAACCCATTGGCTCCCCAGTCCCTTTTTGACGTGACATTTTTCCCCACTTTCTTAGAGCAAATATTTGTGAGTGAAGGATACTCGATCTCTAATAGTAGAGGTGGTGTGTGGTCGAGATATGGTAGGAATCTCATGTTGGATAATTGACATCTCTTCATCTTCTAAGGACGTGTACTCATCTATAATTGATATCGAGCTAACGCTATCCTCATCATTTGAGTATGTAGGATATTTGGGACTTTTCCAAGAGAAAAAAATCTAGGAGGGTGAATGGAGGATCACTTTACTTGTTGTCCTACTTACTATTATCTACATATGTTTGTTACAAAAGAATAAAAAACAAACAAAAAAAGGACAAGATACAAGGAGTTTGAGACTTACTTAAAAAGTCGATAAGGGACATTAAGAACCAACATGAAAATAAAGATTTAATTAGATACGAGGACAAATCTTTAAGAATTGAGCAAATATATTTAAAAGCATAGCCTGATTATTTTACCACCCAAGCAAGAAAAATGCAAAATACAAGGTGAAGCGACAAAGTTTTTTTGAGAAAAATTTGATTTTATTTTTTGAGAATTATGAAATGAATGCCTTGCTTCCGTAGAGGTTTGAATTTTCTCTCTCAAATTAACTGACAATTCGAAAGGTCTCTTGAGCATTTATTGAGATGTGCAAGATCGTTTCAGCGATATTTTGCCTGCCCAATCTTTTACTCTTCTCATCTAGATTGAACAACCAAACTAATAGAGTAAAAAGACTTGATATTTGAGCATAATATATAACATGTAGCTTGAATCTTAGATTATGTTTGCGCCTTAAAGCTAGACATTTGAAGTAAACTCACCCTATGAAGCACTAGAGGCTCGACCATTAGCTCGATTTTACAATGTGATCACGGTTAGAATAGTTTATGCTTTTATTATTGTATTCTTATGACACATGATAACATATATTAAATATGTAATTGACATGTGTACTTATAATGTCTTATATATATATATAACTAGTAATAAATTAGATACATATACTCTCATTTTACAATATCTTATTAGTTTATCTTAGTTTATCTTTTTAAATCGGATCATTCTTAACATTTATAAATATATTTGTAATTTTATAAATATTATAGATATATTAATAACAAATTTAATGCATCGAGAATAAACGTAATTAACAACTTTTAGCACAGTCGCGTTCTTGATACATTCATTTCAACTTTTGAGTCCGTCTGGTGTATTGGTGTTATGGTTGGCCTTTTATGTCGCGCATTATCTGGATATATTGGGCTCCAGTTCACTAAAAAAGTATAGCATTGTAGCCCAAAAGATCATCCCTGCACTCTGTACAATATGCAATAGCACTGTTGCGTTTTTTTTTTTTTTAAAACATATTTGCTTGCATCTCCTCCGTGTCTGCTGTTGGAGAATTTAAAACCCAGCAAACTCTTTCCAATATTTGTGTAGACATCATAATTTATTTATTTTAATAATTCTGAATTACAATGCTAGATTTATAATTTATGGCATACTTTTGTAAAAATTGTGTATCAGAGCTGTCATATATCAATATATATATTTGTCTTTTCTAAACAGATAGCTACGTTATTAATGGACAAGTGGATCAATTTCAGCTTAAAGTATCAGTAATTTGTTGCAAGTGCAATTACTTATATACCATGCAATATTAATATCATCCCAAATATCTGAGTTATAACGCTATGTATTATATTAAAAGGAGTATTACAACTCACACATCCACTTGATTATGATATCAATTTGTTGCCTTGAGACTAATATATTAAAATTTTCCACTTGCTTTTTTTTTTCCTTCGTAACATCATTTGCTTATTTAATATCATATTACTTTTGCTCCTCACACATTAAACTTAATATATGAAAATTTTGTGATTTTTCTGATAATACGTAATACTTCATTTTTTTTAAGTTACTAGTTTGAATCTTAAAATACTATATTATTTAATATATATATATTTAATTTAAATTACTTATTTGATTAATTATATTATTTAAAATAAAGTTTCAAAAAACAACCTAAATATTTATATTTCTTTTAAAATGATTTATCTTTTTTTATAAAATTTTTGTTTTTTAAAATGATTTATCTTTTTTTATAGAATTTTTGTTTGACTTTATTCTATTAATCTTTTCCTCAACAAATCACACATGGTTATTCCTTTGAATCATAAAGTTATCTCTTGAACTCAATATGTAATCTATCTTATTATTATCAACGTAGATGTCACATTCTTTGACATAACCCTTACGCTTATATTACAATATCAATATATATTGAATTGAATGCCATGTCTCTAACATCTTAAGGGTTATTTTAAGTTTTGAGTTCATCCACAAATTTTAGCTAGTCCACTTCAGAGTTCCTTCCGTAGAATCCTTGTCTAATTCACTTGAATCTACTTCATTTAACCAAATCTGTCACTAACATGTAAATGTTCGTTGCATGCAATTTAAATATCCATTTTTTTTGTTAAAATTTATTTGATCATTTAATAATCATTTTACTTTTATCGCTCACATGTGAAACTTAATATAATGATTTTTGTGGTTTTTCTAATAACACATAATATTTCATTTTTCGATCCAAAATGTTTAACCTTATTAGGAAGATGAACCCAAAAATTTATATATTTTCTTAAATTATATTATCTTTTCTATAGAAGACTCTTGTTTGTCTATACTTTATCAATCTCTCCCTCAAATGAGTTATACATGGTTCTTCTTTTGAACTTTTGAACTCAATATGTGGTTCTCTTTGTAAGATATATGTAAATATTAGCTATATTCGTGAATAAAACGTTTAAATTAAATTTAGTTTGTAGGCATGTTTTCAAGATCACTATTCAAGTCGAATTCAAGCCGAATAAACTTCTGAGTTTGAAGTAAACATGTGTTAGGTATATTATTGTTTTTAAACACGTTATATTTCATACTAAATACATAAGAACATTTAGTATATAAGTTGCTAGATCGATCAAGGAGGTAGATCGATCGAGTATCAATTGTATGATCTAAATCCTCTTGGGTTGATTTTAAAATTGAAATAGATAGGTCAAAGTTGGGTTTGATCGTTCAAGTGATTAGATTAATCTAGAATTGATCATATTCAATCTATATGGTCTCGAGTTTTTATTAACCATTGCTTGGATCGATAAAAAAAGGTTTTGATCAATCGACCTTATTGGTCTCGAACTTGTCTAAATCGAACAAGCAGCAAGGGCTTCAAATTTAACCTAATTTTTTACTTTAGCTAAACATTCTAATTATCATTTTTTCAAATTATTTACTACTTTATGAATTGTTTAATGGACATATTGATTATTTAACTTTAACATAGCACTAGGACTTCATTATTTTATATTTAAACAACCTAATGTCTCTTGTAATTATTTTTGTGCTCTATCTCTCAAAAGTTTTGCAAAAAAATCATATTTATTTAGGCTTATATTTTTAATTTATCTGTTAAATATTAGTGGTTGTATTTGATTCATTAATAAACATATTTAATCTATGATATATTTTGATTATATGTTCATATAGTTTATTCTTTATTATATTCTTCAATACATACGTCAAATAATTGTGTGTATAATATCATAATTATTTAATTTTAAAGAATATATTTTTGTTAAACATGTGTTTAATCTGCTTATTATAGGATTGCTAGATGATTTAAAATTAATTGATATATTATTAAATCTTTTAATTGAGATTATTCATTATTATATCAGTTATAAGATATACCTTGCTCTTGTGTTATGGTGCTAACTTTTCAAATGTTAACTAAATATGTTTGATAGCTCGTGTGACTCAAGTATATCTGAAATCTTGGTATGAATTCGAATACCTTTTTTATAGAGACTGTGAAGGAAAGCAACGACTTGTAAGTAGATTACTTATAGGCATTATCTTGGAGAATAGTTTAAGTCATGATATTGTAATTAAACCTTATTTTTGTAATGGATAAGTAATCAGGTGTACTAGTTGTTTTTCTCTTAAGTTATAGATGTGACTTAAGTTATTTTTATTTTAAATATTATGTCAAGTTTTATTTATTTTTGCTTTGCATTTATTACACACGATTGCATATACGATCATTGTATTTTTTAATTAATCATAATTTAAAAAACTACATAGATTTATAATTAAAAAACTTTCACACCTAATTATTATCAATGTCATTGATTAAGGAGTGATTTCACATTTCTTAGCATAACCCTTAAACTTACACTCCAATATCACTACGTACTAATGTCAACCATATCTCCAGTATTTTGAAGATTGTTTCGAGTTTCGAGTTCACCTGTAAATTTTACCTAGTACTTGAGAGTTCACTTTACATACTCTTTTCCTAATTCACTTGAGTCCATTTCATTTAATTAGACCCGTTGTCACCTGCATGTAAAAGTTAGCTACGTGTTTCTTTCGAAATTACCAAACAAAGCTAATTTACGAACATAGATCGTGACATGGGTACACATGTATGTGTTGTCAATCTTTTAACCTTACTTCGACATCAATTTGTATACGGTCAACAAGTCATTTAAACCCAAAATGTAAAACTTATTGGGGGAGTAACCCAATGACTAATATAAATATTTAAATTATCTTATTTTTTTAATCTAATTATAAATAATTTTTAAACAAAATAATGTGATTAGGATTCCATTTTCACATCCAAATCCTTGTGACATCATTTGACTTTTAATTATGTTCATTTACTCCTGATAAGACAACGATCCCTGGCTTTGTTTCATTTTCATGGACAAATTCAATAAAAAAGAGTGGGAATAAAAATGTTGAATTCATAAACATAAATACTTTCCAATTGTTTGACTATCCGATTTGGAATTCTGACTTGTAATATTATCATTGGTTGACAAATTAGATTTCGTTACCCACTATGGGAGAGAAAATTTATTAAATAATTTTTTTAAAAGTTTATAACCCACTCTTTTGTGGTTGTAATACAAACAGCTTGCTTTTAATTGACAAACAGTGCCTAAGGTAAGAAAGGGTTTGAAAGGTTCGTCTGGACTCTGGTTTAATTTGAAGACAATTCAATGTATACTTTAATTCATTAAACTAAATGATCCATAAATTAATTACCATCAATCTTTCCGGATACAATTATGTTTAAAAACCAATAAAAAAATATACATATTAATGGGGTTATTGTATTTATATGTACAGATAAAATTACTATATAAATTAGGAACAGTGTTGGTTTTCTACAACTAAGGTTTTGTTTCCATTTGACCTACCTACTCCTTTCCAATGCAAACGTTCTCGTAGCTATTAAGTATTAGCCTTGTATTATTCGTTTACTTTTTTATATTAATATACTACTTGTCTACTTGGAATGCTACCATATATTTAAGTAATACTTTAGTAGGTGTTTACTAATTCAAACCCGTACAAGAGGATATACTGATGCCTCGACTTTTCAAAAGTCAAATATCATATTTTCATGCATGACCGTACTTTCAAAAGTATACGACTGTTATACATGTTCTTATCTGACTTTAGTTTATTAAAAAAAATAATTAGAAACCTTAGCATAGGATTAAGATTGCAACCATATTAATTGCAATATAAAATATCGTAAGAATTATGTCTACTTTGCGAGTTTCGGTTATACATGTGCAACAATATTTCAATTACATATAAAAATTGAAATTAATATTGAGAAATAGTTTCAAACTCAATCCTATATTAGTCTTTTACGTACTTACAAAGAAAATGAATGGAAAACCATTTTAATCACAGCATGCAACACAAATTGATTCAATACGACAAAATTTGATATATATAGTTTTATTTTTAATATCTTTATATAATATAGATATGATATATATATATATATATTGAAATATATATTTGTTTAGAGATTAAAATAATATCAATTCGATGAATTAATCATATATAAATAGAAGGGTTTTTGATACTAATGTAATTGTATTTGTAATATTTGAGATTCATTTAAATTTAAGTATAAAATAACTAACACCAAAAATTAAAGAAATAAAGCAAGGGTTTGTAATTTAAATTTTCCCCTAATTTTTATATAAATTAGTTATTTTTATGATTTTACTTTAACAATCTCTAAAAAAAAAATTTATGTTATAAAAAAACATTATATTGCATCGTATTTTTGAGCATGCAAAATTTTTTTATGTTATGTAAAAAAATATATATACATTGCGTGAAAGGATTAAAAATAAAACTTTATTTACGAAGGTATTATGTAATGCAATTAAATCTTTAGAGTATGTTTGGTATATCATAATGATTATGATAAGTATAATTGTATTGAATTGTATTATAATAATGATGTATAATGTTTGGTAACAATTTGTATAATATAATCGAATAAAATTGATAATAAATATTTTAATAAAATAATATTTATTTTATTTTATGTAATTTTGTTACATATCAAGATAATTTAATCATAAAAATTATTTAAATCAATATTAATTTATTTTTATATTTTTTTTACATTTTAAAATTTTTAAAAATTAATTTAAGATGAAAGAAAAAATTAATACAAATAATTTTATAGTTAAAAATTTAAACTATCAATTATGCACTTAAGATAATTAAGATATGAAGTAACAATTATGCACAAAATCTCACAATTACTTCATATCTTAATACGTTCAATAATATGTTGCATATAGCATTCACAAAACATATCACAAATACTACAACAAACTAAACCGGAAAGGGCAACAAATTATGGTTATAGGTTTTGATAATTAATGCATTGAGATTGGGGGGTTTTTGAGGCTACGAAACTTGCTTAGCAATGATAAGATACTTACAATGGAGCTAAAATAGCCTAATGCCTTAGGAGGTTCTTTAATATTGTCGGATTCATTTAGCAGACTTTGTGGTGTATTTACAACATAACATAAACCACTTTGTGGTAACGTTAGTGTCATTTTTTGGAGTAAAGTTGCCTTCTCAAGTAAAAGATCCTTCAGAAGTGACTCGTCTTCTCTGTTGTCGAAACCCAATAATCTGACACACTTTAGGTGTTTTAGCTGCAAAGTATTGGACTTTACTGCGCTAAAATCCATCCAGAGGTGAGGCTCGTGCCAATATTGATGAAATAACGGAGAAGGGAAAGAGCAAAGACTGCAATCTATCTGATCATTTTTCATAAGAACAAAATTATCATCCAACATGTTTTTAAGAATTTAGCTCTCCACTAGACTACTGAAAAACCAAAAGCTATAAAAATTAGTTACTTACATCAATGAACAACTTTTCTATAATGGGACATATGTTGAGGAAGCAAGTAAGAGAGTCCCTTTTGGCCTTACTCACACAAGAATCAATCCACCTTAACTCTTTTAACTTGTTGAATTTAAATTCAAGTTGTCCAAATATTACTCCTGCACAACACAGCCACTTTGGAATTGGCATATCAACAACACTAGTCAGAACATTGAGAGAGACGAAATATTTTATTTCATAAGGGAAAAATATAATTATTTAAGATTATACCTCAAGAATCCAGCCGCTTACGGTGAGTGTCTCGACTTCTTTGAGAGAAGCTAGGAAATTGAGATTTTCCTCGCAATCAAACTCTTGAAGACCTGGTCCATCTTTCAAATTAAGAATCACATCCACCAAATTTGAAGTCTTGCTGAGTTTAATCTGAGGAAGGGATCCTCTGTATTTGATTAATTGAAGATTAGGTGCTAAAATCTTCATACTAGATATGTCGGTACAATCTTCAACTATTAAGCAATGAAGAGAGCTTGTTTCTATGTCTAGGCAATCTAATCCCCTGCATTTTTCTAGCTTCAAGCTTTCAAGAAGATTACAATTTGAGAACAGAGCAGAAACAAAAGTTATGTGATGACTTGTGACTGATCTGAGGCATAGAGTCTTAAGTACAGAGAAACTGACAGCCTGTGAAGAAATCATGTTGTCGTAAATATTGAACAAACAAGTCGACTCCAGTTTCAAATTAAACACACTTTTCGATTTCTGTTGGTCGAAGAACTCAACATAAAGCTCTCTGTCAACCCCTTTAGTAGCTAAGAAAACCAATTCCTTTTTCAATTTTGGAATCTCTTTATTGCTGTGGTCACAGTAGATCTTCCACTGCTTTGGATAATCGTAAGACCTCAATATTGTGCCTATAACCTCTTGGATCTCTCGGCTGGCTTCGAAGCTTTCTAGGTTCGAATCAAAGTTCAAACTTACTTGAATTGGTTTCCATATGTTTCTCCAATTGGTTGAAAGACTGCAAGTTCTTATTGCTTCTTTAAGTGGGAGGAATGAAGTTATATATTGTTGTAATTCTAATGGTAGACTACTTATCAAATCAAACTCTCCTTCCTCCATGATTTTATCTCTCTATCTGCCTCAAAAAAAAAATTTAATTTTCATCAGAAACAATAAATGGGATGTAAATAAATTATGAAAAAGGTATATCTGATAGCACCAAGTTCTTCGTAATTAAGTACATACCTCTCTAGAACAGGTTGTGATTTGTGATGTGTAGAAACCCAACAAGAATATTATCAATGTTCAGGTGTGTGACACTAGAAATTAAGATTTTAGCTGCTGCCGTTAATGGAGTATGAACTCCATGGACCTCTTTGATAGTGGGTTTTCAAAGGCTGGTCTCAGGAATAACTTGAAAGGATAAGAAGGCATGGTTTTATACCGACGGAAAAAAAATCAATAATAAATTTTTTTATATTGGTACATTCAATTTTGTCGATTTTACTGCACACTTGACGCTAATATTTCAAACTGATAAAATGAGATATTTCACTTAAAATTTACGAGAATGAGAATAATATAGCGATAATATTTAACGAATTTTAATTAAATAATATTTAATATTTAATAAATTTAAATTATAGTTTTTAAATTTTAAATATGTATGATTAAAAGATATTAAAAATAAAATAATATAATATATTTTTTAATAATAAAATTATATCTATTATATATAATGAATGCTATTTTTTAGGTTATAAATTAAAAAAATTATATTTTTATTATTTTTTTAAATGAAGTTTAGAATTATGATGTACAAATATGATAAAAAATCCGAATTTACTTAATTATTTTCGTAAAAGTTGAAGAAATTATTTATTAATTTTAAAGTAGGTTATAAGTGATTTTAAATTATTGAAATTTAAAATTTATATAATTTTTTTTAAAAATAAATATTCAAACACAAGAGAAAAAATGATCAATAAATAATACTCGGAAAAGTAGCTATGAAAGTTCCAAAATTTTATTTTAAGATAAATAATAAGGGTTTTTTCTATTAAATTTAATAAAGGGTTGTTAACATCAAATGAAATAGACTCGAAAACCTATTCTTATAAAATATATCTCGCGGTATTAAATGTAATCAACAACCCGTTGACTTTTGGTAGATTAGCAAATGCGTACGTGAAGGGTGGTTGCCACGTCCTATGACATATTTATTACAAAATTTAAAAATTATCTAAAACAATCTAATAAATTTTAATTGATATAAAATAATAATTTTAATAATTTTTAAATTTAATAATAAATAGAATGTAAAAGTTAAGAATATAAATTAAAATAAGATGTTAATAAAATTAATAAAAACTTATTAATTTTTAAAACTCATATTTTTATCTTATATTATTTATTTTTTATTAGATAAGATAGTAATAAAATAATATTAATTGAGATATTTTATTTGTTTATAATAGACTTATATAAGATAATAAATAATATAAAAATAATAAAAAATGATAATTTATGATATAAGTTTAATAAAAAAATGATACAACACATATATAAGTTGCTTATTAAAAATAAAATGAAATAATATTTAAATAAAAAAAGATAATATTGCATTATAAATTCATTAAAAATATTAAATAATAATAAAATTATATGAAATAGTCTAGTTTACATATCTAATAAAAACAACCAAATAATGTGATAATAACCATACCCACTGAAATACATTAGAAAAAATACTTCAATATTTAGATAATAAGTAATAACGTGATATTTTATATTAATAAAATTTAAAATTAATATATTAAAAAATAAATACATGTTACCTAATAAAAAATATATAATTAATAAAAAATATATTTTATAAACAATTAATAATATCAATATACATTATGCTATTTAATTTATTACAAATAGATATAGTTATTTTTTTTATCATAGTAAAACAAAATTCTATTAATAAATATGAAGGATATAATTTATATTAAAATTTATTTATCTAAATATATCAATAAATAAATTTGATAAATTAAAATGAATTATATTTAGTATAAAATGGAAAAAAAATTCTTTAACTTTTAATCACTTGGTTTGTTGTAAACAGAGTCAAAGTCGGATTTAAGCTTTTTTAAGTAAAAATTATATGATTTTACCTAAATATTAAAAAATTAAAACATATAATAATGACGTAGAATTGATTTGAATTATAATAAATTATTTTCTATCTAAATTTTAATTTCTCATGTCATAATATAATATAAACTTAAATCTTTGATTTATCATATTATAATTTATAATAAAAATTATATAAAATAAATAAAATGATAAAAAAATAAATTAATAAAATAATGAAATCATACATGTATTCGTTAAGTTAATGAATTAAAAGCTAATATAAAAAAATAAAAAGTTAAATCAAATACATCAAATTTATAAGTGTTAAAATTAAAATTAAAATAAATATAGTAAAAAACTAAAAATATTATATATGATTTAGGATTTTAAATTTGAGATAATATTTAAAAAACACATCTTGATGAATAATATAAGACTAAAAAAATAAAAAGTAAAAAGTAAACAAAAAAATAAAGAAAAAAATACTAAAATTCTCGTATAAAGAAAAAATATAATAAATTGTAAATATTACCAAAATATAATATTAGATTATACTAACATTTGAAGTAAAATAAATTTGATCGACAAACTCTTAAATATATAACTTTTCTTGAAGTTATTGTTTTTTACTTTTAATTTTTATAATGTTTATTAATTACATTCTATTATTATAAATTAAATAAAAATTAAAGATTTATAATATGTTAAATCAGAATAAATTAAACAAAAGTTAAATATTTATAATATGTTAAATAACAAATAAAAACTTAAAAAGTAATTTTATATAATATTGATTATAATTATATATATATGTAATTAATGTTTATAAAACACATAGATAAAAGTATTTATTTTTAACTACTTAGCTTTATAACTTTTAATAACATGTTTTCTAAATATTAATTATACATGCAATGGTATATCAATAAACAAAATAAAAATAGAATATAATGTGTATTATTATAAATAAAATATATTTATTGAAGATTAAGAATATCTATATAATTAATTTGTATAACTTTTAGTTGCAACTACATCTCTTAATCAACTTTAAGAAGTTATATTCTAATTATAAGATTCTCGAACTAAAGTTTTATTATTTTAATTATATTTTTGAGTTATAATTTAATCTTAATATTATATTATAATTTTAAAAAATTTAAAAATAATGTATCTATATAAAAATTTAAACTTTTAAATAAATATAAACATAATATTAATTATCATAAACTAATATTTAAATGAAAAAAATATCATAAATAAAATCTAATTACGACACAAATATCATAAAATTTTATAATTATTTTTAATATCTCAATTATCAATTTCGATTATTATTGGAAAAAAAAATTAACTCTACACACGCATGCATGTTTAATAAAAATAAAACTTAATATTAATATAATATTTAAAAAAAATAAGAAAAGCAAACATGGGACCCAAAAACAACTTAACCATCGCTAAAATGACACAGTTATTCCGTTTACGTAGTAAAGCCCGAACCAATCTTTAACCATGGTTAGGTTCGTGCCTTCCCTCCACAGGCTCTTGCTTTAAATTTATTAATCAGATTCACGAAAATTTCATTAATTTTTAAAATTATTTTAATTTAATTTAATTTAATTTGAATAAAATAAAATAATAATAAAATTTTAATAATTAAAATATTTCATTTATTTTTAATAAATTTAAATAAGATAAATATTAATACAAAAATAATAAAAATATAATAAATAATAATTTATAATTAAAATTTAATAAAAAATTATATAACATATATCTAAGTTATAATTAGTATTTTAATATAAATAAAATGAAATAATATTATAATACAAGTCTATTAAAGATACTAAATAATAATGAGATAGACATATACTTTACATATCTATCACTCATAAACAACAAAATGAGATGTGATAATAACCAAACTCTTACTTGAAATACATTAAACTAAATTATTTGTTATTTTTATAACATGTTATAACATGATATTCTATATTAATAAAACTAAAAATTAACGTAACTTAAAAATTAAATACACAATATTTAATAAAAAATAATAATATGATTATTAAAAAATATATTTTATAAACAACAAATAATATTTGTATACATTATGTTAGTTAATTTGTTACGAATAGATACAATCATTTTTTTATGTTGAAATTAATTTTTATTAATAAATATGAAAGATATAATATATGTTAAAATTTATTCATCTAAATATATTAATAAATAAATTTAATAAATTAAAATCAATGATATTTGTTAATAAAATAGAAAAAATTTAACTTTAATCAATTAATATATTATACACATAATCAATGCCATAAATATTATTGAAGAATTTTTAAGTTTTTTTAAATACAAAATATATGATTTTATTTAAATATTAAAAAATTAAAATATATAATTATGACTTAAAATTGAGACATACTTTGTTAACAAAGGTTTTCAAAAATGTGAAAGTAAACAAACCTTGTTCATTAATGATATTAATTTGCTACTATAATTCAAAACTTATTTGATGAGTGAATTAGTTATGATTGATATGGTAGCACGAGTTATTTTTTTAGGATAGAAGTGATACAAAAATATGAAGGAATTTTTATTTTTCAAATAATGTATGTATTGGAAGTATTGAAAAAATTTAGCATGTTAGAGAGTAACACGATCATCACTCTAATTGTACCAGGGTCTAGAGTAGAGAAAGACAAATATGATGTCATAGTTGATGAAACTCTTTACAAACAACTCGTAGAAAGTTTAATATACCTAATTTCTAGAAGGCTTGATTTGATGTTTGTTACAAGCCTACTAAGCATATATATGACAACACTCGTTGAATTTCACCAACAAGATGACACAAGAGTCCTTAGGTATCTAAAAGGCACGATAGACTACAATATTTATTACAAGAATGAGGGAGATGGCAAGCTAATGGCTTTTACCGACAATGGATATACCAGAGACATGGAGGACAACAAGAGCACAAGTGAATATGTTTTTTTGTTGAGCTCATGAGCTATCTCATAGAATTTAAAGAAACACCAAATATGATCCTCTCCACAACTAAAGCAGAATTTTTCGCAACAATAATGTGTGCATGTCAAGAAATTTGGTTGAAAAAATATTGAAGGAACTCAAACATGAAGAAGAGGACTGTACTACTATCAAAATGCGATAACACGTCCATGATTAAGCCATCAAAAAACCCAATATTACATCAACACAACAAATACATACGTGTGAGATACCATTTCCTTAGAGATCTCACTAAAGAAGACTCAATTGCTTTAGTCTATTGTACAAGCATTAAACAAGTAGTTAACATAATGACTAAACCATTAAAATCTAAAACATTTGTTAAGTTTCATAGGATGTTGAAAATGTGTGAAATTATTAAAATAATTTAAAGAGATTTGAGTCTTTAAAAATTAATTAGAGGATAAATAAGAATATAATTTTTAGGATTAAATCATGTTTTGATTTATTTTCTATTTATGTTTCATAATTTCAGATTACATTGTTAGAGATTAAGGTTATATAATAACTAAGCCGTGTTGATATGATTACTCAATAAATTCAATTGATTTTTAGTATCTTCTAAATGCTATTCCTAACCGTCCCTACGAATTCATGATACGAACGTAAAGAGAAAAAAAAAAGCACATGGGACTCACAAACAACTTAACCATTGTTAAAATGACACAGTTACTCCGTTTACGTAGTGAAGGCCGAACCAACCTTTAACCACGGTTAGGTTCGTGCCTTCCCTCCACAGGCTCTTGCTTTTCTCAGAACTCAGATCTGGGTTCTAAGTCGAACCTTCGGAATTCCAATTCCGAGCTAGTACTTTTCCCAAACTTCCTTATACAAAATTTATCGTCAAAAAAGAAAGAAAAAAATAATTTCTTTATTTCTTTTTCATTTGGAAGAAGAACATTGACCATGTCCAGAATCTACTGGATTGTTTCAGGTCCCTCTGAAAATTTTGGATTATTGAAGAGAGGGAAGATAAATGCAGTGAGATAAAGATATAAAGATGGAGACTCAGAGAATAGTAGAGTTTCCTCACAGAATTGTAGACGATCGTCCTAGAAAGAGACCTCGATTAACTTGGGATGGGTCCCCTCCTCTTCCTTCTTCTAAGGTTTCTTTCTATTTTCTTCTCCTTACCCCCACAGATAGTTTGCAGCTACGGTCCTTTATACTGATTGTTGTTTGTTTTGTATATTTAGCATGATTGTGGAAAATAGGATCATCTAGATAGCTTAATCTTTAGGATGGTTTAATTGGTTTAATTTAATTTAATTTTTTAATGTTTCATTCCTGATTAACTAGTGAAATTTTGGATATTGGGATGAAAAAAAAAATTCCAACTTTTTTGGGTTTTGTTAATCACCGTTTTAATTGTTATTTTAATTTTAGCCAATTGCTTGCGGTTTTATCATGTTTCCCAGTCCAACTAGAAACATTCAACACTTTAATTGAAGTAGAGCGACAGGCAAATTTTGTTTAACTGCCGGAGTATGTACGGGCAGGAGTTTGGGAATGGAGGGATCCCCACCAATTTTTGGTTTTCATCTATTTTCTATCGGGGACTTCCTCGACATGGTTCACCACCTTGGCGAGCCAATGATAAAGATGGTCATTACGTCTTTGCAATTGGAGACAATTTAACTCCTCGTTGTAAGTGGGTGAAATATAGCTTTTTCCTCTGTAGTTAGGAAAACTTGTAATGACCTTTGAAGTTTAAGATGCATTCCCTTTCTACATCTTACAGTCTTTAGCCCCATTAAAGATTCAGGGGTTTACAGGATTTGGTGGTAAAAAAAAAAAATTTGTTGCTGTGTGGCACTACACAAGATATTATATCTTTTATACTTTATTCCAACATCATAATGGAATTTGTAATGAATATATGAGTTGTACTTTTATATTAAGGTTAAGCTGTTATTTGCGCTGTTTGGGGGGTTATTATTGTTTTCTCATGAACCATGCTATTTAATCTGAATGGATTGTTACGTGGGACCTCAATGAGCCGTATTTTGTTTGGACTGGGATAATAAGACTTTTTTTTATTCTCGTTGCCGTCTACTGTTAGCTCAATTCATGGAATTTCTTTTGGGGTTTGAAAACAATTCATGGATTTCGTAATTTCATTTAATTTGATTGGTTGATAAATTTTCTTACACTTGCAGAGAGGATTCTTAGCAAAATGGGTGAAGGTTGGTATGTAATGCTTGTTTTTTGTTTTGGAAGAAACATGTTCCATTTTTAGAGGTCTTTATATTTACTTTCAGTATATGGAGATTTTAATGGATATATTTTCAAATTTAACAATTATGTTTGATTTCTTGTGTCTAAATTTTGAATGAACTTTTGGTTGAGTCTTGGAATGTTTTGACAATGGAAAGACGGAAGTTGTTGCTATCAAAGTTTTTCGCTCTATACACAAGTATCGTGAAGCTGCAATGTGTTGTGGGAAAAATTTCTCAGAGGTTGGGGAAGAAGAAGACATTGGTAAGGAGGCTGATTTCATATAATTTCTGATCCCTCCCTTCAATTCTCTAGCTACATATATAGCATAACCAAGGCTAACTACTTCTGACATCTCCAGCCCAATTCGATGGTCCCTACTCACGCGTTCAACCTACCTCCTGCGCCTTGCTCCTACGTCCTGCACCCGTACGTAACATCTGCTCGATGCTGCACCCACTAGCAGCCCATAACGGTTTCTATACGTATCAATTCTCCCCCCTTTTAGAATCCTTGTCCTCAAGGATGGAACTTATAGGTGAGTCCATCATATCTAGCATTGTAATCAAGGGTGCTGTTTGATGGGTTCCCCAATTTACTCCATTTGTGAACAACTGTTGTGTTTTCCTGACCAGTGCTGATTCTATGCATTGTCTTGACTTTTAGGTTGGCATGTAGATTAGGAATGCGAGCATTCACGTAAGCTCGTAGGTCCTTTAAGCTTATTGTTATATTACCCTTGGAATTCTTATTCTTGCTGGAGTTATTACAGGTAAGCAAGGATATCATTTCAACAAGTCTACCATTTAACCTCCCCTTGTCATTTTCTTTTGCAAGTAGGTCTGCTACTATAAAATCCATCATGCCAGACATATCAATTCCTCCTTGACCCTGCCTTATCCATATCAAGGCATCACTCTGATCTTCAGCGCACGTTTGGTTATTAACCAAAAATTCAGAAAGGGTATTATCACGTGTATATCTCATGCTGGTAGCTGTTAGGATCTTTCCATAGAACTCCTCCTCTTGCTCGAATCCGGTCTCCACTTTAAGCATTTTCTTCAGTGTTTCCACGAAAATGCTTGGTTTGTCTCCATTCCAACCCATAACCATATTCAAACTCAAATCCAATAAAGCAGCAACCGTAACCATGGAAAAGAATGAGGAATCCTTATACCCAATTGTAGCAACCACGCTAGTTTGTTGAGTTTTCCCATAGTAGGCAGAATACCTTCCTTGGTAATCTCCTTTGGTTCTCTCCTCCCATTAACGGTAAGAATTTGAGTTGTTTGTTAGAATTGTTAGGCTCTACATTATTAGATATTGTGAGTTGGAACCCTTGTAAGGCCATTTTCCACCTCACAACTTTACATAAAGTTGTACCCAATGAATCACAAGAGTCTTGAATCCTCTTAATCCATTTCCCAACCATTTTGTGTGCTTCACCATCAGGAGCTTGAGTACTTCTGTAGGAATCTTTCAGTTTGTCATTCAAAATTTTTTCAAAAACCATGGCCAACATTCCTAATCCATTAGGAAGTGTTATTGTGAACTTTATAGCCAAAATCTCATCATCTTCAAAAGTTTCTTGATTGAGATCTAGAGAATTCAGCTCAACCAAGGAATTCAAAACCCAAGAGTTAGGTGGATGGTCAGGTTGAGTAATCCCAAAAGAAGCTAATCCAGTTCGGATGCACAGATTTCTAATGTCCTCAACTGTATCCACGCACAGAAGCAGATAACCTCTACCTTCAAATGCTATCTGAAAGTTCTCTTAACATTTTAGAATGTGTAGCTTGCTAGAGATCAGATGGACCTGCCCAACAAATCTTTGAATGGTCGATGGTTGTTGATACTTCTCAGCTCTTTGTTTCTGATCAAACAAAAACCCCTTTGATTTTAACCTTTGGAGTGTGTTATGGAATGAAAGGGAAGCTTCTATCTCTGCTTCTGAGAGTTGAAACCCTCGCTAGCTTATTAACATGATCGTAGAGCAAATCAAGAGAAAATTTGGAGCTATAACTAGTGCGCGAGCATATCGTTTTTGAGTAACATTACCTTTTCGGTACCATCGATGCCAGAGGTAGGACTCGTACAATTTTACCAGATTAATGGTCTCAGGAACATAACACAACTCATACACAATATGTATACTACTGGCATGAATTTGATTTTCTAACCTTAAGCTTGGAAGATTAGTCCCTGTTTTTTGAGTGGAGGAAACATCTTCTTGGGAAATTCCTATCTGGTTGTCAAAAATCGGTAGAGGCGTGCGTTTGAAGAGCTGATTAGCCCGATGAAGTTTCCTCATGTGACTGTCTCGGGATTCTCTGATTGAACCCTTATCCTTGTGAAGTGGTTTTGGTCGTGTGCCGTGATGGCCGACGACGACTCTCTGATTGCCATAGTGACATAATTTCTTTCTTCTCCGCTCGTGTACATCTCGATTGACTAACTAATCCATTGCTCTGATTTCTTTTAGATAGTTGGACGAAGAAGAACCGAGGTGATCCTGGGTTTCTGCGTGTTTAGGGGCTATAAGGCCAAATGATGGACCAAATCTAAGCCCATTGTGAGGCCGTTCAACTGAGGGAGAGAGACTACACAGAAAAGGTAGGTTGGTTTCTTGGGCTGGCTCATAGGCCAATTCTAGGAGCCTAAACGTTGGCGATCCATAGAGCCTTAGCTTAGGTTCTGTATAAGTCCTCATTCCTTCTTGTTGTAATCCAGAAACGCATTTCTTGTCCGTTCTGAGTTCTGAGGTTTGTAATTCGCTCATCGCGAAGGGATCAGAGGGTGGGGCTTCAGGTTTCTCGAAGATCTCGGGTGGTGCACGAAGGTGTGGTTCTGGTGAGCGGTGGAGGTTGCGAAGAGCTCTCAGCTCTACTTCAGTCGCCTGTAAAATAGCGTTGAATCGTTCTGATTTGGACCTAGATCGCGCGAAGAAATCAGATTCCTCATCAGAGGTTCTTGTGTTGGATTGATTCTGGTCGATCATGGTTGGAACCAGCTCTGATACCATTGTTACGAGAAGAATTTCTCAGAGGTTGGGGAAGAAGAAGACAGAGGTAAGGAGGCTGATTTCATATAATTTCTGATCCCTCCCTTCAATTCTCTAGCTATTCAATTCTCTAGCTATATATATAGCATAACCAAGGCTAACTACTTCTGACATCTCCAGCCCAATTCGATGGTCTCCCACTCATGCGTTCAACCTGCCTCCTGCGCATCCTACGTCCTGCACCCGTGCGCAACATCTGCTCGATGCTGCGCCCACTAGCAGCCCATAACGGTTTCTATACGTATCACAATGATTGAAATTGATGTCTTGCAGAGGCTTGCAAGGCATGATGTTGGTGGCACTCGGCAAGGATAAATTATTATTTGTATGGTCCTTTATTGTTTATGGTTTGAAGTGATGTTAGTATAAGTGGCTTTATTCCTTGCAGTTGTGTGCAAATACAGAATTGGTTTGACTATTGTAATCATGTTTGTATTGTAAGTATCGGTTTTCTTTTGATCCATTTGGAGGTGGTCCATTGTTACTCGTGCATGCCTAAGTACTCTGAGTTATCAAACCTGCTCATGAATTAAAGTGGTTTAACAGGTATTTGGGAAGCTTGAGCCAAGCTTATACGATTTTCTGTGCAAAAACAGCTATCGTTCATTTCCCATTGATCTTGTTCAGGTGTTTGGCTGACAACTTTTGGAATCTGTAGGATGTGTGGAAAATTCTTGCGTAAGTTTTTTCAAAATTGTACTTATTATACCCATAAAAGAAAATTAAAATAAAGCTTCGTTACTAAAATTATGTACTTTTTGATCTCTACATAATCTCTCTCTTCTTATTTTTTTTAATTATTTTGAAACACCAACTAGTGTGTCTGTTCAACCTCATAATTCTAATAATAAAAATAATTACTTTTCTATTGGTTTTTCCCTTTTAGTTTGTTGGATTGTTTATCTTTGCAGTTATGCATAATTTACGCTTAATTCATACTGATTTGTGGCCGGAAAATATTCTACTTGTGTCTTCGGAGTACATCAATTTGCCAGATTATAAGGTAGTTTCCCAACTTAATGCTCTTATGTGTTGGCATATAGTCAAATCTCATATATATGGTTGTTATAAGATATATATTTGATTATTGTTACACTTTTTTTCTGTACAACACTCTAATACTATTCAGGTGCACTTGCACGTAGGATTTTGTCCGCAAGCTTTCGTCTAATTTTACTATTAGTTTGTAAACTTATATTTCATTCAATTTAGTGAAATTTTTGTGGCTTTCATTTATTCTTTTTTATGGTTACCTTATTGCTTTTTGCTAAGTCATGGATAACAGTCAAAAGCAGTCTATGTTTTGTCCATTTTGCCTCTCTAATGAACTTACACTGTGGAACGCATGAACTTTGACCACATTTGACTGTTTTCATAGCTCCTTCTGCCAGTAATCAGACTTAATTGAATGGAATAAAAAATTAAAGAACTAAATTGAAAAAAGAAGTTTGAATTGAAAAACGCAGTTTTAGGACATGTTCCATTTGTCCTGCAAATATTGTACATGGTGATTCAGCAATATTTATTAGGGTAGAGAGCCGAATTGGTCCCTTTGTTTAAACAATAGGTTTCATTTAGTTATCTAGTTTAGAAAATAGGTTTTTGAGTTCCTTTAATTATGAAAAAAGTATTTTAAGTTCCATTTGCTTATGAAAAATGTGCTAGGCAAGGACAAATAAAAAGTTAATTTTGTCTTTACATAACATCTTTTTCACAAGTAAAGGGACTTAAAAATACATTTTCACAAGCCAAAGGACTGAAAAACACATTTTCTAAATTAAAGGATTAAATAACACATTTTATAAAAGCAAAAGGACACCCACACCCACACCCACGACTTTCCTTATTTATTTGTATTCAAATCAAAGAGTCTTAGCTAAGTGGTAGATCATCATTCATAATCTGTGTTTTGTATTGGATCCTAATTCGTGCGTACAAATTGTGTTTTTGAGGTAATAATTAATAAAATTTCATGATGCTTATTTTCCCTTTTTTTGGCTGAAATTCAGTTTATATCATGATCTACTAAGGACGCTTCCTATTTCAAGAACCTTCCCAAATTAAATTGCCATTAAACTCATTGATTTTAGGAGTACTACTTTTGAACATCAAGACTGAAAGTTTGTAAAATATGGACCTGATTAACCTAGAGGGGGGTGAATAGGTTATTCTTAATTTTTATCAAGTTTATAATTTAATAACCTAAACAAAGCGGCCAGACATATAATCGTGTATAAAAATAAGTGCGGAAATAAAATAATAACACACTATATTTTTAGGTGGAAACAACCTAGATCACAACCATGACTTAAGAGGAAAACCACCGGTCCACCGGACCATCTAACTTTCTACTATGAAAATCAAATGTTCAAGTACAAACTCGGTCTTATGCTACCCTCCCTAGGATACTGCTCCAATGTACTTTACTTACGAGCCCTTGTTCTGTTTTCACAGTTTTCAATATTAGTGTGAGCGGTTTCCAGACCAACGTTCCAATAAGCTTCCCGCCAATCAGATACGTTCCCGAAGTAACTGCAAAATAGTTAACACAAAAATACAAGTGTTCGTGTGTGTTCTAGAACGGATTTAATAATGAATAATCCTAACTAGATGATTCAAAACATATGTCATTTAAATTAAATCAACTAGCAAATCCTAGACCAAAAAGATCAAATATAAGTTAAATAAAAATAGCTTCTTTAAAGATTAATAATCAAATCAAATAATTATGATATGACAAAAACAATTATTTGATCTAACAATTTAAGAACAAAAATAAAGAAGAAGCCATAAGAATATAATATCAAAATATCATAAAAATAATTAGGCTTATTAATAAATCAAATATAACCACCAATATTTGATAGATTAACTAAATAAAGAAGCCTAAAGAATTATGATCTTATATTTGTAAAACAAGAGAGAGAAATTAAAAAGATTAGAAGAATGCTCTTGTATGGTTGATTGAAACAATGAGCAATGAGTTTTATTTATAGGAAAAATTAAAACCCTTAATCCTATGTAATTGATAAATATCTTTTCTATTACAAATAGTATTAGTAATTCTCATTAATTAAGATAACTCTTATTTAAAATAGATTTATTTTAAAATAGATTTTATGTTATCTTTTATAATAAAGATTTCAATTATAATTTAAAATATATCTTATCTAATATCTTTTAGCATATCTTATTTTAGAGTATATATATCTTATCTAATATCTTTTAACATATCTTATTTTAGAGTATATATTATTTAATATCTTTTAGCATATCTTATTCCATATTTTAGCATTAAAAATAATTTTAGATTTATAAACATGTGTTATTAAATGCATAAATATAATCCTATGTGTCAAGTTATCAAAGATATACCTGAAGTACAATTATCTGAAACTTGAGCATTTGTTTGGCTTTTCTTGATAGACTTGATAGCAGGCCTAAAAACAAATTTACAGATAAATATTTTGTCCACGAAAATAGCCAACACTCATAGTCCTTACAAAGACGATAGCTATGTGGTATCAACACAACATTATTATGCTCCCAACATTATTATGCTCCCAGGTGATATTGGGTAAATAGAATTGTGAATGATGATTTGATCAGCATGATAGTTGGCATCACTTTGATATAACATTATTGTTTTCTGTAGGCCTTGGATGGAAATATCCTTGTGATTTATGGAGCATTGGTTGCATACTTGTTGAACCGTGTTCTGTAAGTATCCTTCCAGTTTTTATGCTGCAGTCATCTACAGTTGTTTAATTTTTCTAATTTCATCAACAAACGTATTTATTATGCTGCCTGCTTTGGTTGTTTTATCATCAAAATTGTTGGCGACATCCTTGTTTAGTGGGGCTGTGATTCCATTTTGTGCTTCTCTTCGTGCCTCCCTAACACTGTCGACTATTTCAATTAGAACAAAGAAAAGAATTTGAATTCGCTTTGAAATGCTCCATGGCAGAATCTAATAATGCAGCATGTGGATCACTCTTTGATTATCTCTTGCAAGGTCTCCTACAGTATGATGGCTCAAGGCCAGGGAAGCATTAAGACATCCTTTTTTCACGAGGGATACAAGGAGGAATAGCTATCACATGTAATTTAGCATCCTCAAGGTCCATTATAAAAAAAAAATACAACATGACGAGTACGAACCTACCATGAATGTGGGAGAGGTAATGATGTTTTGACTTGAATGTGGTCTTAGAGTCACAGGCTTCATCTTTCTAGGGTTATTTCGGTCTAGAGAAGATGTCTCCATCTCCTCTTTCTCAGTCTGCCCATTGATTCTTTTTATATTTTCTATTTCTACTACATCTGCCACCTCCCCTTGGGATCTCAGGCTGAGATGTATTATCCAGTTAATGTTTTTGTTTCTTGTTTACTAAGAAAAAAAAAATCGATTCATACAAAATCATGTGAATGTAATTCATGTACATGATTTGATCGCCACTCATGGCGATCCTGAAAGGTGTAGAGAATGAGAGGCTCTGTTTTGAAATTAAATTTTTATGATTTTTATTTTGGGCTGATGGAAAATACAAAGAATTTGTTCCTTTGTTTGACAATTGCTGTTTGCGCTCATCTCATGCATAAATTAATTATAGGATGGACCATCATCATCCCATTCTCTATTGAAAAATTAATACATATTTGTGAGATATTACAAATGATGCAGTGAGACTGAGATTTTGCCATATGTTTATGTAAAAAACAGACTCGCAGAGGTGCTTTTCTAGATTGTCTATCGTATTTGAGTTTATGCATTTGATATCTTAGTATTCATATTAATTTGATGGTACTTATTGTTGTTCAGTTGTTGATTAGTATCTTAAAAATACTGAAATGTTCAACAATACTAGTTGGCCTAAAATAAATTATGTCCACAAAAAATAGAGGGTGATTCAGTTGTTTAATTTATTTATTTTTCATCTTTTTCTTTATTTATTTTGTTTTCACCCGTTCTCTCTAATTCTCTTGCCTCTATTGTTTCCTCCTCTTTCACACTTCCCTGTTTGCTTAAAATTGGTCATTACCAGCCTTCGCATAAGTTAGAAAAGAAGAATTGGCTACTGATTATGTCACGTATATAAAAGGATAAATAAATAAATTTTGTAGAAGAAAAATGAGAGAAATTTATGTATGAGAAAAATAGAGGTATGAAAGAAATGAAAGAAAAATAAATAAATAGAGGTATGAAAGAGAGACAAAAGAAAATAAATTAATAATTTTTTAAAAGGATTAAATTTGTCTATTTTTTTATTTTTCCAATTTATATACTTTTAAGATATTGCCTTAAAAATTTCGGCATCCATTCATGCTAAAATGATAATATGGTGCAAGTAAAGGAACTTGGAGTTTATTGTCCATTGGTTGGAGTTTAATGTCTTTAATAAATTAACGTATAATATTTTTTTATTTTATTTAAATATTATCTTATGTTATTTTATCACATTTAGATTATAGTTTTAATAAATTAAATTTTAAACATATGTATTAATTTTTATTAAATTTATAATATAAATAATTATATATTATATATTTTTTTTATTTATCTTATTTAGTTTCATTAAGTTCATTAGAGGTAGGTGGAATATCTTAATTGATGTATTTTTATTATCATCTTATTTTTTTATTAGAAGTTAAATGAGATAAGATAAAGATTGAATTGGAAAATTAATAAATTAGATTATGAATTTTATTAATATCTTATTTTAATTGGTTGGGTTATGTTTTCTAGCCGTAGGGTAACTAGTGGTTATATGTACTAGGTATTCTGTTGGATATAAAGTTAGAATTTGGGAGGATAAAGTAACGTTTTGGATCCTATATTTAAATTACATTTAATTTCTATTTTATTAATAAAATATAAATTGATACAGAATTTTAAACTTGAAGATCTTGAACTAGTAATTAATTATGAGACTTTTATGTTATATGTTAATTAAACTGTTTGTTTTATATATATATATACAATTATCGCTCTCAATATAAAAGGTTGAGATAAATGTTATTATCAAATGATTTTAATTTTTATTAAATATAATATAATGTTATATGTATTTGTTGTTGTAATTAAATATTTTTTTTAATTTTAATTTTTATATTTATTAATACTTATGCCTTTAAAATTTAAAATAATTTTATTTAAATGTTACTATAATTTGTTTATTTAAATTGTTTATCATCAAAATGGGTACATATATGTATATATATAGACGCAGGTGTAAAAGCTGATACAATAATTGCGAATAAATAAAGTAACTAAAACTCTATATATAACAATAATTTTTCTAAATTTCTATTAAAGTGAATAATGAATTATTATTCAGATGATCAAAAGTAAAAAAGATGCGTAATTTTCATATTATCAATTTTTGCTATAGGTCATGCTTCATGTATCATTATATGATGATTTGAAGCATTAGCCTTTCTGTTTATAAGTTTTTAAATGTTTCCTCATTTATATGAACATCTTTTTCATTTATGTATACTTTCTTAAAAGTAATAGTAAATATTGTTATATTGATGTTAGTTATTAGAGGCATAAAGTGAAATATTTATCTCATCTCTAATAAATTTATAATATAATATTTTTTTATTTGATTTAATTTGTAGTCCTAATAAGTTTCATTTTAAATATATATTATATTATTTTTTTCTTATATAATTTATATTATAAATTATTATTTATCATATTTTTTTTATTATTTATCTAATTTTTATATATTAAAGGTAAATAAAATATATTAATTAATATTATTTTATTATCATTTCATCTCATTAAAAATTAAAAATTGAGTGAGATGAGATGATATGTATTTTATAAATATTTAAATTATATATTAATTAGTGAATAAATTTATGAATCTTACAAATAATTAACTATTTAAAAAAAATTAGGAAGTAAGGGAACCGAACCAATAATTTTTTTTACGTAAATGCAATCATTTACCATTATGTACCATAATCAAATTATTTTCTTTGAAGAAGCTAGTGAGAAGAAGACAAACAAGACATAAATATAAAGCTTTTTTTTTTACGTATGAAATAATATATAAAAGCGTTAAGCTAATATTATATCTACTGAAAAACTCAATAATATCTTCACACAAATTCACAGTTACAGACTGTGTGCTGATTATTACATTATATATGTCTTGTTTACTTTATAAACATGTCAAGTTATTTTTAATTAAATTTTTTTCATGAATATCTTCAATTAGATATTTTATTTTTATTAGATATCTCACTAGTCTTTGCCTTTTTCTTCATCGTTATCCTTTTAATAATAATTAAAATTTTGTTTTTTTAACTATGATAAATTTCACAAAAATATTATAAACTACCGTAGCTTCTTATAAAAATTATTATAGCATAATATTTTTTTCCTTCTTTATTTTTATTGCTACACTGTTTATATTTATGCATAATAATTTCTTAAGTCAAGTCCCAAATTTTTTTAATATGATCTTTAGATGATTATGATATTAAATAAAAAGAAATAACATGTTTCTTTTTTAAATGATTTTAATTTATTAACTATGTACATAAAAAAAAAGGATAATTCTAGCTTTATATATCTATTTAGCTCAAATAATATTCGTATGCTTTAAATTTATGACTTAAATTGAAATATGAAAAATTTCATGTCAGACTACAAGCGAACGACAGAATCAATTCGTTTAAACTATTAGAGAAAATTGTGAAATATTAGATTTCTTTGAAGACAATTTATGAAGTTTTTCATAGTTTTCTCTAACATAATGACTAAATATTTCTAAAATCTACGTAATTATGGTTAATAACATGATGGCTTGTAATAATTATCCTAAAAGATATATAGATTAAAAAAAATATTTAGTCCTGCACATGGTAAAAAAAAAATTTATTCTTCTGAAAGTTATTTTTGAGAAAACGTTATACAAAGTATATAAATTGCACAATAGTCTCTGTGTATGTAATGTGTAGATCATGCAATGCCACTATTTTATAATTATTTATTTCTATTAATAAGATTTTAACTAGTATATCCTCATATAACTTGCAAACTATTTTTGATAAGCATAACTCATCTATACTTTACGAAAGGTTGATTTTATCATAAATTATTTAAATAAAATATTATTAGGCAAGATTTGAGCTTACAACTTAAAATAAAATATGAGAAAATCTTATCTGACAGATGAACCACAATAATTTTTTTTCATCGAAAGAAGAGAAAATTTCATTAAACAAAATCAAAAACAATACAAACATAATACATATTTAACAAATATAACTAAAAAAAAAGAAAGCAGAGATTTCAAAAACCACCACCTCACTTAAGGACTTTAGGAATAAGATTTATAACAATAAAAGTTGGGAGCAAATATTTTTAAAGAAATTCACAAAACTTACCAAAATAATCTAATATGAAATCCAACATAAATAAATGACATTCAAATGCTTCAATATTAACACAATTATTATCATCCAAAATAAAAATCAATAAAATATCATAACTAATATCTAATTATTTAATTGAAAACCATAATTTTAAATGAGATTCGTCTTAATAAAAACCAAAATTAATCAAAACAAAATCCAAAATGTGTATTTTCATCCTATCAATTCAAAAAAATTTGCTTAAATATCACATCTTTCTCTCGTTACTAACATCAACTATCAAAATCTACCTTAATTAGAGTAGCACTCACACCAACATTATCTACTACATATCACTGATTAAACCCCAACAATCAATAGTATAATAACTGTACGTTGTTTTCTACTCTTTATTTTCATCAAGAAAATTAACATAGAGAGGAATCAAAGACAACTTCCAAAACACACATTGTCTCTTCCTTTTCAATCATTTGATAAATTCATACATTCGAATTCATAATAACCAAAGATCTAAGAAAACCCACAAATAAGAAAAAAATGCAAAACAAACAAGAGAAAAAATCAATATATTAACCGGAAACAAGTCCAAAGAGCTTAAAACTCTAATAAAATTAACTAAATTTGTTACAAAATCAACAGGTCAAGAACTCTAAAAACTCGATCAAGAGAAGTAGGAGAGAATTAAACACATTGTGACTGATATTACTCTAAATTCTAAAATTATAATGAGTGCAAAACCTAGAAAGTTATGCAAGCTCTGTCAAGAAAACATAGTTTCAAATTGTTCGACAGTGGAGAGGACTTTAGTTTTGTCAAACTTACCATCGAAACCTGATGCTAGATCCACTGCTCCACCAAAAAAAATGCAGGATCTACAAGAATCCTAATCTTCTTCAAGAGTTGTCGCAGTTGGACTATTTTCTATTTGAGGCCCAAAATTGAACAGCCATGAGTTATGCTATTTGTTCTCTATACAACTCAGAACCAATGATAGTGCTAATTAGAAGAAATGAAGCTGGCAATAATTATTACATAATCCTTCCAGTAGTTAGCATTCGATTCAAATCAGTGCGTCAAACCAGCAAAGAATGATGAACCAGTGAATATGAAAAAAAAATCATTGGCAAAGAGATTTGGTGGTAGACAAGCAAAAACACCTATTGTAGTGGTAATCAGGAGGCAATGGTGGAAAGATAGATGATAGCAATGGTGATAGATTGAGGCGGTTGGGAGATTGGGGGAGGAAAATTTGAAACCCTGACAGAGACGATTTCGAGCTTGCTTCGGAATCGTTTCTATACTAATTTAGAACTTCAATAATTTGCATTGTTTATTGCATGAATTACTAATTATTATCACAATAGGTTATTGCAAACTTCATATTTTGCCTTAACAAGGTGTATTAGCTTAATTGCTTCCCATGTTAAACAATTAAAAGTAAACCATACAATTATCATTCATGGGTTGTTATGTAAAAAAATTATATTGGTTAAATTAATACTCTTTTATAATTTAGTTTATTTAGGTATTAAATAATTAACATGTCAAACAATATGGAGAAGGAAAAAAAAAGACTGTAAAAAAATATCTTATTTTTCATCCTTGTTTTTTCTAGGATCATAATTTTGTTATTTAATTACTCTATACGTGTAGTCATGATATCTTATTTTATATATGTATTATTTTAATTTATTTATTAGAAATCTAGATCAAACTTAATTTAATAAGATCTCATTAAATTAAGGATTATTTAGATTTATAAACAGTATTATTACCTTGTTCTTAGCAGATGTGAAATAAGGATACTTAACAACCCTCCTCCACACGTTAGACAAAAGTATACATAAGTCACGGTGAGACTGTGTTAGAGTCCAGGGTCCAAACACATAGAGACAAAAAATAGAGCTCTGATACCATGTTAAAAACTCAGGTCTAACTCAATCCAATAAAATCTCATTAATTTAAGGATTACTCAGACTTATAAGCAGTATTACTGTCTTATTTTTGACCAATATAAGATAAAGATACTTAACACTATCAAACTTAACCTAATTATTGTTACTATCAATATTTTCAAATATATTGAGTCTATTTTCTAATAAATTAAAATAAGCTTTTTTTTCAAATAAGAATGATAATTGTTTTTAAATTAAGAAACTTCAAGATTTTAGAGTTTAATCCTCTTTAACAAAACAATTAAGCTACCAAGAAAAAAAAAGAAAAAAATCCTAACACTCAAATAAAGAGACATAAAAGAAAATTGAATATAGAATGAAATATCAAATACCAAAATTTTATATTTAAAATATATTTTTACTTATTTGATATGATAATTATAGTTATTTTTTCTAAATAACTTTTAGGTTAATGTAACAAATAGTAATTAAAGATAAAGTTATTATATAAAAAACCAATTCAATATGTAACATTTTACTAATATTATAATAAAATATAAAGTATTTATAGTCAAAATCCTACTGTTATTAGAATACCTAAGATCGTATTAATAGTAAATAATTTAGCATCCTAATTCAGAAGAATTCAAATGGAGGTTGGTTTATTTATCATAATATTTATTATCTATAGACTATATATTTAAAATAAAGAAGAAGTTGATCTAGAGAAGAAGTTGATTTAGAGAAGAAGTTGATTTAAAGAATGAATGAAAAATGTTGTAATGAAAGCCAATTTGACAAAATATAATAAAATAAAAATTATTAAGGATAAAATTATCTAAAGTAAATAATATATATGACAAATGTAGTAATTGCTAAAGCAGAAATTTGAATAAAATTGTGTAAAATAAAAAATAATCGATAAGTATATACAGTAATAAGATTCTGATATATATATATATATATATATATATATATATATATGCGTGTGTGTGAATCACGTGTAATAATGGTTACTTGTTGGAATCAATGGAATGTGGTGCAGTATAGATAAAAAGACTTTTTCATACTATTAGTTTCGTATTAATACAAATATATTAATGGCTGATTTAAATTGAATAATTATATAATAATATTAATTTTTAATAATAATTATTATTACTTTGAATTTATTTATTTTAAAAAATAAAAACTAAAAAAATTGTTTAAATATAATTTTTATTTACGCTACTATAATAAAATGAAAATTTGATTTAATTTTTATATAAAGATTTAAAAAAATACTTGTTAATTAATTTGTTGGTGGGATGAAAGAGTACATATAAAATAATTATTATTTTATTAATAAATATTTAATTATTTTATTATTTTAATAAATAATAATTATTATATAATTATTATTCTATAATAATTATTATTTTATGAATAATAAGTATGATATTTTGTGATAATGTTTTCCGATCTATATATGAGTGATATTTTATTTAAAAAATAAATTATATATAATAGAAAAATACATATGAAATTAAGTTACATATAAAACTTTACGAATTTAATAAACATTTTTATGAATATTTTTTCTTTCAAAATAATGTAAATTAGTTGATTATTTTTAATTGTTATTGAATATACCATAATCTCAAGATAAAACACATGAGTAATTCAATATAATTATGACTCTTAAAATAATAATATAAATTTATTAATGTATAAATATATTTTGATATTTATTAATATATAAGATTAAAAAATATAAATATAAATATAAAAAATTAAAATTAAAATAAATATAAATATAAAAAAAAGCATGAAAAACCCCTAAACTTCATTGCTTTTTATAGGATGAATTGCACCAATAGTCACTTTTTAAGTTACTCATCCCAAGTTACTTGTTTTTAAAATTAGAAAATTTATTTTAATTTATATTATAATATTTGAATTAAAATTATTAAAAATCAACTATTTTATTTTATTTTTTTAATTTTTTTAAACAGTATTTTTTAATATAATAATCTTGTATTTATAAATATTTCATAATATATAAGTTTTTTAACAAAAAATTTCATAATGTTATATGGATCCATGTAAAAAATTGTTGAGAAAAAAACTTTAAAAAAATGAAAGGAATTAATGGGTTTTAAATAATTTTCCTTATGATTTAAATATTTTTTTAATTTAAATATAATAATATTAATTAAAGTAAATTTATTTATTTTTAAAATGACTTATAATATAATTCTTTCGATTTTTATATATAAAGAGAACTCCATCAAATTTCGTAATTGTCGTTTCAATAACTAACCGTGAGTAAACAGCAGGAACAGATAATGTCATTAAAAAATTATTACGGTTCAAATTACGGTTTTAATGAGTGTGATTACAGTTCAATTAAAAAAGAGAGAGAGAAAGAGGGAGTGTGATTACTGTTGAAGTTGTCTGAAGTCAAATAAAATTGAAAGGGTCACGTGAGCTCTAATAATTTTTATAAAAAGAAGGTTTTAGTTTTATTATTTTTAATTATTACATTGGTTTTATAATTTTAAAAAACATATATTTTAAAATTATAAGATTTATGTGTATTTTTTAGAATTAAAATACACATTTTTATGATTAAAGTATATTTTTAAAAAAATTATAAGATTAAAATAATAATACACTTAAAATCTAGAGGCTAATGTAATTTTTTACATAAAACTAAAAGATTACTGATATCTTTCTTACAATAAAATTCATTCACTCTCATAAAAATTTATTTTTTATTTTTACTTATCATATTTAAACTTATTTAAAATAAATATAATATTATAATTTAACTCATTTGAATAGTAACAACCCAACTCATCCAAGTTTCTAAAATTTATAGGTTTTATTATGATTTAATTCCACGTCTTATTTTAATTTACATCTTTATCTTTTTTTCTTTCAAAATTTACTACTCTAATTGTAAATATTATTTCTATCTACAGTGACAGGAAGTGTAGATTAAAATTAAGCCAACAAAAAATTGTCCCAATGAACAAAAATTGAACTACCTTCCACACAAGTTCATAACTAAGTACTTATGAGCTATACGTGGTGTTCATGATGGGGATTGATTTAAAGATGAATGGCTTTATTGGTTCTTAAATTATTATTTTTTATTGATATGATGTTTTTTAAATTAAAAAATATTTTAATATTTTAATTTATTATATCTTAACGTATAAATTTTAAATTAAAAGTTATCGATAAAATATGATTAATACGTGACATTTAACTCCCAAAATTCATTAATTTTTAGAATATTAGTTGATGTTTGGTTGGAGGGAATGAAAAGGATTCAGAATTGATTCATTTTATTTTGTGTGTTTGGTTGAGTGGAATGGAAGAGGCGGAATAGAATCGATTACTAAAAAAGAAGGAATCACAATTTCTTCTCTCCCCTTTAAGAATCATGATTTCATTCCCATCTATTTTTTTTTTCAATCTTACCTCACTCCAAATATAATCCTAAACTCAAATCTAAAATCCCAAAACCTTAAATTCAAATCCCAAAACCCAAAACCCTAAATCCAAATCCTAAAATCCTAAACCCCAAATCCTAAATCCTAAACCCCAAATTCCAAATCCCAAAACCCAAAACCCTAAATCATAAACCCTAAATCCTAAATCCTAAATCCTAAAACCTAAAACCCAAAACCCTAAATCCTAAAACCTAAACCCCAAAACCTAAAACCCAAACCCCTAAATCCCAAAACCCAAAACCCAAAACCTCTAAACCTCTAAACCTTAAACCCAGAAGCCCAAATTCCAAATCTTAAAACACTAAACCCTAAACCCTTTTTTTTTTAAATTTAACCCTAAACATTAACCCATAAATATAACCATAAACCCTAAACCCAAAATCCTAAATCCCTAAACCTTAAATCCCAAATCTCAAATCTCAAAACCCTAAACCCTATTTAGAAAAACAATAATTTTAATAATATATTTATTTTTAATTAAGTAATAATTATTTAGAAAAATAATGATTTCAATAATGTATTTTGTCTGACGAAAAAATAGTAATTAAATGACATTATTTAAACTTTATTGAATGTAGGAGTATTAAGGTAATTTATAGTTTTTTTTTATTTCATTCTAGTGACAAATCAAACACTGTAATCCTGATTTCGAGTTTGATTCCAATGGTCAAACCAAACAACATTGTTTCTTTTTCATTCCATTCCATTCCTATTTTGATTTTGATTTCATTATGCGAACTAAACGTCACTTTCGTGTAATAAACAGTAAAAATTTAAAGAATTGTGACACTTTTTGAGACCAAATAAAATGTTAGTTTTTTTTAGTTTAGAAATCTTCAGTTAATATAGTGATAGTTTGGGAACCAAAAAAATCCTTGGAACTTAATTTTTAAAAAAAATGACTATTTTTACCAATTCAACACATGTATTACTTTAATTTAAATTGATGTAATTAATATTTTCATGTTATTATTACATTTGTAAATATTTTAATTTTTTTTAGATAAAATTTGATGGTTTTAATTACTTTATTTTTAATTTTTTATATATATTTAATAATACTGTGATCCATAGTTAAATTCGATCCAACATAAATTTTTCACACAAAAATATCTAAAAAGTCAAATTAGTAAAAATAAAATATCTAAAAATACAATAATTTTAATAAATATGATTAATGTATTTAATATGTAAAAATAAATAGACCAAATACTACCCTAATTTAAATATAGGAAAAAAATATGGTGCACATCTTGTTGTTTAAATTTAAAGAGTTACTTAGTACCATTGTTTAAAACAAAATATTTTTAAGTTTCTTTATTTATGAAAAATATATCAAGAAATAATAAAATTAATTTTTTATTCAATATTTTGTTAATATAAGAAAATAGCATAAATAATATATTTATATTTATATTTTTTAATATACATATATCTAATGAATTAATTTAATTAAAAACATCAACCAATTTTTTAACAGATTCTTTCCATTAAACTTAAATAAAATTTTAACGTTAATGTGTGACAATTAATGTAAAACAATGAAAGTTTTATTAAAATTTTGTTTATTCTTAAAAAATTAAATATTATCTTTATATATATATACATGTCAAAAAATATAAATATACATGTAATATATATGATATTTAGTTATATTTAATATTTAATTTTTAAATAATATATTTTTTATAAATAAAATAAAAAAAGTGATATTTTGTTACCATCAATGAATTTAAAAATATATTTTGTAAGTTGACGTATTAAAGAAGTGACTTTATAGGCATTCCATATAATTTTTAAGTTAAAAAAAATGCTCTAATAATGCAATAGAAAAAGGAATGTCTAGAACATATTCAACTCACCAAATATAAATGCAAACAAAGAGTAACAAAAACTGGGCCCTCGTTCTATTTCAACAGTCTAAAACAATCCTAAACTCCAAAAATAATCAAGAATGCTATTGAAAACGGGGAAAAATGTAATTTAATATAATAATTTTTAGTTTTTGTACGTCGAATTCTATTGTCGACGAAAGGTAAGTAATATATAGTTAAAATTAGTCACTTTATGTGATTATAAGATTTAATTTTAATTAGATATATAAATTATAAGATTAAAATATTCATTAAAAATATAAATTTATTAACATATTTAAATTTCTTTCTGTATTCTTAAAATTTTAAGACGTTGATATGTTCAATTATATATGTGTATAATAAATCATTTAAAATCTTATCCTCAATTTTAATTTTAATTTTTTTTATTCATTTTAAAAAACATAAAATATTTTTTTATTTAGTTAATCTTTTAACGTGTTAACTTTTAATCATTTATTTATGTGTTTTAATTAGTTTGAATTATATGCCTACTTATGAAACTGATATTGGTGCGAATAATATCCTATATCAATTCTTTATATAACGAAGCATTTAACATTTTTTAAAATGATAATTTTAATTATGATATTATCCTTGTGATTCTTTTGAAATAATAATAATAATGAAGAAATGTTTAAGCAAAGCGTACCGATCAATCCAATTTCATGTTTCAACTAATATGTTACTGTTATCATTTTAACCAAATCATCCATAGTTACCCATTTTTAACTGATAGATACCCTTTTTTTTCTTTTTCTTTTTCTTTTTTCATTCTTTCTTTTAGGACTTGGCAATACATTCGCTTAATTTAACCGATATTCTTCAGTCAAATAAAGTGTCTTAATAATTATTTTTTTTAATATTTAACACTTACTTTACATCTATCTCAAAACAGAATTTAGTATCAGTGCACTACAGCTGCAGCAATAAAGTGCCCTATTTATATCGAAGAAAGACACCAATAATTCTAAAATTTTAAGTAAAAAATGCTCATTTTATGCTTTAACTTTTTACGTATCGGGATGCTGTCATTTAATACATACCATATGGTTCATATCAATACCTAAAAATGACGGCTAGAGACACTATCTTTACCAAAGAAAAAAGAAATTATAACATATTTTTCGTAAAAATTGACATTTTTTATTCATACCTTACATTTTAAAACATTTTTTTTTAATTTTCAGCTAATTTTTTCAATTTTTTTTGCCAATTTAAAAGGTTCGGCCCTGCAACCGTATTATCCAATACAACAATGTCAAAAATTCAACTTATGTTTGAATTTTAAATTATAAATCATGTTATATATCAATATAAAATTTTAAAAATCTAATTTTTAAATAATTTTAAGATTTATAATTAAAAATTTATATATGTTAATTTTAATAAATATTATTCGGAACCCATTATAATCCAAGTTTTTGTGTGATTTTTTTTATTTTCTTATTTAGTGAGTAATTTATCAAATCAATTGAATATTTAGATTATATTTTATTTCTTATTAAAATTATTTTAAGATAAGGTTTATCACTATTGTAATAAAACGTTATCTTATCGTGTAAGTATTATCGTAACAATGGATCTCTTTCTAATGTTTTCTCACATTAGATCAATGTATTCCTACACAAGAATATTGTGTTATAATAAATTTTATTTTTTTTACTATAATCATTCTTGGATAAAACGTCTACACTCAATCAATGTCTTCACACATTAGATCAATTTCTTACTATAAATTATATTTTTTTTATCAAAATCATTCCGATATAAAGCTTATTATTATTATTATGGTAAAACCGTATTAAACTTTATTTCCAAATAATTATTTTAATGATCTTTGATTGTGAAGAGCATTGTTTGAGTATTTTTATTCAAAATCATATACTGTATCTCTTTGAAAATTAATTAAGTGGTAATCTTCTACCTTTTTGTTAATTTTTTTTTACGTTCTTTCACTTTATATTTAACACGTATCAAAAAAAGTAATTGAAAAATATATAAATTTATTGTTAATTTTTTAAAATTTTATTATTTTTATTTATTTAAATATATAGAGATATAAAAATAATAGTAAAAAAACCAGAAGATGAAATAAATTTGAAAATGGATAAAAAAAATAAAAAAAGATGAGGTGGGAAAGTGGAATAGAATTGAAATGAAAATGGGTGGGGTTATCTCGTGTTGTTGTATATATATAATAACACTAACGAAATTAATTAGGACATTAATTAAAAAAAATTGTTAAGAGTTCAAATGGCACATATGGATCAATTTAAAAAGAAAAAAAATTGTTAGAAACATTATTTCCAATGACAAGTCAGATAGAAGCTAGGAGGGTATGTGCCCCGTAAAATATATTCACATGTTATATTTATAAACATATCCTTATTTTACAAAAGTATATGGTAGTATACCTCTTGACTATCTTAATAAAATTATATCTTATATTATATTTTACAAAAATATATAACATTGTCTCTCAATTCTTTCATATAAAATAGTTTTTTTTTTTGTTGGTGAAACTATGTAACTATTTAACAAATCTCGTTTTTTTAGTTTCTTTCCTTTAATTTTCCTCACAATCATCTAAATATGAGTATTAATTAATTCAACTATTATTTGATAAAATGTCTGTTACATTTTCTTGTCTCCTTTAAAATTTTATTATATTATATAATCTTGCATTTTTTTCTTTCATGTTATTAAAGTTATAACATTTAAATAATTTTTATAATTATAACATCACAAACTTTAAGAATCAAGCGGTAAAAACATAATAATTATCCTCTATTTATTTTTAAAAAATAATTATAATTATATTTATACCATATTATAATAAATATATTGAGATGGATAAAATTATCACGTTATTTTTTTCTCTATATATTCACATATATACATAATAATATATAACATATAATATATTTCTTTCACATAACAAATAATCACATTCAAATACAATATTTTTTCTTAATTACATGATACTTATATTTTCTCCAAATTTTATCATTATGTTATTGATTTAAGTATCAATTTTTTTTTAACAATTTTGTTTCATCTTGTAGATATATAGAAGACAATTTTACTTGGTATTGATCAAATTAACATCAAATATAATTTAATGATATTTTATAATTTCATCCAAAAGTTTATATTATAGAAAAAAATATCATTTAAGAATTTTAGATTAATATTTGATTATTATCGGTATTTGATTTTTATTTTTTAAAAATATATATTTAAATAATTTTCTATCATAATGTTCATTATTATTAATTTTTTTAAATAATATTATATTAAATTTTTTTTATTAATCTTATATTTTATCCTATTTGACTCAATTTTCAGTAAAAAAGTTATTTTATTAATAAAATTATTAAAATAATATCATTTATTAATAGTTTTTTAAAATTTAGGAGAATAAAACATATTTTTTATATCTAAAAAATTAAACTATATTAATTTCATGATACGATATTCTCTCACATTTCTGGTAAAATTAGTCGGTGTCATTAAAAATATATTATTAGATTGTTAAAAATTTTAAAATGTAATATTTTAATCAAAATATCAATTTTTTTTATGATTATATAACTAAAGTATATTATTTATTATAAAAAGTAAAAACTTTAATCACATATCTTCTTAAAATTTTCGGTAACTTATTTATATCATACTGATTATTGTTATAACAATAGTAAAGGCGGAGAATTTTATGCGCTACTTAAAATTCGTTAGCAAGCTATGTACAACGAACGAGCAGCCGAGCACACAGCAAATACAGAGACTGGCAGATAAACATGGCCGTAGTTGCTACTGAACGAAGCTTAAGTGTGGGGGGGCGTGCTCTTTCGAAAGTACCGCAAAGGTTGAGAGGACCCACGTGTCACGTGGTCAGTGACATAGTAGGGTTTTTTTTTTATAGAAATAGTTGCCACTAAAGAAGGTAACTTTTCTTTTCTAAATACGAGGGTAGGTAAATCTTATCCGATGTCCGAGATATACTTAAATATTAATCACTTTTATATATCATATTATATGATATTATTTATAATTAATTATTTTTTAATATATTTAGTTAATTATTTTTATAGATTAAAAAATAATTAATATAATTTAAATTTATAATTTTAAATCAAAACATGTAAATTTTAATATCAAATTATTATATGAATTACATTTATGGTTTATTTATATGTTTATAAAAAATAATGATCATAATTTAAGAATAATTTTTACATTTATATTTGTATTTATTTTATTTATTAAATTTAAGTTATATATTTTTAATTTAATAATTAAAATTATTAAACTTGAGCCTAATTATACTTTAAAATTTAAGTTATAAGGTAAATGATTGATTAAACTTATATGTGTAGCAGAAAAAATATTATTAGTCAATGTGAGACTTAATATCTCCTTCTACATCGATTAAAGTACGAATTTATAACACTGTTTAAATTTACGGCACGAGGGTCAATGAAAGGCTAGAGAACCAACTCTGATACCATGTTAAATTTAAACCTAACTAAATCTCAAAAATTAAATTATAAGTTAAAATATTGTTTAAATTTATACATACAAGACGGAAGAATTGTTTTTAATTAATATAGAACTTAACAAAAATATTAATAACTTTAAATCATTAAACATATTGTACATAAATTAAATAATTAAAATTTTAAAATAAATATAAATAAGTATAAAAAAAATCCTAACCACGTTACTTATTAATAAGTAATTTTAAAATTAATTTGAGATAATTAACACTTCAGTCAATACATCCAACGACCAACAAAAATGTTAATCTTTTTCTCTCCTTAATATATTCTTATTTCGATTCACCGTTGTGATGGCTAGCTATAATGAAATTATTTTCCTTGAGAAGACAAAGATTGTCACTTTGTAAAATCTCCCCTAATCTCCTCTCCACCAATAATATTCCTCTTCCCACGTGGGTCATTGGACCCCATAACTCCTGTGACATCACACATAATCACCTTCCTTACTGTTCAACTTTTTTATTATTGTATTATTATTAATTTGTTTGTACCGCCCTTAATTTGCTTTATTTTAAGCTGCCCACTTTGGAGATGAATCATTTTATTAAGCATAGTTATCATCGATCATAATACTCCTTTATAATATAATTTATTGATCTAGTTCCTTCTTCTCTTGATCTACCTCCTTCTTTCTCAACACTCTCTTCTTAATTTCTTGTATTCTCTAGAATTTCTTCGTTTTTCTTTCTTAATTTAATTAATTACCCAGCTCTTTTTCTGTCCTACACTTTTGAACAAAAAAAAATAAAAAATTTCCAGATTGTTTCTATATATGTGTTTGTATATGATCTAGCACAGATTAATTAAAAAGAACATGGATGATTCTTCTGCTTCATATATTCACATGGTAAGTTAGTTTGTTAGATCACCGGTATATATACACAAATATATAACACGGTATTGTAAATTATATATGTATATACTAAAATATTGGTAATGATGTGCAGGTGCATCATCTGATAGAAGAGTGTATGATGTTCAAGATGAGCAAAGAAGAGTGCATGGAAGCTCTCTCCAAGCATGCAAACATACAACCCATAGTTACCTCTACGGGTATGCAAAAATATATATGTATATATATATAGTTGTCACATCATCATCATCATCATGATCATTATAAATTTAATTATATATTTGTATATATGATAATATGAATATTTAAATAATGCATATAACGTAGTGTGGAAAGAGCTAGAGAAAGAAAACAAGGAGTTCTTCGAAGCCTACACAAAGGGCAGGCAAGAGAGAGCATCTCAGATAGAGAAAACAAAAATGATCAGCAAGATGCTTTCTGATTCTTCAACAAGAGATAGTACCAGTGGCCATGCCTAGCTAGTTTGCATTTTAATTTGGGTTGTAATTACGTACTCTGGCATCTCAATTTGTTGTTTTCAGCGAAAATCCATATGTATATATCTGTCTTAATTATATGTATATTTTCCCTCTGAAAAAAAAAAACCTCCTTAAAAGAAGTAATGGAAACCTTATTTTACCATCTCGATCATCGGCTTGATAATAAAGATTGAACTTTGAGCCAGCAAAAAGCATGATCGAAACTGTCCTTTATAAATTGGATATGAGATATAGTCTCAAAACTAGGGCCAAGTGTATACTAATTGAAGTACCAATTCGGCTTTCTCAGCCAGTATATCTGTGTTAATTAGTTGCCTGGCCCAAACATAATAGTAATCATAAGAAAAATAAAAATAAAAAAGGCAATATAATGGATCACATGTCCTGGATTAAAAAAACTTCTGTATGTGTTAGTTTTATAAATATATATTGTTAACATCAATAATATATTATTAATATTTATATTTCTATATATATATAAAATAATAAATAAATAGTTTCTTCGACTTAATTCATAAAAACTGTTTGATGTAAAAGTTGTTACATGGGTTATAGTTTATACGTAAGTCAATTCGGGTTCGAATGCACTTTGGAGGCCCAGAGTCACTCATGAAGTGTATACATGTGGCTGGGGTGTGCTTCAAATCACAACACCTTGCCAGCACGTCGCAATTGCGTGTTTCCCTACATTAGTTGAAGAGCGCACACATAAGTTGCATGGTATGCTTTTTTTTAAAAAAAAATTATATAAAATACAGACATAACGTTTATAAAAATAAATATAACATTTAAATAATATTAAATAGATAAAAAAAAATTAACCTTAAATACAAAAAAAGACACCTGAGTATGGAGTAGACTGGACTTCAGCCCATTTTTTTTTCTTTAGCCCGTATGCAAAAAAATACATAAGCCCAATGTAGTTATAAATTCATTCCAACTTTTCAAATTGAAAAAAAGTTAGGACTCCAGTAACTTTCGGTAAAAATATATAAAAATTAATTAATTATTAAATAGTACATAAAAATTATATTATTTTAGAAAAATGGCTAAACCGATCATAAATTGACCATTGGATTTTTTTTAAAAATAATAATACCTTAAGCACATTATTATATTTTTAAAATTATAAATTAAAAAAACTCACTACTTTCATCTTGGAACTCCTAAATCAAAAAATTAATACCTATTCAAGTGTTAAATTCAACTTCTCATCTTCCAAATCCCTAACTCTAACCGAAGAATCACAAATCATCTAACGTTATCCTTTAATTCTTAAGCACGACCTATTTTGAATTAACCCAAAAAGTTTGGAGCTTTATTTTGAACAGTTGTTATAAGTTTGAGGGATTATTGTTGATTTGAGAGAGTTATATGAGATTGAAAAAGGTAATGTTTTTTTATAACGTTATAATTCGGTGAGAAGCTATTTAAAAAAAAAAATCAAAAATGTTCCTTAAAATATAATCATGTATTAGGCATATAATTACTTTCAATAAAAAATTGTTAATAGTAAACTTAAAATGAATGTATATCTTTTTTAAAAAGTAATTTTGTCGTATAATTAATACATGTTTATTTTTAATAAAAAAATTATTAATTTAAGATTAATACGTGTCTTTTTTTAAAAAAATTGAGCCCACTTTGTTATCCATATCAGCCTTATGACCAAATTAATTTCACTTTAAATTTTTTCTTAGCTAAACGTTAAAACATCTTAAAAGATCAAAGGCCAACTTATTAATATTAAGGATTTTTATTTCTAACTTGTGTCTGGCTCTTCACCATCTGCTATTATGCTTCAGAAAAACAATAATTAAACTTCCGACTAATATAATATATTTTTGGGTAAAGGATAAATCCTATTTTTATATAAAATCACTTAATTTAATTTTTAAGTTAGTTATTATATATAAATTTTATTGTTGTAAAATATTAGTATATTTAGTTTAATTATTATTAAAAATGTGTGTTATAATTTCATAATTACTTAAAATTATGTAATTTAATCTTATGATTAAAATATATTATTTTTATAAATTAAAAAATTAAATTAATCAATCCATAAATTAAATAATTAAATGAATCATTTTACATAAGATATGTTTTTGTATGACACTTTCCTTTAATCCATCCTTTAGATGATAAGATTTGTTTTTTTTTATAAATTTGAATTAAAATATGTACAGTTTTGACCTCAAAAATATACCGTGGCAAAAAAATAAAAAATGTATGATATAATATGTTATCCGGCCTCTAAGGAATTTTTTTTGTCATCCATAAATAAGTTATAAGCTTAAGTAATATCTAATTTATAATATTTAATGTAAAATGGTAAATTATATTTAATGCAAAATGGTAAATTATATTTATTTTAATAATTAAAAGTTTTAAAAATAACAATTTTTATTTACTCTTATTTTTTTCTTTTTTTCGTATGCATCACAAACATTGTGTAAATTAAAAATGGACATCACAATCATAAATTTATAATCATTTTGTATCATGAGGTAAATTTAGATAATAATTATTTATTATGATTTGTTTATAATTTTTTTACGATTTAATCATATTTTTTTAAGATTTATTAAAAAATACAGTTAGTTTTAAAAAATTAAATCTTAACATAATTTTTATTATATTATTTAAAATAGTGACATTAATTTTTATTTTTTAATTAATTTAACACATGTTTTTGAATAAAATAAAATATATAAAAGTTAGAATAAATAAAATTCTATTTAATTATTATAATTATTGTATATTTTATATTAAAAATATATTTTTCTATGTAATTATATGTATGTAAAAAATTATATTAATATATGTTTAGTTTTATTTATCTATAATTTTAGTATTATAATAATTATTTTCGTTTCATATCTTATTAATTGCGGTTATTTTTGAGAAAAAAATCATTAAATTTATATAATTAATCACAATTTTAATTATTTATAGTTTAAATACAAATTCTTAGTGTAAACGGCATGTTTTTTTTTAAATAACTTTAAAACATAAATTACGTTACTAATTTTTCTAAATAACCTTTGAAATTTTTTTGGAAATATTTTTTTTAAATTACAACAATAAAATATTACTCCAACAATACTAAACAAGATTTAATTAAATAATTTTAAATATTTAACGGATTTAAATAAATATAGTTCAATTTGAATAATATTTAATGTAAAATTATGTTTCAATATTTTTATAATAGTAAAAATATATAAATTAATTATAAGATATTGTGATTATAAAATTAAAAAAAATACTGTTTTTTTATTCATCTAAATATTTTTTATATTAAGATAAGCTAATTTCAAGTCATTTGTCCATTACCATTAAAAGCAAGTTTACTATATAATCTCACATTATACAATAAAATACTAATAAATCACAATATGTCACTCGAACGATTACAGCTTATTTGATGTGTTTCCTTACAAGGAAAAAAAAAGAATAAAATATGAGTCATTTTCATTTTTTATTCACTTCCCAAAAAATATAGTAAAAATCATCATAAGTGCTTCACAAATTTGAAAATCATTTTTATTAATTGATTCTCCACACTCCATTGGTATTGATTTTCTCTGGGAAATTCATAATATACAATTCTAAAAATATTTATACTTTTAATGATTTTTTTATTAATTCAAAAAAATATTAAATAAATCAGTATTTTTATTCAAATTTATTACAATTTTAATAAACACATAAAGTGGTAACGATTTTTCATTCATTTCCTTCTTTAGCTACTCATTTTCGTATAATTAAAGTTTAGATATATCTAAAATACATTATTATGTTTAGTTTTAATTTCATGTATTTTATATATATGAAATTCTATTTTTAACTAATTTAAAAAATATATATTTATTTTTGTAAATAAATATGATTTTAATGCCGTAAAAAATTAACATTTATTAATTTACTACACTTCTATGAGTTCTTAAAATATAATAATATTTTAATACTTAATTAGATTCGACTAAACACTAGTAATAATTGAAATAAATTATAGAAAAGAAAAACTAAATTAAGTCAATATTATAATTTAAGTTATAAATCCCAAGCCAATTGACAAGTCTTCGTATCTCAAAAGTTGAAAGATAATTTTGGGCGTGCTAACACGATAATAAACTTCACGTTTGAAATGGGCTCGAATCGGATTATGTAGACTTATACATATTATTGGGTCAGGATCAAAATTTTAAATTTAATGTAAGTTTAAAACTTGATCCTAAAGTAATTCGACTAGGTTCCAAGGTTTTTTTTTTCTTTTTTTGAATTTATTGAAGTGAGTACACGAATTAAGACGATGCAAGAAATTATAAATATTTTTCATGAAATGAAAAAATTACATATGTTTTTATAAATTTAAATTTATCACAGTTTTTATACAGCTTAGTTATTTAACTAATATTTTTTTGATATATCTAAAAAATATTTTAAGTTATATAAAAAATATGTGCATTATATTTTTAAATATGCGAAAAAGATATATTTTTTATGTTAAATATATATATATATATATATATATATATATATATATATGGAATGCATGGAGAAAAAAGGAAATGATAATTAATAATTAAATAAAAATATGATATATAATTAAACCATAAATTTAACTAGTAATTTGGGATTCATTGGTTTGTGCCGGGTTTATATTAAAAATGTTTAGCCCTAAATCAAACTTCAATATTAATTGGTATCAATGGTCAGTGTTTTTTCAAACTTTTATCGATTTTTGAACGAAGACAGATCATGACATATCATGTAGGCTTTGAGCTCGTGGAGCTACATTTACAAGAATACTCAAGAGGTTTACGTGGGAGCCCAGATCCAATTAGCATTGCAAAGTAAGTGTTTGAAGGAAACTATATATTTTAGTCATTAATTCCTAGGTGAGCATGATATGTCGTGGCTCGTTAAAAGGAATAAAAATGACATAACATAATTTTTTTTTACAAAAAATTTTATTTATAAAAAAAAAATATATTTATTGTTCTTAAAATATAAATAAATATATGTTTTTTATACTAAAGAGTGAAAAGTAAATTATGTTAAATAATTGAATCATTTATATATTTATGTGTTCAATAAAAATAATATTTTTGATATTTTCTAACGTAACAAGATTTAATATATAAGGAATAAAAAGGAAAACGAAAATTACAAAAGAATTTGATTTAATGCTTCTTGATTTGTTTTCCCACAGTTGAAATTTTTTATTACTAATGCTGGTAAATAAGAACCAAAGATTTTAAGAAAATAAAGATGATTATAAAATATTATTCATTAATTATAGAGTATAATTTATATTTTTTTCTCTACTTGTTATCAGATATTTGTATTTTAAAAAAAAATTACGTTAATTTTAAAATTTATTGATATGAAATATCAAGTAATTAGATAATTTATAAGCAATGAATAATTTATTTACATTATATGTAATTACATTTTCAATTTATTTTTCAACTAATATAATTGGAGAGGGGATATAATTGTTCTATTACGTTCGAATTACACTCTTAAATAATTACAAAAACTATTATTCTTGTAGTTAATTCCACTACTTTCCACAGGTTAGTTGCAATTAAGCCAAAGTTCTTTTATTGAAAAAAATGTTCATCTTATTGTAATTATTTATAGGAAAACTAAACTCTAACTGATGCAAGATCAGGATGGTTATATATATATATATATTTATGTGGATAAAATGCATAGTGATATTGAATGTATAATTCATGAACTAATAAATAATAATGATTTGATTATATTTGTCAACAAAGTCAAGTCAATTGTTTTCTCAGACGAGCCAAACATTTTGAAAATAGTATGAAATTTTAAATTTTTTTGGAATTGGGTAATTATAGTTTATAGACCCGCCCAAGATTTGGTTTTCATTTTTCACTCTGAAACAAACGGACCCCGCGAAATCTGAATTATGAATTATAATTAAAAAAAAAAAGATTGACATTTGCCAAATTTTATTCGTTTTGCAGCTCTTGCTTATTAGAAAATAGATCCCCCGCCAAATCTGAAATAATTAGAAAAAAAAAGAAAGAAAGACAGGATCTTATTAAAAGTTTATTTATTTATTTAATGGGCGGAGTAATATATTTGTGCAAAGGGAACATGAAAGTCTTTTACCCGGCAAACCCAAAAAGCCCAAATCCTCGAAATTTTGAAATCCAATGTCTCACAAATTGAAATTACTACGACCCAAAAACACAAAACTACAGCGCCTTTTCTTTTTTTTCAAACAGAAAAATAAAAATAAAATTGCGCACTCTTTGTCTCTACAAAATCCAGTCCCTCCCTTCTCATTTCCAGACTCACTTTTCTTTGCCCATCTCTCTCTTTCCCCTGTACTGTAGTCACTGCAAGCGGTTTGCAGCGAGTAAAACCTTCAATTTAACCAACCATGGAAGACCAAGAGAACTTCGTGCGAGTCACTCGTGCGGGCAAGAAGAGAGCAGCGACAGTCATGTCTGAGAAACAAAATCCCACCAAAAAACGTGTGGTGTTGGGAGAACTTCCTAACTTGTCTAATGTAATAGTTCAAGCGGATCATAGTTCTGGGTTAAATGTGCCAAAGAAAAAGCAGAAATGTGCAGGGAAGAACAAGGCAAAGAAAGTATTGCCCATGACAATACCAGCCGAAAAATCTTCTAGAGAAGAAGAAGATGATTCGGATGATCCACACATGTGCGGACCTTACATTTCTGATGTTTATGAGTATCTGCACCAACTAGAGGTAATAGAATTGGGTCTCTTTGGTGGGTTTTCTGGTTTAATATGTTTTTAATTTGCTTATTGTGTCTGTGAATCCGTGTCGTATTGTTGTGTCTTTTGCTAGGTTTAAGGTTCCTTTTCGTCCTAGGTGTTGTTATTAGAATCGGGAATTCATTTTATTTTTATAAAATCTCTGACAGTCTCGTGGTATAATTCAAAATGGGCTATTTTTTGGAATAAATTGTGTTACGTAATGCAAATGCAGCGGGCTAATTTTGATTGTTGATTGATCTTCAGGCGAACCCAAAGAGAAGACCTCTACCTGATTACATCGAGAAGGTTCAGATAGATGTTACTCCTAATATGAGAGGAGTTCTTATAGATTGGTTAGTAGAGGTTGCAGAAGAATACAAGCTCCTCTCTGATACTCTTTACCTCTCCGTCACTTACATTGATAAATTCCTCTCTATGAGTATTTTGAATCGGCATAAGCTACAGTTGCTGGGTGTTTCGTCGATGTTAATTGCCTCGTAAGCCCATCTTTAATTTAAAATGTGCGGTTCAGGAATGTTAATCTTAGATTTTAATCTTTAATGGGGTATCCTAATAGTTTTGAATCTACTTGATAACAGGAAGTATGAAGAGATTACCCCTCCACACGTGGAAGACTTCTGTTATATAACAGATAATACATACACCAGAGAAGAGGTAAATGTTCATCTCTTTTGGTTTAATTTATATTGTAGTTATTATGATTTTTTTTTTCATCTCATATTTTTCTCTATTGGTGTTAAAGGTCCTGAAGATGGAGTCTGATATTTTAGGATCCTTAAAGTTCGAAGTAAGCAATCCAACAACATTGACATTTCTAAGGTAACTGTCAAGAAGAAATACAAATCCATATGTCTTGTAGCGAAATATGATTATTGGTTTCTTTGGTTACATTTCATAATTATTTTTCATTCTTTCCTGTTGGGTTATGCAGGAGATTCACCAGAATCGCTCAAGAGAATCTGAAAGTATGTTAAATCAATCTTTCTCTCATTTATTTACATTTACGTTGAATATTTAATAGTTGAAATTCTTCCTCAAAACTGATTTCTTGTTGTGTTCCTCTCAGAGCCCAAACTTGCAATTAGAGTTTTTGAGCTGCTACCTTGCTGACCTAAGTTTATTGGATTATAACTGTGTCAAATTTTTACCTTCTTTGGTGGCGGCATCTGTAATATTTCTTGCAAGATTCATGATAAGGCCAAAGATGCATCCTTGGGTAAGATCATTTCATAGAGAACTACTTATGTTATTGCTTTGATTTGTATCGGGATGCAATATCTAATTATGTGTTTTTGGCAGACATTGTCCCTTCAACAATATACAAGATACAGACCAGCTGATCTCAAGGATTGTGTTCTTGTCATACATGACTTGTATCTGAGTAGGAGGGGTGGGGGTTTGCAAGCTGTGAGAGAGAAATACAAACAACATAAGGTGTTTGTCTAACCTTTTTTGTACTAACTATGGTTTATTTTTTTAAAGTACTTATGGCCGAACTAGTCTAATTCGAATTCTGTTATTTTGAAAACAGTTTAAAAACGTGGCAACCATGCCTTCTCCACCAGAAATACCATCATATTTTTTTGATGATTTCGGAGTATGATTGGCCCTGATGAAATTGAAGTCCAATCCTGTGTTGAACTACTGGATACTTTTTTGAACACCTGATAGAGAGAGATGGCGGTATGGTATCAAATAGAAGTAAGCTCTAGTGGCGGCAAATGTATCTTTGATCTGAACTTCGTGGTTTAGGTTGCCGTAGTGATTTTGAATAGCATGTATTTGTCTGATTACTTTGCCTACAATTTCTTCTGAGGTCATTTCATTATGGCTCTGCTTATTTGGGGTTTCGAAATACTTTTAAGGTATAGATCTTACCATCATTGATGGCTGTAAAGCTCATGTCTGAATGAAATTTATTGTAAGATACTGATGTGCTTGAATCGTGATAATCTGGTTTTGTATTTATAATTTTTAACGCATGTAAATTTTGAATCTTGAAGGCCAATAACTCGTCTTTGAGGCAGATAAAAGGAAAACAAAACAGGTATTTGCACAAACTAATTACCACTATAAGCCGTATGATGGAAGTTCAGTTTAATTAGGTGCCTTATAAAAACAAGCTTGATTGTCTTTTGGCAAAACATAAAGGTAGGATAGCGCATCAACGCCACCTTAACTACAATACTGTTCTTGGTTTCCATTAAACCTACGCAATAACTTTAAATGGATGAATTGGAAAATCCATGCCTACTGAAAAAGAAACGGACAAGAAAAATAACATCAATGTCTACATACGGAAATCCAAAACACAAACTATGTTGTGCAAAACAGGCGGCAACCTTGTTGCCTTTGTTCCAACAAACCTCAAAAATCCCACCATTTTCAGTGTATGTTTTCACAATTTTGCCTTCTTTCAGGGACCATGTGCATACATTTATCCATATGGCTGCTAACCAAATATCCCCATTAGGGCTGAATGCAACAGAGTATACTGGATACCTGTGTACATACACCAGTATGGTTAAAAAGGGTAATATTGTCATGATAGTTTCGGCCTCAAAGAACATTAAGTTCTTGTAATGTTGAATTTCAGATGGCTGGATATAAAACATCCTAGAATGGCTCCAATGAAGGCTAAGCTGAAATATCTAATTGACGTGGTAGGTCTTAAGCTTTATCATGAGTAGGTGTGTAAACCCATAAAAATTCATAGTTTATTATACGCAATATGATTGTGTAAACATAAATGTAATTTGATGTGGGAAGCCATCCGAAATATTTGGAGCAAGCAAGTTCCATCTTAAAATAACCTCAACCTAAGCAGAATGTAGAGTTTGAACATAGTGCAACCCTAATTTTTGACTGGTACCTATGCCCATTAAAGCTGTGCAGAAGTCTCCCTTGCTCCACACTCCATAGCTTTATAGTTCAATCAAACGAAGCACTGCTCAAAAATAAATTTGCATTAACAAATAATCCAAACAATGAGAAAACATTGAATTGGTTTATTGGTCCCCTTGATGAGGATTTTTTTTTATGCAGTTAAAACCATTAAGGCTATGAATAGAAGAATCAAACAGACATAAGATTCCCTTCACCAATTAATATGCCAGAAAAATTGGAAAATTTTGGTTATTTCGTGAAGTTGGGTATGCTTTTAAACATTAAGAAGCAATTGCTTTAGTCTACTTTTCCCGTTTCTGTGTAATTTTTAGGGAACCGGCGCATTTACCTTGCTAGCAACTGCTGATTGGGATTAAATCTCATGCAAGTTCGTGCAAAATTCACTGATAATATCAAGGGAATTATTTAAAATGAAAATAGATGCAGAGACCAACAAGTACCTTAACATGCTCCCTTAAATCATGCAATTACTTGTCCTGGTTCATGCTCCATATCTGCGCCAAAATATTTTGGTTCTCGAAGTTAAAAAATAATAAAAGTGATACTCATGTTGCAGAGTCTTGTGTGTTAAAAATGTCATAAGCATGTTGCAGAGTCTTTTTTCAGCACCGTTATAATCCAGGTGTGCCTTTCCTTCATCATAACCCTTTTCTGGATCCAAGTCCTTTTCTATAATCTCTTTTTCATTGTCTTGTTATTTTTTCCTTCTTTTTTTTTTTCGCCTGCTCTCTTTCTCGAGAATGATCTAGTTCGTGCTTATGTTTGCTCTCCTTTTCTTTGTCATTAGTTTCAAACCTATCCTTTCGCAGATTTTCCTTCTTTTCTTTTATAATTTTCTGCAGTTCATGAGCATCTTTTGTGATAAGATCCAAGGGTTGTAGCGTTGAAAAATCATCATCCATATCACCATCACTCTGAAGACCTAACACATGTATCAGTTAGTTGAAATATCTAAAATCTACAAGAAAAAGGATAAGTGAAACAGGTCCATAAAAGCTTACACTGCTGATGTTCGCCTCCAGCTCAAGATATTGAAGTCCCTTTTGCAAGAATTTAACAAGTGCTCCCGGGGGGAACTAAATTTCCATCGATTGTACTTTTATCGATACCACCTTCATAACCAAACAAAAAAGCTGAATGCGTAAACCCTGAAAAGTTCAAGCTACTAGCCTACTAGTTAGGTTAAGACACTGCATAGCAGATAAACACATGACATCATAGAAAAACAGGATTTGTACAGAAAAATAAGCTTCTGGCGACTAAATTTCTCTACCATAAAGAGATAATTAAAATATTTCAAATTCAAGAAAAAAATGATAATTTTGAATTATGACGTAGCCAGACAATCTTACGACTCAAAATTAATAACGCAAGAGGAAAATTTTAGCTTATCATTAACAAAATCAAAAAATATATCAGACCATTCTTGTTACATTTCCATATTTAGAATATAGGTTAAACAACACCCATGTTACCCTAATTTTTACAAATTTCATACTTTAATTCCTTTTTTTTTTCCTGGATCGTCATTAAGTTTTTAATTTTTACAAATTTGATATAAAATGACTAAATGTGTGGTCTTATGTTGCAGGTAATGATGACGTCGAGTTAGCAGCGGGACATTCAGGCGAGCCGCCCTCCACTGCCCGGTGGTGTGGTACGTGGTGTGTTTAGTACACTCCTAAAAATAAAAGGGTTTCAAAACAAACAAAAAAGGTGGGTGTCGTTTATTTGAAAAATTAAGCTACTAATAATTATAAGAAAACAAAAATGTAATTTTAACATGTACAAACAAAATCATAAATTTGAATCAAATTTATGATTTAATGGAAAAAATTTAGTGAAAAAAGGTTCAAGGGAAAGAATCGGTAAAAGATACTTAACATAAATATTGTTCAGCCGAATATTTTATAAAACAAGCTCATGGAAAACCTAATTAAGATTACGAGGAATCAAGGTTTATTGGGAGTACGAAATCGCCCAAAAGAACCTGATTCGTGGAATTTTCTCTCTCTGGATGTTAAATTTTCTTTTATTAAATAAAAAATATTATATAAATAAGATTTAAATTTAGGTTCATACTTTTGCAGCCATGAAACACAATTTTAGGTTTACTTCGGATGAATTAAAACCTGAAAATCTTGTCGCCTTGGACGTTTGCCAAAACATGAGCCGTTTTTTGAGGCCTATTCTCCTTTTAAAGGGTCCGCATTTGTTTGAGACAGAAATGGGTTTCAAGACCCAATAGGCCCAAAACATTTTTATTATCAATGGGCACACATATTTCACATTATATATGGGACAATTTTTATTACATCCCATAAAACCCTTAAATACATACTCTAATGTCTAAATTTTTTAAGGATATATATTTACAGGTACGTAATTGGACGGTTTTGTGAGATGTCGTAGAATCTCTCTTATATATGGCAGTTTTCTTTGTGGTGCTTGCTATGATTTTTTATATTGTACGTATAGTCTTACACTATATGATAATATGATACAAATATGATAAGATATAATAAAAATTATTATAATTGACAAATATTTTTTTGAGTAAAGAATATATAATATTTTTTAAAATTTATACCTATAAAAATATTATTTTTTATATAAAGTTCATATATTTGTATAATTAAAAATATATTATCCAAAGATTTTAATTTAAACGGTTTTTAATTATGAAACGTTTAATTGAAATCTTTGAATTATAAATTTTTAATTGTATAAATATATGATTTTTATATAAAAAATAATATTTTTAATTAAATATTTTATAGTTGAAAATCGTTCAAATTAAATTTTAATTACTTATATCCGTTAAATTTTAAAATCTATTAAATTCAACCCTCGTTCCTTGTGTATTATTTTTATTTTTATAAGGTATAGGATTATCTTTTACTTAATTTTTTAAAAAATAATTAAATTTTTTTATATGTTAATAACATGTAAATACAATAAAATTAATACCGGATAAAATAATATTACTAGATTGTGACTCTTAACTAAAGCGGATAAAGTGTGAAATAAAACGGGAGATCTTTTATTAATGTAATGGTTTCCTAATGGGATTTCTTAAATCCCACATACAACCTAAAATAATAAGTTCACCTTTATTCTCACAAACTCCCCTAAAAGAGAATCATGATGTCCATTTTTATGGCTTAGCATGCTATGTACCTTTTTTTTATTCTTTATTCCTTTTCTTATTCTTATTTTTATTTTTTTGGATTGAAAAGAGTAAATGATCATCAAATAGTTCGTTGTCTCAGTCAATCAAAGAGTTGATTCTTGTGCCATCAATTCCGCAGCAAGATTAGGGTATGCAATTCTCTTTAAGGTGGGCTTCTCTTGTTCTTCCGCTAGGATGCATGCGATGCAAGTCATGGTTTGCCTACTATTTCGTTATTTTATACAATTAAACCCAACCATTTCACTCAGGACCCTCACCATTGGCTTTTAAATTGCTTCTCCAATTCTAAACAAATAAAACTTAAAAAATGGTTTGAGGAACATGCGAGGCAGGCATTAAAAGTTGAAAAAAATAATTAAAAAACAAAACATATACTAGAAGTAAAAGTTTAATTATTTTGTTGCAACTCTCATATTCCACGTTTGCTTTTTACGATAGATTTTTGACCTATAAATACGGGTAAGTTTTTATCATTTGTTAAGATTAATCCTAATTTTTCTAACTTAACCACAAATTTTATATATTATCACTAATGTTTTTAATTTATTAACAATATTACTATTTATTATTAATTTTTTAATTTTTATTTGAAAAATTATCATAAATATTTCAAACATTTATAACTTAATTACAAATAATTCTATTATTTTATATACTTTTACTAATACTTTTAATTTATTAATAGTGTTACTATTTGTTTATGGTGAGTTTTATTTTTTTATATATTATTTAAATTTTTAATTTATAATTAAAATTTAATATTTGTGATATAAGGTAATAAAATTATAGTCTTTATTAATTTTTTAAGATGATTGATTGGTTTTTTTCATTTTTTTTGTTAAAAATGTTAAAACTTAAATTATTTTAACATTAAAAATTATTTTTTATAAAAAAAAGGAAAAAAAAAGAAACCACTGCATCATGTTAAAAGGAGAATTCGAAAGAAAATGATGTGACATTGGATATGTATAAAATTTTTAAAAAAATTATTTAAAGATTTCATTATCGTAAAACTAATTATATTAAATGATTTAAATTAAGATTTTTTTTATAAATTAATAAATAAGTTAGCACATTACATTATCTTAAGTTAAAATAATAACATCAAATAAAAATTCATAATTTTTATAAAAGTTTATCATTTTATCAATAACATGAATAAAATATAATGTTAACCTTTAAAACAAGAATTATTATAAGCATTCTTGAAAAATGTTACTCACGTTACCACTTCTTACTACAAGAACATGAAAACAACACATATCTGTTATCAGCTGACATAAATTCAATGCGATAATTTTTTAAGTTTAGACAATTTAGAATCTTAAATATTGTCAAGAAGAGAAAGCATAAATTAATAGGTTTTGTATTGAGAAAGAAGATGAGTTTTGACATTTTGGGAAAGAGTTTCATATAATACGAACCAAGTAGGGAATTCTCTTGAGAATTTTTTAAATTTGAAATTATAATTATAATTTAACATTAGATCTTAGTTATAATTTGATGGTGTTAATTTTGGGAGTATATGTCCTAATTTCTCTCTACAAGTTCATTCCTTTTAGAGCAAAAGATCATGATGTCTCTTGACTATTGAATTAGTCATTATTTTTTAAAAAATGAGTAATTATTATTAAAATAATTATTTATACTATTATAATTTATTAAAATTAATATTTATAATATTATAATTTATTAAAATTAATATTTATAGTAATTAAATTTCAAAAATAATAAAATTATAATTATTTAATTTAAAATTTATAATGCTAAAATATTTATTTATATATAATAATAATAAAGCTCTTATAATTTAAAAATAATAATTATTTTAATATAAAATATAAAAATTAATATAATAAATCCTTTAAATTAAATAATTTTGCATCTTTATATAAAAGATTAAAAATACATTTTTATGTTAAATAATGTATCCTTTCTTTTCTACTCTTGAAAAAAAAAAAAAAAAAGCCCTGCTCATTGGGAAGGACGTTGTAAATCTCAGTTGGCGAATTGACCACTCATAACTTGTACTCTGCCAATCGGAAATAAACATCAAATCTCATCTGCATATTACTGAATCCTGATCCGTATCATATATAAAAGCTATTTGCATAAATAAGAGTAATCCCTTGGAAGTATTCTAATTATACTTTTTGTTATCAGATAGGATAGATAGATGTAAAGGAAAGTATTCTTCTTCATCTACATACGAAGTAGCTAGCTAAGAAAAATAACAGACTGACTACCTTTCACAACAGACAAGCAATAACCAGACAAAGAAAAAGCACAAGAGCCTTAGATATATATTATTTAAAAAATATGTAAATAAAAATTAAAAGTACAGTTAAAAATATCTGATAAATCTTATAAATAAGACTTGGACTTCGAGTGACCCTTGTTTTAGGGACTGAAAAAGCTAGCTAAAAGGTTCTCGTGAAGCACAAACAAAGACTAAAAGTAATCAAAGGGTAGAAAAAATGCACTTCTCATAATTTAAGAGACCAGATATTTTGAATTATGAGAACGGATACCAAATATTTTTAAAAATAATTTTTTTATTATATAGTTATTAAAAATAATCTTATCAATAGGGATTATATTAATTTAGTTAGTTACGTTTACATACATGTTAGCCTGTTTTTATTATTATTAAAATAAAATTTTTATTTTTAAAAATATTTAATCATCAAATTATAAGTATTAATTTTAAATTATTCTTATATATAAATAAACGGAAATATAATGTAGTATCTCTCGTGGAATGTGTCCCTTGTTTGCAGGGTAGACACCGACAATAATACCCCTATCGACTTTTTCTTCTATACTCAAACACCGCCAAATAAAGCCATGCATAAAGCTTCTTTTTCATTTCTGGAGCTATTTTCTACCACCTCTCTATTTTTTTTTTCTCTTTATGTTATTCAACCTGGAAGTTTGGAGTCATTATTAATTTGTTTCCCACTCTTTAAAAACACTCTTCCATATCAACCTTTCTGTCTCATTCTAGCTAGCTGGTTAATTTAGAGCAACAAAATGGTTGTTCATCGTCAACTTTTGCATGTGTGTTGGTTGAAGAAGTTGATTCTAGTTTTGGTTTTGATCTCATTATTTTTGGTCACAGGAGAAACAATGAAGGTGGGTAGAATGGTGACAGACAAAAGTGAGTCCCCAGAAGGGAAGCAAAAGAAGGAAGTGAGGAACCAACGATTGAGGCACACATTTGACGTTTTCTTCTCAAGTAAGAGGAGAGTTCCAAACGCTTCAGATCCGCTCCATAATCGTTGAGGCTTTTTTGGATACGTTGAAAGAGCGTCACAGCTGTTTTGGCAATTCATGCTGGTGGAGACTGGAGATTTGCAAGCAAGCAGCATTAACAGTGTGTTTTGTGGCGCTGTATTGTCTTTACCGATAAATCTGTGTGTTGTCTTTACTGATAAATTATTGTGGTTTATTTTATTTTGGTATTTTTTTATTCTTAATTTCAATTAGTATTTTTATTGTATTCTTATTTAGGTTATTAGCATTAATTTTTATTAATTTTAAGAATAATTTTAATAAATTAAGTTATTTAAGAGGTAAATATTATTAGTCAAATTAATAAAACTTTATACTAAAAATAAAAATAGAGTTACAATAAAAAAATAAAAATACCTACCGCATTTTTGTGGGCTGTACCTTATCTTGTAAGATTTATATATCACCAAACGATATGTGTAAATTTAATCAACCCACAACCGAAGAAACTCGGTCCTTGTATTTCTTGGTGATCTGTAACTTTTTGAGTGAATTCTTTATAGGTTCATTTAGCTACATTATAATTTTTAATTTATTATTTTTTTATTTTAATCGGTTATAAATTCATTTTATTAAAATGTGTTTTATTCAATTATTTTCATCATAAAATTATTAATATATTTGATGGAAAAATTTAATATACATATTTGATTTATGAATTTATATCTTTATTATCTTATTCATAAAGTGCTTTTATAAATCTATGTAATTTACTTAAATATTTAAAAAAATTGATCAATTTTTTAATAAAAATTACTAATTAAAATAAATTTTAACAATAAAAACAATCAATAAAAATTAAAAAATTAAAATTTCCATATAACGTTTCCTTCTTTATATATATATTCTATTTCTAAGAGTATTTTCCTTTTGAATGTAAAGATTCAAAAAAAGATTTAACAATAAAAACAGTGAATAAATATAAAAAAAATTCCTGAGCCATAGGCGTGTGAGTCCTAGTTGAAACCTAGTTACTACTTGGCAAATATAAAAACAGTGTCCTATTGTTAAAATGGGGGACAAGGGTGTCTATCTATTCACCGATTATAGGTGGGTAATCTATTTAGCAGCGTGTGAGTACTTAAAACACAAATTAATTCTCTTATTAATATGATCAGTTCTTAAATGTTATTTACGGAGTAGAAAGATTTAAATTTTCTTAGGAGAAAATTCTTTAGGTTAAGAATTTTAATGTTTTAGAAAAAAAGAAATAAATTTGATATCTGAAATAAATTATGTATTTTTCTTATTAAAATGATATATATATATATAACATTTTAGGCACGTAAGATGGTTAACGATTAAACGATCTAGATACATGATAATTACATATGATATAATCTACAATAAATAAATTATCATAGATGTTTATATAAATAAATCGTATTTAGATTGCTCAATACTCTAAAGTGGATTGCTCAAGTTATCGATATGAGGTGAGGAATGAAGTCACACCATAATATTACATTAACACCGTGTCTTGATCTTTATGACCTTGTAAAGAAATAACGAGATATTTTAATTAGTTATGCTATATGTTTTATTGAGCTCATCATGTCTTAATCATCATTAAAGTCATCATCCTTATTACCTTGTTATAGAATAGCGATCTATCAATATTGATTAAGCCATGTAACTTTTACATATTTAATATCAAATCCCAATTGATAAAAGAAATTGGAATGCATAAAACCATAAATCAGTGATAAGGAGCTACGAACACTTGAACGAGAAGGTAGCTAAATCAAACAAATATTGCATAATTAATGGCAAATTGAAACATTATAAGCAAATTCATTGAAGTACCTGAGTAACAAAGGCAATACAGAACCACCAAGAAAATTCCCCATGCGAAATGGTTATTAACAGCAAGGTCACTTGAATCGAACCACCTTTGCTTTGATTTCTACAAATTCTTCGTTGGTTCATAAAATTCATTCCATCCCAAAAATAAAATAAAAAATTGTTTTCTTTAGGATGATACAAATTTTTTTTTTTTGCAAATACAAGGGATACTTTTTCGCGAAATATATAAAAGATTGTGATAATTGATAACTTTGTTTAATAATAAAATTATTTTCTTGATTTGATGTTATATTTTGTTAATTGGTGAAGTATGAAACATAAAATGCATTTAATTAATGTTGTTATTGGAACACTAATTTCTTGTTCATTAAATGTAGAATATTAATTTTTTATCTATTAAGTGTGTAGATAAACATGAAATCTTTGTTACCACAAGTTCTTTAAAGATATTATCTATAAATAACTTAATTTATTTGTGTAAAATATAAGAACAATCCATAAGAAATATAGAAAAAATATCTGTGAAAGTCATCTTGTGAGTTGTTACTTAGAGAATAAAATTTGTTCATTATTTGTAAGTAATATTTTTTCTATTTTGTAAGAGAATTATTTTTCCTATTATAATAGATATTATAATTGTTATTTTATTGTAACTATAAAAAAAGTGTTATAATTCTTATTTTACCATAATTAAAATTCTCTTACATTTATATGTCATTTTATACTAATTTATTTGTAATTTTTTGGCATAAAATATTTGTGTGTATTTTATTTTAATTATTCTCAATTTTATTAGCTTTAATCTGATAATTTTTATTAACAAAAATGAACCTATGCAAGCTTAGTGAAGAGAGGGGGTATCGCTGGTGGCTGCTGGCATTGCATCGGATGGAGTAATTGACCAGACGACGGACTCGCGCGCGTTGCGACTTTGCTGGACTTGGTTGTTCATTGGTGGACGACTGTGCAATAGTGTGTTCAAAGAATATGCTAGCGAAAATGTGAGAGATAAGAAAGAGATTTGTAAGTGTGAGAAAATCTTAACTACTTTTCTTAATCGTCCTAATAAAAGTCCAACAAATTTTTAACAAATTTTTTAAGAATGATTAATAATCGTTACAAAAAGTAAATCTTTAAGAATTATTATTTATTTTTATAAATTTTTGCATATGATTGTTCCCAAATCACCAGTTTATGGATAATTGTATATTTTTTTATATTTATAACTGTTCCAAAATAAATTAATTATTATAATAATTATATTCATTATGTATGTAATATTTTTTCATCCATATTGAATCATTTTTAATAAAATATTGATAAAAAGTAAATTTTAATACAAGAATTATAATAAAAATTATAAGGTTACAACTTAAAATGTTTAATACCGACAAAAACATTTAACAAAGGTTTAAATATGATAAATTTGTTAATATATAATTCATTATATAATATGATTGGATAGTATCATTCAAACTTTGTTTTTTTAATTGCATCTATAATATATTTATGGTAATGTATAGTAGTGACTCTAAGCATGGGTTTTTTTACATGTGATGTGATATTGTGACATGAAAATTGTACAACTATGTAGGCAGAATTTTTTCTTCCCGAACGTACAATTATAACATATTAGGTGCGGTTGTCATAAAGTGTCAGAATTCATCAACGCTTAAAGACTAGTTCATTGCACCTTGACTTAAAAACACAACTTAGAAATAAAGCATCTTTAAACTCTTTTTTTTTTCAAATATTATTTATGAATTATATTTGTATTTAATCATCTCTTTATCATCTACGAGAATATTTCTATATTATGCTAAAAACATTCAAATTACTTATGGCGTATCCTCTTATCTTGGTGATACATCTGCATTCCACTCCCTGTGATATTCTTTGTAACTATGGGATAATATCTAAAATACCCTCATCATTTTCATCCGACAACCCCAACCGTCTTATTAATGAATTCATCTCCGGTCAGACGGCCAACTCGGATTGCCAACGTTTTTCACCAACAGTGAAACCTTACCATAAGGAGTTGCTAAATGAAGTTGACCTTTTCAGTGTTATCAAGTATCTGCAGATAAATATGAGTGTCTAAAAGAATTAATTTATTGAAGGGTGCATTAATAATTGGCCTTTCAATTAATGTAATTTTTTTTAAAATGCAAATAAAATATTTGCTTACACTTAAAGGGACTGTTTTTTTTAATAACAGGAATCAAACTCCAACTTCTCATTTATGCAACTTATAAAAAGACACTGATGTTATTATGCTACAAAGACGTGGGAGACTCAGGAGATTTTTTCTAAAATTCCGATTGTTAAAGCTAACAGTTTTAAGATTTATTTTATTGGTTACAATTGACAATAATTAAACACAAATAATTATAAGGTGACGTTTGGTTTGTGGAATGGAATCGGAATCGGAATGGAATGGAATGGAATGGAAAGGAAACAATTTTGTTTGGTTTGACCACTGGAATCAAGCTCAGAATAAGGATTATAGTGTTTGGTTTGTCACTGGAATGGAATGAAAAAAGCTGTAAATGACCTTAATACCCCTACATGTTGTAAAGTTCAAATAATATCATTTAATTACTATTTTTTCGTCAGACAAAATACATTATTGAAATCATTATTTTTCTAAATAAGTATTACTTAATTAAAAAATATATATTATTAAAATTATTATTTTTCTAAATAGGGTTTAGGGTTTTGAGGTTTGGGATGTGTGATTTAGGGTTTAGGGATTTAGGATTTGGGGTTATATTTGTAGGTTAAGTTTTAGGGTTAAAATTATTATTTTTCTAAAAATAGATTAGGGTTTTATAATTTTGGATTTAGGGTTTAGGGTTTTAGGGTTTTAAGGTTTAAGGTTTAGGGTTTATGGTTTTAGGGTTTAGGGTTTTGGGATTTATGTTTTAGGGTTTTGGGTTTTGGGATTTATGTTTTAAGGTTTAGGGTTTAGGGATTTATGTTTTAAGGTTTAGGGTTTAGGGTTTAGGGTTTAGGGTTTAGGGTTTAGAGTTTTGGGGATTTGGGGTTTAGGGTTTTAGGTTTAGGGATTTGGGGTTTAGGGTTTTAGGATTTGGAATTTGGGGTTTAGGGTTTAGGGTTTTGGGATTTATGTTTTAGGGTTTTGGGTTTTGGGATTTATGTTTTAAGGTTTAGGGTTTAGGGTTTAGGGTTTAGGGTTTTGGGGTTTATGGTTTAGGGATTTGGGGATTTAGGGATTTGGGGTTTAGGATTTAGGGTTTTAGGATTTGGAATTTGGGATTTAGGGTTTAAGGTTTAGGGTTTAGGGTTTAGGGAGTTGAAATTTATGTTTTAAGGTTTAGGGTTTTAGGGTTTAGGGTTTAGGGTTTAAGATTTTAGGATTTTAGGATTTGGATTTAGGGTTTAGGGTTTTGAAATTTTGGGTTTGAGAATTTGGGATTTGAATTTAAGGTTATATTTTAGGTGAGGGTAAAATTGGAAAGAAAAAGTTTAGATGAGAATGGAATAATGATTACCAAACACACAAAATGGAAGGAATCAATTCTGATTACATTTCATTCCCTCCAACCAAACGTGGGGTAAGTGCTCTTAAATTCTTTTAAAATAAGTCATTCTTACTGATTGATTTTAAGAGTAACTAAATAATTAAAAACAAATAATTATCTTATCTATCTGATTTTAATTAAATTAGATTAATAAATTTTAAAAATAAGAAAAATATATAAATAGTTTAAATTTAATAAAATTTATAATATATTGTATTCTATAGATACTTAATTACTATTAAATTATAAATAAATAAATATTTTATTTTATAATATAAAATATTTAAATATTATAAATATTATAATTATATTTAATTATTATTTTAACTTAAAAATAAATATAATAATTTAATAATTATACTGATATAAATTTATTTTTTAATTATAATTATGAGTAATAAATTTTATTATAAATATATATCTTTAAAATTTAAATATTATATATATTATGTTTTATATATCTAATAATAATTTATAAATAAATTTTAATATTAATATAATTTTATTGTATTTATTTATATAAAAATTAATTATATAATTAAATTTAAATTCATCGAAAATAAATAATTACAATTCGCCGCCAAAGTTTTAATACAAAATATAGAAATAATTGAGTTACAATCAGGCATATTTTAAGGGAGGCTAAAAACCTAGATTCCCTAAATAACCGATCACAAATTTCTCACATTTTTTTCGATGCATTTTGATATATAAGAATTATGTCATCCATTACGCAAAACATCAATCAATCGGAATATTCTACTAAATCGTAATAAACAAAGAAATATATATACAAAAGTTAGTGTAAAAATTATAGAAAATTGGGGATAAACAAGTTAGTTCATATTTTTCTTTTCAAAAGTATTTGAACATATATTTCTTTTTAAAATATTAAAAATCATATAATTTTTTGAAAGAATCATTTTAAATTATATTTGATTCATAAAATAAAAGACATAAAATTTAAATTTAATAAAAATATTATTATTATTATTGTTTAAGTAGTTAAATTAAAATAATAATAATTATTAAAAATTTATAATATTAAAAAATATTTTTAAAATTTTAAATAAAATATTATAATAAATAATAATAAATGATTAAAATATGTAAAAAAATATAACATTCTATCATATTTTTAAAGAGTGTTAAATGAATAAAAATTATGCTATTATTAAGATATTTTAAATTATCATTCAAATTAAATAAAAAAATAATTTACATTATATTTTTTATTAATATTAACTAAATATAATCTTAATTTACGTATACTTAAGTAAATAATTTCCTAAAAATCACTTAATTTTTTTAAAATAAAAATCTATTTTTAAATACAACTTTAAAATTTATTTTATTTTTTAAAAATAAATAAAATAAAAGATATTTTTAAAAAATAATTATATAGTTTATAATGTATTTTTTAAAAGTAAGTGAACTTAATTATTATTTTTAAAAAATTACTTAAAAAATCCTTTTTTCTCGAAAATTGGGTGAGTCTCGTATACATATCCCAATCCCCGTCCCCGTCCGCTGATGGGTGTAGAGGATCAGTTTACTTAACTTTAAAAATAAACTTTAATTTTTATTTTTTAAAAATATATAATAAAAATTTCTTATTTATTTTAAAAATACATATAAATTTATTTTAATTTAATTATTATTTTATATTTTATTAATATAAAATATCTTTTTCAAAAGATACATCATGTGCTATTTCCCATCTTATAAAGCAGGGGAATAAAAGTAAAGACTTGCAACAAAATGACAAAATTGATTATCTTACAAAATAATAAGATGCCAAAATTGATTAAATGGCTTGAAAACTAGGATAGGCTCATAAAAGTAGGAACGTCTGTTTTTCTTTATTATATTTCTTTCCTTCACCGTTCCGTTCACCATGGAGAGCTATTACGGTTTCATGGCTCTGTTCCTATGCATTTTTCTGGCCACCAAAGTTGTATTCCACCGAAAGAAGAATTTCCCACCGAGTCCACTCTCTATTCCCTTTATTGGCCACCTTAATTTCTTTAAACAACCCCTTTACCAGACATTCCAAACTCTCTCCCAAAAATACGGTCCAATATTTTCTCTACAATTGGGTGTCCGATCCTTCGTTGTCATATCTTCTCCTTCAGCTGTCGAAGAGTGCTTCTCCAAAAATGATATAATATTTTCCAATCGGCCGCGAACCATGGCCGGTGATTGCATGACTTACAACTACAGTGCTGTTGTTTGGGCTTCTTACGGTCAATTATGGCGGAGCCTCCGACGCCTCACTACAACTGAAATCTTTTGTCATAACAGCCTTCAAAAGTTTTCTTCTATTCGGGAAGAAGAAGTTTCTTCCCTTGTTCGCCTAGTGCTTAAGCTTTCTGATGAGGGAAGACATAAGGTTGACTTTAAGTATTTGTTCAGTCTTCTAACGTTTAACGTTCTCATGAAAATGATTACTGGTAATCCGTGTATTGAAGAGGAGATTTCTGACACGATTTTGGGCAAGCAAAATTTGAAAGAGCTAAAGGAGAAATTCTTTCCACTTGTATCGTTCATGAATACTTGCGATTTTTTTCCCATTTTGAGATGGTTTGGCTACAAAGATCTGGAGAAAAATATGATAAGGTTGCAAGAGAGGAGAGATAAAGTCGTTAGAGATTTGATAGAGAAGGTTCAACGAAAGAAAGTCAGTTCTCCGGATACTACTGAGACAATAACGTTGGCTGAGAAATTGTTATCACTTCAAGAATCAGGAACTGAAACAGCACTCTCTGATTCTGTTATAAAGAGCATTTTGATGGTGAGCATCTTCTTTGATAATTATTAATGAAACTGTTTACGTTGTGATAACACTTAATGCCTAATCCCAGAAATAATACGATTAATCCCAAAGACATTCTTGATTGTAACTTGTTTTAATTTTGACCTAATTGTTGGCTAAGTCTCAACTCTGTTTCTGTGCTAGGTAGCTCTTTCTGTTTAATAATGGTTAATAGTGTGTTTCAGATTATGTTTTATGCGGGAACTGATACATCAGCTACCACAATGGAATGGTCAATGTCACTTCTTTTGAATCATCCAGGAGTACTGCAAAAGGTTAAAAAGGAAATTGATGAACAAGTAGGAAATAGCAGGCACTTGCTTACGGAGTCTGATCTTCAAAAGCTTCCATATCTCCGTTGTGTCGTAAACGAGACTCTTAGACTATATCCCCCAACGCCTCTTTTGTTACCTCATTATTCCTCAGAAGATTGCACCGTGGGTGGATTTCATATATCAAAAGGCACAATTTTGGTGGCAAATGCATATGCTATACATAGAGATCCCAACGTATGGGAGGAGCCGACAAAGTTTAAGCCAGAGAGATTTGAAGAAAAAGTGGATATTGGGGATAGAGAAGGTTTCAAATTCATTCCATTTGGAGTGGGAAGGAGAGCATGTCCAGGTGCTCCAATGGCGATTCGGATAGTTAGTTTGGCAGTGGGAACACTTGTTCAGTGCTTTGATTGGAAGAGGGTTGGGCAGGATTTGGTGGATTTGACACCGGGCTCCGGAATTAGTCTAGCCAAGAGTGTTCCGCTTGAAGCTTTTTGCAGTCCTCGTCACACCATTACTGGCATCCTCTCTCAACCCTGATATTCTTGAGATATATATTTTTTTCCCTTTCAATTATTTATATTATTTATGTTTTCTAAGTTTAACTTATTTTAAATTACTACTAAATTAGCTTACATCTCATCTAAAGTAAGCCCACTTTCATTTCGCTAAATACATGTGATCCATATGGGTTCAAGGCTGATTTAGAAACACTCCTTGTTTTAATGCGTTTGTATCCATTCATTCCACTTCTGGTTCCTCGAGAAGCTTCTGAAGATTCTGTTGTTAGATGTTTTGATCCGCCTAGAGGAACAACGGTGATTGTAAGAGATGGTGATTTGTGGGAAGGAGGAACAATCAACAAAGTTAAACCTGAGAGGTTTTTGGGGTGAAGTGGTGGTGGGCATAGGTTGATTCCGTTTGGTGATGGAAGACGAAGGTGTTCACTGTCCAGGGTGTGATTTGGCCAACCGAACTATTGGATTGGTATTGGTAACCCTAACCACTCGCCTAGTGAGGATTTTGTGGATACTGGATAGGGGTGAAGGTCTCGACTCACTATGCGAGAGTGAAGCCCGAAGAGGCCATATGCACACCACGTTTGGATCCTTTTTATGTTAAATAGTGGTCCTTTTATATTGTGGATTGGACCACTATGTATAAGTTTTTAAATATGAAGCAATCAGAAACTTTAAAACAAAAAGACTTCTTAGCTGAGTTATATGTTTATATTGTATTTGTTGTAATATATGATTATAATAATAGCCTTAACTAATATTGATATTATGTAAGTTTTAAATTAAAAAAATAGATAAAAAAAAAGTAATATTATTAAAATTTATAATCATAATATATCAATATATTTTAGGTTTATTTTATATATTTTTATAATTAAAAAAATTTAGTATATTATTTTAATATAAAGGTGTTTAATTTTTTTTAATATTTAATGTTATTTAATTAGTAATGTTTAATGTTTTTTTGGGTATTATTTTTTATAATTTCTCAAAAAGTTGTCTTTTTTTTTTCTTTCCTTTTGTGGTAAAAAATATGTTGGAGTTTATTTTGTAACATGTTTGTATTTTTGTTTTCGTATCCTCAAATTCAAGTTTTTAAAAGTAGGGTTATTTTGACTAATTTTGTTTTGTGTTTTCTTTTTCGTTAGAAATGAGTTCTAATTTTCCAACACAGTTTTAGAACTTAAAAAAGAAGCTTTCAAGATTAAAGGGAAATGAGTTGCCACTTTTAGCTTGTTTTTAGAATTTCTATCAAATTTGTATCGGCAGATGATCATCAGATTGAAGGAAAATTAATATTGATTGTGCATACCAAAATGGCAAGAAAATGGGTGGAATTCGGTTGTGAGATGGATCATGGGGGAAGACTAATTCTTGACTGTCATATAATATAAATTTTGATCTACACGTATTAAAGAATCTTACATTTAACATTATCCTGTACATGTGGCGGAAAGAATTCATATTTATTATTTATTTTAATGAAAATAAAAAATATAAAAAGCTAAACTAAGACTCGACTTTACGTAAGGGTAAATATTTAAAATTTTATACAAAATCCACTCAATTATCGATAAAATTGTAGAAATTTTAGTATGTCATTGATCGTGGTGTCTACTAGTCGTGTAATACAGTGTACCATAGACTATAGAATTGTTATAATAGGGAATGATATGATAATAATTTACCTTGGGGGTTGGTCTTTTGTAACATACTTGGTCGTTAAAACGTTTGTGTTGCGTTATTACAATGACCATGCTCAACATATCGAACTCCTTGAGTAATAAATATACAATTACTTGTTAAAATATCAAACATAAATGTCAACTAACTATAGACTACAAGTTTTAATCTTTAATAAAAACTAAATACAACGTATAGAGAAATAAAGAAAATTTTAAAATGTAAGATTATAATAATAATTTTCTTTTTTTTTTGAAATCAATATTAACCTAGAAAAAAAATTAATAAAGAATATATTTCAAATATAAAACAAATTAAGCAGGCATAAAAACTGAATTTATATTAGACCACTAAAATGAAGAGAAGCAAGAACGAGAAGGTGAAATAAATCCATCAGATCTAACTTCTAAGCTAACCCACCACATCTATTTTTACGTTCACGGTTAAGTCAGGGTGGGGCACACCCATACACAAATTTTACTCTCCCACTATTTCCCCAATATATTATTAATAATAAAATTCACCTCCCCCTCTCTCCCTGTGCCCTTCCCAAATCCCCAAACCCTTTTTTCTCTCTTGCTCACTTAAATCCTCCGATCTCCTCCACAGAAATGTCAGAATCAGAAGACAGTACCATCGCTCCGCCACCACAGCCACACTCAGAGTTAGGCTCAACAACAATGGAAGCTCAGCAATCCAAAGAAGAAATTCCTCAAGAGACCACCGGTAAGCCATCCACCCCAGGCAAAATGGGCTTCAGCATTTGGCCACCCACCCAAAAGACTCGTGATGCTGTCGTTACCCGCCTCGTCGAGACTCTCTCCAGCCCCTCTGTTCTCTCCGATCGCTACGGTACATTGCCTCATGACGACTCCCTCGCCGCTGCTCGCCTCATCGAGAAAGAGGCTTTCTCCACCGCTGGTGGCTCCTCCTCTCCCGACGACGACGGCATTCAGATCCTTCAGGTTTATTCCAAGGAGATCAGCAAACGGATGCTCGACGTTGTCAAGTCTAGGGCTGCCCCTGCTTCCGCGCAACCTGATACAGCCAACCCTAGTGAGGAGACTCCAAGCGTTGAGACTGAATCGTCTTGAGTTTGGTCATGCTTTCTTTCTAGGGATTTTTAGTTTCTTATATAATCGCGTTTCTGCTATGCTTAGCCGCTTCTATATTGGGATCTGATTTGTTACTTCTTATGGATTTCGGATTATGCCGATATATTTAATACCTCATCTAAATTTCCAGAGTTTTTATTATGGTTTCTGCTAATATTGTTTTTTTGTCTTCTAAATTTTGCCTATTTTCCATGGTGGTTATGATTTTGGGATAAATTATATTGGTCCGTAATGGGTACTCATTGTGGATATGATTTGATGTGTAAGAGATGCCTGTTTACTCTATGGAGTATTTCTTAATTTTATCGTAACTGCGGTTCATATCATAAATATATTTTAGAATTATTATTTATGCTATTCTTGAAGTGAATTAGGATGGAAAAAAGAAGCTGCAAAGGATCCAAGGCCTCTAGAGTACCCATTGATCACATGAACATAGATTGGGCACGGATGTCCTGCAGGATGGCAGAGGGTTAGCAACCATGTGGAAATTTAGGGGGCTGACCATTGTTGCTCACTTTGTTGGGTTTTTGTGTGAAGGATATGTTCTCATAGCTGTTAGTTTTGATTTTAGTGAACTTCATGTCTGGAAAGGGTTAAATTCTAAGTTGGATTAATCTTGTATTGAGATTCTTGTTCTCGATTACAGTTACATATATGTGTATGTGTTTGTATTCCATTGAATAGTAAGGATGCTCGAACAAATTCATAATTAGATCCTAATACATGTTTCTAATATAATCATTAAGAGTTAAAAGTGTGCAAAAAGTCATGCATTATGAGCTTAGCATTATTAAGAAGAGAAGGCGACAAGTACGATTCAGCTTGTTGATTTCTTAGTTACACTTTGGAATTTAATAGTAGTTCGATAGCTTTTCATTTTATATTTGTCCTATCAACATGCAAATTGGACTTTTTACTTTTGTTCTTGTCGACATTAGTTAGTATTGTTTCTATTGGCCCTAATCCTTACCAATTGCCGTCACATCTGCATTCATTGACCTCTTATTTGTTTTTGCTGCTCTTGAGTCTTGAGAGACATCTCCACTTGAAGGTAAGCACACTAATTACTATTTTTGGGTTTCTCAGAATGTGCAACTGTAATATGCATAATCTTTTATCTAATGCTCTATAATTCTTTTATGGATTTTACATAAATTATTCTGAACTACTGTAAAGGATCTCAAAGCAATTTTTTCAAGCACTGCAGTTTGATTGCCTATCTTGTGCTTGACCAGGTAATCTCTATTTCCAAATTCCACCGTATCATTTAATTTATGGTTTTTTTTTCTTGATTGGCTGTATATTTTGTGGAGCACTGCTTACTCTTATTCTTGGAGATGTTATTTATTTCTCTTGAAGTAGACTTTCACGAATCATATTGTTTGTGAAGAGTTTGGCATTGATGGTGTTTTGCAGTCCTTGGTTGTCAACTTATTGTTCTCTATTGGTTACAACAATTATGCTACCGATGTTATTTTCTGTTTTTTTTAGTGTTGTTTTGTTAAAAGACTGTCTACTGGTCGTTAGCTTTGTTTTTAGTGTTTGCTTGTTTGTTGTGTCCTTGGAAGTTCCCTTTTTTGCTTTGCCTAGTTGCATTTAGATTTCTTTCTTGTACACTTACTATGAGCTTTATGCTAGATGTAGGTAGAAAGTGATTCATTGGGTAGCAGTTTTGCTATTGAAGATGGAATCAATAGTTTGTTTTAGGTGTTTAAATGGTTTAAATGGTTTGTTTGGTTTAATTTTGGTTTAATTTAAGATTGTAATGAACTTGTTTTGGTAGAATGAGTTTCTATTCTGTCTTTTTGAAAAGAAAAGAAAAATTGTTGATTTATAGATTTAATGAAGTATATATATAGGATTAGGAGTCGAATGACCAACATTCTAATAAGTTGGTTCTCTTGTGATGTGTCTCTCCCTCAAACTTTTATGTGCGAGTCTAATTGAGTGGAATCTGAGATCGCCGTTACTTTTTTGTTAACGAGTAAAGCATATGATTCCTGTGGAAAACTATCTTACGCCATCCGTTACACGTGATCACTATGGGACCTCTATATGTAATCAATAAATTAATTTTTATTGAAGTAGTCCCTTCAATCAATATTTTGTTAAAAATAAAATAAATTATTAGTTGTTTTGGGCCTATATGTGATGTCACTATCTCCATTTTTTATTAGGTTAAAAATTTTAATTGTTGAAAAATTTATATTATTAATTAGGTAATGCTATTCACGTGTTATTTTATGAAATTGAGATATCATCGGCTAGGGGTGTCCAATGGTCTAATTTGATTTGGAGGAATTTTTTTTAACTAAATTGTATCGTTTAGTATGATTTTAATTAATACAAATTAAATCGGATCATTTGATTTATAAAATTGTTTGGTCCGGTTCGGTTTTTAGACATCTCTAATGAGAAATAATATGAAAATTTTAATATATTATTAAACTGGTATGATTTGGTTCGATCGGTTTAAAAATTAATACGAATCGGACCGGATCATTTAAAAAACGATTTGAATTAATATAAATTAGATCAAATCGTTTGATTCGATTCAGATCAATTGATGAACACCCTTATGAGAGAGACTTTATTTGGGATTGAATTTTCTATTTTAATTAAATTATTTTAAAAATAAATTCTCTAACATAGGTGGTGTAAGTGGTTAGTGGCATTCTTCCTGGGTTAGGAGGTATTATGGTGACTTCATGATAAGTTTTGATATTATTATGTTTAATGTGTTAAATAATTATAGATTAAAATGATAAATTTTATTATTTAATCAATAATTATCTATGGTTGTATTACAAAATAGTTACAACTTAGTAGTATAAAGAATTCCTCTTCCTAAAATTCATAAACTTATCTTATCTTATATCATGTTTCGTTTAATGTCTTTTATGTATTTATAGATTAAAGTTGTCTCATTATATTTTATTTAAAATTATTTTTAATAGACTCGTAATTATTGTAAATAATTAAGGTTATTGAAGATAAATATGTTTCATTTTTTTATTATTATATAATTTTATTATCATTTAAATTCATTACAGACAAATATAATATATCATCTTAATCTATCAAAAAATAAGAGTGATAAGTCAAAATAGGTTTACAAAATTTATAGATTGTATAATGAATTAAGGAGAGGTAGTATCTCAATTAATATCTCTACCCTACATTTTCAACACTTTAACATCTTATAGTAGATATCTACTGTTTAATGAAAAAAAGAGATGATGATTCATTCGTGTAAACTATACAAATGTCATGTAAAAATTTAATGTTATTATTATAGATATGTTTGTTATATAATATTAAGAATCTTTATTATATAATTTTTATATAATTATACGTTTTGTTGTTAAATTAAGTCGTATTGTACAATATAAAAGTAATACGATTATATAAAAAATTTATACAACAAGAAAATGTGGTTTAATTGTAATAGATATTTAATTTAATTTATCTAAATTTTTACTTATAAAATTTTATATTTTTGACCTTTGACATCAAATTAAAAAAAATAAATTTTTTATTTTTAAAATATGATAAAAATATAAAAATAAATTAAATTTTATAATAAAAATTATTTTATTAAAATATTTGTAATCAGTTTTAACCGATTATAATATATATTTTTTAACTAAACACTATATAACTTAATTATGATATAATTTAGTATAGTTTAATATAATAAATTTATATTTAATATATCTAATAAGATAAGCTAAATATATTATACTATTAACGTATACATTCTTGCACCTTACAGAAGTTCCTCTACGGTCATAAAAGGTACGTAATTCCATGGTTGTTTTGGCATCTACAAATATTCCTCCTCTCCTAAATTTCTTCGTGTAAATGGCATTGATTTGCTATTCAGATTAATTCTTAGGGTGACACAAATTCATTAAATTTAGTTTATATTTTTGTGGTATTTTAATTCTTAAATTTTTAATTAATATATTTAAATTATAATTTAAAAAAAATGTATATTTTAGTATGTAAATTTTGAGATTTTGAGTACTAAAATTTTATTTTTTGTTTTTATATGACATCTCAATTTTTTAAAGTATAGATATTAAAATATATTAGTTAAAAATTGAAGGATTAAAATAGCTTAAAAACATAGATCTAAGGGCTATAAAAATACCTTTTCCTTATTTTTATGTATTTTTGATATTTTAAAATGGGATGTTTCATTCGTACTCGGTTTACAAATATGCCGTATTATTTGTTTCTCCTGCCCATGTTGAGGAGAAACTTTTTGTCTGAGAAAAAAATCAGGAAAACAAAGCTGTCATCGGAAGATTATTAAGGAGTGAGTGACGAAATTAATCCCACTATTTTTAAAATAAGTAATTTAATTTTGTTATTTTTGATTTGTTTTTAAGTAGTTTTAATCTTTTTAAAGAGTTAAATAAATTTTTATTAAAATAAAATAGGAGAATATGTGTAATCGCAACAGTATACAAACAAGCTATCTATTATTACGAAGTGGTATAATTTTAACCTATATGGATGAAAACTCCAATTCTTACACTACACATCCTTTAGAAGGAAAAAAACATAATAAAAAAAAATTACAAAAACAACACTCTAAAATTTATAATAATAAAAATAACAATTCAATAATAATAAATTAGTTTAAATTAAATATAATAATATCTCTTAATGAAAATAATATATGTTACTATTTTATCCTCGAATATTATTTTTATTAATTTTTTAAAAACATTTAGTCACAATATTGTGCAGCAAATCAAAATGACAAAAATGATGGAAGAAGAAAATAATTAATGAGGTCATCAAACGGGTAAAGAGTAGCCGAATATGCTAATGGCCAGTGCCTCTTTTGCTTGGGCCAGAAGCCAATCTAAACGCCAAGCTCCTTGCAGAAGGACGAGTATTGGAATTGTTAGAAGAAACAAAAAAAGTCGAAGCCATTCCACTATTTCCCACCTTGTCAATTACTTGTTGTTCGCACCCACCAACACCATTATTATCTGCATTTCTTGTATTTGTCACCGTAGATCGAAGTGCTCTGCAATCAGCTTGAGTAAACTGCGTTGACATGATGATCGAAATGATTAAACCCACCAAAAGCAAATAAAGAGACTTCATTGATGTTGTAGAGTTGCTCTTAATAATTTAAATATATTATCTCTATATATTTGTCTTAAATTTGTTTTTGCGATTGATGGTTTTGGTTTTCAGGAGGGCAAGGCTACCCCTTTTTATATTCAAATATAAGAGTAATGTTATATAGCCGAAGTGAGAAGTATCACCACTTATTTGAATACTATTATCATCATTAATTAAATTTTAAAAAAATATACTGATTCATTAAACATATAATATATAAATAATATTAAATAGTTAAATAATAATCCATTCTAAATATAAACATATTACTTTCTTTGTTAAGGAGGTGTGGTATAGTGATTCCCATAGTGGGAGCTTTATGGCTTTATAGTATTTGCTACTAATTTTATTTTCCAACTAAAAGTATCATAAATATATTAAATTTTCATGAGTTGTGTAATTTATTTTTAAAATAAAGATAGAATTATAATGAAAATTCATAAATTTTTCCTTATAAATTTGATTTGGCTTTTTTTTTTCTTTCTAGTTTACTATATTGGAAGAGATTTGGTAACAATAATATGGGTGTTTTACTTTGAAAATCTTGCGTTTGCAGTTGGAAATGGACTTTATAAGGTACCCACCACCGAATTAAAAGGTTGATATGTATATATCAAGTGCGTGCCAATTATTATTATTATTATTATTATTATTAAAAAAACATTTTTGTGTGATCTTAGTGTTAAATTTGAATCTAACTTAATCTTAAAACTTAGGTCGTAAGATAAATAATTGCTTTTATTTATATACGTAATGTGCACGCGATCTTCAGTCGATGTGGGACTTTAACACTCCCTCCCACATCGACTGGAGATCGCGACCACGCTGCGCATATAAACAAAGGTAGTCCTCCATCTCACAACCTGGGTTTTGAGATGGAGTTAGACCCAAATTTAACATGGTATCAAAGCAAGGTTACCCGGTCGATACAGTTGTTTCGCCACTGGTGAGTGATGCATTCCGGCACTTGGGTTCCATAAGCTAAACATCTCCGTCGGTCTCAAGTAGATAAATCATTGTCGATGTAAGGGGGAGTGTTAAAGTCTCACATCGATTGAGGATTGCGCCTACGCTGCGCATATAAACAAGGACAGTCCTTCATCTCACAACCTGGATTTTGAGATAGAGTTAGTCACAAATTTAACATCATGTAATTATGTGTTTTACCGATAACATTATATTAATTAAATAACCCAAAAAAATATTCACGTCCACAAATGTTTTTATCAGTTTACTAATTGTCTTATCTAAAACTTTATTTTCAATTCAAATTAAAAGTATTTATAATTTTATACGTTATAAAAAATATATATAAAACAAAGTGTTAAATAGTTCGATAGTGCCTACAGCCTCCTTGTTTGTTGCAAAAGTGGTAAAATTGAATTCATTACATGAAATGAAAGATGGAATCATGCGCAAAAATAGAAGGAAAAGTGGTGTAAGAAAGAAATAAGTCTCCTTAATAAGTGTGTACACGAGTTATTTTGGTTTTTGGCTTATCACGTTCAAGCCCTGCAGGCCTCTTTGATATAGCAAAATATGTCACACGGTTTCTTATAACGCGTGCGGTGTTTCCCATCTTTTAACGCGGTCCTTTTTTTTTTTTTTAACGCAAAAGAACTGGCAGACAATTTTTAGGAAACGAGATAAAAAGACTTAAATTGAGACATTATATGTGTGATGGGAGTTACATAAATTACACGTTTATTACTAAAAGGAAGACTTTTTTTAATGGTTGTTGAACAGTCTCTTATAAGTGGAATAAGGTCGGTGCTTAAGTGGGGCAATATTGAGGAGTACTAGCCAAATTAAGCTTTCCGTGTCACAAATTTATCATTATTATAATACAATTATATAATAAAAAAATATCATTATATTATATTTATTTCAAATTTAAAATAAATAAATTTATCCGTCCCACAAGCTTGCTCTCGCTTTTCCCTTATTTAATATATACATATATATATATATATATGCATTTCTTATTTATTTGGCCAATAAATTAACATATTTAAATTAATAAAATTAAATAACTATATTTAATAATGAATTATTTTTAAAAATAAATAAAATTAATCATAAATAATATTTTTTAGATATTAACATTTTATATTGTCAAGCTTGCTCTCGCTTTTCTCTTAGTATAGATGCTCCGACATTGTCCTCCACCATTTCTTAATAGCAAATTCGGACAATTTTTTACAATCCAGGGCCCTTCTAATTACCAGCAAAGCTTGTAATTAAGTTGTAAATAGTATGTTTCACTATTAAAAACAACATAAATTAAAATTATTATTTGTTTTATTATTTATAAAAAATAATGTTTTAACTCTATTTCGATATTTCATTATTTATTTAATTGTTTTTTCAGCAAAAATTTAGAGCGGTCTCCTGTATCTATTTTACCTTTTCACTTGAAAAATAATGAATTAATGTGGAAAAGTATAAGAAATTAAGCACCGTAATAATAATAATATATTTGTAACAAGACTTTTTTGTTTTTTCAATTCGTTTAAATCAATAAAAGACACCTCAACATTTTCCATGTAAATGTGTTAAACTGTTAGATATATAATCCATGGATGATATTAAGCAGTTAAATGGTATTATTTACCAGCATTTTCCATGTAAATTATAAAGTAGTCTGTCATAGCCAGCTTTCGGGTTTCAGAGAAATGGGGCTGGCTGCTAATTAACTGAACTGGTATATATTAATATTTGTCAATCCATTTGGAACATGTTTAAGCTAAAATAACAGCTTAATTAATTCTTAGTTCTTCCAACGATGAATTAATTCAAATATAACTTGTGACCTTCCATATATTTCAAATCATTATTAATCGGCAACAGCCATTGAAATCGGTTCGCCAAGTGCCAGTTTGGAAAAACTTATTCACGTGGGTCTAGTCTATACATCTTTATATATATATATATAAATTTTCTTGGCTAAACCCGAGTCTAGCCGATTAAGTCTAAGACATTCACCATTTCACATTAATATAGACTTTTGCCATATGCCACGAATATATAAAATCAGCCATCAAGTAAATTTTGTCAATCAGAATATACGAATTTTGTAAGATTTGGGCGATTATTAATTTTTAAAAACACAAAGTCTAAATATATTATTGATTATACTTTAATAACATAAATTTTTGAGATATTTGATCATTTAACTTAAAAATAATTTTTTTAAATCATTATCAAAAAAATATTTTAAAACATTGTTCTAAAGAACAAAAGGCATAAAAATATATTTTTCTTTGAATTTGGATAAACTGTTCTTAGAAATTATTTTTAGTGTGAAATATTTTTTATTTTAAATCTTACATTATACCATATTTTCTTCAACGATTTTTTACTATAATTTTAAGTATCTATTAATGAATTAAAAGTATTAAATAATATTTAAAATTAATATTTATTTGTTTTATATATATGATGATGATATATATATATTTGATAATTGATCATAGATTTTAATTTATTATTTTTATAATATTTGATTTTATTGAAATTAAACTCATTTAATTAGTTTACTAAATGAGTAAAATATAATACTATACATTATTTAAAATCATTAAATTAATATTTTAATAACATTAAGTGAGTTCAAACTCTATTATTATATATATTAGTACGTGTAAATTGTTAAAAAATAATAAAATAATAAAAGTTGTGATAAAATTAAAAAATTTTAAAGTGATATTACATTAAAAAATATAATAATATTATCACAATAATTTTATTACTATTATAATAAAATAGATCAACATATAACTAGAGTAAGACATAATTTTTTGGTTTTAAGTTTTTAATTAGGAATTAAATAAAAGACTTAAATTTATGAGTTAGTTTATTATCTTTTGATGTTATTTTGTTTAAATTAAATAATTTTTGTATAATGTTTTTTTTACTTTTAATTAATTTCATATTTTTATAATGTGATATGTCTTTTATAATTTAATATTAAAATATTTTTGAAAAAATTAAATCTTCCTTTAATGATATATTTACTAATCATAACCAACACCATTAACTTAAATGAAACTTTTTTCTTATTAATAATTTTTTTATTATAGATAGCTTCTTTCACTTGGATGTGTTTACCAGTCGAAAAACGGAAAAGAAAAGAAAGGACTAACTTTCTTTTTCATGTTTATTTAATAAAAAATGTATAAAAAATGGTAAGAGAATGATTCCAAATCCTGAAAAAATTCATTTAGGACTCTCTTTAGGATTCATTCTCATTCTATTTCTTTCTTTTTCTAATATAAATTTTGGTACAATTTTAGCCTCTAAAAATTTATAATATTTCAAAAATAACCTAAAGATAAGACTTAAAGATTTAAAATTATAATATACCTTTCATTTAGATTTAAAATTTATTTAATTAAATTTTTATTATTTAATTTTGCATAGAGAATTATCATAACTTCAATAAAATTTAATTTTAATTAAAATTAAAATTATTATTATATTAATTATTTTTAAAAAAATAAAATTAATATATTAATCATAAATTAAATATAAATAATAATTTATTCACGAGCTAATTTTGTTAAGTGTATTTTTTATTAACTTTGATTTTCATTCTAAAAATTTACTTTATATTTTAAAGGTAATATATTTATTGATTATTTCGATTCTCATAAATTATTAATAAATACTATAAAAAATTAACACATTTATTTTAATTCTTTTTTATTTTGATTGATTTTTATTATAAATTAATAAATATATCTTGAAATTAATAAGACAGTATGATTTCTGCCTTTTGTTTTTACTCATGAGTCATAACCTTTTGCCTTTTCCTCTCAATTAAAAGAATAATGTTTTCTATTATTCTATTAAATACATTAATTGACATAATACACACATATATAACATTATTCTAATAAAAATAAACTCAAATTATTATTTCACTTTTCAATCCCTTTTACTTTTCTTGATTAGGCTGAATTCTTATTTAATAGAAAGGTGCTAGCGGTTTTGAAGTTTTGGGTAAATAAGTATTTTAAAATCATAACTTTTAATTTAATCATTTTAATATGATAATTTTAAAAATATTTACGACACATGCCTTTATATTAAAACATTTTTTTAAAAGTTATAGAACTTTTGTTACCCGTTACCCATTTAATAACTATTAGTATCTTTTTTTTTTCATTTTTAGATAATTGAACTATTATATTTGTTTAGTTAAAATCATCAAATTATTTTTTATTTTATTTATACCTTTCAAATATTATATTTATTTTATTTATAATATTATTTTGTTAATATTTGTCTAATAAAGTGTAAATTTGTAATAATTTAAATAATTAATTATAGATTTAAAATAATTCATATCATTAAATAAAAACTAACAAAAAGATACAGACGTAAAAAAATATAATAATTGGATTGTAATGCCATTATACTCACTTTATTACCAACAAATTTAGAAGAAATTTTTTTTTTGACATTAACTTGAACTTGATATCCACGTAAGCCTAAATGAAAAACGCTTGGTTTAATATGGATATAGAGTTTGGCTGATAGATGTCAATAAGTAGATTGTATAGGATATGATTTGAGATTAAATCTTGCGTATAGGTATTGTATGATATTTTACTTCAACATGTAATCATAGGGTAAAAAACTTAACCAGTCAGTGAAATAATTAAATTATTTCAGACCATAGTAACACTTTCTAATTAAACTTTAAAAAGTGGACCAACTTTAGATTAAAAGGCAATAAAATGGATTAACTTAGATAAAATTTGTCCATTTCTATTTAATTTTGAAAGAGGAGCCCAGCTGATTGTTATGGTCTAGTTCTTGTTTCCATGTTGACCTATCATGAGCTTTAGTGATGCCTATGTGACGCTGATTTATTAGATGATGTTTAGTCTTTAAAATTGAATATAATATTATTTAATTTTTTAAGTTGTAATAAATAAATAATTAATAATAAATTATATTATTTTAATAATTTTTATTAAAAAGTTTAGTCTTTAGGAAAAACAGTTCTAACACCAAAAGTTCTCTTTCCATTATCCACCGTAAAATCACCATTCAATTGATCTCTATTTCTCAGATCATCAATTGGTGTTGTAGGTGTAGAAATATGAGAAGAAGATAGCACATCATGATAAGATTGGTTAATTGAAGTATACATCTATTGTTCTCACGGAAGAAGTAATTTTTTAGAGGATAAAAGGTAGTCTTATTATCATTTACTTAAGTGAAACTTTATGATTTGTTAAAAAAAATAATTAAAATCACATCACCATTATTTGTTTGAGCTTATAACTCAAAAGAAGTAATTTACATATAAAAAAAATAAAAATAAAAACAATAATGCAACAACTTGCATATTATTCAAATATAAATTATTAGTATTATAATTATCTTAAAATATATATTTTAATTTTATAATTATCTAATTTTATTAATTTGGTGTTACAACTTAATCAAAATAGTTATATTAGTCTAATTAACATAATATCATTAAAATTATGGGTAATATTTATTAGACATATGCCTAATTAAATAAGACTAAATGATAATTTTAATTTACCACAAATAAAAAGAATTGGAAAAAAATATTGATATATAATAAAAAGTTTTGAATATCTTTTTTTATAGTACAAAGAAGAAAAATTCAATTTAAAAATGACAAAATTTAAAAATATTGTAACTTCATTTGTCATCAAAATTATTAAAATCCATCCAATCCAATCCAAAAATAAGCATAACACATCTCTAACATATATTAGGCATCCCATGCCCCAAGTTCCTAATGATGATTCTATGGAGCATATACCTCACCAGATAGCCCACTTCACGTCTCATTGAGGATTTGGGTATTATTCTAATCATCCATCTACCCCTAAAGATAGAGTTGGAGACACTAAAATAGAGCTGCATGGTGCCTATTTGATAAGGGTTAGCTCTGAAGACGTATCTATAGACAAAAGTGTTCAAATGGAACAATTTTAACAAGAAGTAGTGATGTTCTAGTAAGGCTTTATCCAATCACAAAATGATAACAAGAAATTACACTCTTTTATTACAAGAAAGTTATTTGAAAGAAATTGAAAGCTTTTTTCAAACTTTAACAACTAATCCACCTCTACAACCATCACATCCAACAAGAGCATGTTGAATTTCAAGATAAAAAAACATAATCGTTAACTCTCCAATCCATCATAAACTCAAGAACCTTGTTATCCTGTAAAACCTGCCAATGACAAACCTGAAACATATACATAAGCACCCTGTGCAGAGAAATATGCTAATACCTAATTGATCCATCTTGATAATGAATGGGACGATAAATGGAAGAAGATGGAAGAAAAAAATGTCCAATTAACTCAAAAAATAGGAAAAGGGATGTCCTATGAATGATATTGAGGCCATGTGTGATCAATTATTGACACCCCTTTTTATATGAAATAAAATTGATGGTATTTTCACTTAAATTTTCACCTCCAAAATGTCCACCTCATAAGGGAATGGATGACATAGTAACCCATGTCATACACTTCAAAATGGCTATAACTTTAGTGTATATCTTGGGAGAGAAAAAAGGAATCCATATTCTGTAAGATCTTTGCTTCAAATTTTCGCGATACGACATAGAAATGATTTGTCGATCTTCCATCTAAAAGCATCGTTAATTTAAATCAATAGTTGAAGACACTCATTGTGAACTATGCTTGTAACAAGCCCATTTGGAAAGAAACGCACCATTTGTTCTCCATTGTTCAAGAAAATGAAGAGTCGGTAGAGAACTACATTAAGAGATTCAAGAAGGAGAAAGTGGAGATTTCACAATTCCCCGATTCTATCGCTATCGAGGCTTTCAAGAAAGGAATAAGAAATGGCATTGATTCGTTTGTAGAACTCATTAAAAAACCATATATTCGTTGGAAGTGCTTCATGAAGAGGTACAAAAATTTGTCAATATTAAAGAAGAAATGAAACCCACTAAAGTTATCACATCTACATTGTCGGCTAAGCCCAATGCAAGCAAGGATATAGAAAGAAAATATTTTATGGACAAGCGTCAAAACCCACCCTGGTATAAGCCAACAATAACACCTATAGAACGATCAGAGACATGTGATAGAGCTTTGCCACATTTCATAAGGCACGATTGTGATTGTCCTTTGTAAATGCGGTCCAAATGATGAAAAGATTGAAACAAGTGAGGTGACCTCAGCCTATGCAAGCATTCTAAAGAGACCCTAACAAATACTGTGCATTTTATAAAGATATCTATCATTGGACCAAATATTATAGACATCTCATGTGAGATATCAAACAACTCTTGTCAAAAGTACATCTAAGAGATATAGTGGACGAAAATAGGAGAGGTTATCTTATGAGGGATGTGGTTCCTCTTAATCCTCCACAAAGAGAAGATAGATAAACCCAACCACCTCAAGGAAAGATTTACATAATTCATACCATCAATGGTGGTTCAACTACGTCAAGAAATACACACAATTCTCACAAAGGATACGCTAGAGAGGCAAGTGATATACATGATTATGTCTATACCTTTATGCATGGAGGACAAATATTTTCAATTATCTTTGGAAAATGAAAGTGGCAAGTCATGATTAAAAAAACTAGAAAGACGATCTGGATTTCCTTTAACACAAATTGGATTTTCTCTAATAGGGGCTGAAATTCTTCAAACAGCCTGAAATTCTCTTAAGTAAAATTTTGAATGTTTGTAATAGAATAAAAGGAATGAAAGGCTAAAGCTTCTAATATAGTGACTGAAGAAGCTATATTTCCAGGAGAAGAAGAAAGGTTGACAGGTGTGAAGAATTTAATAAGGTTTAAATACATAAAAGGTGAAAAGATTACATCTCTCAAAACTATATTTATATGGAATATGCGATGCACACATAATAAAATATGATTGTATAGTGTTTTGGGTACACGAGGTGTACAATGTGTGAGGTGCATCATATACGTGGTGATCATTGTATACGAAATATCCCAAATATATGATCCTAATAGGACAATTAAGATGTTGATAAAGGGATATAAAGACACGAATAGAAGAAAGCACAAACATGACCTTATGACATAAGATTTGATGGTAAGTTAAATTTGATTGTTTCAAGGTGTTGAGACATTAACATTTATATATATATGGATTCAAGTAAAATAATAGAGGAATTTGAGTCTCTCTATCTCACTCTAAATAGTTATGATTCTATGTTACCAAATATTTACAAGAATCAAAATAAATGTTTAAATATGTGAATATATAAGGAGAATACTTAATGTATCAAATAAATTTCATTAAAAGATAATTGTTATTATTGAGAATCGTGTAATTAATGGCTGAATATATTAAAAAATATATATATTAACGGTATTATTATTTTATTAGATATATTAAATTATAAAGATTAATAATTAAATTTTAAAAAAAATTATTAATAATAATAATTCAATTCTCTTCCACATGCGTCTAATAAAATTTTCAGAATCTCGAAACAAAAGGTTGTGAAAAAAAAATTCTCAAAACAAAAGATCAATGCGAAGACAGTGACAACTGACAGCATAAGAGAAGAAACGCCACAGCCACATAGTACAAAAAGAACCATTGCCTCCCACCGATGGCGTGGAAAAAACAAAACAGAACAAAATACACCGAACCAAAAACGAAGGAAATTTCTATTTTAAGGAAGACATATCCATCTTCTGTGTATTCTAATAATTATTATTATCATCACGTTATATATTTTTTATGTATTATTTTATTTTAAAAAATAAATATTAAAAATCACATATTTTATTTTATTTATAACTTATTAATTATAAATAAGATTGTTATCTTATGTATTTTAAAACTTTTTCACATTCCCTCTTATTTATCAATTTTTTTATTTTATATTTTTTAAATGTACAATTATATTGAAATAAATTAAAAAAATATATATTTATATATCATTTTTTATTTTGAACCATTTAATTTATTTTTTAAACTTTAATTACATATAATGTTATTACTTTAATATATAAATATAAAATAAAATAAAATTATTTATATTATCTTATGTCTAACTTTTTCCATAAATAACATTCTTATCGTATATTATGTTAAACTTTTTTAAGTTTTTTTTTCTCATTTTTTCTTATTTATTGATTATCTTTAGGTATTTTTATTTTTTAAATACATAATAATCTTAAAATGAATAAAAGAATTTATAGACTTTAGTTTTTACAAAAATATAAATTCTACTTACAATAACTAATAATTTACATTATTTTAAATATTATGATAAATAAATTTTTTTTAATAAATAAATTAATCTTTTTTATTTATCTTCAATTTTTTAAATATTTATAAGAATGTCATTATTATTTATGAAACTTCATGTTTACATGCATTTAGTTTGAAAATGATTTTTACAAACACTATAATTATTATTATTTTTAGTATTATATGCAATTTGTTTTAACAATTTTTAATAATTTTTTAAATATTTTGTTAGCTTATTAATCATATAAGTGTTTTAATTTATTATTTTAATTTATATAAATAAAATAAGAGACAAATACACGAGGATTCCTTATTCAAGTCAGTTAATACACTTTAATTTCTCTGTTATTTTTTAATTAATTTAATTTTTTGTTTTAAAAAAATAATAACATAAATAATCTAATTTTAAAAGTTTTTATTTTTTTCTTAATTTTATATTTATTATCGTCTGTCTAATATAATATACAAATGTGATATATCAGTAACAACTAAGAAAATATAATAAAAAATAAAAAAAATTAGTTATTTATTTTTGTCGTATCACTTTTTTCAAAATAAAATGGACTAAAATGTTATAAAAATAGCAAAAAAATAATGTTATTTTTAACTCATTCACCTATAAAATAATGTAAAAATTTATCAATAACTTTATTTAATTTTTTTTTCTTATATTGCACGTGTACTTAATTATACGTTATTATTATGTATAAAATGAATACGTGAAAAAATAACCGATTTTATTAAATATTAATGTATAAATCAATTATACATAAATTATTAATAATTAATTATGTGATTATATTTACACTTAATTTTTTAGTTGTAAATTTATGTAAGAACAAATACATGTGCCTATATATATTTGTATATCTGTTATTTTTTTATTTTGAATAATTTTATTAGAGATAATTAATAATAATAAATAATAATATCTAAAAACAATAAAAATTATGATGGTTATAATAATTTATCTATAAGAGTAACTTCTAAAAAAATTTATGTGGCAAAAGAAATATTAAATAACTACAAATTTATTATTAGTGAAAAAAATTTAAATAATTAAAAATTATTTAATACTATTTTAAAAAAGAATATATTTTATAAGCTAAAAAAATATTCACCTTAAACTTTGTAATACTTTAGTTTCTATCCAAATTCCATCTAAACAACATGGGTGAGGAGTGGTATAACATTTATGAAATTACAGATAAATTAAGTGTATAAAATAAATTCGTGATCTTATTATATTTTTTTAAGATTTTATCTTTTAAATATATTATAAAGTTATTAATTTAAACATATTTATACTTAAGTGAGATATATATAACATATTTTTTAATAAAAAAATCAATAATAACACACAAATTATAATACTACTTTTATTATTTTTATTGCATTTGGTAGGTTTGAACCCATGTTAATGTGTTATCAATATCCTTAGTATCCTTAAATTTAAATCATTATTTATATTTGTAAAATTATTTTGATCTATATTTTAAAAAATCATAGAAATTGATAGGATGTATCTTTAAGAAAATATTATAAAATAAATTGATTTCTTTTATCGAGCTTTGAGAAATATTGTTACAAAAATACTATCAAATTTTAATTTGTTATTTCTATGCTATTAAAATAACAAATATTATAAAAATATAACAAATTTTTTTTGTTACTAACATGTAATTAAACTTTATAAATATAACAAAAATATCATTAACATTCGTATAATTTATTGTTAATTCTGATTAATTGATTGATATCAATAATATTTTTATAACATTTTATAAATTTTAATAGTATGAAAATAAAAAAAAATATTCATCTTTAGTGAAAAAAATTCATTAATTTTTAAAAGTACAAAATTTACTTATATCAAAACATGAAATCAAATAATTTATCAAATATAAAATTTTAATATTAACTATATAAAATAACATGTAAATTATAAAATATCAAAATTTACCGATTATAATTAACATTATTTTATTTATCATGAAATTTCAATATTTTTAAATTCTGAAATTCACGTCTCATACATTTAATCTTTTTTAATACTATGAACATTTATTATGCAGACCATAATTTATTGTTATGATGTCATTTTACGTATAAATTGTAATATAAAAAATTACGATTAACGTAAAGCAAGAAACATATATATATAAGATCTTATGATGGGTCTCAAATCAAGTTAAACTCTTTAAACATATACAATCATACTTAAATATATCAATATACTAGTATTATTTAAAATTTATGCTCACGTTTAAAGTACGCTACATGTAAAACTAGCAGTATGGTAATTAAGAGCTTTACAAATATTACAACGGTGTAATTAAGCAAATTATAGTGCTTTAGTATATACTGTGATAAATACTCAGCAAAGTAAATGAAAAAAATGTTCCCGGCCGCTAAATATATAAAATAAATACTAAGAAGATATACTTTATCAATATTAAACTAGTAGTTAAACACAACTTACCATTATTTCCTATAAATCATAACTCCTCATTGTATAATAACTATCATTACAAAATAATAAAAATAATAATAACAATTGAACGTGTAGATAACGTTTTTTTTTCTGCTTTTTTTTCAACCCATCTCCCTCTGAAGTGTGTCTTCTATCTATATAAAGATAGACCTGACACCAAGGCAAAAATAATTAAGAGGCATTAAGGAGAAAATGAGAGGAAATGAATTTCTTTTACCGTACGTTTCTCTCATTTTGAGCGAAAACATTTTTTCTTTTTTTCATTCATAATTTTCAACACTACCACGACGCCAATCATTGTCACTATCTTTGATTTGGTTTTTAAAATCCCATTTAAATTTTGTTTATTTAAGTATTAAGCTATTTAATAATCTTACTATGTATAATATAATTAAATCGACTTTTAAATAGGTAAGTAAATATTTTTCTTTACCAAAATTTTGATTGAATCAAGTAATTGAAAGAAAAAAAAAAACCTTGTGATACATCTATTTTTTAAAATCTACAATAATCATGCTTCTTGAACCAAAGCAACTTAATAATTAACGATTAATTTATAATTATAATTGAAAGTTTTAGACATATTTTTTCATACTATCCTAAAAAAAATATTGTAATACTTCTTTTTAATTTAAAAAAATCCGGTGCTCATCATATTAAATCTCTTGATGACTAACTTGATAAATTTAATGCAAATTTATTAAATGTTTTGACAAAGTTAGCTAAACACAAATTTTGAATGGGATGGTAAATTTGACCAACCAAAGTGTGTTAATAATATCTCCTTTATTTATGTTAGATATTTTGTAGATTGAAGTGTTCACATGCAGGTCTTTGTAAGTTTCTATTCCTTATGCTCCTCCCACTAAACTAGTCAATTTTTTATGATGAGAACTAAAAATAAAATATAATTGTTATTTTAAATTAAGGTTATATAGATTATATTTAATTATATTTTAAATATTTAAATTTTTCTTAGATATATTAATTAATATTTATTTTGAATATTATAAATAGAATATAAAATAATAATAATTAAATTATTGAATTAATTACTATCAACTTCATTCCTATTATCTCTTTATTTGCTTCTCTTATTCAATTATTGTAATTTCAATCTGCATTGGTATAAACTTAAATAAATTTTGTTAATGTGATTATTGAAAAAAAAAATCTTAAAATAATAAATGTCTACCATAAGTGTTCGAAAAGCACTCAAATAACAATTCTAGTTGGCTTTTGGCTTCGTAGTCGTACCAAATGTTCGAGCATTAATAATTACCAAAAGCACTCAATCAAATTAGCATTTAAGTTCACTTAATTTTAATTTTTAATGGGATAAAAATCACTTAATTTTATAAAATAAATATTTTAATTCACTTATATTTTTTTAGTTATTTATTTTTTTTAAAATATCAATTTAATTTTTTTATTTTTAAGTATGACATTAAAAATCATTTAATTTTTTAAAACAAGTAGTTTAAAATACTAAAATTAAGTAACTTTCATACAGTCACAAAGTTAAAATTTTTGCCCAAAGTGGCACCGCGTAAAATATATTTGTATTTTTTATTAATTTAATAAAAATAATTAAACCAATCAAATTAAGTAAATTTAATAAAAAATAATTAAATTAGTTAAATTAACAAAATATTATTAAAATTAAACATTATACAAAATAAAAAATAAAATTATTAACACATATTTATAAATTAATTAAAATTAATTTAATAATTTTAATATACTAATATTTTAAAAAATTAATCTTTTATATACAAGGAAAAGTTTAGAATCAATTTTTCTAAAATTAAAAAAAAAGATTTCAATAAAAAATGATAACATCAAAAATATTATATATATTTTTAGTTTTAAAATAGATAAAATTACTTCAATAATCATAAAGAAGAATATCATATATCTATTTTGTTTAATAAAAATGAAAAATTATAAATTAAATTTTTTGTCTACTATCTTTAAAATTGGAAACTAATGGAGTCTAATTTAAAAATAATTAGATTAAATTGTTTTTTTTTAATAATGGGACTATTTTCATCATTCACTTAAAATATAAAAATTTATAGGAAAGTAAAAAGGGAAAAACAAAAAAACAAAAACAAAAACAAAGGGAAGGACATATCCGTCAAAGTGGTAAAAGACGAAGAGCATTCATTTCTCAGATTGTCTTGTTCGAAAACTATGAAGAAAAGTCCACAATCCCATAACCACTCCACTACACACCAGAACACCACCACGACCTTCCTCCTAAAGCCTAACCCCAATTTATTTCTTCCTCCTCTGTCCTTACTCTTTACCTCCCCATCTTCTTTATTTAATGCCAATCTACTGCTTTTTATTATTATTATAGTTGCTCCTTAATAACCATCTTATCATCCCTGTGTTCTCATAAAGCAAAGTGCCTCATTCCCAACTCATTTTCAAGGGAAAGAGTTAAAGAATCGTTGATTTTGTGCTCAGAAATTGTAATCGAGATATGAAACGTGTGTATCATGGCGGAGAAGATGAGACGATGAAGAAGATCAGGGTGGAAGTGGAAGAAGAAGAAGAAGAAGAAGAGATGGAAGGAGCGATTGGAAGTGGGTTTGTGAATTTTGATGATAATTTGCTGTTTGAGGTGTTTAAGCACGTTGATGCAAAGTCTTTGGCTATGGCGGCTTGTGTGAACAAGCAGTGGTATAAAACATCACAGGACGAGCGGCTCTGGGAGCTGATCTGCACCAAGCACTGGGCTAACATCGGCTGTGGCAACCAACAGCTGAGATCTGTGGTTCTTGCCCTCGGTGGGTTTCGTCGTCTTCACTCGCTTTATATCTGGCCTCTTTCCAAGCCCCAATCTTCTTCGACGTCTTGGGGTCCTTTGTCGCCGATGATTAGTTCTAAGCCGCTGACTCGTTGGGGTAAAGACGAAGTTCATCTCTCGCTTTCTCTTCTCTCCACTCGCTTCTACGAGAAGATGATTTACACTAACAAAGGCAGATGATAACCCTTTTTTTTCCTTCCTAATCTGTTTCTCTTATATCGTTTCGCTTGTTTTCTAATTAGACTTGGCTTTAAAGCTTTTCCTATTCCATCTAATTTGTTTTTTTAAGAGTGATTTGGGATTTGGTCGTTAGATCTGAATTGTTATTGTTGTTGTTGACTTTAAAGCTTTTTCTTGTATATAATGTGAAGTGAAATTTCTGGTTCATTCTATTGTAATCTTAATCTTATTAATTAAAGACTACTTTGATTTTCCATTTGAAGGGTTTATATTTGTATAATCTCATTTTGTGGAGAAGTAAATATTAGATATCTTGGAAATTAGGCCGAGGAACAGGATGACTACACAGTGGAGTCTTTCTTTTACTAAAAAATAAGAAATGGAGGGGGAAGTGTGAGAGTTTGCCATTGATTAGTGGAGTCATGGGATGCTTTTTACCTAAATGTGTACAAATGCAAACAAACAGAACCTGAAAAGGTCCAGTTGTAAATTTGTAGTTAGTGTTTGACACTGCTCACCAAGTCTATGGCTCTTTGGGGCCTTGTGTTATGTCACTGCCTAATCGCCATCTTTGGAGATTTGGAGATCTGTAAAGTGTTCTTGAGAGTTCCTAATTGTCGTATCTAAGGCCTTTTCTGCAACAAATAGGACAACTAATTATCCATTAACTGTTGATATTTTATAACTATTTTGGTAGAGGGAAGAGAGACAAAAACAATTTTTTTCTTTCTTACTAATCAAACACTCTTTTTATTTCTCTCTTTTACCTTCTTACAACAGAATACAACTCTATTTATAGACTTAAACAAAACTCTTAAAATTCGTATTAAAAAAAAAACAGCTTTAAACAGAACAGTAAATTCTGATCCTTCCTTACTAAAACTTCCATAACTTATTGTAGGTAATACAAAATGACCTGAAACCTTCACCATTAAAAACTAGACTTAAAAACACACGAAGTAGACTCTTCATTTCATGAAATGATCCTGGAATTGCCTCTTCAATTCCTCATTCAATACCGTCTTAAAATCTATCCGTTTTTAAGAATTTCGACCCTTCCTTCATGCTAAAACTTCCATAACTTATCAGAGTAATACCAAATGACCAAACCTTCACCATTAAAAACTAGACTTAAAAACACACGGGGTAGACTCTTTATTTGCTCAAAATGATCTCGACTGCTCCTTCAATTCCTCATTCAATCATTGCCTAAAATCGTCCGTTTTTTATTTGAGTTTATTTTCCACAAATTCCTCCCTTAAACTCAAATTTCTTCCATCCTTCATGCCATCGCCATCTTGCATTTATCCAAGAAAACCGCGGTAACGCTTTGTAAATACGTTTGGCATTTGATCATGAATCGCTACATTTCAACTTCACACTCCCTTCTGATTTGTTCTCGAATGAAATGAAATTTAACATCGATATGCTTGTCTTTCGTGATGTACTCGGATTCTTTGCGAGTTCACGCCGACCTATCAACTCGCATCTCGGTTGCTTCTTCACTGCGAGATTCAACTCGCTAAAAGTTTCCTTAGCCAAACCGCATGCCGCACACACCACGATGCCGCCACATATTCTGCTTCGCATGTCGAGAAGTGTCACGACGGGTTGTTTTTTCGACATCCCCGTGAACGCTCAGTGTCTCCCATAAAGAATACGTATCCCGATGTACTCTTTCGATCATCTATGTCTCCGCACTGGCCACTATCGAGTATCCCACCGCTTATACTCTTCTGCGTTCTCGAGAAAAATAACCTAAGTGATTTCAGGCATTTCTGATATATCGCACTTTCTTCAACGCTTTCCAACGTATAGACCGGTTCTTCCATGAACCGACTTACCACTCCAACACCGTAAGATATGTCCTGTCTCGTGTACGTGAGATAACGCAGACTTCCCACCAAACTTCGGTGATTTGGTCGCATCTACTGCTCTCCACCGCCAAACTTAGAAAGTTTAGCCCTGTGTCTATCCATGTGTCAATACCCGCACCTCCATTTTGTTCCTTTTAGAATTTCTTTTGCATATGTTTCAGGATACAAAATCCCGATTTTCTTTGTCTAACCTCCACCAAGGAAATATTTCATCAAACCCAAATGTCATTATTGAACTCCCGAGTCATAGCCTCTTTAAAATCTTTTATCATCTCCTCATTATTCCCCTATGAATATAAGATCATCAACATAAAGAGTTACAAACAACAAGTTACCTTCTTCTTTCTTCACGTACAAAACATGTTCATACGGGCATTGAGTAAACCCGTTCTTCAAGTAAGTGTCGACAAGGGTATTCCAAGCTCGAGCGTGTCGCTTTAGTCCATAAAGGCCTTCTTCAATTTCGCACTCTTTTCTTCCCCCAATTTTGTGTACCCAGTGGTCGTTTACATACACCTCTTCTTCTAAAGACACCATTCAAAAAGTCGACTTGACATCCATTTGAAAATTTTCCATTTGAATTGAGTCGCTGAGCAATGCAGAAGGCGAATCGTCTCCATTCTTGTAACCTGGGGCAAAGACTTCATCATAGCCTATCCTCACCCGAGCAGCCCTTGCAACTAGTCTTGCCTTGTACCGCCTATCTCGCTCTCGAGCATTCATCTTCTTTGTATACCCATTTTACTCCTATGGGGCCGACATCCTTGGCAATTCAACCAACTCCCAAGTTCGTTTCGCTCAATTGCTTTTATTTCTTCATCCACGGTCTGCTTGCCACTTCTCATTCCGCACCGCTTCTTCAAATGTAATTATTTCGATCCGCCAAAGACAAATTAAATGTACCTCACTATTGAGTCGTACAAATCTTGCATGCTTCGCATTTTCGTTGTCTCTGCTCTTCGTCACATCGCCTGTTCGAGGCTTCTTGCCATTCGATCTCGAGGTTTATCACACGTGGTCGATGATTCTCCCTTTCTACTAACACCTCGAAGAGTTTTTCCAGTCCCACTCGTCATTGCTTCATTCACCTTAACATCTCGCTTATTATTACCTTCTGTTTATTGATCGAGAAGCTTGAAACCTTAGTCTTTCTCATAACCAATGAACACAAATTTCTCTTATCTTCTAGCTTTGTTCTTCGCTGATCCTGGCTACAGCATAAGCCACACTACCGAATATTCTCAAGTGTGAGACCGTTCGGCTTTCTACCACCTCCAATTTTCTGGTGGAGTTTTATCTTCTAAACTCGCATTGAACATCGGTTTGCACATAAATTAGCGTACAAATTACGCCTTCCGCCCAAAATTCTTTTCAAGTAACATCTTACTTTTCAAAGATTGATCGAACCATGTCGAGAATGGTCCAATTCTTTCTCTCTACCACACCATTTTGTCATGAGTACTAAGCATAGGAACCTTCTTATTCCATGCTTCAAGCAAGATCTCGCAAATTCCGTCGTTGTATTCATCTCGATCGTAACGTAGCTCTAATAAACTTGCCGCTGCCTTCTCTACCATTACTTTGAACTTTTAAACACTTCAAATGCTTCGTGATTTTCTTTCAAGAAATAAACCCAAGTCTTTCTCGGAATAGTCATCGATAAAGTAATGAAATATTTTACCGCCGAACGACTCAGAGTTGATCGCCCACAAATGCCTGATGTATTAATGCGAGATGATCCTGTTGTTCGCCTTCTTCCGAAATGAGTGTCTCGAGCGCTCCCGAGTACACACTCCTCGCAAAACTTCGATGTAGTCAATCTCGGGTAACCCATGTACCATTCCTTTCTTCGACAATTTTTGTAAACCACCATAAGGCAAAATGACCATATCGCAAATGCCACAGAACGCCTTGTCTTCTACATTAACTCGCAAACACCTTTCTCGCACATAACACAGGTTGATTTTGTACATTCGATTCTTCGCCATCTCAACTTGTGCTATTACTACTCTTTCTTGTCTTTCGGTAATACTCGATTTTTCATAAACACCGAGTATCCTTTCTCCATGAGTTGTCCCATGCTCAAGATGTTGTCTTCGAGATCAGTACATAATAAACATTCTCAATTAATCCCTTTAAACCATTCTTTTGCAAATATGATATTGTACCTTGACCTTTCACTTGAATCTTCGACGCATCTCCAAATGACACGTGCCCATCCTCTATCTCTCAGATCTCCACAAAGAGGTGTTTCAGGCCCGCACATATGATTACTAGCGCCGGTATCGAGATACCACACCGTGTCGCCGAGAATGGTATTTTTGTAGGCCATCAGCGAGAACACCATCTTCTCTCGTCTCTCTTCCGCGACTAGATTCGCGCTTTCTTCTACCTTTTCTCGACATAGCACTCTTGCAAGGCTCCTACGTTGCCACAATTATAGCATTCGATATTTGATTTGCACTCTTTGCGTAGCGTCCACGCTTGCCACAGCTTGTAGCACTCAACATTTGAATGATTCGACCAGCCGCCTCTCTACGACCACGTCCTCTACCTCGCCAATTTTGTCAGACCGCCCTTCTCCTCATAAACATCTCGACCGCGGCCTCCACCACCGCGACCATTACCGCGACCTCCACGCCGCGCCTCTACCACGAAAGTTTTGAGTATGAGTACCTTTTCATCTTTGATAGATACCTCGTTGCGGCTGCCTCAAGCGACTCATTCTTCTTTCTTCTTCTTCCGCCGTTCACGCGCCTCAAGAGAACCAAATGAGATCACTCACGGTCATCTCCTCCATTTCTCGACTCCTCAATGCACAAACGACATTCTAAAAATTCTCTGCTAACGACCGCAAAATTTTCTCCACCACTCTTGCATCGCTAGAATTTCTCCATTTCGTTTTAGTTGATTCACCACTGCTTATCACACGCGAGATGTAAATGACACACCTTCGACATCTTCATCTTCATACTCTCCACCCGCGTAGAGTTTGGAGTCTTACTTGGTTTACTCATGGGCTCCTTTGAACACTTTTTCTAAAATGTCCCACGCTGCTTTTGAAGTAGTTGCCTCGGCAATCTTCTCAAAGCCCAACTCGCCAACGGCTTGGAACAACATGTATACGCCTTATCCTTCGATCGCTCCTTTCAACTCCTTGTTTTCGAGCCGCCGTATATCCCGTGGTATTTGCTGGTTCTTTGAAACCTTCTTTCACCACCTCCCACGCATCTTGTGATCCGAGAAGAGCTTTCATTTGAATGCTCCAGCTTCGTAGTTCACCTTCATAGTCGTGGTAAATGCAGATTTGTCCCATCACATTTCGCCATCTACCATACCAATTTGTTGATATTTTATAACTATTTTGGTGTGGAAGAGAGACAAAAACAATTTTTTATTTCTTACTAATAAAACACTCTCTTTTATTTCTCTCTTCTACCTTCTTACAAATGTATACAACTCTATTTATAAAACTAAACAAGACTCTTAAAATTCATATTAAAAAAAAAACAGCTTTAAACAGAACAATAAATTCTGACCCTTCCTTGCTAAAACTTCCATAACTTATTGTAGGTAATACCAAATGACCTGAAACCTTCACCATTAAAAACTAGACTTAAAAACACACGAAGTAGACTCTTCATTTGCTCAAAATGATCTGGAATTGCCACTTCAATTCCTCATTCAATACTGTCTTAAAATCTGTCCGTTTTTAGTAAATTCTGACCCTTCTTTGCTAAAACTTCCATAATTTATTGTAGGTAATACCAAATGACCTGAAACCTTCACCATTAAAAACTAGACTTAAAAACACACGAAGTAGACTCTTTATTTGCTCAAAATGATCTGGAATTGCCCCTTCAATTCCTCATTCAATACTGTCTTAAAATCTTTCCGTTTTTTTTATTTGAGTTTATTTTCCACGTTAACATTGGGTTGAATGCTTTTTAAGATTGGCTTGGCATTACTCTAAATGAATATTTGTGTTTCTGAATCTGTCTGGCATATATCTCATTGGCTACACAACATTGGGTTGAATGCCTTTTAAGCTTGGCTTGGCCTTACTCTAAATGAATATTTGTGTTTCTGAATCTGTCTGGCATATGTCTCATTGGCTACACAATATTGCTGGAACTTTCTTCCATTTTACAGTGAAAGTGGATTTTGTTTTGAGAGTCGACCATTTCTCTTACTAGGGTTTCAAACCCATTCCTTTGCTCTCTTGCTTGCAGCAGCCAACACCATGGTGGTGTTGTGCTCGACTTCTCTTCCCTCGGTGATTTAGTGCTTGTGCTTGGCTTCTCTTCCCTCGATGGTTCGCTGGTTGTGCTAGGCATCACTTCCCTCTGCTTGCTCACAGCCGCTACCACCACCCCTCTTTTCGCTCGGCTTGTTGGTTCGTCATCTCTCATTCGACTGAAACTGTTCGTACCGTTTCTTTTCCAGTTTGACTGGGGCCGTCTGTGGGATATGACATTTACTTTCATTGATGGTCATTCAACTAGTAAATTTTCAAATAAAGGTTTTGGTGTTTAGTTCTGATTTATATTATATTTGTTTCCTCTTTTGTTTGGGGTTTGGTGTGTGGTTGGTTATTTGCGTGGTTTGGTTATGTATTTGTCCCTCTCTTGATAGAAAGGACTAGTTAACAACTAATTGTTTTTCTGGTCGAAATGCCAGAGGCTTTTAACCCTTGAAGATGTATTTTGTATCGTATCTTATTCTTTATTTTTACTTGAAATGAAGTACATATTTTGAGTAATAAATAATTAATATTGACATGGTAAAGTTTTTATTTTTAAAAATAAATACTTCTTAAAATTGGATAATTTACCTTGGGAATTGTGTTTATTGTTATGTAAAATATTATTTGTTTATAAATCTCTTCAAACAACTCATCAACTTATGAGTTAACAGGTAATATGTGTTATTTATTATTCTTTTAATATTTTCTTTTATAATTACATTTTTTTGCTCTCTTTATTATGTATTGTATAATTGTGTTTTTCAAAAGAATTTTTGTATTAATATTACATTTTATTGGCTTGAAATATGATATGATTACTTACTCTTAAAACTATAAATAGTTTCTCCACATTTGATGATGGAAAATTTCTATTTAACTAAACAACTACGAGTTATGAAGTTTTAGTTCGACACATGCTTCCAAGAAAAATGAAAGACCTACTGGTAAATTGAGCAGAGTAAAGAACATGACACACCAAGAATTATATTGCTTTTGTCAAATTAATGCCTATATCCACTCTTCATCTTGTAGAAGTGAATTCTACTAGCATCATTGAGTTAATAAGTACATTGTATTGCTTCACCAACAGAATGATTCACTCAACACTCAATAGAGATATCCTCATACTAATAGGAAAAACTCATCAATGTAACCAATCCGAAGAGTTCTATCTATCCCAACATCAGCAATGGTGTTTAGAACCCTCTTCAAAGAAAATAACTGTGAACAAATTTTTATTGAAATTCCTTCCTAATATAGCGCAATTTACACCGCTATATAAAACTAAATTTAAACTCATTTTTTATTCAAGTATGTGTTTCCAACACTCAGTTTTGATTTGCAAATGAATTCGACGAGTTCACAAAGAAAACCCAATGCGCATATGAGCATAATGGCTTATATTTTGGCTTGAAAACAAGCTTTTGTACGAGAATGTCTAAATTATCCACGTGTTCGAGTAACCGCGGATAATAACGTAACGAATTTAGTTTTGGATGGATTTTTGGTTTCACTTATTATTTTGTTTAAAATTTTGAATTCCGATTCGAATTCGGAGTTAGGATAATCCGATCTCGTTACCCGAAATTATAAATTTAAATTTTATTGAATATTATATTTTACATATATTTAAGGATAAAAATATTTATATTTAATATTTATTCCAAAAAATAAAATCAAATATATTAAATAATATAACATATTATTATTTTTAATTGTAAATTTAATATTTTTGAACTATTTTAAAGTAAAAATATATTGAAATTTGATTTTTGAAGTTCTAAACGAGTACCTGTTACCCAATGGTAATTCCCCAAATTTATATGAGTCAATTTCAATTTTAGTTTTGGATATAATATAATATTTTGATTTCGGATAAAACATTCTTCAATCTTGTTTTATCGGGTTAATATTTTTACTTGTATGACTTATATCAAAATTTTAAGGACTCTTTTATTGGGTTATATGTGTTTAGGGTTGTAATATTTTTTAACGTGACAAATTCTTAGAAGGATTTCTTGATTGTAAGCAAGAATAAAAAACCAAATGAAAAATAAGGAATGATAATATGTAGCTTTATATCATGCCACGAGACAAGAAATGATATTACATTCTTATACCATTTTTTGAAATTATATACCTCATTTTAATGAAACATAAATTTGGTTATATTTTTTTATTGTATTTTATGAATTTAGTTATATTGAAACTCAAAATAATTTTAATTAATATAGAATATATATTATTTTATTTTAAAGTTATATTTTTATTTTAATAAAAATACATTTGTATTCGTGTTAAACATTTATTTTCTTAGTTTTTTGGGTGAATGAGTGGGGCTAATTTTAAAATTCTGTCAAATATAATCGTCATGTGTAATTAAATGTTTTCTACAGCTTTTCTTAAAAAACGCCTTCGGAGCATAAGGAAGGAAAAAAGAGGAGGATTAAGAGTAACCAAAATGAACTCATTATTACATATACCTCCTATATGGGCTGAGCAACCTGACTCGACTTAAGAAAAACGCCCAATAGGTGTTTAAGCTAGCTTGGATTAGATGGCGGGCTACGGGTGGCCATGATACCCGAGCGAAATAACTCAAGTGACAACTGAACTAAATTTTACGTTTTATAGATATAAATATGTTAGTTGTGGTTTTGAAAATGTAAAATAAATTATTTGTTTCTTATTGTTTAAATTTTTAAAATTTGTAAATCGGTAAGTAATCAAAGTGGCCTATATATATTAATAATGCACTTTTTTTATACAATTATTTACACATGATATATTATATATATTTATAAAAATCTAATTTTAATTAATTAAAAATATGAAATAACATATATTATTCTTCTTTAATTTTCATTTTATTTAATTTATTATAACTAATAAAAAAATCTAATTTATTTTTTGTTCTTGAAATCTCAATAATTTCCTTATTTTAAGATTTTTTCTTTGGTTGAAAATTAATGCAAAATTCTAATTTAAATACTAATATGTATATTTTTAATTAAATTATTGATTAAATAATAATTTTTTTTATTAATTTAACATTAACATAAAGTCAAAATAATTTAAATTTACTTTAAAAATAAATAAGCTTAATCCAAAAATCAAACATTTCAAATAGACATGAATAAATCGATTTAATGCTTCCTAATTGATATTTTATAAGTTATTTTTAATTTTTAATTTAATAAATTAATATATATCAATTCTATTAATATTTTAAGTAAAAAATAATAATTAAAATCAAATCGTGCTCACCCATAGTTTATCATCGGAGATCTATCAAATAATTTGTGGTGTTATCTTACATGTGACTTTGAGAAAAATAATTCTTATCCAACCATATGTATTTGGTGGTTTCAAATGATAAATTAAATTCAACCTGAGAATATTTCTTAATTATTTCAAATTAGGGAGTATAGCTATAGATGTAAAAAAACCTGGTTGGAGTCGTAAAATTTTCATTTTATGGGAAGATGACTTACAAGTAACAATACAACACATTAAAAAAAAAACAGAGAATGATTGCATTCTCCCTGGAAAATTAAAATTTAAAGAAAAGAAGACAAGATCACTCCATTTTCTTAGCATTTAAAACAAGTACTTCGTTATTATTCAACCTGAGAATCGAGGGTGCTGTATTTTTGATAAAATATACATGTAGCACCACTAACAAATATCCTTAATTAATTGTCCTTTTTGTCCTTTTTTAAAGCGTGAGTTACAATATCACTACTACAAAAATGAGTATATATCGATACGTAAAGTTGGTTTTTTTCTAAAAACCGACTTTAAATTGGTTTAAAGTCGGTTCGGTGTAGAACGGATGCTATCCACGTAGGATGTCGTCGATTGGCGTGATGAACCGACGCTATCCACGTAACATAACATCGGTTGACATGTGGAACCGACGCTACACACGTGGATAAATTCTTTTCTCTTCTTTCTTCCTAGACAGAAACTATTTTCAGCGTTACAGAACTCTAAAAAACTGAAAACCTCCTCCACTCTTTCTCATTTTCCGGCCACCTAAGACTACCATTTTTAGCATCGATTAGTGAGTTTTCTTCCTCTTTAACTAATCTTTTAGATCTCCTATTATAAGGAGAAGAATATGATGATCTTGCATAAAATAGAATAAAATCATGGTAATTTTTCTGCTATCAATTAATATTTTATTTTTTAAATATTTGTATTATTTGAACTATTTACTAAACCGATTTTGTTTTTTTCTGCTCGAATACATATTTTTATTTGAATATAATAGAAAATGAATAAATTAAAAAAAAAAACGTAAAGTCGGTTCATCCCGTGAATCGACTTTAAACGTAAAGTCGGTTCATCCTGTGAACCGAATTTAAACTTTAAGTCGTTTAATTGTTGAATCGACTTTAAATTAGCTTAAAATCGATTTTTTTAACCGATTTTAATGATTTTTTGTATAATAGTGATATTATTCGTCTTCAAGGAGTACCAAGCAAGTATATTTGGCGTCTCAACTGATCATGCACAGAAAAAGTAGCTTACACTATTTACCTGGTATCACTATTCTATAATTAAACTTTTTGTGCCGGAGATTTATGGTCAATTCCAGAATACATGCATTGAACTTTTAAAAGGATATTGTACATGGTTAGAGAGTCGTATAACACTTTATCAATTTTTTATTTACAAAAATTTTGTGCATTAGATGCATTTTAAAAAATAAATGTATTTTAAATAGTTAAAATTATTTTAAAATAAAGTTTCTGCAACAATAATATAACTAATATGTATCAATCTAAATAAAAATTACTAATATATTTAATTTATAAAAATAAAATTACTCACATGTTTTTATTTATGAATATGCAATTTGTTTTAATCAAAAAGATCTAATTTGACAATTTACAATGATTTACTGTTAAGATCTTGGCATCCCGTAGTTTTTTGATCGGATGTAACTTCTGTAGTTTGAGAGTTATTTAGCATGCATCATGTTTTTTACCTTTTAGGGAAAATATAATCTATGTTTTGTTTAATGCGTTAGCGTATGATTCCTATTTTTGGTCTTTGTATTTGTAGTGTTAACTTATATTTATTTGTGGCTCTTATGACTAATGTAGCATTATGTATTTAGGATAGCTGAAAGTTGAAGAAGTTCTGCAGGGATTACGTTTTTATTTTGATAAAGCCTTTCCAGTCATGCTTCTCTACAAAAGCGAGCGTCAGCAATATGAGAAAGCAGTCATAGATGGTGTATTTCCTTTAACTGTATATGGTGCTGAACATCTATTACATCTTTTTGGTATGCTCTCACTTTGCAGATTCTATTGCACTTCATTTTAGAGCCACTTGTTGACTTTTTGATGCTGAACAGTCACATAGGCTTTGCAAAGAAATGATGTATTTACCCTTGGTTACATTTGAAAATTTGCAGTAAGCATTAGAGAAAATGAATCCAACCATACTAGTTCATGCATTTAATCAATCCATGGGATGGGCCGTGATTTATAAATGGAAAGAAAAACAAAATGTTCATGCCAGTAGCTTTTTAGACAAACATAATTATGTTCATATGCATAAATCATGACATATATTTTATCTAAATTATAACTGTTAAGTCCCACATTGGCTAAGAGTAAGTCAACAATGCTCCTTATAAGTCTAGTCAATCCTCTAACCCACAAGCTAGTTTTTGGGTTCAGAGTTAGGCATGTGTTTCTAACTTGGTATCAAAGCTAGTCTCTTAGCTTCCTCGTACTCCCATTGGCCCTCGTGCCGTAAATCCGGACTCTAGCCGATGTGAAGGGGGATGTTAAGTCCCACATTGGCTAAGAGTAAGGCAACAATGCTCTTTATAAGTCTAGTCCTCTAACCCACAAACTAGCTTTTGGATTCAGAGTTAGGCCTGAGTTTCTAAGTATAACATCAAAAATAATTTTAAGTGTCGTGAACATGTGTTATTAAATAAATGAATATAATATTATGAGTGATATTTATAAAAGATATTTTTAAATTATGACTATTTAAAACTCAAATGTTTTTTTAATTTTTCTAGATATACTTATAACAAGTATGAATTACAACTAATCGAAACTTAATTATTTTTTTGATTTTTCTTAATAAATTTAATGATGAGTTTAAAAAACAGTTTACATACAAGAATTTTGTACTCAAAGTTAAATGATACTCATAATCCATATTACTTACAGATATTTTGTCTCAAATTTGAGATATATATACGTTTTCTTCGGTTTTGACTAAGATTACTAAAATCTATTGTGGTTTAGCTGATAGCTATACATCAGAGCGCTTTTTTCCTTTTCATTTACCATGTACCTGTAGATACAGAAACCAACATGAACAGAAATGATGACTGAGTTTGGATATGCACTGTGCCATATATTGTGTTCATAGTAATCTAGACTTGTTCTTGTATATATATTTTGCTGTTTTTATTCCTAAACAATGGTCATTTAACAGAGTTCGGTATTATGTAAAATAAATAGGGGGAAAGAAGGAGCATTGCCTTATGCCTTTTACCACTCTGTAGGAGGATATAACTGCGCTTTTTGAAGATTAAGATACTCGGTGTTTGTGTTTCCAGACACACTAGCACATATTTGGTAAAATATAATACTAACCATGTAAAACAGCTTTTTTGTGAATTATTTCTCTTATCAAAATCTGAAAGTGAGATCGCACGGCGGAAAGAGATGAGGACGTGAACTCAAAGGTTGGGCCATCGTATCGAAGTAGCTAGTTTTTGATAACTACGACTTGATGAGTGGTCGTAGGTTGATCGAAGGGGCTAGTCGGGGTGTAGTTCATGAGTTCAACGATATTTTTTTATTAATAACTTCAATAATTTATTAAATATAATTGATATTTATAAACTATTATAAATGAACGAGAAAATAAATTGAGATTCTTATCCTTCCCCGTGGTCCAAAAATCATCATATTCGTATACATGAATACTTAATGTAAAAAAAAATATGAATAATTAAACACTAATATATTTGGTGTATTATATTAGATAAATTAAATATAATTATATCTAATTTAATTGAATTAAACTGTATTTTAATTTACATATATATAGTATTTGATAACCATATATATAATATAATCAGATAAATTGATGATAAATATTTTAATAAAATAAATTATATTTTAATTAGTATTTAATATTTTTATATTTTTATCACATTTTAAATTTTAAAAAATAATAATTTCATACGAAAGAAAAAATCAATACAAAAATTTTAATTAAAATTCAGGCAGATTATGTAAAATGTTAAATATTGTTTAAACACATATAAACTATTGATAATAAATTTTTACATATCCATGTAATATTTATTTTATTCAATATAATTTTATTTTACAACCAAACACATGATTATACAAAAAATATAAATGATTATACAAAAATTATAAAATTAAGATCTTTAATACTATGTAACTAACATATTTGATACACTCTATTGGACACATTGTAATTATATTATATTAAAATGTAATAAATTGTATATTAATTGTTTTGTATATTATTTAGTAACAATATGTATAATATAGTTGAATAAAATTAATATTAAATATTTTAATTAAAATAATATTTAGTTTGTTTTATGTCGCTTTATTACATATTAAAATAATTTTATTATAAAAATATATTTAAATTAATACTTAATTTAATTTTATATTTTATTACATTTTAAAATAAAAATTTATTTTTATCTAATATGAAATAAAAAGTCAAGATATATATTTTAGAATTAAAATTTCAAATAATTTAAATAAAGTATATAATAAGGTTTAAATACACACCAATTATTGGTATTAAATTTCTACATAATTATATAATTTTTATTACATAAAATACAATCTTAATTTACAAACAAAAACATGAATATACAATAATTATAAAATCAAGATCTTTAATACTACGTATCAAATGAGTTTGGTATACTATATTCGATAAATTAAGTATAATTATATTGTATTATATTATAGTTATTATGTATAATATTTATTTATTTAGTAATAAATTGCATAATATAATAAGATAAAATTAATAATAAATATTATGATAAAATAATTTATATTTTTAATTTTTAATTTTATTATGTATCAAAATAATTTCTTTATAAAATAATATTTAATTTAATTATATATTTTTTATATTAAAAAACTATATTTAATTTGATACAAAGAAAAAAATTTACACATAATTTTAAACATATTAAATATTCAATATAATTTAGACTTATTCATTTTTGATATTAAATTTTTATATAATTACATATTTTTTATTCTATATAATTTAATTCTACTTTATAACTAATAGTTAAATAAATTAAGTAAAGTATTATTAATATTAAAATTTTATATAATTATATAATTTTTAAACTATACCATATAATTTTATCAAATATATATATATATATATATATATATGATATTATATAATTATCTTTAATATTTTATAACATGCGGAAGCTGCTAGTTGGGTTGACAACATCATATAACCACTCAATTAAATCACATGTCACTAAAGTTCAATAAATGATTAAACTTCAATTATCCGAATATGTATTAAAGGCATCAAATAATTTAATCAATATATTTAAACTTAAACTGAAAGATTCAAATTATATTATATTTAAAATTAAATCAAATTTAAATTTATAGATTTTATAACGTGATTTATCTGATTATTATAAATAAATAAATATTTTATATTATATTATAATATATTTAAATATTATATATATTATAATTATATTAAATTATTATTTTAATTTAAAAAATAAATATAAATATTAATAATAATTTAAAGATTTTACAAACATATTTATTATTTTTTAATTATGATTATAAATTATATTTTTTTATAAATATATTAATTTAAAATTTAAATATTACATATGTAATATTTATATATAATAATAATTTATAAATAAATTTATATTTATAAAAAAAATCTAATATATTTAAATTTAGATTAATTATATAATCAAGTTAAATTAAAATTAAATTTTTTAAAATTTAATTTAAATTAATTAAAAATATATTTTTTAAAATTTAATTTAAATTAATTAAAAATAAATAATTTTGATAAACTATTTATCCTAGGAGTGTCCATAAATCGGATCGGACCGAACCAAACCGTAAAACCGGATCGGATCAAACCGTACAATTTTACTAATCAAACAGTCTGGTTCAGTTTGTATTAATTTTAAACCGTTCGAACCGAAACGGATTGGTTTAATAATATATTAAAAATTTCACATTATTATTCATTAAATTATAAAAAAATTGAACCAAATCGAACCAAATCGTTTTATAAGTCAAACGATCCGATCTAATTTTTATTTCTTAAAACCGTTTCAAACGATCTGATCTGGTGCGATTCGAGTAATATAAATGATCCGGTCCGATTAATGTCATTTTAGACAAAATCGGACCGGACAATGGAGACCCCTATATCCTACCATGAGTAACACCTGCCTGCCCATAATATATCCAAAGCAACCCAACAAACGTAGCCGTTCTTTACGTCCAGTCTTTACCTTAGTATCCTTTTATCTGATTTCTATATGATTTCTTTTAAAAATAATTTTTATTAACTAATGATGATGTTAAAATAATTTTTAATATTATTATAATAAAAATATATAATATATTTATTTTATTTTTATATTAATTACAAATTTATATTATCATTAATAAATTATTTTTATCATAATAATAACTTACATAAAAATATCTCTATTTTTTTATTAAAATAAAAGATCTAATATAATATATTTACATCAAACAGTAGAAAATATAAAAAGAATTTATTTAATAATTAATAAGTATAATTTTTTTAAAATAAATATTACTTCACCATTTAACTTCTCACACTTCTTGGGTTCTATTTAACACCGCCGAGACTTGAGTTTTGGTTATAGAACTTTTATTTCATTTATTTCATTTTGATTTTGCTCTGCAAAACTAATATGGACGCAATATAAAAATATTCCATTAATTTCAATAGATTATACTTTACACCATTAATTTATAAATAATACTTTAAAAATTCATTAACAAAATTTCTTTAATTTTAAAAAATAGAACATTAAAGATTTATTAGATTTAAAAATTAAGATAATAAAAATATTTATAGGTTTTTAATATCCTAATTTTCAAACTAAATAAATTTTTAATATATTATCTAAAAATTAATAAATTTAAGTTTCTAACTTATATTTTCCATAAAATATTGCCATCCACCTACCAAATGACCCCTCTTCAATAAATAAAATAAAAATAGAAAAAAGAAAAACCCTCCTCTAATTCTCCTTTTTAACTTTCTGGCTAACCTAAAATTTTCTCTCTCTGTACACTAACTTCAATTATTTCCACTGGTAATTTATAAGAAGATTTGAGGAAAAAGAAAGAAATTTAAGAACTCTGTAATTGAGCTGGCTGCTGATACTCCATCCTTGCTTATGGATTTGGGACCAAATTTAGATCACCAGGACTACTGATATTACTGTCCCAAAGAGTTTCAATCTGCTGCTACTCGATCTTGCTAATTCCAATACGCTTAACCACAGCATTACTAATTGCATCGGTGTGTAAAGAAAGACCGTTCTGCTCAATCCCAGACATGTAGTTTCTCACTTCCTTTCTGATCATTTCTTGAATCACGGCCAAGAACTTTGTATTAAAGAACTGCTTTTCATATCCAGACTCACAATCGCTATGATTTCTCTCTTTTGGAACTTGCACCGGTGAAAAAATAAACTGTTGTTGTAGGTGAGGAAGCGGATGAACCATCAGAGTCGAACTAACTGGCTTACTGGATCCGAGACATGTAAACGGATTCGACACCTCACAAGAATCTGATCCAGGCAGGGACAGACTGAGTGACGTCGGTGGAGCTGAAGACGAACTATCAATATGTTGATCCGAAGGTACAATGGATATGGGTCTCCGAAAGGGTTTGTAAACTTGCTGAGTGGGAGACAAAATAGGTAAGCTTGAATCGCTCAAGTCGGATCCAGATGGGCTTCCCGGGTTGGCAAACATAGCTGACACAACAGTTCCCGCACCGACACTGGCGGATCGCTTTAAGGGCTGCTGTCCGTGGGCATCGCCATCGGCCATAGCTGAACACTTGCGCTTGAGAGTGGAGTTCCAGTGGTTCTTAATGGCGTTATCCGTGCGACCATTGAGCAAGCGAGAGATGGTAGCCCACTTGTTACCAAACCTAGCGTGAGCTCTAATGATGGTATCGTCTTCTTCTGGAGTAAAAGGTCGGTGTTCAACCTCTGGAGAAAGCTGATTACACCACCGTAAACGGCAAGACTTACCGGATCTTCCAGGAATTGATTTGCTGATGAAAGACCAGTTTCTGGGACCATAGCTCTGGACGAGTCTCTGTAATGCTTCGTCTTCCTCGGGGCTCCATGGACCTTTTATCCGATCCGTAGCCATTGGTTGAGAGAAGATAACTATCTACTCTTCCGAGTTTAACAAAAGAGAAATTAAAAATACTAAAGAGATAATAATTAATTAATAAAAACAAAAACAAAGGAACATAAGATGAAAAATTGTAATTTCTCTGATAGGAAGAGGAAGCAAGGTGGTGGTGGAGGCGGTGCTTCACCTTCATCTGAGAGGAGTAAGTTCAAGGAATGAGAGGTCGTATATATCATAAGAGAGGAAGGATGACCTGTTTAACCGGTTGATGTGACCGGTCATAGCCGTTTCTGGGCAAGTCAGTTACTACTATACAGCTGTCAAACAGACACGCGTCTCTTCAATACCATATGATGGAATTATAATTGAATAAGTTTAACTTTATAAGTATAATGTATAATTTTAAAAAAATATCAACAGTAAGAAATATGTGATTGTTGGGATTAGGGTTGTTTACGGGGACGGAACATCTTCTCTTGTTTTTGTTTTATAATTTAAAATTTGTGTGGATGAAAACCTTTAAATAAAATATGAGATTTAATAAATATTTTAAATATAATTTTTTTTCTTTTTTCTTTTTATTATAAATATTTATAAAAACAGTAAGTTAATAATAAATATTTTATAATAAAAAATAAAATTTTAAATTAATAAATAATAAAAAATATTTATATGAAAGAAAAATAAATTATAATATATAATATTTTTATAGTAAATAATATTACTAAAATATTTTTACAAATTAGGTTGAAATAATTATTAGATAATTTTATAAAAAATTATTGATATTTTAATAAAATAAAAAATAAATTATAGATGAAATATAAAACATATAATAGATTAATTATAATTATGTTAATTTTAAATATAATTAAATTTATAAAAAATTATATATTTATTAAAAATATATATAGTGTTGAGTAACGGATAATTACTACTTTAACTTTTTTTCTCTCAAAGGTAAAAAGGATATTGACAAAATTAGGTGATAAATTGATAAAGTATAAAATTATATTATTTTTTAAAGAAAAATATTATACAAGTTTCTTACATTAAACCACGGATAATTTAGTTCCTTAAAAAAAAGAATATTATTTAATCTTTTAATTTTATAAAAGATACCAAGAAGAACAAAAAATAATTTTTATTAATATTTTGAATAAAATATTATTATTTTTTCAATACTTTATTTATTGATGAATAAGAATAAAATAAAAATGATTTTTTGTTATGATATTTATCATTAAATTATTAAATTATTAAGTTAATAGTAAAAAATAATTCATAAAAATTATTAAAATATTGAATAAATAATAAAATTTGTCTATCTTTTGATACATTTTACATAATGTAAAGTAATAAATGACTCCTTTCATAAAATAAGATACTACAAATAACTTAATAAAAGAGTCTTTTATAACACCCAATCTTATTTCTTTAATAGGTAAAATTAATCTTAAAAAACTAACATTTCGTTAATTATAATAATAACTCTATAAATGATTAAATTATAACATAATTTTTTTTTTTAAGATTTTTACCTCTCGCTTAATTTTTTATAGCCTAACTAATTAACAAACTAAATAAAGTAAAAAGAAATAGGCAAGTAAAAAAATAACAAAATATATATATATATATATATATATATATATGATGAATCATATATTTTCTCACTTTTTAGATTTTTTATACTTTTTTAATCATTTAATTTTATTATAATATTTTAATTTCAATAATATATTCATAATTTATAAAAATTAGAATATAAAATTTATAATAAAATTACCTTAAAAATCATATAATTCACTTTAATTCTTTAAAACATATTACATAAAAACATGATAAAAAACCATTGAAAATATTAGATGAGTACAAATTTTTTATATCACAAATGTTTTTGAGAAGAAGATTATATGCTTATCACATATTTTTTTATGTTACTTTTTTTATTTAAAAATATGACTATTTTTTTCTTATAAATTATAAAGCTTAATTTTTTTAAAATTAACTCGATTTTTTATATAAGTATAGGATATATAATGTATTACATTTAGAATTAAATTGTTATATAGAGATTGATTTATATATCAAATATAGATAACAAGTTAAAGAAGAGTGGGGCGAGAAATTATTTACGGGATTAATAAATAAATTTAATTAAAATATAAATCGATGAATGCATCAAATATTAATAAAGTTATTTTAAAAAATATGAACGCTACACGTAAATTTTAACATAAAATTTTATTCATATTAATGAAAAATATATATATTAAAATTAATAGAAAGAATGAAAAAATAAAATAAAATAAAAATATGAATTTTTTCTTAAGATCGTGTTACATAGCTTTCTTTCTTTCTTTTAACTATAGTGTGACATATATAAAATAATTTTAAAGATTCGAAAGTTATTAAATATCAATAAAATTTTCACAAGTCGCACGTTATAAATAAAATAAATGTTGTGGGCGGAAGCAATAAATAGCGGTATATGAATATATCAAAGTGATAAAATGAACACACAGAATTTACGTGGTTCGGCAATTTGCCTAAGTCCACGGGAGGCAACAGATATTATTTGAACTGAGTAGGAAATATACAGAATATAGATACAGATTTTCTCACTAATAATATCTCTCAAGTGTTTCCCCAAACTTATAGAAAACTCTCAAACTCACAAGTATTTTTTCTCTTTGAGTTTGCTTATGCTCTTTTTGATTTTTCTGATTTTTTTGCCTTGTTCTTCAATGCATGAACTCTTCCCTATTTATAGATGAAGCAAGACTCCCTTTTCCTAAATTGTGTCATAATTTAAGTCTTAAATTAGGCCACTAATTTCCTTAAATCATGCCACAAATTAGGCCACTAATTTCCCTAAATTATGCCACTAATTTCCCTAAATTATGCCACTAATTTGTTACTTTTAGAGCCAATATTCAACAATCTCCACCTTGGCGAAAAAGTTCATAACGCTGCCTCCAAATGCACCCTAGGCGCTCTAAGCTCGAGAGATGTTGATCAAGTTCAAGTTGTTGAAACTTGATCCTCGTAACCACCTTGTAAGCATATCCGCGGGGTTATCTGGCTCCGACTTTACGGAGTATAACATTTCCTTCATTAACGATTTCTCGAACAAAATGAAATCGAACATCGATATAACGGTTGGCGCGACCATGATGAACTTGGTTCTTTGCCAAACAAATGGCACTGACCGTCGCGTAAAACCCCACGTTCTTCCGAACAATACCCAAATCCTTAGTCAACCCGGCCATGCCTTCTTTAAATGCTTCTCGTATGCCCATATACTCTGCCTCGTAGTAGACAAAGCTGGACGATTGATGCAATGTTGATCTCCAACAACCGGTCCTCCCGCCATTGTGAACACATAACCACTTGTAGATCGACGCTTATCTGGGATCTCCAAAGATAGTCAAAATCCATATATCCAACTAGTTGTTTGCCTTCGATCTTGTCTCTTTCAAACTTCAAACCAATATCCACAGCATCTACCGTAGATGTCTACCCGTAGAATCCACTTCATCAAGCCACGGTGTCCTTCTTAACGGGATTACGCATGTACCGACTCACCATACTAACGGCTGGGAAATATCAAATGTCTGTGCAAACCATTGCATACATTCAAGGCACTAATCAAAGATTTGCATATGGAACACGTTCCATTTGCTTCTTCTCATCGGTGGTCTTGGGTGACATCAACGCTCAATTGAAAGTGAGGAGCGGTGTACTTCTTACCGGTTTGGTTTTTTCATCAATGTCAAACCTTTGTAAGTACTTTCTTCAGATCTCGAAATCTGTGTGTCAAACAGATGTGCTTGCGGAATCTCATCTCTTGTGATTTCCATCCCAAGAATTTTCTTAGCTTCTCCAAGATCTTTCATTTCAAATTTCGAACTCAACAGAGCTTTCAATGCCGATCTCCACCTTCGCTTTTAGATGCAATCAACATATCATCAACATATAAGAGCAAATAAATGAAGGTACCGTCTTGGAGCTTCCAAAGTATACACAAGGATCAAACCGAGCGTGTATATAACTGCCTATTAAAGTCAGCTTGTACCATTGTTTGTTGATCGCTTTCAAACCATAAATTGACTTGCTCACCATAAGCCCAATTCTCTCGTCCGAATTTTGAAGCCATCCGGTTGAGACATGTAGATTTCTTCGTTCAAAGTACCAATGGAGAAAAGCTATTTTGACATCGAGTTGAGCTAACTCGAGATCAAACTGCTACCAAAGTCAATAGTATCCGAATAGATGAATGCTTAACAACGAGAATACCCTCATTGTAGTCTATTCCTTCTTTCCGAGCATAGCCTTTTGCTACCAAATTAAGCTTTGTATCCGATATTGTCTTTACAGGAACACCTTCCTTGGCATGTAATCTTAATACCAATAGTTTTCTTTTCCTTTCGGGAAGTTGAACCAACTCCCAAGTCCATCGTGTAGAGACTTCATCTCTTCATCCATTGCCATCTTCCACTTCATACTATCAACTCTCTCGCACGGCCTTCCGTAGCGTGGACATCATCATCAATTACCGGAAGTGCGAATGCTACTCATGTACGTGTATCTGGTAGGCTTCCTAATCTCCCTTCACGGCCGAGTGGTGGCAATAGATTCAGGCTCGTCACGATTGATAGGTAGTGATGGTGAGAAAGCCTCCACCTCAATGAGATCTCTTCTTGATCATCAATTTCATCTTCACCACGATCGGTAGTCGGCAATCTTTCCTGGATCTTCCTGAGTCTCAAGCATCACCTAGAAGAGTATTTGGACTTTCATTCTCTTTCTCACGAATTTGTCTGTCTTAGCAAAACAGACTGCCGAATGTAACATCTCGGCTTAAGACGATCTTCTTGGATTCACCACACCAAAGTCGAAATCCTTTAACTCCTTCCTTAAAGCCCAAGAAAACAGCCTTTTTTGCTCTAGGATCCAGTTTGGATTCACTAACATGAAAATATGCTGGACATCCAAATATTCGCAATGAATCATAATCGTAAGCAGTTGTCCGAGACCATACCTCTTTAGGAGTTTTCCCATCTAATGCAATGCAAGAAGTCTGCTGGGACTATATGAGTTGTACAATGACAAAGCCTCGACCAAAATGTCTTGCTCAATTTGGATTGAGATAGATACATCGAAATTTCTCAACCAAAGTACGATTCATTCGTTCTGCAACTCCATTCTGTGGTGTGCGAGGAATCGAAAAATGTCCGATTATCCCTTCATCTTCGACAAACTTTAAAGGCGGATCCGATTTATACTCGCCACCATTATCGATCTGAGCCTTTTTTAATTTTCCCCTGCCTGTCTCGATTCTCGATCATTTTCTTCCATTTAAGAAAGATATCCGTAACTTCATCTTTGTGACTCATGTTGTATATCCGGACATATCTAGAGAAATCATCAATAAAAGTCACAACCAACACACTACCTCCAGTGAAGCATTATTTGAAGGTCCCCAAACATCCGTGTGAATATAATCAAGAGATCCCTTAGTACGATGAATGGCAAGGTGTCGAACTTGACTCTTGCTTGTTTTCCCCATTACACAATGCTCGCAGTAAATCAAACTTTCCAAGCCTTGGCACCTTTCAAAAGACCTTGTTTCATTAAGCCTTGCAAAGCTCTTTTCACCGACACGCCTTGGCGTGTGCCACAAAGTGAAGAATCATTTGTCTTTCTTCGTAACTACTTGAGATAGCTACTCTTCCCGTAATCGTACTCCCGTATCTAGGAAATACAAGTTCGCCTTTCGAGTACCCTCTTCATTGCTACAAATGCACCTCGTACAACTTTCAAGACTCCATTTTCCAATGTTACCTTGTAACTACGAGAATCTAGAACACCTAAAGAAATAAAGTTTTTCTTTAGGTCGAATATACCTTACATTTGTAAGTCGTCTCGATTGTACCCTTGTGCATCTTTAGTCGCATCGTTCCAATTCCTTTTGTCTCGACAGGCATTATCGCGCCCATAACCACAACTCTCCATCGAGCTCCTCAAAACTCAAAAACCAATGTCCGTTTGGACACATACATGATAAGAACATCCAGAATCGAGGATCCACTTATCCGAGTAAGGTTTTGATGATGAAACCGAAAGGCCGATTCTTCATCTTCATCGGCCTTCAGTGCAACATTTGCATTTGACTTGTCCTTGCTCTGGGCAATCTTTCTTCCAATGCCCTTTCTCGTGACAATGAGCACACTCATCCTTTGCGGGACGTCTCGGATGAATCTCCCCGGACTTCGATCCTGGATCGCCCCTATTATTTGATCCGCCGTATTTTTTGTTATTCGTCCTACCTACACGTTTCTGATCAATGCTTCGAGCTATGATCACGTTGATCCTTCTTCCCAGATTGCTATTTACCAAAGCATTTGAAACATCTACGAACTTAACCTCATCTTTTCCATATCACAGGGTCATGGTTAAATGCTCATAAATTTCTCAGGTAATGAATTCAAGAACAACAAAGCTTTATCTTCATCGATAATTTCAACATCTAAATTTGTGATCGGCCAAAATTTTATTGAAATTATCTAAGTGCTCAATCATAGTGAGTACCTTTCTTGTATTGGAAACGCGAAAAGTTTCTTCTTCAAGTAGAGTAGTCTATTCTCAATACTTTTCGTCATATACTTGTCCTCTAGTTTCTTCCAGAAGCTATGACCACATTCTCTTTCATGACAAAGTATTTCGATCTTTTCCCTAAGCACCAATTGTGCCACAAGCTTGCGCGGTTGACATAATTTCAATCTTCATTTGAATAATCTCCTGGCACAGTCTCCAAGGCTATATTAGATCCTTCTAAACAATAGATCTAATACTTCACATTGCCACATGCCAAAGTTATCGGTGCCGTCAATTTCTCCACCTCGAAATTTGCGTTGGACAACATAGTTCTTTGAGTAGAACAACTTGGTTTACGTAAATTCTAAGGTCAGCTTGTTCACCTTCTTCGATCTCTCTTTTATCCACCATAAGTACAAGCAGATAACAAAATTTTGCACTTACAACTTAAAATGTTGTTTTTCCAAATTTTATACCTTATTTGAAAAACTGAGTCAGCATGAATCCGAGAATGGTCCAATTAGCTAGAATAGATCCAATTCAGCTAAAACGGATGAAAAACGGACCAACTCGGTCAAGTATCACTAGTGACTGAAGTTGACTCATTCAACTCGGTGAGTTGACTCAAGCGGAACACTCGGCAGCTTCGGCGGCGATTCTGACTTCCGAGTTGAGCGATTCTTTCACCGTTGTGTTCGTCTCATCGAGAGCTTCGATTTGATATAATATCTTGCTATATTTGGCTTTGATACCAATTTGTCATGTGGCGGAAGCAATAAATAGCGGTGATATGAATATATCAAAGTGATAAAATGAACACACATAATTTACGTGCTTCTAATTGGCTTAGGTCCGTTTAAGCAGATATTATTTGAACCGAGTAGGAAATATACGAGAATATAGATACGATTTCCTCACTAATAATGTCTCTCAACTCAAGTTTCTAAACTTATGTATAACTCTCAAATTCTAGTATTTTTTCTCTTTCGAAGCCATGATGCTTCTCTTTGATTTTTCTGATTTTTTTGCCTTGTTCTTCAATGCATGAACTCTTCCCTATTTATAGATGAAGCAAGACTCCCTTTTCCTAAATTGTGCCATAATTTAAGCCTTAGATTAGGCCACTAATTTTCTTAAATCATGCCACAAATTAGGCCACTAATTTGTTACTTTTAGAGCCAATATTCAACAATAAAATCATTTTGTTGATGTTAATATAACATTTTAATTATTTAATTTTTAAAAATTAGATAAATTATGTATTATTTATACAAATTATGTGATTACAACGTTATAATAACATAAATAAAATAATTTAAAAAAATTATGATAATAAAAAAATAAGTGACTTGACGAAACGGTCACGTGCACATTTTTTTTTTAACTAATCAATAATTGAGACACTAACCGGTTTTAAGAATTTTCTTCCTTAATTAGCCTAGTTTCATTAATCAATATTCAAAAATTATAAACATGTATACGGGAATCACAGGACATGAAAGCTATTCACGAGTGAAAACTATAAAATTAGTTTGACCTAAATGAGTTGTTGCAATTAGAATAAATGGAAAAAATTCGAAAGCTAAAATTTTTCTACGAACGAAATTTATTTTAACACTTATAAAGCACATTTTGCTAATAAATAAAATCCTACTCTAAAAATTAGAAAGAAAAAAAATTGATATAATTTAAACATATGTTTAGTGGATAGAATTTCATTTTAAACTTTGCTTTAATGCTAAATATATATTTAACGTGAAAATCATATATTTAAAAAGAGTTTATATTTTTAGAATATAAAATAATGATACAAAAATAATTCAACTTTTTTTTAACAATGTAATATTTTGATGCTTTAAAAATAAAAATATTTTTATGATATTAACAAAATTTGTTTTATAAAATAAGGATACATATTTTTGAGATTGCTTATTGGTACGATAGTAATATTATCCGCCAAGAATAACACTAAGATTAATTATTATAAACTTTGCTTTAATGTTAAATATATATTTAATGTGAAAATCATATATTTAAAAGAGTTTATATTTTTAGAATATAAAATAATGATACAAAAATAATTCAAATTTTTTTTAACAATGTAATATTTTGATGTTTTTAAAAATAAAAATATTTTTATGATATTAACAAAAAAAAATTTAAAAATAAGGATACATATTTATGAGATTGCTTATTGGTACGATAATAATATTATCCGATAAGATTAACACTAAGATTAATTATTATTAGGAATCGTTGAAATGAAAATTTTATGTAATTTTATTATAAAAATATGATTATCATTTTATAACTCAAAAAACCTTTTTTAGAGAATTTTAAAAATAAAATTATTAATAAAATGAAACTACCTAATTTTTTAAACGAACTTAATTAAATGATTTTTTAAATGAAGTGATATGTCAGATTTTTTTAATAATGAAAATATATGACGTGGATATAAGAGATGTTATCATAAAAAATTTTAAAAGTGATATTTTTATCATTTTTTTTCAAAAATATATACTAATAAACATGGTTAAAAAAAATTTATTTTATTTATTTGGAGATTAATAATCAATTTTTAAAGATAAAAGATCCTTTTGAGACTTGTAGTTTGGTATGCATTTTATAAATACAGTTAATAGGCTATCAATAATATACATTATTTGATAATTATACTGCTTTATTTAATAATATCACTCAAAAAGATTGTGTTTACAATTTTACATAGTACAAAGAACAACATAGCTCAAACAATAGGCTAAGGAAAAGAGACTCCAATTTAGTTACTAACCGGAGACGAAGGAAACCCAAGAAGAAGAAAGCAAAGTTACCCAAAAGTCAAATTTAATTGAAAAGGTTGAGATAGATAGAATAGATATATTTTGGCATATAATATTATAAGAGTAAATAACGTGAATACTTTAAAATATAAGGTTAATTTAGGAGTAAAATATAAACTATATTAAAACTTTATATATGTTACTTATAGTTAAATACTTCAGGTAGTATTTTAATTGATGTTACGTTAAGGGTCAAAATCATGAATTTTTAGTGAGGCGTTGAAGTATAAGTTTTTCGTAACTTACTAACATGAATAAAAAATAAGTATAATTATAAAAAAAAAACTTCATAAATATTATATAACTTATTTACGTGTGAATCAAGAGACCATAAAAGTGAATCCGAAGAACAATATAATTTAACCCAAGTAATTCTTATCATATGAAGCCAATAAGTTAGTTGTTAGTGTCAAAAGCGACAAGAGAATTATTGACTAATGAAAGAAGATAGTTAGAGACTCGTAGTCATGACCATGACCGATGCATGAGAACATTGTTATTATCCTCAAAAGTGGACTGAATATGTTTTTTACTTTCAAATGGTTGATAGGTTATCAATTTTTATTCCTCATTTAATTATGTTTTATGTATATAAAATTAAAATAATTTTTATAAAATATTCAAAATATTAACATATGGATAATGATAAAAATATATCCAACTTTTGACATGATTTCATCATTATTCATACATTATAAACATAATTGTAATAATAAAAATATATATTATTAGACATATTTTATCATCATTTATATGTTTTAGATATAATTATAATAAAATAAATATTTTAGATATTTTTATAAATTATGAGGAGAATAAAACCTAATTAACTTTTATTTCTTAACCACCGTAGGCTTACATTCATAATCATATAATTAATTGGCTTTCAAACATAACAAACAAAGAAGTACATTTACATGTGAAGTCTAATGAAATAAAAATCCACGATAGATCGTTAACACCATTCACGCAATCATCTTTCCATAAAGATACCTCATGAGCTTTATAAGCTCAAAGAAGGAGAATTACATCCAATACCACTACAATAGTTTTTGTTCCCTCTCTTTATCAATCTTCTCTTGAATGTTTCTTTTACGATCTATCATGACAAGTTTAATACATACATGTCTCTATGGGAAAACAAGAAGTCTACTTTCATATGAATGACACGCCTTTCCTAACTACTCTCTGAGTAATGGTGAATGAATTAGATAGTGAGCAGCAGCAACCAATAATCATAAAAATGAATAATGAATGAATAAGAAAATCATTGTTTGTAAATAAAAAAAATGGTTAAAAATTATCTTAATATTGTCAAAAATAATACATAAATAAACAAATTAAGAATAAAATTATTTTATTAAAATTAAAAATATATAAATATAAATATAAATATATATATATATATATATTTTAGAATCTATGTTTATGTATCATATAATGTTCATAAGATAATTTTTTCGTTCATGTTATATTAGAGAATTACGAAAATTTATATAACATGATACAACAATCAAATAATAATAAATTTATATTATAATTTATTATTTTATGAATTTATTGGTGTTAAAAAAATTTACTCTAAATTGAAAATAAAAAAGTTTCTTTTCGTCGTTTATTTTTTTTCCCTTTCTGTCAGTTTTTTTTTTTTCTTTCAGTTGTTCTACTATTTAATATGTATAATAAGAGAAGAGAAACGGATGAATTATAATAAGAGGAGAAACGAAAAAGTTGGTCTGATTTTATTTTTTTAAACTATTTTTATATCTCTATCCTATCTTTTATTTGCTTTTACCTTATTTCATTTTATTTTTTTCTTTCGTTACCTTTTATATTTATTATCTCTGGCTAATATAATTGGATATAATTTTCATGTAATTCTATCTTTTATTCTTTTATTTTATATTTAATTTTGAGACATTGAAAACACTCTTAAATTTAGGTTGAGAGTGTTGGAACTTCATGCATAATTTTTGTACACATTCTTGATATACATCTATGCCTATTATTCAAATGAAGAGAGTGTTGTAAAAAAATGATTAGATCTTAATAATTTTTCGAAAATTAATTTACATTAAATGTTTGAAATGTTTAAATGAAAATATTTATACCATTGTCTAGGTATTAATTTCAAATTGTTTGGTTTGAGTTACATTTTTTATTTTGATTACAAAATAATAATTTCAAAAATATTTTATACATATTATTAAATTTTTTGGTAAGATGTATGCTCAATTTATATTCTGAGAGAATTTTTATGTCTAGATGTATATTTTTATGACCTAACACATCTTTTGTGAATGATCGGATATAATTACTTATAAACTTTCAATGATATTTTGAATTGGTTAGTTGATGTTTAGAATATCATTTATTGATTTGTGGAATAAATTTATCGAAAAATTAATTAATGATATTAGTTAAAAATGATATTTTTTGTGAGAAAATATTGTAGTAATTATACTCAATTTTTTATTTATATTGTTCTTGTATTATTTTTTGCAATTAAAAAAAGTGAAAAAAAAGAAGAAAAAAAAATAAAAAGAATATATTACTCAGTTTAATAAAGTTTATATTTTTTATATTTGAAGTTTTTATTGATTTTTAGTTCTTAGGAAGCAATTTTTCTCATTAAACTTTATTTATATTATGTTCTCATATAAAAAAGATTAAATTTTAAGAAGTCTACTCTCTTATACTTAGATCAATGTTTATTTATTTGTTTATTCTAAAAGATTACCAATCTCCAAGTGTTTCTATGTTTTCCAACTATACTACGCTACATCACGTGTAAAGTCGATTGACATGTAGAATCGATGCTACACGTGGACGTAGCGTCGGTTGACGTGATGAACCGATGCTATCTACGTAGCGTAGCATCGGTTGACATTTAGAACCGATGCTACGTTCACGTGTAGTATCGGTTCGATACTTCAACTGACGCTATGTTCTACGTGGATAGCGTTGGTTCTACACCGAACCGACTTTAAATTCATTATAAGTCGATTTTTTTTCAAAAACTAACTTTATATAACGACTTAAATACCATTTTTTATAGTAGTGTGCATAAAAAATTTTGAGAGTTGTAATTGAAATAATCTATATAACAATTGTAATCTTGAATTAACTTTTTGTTTGAATTACTTGATGATTTTTCAAGATTTTTATTTAAACTAATCATCATGTTTTTGTTTTCTTATTTACACTTGAAGTGATATGGATTAACAATAAACTATTGGGTTGTGATAATAACACATATATATATATATATATATATATTGATAATTATTAATAATAATTTATATTAATTATGATTATTTTATGATTGTAGAATCAACAAACTTAGTAAAAATATATCAAAGAAATCAAATTTATAATTTAGCCATATATTTTCATGAGATTTCATAAAGAGGTTTGTGAATATTTTTACCATAATTTTTGCTTATGTTATCCAAATGAGATCATTCAAATTGATATGAAAATATAAGATATTCATATACAATTTAATATTTCACAAAAAATATCCAAATTTGATTATTTTAAGCATAAAAGCAAGCTAAAATTTAAAATATATTTTGTTTAAATGTCTATTAGTATTTTTAATATATCTTTTTGTATAAAACTATAAATTAGATAATTTTTAAACATTTGAAAAGATAAGAGATTTATCTATTTTAAAAATAAATTATCTTTAAGGAAAAAAGATCTTAATATTATCAAAATTCAAAAAATCTTGGTACTCCAACAACATAAAAAGAACGGGGTATTCAATATTCCGAGATCATTAGAAAATTGTAAAAAAACTGTTACTTTTTTTAGAGTTAGAATTTATGAAAATAATTTATAAGTTAGGTTAAAGTTAGAACAAAATTAGAAATGGGCTTAATTGTGTAGTTTTTTATTCTTATAATTATTTTCTAGTTTACAATTTTATTTTAATAAATTATTTTATTAATCTTTTGTTATATTAAATATATTATATTCTTTATATTCATATCAATTTAGTCATGCTTTATTTACATGCAATTCTTAGTTTATAATTATTATATCTATCTTATAAGTTGATATTTTATTACGATATTATCATTTTGATATATTATCGATATTAGATAACTTATAATAATAAATTTTACTTGTTTGTAATGAAATTATTTTATCAAAACATTAGTTTATTGATCTTTAATTTTATATATTTTAATTATTTGTTATTATTTTTGATTGGGATGCAAAACAAATAATTAAATAATAAATAAGAATAAAATTTTATAATATTAAAATAAAATAATTAAGTGAATATTGAAATCTTTTTATTTATATTTTATTTTTTATTTTTCAATTATCATTTTTTATTTATTATTTAGTGATACTTTTTTGTTAATTTATTTATTTTATTATATAATCGATATTTAAAACTATATTATAACAACTATCAACCTAAAGATAGTAAGTTTAAACATACTTAATAATTCTATCATAATTTATATGATAAATAATAAAGATATGTGCATTAAAATTTATGTTATATGTATTGTTTAATATATATTTTAATTTATTAAAATTATATGTGTATCACCTATAGTATTCATTTATCAAATTACAAGTTTATATATATATATATCAACAAATTACATCGCCATCATAATTGCTAAGACTTCCGATGAAAGTCGTTGCGCGGAAAACAGCTGTCTTGGACTACTGATCATTTTTGACTTGCATGAGTACACACTTTCTGATACCGAATCCTGTCCTTTTGCCGTACTCTTCACGTGAAGTTGGTATGCACACGAGTGTCCCTCAAGTGAGTGAGCACCCTCTTCAATATTGATAAATATTAATTGAATTATTCTATTCTCATATATCTTAATTTTATAATTTTTTAAATAAATTTTATTAATTTTATTATCTAAACATATAATTAATTATGTTAAAAATTTAAAATTCTTTCTCTACTGTTTTCATGTTATTCTTTTACTCTTTCTCTTTCTTATTCCTTTTTATCTCTTTATTATTTTAATAATAAAAAATAAGAAAAAATCGAATAAATAAGAATAAAAATAGTATAAGAGGTGGGGAAAAGGGTAAAATTATTCGCGTTTTTTAGTTTTTTATTTTATCTTTAAAAAATTTTAATTTTTAAAAATTATAACTCAATTAATTATATTTTTAAATTTTATCTAAAAAATTATAAAATTATAATATATAAAAATTATAATTACAATAGAGTCATACTTATTAATATTAGTAAATAAAAATAATAATACTTTTATATTAAAATTTATAATTATTATGAAAATATTTTGTTAATAATAATTTTATTATAATATAATTAATATTTAAAATAAATAAATATATATATATTTTATTGTAATAATAATTTAAATTATTGTATAAATATCATCTTTTATTAAAATAACTAATAGTTCTTAAGTAGGAGAGTCCACTGTCGAAAGCTTGGGGGCCATTAATGCAACTTGAGCTTTCTTTATCAATCCGTTTGGATATGAACTATGTGCCTTTATTTGTGTCCTTTAATCTTTCATTTGACCGTTAATATATTAAAGTTTGTCTCCCATTTACATTGGTAAAACGTTTCTTGCAGTTATGTTATGGCGAAGATATTATCATATTATTATTTTTTATTTCATATAATATTTAATATAAATTTTAAAAATTAGTAAAAATATTCTTCTTTCTTTAATATTATTTTTATGTTAATTAAATAATTTTTAAAAATATTTTAATTAATTTTTAAAATTTACATTAAATATTAAATAAAGGTGAGAACTAACACAAAGTTGTGTAATAATAACTATATCTTTAATCATTATATTTAAAAATATATTTTAATATTATAATTTATTAATTTATATTTTTAATATCATTATTTATGAATATTTAATTCTAATATATTTCTTTTCAATTTTTTTATTTTACGATGTTTTTGAAAATCATATAAAGATAATTCTTATTTAATATAATAATTTAGGCAAGTATTTTACATTTAAAAATTTACTATCTATTGTGTATGAAATTGCTAGAATCATGATATGATTCATTGCTTCGAATTACATCATTTATTAAAGTAATAGAGATTGATATTTTGTGAAAAATAGGTACATTTCTTTAAAAAAAAGTTATGTAATCTAAAATAATTATGAAACTATATGCACTAATTTATTATAATAATAATATTAATAGTATAAAACTCAAAAAATTATTATATACAAAAATATAATTTTAAGAAAAATTAATCATTTGTATTGTTTATTCCATTTGTATTCTTTCAATACTTTATGATATGGATGAGCATAGTATAGAAACTCCCATCCAAATTTTATCATATTTTGAATTACTTTTAAAAAATTTCATTCACAATTCAAATATATCAATTTTTTAAATTGAATAAAGTTACATTGATGTTTAAATTTGTTTATGAATTATATATACGTAGTATTTAAATTTTAAATTAGTGTATATTTAGTCAAATTTATTATTTATAGTTATAATTAATAAAATCAAAAAATCAAAAAATATTTTGACAATCATTAAATATTACAAAAATTTAATATTTAATATTTATTTTTAAATTAAAATAATAATTTAATGTAATTGTAATATGTATAATATTTAAATATATTATATTATAAAATAAAATAAAACTTTTCATGAAAAAATATGAATAAAATTATAATTTTAATAATAATTTGGTTAGATCAGATCGTAATAAATTATAAAATATGTCAAAATAAATTTAATTTGAATCAAATAAAAGTTATCAATATATGAATATGAAAAATTAAATTGAATTTATTAATTTAAGTTATTAATAAAATTATTTGCTCACAATTTTTGTATGGTTATCGAATAATTAATGATGTAATAATTAAAAGTAATTAAACAAAATATAAATATAATATTTAAAAAAACACAACAACATAATATCTTATCAAAATAATTAAAATTAAAATTAATATTACTTACTCATAAGTTAATATATAATTTCCCTTGACGTCAATTAGGTCAAGTTTACTCAGTTTAAATTAAAAATTATTTATATTTAACATAAAACTTAAATTATTTTTAAAAATTGGGAAACTAACTTATTAACATTTTATAAAATATATATTTTTTAATTAAGGACATAAATGATAATACATATATTTTTGAGAAAAAAATCATAAAAATTCAATTATGTCAATAGTGTTATTTAGTCATTTACAATTGAAATGATGTATTTAGACAGTTTAATTTTTAAAAATAAATTAATTAAAAATAAATTATATTATTTCAATAATTATTTTATTAAATAATTTTTATTCCTATTAAGTTAGTAAAATAAAAATAAAACAAGACACCTTATAAATGGTAAAATGATAACTAATATAAAATAATTTAATATTTGTAGGGTTACTATTTTGTTAAATTTCATATAAAGTGTTATTTAAATTTGTAACATATAATTAATATGGAATGTTATACTATTAATATGAAGATTTTACATAAATTTTAAATAAAAAATTACGAGCTTAATATATTTACAAATATTAAAATAATTTTAAATATATTAAGATAAAATATATTAAAAAATATTTTAATATTTCTTGATTGTTAATATTTTGTTTTCATATTTTATATATTTTTTAAGTTTTTAAAAATATATATTAATAATTATTTGAATATTATTACTTTTAATTTTTTTTCTTAAAATGAATATAAAATATTATTAAAGTTATAACATGTAAATAATATGAAAAGTTATATGAGGATTTTACATAAATTTTAAATAAAACCTCAAAGTGTGTTTATATAGAATTACAAAAAAACAATTAAAAAAAATGGAAATATTAATATTTATGATATTTTTCTCATGTTTGACAAAAAATGGAAAAACAAAAAATAACATTTTTTATATTTATCTCTTACATTTTTCCCATTAAAAAAAATATAACGCATCATTTTATTTTGAAAGTTGTCAAATTAGATGATATTTAAATTGAACTATATTAATTTAACTTATTTAATGCTGGACGCCATCTAATTAGATCACGTTAAATATTATTGGAGTATTATTTTTGTTTTTTAAGTTTTAGAAATATTATTTTTTATAATTTCTCAAGAACATTTTATTGAAATCAATTTTTGCGAAGATAAAAATCAAGATGGATGTGTATTCTAAATTGTTGGGAAAATCAGATAAATTTTTCTTATTCTAAGTAGTTACTATTTACTTATTATTTAAATGAATAAAATTTAAACTAGTCTGACAAAATAATACTATTAGAAATATAATGTTAAAAGATGACTAAAACATTTATTAATGTAGAAAAATAAAAACACTATAAAGTTAATGAGGTTCGATATAAATGTTACCTATGTACTTAAGCATCGTTGACATATCTCCAAATGAATTAACTCCAAAACTTTAACTAATTGAGCAAAATTGAACTAATCAATTACTCTTATAAAGGAGAAAAGATTTACAATTTTTTTAATATTTTAGAAGTGAAGGAATTGACTTTATTTATAGTCTAAAATAAAACACTCACCTTCATTTCTAATTAATGTAAAACTTTTTCAATTTGTTCACTAAGGAACTAAACAACATAAATAAATGAAAAGAGAAATATTTGTTAGAATAAACACCAAATAAAAAATAAAAATAAAGGATAGTTAAAGTATGTTACCTTTGATAAAAATGGACTTTAGTTTCATGATTATTAAAGAGAGTAGTAAAAGTTTGTTATCATTTTCAGAATACACACCTAAATCTATTTGAAATTTTTCGATCAAATTTTCAAAAGATAAATTTATATTTTGTAAAAGCTTAATTTTATTTTATTAAAAATAAATAATTTATATTTTAAAATAATAAGTAAATCAAAATAAATATCAAAGGATATAATTAAGTGTTGCATAAATAGAGATATATCATAAGTAATAAATAGAAGTCTCAGATTGACTTAGGGTCAAAATAAGGTTAGAAATTCCTTTATATTTGAAAACTTAGAACTAGACCTTCAAACAAGGAATGATCATTCCAGAGTCTTACACTGGAGTGAGAATGACTCGTTTTCTAAAATCATATAGCAACATTTGCGACGAATACCTTATATTACGTGTCAATGAAACCTTACATAGGAGTGGAAATTACACCTTTCCCATAACCATGCGGCTATGTTCTTGATAAAAGACTTAAGATGCATTACGTCGTAGACCATCTCAACATGGAATGGTAGGATCACCTACCTAGAACCCAACAGTGATTAAGTCTTAACAAAAATTAGGCATAATTTTTTCTAAAAAGTCTCACAAGGGAAGTGCAAAATTGATCGAGACCCAACGATGACAACAATATTGTTAAGGAAGTCTACAACCACCTACCTATAACCCAATGATAATAAAAATATTTTCTGGAAAGTGCAACATTGCATACGTAGCCCCCCCAGTAATGATAATAGTCTCGTTAGAAAAGTGTACATCTATCTATCTATTTATCTAGAACTCAACAGTAAACATGTCTTAATAGACTAAGACACGTATTATCAATAAATCTTGTGTGAAATACAAATCGCGAAAGAATATTCTTTGGCACACACAACAATGTTGGTCCAAGGTAAAGACATTGAGATACTTTAGAAAGTATATTGCAGATAGAGGTACCATCTCTTTCGTACTTGGCAACTTACCTCTGGATACTCGAAACCCACATCTGACCAATTGGATCGTGTGGTATCATCATAACTTTAAAACTTATGTAGCGTCATTTAGATTACACAACTCCAAGTGAGGAGGTAGAAGATCATAGTCATTCCAAGCTAGAATCCACACTACATTTTTTTTTGCCACACTCAGGAAGCATGCCAAGTAAGAGAGTTGGAAGACTAGGTTGATCTACAGATTATAACCTCCGGTGTCGACCATCCAACCCTTAGAAAACTTTGGAGAAAAAGCAGGCAAAAGAAATTTCAAAGCTTGAGAAAACCTCGGGAGCACCACTCAACAATTTGAATTTTTTTAATCTTTGAATGGAAAAATAGAAGTCAAAAAATAACACATCAGGGAAGTAGAGAAACGAGCGTCAGAGTTCGGATTTTCGGTCACCGTGTGAGCACATCGCACTGACAAAATAAGCACTACCAGCCACCATGCCTATAAGTCACCACCGATTAGCACCAGTTTGCCAGCGCTATAGCCAACCAGCCCTCAGCTTTCGATTGGCCAGCTGCATAGCTGATCAGTAAGCCAACGAGCTAGTCGGTAAGCTAATCTGCCACAGTTTAACCAACTGATCAACCGTCGCCAATCCTACCCTGGTCCACATGTCTTTGGTGCCATCACGTACTACCTTCGACTGGTTCTGCCTTGTCCACCGTCTGTTCCACTGGGTTCTTTTGAAACCTTTTAGGTCCGTACCAACTGTGATGGTGTGAACACTGTAAGCCACTAAGGTTGCTCCAGTAGTGGCTGCACCTTATTCTTCGAAAAACTTACAAAAGTTGTTGTGTTTCCAAAGCAACCTCAGAATTACCAACTCATCAACTTGGCCCAAAGCTTCATCAGAATGCTACTTCAAGTTGCATAACAATATGTAAAGTGTTGGTTCAACCTTGAAAGTCGTCAAATAAATAAGTGCCATGTTTTGCTCCTTAATTTGCTCCTTAAATTAAGGAGTTTTATAACAACAATCTCCAACAATACATATGACAAATAAACAGTGCTAAACCAAAAATAAATACAAGTAATTAAGGAGTTCAAAATGCCAAGAAAATAGTGAAGAAAATGCGTAGTCTTATTTATTAATAAATGAATAAAATGATTTTAGAGCTTCAAGTTAAATATAGAGCGAGTACACTTTAGCATAGAAATAATAATAAATTAATTAATTAACTACAGGCAAGTCTAAAAGAAAAACTAACAAATTCTTAAGGCATTTGAAGCTCACCCTCAGTGGCATCATCTGTGATCACCACAGTAATGGAGTACGCATCCTAAGTCTCGCAAGTCGATTGGAACAAGGGCTCTATTGTGCTTTGAACTTCCACAGGAACTTGGGGCACAACCTTAGCCAAGATCTCTCCTTTCTCAACATCTGAACCATCATCATACACATCATGCTCAACTGTAACCTCTGAAAAGTTTGGAAGATGACAAAGTGAGAGGACGACCTTGGGATACACTTTCTTAGCCCTATTATTATCAAACCCAAATTCATGGGCCGAAGTCATACCTGTGTCAGCTAAGAAGTCTTTAGAGTCAATATAATTATTCACAACATTCTCAGTTGCTAGTTTAAACTGGGATACCAGTCTATGGTTCTCAACTTCCAAGTTCTCACAATGAGATTACTCCTGAGACCAACTCTCATGCAACTGTTTCTTTAGAGCCTCATCAGCTTCTAAGAATTTCTTAGAAGCCTCCAAATTGTGTTCAGCCTCTCTATGGCATCACCGAGTTGTCACTTCTCTTCCTAGCCTTGATGCAGTAGATTTATGACTTTGTCCTTCTCCCATATCGTATGTCTCACCACAACTTATAGAGGCTGAAGGCATGCTCAAACCTCATTATAAAAGTTGTCAGCAACATCTTTGAGCCTCTTGGACTTCTTTCAAGATGATCTGTCTAACCGTCTTCTGGTTCAAAATCGATTGGGGTAGGAGTTGAAATAGAAGATGGTGTCTCTGGAGAACTTCTAATTGGTGTAACCCTATCATGACTACATCCTCAGTTGCGCACAGGACTTTGGCAATGTTGGGTGCTGCAACTGTCGTGGTCATTTCATTCTGACGAGTTGTTGCTTGGCACGCTCTTTTCCTTCCACTTGCTTGAGTTCCTGAGCCACTCGCTAAGTATTGAGAAAGATACCAGAAGGAATTAGAAGATGGATTCTACTTGGAAGCAAGGGGTAGCAAAGACATGTCTACAAAGAAAACCAGGGGCCTAAACAAAGAAAAGCAAGAAAATATTACGAGTGTATTAATGGTCACCAACAACGTACCTCTAGCAGAGGAGCGTTCAAAGTCCTAGGAATTGAAGAAGAGGGGTGCAGTCCCCAGTAGGCAACATTCTTTGCGATTGTCAACTGCTCACAGTGGTAATCAGTAAGAGAAAAGGAGTAAAGATCCTGAATATAGTGTGTCTTCTTCGGAGATGGCTTAAGGCGTTTCCAGTGAACTACAAAAGTACGTTAAAGACATCAATAAAAGAGAATGCAAAAAAGCTAAATCATAAGTGAAGAACACAAAAAGCTTGCTACTAGGAACAAACTAAGTGGGGGTGGAACCAATTTTAAGGCAAATCACATTGTAGGTATCGACTGTAATAAACCAAAACAAACGCCAACCCTTATTTAACTCTGGCAACTCCTTAATAATATTATGGTTACCATAGGGTTTTCACTCACAACATGTCTCTAACGATCATTTACACATAATATAGATACACGAACTCCTCTATGGTCATTTCTTTATCATGCTCTCGCTATAAAATGTAATAAGAGACTAGAAATACCAGCTTCTTAGATAACAAAGACATCTTTGCTATGACACAATTGGGCTTTTATACCCAAGTGAATTAGCTAGAATACTTGGCCTGCCATAGATAATTTAAAAGGCCTAAGAGACTATATTGGAGGAAATTTTTACCATGTATCTGTGTCAACCTCTAATTGGTCCATATCATCTTTAATTTGTCAAAAGGGATACAGTTAGGGCACACTAAGACTGTACAACTAACATATATGTTTAAATTTTAACAAAAAAAAAATATTATTATATATTAAATGATTTAAATATATTTTTTAGAAGTTTATCTCTATCATTCAACCCTTATAAATAACCTTATAATATAGTTATAAGTTATACTTTCTTTAATTTTTTGTATTATTTTAGTTAAATCTCTCTCAAAAACTTACTTATGTTTCAGAGTAAATTTTATAGTCTAGTAGATTTGTGATAAAACAGATATGATTTTGATAGAAATAAATCACAATTATCTCTATCAATCAATATTTCTGTTCCAACTGCTTATTATTGTCATTACCTTCACAATTACTTGGTTTGACACACAAACCTAATTTTCCTCCATAGTTAACACTACTTAATGTTGTGTGATTAGTAATTGAGTTGTTTATGTTAACCATTTGGCCATAAACAAATCCATTAAACAATAAAATAGATACAATTTTGATAGAAATAAAATCACAAATATCTCTATCAGTTGGGACATTGTTCAAATTCTTTATTATTATCCTTACCTTTGCAATGACTTGTTCTAATACACGAACCTAATTTTTCTCCAAAGTTAACAATACTCAATGTAGTGTGATTAAAATAATCGTGGAAACTATCCTCATTCACAACCCATCAACAACCATTATTGGAAAAACATTCAACCACATACTACAAATAGTCAATATGAGAAATATATTCAATCATATACCTCACACAACCAACGATTGAAAAACACAATCAAAATTACCCAACTAATTCTCACAAAGTTGTTGTCACATATATCGTAAAATAGTCAAGAGCTCTCAACACCCAAGGACACTGTTTCATCCATATACATAACAAAAATATTGAAATACACCAAAGTAATTTGTGTGTGATACAAAAGTAATTTTTAGAGAATTTTTTTGTAGAATTTCAATGCATAAAAGATGGTTAAGAAGAGCCAAAAGAGAGGATATTTATAGAAGAAACAACCACTAACGACTAGGGTTGTTCATTGGATCGAAACCGTTGATTTTATACTCATCTGATCCATAAACTATTCGGATGACATCCGATCAATCCGACCAATAAACTTAATTAACTTTATTTTTTGCATATTTAAATATTTTTTTTAAAATTTCACATAAATCATAACATAAAATTATTTGACTTAAAAAACATTAAAAAATCAAATAAATATATATTAATTATATATATATATATATATATTTAATTAATTTCGGTCGGATCAGATGAATCGTAGTGAAATCTGTCATCCGATCCACACTTAACAGATGAGAATTTTTTCCATCTAATCCGACAATCGGATTGGATCGAATCGGATGAAAAATCAACGGATCGAATCAAATTGATCGAATGATCGTATTTTTTACACACCCCTACTAACGACCACCCTTGTCAAGGTGCTAAAAGTTCTAATTTTTCAATTCAAAAATAATCGAGTAATTTTCATAAATGCTAACATCCGAAACAATATGAAAACCATCACTTATAACCTATTATGCATACTAAGAAACCAACCTTCTAGTGTGTGCATAACATGTTTTCAATAACAATGTACTTAACAATATAAGTATATGTATTATTGATCTGTAATAACTAACCTTATACAGAAAAAAAAACAAAAACACTAAGTAAAATAAAAATACATCATATTTCGTACATAAGAAGTCAACATAAACACAAAAGACTACATAACTTACGATCTAAATCTTGTAATGTGTTGTTTGTTTGGTAAAAGTGTTTTTGAATATAAATTTTGAAAAATGTTCAATATGTACCATTATTTTTTAAAAAATGCCTCAATAATGTGGGTTTTTCTTGTTTCATAAATTTTTTATTCAAATATAAACTAAATAATATGTTAAAAATGATTTTTGAATTTGATAATAGACACAAATTCAAAGTTTAAAAAAATTCAAATGTAACACAAAAATGCAAATAATTTTGATATGATATCTTTATTTTTAACATATTTGAAGGGAATTTTAACATATTTTAATTTAAAATTGTCCAAAAACTTAAATTTTAACATAAAAAATATTTACAAATTAAAAATATGCATACTTAATATATTTTATTTTATTTTTTTCATAAATATTAAAGTATTAAACTATAAATGTTATTTATCTATATATTTATGCAAAAAAAAACATAAGATTGAAAAAATGATATATTTATAATTTTGGGTATCTATCGAAACAAATTTTAAATAAAAAATAAAAAATAACTAAATATAAAAATAAATAAAAATTTACCACCCAAAATCGTATATATTTGATTATTAGTTGCATTTATTCAAATTTGTATAAAATTTTTACATCTTACGTTAATCATATTTGTTTAAATTGATTTACTTTAATTAACTATTATATTTTTAACATTTTAATTATTTTATTTTTTGAATTTTTTTTGAATAAAAAGTGTAAATTATATCGAATTAAATTTTACTAATAAAGACACCAGTAGATTTTTGTAGAGTTAATTATATAAAAAAATGAAAAAAATAAAAATAAAAAATAAAATAAATAAAATAACTAAAATAAGTCTAAAATTATTAAAATATTTATAATATACTTAAAATATAACAATTTAAGTAAAATTGTCTAATCATATGCACATTTTTCTCTGTGTAATGCTATCATGGCTTGTCGTGTTGAAAGCGTTTCTAAATTTGTAAAGCCAAATGTCAATCAGCATCTTCACCACAAAGCGAACCTCTACTCCAACAATCTTAGCCAACATTAATAAGCTGACTGAAGAAGCTTCTTGATTTCTTTCTGAAACTGGCTTGAAAATTTACCTTTTCAATTGGGTAAGATATCGTATTGGTATCTTATTTTACAAAATTTATGTAAATTAATTTCTTAAATTATAAAAAAAAAATTATTTTATAAAAAATATTAAAAAATAATAATTTTTTTCTATTTATTCAATATTTTAATAACTTTATAATAAAAATATCTATTCATTAAATTTTTTAATAGTTTTTATAATAAAATATAATAGGAAAAAATCATTCTTATGATTCTTTTTATTACCAAAAAATTAAATATTAAGAAAATAATATTATTTTATTTTTTATATAAAAATAAAGGATAAAATGATAAGAGATTATATGATCTCTTAGACTTAATATAAAGAACGTATATGGCATTTTTCTCATTTCAATGTAGGGGTGGTTGTGAAACTTGTGCGAGAATGCTCGATGGGCTAGACTCAGATTAGCTTTTAGTGGATTGGGTCACAAGCCCATCAAGATTAGAGAGGCTCTGGTTCTTCTTTGGTATACGTATACTATGCTTACTAAATTACCCTACATTTCATATAAAATGGCCTTGTTAAAGTGTGTAATGTGGGCTCACTAAATAAATATCTGGGCTGGTTTAGAAGCAACCGTATCTATATATACATTTAATTGGCTCTATTTTTACGTTGGATTGAGTTCAAGTCTCAAGTTTCAACCTATTTGTGAATGCATTGACCAGGTTTGTATATATTCACTGAAAGTTGTAATTTGATAGAAATTCGATTCGTAGTTGATAGATTAGTTATGCTTATTACTCTCTTAATTTTTATTTAGAATTAAAATGTTGAGTTTAATGAATTTTTGTGTATTTAATTTACATCGGGTTAAAAATGCTAATGATTCGAGAATAGAAGTCTATGCGTGACAGATATATATGCAGTAGCTTTGGTGGAATAAACCTGAAATTTTGTGACGATGGATGCTCAGTTCGGTTGTGTTAGAATGGGCTTTGAACTCACTTTGGGTCTTCGGCAAAACCCAATCAGTTAGGGCTCAGGCTTTGGGTTTGTTATTTTGATCATGCTTTGCCCTATCAATTCACTACTATAAGATATTGAATTTGCTCTAATTCTGTTATTTGTAGTTGGGTCATGGTTGTGATAAGAATAATGCTATATGACACACGTGATTTGATGTTAAATTGGAACCCTTAAATGTTAAAGTAATTATTTTGCTAGTTATAGGGTGATGATGTATCATCAAGTTATTATAAAATGTATTTTCCTCGTAACAATTATATATTTGTTTTGCTTTTATTTGTTGGCAAATATTGGCACTTGATTCCTTGCATCAAAATGGTCTTCGGTACGTGATTTATGTATTTACTTGAGTTAATTATTTCGTACTTAAAAATAGTCAATTTTATATTTAATAGCTTCAAAGTTTAAGAAATAAGTGAAATTTATATTTACGAAATATTTAGTATTCGAAATGAGAAAATTTGTAAATTTTATTTCATGAAAAAATTAAATTTTTTATCCACAAAATAATAAATTTCTTACATTAATTTTGAAATACTTAATTTTATAATCTACAAATTTTTAGGCTTCAAACTTCTCTATTATCTTAAATTTAAATTTAAATTTTATCTTTATAATATTTTATTTATTTAATAATAAAATAAATTTTAGTATTTTTAAAAAAATGGTAAAAATATTAAAATCTATAACAAATTAAAAGTGCTCGATCGTTTATGACCAAAGGAAAGTCAAATGATGCCCGCCTGTTTGCTTTTGTATTTGTTTTTAGTAATATATTTAATGATTATAAAAATTCAGTATGTTCCTGCCTATATCATTTGTTTATATTATTTATTTTTTAGGGACCCTATACTATTGAAATTATGTAGGATTCAAAGAATATTTTTGAGAGTTTTGCTTGCCATGATACCTAATTAGGTTTTCAAGAACAAAATCCATAATATTTCTACACTTATTTTTAATAATTATATTCTTGAATCTTATAGCTTTGGCTTTGTCAACTACTAAATAAATAGTTGCGTTTCAACTTCTTCACCCAAATACCATTGAATGATTTTGGTTTAAATATCCACGACGTTATCATATCAATCCCTTATGATAAATAATCATTTGATATTGAAGTGTCATAATTAAATTTAATGAATTTTTTTAGGAGTGCAGTACAAATACAAATAGTATTAATCATCTACATGGTCAGGATCTTTATTTGAATGCACATTTACAGTTGATTTCAACTCTAGAAATGATCCTCTTAGTCCTATAGAACTCGAAAATTAGGAGATTCAAATTTTAAATATCAAATTATTTCTTTATCTTTTTAATATATATACATAATTAATGTTATTAAAAATTTAAGTCTAATTTTAAAATTAAAAATCATTTTTAATTTAAAAAATTGTACAATTTTATAAATAATATTATTACATAATTCTTAATTAACGTAAAACTTAACGAACTTAATGGGTCACATCTATAATGCTGTTAGCTTTTGTATACTTCTCAAATCGTAATGTTTTTAAGTGGAGAAGAAACTTGGAAACATGTTTAAAGAATCAATCAATTCGTGCAAGTGACATTTATCACATGTAAATATGGAAATGCGTAAAGGAATCAATCAACTACTTTCTGTTTTATTAACATTTGTCGTAAAACTTAAAATTTGCAATTTGTAACTAATTAAAAGTGTGCATTATAACAAAAAAAGAAAGTCAAATGGTACCCGCTATTCCTCCTTTTGTATGTGTTTAATTTTAATTATATTACATAGCTTCATATATATATATATATATATATAATTTTATATTTAATGTTATAAAAAACATATAATTTTTATTATCTCGATTAAAAATCTTTTCAATTGATTCAAATAATGTCTAAATTAAATTTTAATCAATAAAATACAAATATATATAATTTAGAATTTTTTCAAAATATTATTCTTTTCATAATATAAACACTCAATAAATACACTATATATGAATTGCATTGATTTTTTTCTTAAGCGGAAGAAAGAAATATTGAAACATGTTAAAAGAATCAATCGACTTGAGAATGCTATTTTGTCAAATGTAAGGGGACGTTTGGCATTTTTATTAGACGAGCTTGAACCTCATAAAACATTGAAGGTTACGACTACAAATTACAATTAAAGAACATGCCTATTGCCTATATGCCTATAGACAGATCAGTCCAATAACACTTGTTTTTGTGACCCCATCCCACCCACATAAACAAAAAAGAAAGCGCACTAATCCCAAATACCAACTTCCATAAACCCATCCTCGGTAGCACAAGCCCTAAACATCCCTGTCGTATTAAACCCACAAGCCACCTCCCCTTTGCTTGACACTGCTATGAGCCCAGCTTTACCATCATCAAGCCGATTCCTAATCACAAAGTCCACAGCATCTTGGAGGCCCAAGTCCTTGTATTCCATCACAGCTCCTACTTCACGCGCCAGAGTTCCGCGTATGATGGCTTCACCTTCACCTGTGCATGACACCCCACACAAATTACACGCGTAGGTGCCGGCACCAATCAACGGCGAGTCGCCAATGCGTCCACTCCTCTTGTTGATGAGCCCACCTGTTGATGTGGCGGCTGCACACCTTCCCTGGCTATCCACTACGACGCACCCCACTGTCTCCGGTGCGTACACGCTTATTGGTAGGCCGTTCATCATAATTGGACTTTCCACTCTAGCACTACATGTTTCCAATCCAACGCTTGGAACTCTGTAGTCAAACTGTAAAATACCATAAAGTAAAAATGATATTAGTTAAAGATGTCCCACTTCGGAAATTATCATGAAATTAATAATGGCATTATGAACAAAAAAAATAAACGGACCAGAATGGTGTTAGCTTCTTGGGCCAGCTTAAGCATGCCCACATTTTCTTCTGTAATGAAGTAGTCATTGTCAACTATCTCAGCGCCCTGTTAAACCAAAAACACCGTAAAAACACAGGTTAAATTAGGCCAGAGTACTCTTTAATGTTGCATTCTGCATTCTGTAGAATTTGAGATGTCATAATATTGAATTTTTTTTTAAAATAATTAATTAATTTGAGATGAATAGAAAAGGTAATTTAATTATTTGATATCAATTACTATTAATTATGTAACCAACGCATAAAATTTTTTAAATCTTAATTAATGTTAGATTAGTATCCACGTCATAATAAGGAATCGGAGGGAGAGAGACGTGGGAAACCAGAGAACGTGGTTCTGTACACGTGGCAGTAATATTCTACACGTGACATGAAGTTGGAAAAACGTAGAAATATAAGTGTAAAATGTTTAGGTCTTGTAATTTCGGCAGAGCCAAGAGATGATGAAACGCCGTGAATCGGTGAGGAAAACAGTACCTGTTGCCGTGCGAACTCTTCAGCACCATTGAAAGCAAGATAGGAATGAGGAGACTTGTCCATCACAAGTCGTGCCAGTGAAATTGGGTTCTTCACGGTTGTGACTCCCGATACGGAGCCGCATCTTCTTTTTGGTCCGTCCATGATGCTTGCCTCCATCTCGACCGTTCCTTTCTCGGTTAGTACTGATCCACGACCTGAATTGAAAACTGGATCGGTTTCCAGTTCTCTCACCTGTTTCAAACAGAAACAAAAGAGACCCTTAATAATGAGAACCAAAAAAAAACAGGGAAATGCAATCTAAATCTTGTAATGTGTTGTTTGTTTAGTAAAAAATGACAAAATAAAGAGCATGCAATCAGTGCCGCTTCGCCTTAAAATCATAATATAATGGGGACAACATAACATGCAGAAACAGATATGACTAAAAACTATTGAAAAAGTTAAATATTTATAATTTTTGTTATGGCTTGTTTGGTTTCAAATAAAAAGAAGAAGAAGAAAAAACGATTTCAGTCGAGTTGGATCAAAGTGACGTGAGGTAGAGGGGAGACGTACAATGAGTTCAACAACATCAATGGCAGACATATTAGCACGAAGGGCAGAGACACCGAGATCGAGGCAGCCAGAGAGGACTTGTTTGGCTTGCTCTTGGCGTTCGACAGGCAGTTTGGGGTCGACACCAGCCCCACCGTGGAGTGCGATAGCCCATCTGCCCATAATCGCCTTCGTTTTTGTTGATTGACTAGGATTGGGAATGTAATTGGGATGGCTCTTTGAAGCTCTCTTTGAGACTCAGACGTTGTGTGCGCCTGTGGGGGGTGAGGTGGCTTTCTCAGTATCTTATGTGGTTCTGTATATAGGGGAAGGAAGGCTACGGCTACGAAATACGGGGTTGGTGCCGATTAAATAGGCAAAGCTCGGACTCCAACTTATTTCCAAAGGCGGATTTCAAAACAATAATAAACTGAGTATCTTTCAGATATTCAGCGTAAAAATTCAATCTCTGCCACGGTTATTTTTACATAATTAAGCTATTTACATTTTTTATTTTTACTGTACTTAAAAATGATATAATTTTATATCGTAATAAAAATATGTGTTTTATATTTTTAAATATATAAAATACATGTCTTTTTATGTTTTATAAAAATTAAGAAACTTAATAAAATAATTATTTTAGCACTCATATGATCATTTAAAGAGAATTTTTCAGTAATATGTAGTCCTTAATTTTATTTATCATAATTTATAATATTAACTCAATTAGTATTCATTTAAATATAAATTGATAAAAGTAAATTATATTATTTTAATAATAATTATATATTTTATTAATTTTAATTATATCAAAATATATAACAAAAATCCTAAAAAATAAAGTATAAAGATAATATTAAAAAAATGATAGGATAGAAAGACGATGCAAGTATAGAGACATGTGTATATACATAATATACGGGGCTGATAAATGTCCTACTTTTTACACTTTATTATTTCATTAATTGAAATTTAGAATAAATTAGAGAGAAAATAATTTATTTTAAATCTTGTACTGTTTTTTTTAAGTAACAATTATTTATTATTAGAATATATTTATCACATTATATGTAATATTAACTATTTAAAGTGATTTTAAGCCTTATTTAATATTATAATAAAAATTAATTATATATATTATCTGTATTATAAATAAAAAATTTAATTATCAATTATATAAATGTAATCTATTAAAAAACTATTTTATAATATATATCTCTAATTTTAATCAAATAATATACAAATATTTATTAAAATTTAATATTATATATGTAAAAAATTTAAAATAATATATATTACATTAATAATAATATTATTTTGACTCGTCATAATTATTTAAGTAACTTAAGTAAATGAATTTTTATTAAAAATAAATAAATAATTATAATCCATCAATATTTTTTTTATATTTTAACTCAATAAGAATAAAAATTAAAATAATTAATTATAAAAATATAATTATTTATAATATAAATAATATTGTGTAAAAAATATATTATTATCAATATTTTAATTACTAATTGTTTATTATTTAATTGATAAAGAATAAAAAATTTAAATAAATGATATAATAAATAATAACAACTGTATTTAATTTCAAAAATTATGTGAGTAAATTTTTTTTGAAAATTTATAAGACTACTAAAATAAATAAATAAATAAATAAAATAAAAAATATTTTGAAATATATACTATCTTGTTTAAAAACACTACTAAAAATTTAGAAAAATAGGAGCGTGGAGTGAGGACTTACTAGTATTTTTTTATTGTGTATATTTTGATAAAAAAATTTAAAAATTATTTATGTTTTGAAATAATTTTTATTTAGTGTCATTAATATTTTAAAATTATAGTTTTCTTTAAGTACCTATTTATCAAATTTAATATTTTTTAGTATTATTATTTTTTGTCATTTACCATTAAAAGGATTAAAAGATAAATTTATAAGCATTATAAATACTAAATCAAAATAACTCAAAAAGATATGATCAATTTCTATAAGTTTTGTAAAAATATCAATGCCAACGAGGATGCTAGGAACTTTTGAACGTAGAAATAGAAATAAAAATAAGTGAGGTAAAGTATTATATGTCAAATTGTTGGCTTATAAAGAAAATTACTAAAAGGTAAGAAAAGTAATAATTTTTTCTGACTGAATTATACCAATGATTTTTAAATTTTATCATATTTAATATGTATTTTTTTTAATAATATCGTGTCAAACTTTCTTTCTAAATCTAAAATACTTATTCTAAATTTAAAAATTAGATTAAATTATATTATAACAAATTATTTTTTATAATATTTACTTCCTTAAATTTTAAGCTTTAGTATATCATTTAAAAATTTAGATTAAAATAATTAAATTTAAAAAATACTTGACTGTAATAATATTTAAGCACTAACGATATAATTGAGTTTTTTTTTCTTTATAGTTTTCACTATTTCATCTCACATATTTTGATTAATTAGCACAAGTATGACGGGCATTCAAAGTTAAGTTAATTTGGTTTTAAAGTAAAACTTGGAACTATTCAATTTAATCGGTTATTAAAAAATTAATCTGTTACTATTACAATTGTTACATGACCAATTAACAATTATTCAATCAGTGGGGGTTTTACATAATGCTCTTTTTCATGTAAACTTATACTCGATTTAATTGATATAATTTAATTACTAATAAAAATTTCAATCTTCTTAATTCTTTTTAAATGATATGGCTTGCAAATTTACACGCAAAAAATTGTACTTTAGCATTTTCTTATTTTATTTAAGATAATAATAGCACCCTTGCATTCTATATTTTCTATTAAAGTTATTATTAATTTATTACTGAATAAATTTTTGTTTTTAATAATCGATTCATTAACAATTTAAATAAAATAAATATTACACTTACCACTAACGACAATATAATATCATCACACTTTCATTATTATACAAGGAATATGAATGACGCATAATTTGTATACTTTTTATAAGCATATTTTTTATATTATGATTTATCAATATTATTTAAAAAATAAATTATTTTTTTTAATTTTTAAAATAATTTTGATATATAACATAGTATAATAAATATATCTAAAATCTTGGGTGCAAGTTTTTGCTTTTACTTTTATCATATAGTAAGAAAATATTAATACGCTACGTACCTATACACCAAATAATGTTAGTAAGCTACATTGAATTCGTGCAAAGCACTTTTATTAACAATTAATTTTTATATATCATAATTTTAATTATTATGTTACTCTTTTATTTTATATATTTATGCGAATTAAATTATGTTTATTAATAATATTATATTATCATAAATTTATAATAAATAAAAAATTATTATTAAAATATCTCTCTAAATTTTACAGCTAAGTTGAATAAGGCCCAGCATTTTTGAAAGAATAATTTTTCTATTTTGGTAAAGTGAATTTCTAGTAGCAAACAAAATTAAAGTCTTAATAATTATAATATGAAGGAAAATTATTTTAAAAATAAAAATTATGTTATGTGATGAATTATTATTGAGTAGTGTTAAAATGTGTTTATAAATTTATGTGTATTTATTATATTTAAAAAATATATTCTATTTATTTAAATAAAAATATAAAAATATATCAAATTATTATAAGAAAAAAAATTAGTTGGAGATTTCTTCTTTTAATTTGTATTCTCCAAAAATCATATATGATTGTTTTTCATTTATTGTTATATATTTCATTCCAACGTTACTATTTACCTTGATTTTCACATTATAAATTTCATAAATACATATACGAAAAGTATAAGATGTGGATTTAAATTTAAAATCAAAATAATCAAAACATACAAGATACGTATAAAATCAACTTTTAGATGCAATATCATAACCTTATTAGGAATTTGGTGGCTACAAATTTTTCTAATTCTTTTAAAACTTAGATTTGTTAAATATTTTTGAATTTTCATAGGTAGGTCAAAAATCTCCCATCTATTTTTTTATTAAAGAAAATTTATATTAATTTATTAAGATTATAATATATAGGAGAATTTAATTAGAATATATAAAAAAGAAATTGACAAATATATATATTAAAGCACGTCGTTTCGGTGGTAAATCCCACGGTTTTACATCAAATCAAATGTTGTTGTTCATGCATCTCCTTTTGTGGAGCTAATTTGGCCATCAAATATTCAAATCTAATTGTTAATTATGGGAAGGAAAAAAAACCGAACTATTAATTTCTCAAAAAAATGAAGTTATTAATAATAATTTTATTTAATAATATATATACTAAAATATAATTAATACTCTAGATAAAATGAATATTTTATATAATTTTGTTATAATAATAGTAAAAATAATAATAAAAATATTATTAGACTAAAAAAATGATGAGGTTCTGGAAAGTACGTCATTAACTTTTAAAAATCAATATTGTTTTTTATATTAAAATAAAAATAAAAATTATTATATATTATTTGCGGTCAAGATCATGACAGCGGGGGTTAAAGTGGTATACATTAGGTTAAGTAAATTGTTTAGCAAAAAGCCAAAACAATTAAGTGTCGGTAAGAAAAAAATATATATCTTTTTTATTTGATTTGTTTAATATTATTTTTTTTTTAATTTATAATCACAAAATTATAATTTTAATTATTAAAAATTCAATCAAAATTTTAAACATCTAATATTATTCTATCAAATATTATTTAAATTAAATTTTAATTATTTAAACATATTTACGGTAAAATAAATTTAATTTAAACTCATTTAATATTATTAAAATATTATTTAGATAATAATTTTTAAGGATAATGTTTTATATAATTTTTTATTTTTAGCGTTATTATGCACATAAATAATGTATCTTATATTAATTAAATAAAAAATAAAAAATAAAAAAAATAATTGGAGAACTTACTAGGGCTCATTAATTTTTTTATTAATAGTATTTTTTAAAGTAAAATATTGTTAATAGTTTTGAGTTGTATTTTGTTGCACTTCCTAACATCACGGGAATGGAATGGTAAGGCGGCGTAGCAATAGGTCAATGAAAAGAATGGGACCTGATGGGTCCTACGGTCACTCCATTCATTTTCATATATAATAATTTGTTATTATTTAAATGAACAATTTGAAGGTGATTATTTTTAATTAATAAGAACGGTCGTTCTATTAAAACCTTGTAACGGGTCAAATTTAGAATCTTAATGAAGATTACGATCATGACAATGAGCTGATGAAATTAACAGCCGATAAGAATGCAATTGCTTAATCGGGTGAGGGTGATGAGTAATAGAGGAGAAGGAAAAAAAAAGTGGGTGTATATAAAACTCGTTCAAACTCTTGGAAATGAAACGAAATCGTGAAACGGTACCGTTCGTTCCAAAACTGAAGATTGGACGTCGTAAAATTTGCAACACTTTTTGTTTGGTGTACATTGTATGCACTTGTTTTGAATGGGATTTTTTTAATTATTTAAATAATTTTTTATTAAATAAAAAATATTATAAAATTAAAATTTAAACTTAAATTTGTAATGGTAGGATAGACAAAGACATTTCATTTTTATTACAAACCAATTGCAAATGAGACATTTTCTCATTTCGTGTCCTAAATGATATGAAGTGGAAAGATTATTAGACTAATTAAATTAATGTTTTTTCATGAAAAAAATAAATTAATATTAAGTAGCTCTTACATCTACATCTTATGCAGTTAATCTTTTTTGTTTAATTTTTTTAAATATATCTACTATTATCTTATTCATATTTATTTATACTTATATACATAAACTAAGAATTCTATTAATTGTTATAAATCATACCTATATTATATATAATAGTACATCATATTATGACTACCAATAAAATATATATACAACATTAGAATGTAATATACATGTGTGGTATTCATATTTTATTCAAAAGACATGTATTGAGTTTTGAAAATATAAAAAAATAAATCTTTAAATATTATAATTATAAAAATAATATCGTTAAAAATTAATAAAAATAATATTTTTAAAATTTTAATTATCAAAATCGTATATCTTATATTCAAATCATACATTTTTACTATTAAAAAAAAGATAACTCTAAATGTCTTATATATTTTTTTAAAAATAACAGTTAAATCGTATACTTATTTTTTTATAATAATTTATTCTTAATCTTATGAACAATAGAGTGCACAAAAGATAAATAATTATTTTTTATGTTTTTATTTATTTTTTAAAAATTATTTTAATTACAATTTATTTAAATTATAATAATCTTTATTTAATGAAATAAAAATAAATAAATAAATAAATAAATAAAAATTATATTTATTTTTTTGCGGTCATTTTTTTCAAAAATATAAGACTAATATGTTATAAAAAATAAAAACAATATGTAAGTGGTGTTTTTGTAATAAGTAAAGAATATTGAAAGTATTTTTTTCTAAAAAAGATAACATATCAATTATTTTAAATATTATTTATTGTATAATTTTTAAATTAATATTAAGTATTATTTAATTAAATTATATTAAATATTATTGAGTGTTATTATTATTATTATTATTATTATTATTATTATTATTATTATTATTATTATTATTATAAGTTATAAAAATATATTTTTTATATAATTTCCCTTGAGATTTTTCATTCCTGTGCTCTAGAGTGGCCAATAAGTAAGGTAATGACAACGAAAGCAAGTGATGACCTTGAAAGATAAACATGTATGTTTGTTTAGTCAGATGCTGTCCCTTTTGTTTTAGTTCTAGGTTGCCGAATGCTATTGTAAGTATGTAATATTGTCGATTCTTGACACGTAAATAATTTCCACATTGTTCTTATAGATGATTGCTTGTGAAACTCGATCATTTCTCTAATGTTCATGAGTTCCAACTTTTTAGTTCTTGCGTCTATATATACCATATTACCATTTAATGTACTGCGTTGCCTCCAAAAGATTGTAGCTTGACTCCTGCTCTAATATTTAAAATTGGACAATATTTGAACACGGCTTTTTAGTGCCATTTATAACATATGTTATTTCACTAAAAGAATTAGCTTTGTTAAGAAACTTTTTAAAGATTGTTGAAATTAAGTGCTCACCTTTCATCATTGCTTGATCACAAAAATTATACCAGTAGTAGTTAAATTTCTTACACAATTATTTTTATAATTATTATAATAAAAATATATATTTTGACATTATTATTAATGATATTTTAACATTATTATTAACTATATTTTAATATCATCATTATTAAATAAAATAATTACTAATTAATAAATAATTATTTAATAACCATTTGAGTGGTTATTATGATATTCAAATTACAAACTAGTCATTTGAAATATAAAAAGTAAAAAGTAAATTTTATTGATGGTAAACTAATTAAACAGAAATTTCTTACATATATACGTGTTGTGTGAGGGTTTTATTTTTTTAGAAAAATATATAATTATTTTCATTATAATATAAATAAATATATGTTTGTTTAACGTGGTAAGAAAATTAAAGTACGTTTTTTTTATTAAAATAAAAATAGTTAAATAACTCATAATTTATATAACAGAGGTTTTTATATTAGAACACATGTCATATTATTTTTAAAATAAAATAATTAAAATATAAAATATAGATATAAAAATGTGTGAAAACTACTCAAAAAAGGAGGGAATAAAAAAAATACAAGGCGGCAAGAAAAAGTAGTTAAACGGTGGGGTAAGCACAAGCGCAAATGCAATTGGTAAGCAACTTTTTACCAAAAATTAGGGAGGAAGTAAGGGGGCGGGTGCGGAATGCATGTAATTAAAGACAAAAAGAAGTGTGACCTTCTTTCACCGATTTTATACTGAAATATGTATAATTTAAATTATTATATTCAATTAAAAAATAATATATTATTATCATATTCATATTAAGCATGGGATTTTTTTCCCAAACTGTGAGAGTGAGCCATCCCAACCTTATGAAACTGTATACTCTCGTTGAAATATATAACAATTTTTTTTCCTAATGAACAGGCCAGGTAACACTCAAAAGAATGGAAAAGAAAAAAGAAGAAGAACAAGCCAGTATCCAACAATATACAAACTACGTTTGACAAATTGGGTAAACGTCGCAATCAAAGCTTATATCACCTACCCACTCACCTTCACATGACCCAAGTAAAGGAATCTTCAAGATACTTTCTATCTCACTCTCTATGAATTGCTTTAATTTGTTATATTAAATTGAAATTTATGAATTTCAAATTAGTTGATGAGTTGTACGCTCCACAAGATTCTTATCACGTGTTGTGTTCGTGTCGCTTTCCTCTCAGTCGAAGAATCTCCTTTTTTTTTTTTCTCTGATATTTCCAAAAGCCAGTAGCCTTTACTCTCTCCCGCCTCCTACTTTTTCTCTTTCATTTTTTTACTCTTTCATTTATTTATTGATTATTATTTTCGTTTTCTGCTCAGTAAAGATTAATTAAATTTATCCGCTAAATATTTAAAAATTGTCTCTTGTTGTTTCTACTTTTGGCCAGCCCCGATTTTTATTATTTATTTTAACTTTTTTACTTTTAGAAAATAAAAAATTATATATAGCTGAATCTTTAATAATATTAAACTGACTGAAAAACTAGGTCTACCTTACGTATATACTGTTTTTGTTGCTCTAGCTACACTGTGTTCGGTAACAAGAATAACAAATAATACAGGAACAGGAGGAACCTGGACTTATTGTTCACGTAATTCCGCACCTTTTATCAGGCATATTAATTCAGCTGTTGCTTCTCCACAAGTAACTATAACTTAATTTAGAATATAGAACTGCAACTACTAACACATTTTATGGAAGCGTACATGTCATTGTTGTTGTTTATGGAATTAGCTTACTCTTACTCTAACTTAATGGGAATGGAGATATGAGTTCTAAAATCAGTTTAAACTAACTAAATTAATGTGACAAATTAATTACAAATTGTGTCTCAATGTTAAAAGAGAGTCGCGATCACCATAAATGTGAATAATTCTAAATCTTATACATAATATATATATACGAATCTTACTACGTACCCGTTGAGTTAATATTTTTGAATCGTGGTTATAGAATCGTAAACACTTTACACCTGTACAGATATATGGAATTAGTAAGACTGTTTGTTTTAATCAAATAGAGATTCACATGTGGCTATCACAATATATATATCTATGGAGATCAATGGGATAAGAAATATATGGACAGCAAATAACTGACTGCTATTGTTATAGTCCCCCTTCTTAATAAAAAAATTATTCATTTTTTTAAAATATGTAATAATGTGATATTATATGTTAATAAAATTTAAAATGAATATAATTTATTTTTAAAAATAAAAATCTAATAAAAAACAATTGAATAATATATTTAAGAAGTTATTAATAATAAATCTATTTTAATATGCATTCAGAATTTTCTTTCCCCAATCAATTTAAAGCACTTTAGTTTTTGACTTTTTTGCCGTTGTAAAGAGTGCACAGAATCAAGGGGTTGCTTTTTTAGATTTCCTATATCATATCATAAATAATAAAAATCATAAGAACGATATCTTTTTTGAATCCATTTTAATTCCAGTTGATGTCTTTTTATTATCGAGGTGGTCATTGTTATAGATAATATTGCATATAACCTGATAAAATGGGATCTTATTTTCTTTTTATTTTTATAAAAATAAAGAAAGTTTAAAGATTGTGGAATATATTAATACTGTTACAAATATGTAATATTTAGTATTATTCATGTTAAAAAACTAAGTTTAACTCAATAAAATAATATTTCATTAAATTAAAAATTTTTTAAACTTACAAACAACATTATTATCTTATTGTTATTTTATATGTAACAAGAATATTTAATAATTTAGATGATAATAACGTGACATAAACAAACTAGATCAAGACATGCAGGAACAAAGCAGTGACATCCTCAACATAATTAGAGGTTGCATGATTGGATAACATGTCCTAGCTTGTCATCGGCTATCGGAATTCAACAAAATGGGTTAATGTCCAATTCCATATTATCATAAGACACTAAGGAGGGATTGTCACAAGTTGTATGTTTGACCTTTTCGAAGCAACCTAATCATGAAGTCATTAGAGTAAAATTTCACGAGTACCAAGCAACTTGAGTAAAGCGATATAAAGAATGCGATCTGTATCAATACCAATGGGTCGCTATTCTCTCAAATAATTGAATCTAATAACACCACCCACTTGTATATCTTGTCACACAGGTTTGCTCTCGCATACTTCAAATATGGTGCCCTTTTTTGTAACATGACACATGTAAAATTATATATCTGTATATGTTTCAATGATTTCATTAATAAAGGATTTCGTAGTTGTCGCTCTAAAATCTTACTAAAAATTCTATATAAATTGTAATTCTATAAACAGGTAATATTTAAAAATTTCTCTCGTAAAGGGGGCAATAAGCAAGGTTCTTTTGAAATGTTGCGTTCACTATATATGCTTTTTAAATTTTTTTATCAATAAATTTCTCAGTGTAAAACACTAAATTAACCCGAAAAATATTCAAATTAAAGAGGAAGTGACTAGAGAGAGAGAGAGAGAGAGAGAGAGAGAGTGATCTAGTTTTCTCAGTGAAAGCGAGCAGTTTGTACAGCGTTTTTTGAAGAAGTTGGGCCGCTTATAACGTTGAGACAGTGAAGGGATCGCATGGTGGAATCATTCTCTGCCACACCACAACTAGTGGACTTAATTAATTACACTGCTGGAAGACAATGACCATTCACCCAACTAATTTTGCTTTTCTCCTTCAAGTTTCCATTTTTGCGTTATTTATTTTTATCCAAAAATATGATGATTATATTTTTATAACTTTACGTGCTGTGCACACCCCACTAGGATACGTACGGAGGTAAAAAAGACAACCTTTATTTGATTCATTCACGATCACAACTTTGAATATCGACCTGTTAAATAAAATGCTGATTATTTATTTATTATTATTATTTTGCCTTGAGCCTTTTAGCATTGGCCGGATCTATTAGCTAGGATTTTATGATGAGTGACTCAAAGAAGTTTGGGTCACTTCTTCATAAGACAACTTGCTAACAAACATAGAGAGCCGAAAAGTTGAAACAGACTCTGGCTACGATGCATGTGTATATGGACCATCACTCTCTGACGAGGGGACGAGAGGTCATTGACAATTGACACATGACACACTTTGGACATTCAAGCAAAGAGACCATCCTTTAAGTTCATTATGGAATTCATTAATTAAAAGTTTTTTTGGCAATCGATAAACATCCATCGTTGATTGTTAAGCACACACCTTAATTATGGTTTTTTCTTAAAATAACTTCTAAATTTTAAAAATTATTAATTTAAAAAAAAATTCTGATACATGGTAACTTATATTTAGGGTATATGCAAATTTGTATAAAAATTAATAAATCACTAAATGGAGAGTTGCCTCGTGACTAGCACGTTGAATTTATATAGGAAAACATATCAGAAGGTTAAATATTATTTTAATAAAAATATATTCTAACTTTAAAAAAGTATTACATAGTATTTTTATTTATAAAAAGTACCGATTAATCATTTTATTTATAAAAAAACGAGTCATATAAAAAATTAAACAAATATTGTTAAGTATATTTTAGTCATTTATCCCACCCTATTAAAATAAAAAAAATTGCAAACATGTATTATCATTTTTTATCCTTACTGTGTGATGTAAATATTTCTAATAATTTTTATTTATTTTTAAATAAATTTAAAATTAATAAATATATTCTTTGTCACTATTTTTCTAAACTAAATAACACATTTTTAAAATTAAAAGAACACCAATGTGACCTTACACCCGTTTATATATATTACTTTTAATGGATGCTTTGTTTTATCTTCTTATTTATCATTCACTTTTATCTTTACTTGAAAAGAAAAAAAAATTAAGGAAAAGAAAAATAGTTGAAAGTAGTAAAAAATTAATGACCAACTTGCAGGTTAAATTTAAAAGTTTAAAATAAATTGGTCGCACAAGCCTACGAGGGAAATTAAATAGTTAAATGGTCGCGTGAAAAAAATTACTGTTTTGGAACAAAACCACCTGTGTTTAAAGCAGATTATGTACCTAAATCATGTAGTGTGAACGTAGCTATAGTTTTATAGGTTGTTAAATTCTATGTGTCTGTGATTGAGATCAGGGGTCGTCAGAGGAGTGGAAATCGAAATTCACTGATAAGGACTTGAGCATTTTGCAAATTAATGCAAAATTATAAAAATATTATAAGTAAAAGTCGTAACAATGAAAATATTATTCTTAATATAAATTCATACACTCCTAATTCAAAATAATTATTCAATTCTTATTATTTTAAACTTTAAGTATATTATTTTAATTAATTTCCTAATATTTTTTGTTTTTCATATTGCTTGAAGCTGCACAAATTAGTTAAGTGACTAGAAGCAGATTAACAAGTATATCCAAAGAATAAACTCTACCTCAACTAATTATTTCTTGTAAGATGAAATAAATCAAGAAAATAATATATTTATAATTTATATTTTTTTATAACCAATTCATATATTATTTTTATTAAAAAAATATTACATATTATTATATATTAAATATTTTTAAAATTAAATTATTGTTAAATAACGTTTAATTAAAATTTTCTTAATATTATTAATATATTATTTTTATTATTATAAATTTTAACAATACAATGTTTTGGCTGATAAATTAAGCTTAATGAAGCAAAACATAGCGCATAAGGTGCTTACGAATTTTGTAACATGATCTTCAAGAGGGGACAGTATGTTTCTCATTTAAATATGTTATTTGTCGGATTGTATGTGTCACCTGATTTTAATATTAGCTAATTAAGGATTTAATGTATTAATAATATATAAATTTATTTTTATTTTTATATTTAAATTTAAATTAATTATATCATGATATAATTAAGTTAATTTAAAATTTAAGAATGACTTTATTTTAGATAATTCTCACACATAATATAAATAATTAAAATATAAAAATTAAAATAAAATTATGTATTTTTAATATTTATCTTTGCTACAACAACAAGAAGGAATCGATTATTCCCATAATTATATGAAATTATTCCAATACTTTCGTATTTTACCTGTATAATTATTAAATGGATACTAAGATATTGTAACCAAACTATAGAAGCAATTAGCGAATGAATTATATAAGTGATTTTGTTGATAGATCTTTCCAAATCCACGAACTCTCTCGACTTATCTTCAATTTAATCACTTATAAGTTCAATTATGATTAATATACTATTCTAATATATAGATTCTTTTAGAAAGAAAGAAAAAAAGAATCAAAATTAAATATCGTTTCATCGGAATCAAATGGTGGATTGGTTTAATTTAAATCTCAAATTCCACCTCACCGGATGGGAATCAAATGATAGATTGGTTTTATTTAAATCTCAAATTCGAGGATGTATTTAGATTTAAGATTTAAGTTTTAGATTTTATAATATAAGATTTAAAGTTTAATAACTAAGAAATTGATATTATTAATAAATTAATATTTTTTTCTTATTTAAAATATATCTTCTGATTATTTTAATCTATTTTAATTTTGATGGTAAATAACATCAATATAACGCCCAAACTCGTTTTCCACACTGCAAAGGAATCCTAAAACATAAACGGATATTTAACCCATAAAATGTTGCAGGTCCGCGAATCTTCCTCCTACAATACTGGCCTTCATGCAGTTCTACAGTTTTGGTTTGAAATACTCAGTACAGGACCACTGGCTCTAATAAAAGGAAATATGTATAAGGATTTAAATTTGAACGGATTGGACTCAAGCCCATTGTGTACAGGCCGCCCTAGCATAAGCCGATATGAAATGGCTCTAAACCAGAAATATGTATAAGGATTTAAATTTGAATGGATTGGACTCAAGCAAGCTTGAAAATTCATATTTCGGCTTTAGTCAGATATTGTCGGGCTACTTATGTTTTCGGGCCTGATTGGATCAAATTCTTTAAATTAATACAATCCAAAAAACACAATCTTAAAAAAGTTGTTAGATTAAACATGTTTTTTTGAAAAAATTAATTAGTATTAAGGATCGAGTTTAAATGATATAAAAAATTATAAAATAATAACATCTAATATTCAAATATATATATATATATTTTTAAAATTTTAAATTTAACTCAACATTTCAAACCAAGTTTAGGTTGTGCTAGTTATTAAGGGTGTGTGCGATTCAGTTTTGGATAATTTTTCTTTAAAATATTAATTGAATAGATTTATATTAGCTTGATAAATTGAAAACCAAAATCTACCTATAAAATATAGATTACAGAATATTAAATTAATTTATTAATGTTAGTTTGATAGGTTTGATTTTTTATTTAGACCTACTTATTTTTAAGTGAATTTAAATTATTTTTTCTTTTATGTTAATGTTAAATTAATAAATAAAAGTTATTATTTAATCTATAGTTTAATTAAAAAATTATATATTAATATTTAAATTGAAATTGTGCATCAATTTTTAAGGAAAAAAACTCTTAAAAATGAGTAATTTATTGAGAATTAAAGAACAAAAATAATTTAAATATTTTTAAAATTAAACATAATAGAAGAGTAGTAAAATTTGTTTTACCTTTTTAATTAACATAAAAATTTAATTAAAATTAAATAAATATATATGATATATATACTATAAACCTATAAAATTAAAATATATATATATATATATATATATATTATAATTTTACAAGACATTAAAATCTTAATAGAAATTACACAAGTTAGTTTTACATTTTTTCAAAATATAAAACTATGTTTCATTATGCTCAATTTTATTGATATATTTTTTATTATATTCACTCCAACTGCTAATATAAATATTTCCCCCTAAAGATTAGCCCCTCAAACTATTGGATTAAGGTCGTGGTAGACTTATTCAAAGCTCGAGCTGGGTCATTTAATTAAGTCACACTAAATTTACATCGATAAATGGTTTCCTGCATAAATAAAAAAGCTAATAAAACAAATATCCAAACCTTTTTCTCCTGTTGAAGGGCCGAATAGTACGGTTGGCATTATATGAGATTGTGACACCTAATATCAGAGGTGGGAGCCCAGCCCATTAAGAGCCCATTGGATACCAACCTGTTGTGTGTGTATATTCAATCAATGATCTGCAATAAATCTACCAGGGGGTCCTTCACAATTATGCCACTCACGCATGGAATGTGCGTCCAACTTCTGTCTTCTGCCATTTTACAACTTCGAAAACTGATCCGAGGTCCCTTCCTTCTTCAAACATCGCTAACTACGAATTACAACCTTGCAGAAATGGAACCCACTCTACTCGATCTAACAACTGTCCAATGACAGTATATTTGAATATGTTATTGCAATTTCACGTTCTATATTTTCATTCTTCTATAACACCTAGTTGGTAAAACCTAAGTGTCATGTGCCAGCTTTATGTTTAATTTTCAAATTCACTTTTCATTTAATTAATTAACTTACATTTATTTACTATGAATTAATTAAGAAAAATAAAACAAAAAATATATAATTTTTTACCAAACCGGTTTTTTTTTCTTTTTCTAAATGAATTAGAAAATAGAAAATCTATTTCGAAGACAAAAAAAAAACTTATTTTGTTCTAAATGAATTTGAAAACAGAAAATCTATTTCAAACACAAAAAAAAAAACTTATAAATAGAACTTGTTATAAAATGCCCTAAATGATCCGATAATTTGCAGGTTATTTCTTTTCAGAGTAGTAATAGGTATGGTTATTTAATACTATTAGAATATACTCGCAACTAATTAAATTATATATTTTTATAATCAACTATTTGATATTAATGTTTTAAAAAAAATTTATTGTTTTAATTTTAAGTTATATTGATTTAAATTAACATATAATCATTTATTTTAAAAATAATGGATAATTTTTTATAATAAAATGAATGATATGTACAAATATTTAAGAAATTATCATTCATTATTATTGTAATATAATTTTTATTAATTAAATTATTTTCTCCCTCTATTTTTTATTAGATAGTTATTTTTTTCAAATAAAAATTTAAATATAATCACATATTCAATATTAAGGATTAATTTCCCATACTTAAAAGTAAAATAATAATCGACTAAATAATAAATTAAGCAATAAATATCACACACACTCCAATAACATATATATATATATATATATATATATATATATATATATATATATATATTAATTATTTATTTGTCATTGTAAGTAGTAAAAATTCATTACTTTATGTAACAGTAAGTAATAAATATTATATTTCTTCTTATTAATTTTTTAAGAAAATAATATATATTTTTAATTTATCAATAAAATTTATTATATTTATGTTGCATTTTATTTATTAACTTAGAATACAGCATAATGGATACTTCACTGATAATAGATAGTTTTTGGTGGCGAGATGACAATATTGTATAATATATAGCTGTCTCATTGCTATTTCTTACTCCTAGTTTTTTATTCTCTCCATTTCAATAACTGTTACATAAATAAACCATGACAAAGAAGGCAATAGTGACTTCCTATTCTATTGCTGGTTATAGATATCAGTAAAAAATTTATGCTTTATATTCACAACTAATTGCAATTCCGGTGGCTCACCTTTCCTGCCAAAGGAGTTATGACGCTTGTTGTGTCAAAATCAAGAGTTTTCTTTTTCTTTTTTTAACGTTATTATATTAATTTTATTTAATAAAATCATATGATAACAAAAATAAATGACAACAATAACTACTGAAAATGTTTAGTGTAAAGAGGTTGTTATTCTAAGAATATAAATTACCTCGCTGGATGAATATCTTGTTGCATCAATCACATTATATATAGCCGCTTGATACTAGAGTAAAGATCAATTTATCTTTCGAGAATTTTCCACCTAACAACCTGATTATGTGATTAATGAGTCAAACATTAATCCAATAACTTGATAACTGGAACAAAGATCTAACTTTTTTAAACGAAATATTATTGTAAAAATGTTACGTTTAAGTTAACAATATATCTCGACAAAATAACTATTTATATAATATTAACATCTATTTCTTGTATACTTATATATATCTAGTTGATAATATGAATAAAAAATTTGATTATTATATTTTACTTAATATTTCACTATAATCTCTAACAAATAACACTTCTTCCACCGATAACCATAAAATAATAACACTTCTTCCACCAATAACCATAAAATATCACTCACGAGCCACTAATTAACCTATTAGCTAGAAATTAATAAATAGAATTATCGCATGTTTGCATTAAATGTCACACAATCTCACCAAATAAGTAAAAAGAAAATGTCTTAATGATGTGTATAGTTAATTCTTATATATGTATAATCTTTTCAGGAAAGTAAAAAATATCCATGTTATTTCAACTAGGAAATTATTAAAGATAAATACATCTTCAACCTGACTAATTTTTATTAGCAAAAACATGAACTAATCTCTATTAAAGGAGTCTCATGATAAAAAATCATATCGAGTGACGCATGTTAATTTTACAATCAATATACCCACATAATATTCTTATACTATTGCCTAGATCCTACATGTTTTATACAAAGGGTACTTTTTACCATACAATAGTCTTTCGACAAACAATGAAAAATAACAATATTCATTTGCATGCATTTTTCCTAATGCTAGCTATTTTTTTCTTTGGTCAAAAGAGAAATATTTTGCTAAGGACAGTAAATTACACAATACACCTCATCTAAATAAAAACACACACAAGATGTACCACCATAAAGCTTGCATAACCCGATCCAATACTTCAGCTGGTTCCATTAGAGATGAGCATGGAAGAACCATATATTCTAAAAATCTGACTGTGCAGTAAAATTTTCATAGTAAATACTAAATCCTAACGCTAATTGTTGGGTGATAAATTTTCTTCAAGAATTATCCTGAAATAGATCTAATTGATGTTTAACCTTTTGATTTAGCCTTAACCTGAAATGCTTTAGTTTTTCATTTATTCGAGTTCAAATGCTTTGATGAAGGGTTTTAAGTCTTTTCGTCTAAAGACTAAATCGAGTTTAAGTATCCATAGAGTGCATGGAGCCATCATTGTTAAGCAATTCACATAAAAATTAAAGGCGCGCAGTAACGATATGAAACTATCACGGGCACTTCAAGACATTTTATTACAGACATTTATGGAGTAAAACAACGTACTAATTTTGATTTAATTAAATAAGGAGAATTGATGTTTTACCTCATAATTTAATGTTTTATAGTTTTTAAAAATAAAAATATTGCTATAATATTATTAAAATTTATTCTGATGATAAAATTATCTTTTGAATATGTGATGTACCAATATAAATAACATTGATTCAATTTGTATTCTTGTTTTATATTGAATATAATTATTTTTAGATGATCAATTATTTAAATCACTTTGTTTATTTCGTTAAAACAATTTAGTTATATGTAGTTCTTTTTTCAAAAAAACACATAACTCATTGGCTTTTAAAATTACCACAATTTAGTAACATAATTTTAAAATTATTTAGTTACATAATTTTTTTATTTTTTAATTAAAGTATCATAATTTAAAAAATCAAAATATTTATATATTATTTGTAAAAGTTACATGAAAAAACTATCTTAATAATATAAATAAAGTGATTTTTATAATATTTTCTAACTTGATACTTTTTAAGCACACATATTTTACCAAATTTTTTACTTATTTATCGTGTTTTTTTTTTAAATAATGATACGAAAAATATTTTTATTTAATACATACATTTTTAAAAAGTTTCATTTTAATTCTTTTGAATAATAACTTGTAAAAAAACCTATTTTTAACTATTTAAACATGATTGAAATAGTAATTACAGTTAAATATATTAATTCGTTTAGTTTAATATTTTTTTTTAACAGAAACCAAATTTACAGAAAAATTAAATATATTAACACATTTCATTTAATACATTTAAATATGCTTTTTTAACCCCATTCTTCTATTCTTTCTTCTTGTAACAGAATAAATGCACTATATATGATGAATCTCAAGAAGGCAATATATCCCAAAGACCCAATCAGAAAAACATTCATCCCAATTGACAATGACAGGCAACCATGGAACTAAAGGAACCCCCAAACCTTTGGAACACACTGTCTGTCTTGGAATCAATACCACCATCCCAATATTTTCAAAAAATCCAAAACAAATCAACCACTAAATATGAAATCTAACCCATCAATTGATCCAATTAACAAATTAATTTGTGGTCATTCCCTTTAGAGCACAATTCATGACAATTTGTCCAAAAGCAACAGAATAGGGAGCATGTCTATCTATATATCAGTAAATTTCAACATCATAGTCAATGCCAAAGCCATTAAGCAATATACTACAGTAATCATATAACACAAAACAAAAACAATTAACTCACCTCCATGCATACATAAAACCTCCTACTAAGATTTTTTGTTGTTTATAAACACAAGGATTTTACAGTTCTACCACAATAGCAAAGTGGTAGAGTCTGAGGAATACATTTCTTAGTACAAGATGAGTAAGAGAGAAAGGAGGGATGAGAAACTGTTTTCAGCTTCTAGCAGCTGCAAACTGCAAAAAATGGTGCGAATAGTAGCTTTAATGAATATGATGAGTATGACTCATCCTTATAATTTCAAATCACATGTTCAAGCCGTGTAGGGTATTAGCTAATAACATATTCATTTGAAATAAATGGGAAATTTTATTAAACTATCCGAGTTTTCAGAAATTGATTAGAATTAAGGAATGCTTTTTTATTTTTTTATTTTCAGACAAATTAAGGAAGGAATTTGATAGAAAAAGATGAAAGTTCTACTTAAAATAAGATTATTGATTTTTTTTATGTCTATTAATAAATTTTTAAAAATATTTAAAATATTTATTTTGTTATAATTATAATTTATAATTAACAATAAAAATGTATATTTTTAAAATAATAATTATATGTACAATGTATATATAATAATGCAATTATACTCCATGTTAGAAATGTTTTTTATGTTATATAGACGTTGTTGATATAATTATAACAAAATAAATATTTTAAGTATTTTTATAAATATTTTTATACGTTTTATTTTTAAAACGTAATTAGTTTTTTTTTTTAAATAACGAGGTTGCGAGCCACAAGGTCAAAAGAAGGAAGGTTTGAGGAGTTTTTTAATAAAGGCATGCAGGTTCATAAAAGAAGATGTGGTGTTGGCTGGAACCAAATAGCTACTAGCTAGCCCTCTTTCTCTCTTCATGAACAATCCATATCTTATCATTGTTCTATTTGCCTTTTACTTTTTTGAGTTGAAATACAAAACAGTCTAAGAGCACAATGCACCTAACTTCCAAAAGCAAAGAACAAAGTAACAACAAAGACATCTCAAACAAAATCAAAAGATATTGTCTCCCGATTTCCCCATTCTCCACCTTTCACCACTTTTAAACTTTTTTGTTGGTGTACGTTTTTGGTGGATCTAATCTGTATCCAAAACTCTATTTTAATCATCCTCTTATGCCCTACTTTATGTTTGTTAATTAATACAGTTAAAATCTGCTATTAATTATTTATTATTTTTAAAATATATTATAATAATACTTAAAAATCAATCAAATTATTAAATTGTTTGATAAAATATGAAAAAAGTTAGATTTTTCAAAACTTTTATATTTATCTTATAATTTATTAACTTCAATTATCAAGTATATAAAACTTAAATAGCCAATGAATAATTTCTCAAAATAGGCTAATTGTTTTTATTTTATTTTATATATTTTGACCCCCTTCCCTTGGAATGTCTCTCCTCTTCAATCCTTAACATCCACATTACCGTTCTTCAAGTTTTGTAATGGAAGTTTGCTTTCCATAATAACTTTAAATGAATATTATAATCTTGTATTTATAAATGACTAATAAGGATGAGAAGTGCCACAATTTTAAAAAATTGCAGGAGTAGAAGTGTTGACACATTTTCATTATCTCTAAACTAGAAGTGAAATCAATTTTAATAATTATATAACTATAAGGTTATAACTGAAAATAAATAATTAAAGAGTGGGTAGTTTTCAAATTCATTCTATTTATTTTAAGTTGATATTTTAATAAATTTACTTTCACAAGAAATAATTATATGACTCCTTTAATTAAAAAAAAATTATATATTAATTATTTTTAAACAATATGATATTATTTTATTAATAAATTTTTTGATAAAATAATAAATTAGATTTAATAGGATAAAATTGTCATTAAATTTTTTTTTTTATCTTTTTTTACCTTTCCTTTATTTTCTTTTTCATTTTTGAAGCCCATTTCAGCTAGTCTTTACATTTTTTTTATAGATTTTTTGTATCAATCTTCTCTGTTATCTTCATAGTTCAAAAAAAAAAAAACCTATAATATACTAACCCCTATGCCAGCTATTGGTTTAAAGAGTTTAAAATTAGTATGGTTGTTAATATATTGAAGTTTATTTCATTTTTTAGCCATTAAAAGAATAAGGAGGATCGACAAAAAATATAAAAAAAATTGAAACAATTTAGCTAAAAATAATGATATTTTTAGCTTTATAATTGAAAAAATGTCACCAAAATTGAAACAAAAAAATAAGAATATAAAGGAAGTAAAAAATGATAATTTATCCACATTAAAATATAATTTATTATTATGTTTTACATATTTATTAACAAAATAATAAGGTAACATTTAAAAGTGATTAATATGTCTTAATTTCATTGAGATAATGAATTAAATATATTTTGTTAAAGCATAATCATTAAAATATCTACTTAATATATAAAATAAATTTTAAAATATTTAATATATAATTAAAGTGTTCATTTTTATATAATTTCTAAAAAATCAGTGCATTTTGCTTATTTTAATTATATGCTTTTAGATCTCACATTGGATGACAGACAAGTTAAAGTGGTTCCAATTTCTCAAGAAATTAGCTTTCAAAATGTGATTTTAACTGTTTAGATTTACGTAGATGCAGTGAACTTAAATATTTTTAAGATTTAAGATTTAAATTTTGTTTTATAGACATTAAATCCTTTTTTTATTAAATAAAAAATTTATAAGTTATTATAATTTTTTTTTAAATTATGTTATTTATATAGTTTAATTTTTCATATTAAAAACAGTGTGTTTTATATAAAAAAATAATTAAGAATAAATTATATTATTTTAATTATTTCTTATTTATAATAATATTATTTTTATAAAATAATTAAAACTTGATTAAAATATAAGTTTTTAACAATAATAAAAGTAAAAATAAATATGAAATATTTTTTAAAAATTAAGAAAATTAAAATAAAAAATTATTTAAATATATTTTAATAATATAAAAACAATTAACAAATATTTTGAGAATTTTTGTGATTTTATTATTATTAAACACTCTTATTTTAATCGCGTTTAATTACTTGATAAAAAATAATTATATTTAAATAAAAAATTATTAAAATAAAATTATTTATCTTTAATTGATAATTTTTTACAAAATTAAGTAAATTAAATGATATTGCTTCTAGTTTAAGAAAATAAAATAAACAAGATAAATAACTTAATTAAAGAATTTTTATAACAATTTTCTAAAAAAACAATACTCTTAAAAGATTGACGTAGCACAAGCTAATTTTAATGGGTTTGTGAATTTATATAGAATGAAAAATGTGATTTACTCTCTAATTAAGGCAAATAAAATTAAACCTTATTTAGTCCCTTTACCAAATCTACAAGGACCACTATATATACAGTTTGTGGAGGGTAGAAGGACAAGTGTTTGCATATGAAACTTGTCCATACGACTATTTGAACAAGACCGAGCCACTTTCGATTCTCTCCGCCAGTCACGGTACTATATATAATATTAATAGATTTTTTAGTCAATTACGTTCAACTGGACTGAGCAGTAAAGTAAGCACTTTGTTCTGTATTTTATTTATTAAAAAACAAAAATAAATAAATGTGAGAGAGCCTATGAATTCTATTAATTGAGTAGCATAAAAAAAATAAAAAAAAATAAAAAAAAATAAAAATGATGAATTCTATTGATTAAGATTAGGTGGTACAAATATCAAAGTCGAAAAAAAATTGGGAAGGATAAAAAAAAAAAACCAATTTCTTTGTATTTAAAAAACATTTACTACAGAAAACGGGTAAAAAAGCACATGCATGTGGATGTAGAAAAAGAAAATTATAAGAGGTGTGATCCACTAAGCCTATGGATTACATTAATGATTAATTTATGTATATAAATAATAATCCTCCTCTTCTAAAAACAATTAAAAAAATACTCTCTATCTCTCTAAGTGCATATCATAAACTCATAAATAACATTTCATTTTAAACCATCTCCGCTAAATATATTATTTTTAAACAATAATATATGAAAACATATTTATATTAAAAAATTATTAGACATACGTTGAAAATGAAAAAATAAATAAATAATTCTTTTATAAGTAAAAACAAAATCCTTAAATAATTGAATTATATATATAAAAAAATGTACCCAGTGAATCACAAAGTCTGTAACGAAACAAGTAATAATCAATACTCTTATGATTTAAGTGGTTGGATTCTGAATCTAATCACATCTAAACAATCATATAATGCTAGTTTACACTTTACTCCATGTGACTAAAATATACCTCACATCACTCTTATTAAATAATAGCGTTAGAAATACTTTAACATTGATTAATGGCAGATTTATCTTTGTAAATGCAAGAGTCATACATAGTCTTTTCTGTTTGGTTGCATTTGTCTTCAAGGAGGACTATATAGGTTCGTCTTTAATACCTAGAAAGCAATTCCAATGCCAAACAAGTAAAATATTATTTTTAAATTAATAATTGAGAAAAATATTATAAAAATATATTATATTAAATTATTTGTATCATTTAATCTCTTATATTAAAAATAATATTATTTAATCTCTTAATTTTATAAATACATTAAGAATAAATTATATTATTTTAATAATTTTTCTATAAAAATATTAATATTTTTTTTTAAATTGAATAAACACGATTTTTTAACCATTATAAAATTATAATTAATATTTTAAAAAATTAATAAAATATTTTTTTTAATATTTATTAATTATGACTAACAGTAGAGTTAAACTAATATAAAAAAAATTATGTTACAGCTCACCTTTAAAATAATGAAATGGTGGCCTTCAAAATACCTTTCATTGACTTTTCCTTCTTGGTGAGGAGTGAGGACAAGACTTGCCTATTATGTTCATTACTAGCCACTGTTCTATTAACACAATACAGGTTAAAATCTAACAATCAACCCCAACGTTCTATCAATTACTTAAACTTCTACCAGACTGCTCGAAATATATATATATATATTTATTGAGAATATATATAAATTGAAAGCCAAAAACCAACTATTTATGAAAATATAAAAGAATACTTAATGAATAAAGTTTATAGCTTTTCAAAATAACATTTAATACCAAATGTTAAGTGAAAAAAAAAAAACCGTTATTAATGACATTTAAAAAAAAAAAGATGAAGATTTTGCGTGAAGGTGTCGACAAACAGTGTTGTCGGATCAATATTTTTTTTAATGGTCGGAGTGAATTGTAAATTTACTATTTAATCCTTCTATTAAAAAAATAACAGTAGAAGTTTGTTAATTTTTAATCCAGTTGATATAACTCAAACCTTAATACTATATACTTAAATTTGAATCTCATCCTATAATGTTTTTTATTTAATAAAAAAATACTTTAATGTATTTTAAAAATAATAATAATAAATTTTCATCTATTTGATCTTTATACTTTTTATTATTGTTTTATTAATTGATTTTCTTTACAACCTTCGAGCTAGCTCACTTATGTATTTTAAGTTAACTAAAATTGACCAATCAAATATATTAGTCTGATTAATTAATACAAAACTCAATTTCAATTTAATATTTTGAAAAATCTCAAAAAAGATTTATGATATTAACTATTTGGTAATTTTTAAATCAATTTGATAATTAACCAACTTCAAGAATATGACTAATTATTCATTTTCTATGTAGATTAGTATCTTATTAGATGGTTGAGTTGTGAGAACATAATACTCTTTTTTTTATTTTACAAATATATATCATAATATATTTTAAATATAAAATTTAATTTTCAACTCCAATACACTAAATATATGTTTTTTTATAATTAATGAATATATATCTAACACATAATCACAATTATACTAAATCATTTTTTATGCTAATAATCGTAATTATTTTGTATTTATTTTTGATAGATTTTGATAAAAATCATCTATTATAAATGAATATAAGTTTTTTTCATAAATTATTTATGGTTTTTATCTTTTAACATTTATTTTTAAAAAATATTAAAATATTATCATAATAATTATTTTATTATATTATTTAAAATATTAATATTAATTTTTATTATTTATCTAATACACGTTTTTTAAGTAAAATAAAATTTAATATAATTAATTAAATACAATGTTAACTATCACGATTCACAATACTTGCTTTATTAACTAAAATCATTTTAAAAAACAATATCTTACAAACATATACAGTTTTTATTATTGATGGTTAAGATATTTAAATTACAAGACTTAGATGTTTAATAATAAATAAATAAATAAAAGGAAGACTCGAGACGACTCTGTTTTGCGTGCAAGGATAGAAAAAACAGAAAGAAAGTTAGTACTTAGTAGGGGGGGGGGAGTAATTCTTTATTTGTACAAGATTATTGATCTCAATGAACGAACAATAGGATATTATTATAGAAGGTAGATAATAATAAATAAGAATGACTCAATTTTTTTATATAATTAAAATTTATTATTAATTTAAATGACCATATCTACATTTATTAGATTGGTGTTAAAAAGGATGAACATTGTCTATAAATAAATAAATAAAATAAAATAAAAACAAAGAAAGAAAGAAAGTACTAGTAGATGAAGATTGTGTTAATATATAAAGAAATAATTGGGACGGTGTTCAACACTTACAACAACATACAGCTGGTTATAGCTTGTGCTGGTCTTTATGGTCACGTTCATGAATTTCAAAATTCAAACACAACATTTTCCCCGTATTCGTACTTACTAGTTACTACAAACTAAGACCCATGAAACGAGGTCAAACCTGCCAAATAATGATCATGATATTATAACATCTCAATACCTTCCTTTTATTAGTTTTTAGTGGCCGACAATTTGTTTCTCCCACCACATACATCATCACACTATATATGCCTTTTCAAAGAGGGTGATTTTTTTTATTTATTTTTTTATTTTTTGCTTATTTTTCCTTCCACTCTCTATACATCACTCAATCTTTTCCACCTTAATTTGGCCAATAATTAATACATGCAAATAAGAAAATTAATTGAAAAATATATGTTGGTTAACGTGATTTTTAGAATCAGTTTTTGTGATATTATTATAATTTATATTTTTACTTTTACTTTTTATTATTATATAATTTTAATGGAACTCAACAGTCAAGATAATAATTAGCCCATATAATTTATACGTTGAAAACATATAAAATCTGCTAAAATGCCAGTTATCTCCTTTCGCTGCTACTAGGAACTAATTTAACTTTAGAATGTATTTATTAATTTATAATTGGAATAAATAAAATGAGAATAAATATGATTTATATAGATAAAGAAGAAAATCATCAAAATTCATTCTATTGCTTTATATTTATTAAAGATAAAAGAATCATAATCAAAATAATAACTTTCTTTAATATTGTTTTAAAAGTAACAATAAAAAATATAAAATAAAATAAAATATTAAATTAAGATCTAATTTTATAATTAAGATAGTTTCATCTAAATTTCCTTTAAGATCCATATTTATATAACGTGACAATATAAATTTACTATTTTTAGAAAAACTTATTTTATAAATTTAATAAATTTAAGATGTCATAATTTAAAATATATATATATATATATATATAATTTTTTATAAAATTAATAAAATAAAATTATATATTACATTTTCTCCTTCGATAACAACACAGTTATATTTTTGTAAAAAAAAATTCCCTCCTAAACAGTGTGTAGTCATTTTTTTAATTACATAGCAAGTATTATTTTTATATTTTTAACAAAGGCTTTTTAGAAACTTTAAATTAGCATTTTTTAGATAAACTATAAGTATAATACTAGAATATTCCATATATATATTATTTGTATTATTAAACTAAAATGTATTCCATTTATATCATTAAATTATAAAAAAAATTCATTCATATCTCTTCATAAATTTTTCATTTATTAGACCATTAAAAAATATAAAAATATCATTATTTTTCGTCGGTTCTTTGAAAAATAAATCCCTTATCATAATTTCTAACCTACTTTTTATTATCTTTTCATTATTCTCTCTTCCTACCCAAAATAAAAAGAAAATAAACTAATATATTCAAGTAATGAATAATATATTTTATTTTATACCTCTAATTTGTTCTAAAAAATTTGTTTTTTATGTGGATTAGAACCATCTTACCAAATTAACAAGACAAAGATTTTGGAAAAAAATCTATCTTTCTCTCTCTTATTTGACAAGATTAAAAACACAAACACCATGGATAGACTTATATGTAAAGACCCATTCATCAATATTTTGAAATCAAATCCATAACAATACTAAGATGGTTAATGTGTGTATATACTTACCTGAGTTTATGGTGTAAGTAGATAATGAGTCATGATAAGACAAGCATTTCGACAGCTATTGACTAAACAAGACTTACGTTTGGGAGAAGAAAAATTAAGTATTTGTTGATGTTCTTTAATATTAGAGAAAATAAAGCTTAGGATATATACGTGGCTGCGAGGTTAAGGGAAAAAAAATGAGAAGAGATAGGTTAAAAATTATTACAAGAGTATTATTTTTTCAAAAACTAATGATGAAGATAATAGAAAATGACTTTTATCATTTTATTATTTTTAACTGTCCAATGTACTTAAAACTAACAGCGGTAGAATGAATCATTTTTATAGTTAAATTATAAAAATGTGATAGAAATTAAGTTTAGTGGTATAAATTATATAAAAATAATAATTTAATAATATATTTATAGGTTTATATAATGTATATTTTGGTGAAGAGTTATAATGTTCTCTTTCTTTACACAAAATTTTATGTTTAGTATTAAAGTTTAGAAAATATATTTTTTAAGTTTTTTTTTGTAAAAAAACTTGTCATTTAAGTGTTTTTATGGTAAAAAATATGCCCATTAAATAAAGATAAAATTAAAATTTTAATCCAATTTTTTTGTTAAATATAATAAAATAACACATTTGTTAAATAAAACACTCAAATTGTAGAAAATATTTTCTTTCAAACTTAAAACAAATTTTCACTAAATTTAAAAAAAAAATCATTTTTTAATATCTAAAATCATACATCAAATAATAAATTTTTTATTTAAATTTTTTCAAAAGAATTAATTAAAATATTTGATTAGTTTTTTTAATAAAAATTATTTTATTAAATATATGTTTATTAATTTTAAAATACATTTATTATATATGATATTCTCTTATATTAAATAAAAAATTAATTTTATCATAATACCTTTATATACAAATAAAGTAATTTAAAAACATACCTTTTAAATATGGGTATACCTAATAAAAAGACCTTACGCAACATTTTTTTTTCTTTTGTCATTTACTAACCCTTATTCTTTTTTTTTTTTAACATATATTACAAAACCATTTTAATAACATGAAAGACAACTTAGTAACTCTCGTGAGAAACCTTTCGATGAAAGGACCAGGTGAAGCACCCGATCCATTTCATGTTTTTTTTTTCCCTTTAATTTTGTTTTAATATTTCAATAACATTAATTTCATTTAAACTAATCGGATATTTCGGGAACACTAAATATTCAGGGCATTTAGCATAAATTTTTTGTTATAAATGTAACTAACCATTCTTATTAATTTTAGAAGTATAATTCCGGAGTCACATACCATTCTATATTCCATTAAATGGTTTAAAACATGCTTATTATTTAAAGTTTTTCCATTAAACATCTTCATAAGCTTTTTGATAAACTTTAATTTCTTGTCCTTCTTAGAGAGAAACTTTTAAAATACCAATAATGTTCTATAACAAGACCTTCAAATTTCTTCACAAAAATCTAATAATTTCAGTTAAATTTTACCATTATGTACTTTTTTAAAATAGTGCTTATAAATGTTTACTATACCTTTTCTTAGGATCCATTATATTTATTGAAACATTATAATATAAATTTAATTTAATTTCATATTTTTCTTTTTAAAAGAATTGGATGTAAATTATTTCATACTTATTTGATATTTCTTTTGTCAACTTTTTTGTAACAGTAATAGTAGTTACATTTTGATGACTTATTTTCTTCTCCATGTATTTTAATTTAACGTATATTTATTTATCGATGTTTAATTAGAAAGATGCATCATTAAAAAAAAAACACCCCAAAAGTATGCATAAAAAAAAAAGATAAAAGACATTCTAAAATATAATTAATATATATTATATCTAAAAATACAAATCATACATAAAATAATTTTAAATAAAAAATCTTTATATTTTAAAGTAAAAAAAAAACTATTTACCACCAGTTATTATATTACTACAATTAATATAACAGTTAATATAAGTTAAAAAATAAATCATACTATTTTAATTAATAATTACTCATTATATTAATTATAATTATACTATAAATTATAACATAAAATTTTTTAAAATAATTATTTATGTCATTTACCTTTTATTTTGAATTTAGAAAAAAGTTAAGTAATTTCAAAACTTATGGTTATTTTTTTATTAATTATTTATATTAAATAAATTAAATAATTAAAATTTAAAACTTAAATAACATTTAAGGTTCATTTCTTTAACTAATAACTTACAAATAAGAAAACTTATAATTAAAATTTATATTGAGATAAATAATGATTTTCTTATACATATTATAAAAATAACAATTACATCATATATTTATTTTTAATAATAATTTAATTATATTATTATTAAAAAATAATAACATAAAATAATTTTTTATTTTTTAAATACAATAGATAAATATTGATTTAAATTAAATAAATTATAAGCGAGAATTACAGAAAAAAACAAACAAAAATATAAAATATAAAATAATCATTTATATTTATAAAGAAAATTATTCATAAAAACATGACTCAACTATCAAAAAATATATATATATATAAACTAAACGTTATTTTTAAAATATTTATAAAAAAACCTTTACGACTTACATCTCATTTCATGTTTTCTTGCTTCTTGCTTTTACTTTCATTTATTTACTTACTTTCATTTATAAAAGGGTAAAATAATAAAGCTAAAATTTCATTTCGAATAAAATGCCCAACTTCTCGAATGCCTATGCGTTCACCTACTAATCTAATACTAGTGAATAGTGATGGTACTCGCCAATTCTCACATATATGATAGGCTTTAAATATCCCTTTCATACTACACTTGGGTTAAATTAAGATCATCCAAAAAATAGTATTATATATCAATGCTCGACAATGTGTAATTTTGTTTTTAAATTCTTCCATAGAATACATAATTTACATAATTTTTTTATAACATATTTTAATACATTTAAAAATACAATGCATGTTTATTTATTTTTAAACAAAATTTTTTAAGTGAAACGACTTCAATAAATAGTTCAAGAGAATATATCTTTTATTATTAAACATGAAATTAAAAGGATATTATAAAGAAAAATACTGATCCAGCTACTAAAAGAAAAGTTGGTAGCTAGCGTGGAAGACAGAGCAGATCTGAAGATGTTTTTGTATGAACAGGTTGAGCAAGATCAGTCTTCTGAGCAAGATCAGTCGTCTTCTTTTTGGGAAGAGGCTCCGGCGAGGTAGAGACCGATGATGATGATGATGCGACTGCCCAAGAGTCGTTAGAGCTGTCAGAGCTAAATGACAAATCCATTACTCTATTTGGACTACCCGAGTATGGGTTTATTACACCAAACTTGCGCTTTTTGGATTGGTTTTTTGCCAATTCGAAGATTATCTTACAACAATCCTCCACTTTGTCCTGTTTGTGGAAAAATTAAATCAGATTAGCATATCTTAACCACAAAAATAAAAATAAAAAGATTTAAACTTGAGAACTAATTAAATGATATAAAAAGTTAAAAATCAGAGACAAATTAGAAACCTTGTCAATTCTGAGAATGCCCAACAGCTGTGTTTGGTATTGGAGTCGTAGACATGGTTCGATGCCATTCACAACGTGCAACATTGTAGCACTAGCCACTACAGATGGAAGAAAACGCATAGACCTACCATCTGTAAATTTTGTAATTAATTAATTAAAAGCAGAGGACAATGATTAGAGACAAATTTGAATATTCTTTCATGTGGATTTGATTACAATATTACATACCTGAAACGAGAGAGACAACGATCCATTCACATCTCCTAAGAAATTCAAAGCAGAGATGATCTTTCAACCCAAGTCTTCTCGTTATGAAATCAAGAAATGAAAGTGGAGTTACAGGGTTCATTTTCCACTCAAGAGTGGATAGTACCAGAAGCTCCATTTTCTTGATCGTTTTCGCTTCAAAAAAGTACTTGCAATCCTCCACCTAATCATTTCAAAATCCGGTATTAAGTTAATTCATTTAGAAAATGAGGGGAAATAAGGCATCGATTTTAAGCAATTCAATAAAAAAAACAGACAGTTCAATAAATGGATCGAAAACCCACTTGAAGATCCAACAACAAAGGCACTTGGGTCTCTTCAACCTTAGCAGCCAGAGAGATACAAGCAACAGCAGCAAGCTGAGTCATCCATGGTTTTTCACTCTGGAAGTGAAAGCTGGAGAGAAACCTATCAAGGTAATCGACGGCCAGAATCGCAGTAAGAGCAGAGAAATAATAGTGGGAAACGACCTTGAGCATCCAATCCACGGCCTCCCGACGAGACCCAGAAAGAGATGGGTTTGTATGGAGGGTTGAGTGTAGCTCATTTTGATGTTCTTTAGACAGCAGAGTGACAAGCTCTTCATTTTCCCAGAACAAGTCTTGCTCTAGCAATATTAGAGGCTTTCTTAATCTTATATGTGAGAGTATTGTGCTATTATTAATGTTTTTATTATTATTCATGTAACAAGAGATCTCAGAAACTTGGTCTACTTCATCTGGTTGCTGGACTTGGAAAAAGCCAGCACTTGCAACATCATCATCTTCCAAATGTTCTTCTGTGCAATAAAGAGCGTCCAAAGGAAATGCACTTAGTTCTGGTTGGTAATTATGGTGTCGTTGAGCCATCTTCTTCTGAGAAGAAGCGGTTTTGGGTTTGGGTTCATTATAGGTCGAAGATGATCAAGAGGTTGAGGAAAATTAGCCTACCCATCACTCTCTCTCTCTCACTCTCTCTCTCTTTCAGTGTCTCTTTACTCTGTGAAATGAGAGAGGACTGGGAAGAGGGACTCCTAAGAACAAAAGGATGTGTTTTATTTTTTTATTTATTTTTAATTCTAAGTTCTAATTTCTTTTATAATTACTTTTAGAGTAACGGAGGGACTTTTTGTTTAGGTCATTGACTGATTGGGTAATTTAGTATCATCCTTTATAAAATAAGTTTTTAGATTCATTTGTTTGGGAAAAAAAAATTTCAAGCTAATTTTAATTTATAACACAATTTTTTAGTATATAAAATATAATTTAAAATATAAGGGTATATAAGTCTTTTGAACTAAGTTTTCTTCATCTCTCATCATTTTTTTTGTTATTTCTTTTAAATTTTTCGTTTTAATCAATTATATATTATTGGATCAATTTTTCATTCTAACAAATTTCACTGTATTCAATCAAATTTTCTCTTTCATTTTTTCTACTTTACTAAGTGGTTTATCTCTTCTAATTAATAAAGAAATATTAAACTAATAAAAAATATGAATTAGTTTTATATTTGATCAGGTTAAATATTAGCAATAATATAAATATGCAATACTAATAATAATAATATTTATTATCAAAATATTTAAAATTTATATTAATTTTAATTTAACAAATATTTATAAAGCTATTGTTTCAAAAATAATTACAAAATGTTTTATATAATTAAAATCTAATAACAAAAATTTTAACACCTATATTATCCATAAATATATTTAATAAGAAATGTTAACTAAACACATGATAAATTACAAGAATGATGAGTAAAAAATCAAAATTTTATAAAATAATAAATAATAAAAATATGATATTATTTATATTAATCTGCACAATTTTTTTTTTGTAAATTGAATAAATATATAATGTAAGTTAAGGATGAATTAAAAATTAAAAATTAAACAGTAGATATGAAAGTGTAAGATAATTTATTCTATTTTAATATAATTCTTTTGAAATAATTATTTATCGTTGCAATGTCTTTTTATCTTTCATTAATCTCCTACTTTTATAATTTGATATACCTTTTATAATTTTTAATAATAAAATATTCTTAAAAAATTAAAATATCATATAAATTCTTTGGTTCATTTTTCGCATAAAAAATGAACTAAAAATCTATATATATAAAAGAAAAGTTTTCCTTCTATATCTTTTACAATAATTTATTTGATATTTTATCTTTATTTTTATCTTTTAAATATAAAGTAAAGTATAATATATATAATATGAAAAAAAGCACTTATGGTTATGCGATATGCAATTAAGTATTATATATATAATCATTGTATCATTTATCAATTTAAGGTAAAATTAAAAATATATAATAATAAAATAATTATAAAAAATATTTATTAATAAATGATCAATTTAATTGTATCATATATTTATTAAAAGAAAAACAATAATTTTATTTTTACTTATTCTTCACAAAATATAAAAACTTTTTCTTTAATGCTACATGTAAACTATATTAAAGTTAAAATTAATTAATATACTTTAAATAAGATGAATATATTATAAGTAATATTTATTATATGATATATACACATAAAATTAACACAAGTTATATATACTCATAATTAATTTAAAAAATAGTTTAAATATCACACAAAAATATTAGTAGATAATCTTTCTAAATAACATATTATTATTTAATATGTTAACATAACATAAATATTACACAACTTAAACAAATCTAATGACCCATTTTAATTTATTTTTTTGTTGAAAGACACAAATGATCAATTGCCTCCAAATGCATAAATAAATTACTTTAAACATTTTATTTTTTTAGTATATAGAGTGAATGATCTCTACATTTTAATTTATGTAATTATTTTTATTTATTTAAAAGTTTAATTTATTATTGTTCAATAAAAAATTGCTTAGATTATTTCTTGCATATATAAATTTATATTATTAGATATATTTTTTTATTAATTTTTTTATATTGAAAATAATTAAGTTTGATATTTTATAAATATGTAACAATCATCAATAAAAACTTATGGACTTATATTTGTATTATTTTTATTTTTATCAATAAATTATAAAATTAATTTAAATATATAGATTATACAAATATATAAATTTGAGTTATATACAAAAATGTAAAAAGAACACATGACCCCAAAACGAAAACAAAAAGTTTGGTGTCTATTTTCCTTATTTATTAACAGTTTATTAATTTATGCAGAATCGGTGATATTCTATAATATATTACCCTGTATACATGTATTATTAGTTATCAAAATGAAACACTATCCAATGTTCCTTTTTATGGGCTTTTATTTTATTATTATCTAAATGTCTGATTCTATATTTTTAGATTCGATACATACAATAAATTTCAAATTATTAATAATTTTTTTTTAAATATTTGTATTATTTTACACATTATTAAAATTAATCAAAAAAAAAAATTAAGCACAATAAAAGCCTTTTTTCTTTCTTGTGGCGAGCATGCATTTCCCCTCTGAATTTTGGAGCTGACATGACCATTGTTCTAGGTTCCCACTTCAAAGAGGCACTATTCCAATATTAGTTATTTTCATCGTGTTTTTTTTATCAATTTTAATTTTTTTATTATTATTATATATATATATATACATTAATATATATTTATGATAATAACTAAAATATTTTTTCTATTAAAATGTTAATTATATTTATATAAAATAATAAAAAATTTACAATATCATAAGATTTTAAAAAAATATTAAAAAGAAATTGAATTTTTGTATTATAGAATTTACTAATAATAATATGAATAGTAAGGAAATGATGTAATTCTCTTGTATTAAGTGTAATTATTTATATATGTTTACTATGAAAAACATAAAAGATTATATAGTTTGTAAAAATATTTTAAAAAATTATGATAATAAGTTTTTTCATGAAAAAATATAAATTTAAGCAATAATAATGAAACGTAACATTAATTACGAAATCAATATACAATATGTGTTGACATTGATATATATATATATATATATATTTATGAAATGATTATGAAAAATGAGTTCGTTTAAATTCTTCAATATTTAATACAATGTTAAAAAATATAGAAAAATTACTATATTTATACTCCAAAAAAATATTTAAATTGTTTATATTAATAAAGATATATAATCATAAGATAATTGATAATAGATTTATTGAAATATTGAATGTAGTTATGTAATTTTAACTTAATAAAAGTAAATTAATTTCGTCTATGGATAAATTTAAGAAAATTTAAATTATTTTAACATGAAATATAAAAAATATTCATGTTTGTCTTAAAGATTATTTTTTTATAAAAACAAATATGTGGATATTTTAATTATTTTGTGAAGATTTAAAATAAAAGATTATTTACCATAAAATGTAAAGAAATGTGTGCCATCAAAGGTTTAATATTAATTTTGATCAATAACTTTGTATTAGATAATGTATAAAAGCAAATAAACATCAAAAATATAACAAGTTAAAAGATGGATTTTTATGTCACACTTGTGATTCCAAGCATTAAAAAATATAGTTGATAACACGAGACATCAATTTATAAATAAACATAGGAAACGCATTACATATGCGGAAACATAATATTCAAGGTTAAAAAATAAATACAAATACATACTTTTAGGGCAGTGAAGGCTTTTGGGCTGCCATTTTGCGCTCTCACACTATCTCTTTCTCTTTGTGTAGCTTAAAATAATATTATTGTGTACTAAAACTAATTAAGTGGATATTTTTTATTTTTAACTAAATTACATTAAAATGTAAGTTAAAGTTAAATTAGTTATGCAGTGATATATTTAGGTTTGTTACTTTTGTAATATTTATATTTTAAGAAAAAGTTTCGTTATTAATCATATTTTAAAAGGATTTTTATTTAGTGCCAATAAAATTTAAATTTTTTTATTTAATAATCATAATATTTTAAATTTTATTTTTGAATAATAATAGATAAAAAAATTACCATTTGATATTATTTAGGCAAAAATAAAATAATCAATCTAACTATTTTATGCATAATTCATTCCCTCCAATAACATTTCACACCATTTTACCATATTCTAGTTTCCATAGTACAATAATTCAAGTATTTATGGTTGTTTTAAAATTCATGTAAAATTAATATTATGATCTATTACTCTATTCCTAATATAATTAATTTATAGTTTATGTATTTCTCAATGTTCTATGTTCTATGTTCTACTGCAATGAGGTTGTTTTCTTGAATTTTTAATTTTTTTATTAGATTCTAAATCTAAACTATAATATTAATTTATTAAAGTATTGAAATGATTTTGAAAATGACGTAAAATGCACTTAGAGAAGACAAAGTAGGCATAAAAGAGGTGAATTAATCATTTTGCTCATGTTGAAATAATATCAGATGATTATTTTTGTCAAATTATTATTTGAAAAATATTAAATCAAATTTTTATAAATATTATGAAGCTAAATCAGAAATTTTAAATATTTTTTTTTAAAACATTATCACTAACTAAAACTTTTATTAAGATATGAGTATTAGAAAAATACGAGGCCCGATATATTTTAGTCCCAAGCATTTTCTAGCACACTAACCCCACGTTTGGTTGGAGGGAATGGAATGGAATCAGAATTGATTCCTTCTATTTTGTGTGTTTGGTTGGACGGAATGGAGGGCGGAATGGAATCGGATTACCAAAAGAGAAGGAATCACAATTCCTTCTCCCACCTTTGGTAATCATTATTCCATTCCCATCTAATTTTTTTTCTTCCAATTTTACGCTCACCTAAAATATAACCTTAAATTCAAATCCTAAATTCTCAAACCCAAAATTCCAAAACCCTAAACCCTAAACCCAAAATTCCAAAACCCTAAACCCTAAACCCAAAATTTCAAAACCCTAAACCCAAAATTTCAAAACCCTAAACCCTAAATCCAAATCCTAAAATCCTAAAATCCTAAAACCTTAAACCCTAAACCTCAAATCCCTAAACCCTAAAACCCTAAACCTTAAAACATAAATCCCAAAACCCTAAAACATAAATCCCAAATCCCTAAACCCTAAACCCTAAATCCCAAATTCCAAATCCTAAAACCCTAAATCCTAAACCCCAAATCCCTAAATCCCAAATCCCTAAACCATAAACCCCAAATCCCAAATCCCTAAACCATAAACCCTAAACCCTAAAACCCTAAACCTTAAAACATAAATCCCAAAACCCAAAACCCTAAAACATAAATCCCAAAACCCTAAACCCTAAACCCCAAATTCCAAATCCTAAAACCCTAAACCTTAAATCCCTAAACCCTAAACCTTAAACCCTAAAACCCTAAACCCCAAATCCCCAAATCTCTAAACCCTAAACCCTAAAACCCAAATCCCCAAATCTCTAAACCCTAAACCCTAAACCTTAAAACATAAATCCCAAAAGCGAAAACCCTAAAACATAAATCCCAAAACCCTAAATCCCAAATTCCAAATCCTAAAACCATAAACCCTAAACCTTCACCTACAAATATAACCCCAAATCCTAAATCCCTAAACCCTAAATCACACATCCCAAACCTCAAAACCCTAAACCCTATTTAGAAAAATAATAATTTTAATAATATATTTCTTTTTAATTAAGTAATACTTATTTAGAAAAATAATGATTTCAATAATGTATTTTGTGTGACGAAAAAATAGTAATTAAATGACATTATTTGAACTTTACAGCATGTAGGGGTATTAAGGTCATTTACAACTTTTTTCATTCCATTCCAGTGGCAAACCAAACACTATAATCCTGATTCTGAGCTTGATTCCAGTGGTCAAACCAAACAAAATTGTTTCCTTTCCATTCCATTCCATTCCGATTCCGATTCCGATTCCATTCCACGAACCAAACGCCACCTAAGTAGACACATGACTTTCGTACCTTCTACTGCAGATCCAGCTCGCTTGCGCTCCATTTGAATTTTTCTTGTCAGTCGTTTGATTGCTATTTTTTTAAAATATTTTATATCATAAATTTATAATATTATAAATAATGTATTTAATTTTTATTAGTTAATAGGAATTAATACTAGACGTGACCTAATTGATATTAATCAACCTAATTTTATCACAAAAATAAAAGCAATCTTCATTTTTTATTAAATAAATAAAAATTACACACATATGATTTAAATTTAAGTATAAGATGATGAGTTATGGAATCATACCAATGTTTAAGCAATTTTTGATCATTATTTTTCAACCAATGTTCAACTTTGATTATCATAATTATTATATCATTTAATTATATATTAAAAAAATAAATTTTATTATTTTAATTAATAATTATATACTATATCAATTATAATAACAACTTATGATATTAAAAAATATTCTTAACCATTATATATACGAAGAACTTTATTTAGTTGAATATAGAAAGATTTAATTTCATCTTCGTTACATCGATAGCATGATAGCTTAGTTGATTTGGGTTGAATACAAAGGCGTTGCTACTCCTTTCTGATGAGATATTTTTTTCTTTTATCTTCGTTAGGTTGTTTAGATGAAGTGATTAAGTAGGATAAGGTATATTATTAGTTTTCAAATTCAATTAAATTCATATATAAATATTCAAAATTTTAAAATATTACTCATATATTCAAAAAGTTTTAAATTATACAATTTAATATTCAAATTTATAAAATTTTACACTTAAGTTCTAACTTGATTATTAAAATATATATTTATGAATAAAAAATTTAAGTTTTATATATAAAATAACATAAAATTAGAGATTAAATCGAATGACTTAAAAAATTAAAAATTTACCTGTAAAGTTCTAAAAATTTGATGATTTATACATAAATTTAATTAAAAGATAAAAACTATTGATGCACTTAAGATACATTTGGTTTTTAGAATGAAAAAATAATGAAAATGGTAATGATAATAGAATTAAATATAAATAAAACAATATTATTATTGTAATGTTTGATTTAAATATTGGAATTAAAGAATAAATCATTATTGTATTGTTAGATTTACAATTAAAACGAAATCGAAAATATTATATATTATTTTAATATTAAGTAGTATTTAAATAATATCTTTAGTTTTTATTTTATTTATTTAAATATAATATATTATTAAAAATTATTACTTAAAAAAATATTTAATCTAAAAAATTAAAACAATAAAAAAACATTTACAGTACCCGTTCAGGTAGAAGATGGAAAAAAAAAAAGAAAAAAATAAATGCAATACAATTAAATATATAACAATCGAATGAAATAGGGGATTTTAGTAAACGAGCAATTTAAAGCTGAACAATTAAATGTTTTCTTCAAAATGCGCTTATTAGGAAAGAGTATTACCCAGACTTATAACCACCACATTGCTGGTTTCCTTGGGCGATGTGGGATTCAACACTCCCCCTCACATCGGACGGGGACACCGTAAGATGAAGCCGAACTAGGAGCGTGTCACATCGAGAACACCAAGATCAGCTCTGATACCAAATTGAAAGCTGGGTAGCCCAATGTTTTACTCAAAACGTGCTTATTAGGAAAAGGTACTGCCCAAACTTATAACCAGTACATTGCTGGCTTTCCTGGGCGATGTGGGACTCAACACTCCCTCTCACATCGAACGGGGACACCGTAAAGACCGACTGTCTACCCATACGGATTTAATCGCAAGATGGAGTCGAGCTGGGAGCGTGTCACAACGAGACCCCAAGATCAGCTTTGATACCAAATTGAAAGCTGGGCAGCCCAATGTTTCTCTCAAAACGCATTTATCAAGAAAGGGTACTGTCCAGACTTATAACCAGCACATTGTTGGTTTTCCTGGATGATGTGGGATTCAACAGGAGTTACATAAATAATGATTTCTTGTCTACCGTAATCCTTTTCATTTTATTTCGTTTCAATGAGATAATAAATATAAATATATATATAAAAAAGTTATTTTAATTTTATTCTCTCAATCTAATTAAGTATTTACCAAATTAATTTTTCATTTATGTTGAGTTGAAATGAAGTTATTGTTATAATAAGAAATAGATATCATTTTTCATTTATGCTTAGCAGAGGTAAGAAGCGTGCCAACATGAGACCACCTTTGTGATTCATTAATATTTTAACTGCTAACATTTACAGGGTGTTTACTTATATTTAGAAAATGAGTGATTTGGTAATATACAGGTTATGTTACAACTATTAATACGTTCAATAAATATGAATTAAAATATTAAGATTTATTTTTTAATTTTTTAATAACTATAATATCTATTATAATAATATAAAATATTATCTTAAATATAATTTCTATATAAAATTCATAATACAGTATACTTACTTTATTACAGTCAGGGACAATATTTTTTTCTTAAAAAATTAAAAGCCAAGTTGCTCTTTTGATTCAGAAAGTATGGCGATTTCTTGGTGCAGGCGAAAGCATCTAACACAAAGCCTGATTCTTGAAAATAACCTCTGAATTCCGATGCATCTGCAAAGGAACAAGCAAAAGAATTTAACTTTTACTATTAAGAACTTGAATATAATTATATTACATTAAAATTTTATTATAATTAATATTTATACAATATAATTAGATAAAATTAATAATAAATATTTTAATAGCATAATTTATATTAAAATAATATGTAATTTTATATATCTAAATTATTTTATTATAAAAAATTATTTGTATAAATATTTAATTTATTTATATATATATATATATATATATATATATATATATTTAAAAGAAAAGAAAAGAAAAAAATATAAATTATGTAAAATATATTATTAAGTAAAATATTTGATACAATTTAACCCTATACTCACTTAGAATATTAAATTTTTACTTAATTATACCACCAAACACTTAATTATATAACCTTTAATATTATGTAATAAAAATATAATTAAATTTCATCGATTCATCTCTTCTATTTATTTTGCTAATAATTTATATATTATTTCATCTAAATAGTTATTCTAGAGCAATATTATATTTTCTAAATATAATTTCTTAAAACCTAATAAGTAAATCCACGATCATTCAACATTAGACACTCTTAACGTAACAACTTATTAGATAATAGCACTTCACTTACTCAAATTGATAACATTACTTAAATAATTGAAGTAATTTGCAAATAATTTGTTTGAGCTGGAATTCGGACCGAATAATAATATAGTAGGATTTTTTATTTTTACAGTAACATGATTGGATATTTTAGCTTCAAACTACTAGTCTTTCCTACAACAAAATTTTATATATTATAATTTTGTATGTCTTTATTAATACATTGTCATTAGTTTCGTCTCAATTTTTGAACTTTTTTTCATTTTATAGAAATAAATAACTAAATTGAATATTTTCTACCACATGTCAATAAATTTATTGTATGCAATAATGTAAAAAATACAGAGTTTAGTATTTTGCATTAAAGCCCTTTTATGGTATTGGGTTACATAAAATTGGGTATTAGTATATTACATTAGCTCAATTATTAAGTATACCATTTATTCGTTTCTTTATACAAAGTGGGTAGGATGGAATCTTACGGATTTAAACCCCTTATCCACAATCAAATGGTGTTTATTGATTTAATTAAAAAACAATAATGATTTTTATCATCATTTAATGCCCATGATAATTTACATTTAACAATTTGATTGATCATTCAGTTAATAAGTGATTTCATAATTAGTTTATAATTTAACATCTTTAATTTAATATTTAATTTATCACTTAATGCATTAAATTTTTTGATAAATATAATACTAACTATAAAATAATATACATAATGATATCATATGATGGGATATTTTAAGTTAAAACTTATAGTCTTTTGTACAACCTATTACATATTTTGAATTAAAGCCCTTTTCATGATAATGGATATCATAAAATTGGTAATTTTTCAGGATAAAATTGATAATTAATAAATTACATTATTAGCTAGGTAGGTTACTTGATTAATTTTATCATTTATTCGTTTGTAAAATATATGAACATGATTGAATATCACTAATCTTATTCTATACTCCTCACGCAAACGATGCTTAATAATCTAACTAAAGAAAAATACATGATTTTATATGACGTGTCAAGGTGATCATAAGAAAACAATGTTCCACACATCAAAGATTAAAATACCTTAAACTATATTGTGAAGAGTATCAATTTAATCACTTGTTATTATATTTTTATATGTTTTTAAATTGTTATTAATAAATCAAATTTATAGATTGTATAGATAATAATTACTAAATTAAAATTTAACAATTCTTTATTCCACACTAACTTTTTTTAATAATAAATATATGAAGGAGAATAAACTAACCAAATTCATAATAATTGAGAGATGTGTGATTACCCTTTACGAATGGTATCTTAAAAAAACAAAAACAAAAACACTCGTGCTCATAATTTACACAAAAAAATTTCATAGCTTGTAAATGAAGTTATCCATCGGTCAAAAATCAAAGCACGAATCTTTCATCCGATAGATTAATTAACTATTTACATGTAATCCAATCTCTGATATCTTATTTTTACTTAATTAAAATATAAGTTTATAAGGACGAAAAGTTAGTAAGCAGTTAAAAGGAACTGAGGCTAGGCTTGTCATGCACAGCCTCTCCAGACAGTTCAGTTCAATCTGCATATGTCAAATCCAAGAAAGATTTTTACCCTTGACCTATTTATATTATTGAAAAATTTATTTATTAATATTAATATTTAATGTATTAATTAATTATGTATTAAAAAATTATGTTATTTTTATTACTAATTATTTATTATATCGATTATAATTATATTATAGTTTATAACATACATTTTTACAAAAAAAAAATATTTTTTATTTTTTCGTAAGGTTAAAAACGATAATATAGGTATAAAGAAGATTAAGTTAAAACAAAAAACAATAATTACATTAATTTAAATATTTCATCACTTAATCATTAAATTGAAGAAAAATAATAATAACACTTAAATTTTAATAGATTTTTGCACTTATATTTTTAATGTTATAATTATTTTAAAAATAAAAAATAATCAAATGTTTTAAATAATATTAATATATGATATAATTTAAATATATAAATATAAACATAATAAATTATGCTTTCTTAAACTTCATCTAAATTGATACTATTAAATTAACATCAATCATCTTCAACGATCACTTCAAATCTCTGTAGTATAACTTAACTTGTAAATATCGATTAAGATATTTAAATAAAATTTTAACATAAATATACATGCCAAATTATATTTTATGGAGTATAAATATTTTTCATAAAATATCAAAGTAATTAATTAATTATTATTTAATATATGTTTTTAAATATTTATAATATTTTCATATTAATTAATTAATTACAATATTATATAATAAATAGATATTATTTTTCATAAAATAAGTAACTAAAATATTTTAAACAATTAATTAAATTATTATAAATAAAAATTTTAACATTATAAAAAAATTTCATCGATGTTTTCAATATTTTGTTAATTTTTCTTGATATTTTTAACGATAACACATTTAAATAATAATTTATCAATACTTTTAATAATTTTATCAAAACAAGTATATAATATTTTGATGTAAAAATCTGTAAAATAAGCATGATGAGTAATATATACCGTGTCGACATCATTATCCTTGCTTTCAAATCACTTGTGAAACATGTCCGTATTATTTAGTATTATTTTTAAAGATGTAAAAATGTTTATCTTTTATAAATAATTTTAAAATATTATATAAAAATAAATTATTCAATTTACAATATTATTTGATTCTTAATTTTTTTTAAATAAATCATTAAATTTTTAAACTTTTAAAATTTTATACAAATATCCTAACTTGAATACTAAATTATATATTAATGAATCAAAAATTTAAGATTTTTGTATAAAATTTTAAATATGTAAAAAATAAATTATATGTTTTAAAAATTTATAAGGGGATGAATTTAGATAAAATTGAAAGAATACAATTTAGCTTAAATTTATTTATTATTTTTTTTTCTCTTTAAGCCTTAATTTATTTGTTATTGAAACTTTCTGCCGCGAGAGGTTTTGCTTTCATGCTTTTCCTTTTCTGTTTTTTTTTTTCCTCCCTTCTTTTCGTTTATTTCTTGTAACTGAAACCCCTATAGGTTCGTTCTCCAAGAAATGTAGCTATTAAAAAAAAAAAGTACTGAGAAGATAAAGGGTTGCTAGTTGCTACCATGTAAGACGACCAATAGAGAAAAAGTAGGGAATGGCCTTGTAATTAAGACGGTGCTGCTAGAGCTACGGTAATTGTTCTGTGTTTAGGTGGTTACTAGTTTCCAACCCATTACCCCAAAGTAACCATCAAAGTCTACAAAAGCTGAATAAATATGCTCTGGCTATTGTTTTAGTATTTCAGTTCCTCAAGGCAGATACTTTTTAAGCTTTTTCTCATTGTGATTATTATTGGTAAATTTCCCCCCTTAATGTGTTAAAATATAAAAAAGTAGCTGTTCCATCATTCTAGTCAAAGTCAGATAAGTCCCACTTCTCTGAAGAGCCAGATAGTGGCTCATTTTCTCACTCTTCTATTAAAGCAACAGAAAGCAAAACCCTTCATTGGAACTCATCAACCATCTCTATTGACCCTACCGTTTTCTCTAATGGGACCTTCTCGCCAGCATCAATAATCATAATTTGTATGGAAAAGTATCGATTGGTCTTAAGATAATCACAATTTGTATGTAACTCATTTTCTACAGCTAGTTATTTCGAAAACAAAAGGAAAGCTGAAATCTAAATATTACCAAACTAGGGTCTCTTTGGTTGGTATTGCCCCAACTGAATAATGTTGGGCAACCCTTGTAACATATTCACTGTTTTCTATTAGAATTGATATGAGTTTAACATAATCTCTCAAAAACACCATCATAGCATCCCAGCAAACAAAAGAGAAAATGCTAATGGGTAACAGAAAGCCAATGATGACAGATTATAGTGGACTAATGGAGTCGTGACCCAATTATATTTCCTTTCAGCTGTACGTGAAAGGCCTCTGCCCCCACCTTCAGATTTCACTTTGTCCCCCCAAATTATAGCTTAATCTACAAAGTTACTCATAATTGGATGCAACTGCTTCAGACTAGAGAGGATGTAAGCATGGAACGTTATGAAGAGATATTATTTGATTTCTCACACCAGTCACTACCGTAAGCAAACCAACATTTTTTTTTGTCCTAGTCCATTTCGGTAAAAATTGATATCCTCGTTAGAATCAATCCTATAGTTTTATTTTTAAACGTTTGGTAACATTAAAATGATATAATAATTCAACACCATTTATTAGAACCATTATGAATTGATCATTTCCAGCATCCTACTTTAATTTAAATTTCATAGCTAATTACACGATAATTAGAACAATAAATGATACATAATACATCTGATTAAATAATTCTTTTAAATAATTACGTACCCAAAATTGTGACTCAAATCCAAAGCATTCTACGTGCCCGAATGAAATTCATGTTGAATCATAACAATCGCATATGATTAAATATTATTTTTTTCAACCGCATAAAAGGAAATCACGATCAACTTCTCATCCTCATAGTTGAAATGTAATATATTAGAATATTGATGAGTTAGAAATGTTTTGATTATGAAAACTAAAAATTAATTTGTTTTATTTTATAATATGTATCATTTAATGTCACTAAACATATGATGGAACATTATCTTATTTTATTTAAATATTATATCTTATCATATTAAATTTAGATTATAATCCTAATATGTCAAACTTTAAACATAATTTCCATAATTTTTTCTATTAAATTTTCACATTATAAATAAACATATATAATAGTTTTTTATTATTTTTGTATTTTTTGCACATCTCATTTAAATCATTTGGGACAAATATGATAAGATATTCTAACTAGTACCATTTAATTATCATTTAAACTCATGAAAAATTAAGAAAATATAACAGATTATAAAAATTAATAGATTATATCATAAATCTCATTAATATCTCATCTCCAATTACACCTATACAACATCTTTGTTATATAGTACTACAGACCCTATATGTATATTTTTTGTACAATCAATCGTTTAGCTATAAAATCATATCGTATCATAAGTTATAGAAATAATACGATTATGTAAAAATTTAGTACAATCAAAGGATCCAAGTCTAAATTCTATTAAACAATTAACTTAACATGTCTGAATTTTTAATTATAAAATTATGTATCTTAATTTTTCTATCATCTTAAATTAAAAATAATATATATTTTAAATATAATAAAAAAATAAAAATAAATTTTATAATATAAATTATTTTATTAAAACATTATAATACTTTTATCCGATTATATTATACAGCTATACAAACTAAATATAATATAATTTAATACAATTCCATCCAATACAATTATACTTAATCTATAAATATAATACAATTATACTTAATCTATAAATATAATACAATTATACTTAATCTATAAATATAATACAACAAACATGCACCATGTTGACATGCTCCCTAACACAAAAAGACGTTCTCCAAAGAACTTTCATCTGTTGACAACACACCTTGTTTGGATAACTTCCGGACAAGAATATTTGTTGAAATTTTAGTGGGTTTGAGAGAGTTTGGTTCAAAAACAACTGTTCCTAATCATACATTGAGAATGAACTGTATAATGAGAATATACTAGCATTAAGTTTCGTGTTCTTTTGTTTGGATGTACAATAAGAGAAGTCTTATGATTTACATTGTTGGTTTCCCTCATTTTGCAAAGCCATGAAGTACACCGCTTTTGATTTTTTTTAGATGCTTATGTACACTGCCAGTTATTTGTTCATATGATAATTGTATAGCCTAAACAAAATAGTAAATGGTAAAAGATGCAAGTCGTAAAAGTTCAGTTCGATTAAGTTATCAATTTTGTCCTCCATTTGAGGGAAAAAACGATAGTGACAAACTAGCAGTTCATGATAATCCGAGGGAAAAATGGGGAGATTCAGAATATGTTTTGGCATTTAAACCAATAGCTGCTAGACATGTATCCTTGTTCTAAAGCAAAATTTGCGTGCAGCGACATATAAGGAAACTAAAATACAATTTTGAAGCTATAAAACTTACACAGATAGCCGCTACCACGTCACGCTTAAGACGTTCCCAAATATACTTCTCCACATGCTATGCATATTTTTGCTGAATATATTCTCGAAGACACTTCTGATATGAGAAGTCAATCCATGAACTGTCGGTTCTGATGAAAAACAGGCACCTTGAATGTCGAAGTTGGGGATGTGGATCAACCTTGAATGACAATATTGGGTAGAAGAGCATAGCATATCAGTACATTCTCATACACTTGCAAGCTATATAATATGCATCTAACAAAACATATATTCATTCCCAGTGCAAATCCATCTGTCAGCTCACTCAAATTCTTTTGACCCCTGAAGGACTCAGAAAGAAGTACCACAAAATAAGGGTAGCCTTATTGGTAGAGCAAATTTTGCTAATGTCATAACAATATTTCTATTTTTACAAACCTTAGAACATTAAATTGTGAGGTAAAATATTTAATTGCTCTTACATTAGTTTTTTTTTGTTCTAGAAATATCAATTCCCTAAAACAAAGTAATTCAATCCCGTCCATTCTAAATATTGTTGTAAACAAAGTGATTCAATCCCGTCCATACTAAATATTGTTGTTGCACACTTGCACTTCACAAATAAAATACCATAACAGACATTCTAGTTAGAGAACAAGGAAAATCCTTTTATGGTAAATTTAAGACTGAATGGTATCTTCAGCTGAGCACAACCATCAAATAAGCTTAAGATTGTGCCCAGAATGGCACATATTCTTTCACTCTGAAGTCTGAACCATACATACATGTAGGTGCCAATCTAGGCTGCATATGATAAATTTCCTCTCAAGTATACTTATTCACCTATAATCATTGCTCACATACCCCAGGCACCAAACATAAGGCTGATGGCATGCTGGATGTTCTGTTCGTAACATGGTAATTGGTCATCTAGCATATTGAAAGCGGTCTAAAATGCCCTTATGAATCTCAAGGATAAATCGTTAATGGCAACTTAACCAAATAAACTGTGGCAGTGTAAATGTATAATAATACAAAAGGAACAAAAAAGTGCATTCACCGTAATAAAATGAAGTCCACATCCCATTTTATCTTCTGAATATGGATGGTAGGCGAGGAGCTTTTCTACCACAGCTTCCTCACTTTCACCTGTTAGACATTCTTCATCTTTATACCTGGTGCCAAAGCAAATGAAGCAGGCATGGAAGCAAAATCAAACATAAATCTGACAATAATTTAAAATTCAGAATGGAGCTTGATGATGGTTTGCATGAGATGCAGGTTACAGCACAACCATAAATTGTTTTCTAAGAGGATTGAAGTTTCAGCTTATCATGTTATGTTACAAACATAAAACTTAGAACTTTGATGTTAACGTTTTATTATAACCAATTACGAAAATAATATATCATAAATGAAAGAAAAAATACAATTAAGTGACATAGTATTGAAACCATACATAAATAAATTAAACCAATGAACAAAAAGTTGATATGAACAAATGGGTAGCTCAATTAAACATATCAATTATTTATAGGTGTTAAAACCAAAACTAAAGGAAACACGTTTAAGCCTAAAAAACAAGACATAATATATGGTATTAATATTTAAATGTGATATTGTAATTTAAAATATATTTTGATAAATAATTTAAGATTGAAAAATAAATAGACAAAAACAATATTATAATTTTCATATATATAAGAATTTAAATAAATTAAAAGGGTTATTAAAAAAAAGATTAAATAATATAATACCACATAAAGCTAAAACATAAAGAGAAAAATATTAGCAGAAATTTTGATGAAAGCCGGAATGAAAAAAAAACCTCAAAAGCTTTAGTCCTAGCCCAATTGATGTAAAACAATTTGACTAGGGCTACAGCCCCATTGATGTTCCTCCACTGGGAACAATTCTAGATTCAATAATACTGACAACCATGGGCAACACTCTAGCTCACACACTTAAATCAAAAATCCTATAGAGCTTTAACCAATTCAAACCTTCAAGTTTCATTTTATATCTCTATCCATCAATATATCTAGGACAGGAGTCAATATATGTCCAACCAAGTCAATATTTCATATACAAAAGGATATCAATTGGATATCTCATTTAACACCATTGGGGTTTAATAGAAAAGAAAATTGTACAAATTATCCAACCCATAGTTTTGAATAAATCATTTATACTATTGCACTTACTTGGTGAATAAATCTATTGGATTGGACTACAAGCCTAAAAATGAGTATGATACATGCAAAGAATATCAAAAATTAAGCAGGGCAAGAATCCAACGTATATTTTAAAAAACTTAGAAATTCACCAAGTCATGAAAAATAATTTTTTTTCTTTCCTTTTGTCATGCATCTTGCTTGTAAAGCTAAGAAAAAGCACACATGAGCTATACTTATCAAAGTCTGAAGGTTCCAAATCTTATTCCCGCATCCTTCTTCGCCAGAGTTTTTGAATTACACGATATGATGTTTTCCCTAAGTAGTTGCACACTAAATAAAAACTTGCTGGAAGCTATATGAAACTGATGGAGCTTCCTACAGCTATGCCACCGTCAATCAGAAGCAATTATCCGTCTCAGACAGTTTCAGATTTACAGACAGTCAAAACAGGATTGAAATCTCTGCCTAAAGAAGAAACAATTCTAACAATCATGAAATTCATATAACAAAGTTCTTTTATGAAGTGAGGAAAGAAAATCGAGTTTTGCGGTAAAAGTCTCACCTAATTCCAGTTATATTATTATGAAAAATACTTTTTGACCTGTAACTGGAATAGATTGCATAAGCAAACACACGAAGATGAGTAGATCCCAAAACTACAGAACACGGGGCATGCAAGTTGACACTTAATTGTCAGCTATATTGTTCTCTTGTTTTGTTCGCTAAAAGTCATAGAGTAAGACATCAAATAGTCAAATGGAAAGCATGCTATAGCTATCAGGTTGTGGGCACTATTGCTGGATTGTTACTGGTTCAGGTCTTTGGTTGTACATATATTGCAATGCAGTTTGTTATTTCTAAGTATTTGATGTTCAAAAAAGCCATGAAATTTACCAATGAACTTGGGAGTGTCATCATTTGATTATGGGCTATGAACCTAAAAGTTTGATCTTCATCTTCAGAAAACAATTCCTCAGAACACAGATGGTGAAAAGAAAGTTTAGAGTTTCGTTCACATTTCTATCCTTTCCTATAACCTCCCAATTTCAATCAATCTTTAGCGACATAGTAGCAGGAAAAATATTCAGATACAAATTACAATGTCCAATAAGTTCTCGTACTCTGATCTAAAAATAATAATTAAATTATATTATCGTACTTGCTCATACCAAGTTTCGTCCAACCAGAAATGATCATTGAGGATCAAATAGCATATAAGGCTACCACGAAAAACTTTAAATTCCATCGCCTTTCTCAACTCACCTCAGTAATCACGTAAAGCTAAAATCAACAGCATGATTATACACCAACTGGTTCATTATCCGCGAAATTACTAACTACTAACGACATAAACACCAAGCACAATATAGAAAATAGAGTTCGTATACGAGTTACGAGTTCTGGAACCAATACAAAAATTAAAAGGAAATAGAGGGGAAAAGTGCAAACCTGTAGGAGCGAAGAATATCTAGAGAATGGTACTAGTATTCTGAAATTATGTGAAAATGAGGCATTCTAGTCTTGAAATTATGAAATTGGTGCTAGTATCCTGCGTTCATTTTCAATATTTGTGGCACCAAGTTCCCTACCAATTTTAGTACTAAAGTACTCATTTTCACCTAACTTTCCGGAACAGTCATACACCCAGCCCAAGAATATCCTTTGTGAGAAAGACGATAGGGTTGATATCTCTGAAAATCTCCTGCTCTACATCTCTCCAGCAGCAATAATCGGGATCGTCCAACCTCTACGGGAGAAAAGTGGGCGGATCGTTCACGTTAAAGCTCATAACCGCGGTGGTATCGTCAGCAGAGGATACGCTTGCATTTCGACGAGTCGAGTCGACAGCGGAGGTGAACTATTGCCGGCAATGCGGATCTAGAAGGTCGGAGGGGAGACGGATGCGGAGGCGAAACGCCTCTGAGACGTGAAAAAGCGGCCATGAGCACCAGTCGTAAAGGAAAGTGCTAACTGGGTCTGGGTATGATTCGTATGAAACATGGATATGGGCAGTTGGCGGTAGAATAAGCGAGGAAAGGAACTCTATCGGATCGGACTTTCATTCTCTCCTTAATTTTTGTTGACTTTTCATCTATACATATTATTTTATATGTATTGTTATTAATATATTATATTTTTAAAATATTATTTAAATTATTTAACACATAAAATATTTTATATACTGTTCATTTAGAAAAGAAAATTATAATATAAATTTAAGTTTTTTATTTTCTATAAGATAATATTGAATTTATTATTATAAGTAATTTAATCTATTATAATTTTATTTAATAATAACATTAAATTTAAGTTAATATATATTTTTATTTCTTACGTGTGTTTAATTTTCTTAACTATTTTTTTAATATATTCATTTAGATTATAGTTTTTACTTTATGATCCATCGGTTATTTTTGTTTCAATATTTACCCAAAATTAAAAGTGTGTAAAAAATTCGATAATTCAATTTGTTAATTTTTTGACGATTTTAATCTGATTATCAGATTGAATTGGATGAATTTTTTTCATCTATTAAGTTCGGATCGAATGGTAGATTTCACTACGATTCATCTAATCTCATCTGATTCGACTGAAATTAATTATATATTTATTACATTAAATATATATATTTACATATGTTTTAATTAGGTTTTCGCACAATCGTAGCTATACATTCCCTCATCTCATTCTATGTTGGCTTGTTACTCTCCACAACCCGCTTATCCTTTTTACTCTACCGCTTTGCCCTTTGCTCTCTACCAATCTGTGTGTATCGCCATCGTCGACTCTCTCTCCGTTCTTCATTTTGCATTGTAAGTTATCTCTCCTGGATTATGTTTGTCATTCTCTAAATCGATTTATTTGGTGTCATTTCAAATGATTTGTTCCTCGTTAGGTTTCTTGATTGTGGTCATCGTCTTATCGTTTTTGATGTTCTTCTTGGTTGACTTTAACACAACACTTTCGTATTACAATTTATGAAGGATTTTTGATTTAATGGTTTCACTTTTATTTTTTAATTTATGTTTAGATTTGTTGACCTTGAATGCTAAAGCGATATTAATTAGTTTAGTGTTATAATATTTTTAAATAATTCAAAAGTGGTTTAATTTAAGAATGACATAGTTCAATATGTTTGAAGCATGGTAACTCTTCCACTGAGTTTCCTGTGACTCTTGTTCCATGTGTAACATCTAATTGTATTTTTGTTTTTCATTATTTATTTTGTTATTTTATGAGACATGAGAAATTGTATTACTTTGACTTCAAATCTATTTTTTTACATCATACAAATTTACAAATTTACTTCTATCTAATATATATATTTTTCGTTGGAGGGTTCACATTATAATAATTTAATTTAAAGAGGTCTGGAAAGTTTGTTCTACTTACTGTGTTATACGAGTACGAAGTTTACCTCTAACATTGAGACTGACATTAGTCTACTTTTTTTTATCTTTCACATGTATTCGTGGTTCTCATTATAATATAATCCTGTCTTTTTTTCTAAGCAAAAATCGTGCCTAGATTTTAGCAAAAAAGTATAAAGTTTAAAACCCACATGTAAACTCATCATAATCCTTTAATCCTGAATATGTTATTGTAACTTTTTCCTTATTCAACTTTTTTTCTTTCAAAACAAACAAAGAGTTACTCTGAGAGAGAAACCAAGTAATTAAACTCAACTAAGAAAAAATGTTAATTTAATCTATTAAGTATTGATAGGTTGGCACTTAGTCAGTGAGTTCTGACACTATATACATTTTAGTATAAGCTTTAGGTTGAGATTCAAGTCATAAGGTTTTGAGTATAAGGTATGCAATTTTGATTAGTTTCTTTCTAAAATTTGTAATTTTTCATTTTGGATATATATATGTACTAGATTAGTTCATTCAAAAACAATAATTGAATTGTTGTTTGATTAACGATTTTTATCTTCATTTATGTTTTTGGGTATAATAATTATGTTACAATTCAAAAGTAAAATAATTTTTTTATTTATTTCTCTCATAGTTATGTCCTAGGAGGATTATTGATTCTTTTAGAAGCTCATTGTCTTAAAAAACTATCCAAATACTTATTTGTACTCATAATTATATTCTATCATTATCAATAATTAACATTCGTGAGTCCTTTGATTATATTGAAGCAATTAAAACATGTAATATTATTTTAATTTTCATTATTAATTGATATCATTCTCTTATGATTTATGTTTTAATATTTTTATCATTTTCTATTGTCTTCTATTTTGTAGATATGTTTTGAGACATTAAGGATATAACCCTTGATTGAGTATGATATATTATTATTTTATTTTATATGTATTTTATATATATTTAGTTATCAATTTACTAATATATTTTAAAATATGGTTAATAGGTAATAATATACTGAATTTTTTTTATTGCTCTCAAGATTCAAAATAAGATTATTTTCAAGATGATCGATAGATGTTAAAGAGTGAAATTATCAAATGTGAACTTAATCTAAGTTTAGATTATTGTGAAGTATTTTTTGTTTATTATTTGAATGAATTATTAAATTTATTAAAATGACTATTGTAATCGTTATTGATGTATTATATTATTTTTATTTTATATAAGTTTGATTATTTTAATCTTATTTTAACATTTTTATTTAGTTTTTAAGGTTTTTTTTAACTTAAATAATTTTATGTTATGATTTACGTGAAAATTTAAATTTATCATTTAAAATATCAAAAATAGAGTTAATTAAGTTTATTGGTTGTTGGATGCAATACGAATAAGTTACAGATCAGATTACATCGAATTTAAAAGATTATCAAATCAATTGTGAAATAAGATGTTTCAATCCGATCGGATAGATGAATCGGATCAAATCAGATAAATATAAAATTAATAATTTTAATGATTTCGATCCGACAAACACTAATTTTAAAAATAACTCTGTATATATCATCTATAAAGGGCGGTCACAATCTTCTATAGCATTTTGGGAGTATATTTTCTCTCTTCTGTTAGGGGTTCAAACCCTTTCTTTTGCTTTCCTCGCTCACAGCACCATCACTATGGTGGTATTTGCCTCCTTCTCTCCCTCCCTTACTCGACTCTGTTGGTTCGTCTCGAGTAGGTTTCACCCGGCTCTGTTATGCTCGCCTCCTTCTCCCTCTCTCGCTCGACTTTATTGGTTCTCTATCGACATCTTGAGTGGGTTTTGCTCGTCTCAGCTCGCTTGCTCTGCTCGACCCGGTGGTTCAGCTCTGTTCTTCTTCGGCACTAGTGAGGTTGCTGCTCCATGGTGGTTCGGCTACTCTGCGTTTGGCTTTGCTTGGGGTCCTTGCTCCGTGGTGGGTCCGCTGCTCTGCATTTGGCCTTGCTTTGGGTCGCTGCTCCGTGATGGTTCCTCTGCTCTCTTCGGTGTTGGGTGTTGGCTTTGCTGATCAGGCTAGTGTTTTTTTTTTCGTTATAAGAACCATAACGCCGAAACTTTTCTTACAGTTTCTTTTCCAATCTCTCTGGGACCATCTGTGGGATATGACATTTACTTTCAATGGGATTCAACTGATAAATTTTCAAATAAATATTTATTGGGATTTAGTTATGAATGATATCAGGTTTGTTTCCACTATTGTTTGTGATTTGGTACGCCTTTGTACGGTTGGTTATGTGCACCTTGTTGCGTTTGATTATGTATTGACGTTATTGTGCGTCGTACGGTTGTGTATGCTCTCTCTCTCTTTTTGATAGATATGGCTTCAAATGTCAGATTTTTAAATGTATTTTGTATTATCTAGGATATATTATTTTGAATTTAAATTAAGTACACTTTTACTTTGATGGAAAAAAAAGGCTAGATCTCATGGCCTGCTTATCACCGTTACCTAATATGAAACTCCATTATTATTATTGTTATTATTATTATTATTATTATATTTTTAAAATAAAAATAAAATGATGACATAATTTAAATTATTTTTGTCATATAATTATCTATAAGAAAAATAGTATCAGGCAAATAAGATTTGAGTATGAAATATAAATTAGAAAGATAAAAATTATAAAATTAAATTAAATTGTAAATTTATAAAACAAAACGTTAAAAAATAAAAGAAGATTTAATGGTGTTTTTAAGATAATTTTTTCATTTATATTAGTGTTTGATATTAAAAAAAAAATTTAAAATAAAATGATCAAAAAAAATATTTAAATGATGTCAAATATTATTCCTACTAAATGAATTCTAATCAATATCTATCATGAACTTTACTCTAAAGTAAGAATTTTTTTCAAAAGGAAAAGGATTTGATGTATGGAAATTTTGGGAGAGCATACTAGTTGTTGTTTTTTTTTTGTTGCTATTTTCCTAATTTATAAAGCCAATTATATAATATTTGTAGATGACTAATAACATTCGGAGCTCAGAATTAATGCATTAATAACAATCAATAGTTGTTTAATAAAAGTGGTGCAATAACACTCTCAAAGTGGATGCAATAACAGTTAAACATGGAGTTCAACGGTTTTATTTTATTTTGAAAATGAAATTAAAATTCACATATAGGAAAAACTTATCTAACAAGAATTTATTCATGTTGGTAAGACAATGTGAACATGCAATTGGAGTTTAGGATTTTTGGATTGGACATTCGACGATTTACACTCCCATATGCATATATGCATGGTATAAAAACATTCGTACTACATTAACTTATCATATGAAAAAAAAAATGATATCTAAAGTTGTTAATAGTGTTTGTTATCTTAATAGTATCATAATTTAATTTTTAATATCATTTTTTCTTTAATTATTCTAGTGTTATTTTAGTGATATTTTCATTTAAAATATGTATAATTTGATATAATTTTCTCATTAAATTGAGAATTTATTAAATTTTAAATATTAAATTAATACCAACTTGGTATGTTTTTTACCTTAAATTTAAGAAATTATATAAAATTGATATATATTTTTAAATGAGAGCACTACTTAAATAAAAAGAGTAAAAAATAGTTCCAAAAATTTAATTATAATACTACTAAGGTAACAAACCTTTTTCAATGTGTTAGTTTTTTTATGAGACAAACACAAAATAACCATTTTTTTTTCAATGAATAAATTTTTAGGTTCAATCAGACACTTATATTAAATAGTCAAAATAATACCTCAGAATAACATTTAATTATAGTTTCAAAACCCATTTTTTTTCTAATAATCTTACGTATAAATGAAAATTGACAATCTTTGAAAATAAACTAACTCAAATAGATTTGTCATGTATTAATAGAGTTCAACGGTTTGAAACCTGCATGAGACAAATAGGTGTTAACTTTTCAATCTTCACTTATAAAAATATGTTTACTAGTTGACAATAGACGCGATATTCTTGAACTATTATACTATTTATACAAATGATAATATACAAATGATAATATACTTCACACATAAATCTTTTCTAATACAATTCATTTTTTATTGTTATGTTTATTTTGACGATAAACATATACCTGGTTCTGTGATAGTTTTTTAAAAAATGAGCCTAACCTAATTCTCTTTCAAAATGACCATATTTCTCTCTATTATATGTGATCTTTTTTCAATAAAAATATTATGCAAAAATTAACCCGCAATACTCTCCTCGATATTGTCTCCATAATATTCTTTAAAAACTTTAGCTTAATTTTTTTCCTTTGAGGATGATTATTTTCATCATAGGAATAAACTTGAGGATAAATCTCTCCATAGTTTCTTTATAAGTATTAACAATTAGGTTATTTTTTTAAAATTAGATCTTTGGATCTTTAATCATCTAGGATGGATTTTCATTACAAATCCTTTTTCATTCATAGGTTTTAGTCTGATTTCATACGATGATGACTCAACTAACTTTCTAAGTCACCCCTTGGTTAATGGATCTGTTATGTCATCATTTGACTTCACATGATAAACATAGATAACTCTGATTGAGAGTAGTTCTCTAATGATATTATGTCTGATATATATATGTCGTGACTTACCATTATACACATTACTCTATTCTCTACCAATAACAAATTGACTATTACAATGAATGAACACAAATATAGGCAGAGGCTTTTCTCACTTTATAATATCATCTAAAAAATTACATAACTATTTGATTTTTTTATCATATTTATCCAAAGCAATGAATTCAGATGAATTTTATAATAGATTTAGTAAGACATGTTTATTTAAAAGACTTCCATAATGTAACTACACCACTCAGTGTGAACACGTATCCACTATTTGACTTTGGGTTTTTTATGTCATATGTCAATTTTACATTACTATATCCTTATAATATAACTGGATATCTTATATAGTGCAGTTCATAGTTATAAATATATCTTAAATATCTAAGTAATATTATAATACCTTTAAAATAATCATATCACGAATTGTTGTTATATCTACTTAGTTTACTTATTACATAAGTTATGTTAATTTGGTCTTATATAACTCATTAAGTATATGAGACACACTTTTACCACTATTCTACGATGTGTGTAGATTTACATCTATAGATAAACTAACAATTTCTGAATCACCATCGTTGAATTTATCAAATATATTGTCGACATAGTGACATTGACTTAGAATGAGATCATTGAATATCTTTAATATCTTAATTCTTAGAATTAAATAAGTTAGTTTAATATCTTTTATGACAAATCTTGAATTCAACATACTCTATATATATTCAATCATTATTACCCACAATTAGGCGTGTAATCAATATAAATACATAATATGACATCATCATCTTTAGTATTCTTAACATATACACATTTGTCATATTCATTGATCTTAAAACCATTTGACTTCATGATATTGTCAAATTTTTCATGACATTATTTTGGTGTTTGTTTTAAGCCATACTTCATGAAATTTTTATTGTTATCTTGGTGTAAAAAAACCATTGAGTTATTTTATATAGATTTTTTCATTTAAATCTTTATTTTAAAATGTTGTTTTTAAATATCTATTTCAAGATTTTGAAAAGCTACAATACCAATTATCATCCTAACACTAGTTTACTATTTTTAGGAAATCAAATATTATATAAAAACTTTAATGTATTGTTAGTTTTTACATGTGTGAACAAACACAAAATAATCACATTTTTTTTTAAATGAGTGAACTTTGTAAAAATCTCCGGCTCACTTTTGCAATGTAGACATAAACCTAACTTCATTGGAAATTTTCAAGGGCACAACGGCTCAAAGATCTAATACCATAATTGAAAAAACATAAACATAATGGGATGAATTAGAACTGAGAGATATATATAGGAGAAAGAGAGAGAAAACAACAGATAAAAGAGGAAACCTTACTAGATATGCATCAAAATGGTACCTTTGTAATTTTTAAATAGTTTGTGGTATAATAATAATAATAATAATAATAATAATAATAATAATAATAATAATAATAATAATAATAATAATAATAATAACAACGATGATGATGATGGTAAACATGTAACATTCGTAATAATTTGATGATAAAAAATAGTATTTATCTTAAGAGTAAATTTTTTTTTGCGCCATTAACAACCAAAATAACATAATGATATTTTTGTAATTTTTAAATAATTTATTGGAACGTTTATATTGAAAAATTCATTATAACTCTATAATAAATACCAAAAACAATAAGTAGTAAAAATTATATATATATATAATTTTGTTTGATTAAATGTAATAAGAATCAAGGGTTAAAAGTTAAAAATAAAATCTCTTATTTATTCGTTTAGAAACAAAGAAAATAGTTAGAATTCTGTCTATTTGAGCTAAATTAATAAATTGTTATAATTTTTTTTTTGTCCTTTGTCCAATGTCATGTAAGTAAAAGGCCTTGGAAGAACTCAAAAATAAAGAAAATTAATAATAATATTCATGAATTTTAACTTACCTCATATTTTAACGTAGATATAATAACTGTTTATATAACTTTTAAATGAAATGGAATTGGTATCAAATTAAATTTGAATCAATTTAAAGAGTTTTAAAAAAATTTAACTAAGTTCGAACCATTCTACTAACCCAAAAAAATTATAATACGTCATAACTTGCATCCTAAATCAAAAACTTAAAATTAAAAAAATATATTTATTCTTGTATCATATTATAATTTTTACAAATTTTCAAAATAAAATAGAAATTATGTTCTCAAAATTTATATGAATTTTGAATAAATCATAACTTATTTATTTTATCATGTTCATATTAACAAATTCAATCACCTATAAAATTTTATAACAAAATAAATAATTTAAAAGTAATAGACATATTATGGTTTAAAAGGAGATATATTAATAATTACTATATTATATTAATAAGTTATTGTTGGTAAATCTATATTTTTTAAAAGAGAACTAGTTGTTATGCACCTAGAATAAAAATGTTATATTATACATCATAAATTTATGTTATGTGTTCTAGGTTTTGGTTAACTAATTAATTTATTTTTTTAACTTTTTGTTATTAACTTGCAAACATATTTTAATTTTAATCAAAGAAGCAATATGAAATTGAATAGATATGTCATAGTTAATGTAATGAAAAACATGATAAAAAAAGATGAAATAACCATTGACGTTCTTCCAAATTCAAAAAAGAAAAAAGAAAATGTTAAAAAGATCATGGATATGAGAACACTTTGAAACTTTTCTTTGATTTTTCGTAATATTCCACTAAAGATTTACAAATATTATGGTCAAATTTATCAATATAGATTTGAAAATGAAACAAATACTTTCACATGTCATTATATTAAGTGTGTTATAAGAGAACATACGATTATATACTATATGAGTTATTGCTTATTTATTAGTTGTGGCATCTTTATGGATTTTGTTATATGAATAAATTATTTATTTAGTTTTAATTTATTATTTATTTAAAAAATTAGTTATTATAATAATATTTTTTTCATTTTTGGTATTTTATGTAATGTTATTTGAACTAATAAGCTTTATTAATTAAATATATTTTGTTATTTATAAAATAATTTTAATTAATTAAAAAATATATAATTGAAAATTTGGGTTAATTTAAATTATTTTGGTTGTGTTTGATTTGAATTTAGATTCATTAATTCGTATTAAATTTAAAATTTTTTAAATTATCATCTTTAATTTATAAGGGAAGGGGATGGTGTTGTATGATTATAATTATTAGCAGGTTAAAGGAAATATAGAAATAAATCAAGTAATTAGAGCAGGTTACTAGCTCCACCTATATATTACTCAGTTTCTGTATAGAATTAAAAATTAAAAATCGAAATCAGTATTATTTTAATAAATCAATATTTTGTATGTTGATTAAAAAGAGTTGACAAACAAACTTTTATATTATATTGCTCACAAAAATACGACAAAATTATATATAAATAATTAAAATTTATTTTATTTTTTAATGTATATGATATATACTATTCGATAATTTCATTTTCTTTAATAAAATTTTAAAACATTAACCCCTGGTATGCACGAAATCAAAACTACTATATTAATAATGGTGACTTCCTGGTTTCTACCACTGGCTTTAAAACATAAAAAATTTGTACATAATTAGACCAATCACCAATGAAACTGAGTTAAATTGAAAAATTAATTATATTCGAAATTATATATATATAAATTTATATATTACAGTGTATTTAAAAAATTACTAGAATAATTTATTTATATTACCAAAAATAAAATACTCACCTTAAATTAAAGAGTATAAATTATTGTTATTATTTTTAAAGAAAGAAAATTCATTAATACGACCAAGCTAACCAAGTCGACTACAAGAGATATACTACTCTTATAACACGTGAAAAATAAAAAACCAAAAACTAAAATCCCAAGACCACTAGTTCCTTCTTCACATGCAATTAAACAATATTATAAATAAACTACACACTTCACCTAACTAGTTGATAAACAAGCAACAATGACCCTAAGAAACACAACAAATTAGCTTCTTAATGACCTATCAAACTCAAGTTGCTAATAAGAAGCAATGAATTCCCTAGAGAAAGAAGCATTCACTAGCTCTCAAACTAATAGGTATTTGTAAACTGAAATGAACCTAATAAACACATAAAAATGAACACAACAGACATGAAAAACTTAGTAAACAGGTACAAAACTAAAATAGAACACAATAAAGGCAAGATTTCTACACACCAAACACAAGACACAAAACCAAATCACGTAACAAAAACTAATCCAAATCTAAAAACAAACTCCAAAGCCAACAACAACATTCCCTCCCCTCCTCCAAAAAAAAAAAAATAGTCAAATTCTTCATACAATTTCTTGATCGAGCTGCAGATATACTTTGTTGTCATTACTTCTGAATAACATTCATCTCAAAATTGGTTTATATTCAAACTTCATATCCACAAATTAGAAACAGATTAGGGATTTAATATCAAACTGTGAGCTGTAATCGATCCGTTCGTTCTTTATTTTTAATTTTTTTTATTTTTCTTTAACAGATCATTTAGTGGTTCAAACGTTTCTGTCATTGAAGAGCCCGTTGGTTATAATTGAAGCTGATAACACATGACAATGTTTTGATAGAAAATATGACTATAAAAGAGGTATTATGATCCCTAAACTCAACACATAATTCAAGTGCAATACACAATTCAATTTAAGTGGTGTTGAGAGTTTAAAAGTTCTAAACATAGAGAACACTTCAAATTTGATCATTTTTGGAGATTGAAGAACAATTCAATGGTTAGAGATAAGATCCTTGTTTTACTTTTTTTCGATCCCTTTAGTTTGTTTATTTTACATTTTGGTCGATTAATTTATGCTTGCATGAGCACCATCATCGTATAAAGAGAAAAACCACTGAAAAGACAATTCTAAAGTGAAACTGACTCTTGAAAAAATTGTATAAGTTATTACTTAATTTGAAATCAGTGACAGTTCAACACATAATGAACAACAATGTATTTTAGTAAAGTCATAGAAATAATAAAGTGATAAAACTAGAGATCAACAATGAAGATTTATAATGAAGATATTAATCACGTGAAAAAAACACCTATGACGAATAAGAAAAGTGGTTTAAGAGTGATAAAGCCTTACTCCATGGGAGAAAATTAATTAAAAATGAATAATAATTGGTAAAGAAAGATGAAAATAAGTAAAGATAGTAGGAAGATTGGAATGGAAAGAGGACAAAGCAAAAGACTCTCATCACATAATTTTTCTTATTATCTTTTAAAAAAAAAATTTGGGAGGAGAATTAATAAGATTGAATTCAAAAACTTTTTTGGTTAGCAAAATCCAAATCAAAGGTAACACTTCTACTTATTTAGTAAATTGAAACCTAAAAATATGATTTAAGAGGATTATAAATATATAATGCATAAAATTGAAAGAAGATGCGGGAAATAAAGAAATTTGAATTAATTTAAGTGATTTTGGTTAAAAAGTGAGAAGAAAGAAGAATATGAGAAAAACCTCAACTTTCATTCTCCTTTGTTGTTATTGTTTTCTTGTTTTTCCTAGTATAAAGTAATATTAAAAATATTTTTTTTTGTTATAAATTTTAAAAGATTTGTTTTATGAATTTTTATTTAATTATTTTTATCGATAGTCTCACAATTCTTATATAATCCAAGTCACTTAACATTTAATTCAACCTTTTTACATTTATAAGGAGATTACTATTTACTCTGATTCCAGATATTAATAATTTCTGTGTCATCATTCAAAGTGCGCACTCCTTTGAAAAGTATTCCAGGTTTGATTATGTAAAGTCTAATCTAACCACAAAACCAACGGTAAAGAAAGAAAGTCCACGATGAGCATGTGAACCCACCCACTTTCTATCTTTTGCTATTCATGTAACAAAGATGAATACTAGTCTATCGTTTCAGGCTTATAACTTTATGTTCCTGGGTTGCTGCACAGAACTAGTCTGTAATTTTTAATTAAATAAATTCCTGAAAATTTAGATTCAATCCGCTTTCATTCAAGTTTGACTCTGAATCATTTCGGACGGTTACTGTATATATGCGAAAGAAGAGGCGAAATCTGTGAGAAAAGTCCAGGGTGTCTCTGCAAAATTTGTAGCCTACGTCGGAGCCTAGGATAAGAATTAGCTGAGGTGGCACAAATCCAGCACCGAGACCGTCCTCCAATCATCGTGGATGGGCCAGTCATCCTCTACTGCCTCAGTTCCAGGTAGCCTTGAAACCAATAACACCCGTCGACTGTCCAATACCAAATCAACGGCTCTCATCTCTCCTTTCCAATCTTCCGACGACACGGATTGGTCCCTAGTAACCACCTCCGATGTCTCTTACGACTACATATCTGATCTCCCCGACGAGTGCTTAGCTTGCGTATTTCAGTCTCTAAGCTCAGCCGACAGGAAAAGATGTTCACTTGTTTGCCGGCGATGGCTGACGGTCGAAGGACAGAGCCGTCATCGTCTTTCTCTCGACGCACAATCAGATCTGCTCCAGATGGTTCCTTCTCTCTTCTCTCGATTCGATTCTGTCACCAAGCTCGCGTTGAAATGCGACCGCAGATCCATTAGCATCGGCGACGACGCTCTTGTTCTCATATCGTTCCGGTGCCGGAATCTCACGCGCCTCAAGCTCAGAGCTTGTCGTCAGCTTACTGATGCCGGCATGGCAGCTTTCGCAAAGAACTGCAAGGGTTTGAAAAAGCTTTCATGTGGATCGTGCACGTTTGGAGCTAAAGGAATGAACGCTGTGCTCGATAATTGCTCCTTATTAGAGGAGTTATCGGTGAAGCGGCTCCGAGGTATCACAGATATATCTGCAACGGAGCCGATTGGACCTGGTGTGGCTGCTTCGTCATTGAAAACAATTTGCTTGAAGGAGCTTTACAACGGACAGTGTTTTGGTCCGCTTATTATGGGTGCCAAAAATCTGAGGACTTTGAAACTATTCCGATGCTCCGGAGATTGGGATAAGCTTCTAGAATTGATAGCGGAACAAGTATTTGGAATGGTCGAGATCCATTTGGAGAGGCTTCAAGTGAGCGATTTGGGGCTCGCAGCGATCTCAAATTGTTTGGATCTAGAAATTTTGCACCTTGTTAAAACTCCTGAGTGCACCAATGTGGGATTAGTTTCAATTGCAGAGCGCTGTAAGCTATTGAGAAAGCTTCACATAGATGGATGGAAAGCTAATAGAATTGGAGATGAGGGTTTGGTTGGTATTTCTAAATCATGCCCTAATATTCAGGAATTGGTTTTGATTGGTGTCAATCCAACGAAATTAAGTTTGGAAAGGCTGGCATCAAATTGCCAGAATCTCGAAAGATTAGCTTTGTGTGGAAGTGATACGGTAGGGGATGCTGAGATGTCGAGCATTGCAACAAAATGCATAGCTTTAAAGAAATTGTGCATTAAGAGTTGCCCTATTTCGAATAATGGGTTAGAAGCATTGGCTGCAGGGTGTCCAAATTTGGTGAAAGTAAAGGTTAAGAAGTGCAGGGAAGTGACTTCTGAGGGTGCAGATTGGTTGAAAGTAAGTAGGCCTTCGTTGGCCGTGAATTTGGATACTTATGAGCCAGAGCATCAAGATGCTAGTATTAGTGATTGTGGAGCACGAGATATTGGAGTTGAGTTCCCTCCATTAGCTGTGGCTACTGACATTGCATCCTCTTCATCAACAGCGAGGAGGACGGAACGATCGGCATCCTTCAAGTCGAGGTTATGCTTATTATCTGGAAGGAGTTTTGTGGCTTGCACATTGAGGAGGTGGTCGAATGGTAATAGTACTTTTCGTGGGTAATAGTTATTCAATTCAACTAAAACAACAGTTATAAAAAATCAAAGGGAATAGGGACTGATGGCTTTATCATTATTTTTGTGTTCTTATTACTTTTTTGTTCAAACAAGAAGTTTTATTAAGAAGAACTTAGTGTTGTGTTCTTATTATTTGATTCAGACCTTTTCTGTACTTAATTTGATGTTGTGTGCTGTTTACTGCATTTTGAATTGAATCCTCATTGTTGGAAGAGATACACTTGTTTTGATTTTGATCAGTTGCTTTCATTTTGTATTTGCTTTCTACAGAAACCTTACAACATTTGAAATAATCAGGCATCAATCGGAACTAACCTGTGTTATTGTTGATTGTGTTAATCATGTTAGCATTTTGCTCATGTGCAGTGGCAATTACTAATTAGTCAATAGTTATTGTGCTAGGAGATTATGCTCTTTGTTGTATTGACGAATAAATAAATTATATGTATGTAATAATTGCGTACTTGTTTTAGGGAAAATAATTGTTAATTCAGAGTGAAAATTGTTATAATCGTGAAATTGTTTTAGAGCAACGAAAATAATGTTATGATTGTGAAGTGTACGTATTTCTCTGAGTCGGTTTTCAACAGGACAGAGATGGGACACCTTTTTGGTAATTCTTCGTCCGTTTAAAATTTATCTTTTATTTTTCCTTAATTTTTTAAAAATATATAAATACAAATGATATTTAAAATATTATTTTTTATTTTTATTTTAAATAAATCAATAAAAAAATTTAACTAATAATTAATAAATAATATTTATGTAAAAGAGAAAAAATAAAATATATATAATAATAAATACATAATTTTTTATTCTAAACAAAATTAATAAAATTAAAATTATGTGGTAAATTGTCAAAATATAAAATAATATTTAATATATTATTTATAATTAATTTAATATCCTCTTTATCCATTCTCCCTATCCCATTTTATTGTAGAAGGGGCAAAATCAATCATAACATTATTTTTTGAGATATGACTCGATAACGTTCTGTTAACTTTATCCATGGAGGAGGGTCAAAAAGTTTTGGTAACATTTAATCTATTTATTTTTAATTGTTATTATTTAATTTTTTTATTATTAAAAAGATATTAATGAAAGATAATTTAAATATTTTAGTTGTTAATATGAGATTACGTGATTATGAGTATTATTTATATACTTATAAGAATAATAATAACAAAATTATTTATTATAATAATACAAATATTTAAATTTTTTTATATAAGAAATTTTATACTTACAAATAATTTTTAACAAAAACACAAATAATAATATCAAAAATATAATTTTTTTATAAAGAATTTTATATTAATCAATAGATTATGTGATTATAGTTATGTTATTTATCTATTAATATATGAATAATATCAAAATGATTTATATTTATAATATAAATATTTTAACTTTTTTTAACTCACTTTATACTTATTAGTAGATTTTTAAAGCACCATTTTTTAATAAAAAATATACACAATAATAATACAAAAATTATAAATTATGATAATGCTAATAGTTGATTTTTTTTAGATGATTATCAATAGATTATGTGATCATGGTTAGTTACTCATGTATAAATAATAATATCAAAGTAAGATAATATTAATACTTAAATTTTTTATTTTTTTGAATTAGTTATTTTACATTTGTTACTAGATTACGTGGTTATGGTTAAGTTATTTGTATGCTCAAATATTAATTTTTTTCTAATTATCGAATCAAATTTATACGTGAAAAATGAATTTTTAAAACATTACTTTCTAATAAAAATACATATAATAATAATATCAAAATCATGTATTGTGATAATATCAATACTTGAATTTTTATTTTTTATATAAATTACTCTATACTTAACATGAGATTATGTCATTTATCTACCCAAATATGAATTATAATATCAAAATTAAGTATTATAATAATACAAATAAATGATTTTTTGTTTTTTCATGGAGGATGTTTTATACTTACATTAGATTTTTAAAACACCACTTTATAATAAAAATAAATACAATAATAATATCAAAATATAATTATGTATTATCATAATACCAATACTTAAGTTTTATTTTTTATATCATATTTTACAAGATTAAATTGTTATAATTATAACATTTATTTATTCATATGTGAATAATAATATCACAATATATATATACACTTAAACTTTTGTTTTGTATATAACATTTTACACTTTCTAGTAGGTTTTAAAGAATTATTTTCTAATAAAAATATGCACAATAATAATATTAAAATTATGTATTATGATAATACTAATATTTGAACTATTTGTTTAAAAAATTTATATTTATCATTAGATTATGTGATTATGTTTATGTTATTTATCTACTCATATATGAATAATAATATCAAAATTATTTTTCTAATAATACTAATATTTAAATTTTATTTTTTTATATAGTATAATATATTATGTGGTTATGATTAAATTATTTGTTTACTCATAATAAAACAAATTTTTTCTGTTGCTTTTTTACTTTTTATTGTCATATTGCTTATTTTTTTTATTAATTATCGAGTTAAATTATACTACAATTTTAAAAAATATATTTTAAAATATTAATTTATAATAAAAATATACAATAATAATATCAAAATTATATATTATAATAATATAAATATTTGAATTTTTTATGATTATATCATTTATCTACTTATAAATGGATAATAATATCAAAATTATGTATTTTTTATACTTACTAATATATATTTTACAGTATTATTTTCTAAAAAAAATAGAAACAATGATAATATCAAAATTATGCATTAAAATAATATTAAACAGTGAAATAGTGAATAATTGTTAGTTATACAGTATCTCTCGATATATTAAAAGAACCTCTGTATCTGAATTCCTTAAGAAATCAGAATTACATTTTTCACACTCTCTCTCACAATTCTAGCATGGTATTTGTTGATTCTTCATCTCTGTTCGTTTCTATATCTCATTGCTTTCGCTTCATCTTGTTGTCTCCTTCTTCCTCATTGAGCAGTTTGCATCAGTTTTGTTTTTCTTGTTCTAGATTGGCATGGCTTTCAAGACTGCAGTAAATCGCAAGATTTAAGATTCTGGTGATGTTGTTCAACCAGCTACACAATCTGTGGTAGTCGATTAATTTTTCTTTTTCGATAAAATTAGATAGGTCAAACTTCCTCTTTTGACATGAACAGTTGTTGAGCGTGGTTGTCGCTTATGGTGTTGAAGATTACATTGATGATGCACAGATGGTTCCTTCAATGTATCTTTCTGGTACAACTGTCATCTTGCCTGAATATGCTTTGTGGAAGCGTGTCAATGGTACAATCCATTCATGAATTTATGGTTCTGTGACTAATGAAGTTTCTGGATATATCTATGGGAAACAATCTGCTCGCGATATTTGGAAGACTTTTGAAGATGTTGATGTACAGGTATGCGGTGCAGCTGGCTAAGCCATTCTTTGTAGCACATTGTTAATTGTTCAAGTGTTTATGGATGCTGGTATGGTGAAGGGATGCAGAGAAGGACTATAGTGCAAGCTCATATGGTGCACATTGGAATTACAGAAGATCAATTACAAATGCATGGTACCTTGTATGATATGCTTGCAAAGTAGTATTGAAATTAAATGTTTGTGTTGAGTCGCAGACTAAACCGTTTTATTTAAGACATTTCATAGTTTTACTTAAACTTGTGTAAACAAACACAACCTTAACTCAGTACGGTACGATACGAATGATTTATCGATAGTACGACGATCAATCTTTTTCTATTTATACATGTACTAAGTGATATAAAATAGTAACGTGAGACAGTTATAATTTGATTAGTAGTCTTAAGTATAATAAATAGTTACAATTTGTATAGTTGTAATTCTATTACAAGTGTGAATATCAAGTCTTATTAGTGTAGTAGAGTTTATAAATTGTGCAATACAAGCTTTACATGGTTGTAGTATAAAAGCAAGATTATAAACAATAAGACGTATTAATGTACATTTGCTCTAAAGAAAATGTATAGAAAACAAGAATCCTTCAGCTTCGTTTCTGTCAAGTTTTCTTCCTTTCTGTGATGTTTCTGAATGCCTTTGTATGTTTGTTTACTGCAATTGATCTTCGACTATTGCTTCTCAATGTTGATCTTCACAAAAGAGGTATTTGCTTCATTTACTCAATCTCATATTATGGAATTGGGACTTCAATTACAAGCTATATTATGAGTTTCTTGGGGATAATTTGGTGTCATGGTCTTCAAATAAACAAAACGTAGTCTCCAGGTCTTCTGCAAAAAGCAAGTACAGGGCTTTAACTTCGTTGGCTGCTGAAGTGAGGTAGGTTAGGATGCTGTTGAGTGAGGTTGTGTTATACATGAAGCAACCCCACTTCTCTATTGCCATAATATCAATGCTAAGTACATGTCTCAGAATCCTATGATACATCAATAAAGAAGTTTATTGAAATTGATATGCACTTTATAAGAGAAAAGTACTAAAGAAAGAAATTGTAGTGGATTATTGTCCTACTGAATTCCAGATCTGTTAACTAAGCTTTTAAGTAGACAATGTTTTGAAGCTCTCAGGTTCAAACTTATGGTTATTTCACAACCTCAAGTTTAAAGCGAGTAATAAATAATGAAATAGTGAACAATTACTATGCGAACCCCTGTAAGCTACATAGTGGTTATAACTCAATATCTCTTGATATATTAAGAGAGCCTCTGTATCAGAATTACATTTTTCGCTGTACTTGAAAAGAGTACTAATACTGATAATATATTATAAGTTTTATCTATCTATATACGAATAATAATAATATAAAAATTATGTATTATTACACTTTTTGTTTTTTATATAGAATATTTTACATTTATTATTAGATAAAAGTAAAAAAAAATCTTAATTTATCAAGTTAAATTTACATTACATGGAAAAATAAATTTTTAAATCAACGTTTTCTAATAAAAATACACATAATAATAATATCATAAATTATACATTATGATAATACTAATAATTAAACTTTTTATTTTTTTATAACACAATTTACACTTACTACTAAATTATATAGTTATAATTATTTCATTTATTTACTTATATATAAATCAAATTATATTTAAATTTTATACTTATATTTTTTCTAGTAAGTGAGTTCTTTCTTTTTCAATTTAAATTTATACTATAAATTTTAAAAATTAAACTTTTATATTATTATTTGTATACAATAATACTAGTATAATACTCTTAAGTTTATACCATAAGTTGAAAATTATAATTTTAAACGTAATGATTCAATTTCATCATTGTTTGTCCTTTTTTTTAAAATAGTTAATAAATTTAAAAAAATTGAATTTTAAAACACTAATTATCCACTGTGATAATATTACTACTCTTAAAAAATTTAAAATATTTTAAAATATAATACGTGTTGATATTTGTATACAAAGATAATATCAAAAAATTTAAATTTATAATATGAATATAAAAAAATAATATTTTAAATATAATATATAATAACAATATTAAAAGTACTATATTATTATTACATCATTATAAAATTATGAATATATATTTTATTTAACTTTATACTTAATTTATTTTTACAATATTGGTATTTACATTAATAGTTCTTTTTTATATAATAACGATTTAAGTTTTTTTAGTATTTTTTGAATAATTATATATTTATATACATTATTATACGTTTTATATACATAATTTAAAAAACTAATACATTAAAAAAAATTCATAATGTTATTTTTTTAAGTAGTTTATAATATTATTTTAAATTTTATATCTGTATATTATTTTTATTAAATAATTATTTAAAAGTAAATTATATAAATTAACTTATAAGTTTAATTATTATTTCTTGGCTTATAATATATATTTACTTAAAATAATATATTTTATTTATAAATTTTAAATAATTTAATAATTTTAAAATTTATTCTTTATATTATTATATATATATATATATTATATTTTATCATTTCATCAAATATAAATTTGTTATATCTTATTATTCTATATCAAAACCAGCCTAATCTTATATCAAAAGCATGACTGGAATCCCTTCACAAAAATTTAACCCTAATATAAGATATGCCGTGATTTCTGACTTTAGTGCCTTCAATAACTCATTAAACATGCTTTTGGGATATTTATTTTTTATAAAAAAATCCATGCTTTAAATTTAAAGTAGTTATACGACTGCAATTTAAACTGTGGACAGGAGATGTTATTTATTATTGTTAAAATAAATTATTTATTAATTAAATTGTTTTTTTTACTTTTCATGTTTGATTTAAAAAAATTTATTAATATTAAATTTTATTGATTTAAAATTTTATATCTCCACATATTTTAAAAATAATAAATAATTTTCACTATTAACATAACTATTATTTGTATCTAATATTAAATTAATAATTAATTATAATAAATGTATACTTTTAACTAATTACGTTATTCCTTTAATTTATTTTTTATACAAAATATATCACTTGTCAAAAAAGAATTAGCATTAAACATGAATGCCATTAAACTTAAATACAGATTAGAAATACTCCAAGAGTACACACGAACAAAATATTTTTAAATACTTTGAGAGTATCAAGAAGATACTCTTATGAAAAGAAATATAAATTTATAATTTTATACACGCCATATATTATTATTTCTAATATTTTCTCTCTTACATCCATGTTTGATTTGTTCCTTTTCTACTTTAAAAAAGTAAATATTGTGAAGTATCAAAAAATTCTCCACATCAACAATACTCTACTTTTTGACTTTTTGAGAAATATCTTGACATAATAATTTTTATTGATAGGAATAAAAATAGAATTTTTGATAAGCTAAAAAAAATTATCAAATCTTATGCACGGGCAATATTTATTGACAGGAATAAAAATAAAACTTTTGATAAGTTAAAGAAAAAATTATCAAATCTTATCCATGGGTAGTAGGAGAAATTACTTTACGAGACTGGTCAGAAAATTTTAATCAAAACTATTGCACAATCAACTCCCTAAAAACCCTTGTGATGAGTTACACGTATTATTCAAAAAAATTGGTGGGACAATAAGCATAAAAAAGGCATTAATTGGCTTACTTGGAATACTATATAACTTTGTAAGACATGGGATTGAGATTTGTGATTTTAAACTTTAATTTAATTATTCTAACTAAATAAGATTAGAGAATATTAACGAATAATGAATCATGATGTGTAAGATTTATGAAAGCTAAATATTATCCATATTTTTCTTTTTTAAAATGTTAGATAAAACATAATGTTTCTTTTACTTGAAATTTTTTATTAAAAATACGACAAACCTTAAGGAGAGGATTATGAAAGAGAGTTATGAATGATACGTCAATTAACATATAGAAAGATTATTGGCTCCCACCCTCAAGATTCAAAGTGATTACACTAAGAGATATAATACTTTAACTCAAATTTATGAGTCCATCCACTATGACATGACGACTTGAAATGCTTAGTTAATAAGAGACATCTTTATAACTTTAGAAGCTCAAGAAATTTTATCAATTTCCTTAAGTGAAGATGTACATTCAGATGTGTCATCATAGACTTTTTTCATAATGATCATATTACTGTTCAAAGTGTTTTATCACTGCATGATTAATCATAATATATTGGTTAGTGTAGGAACTTCTAACGTCAATAATGTGCTTTCTTCATCTTCAAATTTTCTTTATATGACTATATGGAAAGCTAAAGTATCAAACTGAATTAAAATACTCACCTAACGATTGGCACAGAACATTCTACCTACTTATGCCAATCTGGTAAAAAGAAAAGTGACAACTTTACTAATATTTAAGAAATGCACTAGGGATTGGAAAATTAGCTACATGCTTTTGTGCTTTGTGATAATATCAAATATGTTTAGAGCAATTGTAATGTCAAAGTAAAAAGAGATATTATGCCTAAATTACCTATCTGTGAATAATTGTCTTAACATCTTATTCAGTTACAATAATCAAAAAGTATGTATCTTCTTGTATCTGTTATGGTCAATTTGAAAATCTAGAAATGTTTAGGTTCACAATTTACAAGAAACATCAATAGATCAAATCATTAAAGTAACTACGTCTACCTTAAGAAGCTATGAACTCTTCTCTTCTATTCAACCTATGCATAGTGCCTCTCTTTAGAGTATACCTAATTTTGGAGTGCTTAAAAATCAATATGGATGCAACTTAGGATGGATATTCTTAATATACAGGTCTCGGTAAATCATCAAAGTCATTTTCAATTTACAAAAGATTTAAAAATCCCCTTTATTGATTCAGTTTTAATTGTTGAATTATTGGCATTAAGAGAGGTATCAAATTAATATTTAAAAAAAGTATGAAAAATGTTATCATAGGAAGTGATTCCCTTATGATCATTCAAAAAATTCAACTAGGTATGGATGATATTTCTCAAGGAGGCCTGATCGCCCATGATGTTCGTCGATACCTAAGTGAATTACTTTCTTATCTAGTACAATTTTGTCCTAAGAATGCAAATATGGTTGGTCATACATTAGCTAAAAGGGTGTAATTGTATTCTAGTTGAACTGTTTATTATTATATTTGATTGTTATGATTTTTTTTTAACATATCGTAGACATGGATAATAGTTTGTTATTGGATTCATTATTTTAAATAAAATACATGTTTATCTAAAAAAATACTTACTCATTATATTTTTTCTTATTTTTACTTAAAATCTTTACGAGACATAAGGGATCATGGTGGGAAATAAGGACTCTCGAATAAGAAATAAAAATCTAATTGATATTTTAAATATTATTTTTTAAAAAATTAAATTTTATTTTATTTTAAAAGAAAAATTATAAAAAAACTGAGCCAATAATATATATTTTATAATGGGAAGGGAAATTTTTTTTTTGTATAAATAAATAACAATATATAGCATTTATATGAAAGTGAGAAAAATAATACATAATTCTTTTATATTTATTGATAGAATCTTATTACAAACTATTTTAAAAGAATAAAAATAAATTATAAAATAATTATAAGATTTTACATTTTAAAGAAAAAAAATTTATAAAAGAAAAATTATTAATATTTTAAAGTATAAAAATATTACTTAAAAATAAAATATATAATATATAATATATTATTTATGATTAATTTAAATTTAAATTTAACTAAGTCTAAAAAATATAAATAAGTTTATATACTTAATAAAATAGGATATATAGTTCTGAAGAATGGAAAAAAATATAATATTTATTATTATCTCATCTTATTTTATAAAATATGATTCTCATTTTTATTTTCATTTCCTATTTTATTATTCATATAATTACTTCCGATCCAATAATACTCGCAAAAATATACATAGTTAGAAAACATTGATAACCATAACGGGGAACTAAATTTGAGGCCCTTATTCCTCTTTCTTTCTATTTGCATTTGCATTTCACACAAAAAAAAAACGAAAAAAAAATACTTCCTTGAAAACACAAATGGGTTTGGCGTGGCATTTGTCTCCATTTATTAGGAGAATGTTATTTTATTTATATTTAATGCCTTTATGCGACTTTACATAGTCGATACTCATGTTATAGCTTAGAACCCATCTTGGCTGTTTCATTCTTGTTTGTATTGTGAATTGTGATACGGGATTGCACTCTTGCTGTCCTCTGTAAGGTGTATTTTGCTCGTTGAAAGACATGATCCCTATCGTCCCTTCGGAGACATCTGATAAAATTGGAACGATCAATATCTGTTTTCAACACAAGTTATTAACGGGAATATTTCTTTTTATAACATCATCTAATATTGTATTTTACTTCCATAATTTTTATATCATATCATGTATTATAATTGTTTTGAAAGTTGGAGAAATAATTTAATTTTTAAGATAATATTAACACGTTACAAAATCTAAAAGATATGAGTGCAAAAATTATTGCAAATTTATGTACCTAGCGTCTCCTTTTATAAATATACCACTTCAATTTCTAGTCCAAGCCAAAGACAAATTAAATGGGGATTTCATCCTGTCACACATTACCAAGTTATTTTGTAAATACATAGTTGAAAGCTCAGGAATAAACAATATAGCTAAAACTCAATAGTTAAAAATATACCCAAGTGTGGCAATAAACACCACGAGATTCGTATATAGCTAAAACTCAGGAATTTATGCCTACAGAGTACAGATTATTCTTCACTTCTGACTTGTTGAAAATGTGATAAAGCTGAACTTCATCAGCAATATCAGGATTACCTGGAATTTTCCTTGAGCACTAAAAGACCCAATAGCATGGCAGACTTGCTGCAATAATGGTATTTTTAACTGAATCAAGGGTAAAATAACCCAGTTTCCTTCATCTACATTGTTTTCTTTTCTTTTGCAGCAGGTGGCTTTTTGTAAAGAATTATCTGACTTAGAATAGTACCATTAGTTCCCATTCCAATAACTGAGCCCAACACCACTGAAGAATAATCAAGGATTGCAAGTTTCCGTGTGCAAAAGAAAATATAAAATGTCCTAAAGTTTTACTTCATCTGTATCATGGACATCTGTAACAGAAACTCAAATGGCCTATCTCAGACAGGTGACGAGCATTTAGTAATTCCTTTCCACATCTTGTATCGACTACAAACTAGGAAATAAATATTATAACGGGAAAGGTTTTTTTTCAATCATAAATCTAAAACCTTGAAAATTTGAGTGCTTGTAAAAGACTCAGTTGTTTCAATGACAAAAAAACTAGAAATCCATTTTTAATAATAAAGAAAAAGATGTATGCTTCAAGATTCCCAGCTATTTCCATTTTCCGGTACTCTTCTTAAGTTTATGTTTTCGCTAATATGGTTCCAATGTTGAGAGGAATTCCATTTATAGTGATCTAACATTCATAGACCAGTTACCTTCTCAAAAACTAAATGCCTACCTTTTTTTCCCACATGTTATAAGAAAAAATTATATGGCAATGAAGGGAAAAGGATACCACTTGTTGGTGCTTGTTCCTGCATGCTTGTAAAAACTCTCACTATCAAAAAGAAGAAGCTAAATTTGTAAGTTTGTTTTCTAATTCTTCTTATGCTACCCAGCAGACATGGAACAAATGCATTTAGTTACTGCAATGTTAACTTACCCATGGAACCTCCAAAATTCATTAAACAAGTTAGGAAGCTGAGCTGCCCTGTACTTTTATTCTGCCAGAAAATAATCGTACACCATTAGCATGAGAAATGGTAAAATGTATCCGATTACTAAAAGTAAAAGAAAATTAATGAGGCAAAGTAATTGGCCATCAAAATAGATGGAATCCAGACTCCAATATTTCTTCTGAAAAGCAATTTTAACCATCCTTGAATCTTTTCACTCATAAAGAGAAATCTATTTGGAGTCCTTCTAGTTTTTATATGATCTAGTTATTTATATGGTTTCACTCCCTCTAAAAAAACCATATGTTTTTATGTAATAAAAAAATATGCGCAATGCACTTTTGTACATGAAAGAAACACATGTTTTTTAAGTTATACGAAGAAAAAAACATATGCCATTGCGTAGAGGGGGTTTAAAAATGAAACTTCATTTGTGAAGGGAGTTTATGCCATACAATTAAACCATAACATAACCTAACAAAATCAATGAGTTTCAAGTTTCAACTTACTGAAAAGTTCTCCCATATCTGAGGGATCCTAGCAAAGAGAAAAATTGCATGCTGGGATGCCTGTAAGAAATAACAAATCATTAGGAAGTAACTGCAGAAAAGTTCTATAGAGCAGATTAACAAAACCAAGAACGAAGAAGCACATAATTATAATTTGCATTTACAATTAATAGCCTACAAAAATGACTGAGGAAACATGGCAAGTAAAAGGAGAGAGATGCAACAAATGTTGGTCTTATAAGCCAAATTCTGGTTGGAAAAATGTAACTGGCTACTCACATACAAAGCTTCAAAGAGAATGGGATCAATTTTTCCAGCTAAGATAGTTGGCGCCACAGCACAATATCTTGAAAACCATCATGTTAAGGAAACAAATCGAATATGATTCTCTCACATCCAGACAGAAATTAAAATTAGAAATGATCAAGATTTTGCAATAAACTAGGATACAGCAATGCTCTGATCCATATTATGGTACCCAAAGGTTGAGAGAAATAGTACATAACAGCAACCAAAATTATAGCTGCAACAGATAAACAAAAGAAAATGAATGTCAGATCCATAAGAATAGAAAGAGAAAAAAAAAATTCAACAAAATCTCATGCAAAAATGGTAGTTGAAAACCCACATCCACTTTGAACAAAACGGTGACTGGCCAACAGTGTCTGAAGATGCTTTTTAAGTGAAAAGTTACGGTATTTTCCTGATTTAGGCATGGGACAACATGGTATTCTAAAGAAAAAATGAATGCAGCCATCTGATCAGTTAAAGGTCAATAAAAGACACATAGGTAAAATAAAACTATCATAAAGGGAGAAAAAAACTGTTCACAATTTGGATTCACATAGTTACCTTATTAATCGAAATGGCAACCACATATCAGAGTACACCAGATTTTTTCTTAAATATATCTCACTGTAGGGCTAAACCAAGATTCCATATAACTGTTTACCAGTTAGTTGCATATTATATTCTGTTATACTGGAAATATATCCTCTACAAACCCATAAATATGCATCATACAATAACAATATGCTACATGCATATACCATCACATGATAACAATATTCTCCAACTATGCACTCAAAATTTTGGATCTTATTTATCTTATCAATACACCCAACGGTGTCAAATAAGCTGAGCTGATTCAGCTCGCTCAAGTTCAACTCATCTTAAGTGAGCGTAGTTCAGTTCAAGTACTTTTTAAATGAGCTGAACTGAGCTAATTTATATATGAGTGAAGCAAGACAACTCATTTACATTTTTTTTAATTAACTCATTTAAATTATTTAAACATTTAGACCAAATTTGATAATCATTTTAATTTCTAATTTGTAATTCTTGAGTTTTAGAATTAATTTTTCACTTTTAAAATATTTTGGAAAAAAAAGTTATTTGATAACTTATTTCTAGTTAAATTTTGAAAAATAGAAATTGATAATTGGATATTACTTGTTTGATAACTAATTCTTAATTTTCAATTTTTAATCTTTTAAGCTAAGTTGTACTAAGCTGAGCATAACTTTTTATAGAAAACTCGAAATCACAGGCCGTAATTGTTTTTATAAAATAGTTTTCTAGAACTTTCTAATAGTATATGAAATGATTTATAATAATTTGAAAGGTAGTACCGTTTATATTTCAAAAATGAATAAAAAATGTTCTACCGAATCTAAACAATTTTTAGTAAAATGAGCATAACTTTCTATAGAAAACTCAAAATCATAAACCATAAAATTTATTATAAACTAGACTTCTAGAACTTTTTAATGGCATGTGAAATGATTCATAAATGTTTATGAATTAATACATTTTATGTTTTAAAAATGAGTAAAAAATGTTATTTTGAATCTAAACAATCATATCAAAATGTACATAACTTTCTATAGAAAACTCGAAATCACAAACTGTAAAATTTCTTAAAAATTAGACTTATAGAAATTTCTAATAATATATAAAATGAATTATAATATTTTATGAATTAGTATAGTTTATATTTCAAAAATATTTAATAAAATATGAACAATATTCAATAAAATGAGCATAACTTCTCTAAAAAACTAAAAATTTTAAAATGTAACATTTTTTATAAAATAGACTATTTGTTTTTCTAATGACATATAGATTTAATTATAAATTATTGTAAAATTATATAATTTAAATTTCAAATTTGAGTCAATAATCATCTCTTTAATTTTAATTATATAGTGTATGTTTTTTAAATTACTATTTATCTTAGAATTCTATGTTTATTAGAATATTTTAATATAAAATTAATTTAATTTTCTTTTTTTATTTTCAAAAAATATGTTGTTACTTTTTATATTTATTAATTCGACTAATATTAACATTTAGTCAACTTTTTAGTAATAATTAACAATTATATTTTGATAACTTCTTTATTTTTTATCTTATTTATTAGTTTTTTTAATTTAACATGTCTTTATCAAATGGGTTAGAGAGTTGTTCATGAGTTCAAGTGAGTTGCTCATTTAAATTTAAAGGTAATAAGTTGTTCACGAGATTAAGTGAAACAGCTCATTTAAATTTGTGAGCTAAATGAGTTAAGTTTTTTTTAGCTCATGAGCTCAATACACCAACTTTAAATGAGCTTGAGCTGGGTTGAATACTTCGTTTGATACCTCTAAATGCACCCCAAAAACTCAGATTATAAACATTCTAGGTTTTGATTGCTCCAAAAGCATACATTATTTCGAAGAAGGCTAAACATATGATTATTATCGTATCCAGAGCATTGCTCATTCTACCATCAGAATGACGATTTCATGCTTAGTCCACCTTTAATCCCCTTCCATACCCCAATACGTTAAAAGGACTACATGCAAAAAAGTTAACAGGAATACCTTGAACCAAAAGAAAGGCCAGTTCTCCATATGCCGAGAATGGGAGTCCTTTGTTAAGACAGTAAGCGAGGGCAATGGTGTAACCGACTACCTCAAGCTCAAAAGCCACAAGACTCAGGCCACTCACACTCCTATGCTTCAATATCTTTAATATCTGCTCATTGAATTATGATGTATAAAATCAGCTACATTATCAATATAAAGCGTGTTTCAATACGTAAATTATTCATAAAATAAAAAATAAAAGTAAATAAGATGGGAATGAATTTCCTGCAGTTTATCCATCACAGCTTTGGCCTGTACATCAAATCCTACACTGCACATTTTTTCCCACGGTACAAAAATTGATAAATTGTGGATTTGATTTTAGCTGTAGTAACTTCAGAGCCCGACCTAAAATCCATATCATTTGGGAATCGGAAGCTTAAACCAAACAGAGAGCCGCGAATATAAAGAACAAAACTTGTTGAAAAAAAGAATAAGATATAGATAGAGAGAAAAGCAAGAATGATATGGAACAGTGCCTGAGGAAGTTTGACGGTAGTGGAGGCGGCGACAATGAGATAGCCAAGGAGCTTAGAAATCAAGGGTAGCAAACAGTCTTTCTTGGGAAACTGGCTGTGACGTAGAGATTCCAACGCACAGCCGAAATCGATACCTAGGAATTGCAATTCCATGCTTCGTAAGAAGATCCGCGACCTGAAGCTCTGGCTCTCTCTCTCTCTATTCAAGTAATGCTCGATCTGTCTTTGAGGTTGGCTGTTGAGTGTTGAGAGACACGGAACAAATTCTGCGTTTGTATTCAGAATGGGCTCTTCATCGAAATAAGCATATTTGGGCCAGGGCCCATTTTCACCTCGGGATTATTGCAAACCCAATTCATTTGATTTAAGGATGACTTAATAAAGACACTGTTACCTTAATGAGATACTAAATTCGGATCAGTTTTATCAAAAATAAAAATGATGAACCATTTGATCTATTCATGTTAAGTTAATGGACGAAATTTTATTTTATTATAATAATGATATTATTTTAATAAAAATACATAAAATATTTATTTAATCTATAATATCATTATTTTTTTTCTTTATGGTTGAATAAAATTATTATTAATAAAATATTTTTGTGATAATAATATTTTATATTGTAATAATATAAATTATAATATCATATAAATGTATTTAAAATATATTTTACGAAAAATTTTATAATCAAAAGTTATTTTTATATTATTATAGTCAAACGTTATTCCCCGAAACTTTCTAAATTACAAAGGATTTCAATACATAATTTAGAGTACTAAAATGAAATTTATTAATAACATTTAAGATACAAATGTATTAATAAAGGTACTTTTAAGATACAATTTCCTAATAAACTTATACGTTGTTATTATACAAGTTTAATAAAATATGTTTGTTATAGTTTAAAGTTATTCGCATATATTTTTTATCCATGTTATATATATTGAAAAAGAAAAAAAAGATAATAACGATTCATTAATTATGATTAAAATTTATCAAAATTTGAGTGAGTCATAATAAGTTCACTAATTATTAAAAAATGAATTCAAAAATCACAACTTAAAAAAATGTTAAAAAATGAGTACATGAACATACATGTACGCATTTTCTTTTAGTTGTTATGTATTATTAAATCAATTAACACTCAAAAAATATGAAATTATATAGATTCAAACACATAATAATTGATTTATGAACATATAACAACGCAAAACAATATGCACATTTGTAATCATCTGTTTTATTTTTAATATTTTTTAAAGTTTTGGACTTTGGTTCTCTTTTCCATAGTGTTTTGGACTTATAGTTCACTTATAATAACTTATTTAATAATTAATAAAATTTTTAATATATTATTATTATATTTCATTTTATTAAAAATGATTTAATTTAATCATCTATAAATAATATTATTTGACCAAAGTGTAAACCAACTATAACTTATTAGAAAATAATAGCAAACAAATCACATATGTTAGAACAAATAATTTTAGGTGAAAATTATCACTGAAAAATTACTTAAAAATATTTTTGTTATATCATTAAGAATTAAAAATAAATACGATGTGTATCTAAATCATAGTTATTAATTAATTCTGTAATTAAATGATTGTTATTCAAGATCTACATGTTTTTCTTAGAAAATATTTAATTTTCTCTTTATTTTACTAACGGTATAGTAATGATGTAATATCAAATAAAACTAGAATGTAAAATATGTGATCTAAGCATCATAATCACTATATATATAGTTAATAACTGTATTTATATTTTAGTTTATTATTAAAATAAACATTGAACTTAAGTTTATATTTATTAAAGGTTTAAGTTTATATTTATTAAAGGTTTACGTAGATATCATTTTTAAATAAGTTTAAATATTCCATAACATATAATTATTCAAGTATAAGTTTAATGATAGATTAAAAATCAACGATATAAACACGTGTTTATAAAGAATATAAGTTAACGACGCTTAATAAATTAACATTTTAAGATGATAGTTGATTATCCAGTGAAAACCTATAAATTGTTATACATGTCATAAGCAGCTAGTCAAAAATCACCGATCACTGAAAAACTATTTTTAATAATTATTTCATAACAAATATCTAAATTCATATCTAAAAATCCAGTGGGTATGGAATGTGCTATTTTTTCCTTTCTCTTTCCCTATTATGGCTCTTTCTTTGAGAGAGTTTTTTGTTTCATAAATAATCAGTTACCACTGATCTTAGTAGTTTTACTGTATCAAAAAGTCAGATTTAGTGTGTTTTTAGATCTAAGTCTGTTTCCTAGATCTGTTTTGTGTTTGTATTTGCTATTAATAAGAATCATGTTCGAAGATCCTTCTGTGATCTCTCTTGGTTGTCAGTTGTTGTGGGTTCAAGATCTAGACATTGTTTGATTTATTGGCCTGAGGATGTTTATTATGAAGGTTGTTTTCATGTTAGTGTGGTTTATATAGTATGGCTTTACTTTCGGTACGTTGGAATCCGCAGACAAGTATCAATTTTTCATACTCTCAAAAGAATTTTCATTCTATCAAATGTACCAGTTGTCACTAAAGCAGAGAGGTAAACAGAGCAATTTCAGAAAGCTCAACATTCTCCCGCAGATATTTCCGAACCAAGGCTGCTTTGCTAGTTGTAGTTTTGCAAATTTGATCTTGATGTTCTTAGAGATGTGTATGTTGATAGTGTTTGTAAGTTTACAATATGTTTAAATGAAATCTTTTTCTTTCTAATTAAAAAAAATATATATAAAAATCATTTCATTTTAAACTTCTTTTGCTAGTGCCCTAATATTTATACCTGCAAGATAAACAAAATGAATGCAAGTCATTGTTGTATATACACTTTGATTACCCCCCACAAGTTACTCAGACATTAATCAGGTGGATGAGCTATTAATAAATTTGTGGACTAGTAATTAGTTAGACAGTCCATTTTGGAATCACGCATTTGTTGGTTTTTGTCAAATTCATAACCTACACATATTTGCAGCCTTTAGTATCAATATGTTTCGAGTACATCAAATATGAGAGATGAAAAGTGCGCAACAGTTGTAGAGGGACAAAGTTTGGTGCCACTTATAGTGATGTAACTAATCAGCATAAGGACCACTGCAACTAATAGACAAAACCATGCATTATGATTTATAGATGACTACGTAATTGTAGGCTACTAATAACATTTAAATGATGTTGTACTGCTTTTCCAGACATACAATTTAAGATTTTGTATTTTCATGCCTTGCCTAAATTCAGTTACACTTACATTGCTTATTTCAAGATCATTATTGGAATAATAATATTTGTAAGCAAAAATGATTAGTTTTAATGTGTATTCAATAAGAAGTTGGAAGTTAGTTGTATATCTCTTTACAGCAAATAATTGGTTGAAAGTTTAACTCAGATCAATAACCCCTCATTATTAACATGAAATGCAATTTAACACACCTTTTTGTCACCCTAACTGCAGTGTTTAATTTTGTTTCAATTGACAATCAAATACTTCCCTTCAGTTATCACTTACCAAGCAGAGACTGGTCTGCCGAAGAAGGCACCAAATTATCAACTTTAGTAATTAAATGCTTTTCTGCTCATAAAATCTACCACTAGTTTGAGTTTTTCAAGTTGTTAATTTTTGTCATTTTTATAGTGGTTTTGTTTCTGAGTTCTAAATATGAGCTAGCAAGGTCCCACCCTTAGGCTTAAGCATTAAAATTGCAGTACTTGCATATATAGGGCCACTCTGCATAGTACCTGCTGTTTCCTTTATAATTTCTGCTGCAAGTGAAGGTAGAGTGCTGGCTTATTCTATCTCTTATATAATTCTCTGTGTCTCTGAGTGATTATGGAAAGTGGACTTCCCTTGCTTAACTATCTTTTACAACAAACACTGAGAGGTCTGTGTTCATCTTCAGATTCTTCTACTTCATCAAAGTGGGTATACGCAGTCTTTTGGAGGATCTTGCCTCGAAATTATCCACCTCCAAAGTAAGCTAAATCTCAATTATTATAAATTGCACTGAAATTAACCTTTATTCTGCATGCTAATGCCTAAAAATCAATGCTTTATTGCAGGTGGGATTATGGAGGGACAGCCCTTGATCGAAGCAAAGGAAACAAAAGGAACTGGTAGACATATCTGATTTTACCCATTTTGGTTATATTTGTTTTATTTATGATGTTTGAGTAAATGAGTTGTAAAATTGTAATTGGTTGCAGGATCCTTGTTTGGGAAGATGGATACTGTGATTTCTACCAATGTGAACAGGCAGGAAGTGGATACATAAAGGGAAGGTTTGGAGCTGATGTCTTCTTCAAGATGTCTCATGAAGTTTACAATTATGGGGAAGGGTGAGAATTTAGTTTTTTTAAAAAGAAAATAATTTTATTTTATAGGTGAAGAAGAAGCTCAGTGTGTTGATCATTGATCAAGATAGTTTCACTTTTACTTGACTTTGTTGTAGACTGGTAGGTAAAGTGGCAGCAGATAATAGCCATAAATGGGTTTTCAGAGATGTATCAAATGAAGGTGATTCTAGCTTCATTTCTTCATGGAGTGTATCCATTGATCCTGTAAGTTAATTCAATTTTTGATTTCCTTTAATAAAAAACAATGTATAGTATATGTGTTTTCCACTTTTGGGTATAACTATATATTACTAAATGTAGCAACCAAGAGCGTGGCAGTTTCAATACAGATCAGGCATTCAGGTTCATACTTATAATTCCAAAATCCCATTAATATAAATTAAGAAAAGTTTTCAAAACCATAACTAATAATTTCTTATTTTCATCAGACCATAGCAATTATTTCAGTTAGAGATGGCGTAATTCAACTAGGTTCATTTGATAAGGTTTGATTCACTCATTCTCTGCATACATGTATCTCAATTTTTGTTTTCACACTTCTCAAGAAATCCAAATACATCATTAATTGTTTGATCAATGCATTTCAGATTATGGAAGATCTCAATCTAGTAATAAGCATCCAAAGAAAATTCAGCTACCTACAGGGTATACCAGGTGTTTTTGCCATGCAAAGACCATACTTACCAATACAACACCCATACATTATTAAACCAAGTACAAATATGATTGAAAATCAGGAAGCAAATTTATCAGTCTATGAAAAGAACCACTTAACTGGAATGAAAAGATTGTTTAGTGAAATGGGTGATGATTCTCCCGCTAAGTCCATCAATTTGGGTTGGAACCCATCACAAATTCCACCTCTTCTTCCTTCTATGTCATATAGCTTTGGAACCCTTCTATCAAAATTACCTTCTGTGATACCATCCAATAATAATAATACTACTACCGCTACCAATTATGACATGGCAATGCTTGTTGATAATTATGGTAATAACACTTATTCAAGTAGTCAAGTAATGAAGGTTGAGGGTGGTAATATTAAAATGGAGTCCTGTTGTCACTTAGATGCTGCTCAAGAAGAAAAACCCGACTCCATGAATCCACCAAATCTAGGTTTGGAGAATAGAATCATGAATTTGGGATATAGACCCTTGAGAGAGGGACATACTCAAAGTCCATGACCCTTAAATCTTAATTGATTAGGACAAGTAAGATGGATTTACTATCATATAAGGTTGTTTTAGTCTTTGATTTTTGTCTGTGGTTGGTGTTTGATTGCCGTAATTTGCCAAATGCTCTTTGTTCATATATAAATATGACAAGTTGACTTATGTAACTAATTATCATTTGTGTATCTATAATAAAGGAAAGTTGAACCTTCTGTTATTTTCGTTTAGCAGGTTATTGCTATTTTTTTTAATACATAAATATTTTACGTGTTTTAAATTTATGACTTACAGTGCAAATTTATTTATGACTTGAAATGAAAAAAAGTTATATTGCTTAATCAACTGGAAGGTCATTACTAAATGTCTATCCAATGGGAATTCTCAGAATGACTGATCAATTCAGCATCGTAAACTCTGTTGAAGGGAGGAAAAAAAAAGTTTGAGAAAAGGGAAATTTGTATTCTCCACTCATTTAGGCGGGGTGGGGCTCAACTGTTTATTGTTATATCCTTATCACTTCAGGGACAGATACTTTTCACCATATGTGATGGTCCCAAGAACCCAATTGAAGTTGAAAAATGACAAGTGAAGGTTGAGTTGGATCAAGAGGCTTGCATGAGAGATATGGCAAAGTGGTTGGTCCCCGTTGTCATCTTTCTGATATTTATTTTCTCTATTAGTTAGTTTTCTACATAGAAAAAAGAGCTTTATGAGATATGGATGTGATTTCTCTAAAACATAAATTTACGGCTAAGCTTCTCTTGCAACGAACCAATGCTAACGTGGTAGTTTAGATTAATATTGTAAATCTTTATGGTAAAAAAAGAAAAGATGAGTGATATTTTCAACTCTTTTCCGTAAGAATGTTATGTTATTAGTTGAGATTATTGATTCTGAAATATATTAATAATTATTCACAATAATTGTATTTTTCTATATAAAATAGAATCATATTAGATTTTTGCTCTCCTTCTTTTTACAAGAATAGCAAGTACAAACAAACTTGAATCAAATGTGGATAGGTGATGAAGCTGTGTAAATCTATCACTGGCTCCTGCTAATATGGTAAGATTTTTAGTTGACTAAAGGGTATTGAGTATAACAGACGCTCTAGTGAAAAATTGCTACAGATAGTCTGATATATATATATATGTTTGAAGTGTATCCTTTGAGATGGTGGATCGCTAATTTTCCTTCTCTCTATACCTTAATTTCAAAATGTCTGGTATTACATGCCATGCTGGTTTAAAACATTGGTCGCCACAATTTAAATTAATTAAATATTTTCTCAAGTGAAAATGGAATATCTGTCGTTATTATACTTTTGGTATGCATGTAATGACAAACTATACTTGTCTAAGTAACGCAGGTAATTAAATAATGGATTTTTCCTAGTCAGTTGCAGAGACCTCTTTGATGAGTTATCATTGTCTCTTATCAACTCCCACCTAATTGACCCAATTCAAAGCACAAAATAAAAACGAAAATTACTAAAAATAATATTTTTAAAACTTTTAACAATAATAATAACGTCCTAATAACATTGAATATGATCTAATTAAATAACGTTTAATATTGAACGAGTCACAATGATCATAATTCAATTTAAATAACAGTTCAATATAAAATGATATGTTACAATTGTTTTTAATAGAATGTTATTTTTGTAACTACAAATTCTAATAGTGTTAATTTTTGTTGTTTTTCCAAGTAAAATCATTTTAGATGAAAGACCCACTTGGACCTGGAAACTCAATTAAAAGTTCCAACTGAACTGAAGCAATATTGAACCATAATTGGCAGATCTGAATGGCTCTTAATCTCCTTTGCAGTTTTCATTTCAGAGCTAGATATAGAACGGTCCGTGTCCGTGGTCAATAATGGTCTTTAAATCTTCAATGTTTTGAACCCCTTTCTAAAGGTAATTCAGAAGGATTGGCCTTCCATATAAAACAAAGCTCCATTATACATGGAAAAATGGCATACCTTGAACCACCTGAGGATGAGAGGAATGGCGTGGGGATTTCTACACTTTAACTGTTGTGATAATTGGAAAATGCCCAAATTCTATGATCATTGGAATGGTAAAAGACAATTCATAATAATGCTGAATAACTGAATTAATACTGTATTTACAGACACTTTTGGAAACTGAACAATCTATATGTTGTTTGTAGTTAAAATGCAGCGCATAAATATATAGCCTTATATACAAATCATCATCTGAAATAATCATTAAATAACAACACCCATCGTTTTGGTGGTGAAATAGAGTTTGCAGTATGATAAACCAAAAGGGAAAAACCCAGTCAAGGTATGATTCTTTGCTTCTTCCAGTTCCTGGCTTCTTCTACAAACTTCATAAAGGCTTCAACATATATGCTTAAGTCCTAGCATTTCCAATAGCCCAGTGAGGCTTTGCCCGGGTACGTTTCAATGCCTTTATTCCAAATGGAAGGCCCTTGCTCTGTTGCAAAATGGAATTTTAGTAAACAAGGGAACAAGTATACTTGCGTTTTCTAAAGGAGGCTCCCATATATAATGTTTAAGCCAAGTAAAGCTTAAGTATAAAAAAGAGAAGAGCAGAAGATCTTACAATCAAGCAAGTGCCTGCATTGACATCGCAGACAGGATAATCACTTGGGCAGCAACTATAATGGTCTTCACAACAAGTTGCAGCAGCAAGGGGACAACATCCCCACGCAAAACAATAGTCGCCAAAGTGATAAACACAGCAGCAGGTGTTGCTCTCTGGGCATGAATAGTATTTGTCACACACTGTTGGAGGCTTTATTGGAGATGGAGGAGATGGACCTGGGTTTGGAGGATTTTGGCCTTTCTTGATGGGGTATGAAGCCTCCATAGCAATCCCACATTTGCCAGTTGCTGTGCCAACCAGATTGCGCTCCATTCTGATATAACCTTTCTCTCCCCAACTTCCACCCCAAGAGTTTTTTACAATCCAATAATCAACACCACTTTCTGTACCATATCCTACTGCAGTAACACCGTGGTCCAATGCTGTTCCACAACTTCCAGAAAATACACCCTGAACACATTGGCCAAAACAAAAGCATGTAGTCAATCACTAGTCATATAACAAGGTAGTTAGTATACTTTTGCGAAGTATACTAGTCACCTTGTTACTCGAGAATCCATCAAATGTATAGATAATCATAAAAATGAGATGAAAAAGAGCTTAACAATCTAGAGAGAGAAAGAGAGAAAAGGCTTACTGAGTCATATAACTGGAACTCCCTGCCACCTGCTTCAATTGCAATGGCAATTGGCTGGTTTGCAACTGCCTTTTGCAATGCTTTCTCATTGTTGACAGGAACATCTTCGAAATCATCAATCGTAACAACCTTCGCATTTTTCTGCAAGAAAAAGAAACACCGAACTTAAAAGGATGAATATTTTTTTTATTTACATTGTAATATCTCTGGTCCAGCTTTCTTGTTAATTTCGTTATCCTTTAAAAAGAAAAAATACAAACCCGGTACTGGTCACATGTGCCATCAACAGCTTTGTAAGGATAATCATCTTCAGAATCTATACCACCATTGTTGATGATGAACTGGAAAGCATAGTCCATTAGACCCCCATTGCACCCTTCATTATACGAAGTATCACAATCTACCAACTCCTGTTCTGATAATGAGATGAGACCACCAGTAACAATCTGGTTGATGCCTTCCACAGCAGCAATTGTTGAAAAAGCCCAGCAACTCCCTTCAACGTCATAGTGAATGGTTAGAAAGCGAAACAACTTTTTCAATTTCTTTTATTTCTACTTCTTTGGACAGCTTTTAAGAAACATTACGCAACATGCAATAAAAGAAAGTAAAACATGTTATTTATAGTAAATTCTATGGCGTTCAGGAAACAGTAAGTGGTCTTTAAAATTGGGTTATGTTATTTCACTATTACTAGAGAGCTTACAAGTTACAATTTAAAAATAAACAATTCCATATTGTGAGTGTAATTGAACAGAAAATAGATAAAAGGAACTTCTAATAATTAGATTTTTAAAGATGCAAGGTCATTCTAACTACATATAAAAATGTAAAGTGAATTATCTCATCTTATGTCTCATTTAACGTCTTTAATGAACTCGTAGTATTGTCTCATTTCATTTGAATACAATTTCATCTCATTTAGATTATAACTCTAATGGAATTAACTTTAAATATATATCATTTTTCTTATTAAATTTATATTATAAATTTAATAGATTGTATCATGAATATCATTAACATCTCATCTCAATTTATACATTTATAACATAAGATATAATTACATTACACCGTTTATGACATCTAAAATTAGTTTGGATAATCTCAGTTACATAATTTTGAACAACTTCTTATCATAGTCTGAAGGGAAATATTCCCTTCTCAAACTATATGTTTAGTTTCAGTTTACGTTGACTAATTTTTATATTACAAGAATACTTTATGTATCAGAATTATTGCAATTAACCTTTCCAATAAGATTTATGGTCAATTTGACAGTAAAATGAGAAGTTATTTAGTCATGTAGAGATTTAAGGTCAAATTGAGAAGTTATTTAGTCATGTAACTTACAAGTAAATTTTTAAAGATAGACACTTTTAAAAAAATCAAGAGCGAACAAGAAATTGAATAATTTCTGAATTTCCTACAAACTGGATAGTAAATATAATAAAAAAAGAGTTGATTGAAACAATTTTGATACATAAAACAGTGTATTGATAAAAAACATAGTCAAAATAATAATTGAAATTAAATGTTATCCAGATACTTGATAGTGTGATGCATGGAAAGTATTATAGACATAGGCTAAGTGACATGTACTATAGAACTTTACTAAGATCAAACTAAGATCCGATTATTTGATTATAGAATTCTATGACAGAGAGCCAATATATGGAAATTTATGTCAAACTATCTATATGGAGAAATATGTAGTGTAGTTAAAAGAAGCAAATTGAAATACAAGAGATCCAACAAGGCAACACAGCTCAATCAATTCATGGGAATAATTCTTAGGTGTAAATGCATGATATAACGAAAAATAACATATATTTTTTTACAGAAAACATGTATTTTTTAAGAGATTTTTTTCTTTGTAAAAAATATATGTTATTTAACATTATAAGAAGAATAATTTTTTTGAAAAAGAAAAATAAAATCACATAAATAAGTAAATACAAGTAATTTTTATTTTGAGTGATACTAAATTTGTCCGTTATTGTTTAAATTGACAATTTATACTCTCTGTTTTATTCTCCTAATTTTCTAACCCGGGTGAGGAGGATTTTTTTTTTAATTAAGCTAGGAAAATATCATTAAAATATAAAATACAGTTAGAAGGCAAATACCCGAATACTGGACAATGAATTCAACCTATCGAAAAAAATGCCTTGTATATTGTTTTTCTGCTAGATATCAGCTTTCTTAGGTTCGTCATTATAAGATAAAATAACAACATAATTTTTTCTGATAAAATTACAAGTTGTGTGATTGGGAACCAATCCGACATTTGTAAAAAGTCATAATTTATCCTTATCTGTATATTTCTAATTTTCTAATTCCAAAAATTTACGAGAGAAGCACCTAGTCACATCTAAAGATATGAATGCCCCAAAAGATGAAAATCATATTTTATAAATAACTTTCACTTAAAAAAATATCATTGATTTATACATTCATTTACTGACAATTTCAATCGTTGACCGAGCATGAACATATTCAAATCACGTATGCTTAAATTTAAAAAATTATAAACTAACAAATTTATTAATAAACTTTCATATTTGGTTTAAAATTACAACTTAAATTTTAGGCCTAATAAATATATTAAAGTGTTGTATAAATACCATCCACTCATCTAGAGGGGTAGGATATTCAATTCAGATTTTCGATCATCTTAATAAAGTTTTAAAATCCAGATATATTGAATCAAGATTTTTATAAAAAATTTAAAATTAATATTACTTTAAAAGTCTATTAAAATTCTAATTATAATAAAAGTTAAACATTTTTATCACATCAACGCAACGCGACCAATTTAAATAATAGATACTCATATGATGGAAATTTAGTGATAGTTTTGCTAGACTCATGGGTCGACAAAAAAATGTTAATTCCTCTAATATAAAGATATTTTTGTATTATTTATAAAAAAAGTTGATAATATATTTTATTATACTATAAAATCACATATTTTTTAATTTATCCTCTAAGAATAAAATTCAACATCTTCAAAGTTTTTCTGTACATGGCAGTTATATATTCCGGTTACTAATCAGTGATATTGTTCATTGCATGACAGGTATAAATAGAACCCCGATAAAAATAAACACAAAAGTGAAAAATCACACCATATACTTGTTTTCTAGTAAAAATTCTATTTTATAACGCATGACTACTTTATAAGTATTATAGAACATGCAGTGTGCTTAATTTTATACAATTAGGATATAAAATGAATATTTGTTAAAAATATAGTATTATTATAAATAAATGACTTAAAACAAAACCATGTTAATTCCTGCTTACCCTTTTCATAGAAAAATAAATAAAAGCTTTGATTAGAGTGTATTTACATATTTTTAGTATTTTATAAAATATTTAAATTATTTTTAATAATTATTTATTTATAACAATAAAATTAAATATCTTTCCAAAACAAAAAATTGGCTCACCGTATCGCAATTTGACATATCATTGCGTTGACTTTATTTTCTTTATTTTTAATAAAAAAATAATGAAATTATATTTTATTCTCAAAACTAAAATACCCAAAACCTGACGAAAACATCCTTTCCTTCACAGACCAACACACAATCAATATTTATTATTCATAAAAGTCATCCAGCTCATGATGAATACGTTAATAATTATAATATTAATTTTGGATATATTTAATTAATAAATATCAATTATATAATAATATAAGTCTAAATCACAATTAAAATTAAATATAAATATTTGACTACTATAAATTAAAAGAGGAAATACGAAAAAGAAAAAGAAAAAGAAAAAGAAATTATGGCGAAAAATAAAAGCACTAAGGTTTCAAAGGACTACAGAAACTCACCACAGCTTCCTTGATCTTTGACGTCAACAACGGCCCCTTTTTTCCTCCAATCAACGGAATTGGGCAAGTCGTCGCTGAGTTTGGGCAAGTAACGGTTCGTGACCTTCTTCTTAACACTAGATTTAGCACCCAAATACTTTGACCGATACTCCTCATTGGTCAGATCGGCAAAGCGGTTAAGCCCCAACTTGTAAGTAAGGTTCTGAGAGTTGTGCTCGTCGATAAACCTGAAATTATCTTTAAAGATCTGAAATCTCCTCTCCTTCTCTCCCAAGGCGTTGTAGGCTTGGCCATGTTTGATCAACCATGACTCATATATCGCCATCACCTCGTCGTCGGTTCTCCAATTGGATTTGTCAGGGTGAACCTCGTCGTAAGCGATGATCGACATGTCAAGGGCTGAGGATAAGGTGACGATTGACAGGCAAAATAGGATAGCCATGGTTAAGGCTGAAGAAGATAGAAGGGAACCCATTTTTTAGTGATTGTTTGGGAGAGGGAACAGAGAAAATTGGGTATTAATATGTATGAGAAAGTGCGGACGATGCTTGTGTCATTATAAAGGCAAAATAGAGGCTATTTAAAAAAAAATATATATATCAATGACGATCGCTGGTATTTCATAATTATTGGTAAAATATTATTAAATAAATCAAACCGAACTATTAAAATGAAAAGGCATGGGCGGAATTTACATTAAAAAAAAAGTATGGTGGAATGGAATCTTATTTATGATTTGAAAATAAATGAGTTTTTTATAAAATAATATATATATATATATATATAGTAAAGGTAGAGGGAGAAAGAAATTGATTCGCACAAAATTACATTAACTGCGAATGTATCAAATTAATTGTGTTATCAATTTGTGATATTGTAAAACTCATGAAAATGAAACAATGATAAAAGTTTTTTTTTTTTGTGACAAAAAATGCAAGTGTAGATGGGACTTTGGAGGTAGGATAAATATAAATTATTGCGTATCCATTTTAAGAAATTTTTGATTTATTTTGAAACCCAAAGAATAATCCTCCCTTTAAAGAGAATAATTAAAATTCCAATGTGAAATAATGTGGATGTTTATTTGATTAAAAAAATTAGATTTTAATTAAATAAAAAAATGGAAAATATCAATGGGGCAATACGAGGAGATACTAGACACTGTTTTTAAGAAGAAAACAATTTAAACTAATTAAAAATTACGTGCTTAATTGTTATATTTCTTTAATCGAATACAATTATTTAAAATAGAAAATTAAAAATTAAATTTTTTAAGTTTTCAAATTAATTATAGAAGTAAACTTACTATGAATTATTAGTTCTTAATTAAATTAGAGATCCATTACTTTCAACACTCTTTAACAAATTAAAAAATGATATATCTGTTAGAAAATTATACTCATTAATATCACATAGTTTTTTTTAGTATTAATAGTTCTTAACTTAAATTATTTTAGAAATTTAAAATAAAATAATAAGATATTTCATTACTTTAAAATATAAAAATATTTTTAATTTAAATTATTTTATGTGTAATTTAAAATAGATAAACAATTCAAAAATACCAAGTAATAAGTACTCCTTATTAGATTTAGATTCATAATTCTAATCCCTATCCGTATATTTCACTCGTAACTATATTATCGTTTTGTCCCTACCTTTCAAAAAAATATCTACTCTTTAAATACTGAAAAAATTATCAGTACATTATATATATGTGTATGTAAAGATTCAAATTACTATATTATTTGTAAAAATGACTAATTTATTTTTATTATTTTTAAATTTAATTAAATTGATCCCAATTTTTTTTTAAAATAACTAAGTAGATCTAAATAGTAATTTTTTGTTTAAATAAATCATAAGCATACGAGAGATGAGTGATTTTTAATAAGTATTAGATATATTTTAATTATTTAAATCAAATAAATATTATAATATCAAATGAAGTTATAATATCCTTAAATTTTGATATTTTTAATTAGAAATTTTTTTTACCACAGGAAAAAGAGATTCATTACCTATGAACTTTTTTCAAAATTATTTATTTATTATAACTTTAAATTATTAAGTTAAACTTAATTAATTAAATATATACCTAAAAATTGTATTTTTTTTTATTATATATAATATTTAATTTTGATGGTATTATGTTATTTAAATTAATTTGATTATTTTTTTGAAATTATTTAATTTAATAATTATAAAAATAAATTACATCAATTATGTGATTAAAATGATATTTTTCTTTATATTTCTATTATCAAGATACGCTCAATATACCTTGCTCATATAAATTTTTTTTTTCTAGAAATAGGTGAGGTGGTTTAACTGATTGTTTTTTTCTGTAAATTAAATTCGTAGTGTGCGTAATACCATCACACAATGCTCGTAATAAGTCGATCAAGTTGCGAAATCGTGTTCGAGGCAATATGAAATCAGAGATACCGTTCAACTAATAATTTAAAAATTATTTATTATTAATATAATTTTAAAATTAGATGATCGAATTATATAATATTTAAATATTATAAAAAAAATCAAAGTTATTTTTAAATTTTTTGAATGGAATACTTTTCATTAGAATTCTAAAAAAAAATAAAAAAATAAAATATTTAAGCTTGTTTATTTTATTTTTATTTATTAACTAACCTTAAATTATTTTACTCATTTGATTAAAATGTATCATTTTTTTAATGTGTTAATATATATATATATATTAATGTGTTAGAAAATTTAGATCAAATGGTATAATTATAAATTTTTTCTCCCAAAATTATCTTTAATAAAATATCAAATAATAGAGAAATAAAGAATACACAATACAAGAATTATAATAGAAACTTCAAATTGGAGAAAAATCATTTTCGTTGTCAAAAGACAACCAAAGAAAGAAATTTACTATGTGAAAAATTGTTACAACCATATTCTCAATAATTTTCTCACATACCCAAAAAAACAAGAACAATTACTAACCCAAGAAAATTTTCTCACAAAATTCTCTCACTCAAAAATTTCTTATATAAGTTTTTCTCTATTTTTGGGATGATTAACAATGAAGAAATAAAACCATATTTATAGCCTTCAAGTTCTCATTTCATATGCCAAACATTTATTCATTCAACAAAATTAGGCTACCTAATTTTCCTATTCTTTATTCAAACAAGGTTAGACACATCCATCTTTGACAATATGGTAAGACAACTTCTATGAATTTTCTTCTAAATTAGGCACCTTCTATTTTGACTAACAAACCTAATATTATTTTTAATCAATCACAACAATCTCCACCTTGATTAAAAATAAACATAATTACCACTACAACACTGTCTACTCCAACAGTCATAATTCTCTACACCGAGAATTATCATACTTCACAATAAAGAGTACACCCACTTAAAATTAATCACCAATTCTAAGAATTTTCACATCGGCTTATGTCAAAAAAAAAAACTTGCTGAAATTTATGGTGCAACTCTCACACTTGGTTTTCCAGAGAGTTCATCAGCCATCGACATCTTTCCACCACACACCTTGCATCTATACCAAGCCAATACTGTGGTGTAAATCATGGACTGCACAACACACCCTCTTTCATGGCAATATTTAGAGACTAGCGGCATGCCATGAAGATGTACACGCTCATTTCAAAGAGCATCACTATAGTCTTTGAAAACAAACATACTATTAGCGTTATCGTCGGTATTTGAGCTTCTTGTCGAATCACCTCCACCCTTGAACAATTTCTTTTGAGGTGCCCAGATTGTCCACACTTCCAGCACACTATCTTTTTTTTCATGAAATTGTTTTTCTTTCGATTGTTAGCTACTAATGCTAAGTTTTCAGGCGAAACATTTCTTCCACCACTCAGTCTTTTTTCTTCAGAAAAAAGCTTGCTAGTAACTTCTGAAAAAATTACTTTCTCCTTTACATGAATCAAGATAGGTTTCATGTGATCATAAGAAGATGAAAGAGACTAGATAAGTCTTAAAGCTATATCTTCATCATCAAGTTTAACTCCAATGGTTTCCAGTTCAGAGACAATACCATTGAGAACACTGAGATGGTTAGACATAATAGTTTCTTCATTCATACGCAAAGTATGAAACTGTTCTTTCAGATACACTCGATTTGAAACGTATTTTGCTTGATACAATTCTTCAAGATTTTCCCAAAGTTCTTTGGCCATAGATATTTCATGCACATTTGCAAGAATATTTTTGGCCAAACAAAGCCGAATTGCACTTGCAGCTCTTAGATCAAGATCTTCCCAATATCCATCACTTATGTTGGTTTTACTAGACTCAATACCAATAACAGGGGCTGGTTTCCCATTTAACGCCTTGTGTAACCCGTATTGGATCAACAAATCTTTGATTTGTACTTGTCACAAGCCAAAATTTATTCTCCCATCAAATGTCTCAATGTCAATCTTGACTCCTAACATTTCTCCTTCTTTCTTTGAAATTTGTTTTGATACAAATTGTTAGGAAATTTGGATCAAATGGTATAATCACAAATTTTTCCTCTCAAGATCCTCCTTAGCAGAATATCAAATAACAGAGAAATAGAGAATACACAACACAAGAATTATAGTGGAAATTCCAAATTGGAGAAAAATCACTTTCGTTGTCAAAAGACAACTAAATAAAGAAATTTACTATGTTGAAAATTGTTAAAACCACACTCTCAATAATTTTCTTACACACCTAAAAGACGAACAATTACTAGCTCAAGAAAATTTTTCCACAAAATTCTCTTACTCAAAAACTTCTTATATAAGTTTTTCTCTATTTTTAGAATGATTAACAGTGAAAAAATAAAGTCATATTTATAGCCTTCAAGTTCCCATTTCATATGTCAAACATTTATTCATATAATAAAATTAGGTTATCTAATTTTCCTATTCTTTATTCAAACAAGGTTAAACACTTTTATATTTGACAATATGATAAGTGATTTTCCATGAATTTTTTTCTAAATTAAACACATCTTATTTTAACTAATAAACTTAATATTATTTTTAATCAATCACAACACAATGTTATATATAATGTAAATCCAACACAAATCTTGGTAAATTTTTTTATTTTTATTTATTATATAAACTCACCGGATTAGCCGAATAAAAGAAAATTTAGGTTTTTTTGGACTAGGCCGGACACAACTCTTCAAAAGCTAAAAAATTGACTTAATTCTGTGAGTTCAAATAACCTAATAAATTATAAAATAATTTCATAAAATTCTCAAAATTTATACATATTTTATAAAATTAAATTTGTATCTTAAAACAGAATTATAGTACAATTTTTTAATCTTAATTTGACTCTTAAATTATCTATTAATTCTTTTACTAATTTTTGAATCTTAATCTTTAAATAATTTAAGTAATTTTATATTAAGGGTTTACATTAATTTATACTATTAAATAAAATTAAAAATAACATTCTGAGATAAAGAATCGTATAAAAAAAACGATAGGGAATCCACTATAATATATATAACTAGGGACATAACATTTCCAGCATTATCAAAATTTGACCCGGTCAAATAAAATTACACTTTTCACGAACTGAGTTTAATTTACACGTATAACAAGAGAGTTATATAATTCTTAGGAATATCATTTTCATGCATTATTCTACACATTACAGTGTAATTTATTTTAAATAAAAATTACCCATTCATATACAAACATATATTTAACATGATTTGAACATATATTTTTTAAATATTTATATTATTATACTATAAAATAATTAATTATATTGATATGAAATTTATTATTAAATAATTTTATAATTATTTTAATAGTTTATACCTAATTTAATACTATTGTGTGATTTCGTGTATACAATTTTACTATAATTCTTATATGTGATAATAATTAGGGCGAAATTTTATAATATTTATGATTTATCCCAACTGGATATGATTGTTGAACCTAAATTTTCGCGATAGGTAACTTATTAGTATTTATGTTAATATTATATGTATATTATTATTATTGTTAAATTTTTTAAGTGGTATCTCTAAAATATTTAAATTATCAAAAATGTATTTATTTATTTTTAATTTTTTTATTTTTTTTTCTCTCATTATCTCTTATTGTGTTTAAAGTTGAGTATTTAGAATTTAGGATTTCGTGTTTATTATTTAATATTTAAGATTTAAAGTTTATGATTTATGATTTATAAATTTAGTATTTATAATTTAAAATTTAATATTTAGTAAAAAAATAAATAAATTTTATGTAAATAGATTGAATTGTGAGAAAAAAAAATGAGAGAAAAAAGAAGAGAAAAAAATAAAAAAAATTTAATTAAAAGATTAAAATGATCAAATTATCGTTCATTATTTTATAGAAAAAATATATTTAAATAAATAAATATATGTTTAAGAATATGAATACTTTTCAAATAATACTTGAATAATAATAAATAATAAATTAATATAAATGACCTTGCATCCCTCGACTTTATTTGAATGGATAAATAATGTTGATGGAAGGTGCTAAGAACTTAAAATTCAGATCTAAAGATGCTTTATGTTTATATTTAATAAATACGCATTTAATTTATTTAAATATTATAAATTAATTTTAAAATTTTAAATTTATATAATTTAATATTTAATATTTTAAAATTTAATCTTAAATTTACATTTTCTTTTAACGATGTTATAATGAATTATAATAAAACTTGACTTTTTAATTAATTTGTTATTCAAATTATTTTAAAAAGTATAATTTAGTCCTTAATTTATGATAAAATTTATAATTTAATCTTAAATATTTTAATTATATCATTATTAAGGATAATATAATTAAATCATTGACATAAATTGAGATTTTAGATTAAATTTCTTAAATTTAAAGAAATTAAGGATTAAATTATATGAATTAGAAAATTATGGATCAAATTTTAATATTGTATATAAGTTATGGATCAAATGTATAAATAAACATAGTAAGAATTATCTTAATAATTTATTTTTATTAAAAAATAATTTAAATTAATTATACAAAAATTATCATAATTTAAATTTAAAATTAATTAATAATTTTTAAATCTGAAATAATATAGAAGTATATATTTGTTATTAGATACGATTAATTAATTTATAAAATATAATTACTTAAAATTATTAGTCTTTAATATGATTATTTTTATTAATTTTATTTTAAAATAAACATTTTAATTATATTTTAATACATATGAAGTCAACTTAAAATAAAAAAAACAAATTATATTATGTTTGTTTGGTTGGATAGAATGAAAAATATAATCTTAAACCTAAATTTTAAAACTCAAAACACTAAACCCTAAACTTTAAATCCCAAATCCTAAAACTCAAATCCATATTTACAAAAATAATAAACTTAACTCTAAACTTTAACTCATAAATATAACCAAAAATTTTAAATCCCAAAACCCAAAACCATATTTAGAAAAATAATAATTTTAATCATAAATCTTGATTCACAAATATAATCATAAACCCTAAACCCCAAATCTCAAAACTCAAAATCTTAAATCCTAAAACTCTAAACCCTATTTAGAAAAATAATAATTTTAATAACCCTAAATTTTAACCCACAAATATAACCCTAAACCCGAAACTCTAAACCCTAAATACTAAATCTCAAATCTCAAATCCTGAAACCCTAAATCCTATTTAGAAAAATAATAATTTTAACCTTAAACCTTAACCCACAAATATAATCTTAAACCCTAAACCCCAAATTTTAAATGCCTAAATCCTAAATCCCAGATCTCAAAACCCTAAATCCTATTTAAAAAAAAATAATTTTAATAATATATTTTCTTTTTAAGTAATAATTATTTAGAAAAATAATGATTTTAATAATATATTTTATCTGATAAAAAAATAATATTTAAATGATATTATTTAGATTTTATTAAATATAAAAATATTAAGGTAATATATAGTATTTTTTATTCAATTTTAGTTATAAACTAAACCAAATTATTTCCATTTAATTTTATTCTATTTTCGTTCCTATTTTGATACCCGTTCAATTCTGTAAATAAAATATCACTTTATATATTTATTTTACTTCGTTGTAAAGATTCATTTTTGATTCTGTTGGATGCTGAATCTGTTAGAGTGGGTTATTGGGCCCCTGCCTTATCTAGATGTGGATATTATCAAAACAGTTGAATGTGGGTGTCAATAATGAACCCACAGCCGATAAACGATGAACTTCACTGTCTCCTCAAAGTTGAAGTCTCGGGCGGGGGAAATAGATATTAAGAATAATATTCTTATCAATATTAATATACATATTAACATATAATTGATATTTTTATTAGAAAATAATCTTTTAAAGAATTCATAATCAATAATTTTTAAAATATATAAAAATTGAAGTTTTTTATTTTCAAATCTTAATCATATTAGTTGTTAAATTGTATTAATATTTATAAAAATGATAAATATATAATAGCTTTAATTTTTATAAAATTTGATTAGCCTATATTTTAATAATATAAAATGAGTAATATTAAGTGTGTTTTAACTTAAAATTAACTTATAGTTAAGTTGGTATAACTCTTTAATTAATTATCATGAATTAATTATTTATTTAATTAAAAAAATAAAAACTTTAATATCCTTTTTAAAAAATTATGAAGATTGTTGAAATTTGTTAGAATTATTGTATAAAAAATCTCTTCATTTAAAAAAAAATAGGTTAAATTTTATTCACTTAAGATTTAATTATAAAGATATGAAAAAAAAAATAGTTATATGATGTTGAATTTAATTTATGCCCTCATAGTCATAAAGAGTTTTTATTAAAATAATTGTAGGTATAGAAAATATATTTATTTAGATTTAATAGAGTATATAAACTGTAAAGAGATATAAAAAATACATTTTAGATATACACCGAAATTTAAATTTAAATATATATATATTGATTATGCCTGATCATGGGCTAACTATATACCTTTTAACAAACCGTGTACCTAATTAAAGCTGCCACGTGTACCTATTAAAATTTTATCAGAAAGTTTAGTACTACCCAATAAAGGTAGATTATAATCTCCTCAACGAGTCTGAAATCCCAACGTCCTCATCCCGTCTTGGTTTCACTCTGTGTATTCTTCTTCATAATAATGCAGAAAAGTACAAACTTCATTAATCACCATTTGCAGTTTGGTTTAATTGCTGCCCATCTCAAATATCTTTCATATCAGCCGAAGGCGTGCTTCTCTATCTAAATGTGTTTCTCATGAGTCATGTCCATACTCCGAGTAATAACAAGCAACTTTGAACTCTCTTACACTGTTTCATATCAATCGTTCAGTGGGCGGGCACTTCTGACTTTACCAATCTTTTATCTCCAAGCTCCACTTGCAACTTATTTATTTTTTACGTCAATCACTTTTTTTTTAGTCTCATTTTTACTTTCATGGATAAAATTTTACTATAAATTAATTTAAAATAATTATAATATTTTATATTTTTAAAATTAAAATAAATATTTTAAATATTTATTATTATATAAATAAATAAACTTATTATCAATACGAACAGAAATAATAATACTACACTTTCTTTGCCTTTCAATTTTTTTTGTTAAACTATTTTTCAATAATTATATGCAATTGTGGTTAATTTTATCTTTCAATATCATGAAAATGATATACACATGAGTCATTTAAGTCAGTACTATAGTGGTTAATAAAACGTGTAGATTTGAATGATGTATTAAAAATGACATGAGATTAAATTATGGGTATATGTATTATAAGATAGAATTTTAAAAAAAACATAGGTGAAAATTTATACTATAATTCAAATTATTTAAGATAACACAACAACCACTTCTTACATTAATAAGTTATTTTTTATGAAAAAAAATCATGAAAAAACAAGATATTTGAATTCAAAAACTATCCTAAGTTGAAATATTTAAATTGTTGTTATGAAATATGTAACTTACTTGTTTTCTACTCTGTGTTAAGTGAAACTCTTAAGTTCTAGGTAAATAAAAAATAAAAAAAATAAGACATTTGAATTCAAAAAATATCTTAAGTTGAAATATTTAAATTGTTGATATAAAATATGTAACTTATTTGTTTTCTACTCTATGTTAAGTGAGACTCTTAAGTTCTAGGTAAAAAAAAACAATAATGAAAAAATAAGACATTTGAATTCAAAAATATATCCTAAGTTGAAATATTTAAATTATTGATATGAAATATGCAATTTATTTGTTTTCTAATCTCTTAAGTTCCAGGCTTCCCATTGACTCCCAATGGCTTGTTAGTGTGTTCACTTTTGATCTTCGTCCATTCAATTCAATTAAGAGGATTCGGTTGATGTAAAGATGAGTTATTAAGTCTAATATCGATTAGTTATTAATTTTTCATTGCATATATAATCTTAAATAACCTTTAATTTAATGAAATTTTATTGCGTTTAATTAAGTTCAAATCTCACTAAGACTTATTATCAATTGTTGGTGATAATGCTATTTACTAGGATACTGTTTATGGGTTCATTGCCATCAGTGTGAAAATATTTGAAAAATTAATATTTTTAAAATTTATAAAAATAAAAATAATATTTTTATTTTAAATTAAAATATATACGAATTAATATTAAGATATTATTTTTATTGTTATAAATTTTAGAGTATTAATTTTATGGTTTTTTCAAAATACTTTTGATAAATTAAAAAAATATCACAAATAAAATTTAAATAATGAAAATAACTTTCTAATAATATTAAATAAGTATAATTGTTAATGTTTAATATTCAACGAGTATAAATAATCATAATTTAATTTAAAAATATTTAAAATAAAATTATGTGATAATATTTTTAATAAAATATATATAAGATAAACATAAAAATATTATAATTTTAAATTTTAATGTTATTATTTTAATTTTTTTTAAAGTACTTTTTTTCAATATTAAGGTAGATGGACGTTATCCAAAATCTCGAACGGCATTGAAAAAAAGAAAAAAACGTGTGCGTATTATTATTGTTACGAGTTCATAAAGTGACCATTGATATTATTGTTAGAAGTTGTAAATAATAGGACCAATGGTATCTTCAATTTTATTGGAATAAAAATTATTGCAGCATTAATACGAAACATATGCATATAAAATTTGAAACAACATATTTTTTATTCCCATCAAACATTCAACTGTAATTTCATTTATCAAAAGCTTGGGCTTATATAAGTAGAAAACACTCCTTGTTATTTAATATTAATCATGCAGAAGCGTAAATTAGGTGAGAGATTAAACAAAACAAACAACAATAAAAAAAAATTTATAATTAAACAGGTTGGAATGATTCTTCAATAAGTTAAAAGAAGTTACACACCTGACTCATTAAAATAGGTATGCTAATTAACTTATCATCATGAAAAACAATTGGATTTCTCCCTTTCCATACTTGCCACCAGTTACGGAGTTAGTAAAAAAAATTTAGGGGGGTTCGCGATTGATTTTATTTTTTCGTATAATTGAAGTTATAAAGTAATTTTTGTAATATTTTTTAATTTAAAGTCTATTTATAATTGATTTTTTACTATAATCGAAATTAAATTTTAAATTAATTTATAAGCTTATCGACTTAAATTCATTAAAAGTTAGCTTTTATACATAAATATATTAAATTAATCAATTAATATTATTTTAAAAAAAAATTAAAAAAAAAAATTAAAATCTAAAGTATTAATATAATTTAGGTATTAAAGTCTACAAATAATTAACAAAAAATTTCAAATAAATTAAAAATATTATTAAAATAAGATATCAAATAATGTTATGACATGATATACATTTATTAATGAAATATACATATTTAAAATTAAAAGATGATAAAATATTATAAGCCATATAAGTATGACAGATGTATGTGATACTTAAGAGGAATATATGTCTCACTTCAATTTTTTAAAAATAAATTTTTAAATGTAATATTTATAAATTCATAGATCAATTATATACAAAAAATAAAGTTGTATCATACGTGAATTTTAAATTTTTAATGTTCAATATATCAACAAAATTCGATAATTTGAACTATTTTTAATGATATACATATAACATATTTTTAATTAAAAATAAATAATATGTGAAAAGTAAATGATACTATTTTTTATTTATATATGGTGTCACATTTTGAATATAAATTATAAATCTATTATTTTTGATAAATATGTTGATTTAGTATCATTTACTGCACATTTTTCTTATTAAAATATAAATAGTTACCATAAATGATTATACTATCTAACAATATATATTGTGTTTGGAAGATTCTTTCTTAAAATATATTTATGAAATTTATTTTGAGTCAATTTTTTTGTTTTGTTTTTAATTATCATTTCATATTTAATTAATAATCTAGTAAATATAAACACTAGTAATTCAAAATATGAATAAAATAACAAAAGTGATTTAAATTGTAAATATATCAAAATTTTATTGCTAAAATATATCATAACACATAAAATAAAAGGTGGGTACATTCAAATAATTTTTTGTGCCCTGTGTAACCCCTTACATAGCTGCGCCCATGGTTGTCACCATGGACAAATCACTATACCCATGCTCTCATTATCTTGATTGCTTTGAACATGTTCCCACAAGTTGTAGAAACTATTCATAAAATTATGCTTGTAAAAACTCTTTATATTCAACCTTAATTAATCTCTGATTTATAAAATTTTTGATGGTTAACTTACATTTGAAGAACAAATGGATAATAGTTTCCTCCCTTTATTTGCATAGTGGAAAGTTAATACGGATATTCATACCCCCTTTTACAAGATTACTTCGATTGGATGAAATATCGTGGACACATACATTGCCAAGCAAAAGTCTTCAGTTTATTAGGTAGTTTTATTTTTTTGATTTTCTTCCATCTATATTTATCAGCAGATTGTGTTGTTGAAATAGAGACCACACTTTTAACACTATGAACATAACAAGAGTGATGCTCAAGTCATCACATTAATTTGTCTATATCCTAAAAAATGAGAGTATTAATCAATCTTTACATGCCGATCAGTCATATCACATTTAGAATTTTTTTCTAAGTCCCAATTGTCACCACTTGGATTCATGAGGTCTCCAACAAGTACAGCAAGAGAATTTGGCTTGATAATCAATTTTGGCAGCTCATATAGTCACTAAACACATTATACTCTCAAGTTCTATCATACTATTTCTTCCTACTTGCTAAATATTCACTCCTTGTTTTAGTAGCTTTCTTGCTTCAAAATTACTTCTCCAACTCTAGATGGTATTATCAGTTTCAGTTTCAGTCTCAAGGAAAGTATTTTTCTCTAACCACCTTTAAAAGTACAAAACCTTCAAACTTGCTTTGCCAAAAGTAATAAATTAAAAAAATCTCAAATCTTTGAAACCCAGCCTACCAAAATTTACCCTGTTGTAATTGTTACCATGAAACAACAGATTTGATTACTTAAGGCAGCAACAATTGAATACTAAATTTGAACCGTACTAATGAATAATATTATTATGGTTACAATAGGAAAACTCGATGAAATAACGGGCAAAGCATATACGTAGGATAGACTATTTAAACTTAAATAGGTGGACTAGCTAATTAACTTATCACCATAACGCTAAACTAATTTAGAAGCAATCTTTAGTGAAATGCATAGGTGGCGGGAGTCTTTGTACTTGTCTCTTTGATTGGGCCTAGGCCCAAGATCTTAAATGAAAGCCATGTCATGACCTTGTCTCAAGACCCGAGTAAGCAGCCTGGTACAATAAAATATCGTTGTACTTGTGCCTAGTTTTATTGTCTAGAAAATTAGGTGATGTTTTGTTGAAAGAAATGAAAAATAATCAGAATTGATTCCTTCTATTTTGTGTGTTTGGTTGGACGAAATGAGGAGACGGAATGGAATCGATTATTAAAGGAGAAAGAATCACAATTTTATTCCTATTTAATTTTTCTTCTTTCAATTTTATCCTCACTTTAAATATAACTCAAAACTCAAAACCCAAAACCCAAAACCTTAAATTTAAATCCCAAAACCCTAAACACCAAATCCCTAAACCCTAAACCTCAAATCCCTAAACTCCAAATCACAAATCTCAAATCCCAAATCCCTACACCCAAATCATTAAACCCTAAACCCTAAAACCTAAATCCCAAAACCTAAAATCCCAAATCCCAAATCCCAAAACCCAAAACCCAAAACCCAAAACTGCTAAACCTTAAACCCTAAATTCATAAACCTTAAACCCTAAATTCATAAACCTCAAATCCCTAAACCCTTAAATCTCAAATCTCAAATCTCAAATCTCAAATCCCTAAACCCAAATCCCTAAACCCTAAACCCTAAAACCTAAATCCCAAAACCCAAAACCTCAAATCCCTAAACCCCAAATTCCAAATCCTAAAACCCTAAACCTTAACTCACAAATATAACCCTAAACCCTAAGCTCCAAATCTTAAATCCCTAAACCCTAAATCCCAAATCCCAAACCTCAAAACCCTAAACCCTAAACCCTATTTAGAAAAATAATAATTTTAATAATATATTTCTTTTTAATTAAGTAATAATTATTTAGAAAAATAATGATTTCAATAATGTATTTTGTGTGACGAAAAAATAGTAATTAAATGATATTATTTGAATTTTATTGAACGTAGGGATATTAAGATAATTTATAGTTTTTTTTTCATTCTATTCCAGTGGCAAACCAAACACTTTAATCTTGATTTCGAGTTTGATTTCAGTGATCAAACCAAACAACATTGTTTCCTTTTCATTCTATTTTATTCGCATTCTCATTCCGATTTCGATTACATTCTACCAAACGACACCTTATATTTGTCTATTTTTGGGCTTAATCAAGCATAAACGTCCCTGTCTTTCTCCGTAGGGTAAAGAACAACTAGCTCATGCTTTTTCTTGCTTCATAATTCATCGCTATTGCAAAGCGTTTTCTGATTGACAACTCATGCTTTGTAGATATGTATATCTTTTTAATATATAGAATTTTTAAATATACATAGGGAAATGAAAAAGTGTTGACTAATTTTTTCACCTAACCTAAAGATGTGTCTGCCTTTCAGCATGCACCGAGCATTCTGGTGAAAACTAAAATTATATAAATAACAAAGTTCTCTCATAAAAAGAGAGTATACAGTGGATTTTTTTATATATATATCAGTTCCATAAATACGTGTTATATCTTGTTAATTTAAAGAATATATTATTGATTTTTACATTAAAATATCCATAATGTTAATTAATGAATTTAAAGATTCTACCACTCATTCATGAATCAAATAAGAGTAATTTTATTTCGATATAGTGAGATATACAGTGTCATATCAAACAATAATTTAATACATGAATACAAAAATGAACAAGTAGTTAGAGTTAACAGGTTAATAGGTTTGGTATTATTTTTTTCTAATTTATTGGATGACATCTATGGGGAGAAACCAAACCTTATCTGCATGCAGTTCTTTGGACTATATACTTGTATAGTATTACACTGATTGATATTCTCCTAATTGCATGCACTTCTTTGTACAATATACTTATATAGTATTACAGTGATTGATATTCTCCTAATTGCATATATTGCCTGGTAAAATATACGTATGAATAACCGATCAGTAGAATATCAATCAAATTGCGAAATTGCTATAAATGATAGTAGCTAGCAAATAGCCACCGTCGTGTATGAAGAAGAAATTGCGGACAAGATGGCATTTAAGATTCTCTTTCTGTCTCGCACTACCTTAATACTTTATTAAATATGCATGTACCGAAAGAGACAAGAGACCTTATAGTCACCAATCACCACCAAAACCTAAGGCAAGCTGGTTCCATTTACATATTAGCCGCCGCAACAATATAGAACTGGGAATCCCACCTATCCTAAATGTAAGACAGTAGATAGTTGAGACACCTACTTCTTGCCCTTCCATTAACAAATAAGATAGACAATCATCCTTTTCTTTTCACCCTATCCTTTTTCCATTAAGGTAATTTTTTTATAAACTAAACAATAAGCTACTCAATACCAGTCATTCTATTTCTTTATGACAGGAAAAACACTTGTAGTAACATTGAAGTACAAAATACTATCTATGTATCACACATTTAAAAATTATGCGTATTTTAATAAAGGTTAATTAATATTCAGATTTATATCCATAGTATTGATATCTGATGGGTCTATATAGAATTACTCTTATAACAGACTGACAGTATAGTGTTTGACACTTTCGATAATTTCTTATGAAAATTTCACTGAACAAAAGTGTTCCATTATTGGTCCCGGGCCTCCTGCCTACTTTCACTAATTGTCACAAACTCAACTACGCATGACAATTCAAGTTAATCCACAAATCATAACGCCATTTTATAGAAAGGAAAGATAGTTTAAAATAAAAAATGAATGCATAGTTGCAGAAAGTCCCCTTCATACACAAGGAAAAAGTTTATAGGATTGTGTAAATTTATTTTATGAAAATTCAATAATTAACAAGTTATATGTGTTTGACACATCCTGTATTTGGGCCATCAACTTGAAAAAGATAGTTAATAAAAATACGTTACCTTGAGAAGAAAAAAAATGACTCATTGAGTTTATATAAATTATGTCTGTGTTGAGAAAATCGGGTATATTTTTCCTATTCTAAGTAATTATTATTCATTTATGATTTATATGAATAGAACTCAAACTAACCCGACAAAATAATGCTATTGGAAATATAATGCTAAAATAAACTAAAGTAGATATTAAAACAGAAATATTAAAGCAAAAAAAAATAACACTAGAATTTTAACGAGGTTCGGTATAAATGTTACCTATGTCCTCGAGCGTCGTTGACCACTTCCACTATCTCTAAATGGATGAACTCCAAATTACAACTAATTAGACAAAATTGAGCTAATCAATTACCTTTATAAAAGAGAGGAAAATTTACAAATTTTGAGATGTTTTACAAATGTTGAAGGAGATTTTTATTTATAGCCTCAAATCCAACACTCATCTTCATTCCTAACCAATGTGAGACTTTTTTAATTTGCTCACTAAGGAGCTATATAACAAATGTTCATCTAAGCGACTCAGTGATTCTTAAATGATTTCTTCAATCACTAGATCAGCGATGTTAGTGCTAATTCAGATTTGTAGGATGTTAATTAAGTCCAGATAATGTTTGAACTTGATTGTTGTTACCACCTTGGTCATCATATCTGCGGGATTCTCTATAGTACTGATATTCTGAACTAGTACTTCACCTTCTTCAATAATCTCTCGCACGAAATGATAACGAACGTCAATGTGCTTTGTACGTGCATGGTAGACTTGGTTCTTTGCTAAATGAATAGCACTCTGACTATCACAAAACACCTTAATATGTTTTTGACCAACTCCCAAGTTTTCAAGGAAACATCGTAACCAAATAGCTTCCTTCATAGCCTCTGTAATAGACAAAACAACTATTGATTACAAGGTAGACTTCCAACTGACTGGTGCTCTAGTAAGAGTAAACATGTAACCAGTAGTTGATCGATGCTTATCTAAATCTCCTGCATAGTCGAAATCATAATATCTGACTGCTTATTGACCAACAGTATTATCTTGCTGAAATATTAACCAACATCTACAGTATTTATAATATACCATAGAATCCATTTCACATCCAACTAGTGTCCTTACCAGGATCATACATGTACCTGCTTACAACACCAACCGCATGTGAAATGTCAGGTCTTGTACACACCATTGCATACATCAAGCTACCAACCGTATTTGCATATGGTACCTTTGCTATATATTCTCGTTCTGCATCATTCTTACGAGATAATTGAATACTAAGCTTGAATTGAGGAACGAGCAGAGTACTTACAAGTTTTGTCTATTCATTCATACCAAAACGTTGTAGTACCCTCTTCAAATATTGACTCTGGGTTAAACTAAGCTTCCCCTTCTTCCTGTCTCTACTTATCTCCATACCGAGAATCTTCTTGGCTTATCTCAAATCTTTCATCTCAAACTTCTGACTTAGTTGAGCTTTCAACTTCTCAATTTCTGCTTGGCTCTTCGACGCAATCAATATATCATCGACGTACAATAGGAGATAAATGAAAGACTCATTTTGTAGCTTGCAAAAATACACACAATGATCATGTGTGCTTCTGGTGTACTTCTGCTGCAACATAAACTGATCAAATCGTTTGTACCACTGCCTTGAAGATTGCTTTAATCCATATAATGATTTGTTCAGCTTACAAACCCAATTCTCTTTACCAGCAACATTAAACCCTTCTCGTTGAGACATATATATTTCCTCTTCTAAGTCACCATGTAGAAACACAGTTTTCATATCAAGTTGAACTAGTTCCAAATCAAACTATGCTATCAAGGCCAACAAAATTCTAATGGAGGAATGTTTTACAATTGGGGGAAATACCTCATTATAATCGATTCCCTCCTTTTGAGCGTAGCCCTTAGCCACCAACTTTGCCTTGTAGCGAATACCATCTTTGTTAGGAAATCCCTGTTTCTTTGCACATATCCATTTGTAGCCAATTGTCTTCTTACCTTTAAGTAGTTGTGTCAAGTTCCATGTTTTATTCTTCTAAAAGGATAAAAGTTCTTCATACATGGCTTCCTTCCATCTTTCAACTTCAGGGCTTCTGATTGCTTCTTTATATATGGAAGGAACATCATCATGCACAACTGAAAGTGCACAAGCTACCGTATTCTTAAACTGAGCAGGTAGGTCTTCAAAATCCTTGTATCGAGTAGGCATCTTGACATTTTGTCATCATGACCTATCAACTGTAGTTTCTTCTTGTTGTTGTGGAGGTTCTTGGGTTAAAACCTCTTCATCTTATTCATCTTCTCTCAATGGAGGATCAACTTCTATCTTATCTTCACTAACTAGATTAACAATTCTGCTTTCAAACTCCAGCTGCTTCGGATTTTGCTCCACTTGCTCTAAAGTGCCATCAATCTTCTTAGTTACCTTCTCAATAAGGTAAATTCATCAAAGGTAACATCTCTTTTAAATATTATCTTTTTCATTTCAAGACACCATAGTCGATATCCCTTAGAACTAGAAGGGATCCCCAAAAAAATGGTTTTCTAGGCTCTTGGGTCCAATTTTGATTTCGTTACATGGTAGTATGCAATTGAACCAAACATATGTAAGAAATCGTAATCTCTAACAGGTTTTCCAGACCATACATCCATAGGCGTTTTGCCTTCAAGAGCAGACGATGGTAGACGGTTGATGAGATGACATGCATATATCACAACCTCAGCCCAATACTGCTTGCCTAACCCAACATTTGACAACATATACCGAACCTTCTTCAACAAAGTATGGTTCATACGTTCTGCAACTTCGTTCTGTTGTGGTGTTTTCGAATAGTGAAGTGTCGCAATATCCCTTCTTCTTCACAAACTTTCATAAATGGATCGTTTATGTACTCAATGCAATTATCAGACCTTAGACGTTTAATCTTTTTACCAGTCTGAGTCTCGATCAAATTCTCAGCACTTCATCCTTCTTCTTCATGAAATACACTCAAACTCTTCTGGAAAAGTTATTAACGAAAGTGACATAATAATGTTTGCCACTTATGGACGGAGTTCTTATTGGCCCACATACATCAGTATGGATGTAATCCAAAATGCCCTTTGTACTATGGAGAGCAGTGCCAAAGCTTACTCTTTTCTGCTTCCCTAATACACAATTCTCATAGAATTTTAACTTGTCGGTTCTCGCACCTTTTAATAGGTCTTGCTTTACAAGAATCTATAAAGCTTTTTCACCAGTATGTCCCAAATGCATATACCATAACTTGGTAGTTTCTGAATCTCTTTCTTCCTCTAAAACTGCTGCTGATGTTGTCCCAATAACCGTACTACCAAGGTAGTAGTACAAGTTATTCTTCTGAACACCTTTCATCGCCACAAGTGCTCCAGAAGTAACCTTCAATGCCCTATTTTGTATGGTCATAGTGAAGCCTTTTGATTCTAAGACTACCATAACAATAAGATTCTTCTTCATATATGGAACATAATGAACATCCATCAAGACCCTGGTTGAACCATCTTGATTCTTCAAATGAATTATATAGATTCCTAAAACTTTGCATGGATAATCATTACCCATGAAAATAACTCCACCGTCTAGTTCTTCAAAGTTAAAGAACCACTCCTTGTTAGGAGACATATGGAAGGTACACACTGAATCAAAAATCCAATCCTCAGGATGAGATGTTATTGACGAACCAACCAATGTAAAATCTGAATTTGAATTACTTTCAGCTATATATGCATCAGATTGCACAACTTTTCCTTTCTTCTGTAGCTTTGGACAATTTTTCTTCCAATGGTCTTTCGCATGACAAAAAGCACATTCATCTTTACCAAGCCTTCCTTTTGATAGAAATCTACCTCTCCTTCCTTTCTGTTGTGTTTGCGGACGTCCTCTTATAGACAGTGCCTCTGTTGCTTCGTTTCTATTTTTTTATCTTTCTTCCTAATTTTATAACAATACAAAGCAATACAAACTTCCTCAAAAGACACTTTATCCTTCCCAATGAGTAAGCTCGTAATAAGGTGATCAAACTCATCAAGAAGGGAGGCTAACAACATCAAGGCTAAATCTTCATCTTTAAAAGTTTCATCCATATTTAACAAATCTGCTACTAATTAATTAAAAGTAGTAATATGGTCGTTTATTGTAGTACTTGGAAGGTATTCAAAACGGAATAACTTCTTCTTCAAATAGAGTCGATTCTATCCACTCTTTTTCATGAACTTGTTCTCCAACGCCTTCCACAACTTACTTGCGGATGTCTCCTTTATGAACGTGTACTTTTTTTTCCCTTGAGAGACATGAACGAATTGTACCACATGCCAATCGATTGATATTTTTCCACTCTACTTCATATGCTCCATTTGGTTTCTTTTCTTCAATGGCGATGTCTAGATCTTGTTGAAACAGAGCATCTAGAACTTCACCTTGCCACATGCCGAAATGACCAGTTTCATCAAACTTCTCCACCTCGAACCTTGCATTCATCACCATAGTTCTACCTAACGTGGATGATTGGCCTTTATTTGAAAGAAAATTTTTTCCCGCCATTTCTTCAAATTATAATAACTAGTAACTATATTCCAATAACAAACAAACGGAATACAAACAAATGACTAAGTAGAAAACCTTCGGCTCTGATACCAATTGTTGGGGAAATTGGATATATTTTTCCTATTCTAAATAGGTACTATTCATTTATGATTTAAATGAATATAACTCAAACTAATCCGAAAAAATAATGTTATTGGAAATATAATGTTAAAATAAACTAAAACAAATATTGAAACAGAAATATTAAAGTAGAAAAAAATAATACCAGAAATTTAACGAGGTTTGGTATAAATGTTACTTAGGTCCCCGGGCGTTGTTGACCACTTCCACTATCTCCAAATGTATGAACTCCAAATTACAACTAATTGGACAAAATTGAGCTAATCAATTACCCTTATAAAAAAGAGAAAAATTTAAATTGAGCTAATCAATTACCCTTATAAAAAAGAGAAAAATTTACAAATTTTGAGATGTTTTACAAATAGTGAAGGAATATTTTATTTATAGCTCAAAATCTGACACTTATCTTCATTTTTAATCAAGATTTTTTTAATTTGTTCACTAAAGATATATATATATATATAAGTAGGTAACATTTGTGTTGGAATTTTAAAGTAAAATAATAATAAAACGTTATTTTATCAGGTCATTTCGTAAAATTTTGTTATAATAGATCCGTTTGATAAATATATTGTGTCAAATTGTACCGAATCATAATGTGTTTTTATGATGAAGGCTATAGATGTTCATTCCTACTCTTAATTATATGTATTTATCCTAGCGTGGGACCCCTCTTCTTATTCGTAAAATATCTCTCATATTGCATTTGATTTTCTATGCCAACTTTGCTTCCAGAACAAGAATTAATTAGATAAACAAATAGCAAAATACAATACAAATTAAGAAAAATGATGAAAAACATTGACTCCAAAGCAGTAGGCTCAACCTTCTACTTCATTCTGATCATTACTCATCTCATAGTGAAAACTGAAGCAATTCACCCAGAAAATGGAACTTTCAAGGGGTCGATTGGTAGTCATGGAATTGATCAAGTCAATGTCATAGGACACAAAATCCAACCCAAACCAGATTTATCTTCACCATCTGAACTAGTGCCAGAGCTTTTGGACTTTGCAGACCAAAGGCTAAGAGTAGTTTTCTCAATAATCCAAACATTCAAATCGATCATCACCTCAGATCCATTAGGCATCACCAAAACTTGGGTTGGTTCTGATATCTGTAGCTACACAGGTTTCTACTGTGACAACCCTCCCGACAACAAGTCAGCCATAGTTGTTGCCTCCATTGACTTCAATGGCTTTCAACTTGGTGCACCTACCCTTGATGGGTTTCTTGATGATCTTCCTGATATTGCTCTGTTTCATGCAAATTCCAACAACTTTGCTGGCACTATTTCCCCAAAAATAGCCAACCTTCCCTATCTCTATGAACTTGATATAAGTAACAACAAATTCTCTGGGCAATTTCCTAGTTCTGTTTTAGGAATGGAAAGTCTAAGTTTTCTAGACATCAGGTTCAATTTCTTTTCTGGGTCAGTCCCACCTCAAATATTCTCACAGAATCTTGATTTCCTCTTTATCAACAACAACAATTTCATGCAGAAACTTCCTGATATTCCAGGCAGTTCTCACATTGTTTATCTCACTTTGGCTAATAATAATTTCACTGGTCCAATTCCAAGTGGTATTGTTAAAGCTCTGTCCTCATTGACTGAAGTTTTACTTCTCAATAATCAGTTAACAGGTTGTTTGCCTTATGAGGTTGGTTTTTTGAGAGAAGCAATAGTGTTTGATGTTGGCAACAATAAGTTGACCGGTCCATTACCATTCTCTTTGGTTTGTTTAGAAAAGGTAGAGCAGTTAAATTTTGCTGGTAATTTATTCTATGGAACGGTACCTGAGGTGGTTTGTCAACTGGAGAATTTGGTAAATTTTTCGTTATCTGATAATTATTTTTCACAAGTTGGTCCTGTTTGTAGAGGATTGCTTGAGAGAGGAGTACTTGATGTTAGCAACAATTGTATTCCTGGTCTTCCGTTTCAGAGATCTGTGGAAGAATGTTCTGCTTTCTTTGCTTTTCAAAGGTTGATCTGTCCCCGTATTTGGACTTACTATTACATTCCTTGTAAATTTTCTCACTTTTATTTGAATCCACAACTGGCTCCTTCGCCTTGATTACCCTCTCTATGCTCTTCTGCCAAGAAGACTAAGTTTCAAGTTATAAAGGATTTTGTAATTTCATTTCATAAAAATTGTAATGTTTAATGTGAGTCATTCTTTCACTTCTCAAATCAATATGTAATGGTTGATTACCTTTACTTATAAACTGGGCTGACTTTCAATTACCACAAACACACACACACACATATATATATAAATTTCTCATAACACCTAGCATTCTCAAGATTATGATACAACCACTTTAGTTTGACAATGAAAAGGTCCTGTAGGCTGTGGCCATTTCGGGTAACTCTTTTTTTGTTCTCGTTGGGGCTGGTTTTTAATATAGTAGTATAAGACTTGTTCAGATACCCATCAGTTTTTTTTTCCTCCTTTTTTCTAAAATAAGTCAATAGTTATAGATGCTGCAATATTAGGAGTCAATAGTTATAGATGCTGCAATATTAGGAGTCAATAGTTTGGGTTAGAAGTATTTGGCAATGTGAAATTTCGAACTCAGTTACACATCTCCCTCGTAACCACGTTACACAACCAAACCGCTATGTAAATTTTTTAATATCTTGTACCAACATTGTGAGTTTCTCCTGTATTATAAGTTTCTAAACACCAATTACAATTACAAAAGAAGGAAAATAAGGAAACTTAAATTTTGTCCAAACATGGATGGGAATAAGGTGCCTTATAATTTCTTTTGGCTTCCAAAAATTTGATATCTATTGGCCAAATTAATCACTTTGTAAAATATTTTTTTCTCATCCCATGTAGTGGTGGTAGGTAAGAGACATGCGTTAGGGATAATTCAACCAACAACTGAAATAATCATTCCTACTTTAATCCAATTCTCCATCTCAACAAGTGCTTCTTCGTTGCAACATTAGATTGATTACGTATTTATGACCTATATTTGTACAAAACCCATGTCACATAGCACTATTCTACATTTTAATAATCTTTCTAATCGTTAATGGGGAAGATCCATATGATAAGTCCGTAAGTGGATTCTTTTTTCTTTAGTAACCAATGCTCTAGTGTCTAAACAGATTAACACAATGGAGACTGGCTACTTTCTCGTTAATTTTGATGCCAGTAAACACACATTCTTTTTAGATCCTTCCTCCACAATCATATCTCCTGCAAATTTCATCATTCATAACCAACTTGCGTAGAGAATATGTTGCAGATAACTGGCATTTCCAAGTGATTATGAGTTGATGAATTAGGAGGCTTTATTACAATCTGTATGTTTCATACCAAATATTTATTACAATTTTCTTGTACAAACTAAGTTACAGAGAAGTGTTTTGAAACGCCCAAGCTCTCGTAATAAGATTTTCCTTTTCCAATCCTTGCACAAGGAAATTTACATTGGGCTTTTTTTCTTAACCTATATTTCAAACTAGACAAGATAAAGCATTCAACAGTATGATTTATGAGGATAAATAATTCCCAGAAATAACTATTAGAATGTTGTCCAAGTCAATTTTTTTGGACCAATAGACCAAAAAAAAAAACACTTATGGTTAATGAGTATAAATAATTATAATAAAAACTTAAATTAAATACATCTAATTAAATTTTTAAATTGGAATATAATGTTATGAATTTTATAAACTAGTTACATTTTAATTTACTTTTTTTTAGTGAATTTAAATAATATATAATGAGGTATCTTTTTTATCTTAAATAAATTTAAATAGGATAAATAAAAAATAAAATATAATTATTTATGATATTCATGATTATGTATAATAAATATGAACTAGTTAAAAATAAATTTAAATAGATGAGATTTAAATAATATGTAATAATTTTAACCAATAAATTGTTTAAATATATTAAATAATATATGATAAGATTACGTAACTTATTTAACATCTTTAACTTTATTGTGTATGGTTCTTGTATGTATTTAGAGTACGGATGAATTTCGAATTAGCCTGTAAATAATCCTTGCAGGTTTGTATTTCCAAAACCGACAGAACCCATGTTTTGGGTCAGAGTACCAATTGGATCGTTTGACCCTATTGTACCACAAATACCCAACAACAAATAGAAAAGGTTTAATCACGGGCTTTTGTACAACTATACTAACCCAATTTTAGCCGGCAGCATAGTGGATCCAATCTTGGTAGGGTTTTGGAGCAAATTGATTATATTTACAGGAAATTAGTATCTTTATATTATTTTTATTTTTATTTTTTAAAAAAATTATATAAAATATTCATATTAAAATTACTAATATATTTGTATTTAACTTCGACGTTCATCTCAATGAATTAGAATAGTTAAGAAGTATTAATTATTATTAAAATTAATTTAAATATATATAATTAATTTAAATAAAAATATTTAACGTATTTTGTTTAAGAATAAAGATTAAAAAAATAGTAAACATGATATAACCATGAAGTTAGAAAAAAGATATTATTTATATTTGATATATGAAAGAGATTATACTTCTTTAAACAAAAGGGCTGCAAGGAATTGAAATGGGAGTTAAACTAATTCAATGTCAGCCCTATCACCAAGTCTAAAAATAAGAATGAGATAATAAAACGAGAGATTAAAGAAGTACCACGTATCAAGTTATTAAAAAGCTACGAGTTATAAGATAATAAATCAGCAAATAAACACAGAAAATAGTTCAAATGCATGATTCATGTTTTTTTTTTTCTGCTAATCCTCTTGACTATTAAGTAGAGATGTGTTCCCATTATTTCTGAATTTGTCATGACAAACAATAGTCCTCTAAAAGCTATGACTAAATGTGAATCACATTTTTTTTTCCTAAAAATATGTGAATCGTTTTAATAAAACGAAGGTCTTGTACATGGTAAATACACGAAAGCTAATAATTGTTTTTACTTTAAATGAACAGAATGTGGAATCACGTTAAATTCATAATCAAGAACATGATATCACGCTGCCTACTTGAAAAAGGACCCAACAAGCTAAAATACAGAAAAGAAAAAAGAAAGTAAGATTAGCCGTCCATACTTAATTAGAGATGAGTGTAAAGATCGTAACCTCAGGGTCTCGTGGGTTTTGGTGAAAATCATTTTAATGATAAAAAATAAATATAAATAATATTATTTTTATTGTTATAAATATTAAAAAATATTTTATTTTTTATTTTTTAAGATAATTTGATGTACGTTTATTAATATCCTATCATAATATTACTCCAATATCTAGTATTATAAATTAAATATTAAATTTAACATTAATCACTTCAACCATATTACTTAATGTGTCATTACTTTCCTTAAAAATAAATATCTCATACTTTCTCAGCACATAGTTTTATACTATTTTAACCCCTCCGAGGCTCCGACCTTGGGGTCTATGGACTTCTCACTTTTAGCTTCACGTGATTCTGATAGCTTTGCAGTAAGATAGACAGCTACTCTTCAGCTTATACATGTTTTTGTCTCCTACTGTTTTTCGTATTCTCTCCGATGTATATTTTGAATTAGTAAATATTCAATAACAGATAAAAACAAATAATTTAATTAATAAATAATATATTTTAATAATAATAAATAACCCATCCTACTTTACTCCTTTCTCTGTAAAGTCTCAGCTTTTAGCTCGTGACTCCTCAGAAACGAATTAGCCATTAGCCAACTAGATTTAATTTCTTGTTTATCAAAATTAAAAAAAAAACAAAAAAACAAAAAAAATAAGTTTTACTTTCTTGTCTTTGATTCCCAGGAAAATAAAATGAGAGACGTTAACGCACAAAACGGATGAGCTCTATTTGCCGTTGCCATTCTCTCTCACAATGCTCAACAAATGGCAACCCTTTCTTCTTCCCTTATTTCTCCGGCTTTCAAATGCTTTCCTTCTATTTTCATTTTTCACCTCAATGGTAGCATCTTCTAAGCTTTCCATCCCTGAAACTCCTAAACCAATGCAGAACTTGACATTACCCTCTGATGCTCTTGCTCTTCTCGACTTCAAATCTAAAGCTGATTTGAATACCAATCTTCCTTTTTCTTCAAACTCAACCACCCATTTCTGCAAATGGACTGGGGTTGAATGCGATCAGTCCAAGATAGTGCGCCTGCTTCTCGGAGGCCTAGATCTTGGTGGGGTTTTCGCCCCCAACACATTGACTCGACTTGACCAACTTAGAGTCCTCAGTCTGCAGAGCAACTCGCTCACAGGACCAATTCCTGACCTTTCCGGCCTGAAGAACCTGAAAAGTCTCTTCCTTGACCATAATTTCTTCACGGGTTATTTCCCACCTTCAATTATTTCTCTTCACAGGCTCCGAACTATCGATTTATCCCACAATAATCTCACCGGATCAATACCCACATGGTTAACCGAGATCAGCCAGCTCTTTTATGTCCGATTAGAGTGGAATCATTTCAATGGCTCTGTTCCGGCATTGAATCAGTCCTCTCTCACGAACTTTAATGTTTCAGGGAACAACTTTACTGGTGCAATACCGGTGACACCAACATTTTTGATCTTTGGAGCATCGGCTTTCTTATGGAACCCAGGTTTGTGCGGCGAGATTATCCATAAAGAATGTCATCCAAGACCACCCTTTTTCCGCCCAACTGCTTCAGGGAGTGCACCATCACCAGCTCTGGCTCTTTCTGAGAGCGCAGAATCAAACGGTGCCGTTCAGTGGGCGTCTAAGCCGTTTGAGAAAAAGCATAAGAGAACTACTGTGATAATTGGGTTCTTATGTGGTGTGTTTGTGCTAATCTGTTCAATCCTCTGTTTTGTGATGGTGGTCAAAAAACAGAACCACCACCGAGGTAGTACTAAGGATGCTGAAAATCCCATGTCGACTTCAGATATTGCGGCTACAACAGAAGCTTTGGCAGCGATGCAGAAAGAACAAGAGAAAGAGTTGGATCAAAAAGTGAAGAATATGCAAGGAATGCAGGTGGCTAAGAGTGGCATTTTGGCATTTTGTGCTGGGGAAGCTCAGCTCTATACGTTGGATCAGCTGATGAAAGCTACGGCTGAGCTGTTGGGGAGAGGAACCATGGGGAGTACTTACAAGGCGGTGTTGGATAACCGTCTGATTGTGTGTGTGAAGCGGCTTGATGCGGCTAAGTTGGATGGTACTAGTAGGGAATTTTTTGAGCAGCATATGGAATCAGTGGGTGGACTCAGGCATCCAAATTTGGTTCCTTTAAGGGCATATTTTCAGGCTAAGGAAGAGAGGCTCCTTGTCTATGATTATCAACCCAATGGCAGTCTCTTCTCTCTTATTCACGGTAAGTTATTATTTACTGCTGCAACTAGGCTTTTTAACCAAATATGCAAAAATGTAAAATTATAGTTTTGAATAAATTTCTGCTTGTTATGATCATTCAATTCATCTTAATTTCTACGTAGGCTCTGTAAGAACGGGAGAGGACAATCCTTTCTATATATCATATTGATGGTACTTCAGATATAGCGCGCCATATAGGAGTTGGTTTTTTCACTACGTTTAGGCAATTATATTCTGCCAAGAAAAAGAATCTTGCTTCTGATTAAAGACATTGGGAAGTGGGAACTAATATGATGCTATTGGTTATGGGAAATCTATTTTTTTAATAATCCGATGTTTTCGGAGTTCAAATCCACTGATCCACTACTGACTTATTCATACAATATTTTTTTGCCCAGATTTTTTTTTTTTTTTGGCTAAGAACATGATTCATTCAATATGTTACATATAGCATTATGTTTAACGTGACTCGAACAATTATATACTTCCTTTAACTTAATCACTGTACTGTACTTACGTCCACTGCGCTTAGGGGAATAGAAGACCCTTCACCAACTTGTGGGTCATTGTCAAGCTTCACATGCTAGTGTGAGCCTCAGCCATCACTGTACTTGTTAATTGCTGCATATAAAACTCTAAAATAAAATAAAAAAAGAGTCAGTAGTAGTCCATTAGTTTCAATTTGGTTTAAAAGGTTCTGTTTTTCCTTATAATTTTTTGTAATTATCTCTTAGTCTTACGCTTTACAATACAAGATAGATTTAAAAACATTGTGATAATTAATACAGGATCAAAATCAACAAGAGCAAAGCCACTTCACTGGACATCATGTTTGAAAATAGCAGAGGACGTTGCACAAGGCCTGTCCTATATCCACCAAGCATGGAGGCTTGTCCACGGCAATCTCAAGTCTTCCAATGTCCTTCTCGGTTCCGATTTCGAGGCATGTGTGGTTGATTATTGTCTCTCACTTATTGCTACCACTTCATTGTTATCTGAAATCGATCCTGATTCAGCTGCTTATAGAGCTCCAGAAATCCGCAACAACAAGAAACCAAGTTATGAAGCAAACTCAAAGTCAGATGTTTATGCATATGGGGTGTTGTTGGTGGAGCTTCTAACGGGAAAGCCACCATCGGAGCACCCATTTATGGAGCCAAAGGATATGATGGATTGGATAAGATATAGCAGGGAAAGGGGTGATGATGATGGGGAAGATAGTAAAATGGAAATGCTTGCTGAGGTTGCCTTGTCTTGTAGTTTAACCTCGCCTGAGCAGAGACCCAATATGTGGCAGGTGCTGAAGATGTTACAAGAGGTTAAAGACATTGTATTGATGGAAAACTCTGAATTGGACCTTCTTCGACCTTAGTTAGGGTTGTTTTTCACTTGTAAGATTGGTGACTAGTATCACTATTCACTACCGTACTGACAGATCAACTTATTGTTAGTTTAGTTAAAGAAAATAAATAATGTGACTGTTACTTATGGCAACGTATAGATTTTGTTCACTTTGGTTTGACGGTATGATATTCTTGTAAGTGATTGTGTATACCTAGCACCTACCAATATTAGAGTGTACCGTTTGGATACAAAATGCTTTTAATATAAGCAGTTTAAAACTTGTTTTTTTTAAGACTACTTGCTAATAAAAAAAACACTACAGTATTATAAATATGGCCTCATACACGTTAAAAATGTTTGGAGAATTAAAAATAATATTAAACTGAATTTAATTCAATATCATTTAGCATTAAATTTATTTAACTGATTGTAATATATTATAGTTTAATTTAAATGATATATAATTGAAATTTTTTTAAAATAAAATGATATGTTAATTTTTTTTAATAGTAAATATGTATTAAGTATTCATAAGATGTATTATTTTTATAACTATAGATAATTTAAAGATGTTAATTTTTTTATCATTTTCTTAAAATATTTTAACTTTTTTTTATTACCATAACAAATAAAAAAATCTCATGTGTACAAAATACTTTTTAAGGGTGCATCTAAACGCACCGTATTTTTTTTACAATTTGATAGAAATAAATGAATAATGAATAACATAAATAAATTAAGATATTTATTATATATCAACAGGAATTTGTTAAAATTTAAAAGGCGTAGATATTTGGTAAGATTTATTTATCTAATAATTATATATTTAATTTTTATATTTAAAAAAATAGATTTAAGATTTATTTTGTTATCAAGAAAGTTCTGTCAATAGAATATATATAAATTGATATAATTTATCAATTAATTATTTCTTACTCTTTCCTTCCTAATTTAATTACATGATTGTTTGACCCTATCTTCTTTTCTCCTTTTCCAATTTTACTTATTTTCTGTTACACATCACAATTATAATCGTGTACTTAGATCTTAAAACTTGCAATCATTGGTAATGGTTTTAGTGCTGAACAAAGAAAAAGAAAAGATTAATAAATAACGTGGCTTAGCGCTATTTACAGCGAAAATATTGAGAAAATATAAAAAATTTATTCTAAAACAATTATATTCACACTTATAAATATTAAAGTATTTTTATAATATAATTTAATAAGATAAAAAAAAATTAGATCACATAATACCTTAAGCAATCATCTATCAGAGTTTCAATAATTATTTTCAGTTATTTATAAGAGTTTTGACGATTTATCAAATATAACATATTATATTTACATGTGTATATTTATATACAGTATGTTACATTCATTAAAGTTTTGATAAGATTATCAATAATGATTATTAAATTATTATTTAAATTATCGAAATTTTAATAAAATCGTCGATAATACCTAACAAAAATATAGTGGGTGTAATTTTGATCTTATTTTATAAAAATTATGAAATGAGATTTCTTAAAATTTTTTATTATGTAATTTGTTTTAAAAATATGAATTTTAGGTTGAGTTCTTGATATTTAATAAAATTTAATTAATTATTAAAAATAAAGTTATTTAGCACAAAAATTAATTTATAAAGTATAACTAATTTCGATAATTTGTTGGGACTAGACAGTAGACATAGAAGACAGACCAATAAAAGACGACCAAACCATTGCTAACAAGGATAAAGAAAGCTTTGATTGAGAGTCCAGTCCAAACACATTGAACTCCAACCTTCATGTATGTGATCCACTGTCCACGTATATTATCCTCGTAACACAAGAAGATGGCCATAAACCAATCTTCATCTAGCTTATTCTCTTTTATAATGATTTAATCTTTTTTTTAGAATTAAAGAAAATGCACGTAAAAATCTAAAAACAAGAATTTCACATTTTGAGGGTACATTTAGAAAGGTTAATATCATATTGAAACCAATTATTTTTCACAACTTATCATATGGAACCAAATATAAAAGTTTTCAATCCATAATATTTGAATTTTTTTAAGATTTTGTTGTTGTTAACTTGTTATTAATATTGGATTTTTTTAGAATAGATGAAGTTAATTTAACTTAACTATGAAAAGTATTTAGACTTATCAACCTAGTCGGGATAAGTCTCGTGTTTTTACTAATTTAAAAGAAAAAATTTATTGTCTTATTTAAGGCTATGAGGAAAAGATGTTATGGAGTGTTGGTAAAGAGCTTTTAATAAATGATGTTTGTCAATCTATATCTTTGTATGCTATCGGTAGTTTTAAGTTTTCCAAAAAAAATTATAATGCTATTCATCATGATCATTAGAAAATTTGGGTGAAAAAATAACAAATTTAAAGAGATAAATTAGTTTCCTTGGGATGATATATGTCTTCCCTAGCCTTTGGGTTTAGAGGTTACGAAAGCTATATTTTTTGTTCAACAAGGTTCACGAATAATTTTTAATCCTAATTCTCTTTAGTTCTAAAATTTAAATATTTTTTTTTTCTTATTCTAAGCTTGATTATCCTTTAAAGAACAATTATTCTTTTATTTAAAAAAGTATTATCATTTTTCGTGATGTTTTGAATAAAAGTTTATGGTGGAGGATCGATAATGGATCATTTATTAATATTTGAAAGGATCTGTGAACTATTAGCATTATGATCGAAACTTAAGAAATTATTTCTATTCATACTAAGTAATAGAGATACTAATAACTTATTTTGATCCTTTGAAAGCAATGGTATTTTTTTATATATAAAAAGTACTTATAACCTTGTACTTCGTTCAAAACTCTTGAGAATGTAGGTACTTCTAACTTGGAAGCTCATTTAAACTTAAGTGTGACATTTTCATGGTCTAAGCTTTGGTGGGTAAATGTGAAAAATTGTGTCAAATTATTTGATTTAAAAGTTGTCTATAACATCCTTACAACTTATGTCAACTTTATCTGTTAAAGTGTTCTTGTGTTGAACATTTATAAATGGTGTCACAATAATGTTGAATTAGAATTTTAAGCTTTGATAAAATGTGAGCTCTCACGTGTGTGAAAGATGAATAATTTGTAGATTAGATCGAATATTTTACATTTATTACCCTTGACAAATTAAATTAGTATTAATTTTTATATTCTATGTGAGGATGATATTCTTTTTTACTTTTATACATATTGTATGCTATACGGAAGGATAAGAATTAAAGTAATTATTTTTTAGATTTTTATATATAATACTATTTAAATTTATGTGTTTTATACGCATTAATTTGTTATTTAATTGGTAAAAACAAGATTTCAAAAAATATTATTTATGTAACTTAATAAAAGTAATATTATATAAAAAATAATTGTAATTTATAAAATTAATAATAATTAATTAAAATAAAATTTAAGATAATTAATAAAAAAAATGATAATTATTCATGTTATTTTAAATAAATAAAATTATATAAATAATTATTAATATTTTAATTTTTAATATTTTTTTATTTAATTGATAAAAAATAAAAAATAAAATTTTAAATAAATTATACAACAAATAATACTAATCATTATTTTAATAAGTGTATCATATTATCCATTAGTTTATAAGATATCATTTAACTTTTAAATATAGATAGAGAGATGAATAGATAAGTAGATAATCCAATCCGACTCAACAGGTGATGCTACTATATAAAAATAGGTAATTAAAAATTAAAAAACACAATTATCAAATTAGAAAAAATTAAACCTTAAAAAGACGACATAATTAAACATTGCGGAAAATTGATAAAGAAAGGGCAAGCAGTAGGTAGTTATTCTGAGGGCCCTTAACAGTACATGGATATCTTTGCGGAAGCAGATATGATGGAAGCCGAGATACCGATGGAACAACCGCTAACGACCATAAGCTGGAGCCGGAGCAAGCATCCAGCTCAGGCGGGGGACAAAACAGCGTCGTAACAGACTTGCTCACGTTGCCTCGGCAGCTTATCCACCAAGGCAAGCTTTCTCAGGCCTTCCAAGCGGTAACTTCTTCGACTTTAAATTTCTTTTTCTTCTTGTTAAATGTTGAGGCAAAACCAGAAGAATAAATCTCTTATTATTTAATAGAGTTCCTCCTTACTCTTTCAGATTTAAAAGGGTTTTCTAGTCAAATTGTCCGATTAAAAATAAATAATATTATTTTATCTTATAATTTATGTAAAAAAAATTCATAAAATATTTATTTTAATATTTAATTATTATTAATATTTTATTTTAAAAAATAAAAAAAATATATTTAAATAATTTTATTAAAATATTAATTATTTTAAATAGTTACATACTAAATTTTATTATTATTTTTAATAATTTATATTTTATTACATTTTAATCGTTTAACAATAATAATTAATTATTATTTGTACACACCAATTTTATATTCTAGCAATTATACGTCCCCCCTCCTTATTTAATAAAGCGACTTATGTCATGTGAACTTCTTCCAAACCCCCAACTCCCCCTCCCCCGGTGGGGTTTCTTCTGGTTTATTGTGTTTGATTAATACTGACCTTTCTAACTAACTTTCTTTATCTGTTGAGGGCCATCTGTCTTTACTAACCAATGGAGTGGCAAACTTGCTCCAATTTATGAAGTTTCATCTTAAACTTTTATTTGGTGTCATATTTTCGGTCTCTTTTGTTGGAAGCTGATATATTATGTAATGTTCCTGCGAATTTAATTAGAAACACAACAACCCAACATATGCTTTACTTGAGGAGCAATGAACAACCTTTTTTGTTTTTGCTGAAGTTATTCTTGTTGCAATCCTTTTCTGAGTTTCTTGTATTAATATTCTTATCAATGTCATGATAAGAATGGGAAAAAATCATTTTCAAATTTGATGATTCTTGTGCACAACTTTCTATAAAGCTACTAGATATCATTTTAAAGTGATTTTTCTCAAATATGAACTAGATATGGCTGAAAGAAGATATTGGCATATAGAAATCTTAGAGGCCTCAATGACTCAATGTTCTTCTAGAAATCTAAACTGGATAAGAAGAAAAGATTTTGGCAAGATAGATAATTCTTTTAGTGACTATTTTGACTCGATTTAGCTCTAAAAGTTAACAACATGCCAATAAGCTTCTTCCTTTGGAAAAGGTTGTTAGCGGTGAAAACAATGGCGTTATCATGTTGGCTCGTTGTCTATGTTACTGTGTATCTTGTTTATGCTTGATTCATTGGTTTCTTTGCTGGGAAGTTTGGCGAGAGGGTTTTTTTCTTATTGCTTATTTTGTAGGACATCCCATATGATGTTATGTTTGATAATGTCCATTATTTTTTCCCATAACATTCCAGTAGACAGATATGAGAAAAGTTTATTACTGTTCGTCATGCTTCTTCCTTTTTGAATTTATATCATAAATTATTGTTTAAGATAGCCTAAAAGCTAAGAGAATTATGACGAGCAATTGGGCTTGAACAAGTTTTTCTTTGTTAATGTATGTCCAATAAGTTAAACAAGCTTTCCGGGCATGAAGGTTTTGATATACCTTTAATGACGTTGAGGTCAAATTTGTCATTCTTCGGACCAACTTTGGAAGGGCTGATATAAAGGAAGTAAAATATTGTTGAAAAAGTTGCACAATTTTTTATTGATGAAATTAGCCTATAAATAGGCATTATATAGATAAAGAAATAACAAACAAACTAACCACTAATTTAAATTCTTATAAAATAGGATAATTAAAAAACACTTTCTACGGCCACAAAAGCACAATCCTTTTAACTAATTAAATCCCTAAAGACTAGGACAAACTAAGCTACCAAATTTAAATAAATAAATAATAAATCTTAACACCCTCCCTTAAACTGATATCTACAGAGATCAGTTTAAGAATAAACAAACTTTAGCAATTTTATTAAGTCCCTTGAACAACATCCTTTGAAGAGCATATCCCAAGCATTCTTCGAAGTTTCACAAAGTCGGCTTGCTTAAGTGGTTTAGTCATAATATCAACCACCTGATTTTCACTTTTACAGAATACCAAATCAATTATACCATCGTTGTAAAGATTACGTAAAAAATGGTATCTAACATCAATATGCTTACTTCTTCCATGCAAAATTGGATTTTTTGAAATTTTGATTGCTGAAATGTTATCACAATGGATTGTTGTTGGACCTTGTTGCTGACTTTGAAGTGTTTCAAGCAATCTCCTCAACCAGATAGCTTGACATGAGGATGAAGCGGTACTGACAAATTAAACTACGTAGTTGACAAAGTCACAATTGTTGTTTCTTTGATGACCATGATACAACTCCTGAACTCATCGTAAAAACAAAACCAGAAGTACTTTTTCGATCTTCAATATCTCCAGCATAGTCACTGTCTGAAAAACCAATCAAACTTGATTTTCCACCATTTTTATAAAATATTCCAAAGTCTGCGGTACCTTTCAAATAACGAAAAATTCTCTTTGCTGATAAGAGATGAACTTCAGTTGGATTCTCCATGTATCGACTGATTATACCAACAGCATGCATAATATCTGGTCTTGTCGACGTTAAATACATGAGGCTCCCAACAATTTGCTTGTAAAGAGTGGCATTCACCTTTTTTTCTGTTCCATATCTTGTGAGTTTCAGACCAGGTTCAGATGGAGTTAAAACTGGATTGCAATCCTTCATTTGGAACCTATCTAAAATTTTCAAGACATATTTCTTTTGTGAAATAAATATACCAGCATGAGATTGCACTACTTCGATGCCAAGAAAATAGTGCATCAACCCCAAGTCTGACATTTCAAATTCATTCATCATAGATTTCTTAAAATTAGCTAGCATGACTCCATCATTACTAACATAAATAAGGTCATCAACATATAAACATACAATAATTATCTTCCCATCTGCTCCAAATTTAATATAGAGTGTGTGTTCATAAGGACATTTAAGAAAACCTTCTTTAGCAAAGTAAGCATTAATACGACTATACCAAGCTCTAGGTGCTTGTTTTAGTCCATATAATGCCTTTTTTAGCTTGTATACCTTGTTTTCGTGACCTTGCTTCATGTATCCCGGAGGTTGATCTATATAGACCTCTTCTTCCAATTCCCCATGCAAAAATGCTGACTTTACATCAAGTTGGTAGATAGGCCATGAGTTTTGGGCAGCAGTAGATAACACCAATCGAATAGTGTCAAGCCTTGCTACTGGAGCGAACACTTCTTTGTAGTCAATGCCAAATTCTTGTTTGTACCCCTTTGCAACGAGTCGAGCCTTGTACTTATCAACTTCTCCATTTTCCTTCAATTTTGTCTTATAAACCCACTTCGCACCAATAGTCTTGTGTCCTTTTGGAAGATCAGTCAACTCCCAAGTGTTGTTCCTTTCAATAGCGGAAATTTCATCATCCATCGCCTTTTGCCATTTTGAATCTTTGACAGCATCTTCAAAAATTGTAGGATCACAATCTGAAAAAAGAGCTAAGTAAGTAATTGGATCCTCTGATTGGTCAATTAGGGTACCTCAAAATCATCATCCATCCTGCCTCTTTCGAACACGACGTAGACGTGATTCGCCTATTGCATCGCAGATTCATTGCCGTTGGTGGAGTGGCGGCGGTGGTGAATTTTCAGGGACATTAGCTGCTGAATTTTGTTGTTGTAAAGGCTGCTGCCTTTCTTCTTCATTCTCTCCATCAAAAAAGGTTGGCATTGGCTGCTGCTGTGGACAATTTTTACTCCAATTCCAAGTGTTATTCTCATCAAAAATGACATCTCTACTGGTCACAATCTTTTTTGTGAGCGGATTGAACAATTTGTAAGTTTTGGAAGCTTCACTTATGCCAATAAAAACACATTTTTCACCCTTATCATCAAGTTTCTTCCTTTTCTCATCCGGGATATGCGCATAAGCGATGCAACCAAAAATTCTGAAGTGATCTACAGCAGGTTTTCGCCCACTCCATGCCTCCTCAGGTGTCATGTTTTGAACAAAAAAGGTTGGACTTCTATTCAACACATGAATGCTCCAATTTACTGCCTCTGGCCAAAAATTCTTTGGAATGTTCCCTCTTGCTAGCAAGCTTCTCACCATGTTGAGGATGGTTCTATTTTTTCTCTCCGATACACCATTCTCATGGTGTATAAGCGGTACTGTGAATTCCGCTTCGAATACCTTGATCATCACAAAAACCTTCAAATTCTTTAGAGTTGTATTCTCCACCACGATCAGTACGAAAAGTTTTAATGGTTTTTCCTGTTTCATTTTCAACTCGTGCCTTAAAGCTTTTAAATGCACTAAAAGCTTCTGATTTTTTTTGCAAAAAATAAACCCATGTTTTTCTAGTATAATCATCAATGAAGGTAATTAAATATCTTTTACCCCCATTAGAAGTTGGATTTATCGGTCCACAAATGTCAGAATGTACCAACTCTAGGACATGTTTTGCTCTCCACGACTTTCCTTGAAGGAATTGAGAACGATGTTGTTTGCTAACAACACATTCTTCACAAACTTGAGAAGGTATATGAATTTGAGGGAGTCCTGTTACCATATCTTTTTGTTGGAGAGTCTTTAATCCGCCAAAATTCAAATGGCCATAGCGAAAATGCCAAAGCCATGAAGGGTCTTTTACTTCAGTCATTAAGCTCTGTTGAGTTGTTCTAATCTTCAAAGGAAACAACCTGTTTGAACTCATCTGAACAACAGCAATTGCTCCTCTTGAAGGATCATATATCTCACAAGCACCATTTTGAATAGTTATCACATAACCTTTTTCTTGCAACTGACCAGCACTTAACAAATTATTCTTCAAGTCAGGAACATAAAAAACATTGGAAATTGTTTCAACAAAACCATTATTGGTTCTAATATTTATTTCACCTTTTCCCATTACTTCTACTTTAGAAGAATCACCAAAACTAACAATAGAACGAAAGTCTTCATTTAAATAAGAAAACAAAGACTTACTTCCACACATGTGGTTGCTACAACCTGTATCCACATACCAAACATCTAATTCAGGTTCCTCATTGACATGATAAGCCATTAGCAGAGTTTCAGCTTCCTTATTTTCTGCAAAATTTGATGTCTCTCCTTCTTCTCTCTTGTTAGGCAGTTTAGTATAACATTCGGAACGATAATGACCAAATCTATGACATCTAAAGCATTCTACCTTGGATTTGTCAAATGGTTGATCTCGTCTATCTTGATCATGCCTGCTGCCATCTCTATTGCCTCGATCTCCCCTTCCTCCACTTCTACCTCTACCCCTTCCTCTAAAGTTTGAGAAATGTGTAGAGATAGAGGCTTTCAAAGCTTGCTCTTCTGAAGGTGAACTTCGGTTCATCTTCTGTTCATGGACCAGCAAAGAGCTTTGTAGCTCATCAAGAGAGAATGTATCTATGTCTTTAGATTCTTCAATGGAGCACACGACATAATTAAATGTTGGTGTTAGGGTACGCAATATCTTCTCCACGATTTTGACATCGTCCATCTTCTCACCATGAAAACGCATTTTGTTGCTTATTTCCATAGTTCTGGCAGAGTAGCTGGTTACAGATTCCTCATTCTTCATTTTTAAAGTCTCAAAATCGCTTCTCAAAGCTTGAAGCTGTGCACGCTTCACTCTAGCAGAGCCTTGATATTTTTTTTTCATAGAATCCCAAATATCTTTGGAAGTTTCTTTGCAAAGAATTGTTTCCAAGATGGGACGATTAATTGCCTGAAAAAGGTAATTTTTTGCCTTCAAATCTTTTAACTTTCTCGCTTCTAACTCTGTTTTCTGGACGTCTGTCAAGACAATATTTGGTGTTGGTTCTTCAATTCCAGATTCAACAATCGGCCAATACTCTTTTGACCGTAGAAAATTCTCCATTAGCATGCTCCAATAGTCATAATGACCATCAAAACGTGGAATTGCTGGTTGCACAAAATTTGTTTCTGAAGTCATTGTTTGTGCAATTTTTTTTTTGTTTGGCTCTGATACCACTGATATAAAGGAAGTAAAATATTGTTGAAAAAATTGCACAATTTTTTATTGATGAAATTAGCCTATAAATAGGCATTATATAGATAAAGAAATAACAAACAAACTAACCACTAATTTAAATTCCTATAAAATAGGATAATTAAAAAACACTTTCTACGGTCACAAAAGCACAATCCTTTTAACTAATTAAATCCCTAAAGATTAGGACAAACTAAACTACCAAATTTAAATAAATAAATAATAAATCTTAACAAGGGCCAACTCGATCTTCATTTGAAAACCCAAGGCTATTACAGACCAAGCTTCTCTGAGGCATTAAAAACAACTTTGTAGCAATTATTCCTTCATAGTATCATGGAGACATGAACTCATCTATGTCAATTGACACTACTGTTGAATTTTTGAAATCTGGGTTCCGTTAAGTTTATGCCAACACTATTCATATTGATATTAAATGCTTGGATAAAGTTGTCGTTATTTATGAATCCAGGTGTCCATACCCTAATAGAATACAATCTAAAAGCACATGTAAGCCTTATTTGCTAATAATATAGTTTTATGACTGATTTTGATGGGAATGAGAGCTAGAGGTGGGATGAAGCTCTATTTCAGTGCTTGCACTGTGCTCGTGAAACATATAGAAGTAGACTACCTGAACGTGCTGACATTGATCAGCTAGCTTCCTTGTTTACTGAGTGTGTAATTGCAGAAACACAGCCTATAAAAGTAGAACCATCATCAAATTATACAGTTGGTGCAACAGTTCAGTCTGGTAATTGTGGAAACTCTATTTTAACTGCTGATGCTCATTCTATAGTAGCTGAAACAGGCAGGGCGCAAGTTATGCTAGATGCATTCTCTGATGGTAGCTCCTTATGTTTGAAATGTGGGGATCTTGTTAATTACCATCGTAAGGACGAGCACAATGCATTTTGGTGCCAAAATTGATGAACATGTACTTCTATGTTTACAGTTGTACATTTTTTCCCCTCTTTTCCTTTAACTGGGATAAGTTAGTGTCAATTTATTTCTTCAAATATTATCATTACATTCGCGTACTTGGAATAAAATTATTCATCCATTCACCTCAACCATTCCTTAAACTTGATATAGTTCAGTTATTTCCTTATTGTTTTCTGCTTGCGAGAATATATACATAATACTAGCATTTTTCCATACTAGTTGAAATTCAAATCCCTTTGATTTCCTCTGCCAAATTAGTGAATGATTCGAACATTATAACAATAGCTATAATTTTTTTGTTCAAAAACAATAGCTATTATTAGGAACTGATAATTTAAATGATCGTATTAAATACCTTGTATTTTGTGCTTTGCTTTTCTTGGCTGATTTTCACCCTAGAATATCATCAATTCAAACATATTATAATAGATTTTCCTTTTCCCATTATATCAACATAAATTTATAGAATAATATAGGTAGTGCTCTATATTCTCTTGATTTGGGTTTAAAACTCCTTTCCATAATTCTTATTATTAATAAGAGAATGTATATCCCAAAGTGGAATGGATTGAAAGAAAAAAACATCAATATATAGAATAAATAAAATAAAAGTGGCTAGTCAAAACAATCTCGACCATGCTTTAATCAGTATGGGGCGAGGAAAGTTTGCAATGCCTTCTAGATTTGTGCCACAAATTTTGCTCTTAAAAGGACAGAAGGGGAAGAAGATGAAAAAATTAGTAATTAATTATTCATACAATACAAAGAATTAACAAATTACTTTAATGGAATATTTTATATCTATTTCAATACAAAATTGCATCCAATCTCTCAGTACTATATATAACAACGTTACTTACACACAACCCTCAGAAAGGTAAAATTAAAATCACTAAAAAGAATTCCTTTTATGATGTCATTCAAAATGCTTTTAGTTGCACCTTGATATTATGCTTACACATAATAAACACTATAACGACCTAGCAAGAGAATTAAAAAAGAAAAGAGGAAAAAGACAAGGAACTTTTTTCTAATAAACATTTATGACTTGTGTTAGAAGAATTTATCCTCTTGAATTGCTGTTATAGACAGAAATATACTGAAAACCTGCACAGACACCTTCTTCAGCAAGACCTCTTTCTTCAATGTACGAGCACTGCCACCATCACCCTTTTGGTGTATTATTCTAAAGTTTATGAATAACCATTAGCAGAATCAACACAGCTTTACAAGTTGTGCCAAGAGCAGTAACCCATTACAACATTTGCAATACCACAAAACCTAACATCTCCAAAATGGATTCATCTATGACATAAGCATAAATCCACAGCAGGCTGCATTATTCCAAAAAGAAAAGAAAAGAAAAACAACAACAAAACATTTATCAATGTAAATGGAGACAGATATAAGAACACATTGAAGTGAATGATCAATCTTTATCAGAGCCAGTTTAGCTAATCAGGCAGGTCAAAATTTTCACTAAATATTTTTTTCCTAGCTTGAAATTACTGCATCAAACATATATATGGTTCAACAACTGATCTCAGCCACTATCTTGTCATCATCTAAATAAATTCTGTCTATATGGAAAACGTATTTCATATAATCGTTGTTAGTGATACATCTAATATGTAGTTAGATATGGACTTTGTCAGAGTAATACATAATTGAAAATATTATTAATAAGGACAAATATCAGTGCAAGCTTATTCAATCATTACCTGCACTTGATTTGTTGTTTCTCCATGCCATGCATTGGGATCATACTTATAGGTCAACAAAGAAACTTTGCAAGAAGAAGCTGCTTATGCAGGAATCTAAAAACACATCACATTACTTCTGACACAGCTTGTAGCCGAGGTCTTGTTCTTATGACTGTTTCATCACTGTGCCTGATCCATTCCGAAAGTTTCCATGGTTTCTGCCACTTCCACTTGAATTGCAATAGCCACTGATGATGACTCCTCTTCCACCTCCACAGCTTCCCCGATCTACCTAAAACTGCTAACTTTTTCATTGATAACTGTCCAGCAGGAACCATCTGCAATAACATCAAATCCTACTTTCTTAGATGAAAATGGAAGGGAGATCAAGATTCAATTATGAAGAATATCATGTTGTTAACCTTTCGTGTATCCATGAATGCGGCTGATTCCCTGATTGAACCATTAGCAACACCCGGAGTATATTTAAGCTGCTTCTGTGCAGGCACAGACATGGGAGATAAGGGACCGCTCATGTCATCGGCAAAGTGTTTTAATGAATTGGGTGAGTTATCCTGATCATAATCATAATGAGTTAGGGAAAAAAAGAGTCAATTAATTTATGAATTCAACTAAAGTACCAGTCATAGGCGGTAAAAACAGCAAAGAATAGGATCATTAGGGGAATACAAGTATACAAGTTTGGAGCTCTAAAAGGACTCTAATTTACATGATGCATTACCAAAAGTTCATCCATATTTTCTCACCAAGGCAGAAGAAGCCAGTGCAATTGCAACGGCTTGCTCCCTCAACTTTAGTTCCTTTTCAACTTCCTTCCTTCTTGTCTCACTTTGGCGCAGTAGGCCTACAAGTTCTTTTAGTTGCTCTTTCATTTCCTTGATTTCCATTTCGTTCTCCCATAATTGGCACCTGTTCATAGTAAATCATTTGATTCTCACCATTGTAATATCCAAATTATATTATACTAAAGCAGGAATTATCTGAATCGCTAGTAAAATTTATTTCATTGAAGTTATCATCCATGTAATCTGCCACATGGATGTTGGTAAGTAAATTGAAGTTTTTTTACTCACTTTCCATCAAAGTCTAGAGAAATGGTCTTAATGGTCTTAATTTTTCAAATTTTTAAACAGAAAGGGAAGCATGCATGCAAAATCACTGTTTTCCTACTCTTAGACTCATGTTCCAGAATTTCTAAATCTTATTCAAATTGTTAAAATAAAAAGTTGTGGCAAGGATGGTATCAAATATTGATGATGTTCAAATAGTGTTTTTGAAAATCTACTTACCACAACAGAAGTAAAACAAGAAAGATAGGAAGAAGAATCAGAGAGCTTAAATTGTAGTACCTTGCATCTCCAAGTGAAGTAAACATATACTGTAGCATGTTCTTTGCATCTCCCATTGAGCGCAACGGGTTCCAACGTCCGCGGTTTATGAAGGCACGTTCCCGTTCTTCTGCCTCTGATAGTTGTGATGCCATTGCTACAAGTGAATTTGATGATATGCCCAACATATTTTCAAGTGAAGATATTCTGGCCATTCTTGCATTTGGTGACATGGATGATACTCTGACATACAATAGTTGCTACATGAGTCAAGCTGTTTATAACTCCTCTTAGTCAGGAATGTCTACAATGATTTTTTTTTGGTGAAAATAGTACCTTGCAAGTCCATTCTTTCCTCTTGGAGGGCTAAGGCCTTTTGAAGCAAATTCATCCACCTGCTTCAGCACTGATAACTCTTCTGCCAATGCAGCTCTCCTAGAGATTAAAATACGAGGAAGAGAAACTTACTTAGATAATAGTTTACTTCATATTCAATATAAATTTGCAAATAAAGTAACATACACTTGACTTTGCTTCTCATATTCATAGCGAACTTCATGCACATGCACCATGACTTCTATTTCATGGTCAAGCCAGCGTTGCAAGGATTTTTCATTGCTCTAAGGATGTAAATTGAGTTAACATTGGTTTCAAATCCTGAAGTGTAGAAACATGAAAATGCCATGAAAAGGAAGGCAAAGATCATTACCTGTCCATTTGCTCCATTTCCATTGGTAACAACTGCTAATAACACACAAACTACGAATTAGAAAATCACAATGTAAAAGGAGGGCCTAGCATAGGAACATCAGTATATATTTTCCAAAGAGAATGGTCCTGTTTATGACTACAAATCATTTATAATTGGTGAAGGTTCGACTGCCTCATACCTGTATTATCACGAGTAGAAGACTTGCGAGCTTCTAGCAGTTCTTTTAGCCTTTTTGTGGCCATTGCTGCTTCTTCAGTCTTTCTCTGAAGAACCTGAAAGGATAGATCAAATTCAATGCATGGCTTCAACTACTTTGGCCACAGATAAGTGGTAAACTTTAATTGTTTAAATGTACCTCCACAAAGATATGTCTATTGCTAGATTCAGGTCACTTTTAAGTTTTTGAGATGAATGCATATACAGAAATAAGCTAGGAAAGGGAAACACTCACCATTTTTTGACGCTGATTCAAAGCTTGCAGTTTATGCCTTTCATATTCATTTCTTCTGCCCTCCTTTCGTAACTATAATTGAAAAATCATGACCAAAATTTGGATGATGAGAGACCGTATAGCAGGCAATACAATTATGATTAACAGTTAATAAATACAATCATAAATCAGTACATGGAACTATAATGACAAAGCTTGTAAAGCTCTTAACTGAACTGCTGAAACTTAAGAGGTAACAACATGCCTTAATAATATTAACAGATAAAAATTTCCTTAATAAATTTTTAGAAAGCCTATGTCAAATAAGTAAAATATTTGGCTTAGTATGATCCTGATAAGCTGTCATATTTGCAAAATCATTGTTTTTAAGGAAAGAAAAATTCATCTTGAAAATTAAATATACTGAACAGTAAGGGGGAAAAGCAACAAAGAACTATCATGAAATTTGAAATAGAAAAGAGAGGAAGAAAGTTAAATACAAACCTGTAGTAGTTCTTTTTCTCGAGTTACTTTCCATTGTCGAAATTGTTCCGCTTCTTGTTTTATCCTATGTTGCAATTGGACCTGTGCATTGAAAAATAATCAATAACAGAGGCAACTAAAGAAAGAAATGAGACAAATAGACAATATGTTAAAATTGTAAAGAACATTCAACCTTCTGTGCCTTTATAGATTGAATTTCATCTTGCAGTCGCTTTGCTGCTTCTTCACTTTTCTGTTTTTGCTTTAAAAGTTGGACCTGGTTTTCTTGTTTCTTTTTAAGATCCAGAATCTGGTTGGTATGCATTGTAAAGGTGTTAGAATAATATGATTTGCTAATTGGTAATGAAAAAAAATTTATAATTTGGAGAAGTGTAGTCACCTGAGCCTCCAGTGTCTTTAACTTTTGGGTATGTGTATCTTGCAACTTCTGTGTCTGTCCATCAGAACCCGCAGCAAGATTTTCAACTTCAGTCAATAAACGATCTCTTTCTTGCTGATAAATTGAAACAAATAAACAAATGAGAATCTTAGCTATCTAAAGGAATAGAAACATGGAAAGTCAAGCTCTTTGTAAACCTGCACAACTCTTTTCTCGTCTTCTAGTTCCATGATTTTCTTTCCAAAGTGTTGTTTGAGGGCCTCAGTTTCAAACCCTCCAAAACGTTTCATCTCATACTGCATAGGAACATTCCATGAAGAAAATGAACACAGTACAACACAGGGAAACATTAAAGTCATAATCAACCCAAAACCAACGAATCAGATACCTCTTTCTGTTCCAGACGTTTATTCAGTTCACTCAACTCTTTGTCCATAGAATTTTGGAGAAGTGTGTGCTCCCACTCTTTTGCCACTTCATCAATTTCCCTGGGGTCACCTGCTGGAATTGTTAACCTTTCCTTGAATTATGTGTTTCCAAGGAACAAAATCTGGAATGCATATGTTTACACAGGGACAGCTGTTCCATGGTTCATGTCTAACAGGTTCCGCATGATAACTAAAACACTGATGCTTGATAAAGAAAAATAAATACCATTAAGAAAATGCTCAGCAAGAGATGTATCAAACCTGCTATAGTTTCACTCATTTGGTAGTCAGCTGATTCTATGCTTTGTAGACCCCTCTTAAGGCCCTCAGTTCTCACTGAGCAAGCACTACCATCCTGAAAGGTTATCTTAGAGATTTACACAAAATGCCTAGTAAAGTTTATTCCTAAGGTATGATAATTTAAACCGAAAACATTTTTGTAAAGTAATACCATGAATGTCAAAAGAGGTTTTAGCTACCTGCACATTTCTCTCACACTGTTCTGTAATATTGCATTTGCTACGGTATTGATGAAGTTCACGACAAAGATCTTCATTAGCAGCTTCAAGCCAAGCAATTCTTTCCTTCAGGATCTATTGATTTTCATGCAGTGTTAAAGACCCCATGAGTCAATAAGGATAATCACTTTCAGAGGAGACTAAAAAAAGAAATAGAGATTCTTTTCTAGATTTCAGAGATTTTATTTTTTGGTTTCCTTTATCTTTCTTCTTCATATTTGAACAATCCTTGCCTATTTCTGAACCTTTGATGCACAGCTTGCACGTCAGAAGAAACCAATTACCTGTATTTCGTCAGGAGATGACCTTCCGCCTCGAGCACAAAGTTCAGCCTGCAGATACTCTAGTTGTTGGCGCATCTTCAACATCTCGCTGGACATGGGATCTCTATTGACCTGTTCAAATTTAAAGGGAGAAGGGTGTAAAAATTTTGCACATGACATCTTCATAGACCTAATATATATGGGAAGATGATAAAGAGAGAAAAAATTATCACTGAAACACTTACAATGGGTTTATTTTGGATATTACGAGCACGATTTGCATACTTTAAAGTGTTAAGGGTCTCCTCAGCATTGATATCAGCAGGACTAATGCAGGCTGGAAATTAGATGAAAGAGGAAGGTGTAAACAAAAGGATGATGGAAGTTTAAACTCGGACGCAGACTACGCAAACATTACAAAATCTATAAAATAAGTAAACTACAAAGGAGTATGACATGAAAGTTATTGACCATCGGAAGTGAGAAGTTGGATTTTCTCTTGAATCATAAACTTAAAAAGAGCGTGAGAGATTGGAAGTGAACTTTTTAAGGAAATATTTACGGAAAAACAAGTTAGAAAATTGTTCAATCAATAAACAGAAACTTCTGTAGAAAAAGTTGAATGAGGTAATATATTGTCTTGATATTCTAAAGGCATGTATTTGTATAATATGCTTCAAATAATTCCTATATTCAGGTGATATCTAGCGCAAGGTGTCATATTCTGTTCCAAACCATCACCTAATTCGTATATTGTCTATGAACAGAAACAGAAAGTTATGCTCAGGCAGTACCTATCATCACTGTCCGACTGTTACCACCCAGTGAGTCCTGCAAACATGCATACAATTTAACGTTAAAAAATATATAATCTGAAAATATTACAAAAAAGTTCTAACAGAAACAAAATATGTAATTGAGGAGAAAAGCTTGTGCATTAATACCACAAAACTATCAAAATTTTAAATAAGTCATCCGTGTTTCAGCCTGGGCAATGAATAGTACTTCGTGTAATCTAATGCATTTTATATTCGAGTAAGAAGTGTGTTTCAAGTAATATAGGAGGGAGAGATAAAAAGAGAGCAATAACACCTTCAAGTAATCTGTTGAAAATTTCAATACATCGAAAGTGTTAATGGAAATGATATAAAAATTTACTTCCATCAATATATGCTACCAATTTGCAGTTAGACAAAATGGCATGATATAGTCTCAACAAGGAAATTTCTATCAAAGATATATATGCACATCTTTTATGTTGTTCTATATCTATAATAAGAGGGCAAAGTATGGTATGATGTTTAAACCACTTTTTAAATCTACCTAACCTGTAGAAGTCGAGTGAGTTTACTATCTCGATAAGGAACATGAACACTTTCTTTGCGCTTCTTCTCATCACCAAGTGCACTAATGACATTACCAAGTGCAAGAAGGCCTTTATTAATATGAACTCCTGTTTCAAGAAGATAGTGTACATGTAATTATAAATGACTATAAAGTAAATGACTTACAAATATAAACAAAATAACATATAATGTATACCTTCTTTAAAACGCATACCATCAGAACCTGTTCTCTTGGCTCGTTCTGAGCCAGCAAGATCTACTAAATGCAACTTAGCACACAGGTATTCTTCATTCATATTCTCATTTCGATTGCCATCGTCAGAAATTGGTGTATTGAGTTTATGCATTTGCTCCAGCGTAATGGTAAAGATAGCATGTGAACGACTATTCCAAGATGTAGAAAATTAGAAAAATCATTACCCGGTGAAACTTGCTATAATCATATTTGTAAGACATAATCCTAAATCTGGGATAGACTTTAAAATTACACTTTATTATATAAATTTTTTCTTCAAAGAGTGATAACAATAAAAATGAACTCAATTCTTTGCACACAAGAAACACTTCTATCAACACTTAATTATACTAGTTATTTATAAATGGCTCACTTACAAGTAAATGTCTAAAACAACAAATGCCTCAAAAGTCACAACATAACAGAAGTACAGATAATTGAATCGATGGTTATAAAAAATAGTTCACCAAGGAAATGATAATTAATTTTCTTGTTATTTTATCATTATAATTTAACTCAGGAATTTCCCTATGGGTGAATGATTTATAGTTGCTCCGTAATTAACAAGAAGAATCGAGTTATCAGAGCCTGTCTTCCAAATCAGACGTATGTTTTTTTTTTGTTATGAATTCAAGGAAACACAGCCTTTCTCTTTAAATATACTTATAGTTCTAAACTGATGCATGACTTGTATAATTTCAACTTATATAAACCTCTGCTCAGCATGCCAAGGTGATTCTAAAAACAGCTTATCTATTTTCAATTTGGAAAGAAAAAACAGGTAAGATATAGGGGTAAGCTAGGGATGTTTACCTGGACTGATTGTTCATATTTGTACTCCCAGTTGCTCTACTCAATGACCCTTGTTCCAGACAAGCAGCCATTTCTTTAAGTGTACTTACACCAACTTCTGTAGATCCAGCCAACGTAATAACACCATTGGATGTTTCTCGTATTTGTATTGGCGGTTTTCCTGGAACTGTTAGCTTCCCTGCATGCCCATTTGCACCCTCCGGTTTGTTCAAAAAAGTTGTATCGAGCAAGTCTCGTACTTCCTCTTTTAGAATCTTTGAATAAAACATTATTCAGTCAGGTAACTTATTTAGAGATACAGAACAGCTTAGGACACAGCTATTATCAACTAAGAATTATGCTCAGACAATACGAGGTATTGATAATGAAATCAAATTATTGAAAAAAGAGTTTCCAAAAGATAGTCTGCAATGATAGATGACATTGACATTATGTCTTCTTAACTGGAGCTAAGGATTAGTGAGGAAAGCAGTAAAAACATGAAAGAGAATTTATTGAGTCATTGAATGTAAGATATAGACGTATAGTTACAAAATGGGCTTTGTACAAATATACGAGTCATTGTTAAATACGCAACTGTGGTCTCACATGCTGCAACAATAACACATAGGTGACAAAGAATTTTTATGCAACTTGTTGAAATCCATGACTAAGACGCTCCAGTATTACTCTCAAACTCAACCGAAAAGTTCATATACTTCTTCTTATAACGTTTTGTGTATGATACATGAGGACTGCTATCCCTTATGAGAACTAAGATTAAAGAGTAAGAACTAGAACTATGTAATAGGAATGTGATAAGGAGAGCATAGTAGGACTTCTTACAAGTTAATGCAATAGAAAGAATAAAACTTCTACTAACCTCAATAAAGGAAACATGTAATTGGAATTCCGTGTGATGCTTCAGAGTTTCAATCTTGTTGAATAAAGTGTTCATAACATGAGGGATTATTCCGGTTTGGAAACCATCTTTGAAGCCAGTGCCCATGGTATATGTTTTCCCTGAACCCGTCTGCAATAGATAAGAAATGTTAAACAAAAGGAGAGAATTACATCAATACATGCAACCTTTTGCTTTAGTTTATAGCATTTCCAGCGAGATGGAATATCACCTGACCATAAGCCAGGACAGTAGCATTATATCCTTGGAACAAACCATCTACCAGTGGAGCAACGCATTCCTCAAACATTGCAGATGATGGAGAACCAGTACTCCCATAGACATGATCAAATGTAAATGAATGTGTGCCAATTTGTACCTGCGTCATTTGCCAAAATCATTAAGTAATCGCATGAAAATACACACAAGCGTCAACACATGATTAAATTGGTGTTTGGCTTCCAACATGCTAAGTCAAGCACAAGATGTTAGTATTTTTCGGTTTATCAAGGAGATTCATTTTTTTTCTTTGTGGTATTCAGAATGCATGTTTGAAGCAAAGAGGTGATGGAAATAGGACATAATCCTAAATTAACCATGCAATTGCTATTTGCACAAATCACAAGGCCTAAGAACAGGATTATTCGTATCTAACAAACCCTAACTTTAATTTCAGCTCCCACCAAAAAAAAGAAAGAAAGAAAGATGAAGAAGAGCAAGAACAAGAAGAAGCTAAATCGACTCTTGCAAACACACCACGGAAGCTTAACCAACTTTCCTCAAAAAGAAACTTCCATGTTATCTCAGTCCACCAAAGTAAAAATTATTAGAATTTGATAAGCAAGTAGGCCATATTCCAGACGACCTCGAAAAGGACAAAATCGAGCCAAACGCTGGACTTGGACAAAGTTTTTCCTACATTCCGCGAATGAAGCAAAAATCTTACCTTTTACCGTCTACACCTTAAATTCAACGCAGACTTAAGCAAGAATGACGAAGAAAATGGAATTATTTATTGCTCATCAATACATTTCCCAAATTGGGAAATTAACAAGAAATGTACTCAGCAACTCCCTATAAAAACAAGAACAGAACCATTTATATTCCTTCCAATTTCACATCCCCCTTTCCCATTAAAGTAAAATTAATTATGGAAATAACCCAATAGTAGAATTATCAGCTGAAAAAGAAAATTTTATATTAAGTACACCAATTATAGAATTCTCAACTGAAAAAGGGATTGAAGTTTAGGTGGGAAGTGAATCATGATACAAAATTAAGATTGAAAAGATGTGAAGATGCATATTTAAGTGCTCCAATCTATTTGATTGGAAGAATACGAAAGAAAAAGCTAAAATATGGAAGAAGGAGCTAAAAGGGAAGGGAAAAAAAGAAGACAAAATAATCAACAGTAAGTCAGCATATTTGGATCTAGATCTCTCCAGATCATTATATGGACCTAATCAGTGAAAAGAAAAATGAGTAAACTTCCTTCAAGAGTATCCGATGAGTTTTATCACACAATTTCAAGTAAAACAAGTACGACAATGTTGAATGTGATTCTACCTGGGGCTTCCCTGAAACGACAGTGACACAGTCTTTACAACCTTGAAGCTTCTCGTCTCCTATGAGCGGTCGGATATGAACAGCAACCTTCACACAGCAATCCTTATCTTCCCCAGTTGCTTCCATTCTAATAGAGGAAGACTATAAACAACAATGGAAACAAATTCCAGATTCAAAGACAACGAACAAAGCAAGTAAGAAAGAGTAAATTATTCCGGAAAATCCCAATCATTGTCTGAGAAGTGTGGGAAATTTTGGGACAGTATATCAACACGAATTCTTCCACAGGAGCAATAACAGAGAGAGTGAAAGAGAAAAGAGATGTGTGAGTTTCAGACAAATGTTAGAGAGAGAAAGTAAAAATAGAAGATAGAAAAAGCAATAGTGAGGGTAATTGAGTAAATGAGAGAAGTAGCGGGTAATTGCAAAGGAGGACAACAACCAGAGAGAGAAAGAGAAAGAGAAAGAGAAAGAGAAAGAGAAAGAGAGATAACGAAGGAATATGTATTTGCACTATTCAATGAGAGTCCAAACTCCAAACAGTTAGAGCTATGTGAATTTACTTTTATTACACTCTTTCCAAAATTACCCCTATATCGGTCCCCCCTTCACAACGCCCAACGGTCTCCCCTGTACTGCTTCTAAATTTACCATAAAGCCCTTATCTCTCGTATTGTACAAGTCACGTATCCATATTGCTATGATTTTAGCAATACCGTTATGTGCCAGGATTTGGTACGAAAAGGCAGCCTCACCCACGTGATCTGGTTCCGGAATCTCATTCCCAATCCAGGAAAAACGCAAATCCAGATTGTCCAAATAAATTATCTTAAAATAAATAAATTTGGGGAAAATTATCTGCCGCATGGATTTCCCATTTAATATTACGATTAGAATGTTGCGTTATTATTTTTAATACGTATTACTCCCTTAGAAAAAAAAAGAAAGAGAAATGCAATATACAAAATCAAATTATGAGTTTAAAGGGTGCGCGAAGTGGTGTGACACTTTTGACAGATTGGAGAAACATATGATAGTGAATGGAGAGTAAAGCGAGAGCGGAAAGATAGTACAGCACACCATTAGACATAGCCAGCTGGTGGTCTCCTACATCACATGGCAAAACTGTGTGGGTCCCGACTTCACTTGCGTAGGGTTTCAGATTATGGATCCCGAGAAATTATAAGAAATACATAAGGTTACCTCTTTTAACCTTATATTAATTATCATAATAAAAATTAACAACAGTTCAAATAATAATTAAATAAAATTTAATTCTTTAAATAATAATAGTTTAAATTAAATAATTTTTAATATTAAACGATATATAAATTTTTTTTAAACAATAAAATATATAGTATAAAATTTATAAAACACTTCATATATATATATATATATTAAATTTAAGTAAATCTTAAATAAGTGATATAGTGTTATTAGTAATTATACTTAAGTATACACAAAATTATTATATCAATTGTGATTAGTTTTATTAACTAGTATCGTGTAAATAAAATCTTACATATAACATATTACATATCTTATATTAATATTAATTGTTAATCTAGTCTTATTTTTAATAACTTTTATTTTTTTACAAGAATAATGAGTTAAAATATTTTATGTTCTTTTATCGATGATAAATTTAACATTTATATTCTTAAATTAAAATTTTGTGGGTTGGGTGGATATCCTTTATTAGAGTTTTAAATTTTTTTTTATGAGAAATCAAGTATTCTCAACCAACAAATAATATATATTTAGTTATATGTCTTAAGCTTCAAATTATCAAATTTTATGTTAAAAATAAATTAAATTTGTAATTATTTTTAATAGATGTTAATTGTAGTTTATAAGTTATAGCTATAATTAGATTATTATTTTGATGGTTCTTAAAAAAAATTGTATTTTAATTATAATATTGTATTTTCAAATATATATATATATATATAAATTTTGGTTTATAGAATTGATGGGTATAATCTTTTAACCTATCTTATAAAGACATTTTCTCTTACGTTGAATTTTTTTGAACTTCACTGCTAATAACCACCCTAATTCAATAAAAAAAATTAGTATTAATGGTGATTATGATATATAACAGTATTATTTCATATATTTATCTTTATAATTTGACACATCGCCAACAATCACAGCTCTTTAAAGTTCATTATACTCCAACTCTCCCAGCAATGAGAGAGAGAGAAAGAAAGAAAAAAAAACTCATCTTATTATATCACTTCTATTTTCAATAAATTATTATAAAACAATAACTTATGTTGTAATTATTAGGATCTTTTTTTTAACATATTATTATATGACATATAACTTATTGCTATGAAACAAATTATAAATAGAGTTTTTCATAAAAAAAATCACAACTCAATGACTCAAATTTAAGTTTTAGTCCTAAGTACATCTATTAACTACAAACGGTAAGTCGTTTCATCTGTTTCTTTCTATCCCTCAAAATAAATTATATTAACTACAAATTAGGTCTCATCTGTTTTCTTTAATCGGGAAAAAAGTTTCTTTATTGTATCGACCATTTGAGGGGTCAAGACTCAAGACTAGAAATATACAAACCCTACTGTAAGATGTATTCTCTAAACAAAAAAGGAAAGAGAAAATGAACTAAATGAAGCTTTCGACCAAAGAATTAAGTTACTAAAGTAGTATTATTTCATATTATTTTTCTCTTTCTTTCTTTATACTGCATTTTCTCTTCTTCTTCTGATATAAAGTGGGTTTTTATGTGACTGCAATTGAATTGAGCTTGAATTTATCTGATCTAACATCTACTAGCTCGCTAATTTTGTTAATACTATAATTTGATCATAATAATCACGAAGGTTTATTGTTGGATCTCTTGGATGCATGAGATGTCAAATTAGTACTAATTAACTACTTTTTTTGGTTCAGAAGATGAGATTTTATTAACGCAGATTGTAGAGTAAGAAACAGTACAAAATCCTCAAACTATAACCAACTATTTGACACAAACAACTATACAATATTACAAACCTTTTACAAACGTAATTGAATTGATAAAATCTCATTACATACAACTATTTAACCAAATTGTACTATCTAACTACACTCTCTCTAGGTTTGAATTGTATTAAAAATTTTGAGATTTGAACTTATCTAGTTAACACCCATAAAAAAGATCAATTACATTTATTATCACATATGAGAAAAACTTGCATGAAATGGACTTACTTCCAACTGGTATAGTCCCGTGCATCCAAGTCTAAGTCTTGTATTTTTAGGAAGAGGGTTTACATATATCATAATCATAATTGATGTGATAATTTCTCATTAGATACAAGTACGTAAGATTGATTATACTTACTAATAATATTATGCGACATCACTTATAATTTATCACAAATATTTTTTTTGTAAAAGTTAAAAAAATGTCTATTTGTGGAGCGAGATCAACTGCCTTCATGCATACATTCCACCTAAGTTTTTTTTCATCGCACTCAAAACTTGTGACATTAAAATCAGGTAAACACAGTGGTCTCAAAACCTGTGGATTTGAAAATAAGCCAAAATTATTGGAAGTCATAGTTATGAATCATGATAGCTAGTAAGTTGGACAATGCAGGCTAGCTGCATTTGGTATTAGAATATAACATTACCTTATTTGGTAATGATGTTCATACAAAGTAACACAAGGGAGATCAGTTAGATTATCTCACTCACAAATTCATGACATCTTATCACGAAACTCCCAAATCTTTATTTTATTTTTTTATACTTTTAATCACTTTACCATAGCTAGAACGTCATGTCAAATTTCCAGGATAACTAATTATAAAAGCTAGCTAGCCGCGCGTAGCAAAACCTGGAAAAAGTACTAGTATTTGCAGGAAGATGAATGTTGATATACATATATATATATATGTTCTTGCTTTATGACATTATATATTAGCAGTGTAATTAACGTGTTCAAATTAATTTCATCTTCTTAGATAAATAAATTAATTATAATATTGGTTGATAGTAACCGCGCACAAAAGTTTAACCAAAAATTAAGAAAACGGATATATATACATATATATATATGGTACAGTTTTTTTGGAACTTGATCTTCAAGTGGTAGAGTACTAAGACTGCAAGCTAAGCAATCTGCTGGAACATAACGATTGTATAACCCAATGTTTTTCAACCAGCATTCCATGTTCTCCTACTGCTTTATTCTGAAGGAATTAGGAAAGAAAAAAAAAAGCTGGTAAATCGTCCACCCCTCTAAAGTTTTCATTAATTAATCTCTCCAACCTAACTTCACTTCCCTCTTCATTGGATCTTCTGTGTATTCGATTTCGACCGTTAGCTTGGATAATGACCATACAACCAGATCCTAGGTCCCACTTTTATTATTAGTTTGTTGTGGCTTGGCCATTCCTTGTTTTGTTTACTAATGATAGTTTTATGTTGATTAAACTGATATTATACCGACCACAAAAAAACAAAAGAAATTTTTTTAAATTAATTAATTGAGATAATTCTAGCTTTATTAATTTCACTTTATAATTTGTTGGATCGGAGGTTTGAAACAACTTTATTGTATTATCGTTGCAATAAATAATTATGACTTTGTTGACTCCTAAAGCAACACTTTTATGATCAGTTTTTGTTTTTGCAGTCAAGATAATACTAGACAAAATTTAAAAAAAATATTTTTTATTTTATTTAATATTTATGTTTAGATTTTTATTAAAATAATATTTTATTTTATTTAGATTTTTAATTTTTATGCACTACTATAGTTATTTTTTGTAGTGTGTTTTAGTATCGCACTTAAAATTTGTATGAAATATTCTATAGATTTTTCAAGTATAGATAGTTAAATTCTATGTTCTAAGTTATCATAAAAAATAATCAATTTAATAATATTCAATCAATTTTCTTTTTTTTCTCTCTTATTTTAAATTTTTAGGAATAGTTATTCTTTATTGAGTTTATAAATTAAAATTCTCTTATTCGTAAGATATAGAAATATCTTTAGGATAGTCTTAATCTGTTAGAATGTTCGTTTAAAGATAGAGAATATAACTAAGTTTATCTTATTCTAGTTTTGGTAGAGTGTTTGTCTAGATAATAATTTTCTTATGTTTGTTTCATAACATAAATACGAGAGTCCCTTGTTAGAAAGTAAGTTTGATTAGTTTAAATTTTACTCATATCTTTCTTATTTCTTAAGTGTTTTCATATTATTAGTGCATTCATGCTTCCGTTATATATTAGATAATATCATATGATGCATTGTGCTTGTATATGTTCTACATTGCTTAAGAAGTTAAATAGTAATGTACTTATAAGGGGTAAGTACTCTGTAAATAGCATGACGTATCTTGGGGTTTTTCTCTATAAGAAAAATCGTGAGGTCCCATTGGACTATAAGTCATAACGGTAGGTCCGTTAAACTTATAGTTATAAATCAAAATGGACAATCTCGTATCAAGTAGAGTAGGTCTCATCCCGTTGTTAATGAATGAATTAATATCACAAAAAGTTTACATGTCAAGATTATGGATCGAAATGATATATATAATTCTTAATTTGATGTATCATCCCAACCATATTGAATTAAGATCTTTTCGGTGCAGTAATTAAATTCCACAACTCTAGGTCTCAAATTATTTATCTCATAACTATATGAGTACTTTATGAATGTGTTTGTTAAGAAACATAATATACCTTACAAACACAGTACACATATATACAGTTTGATCTTAAATAATATACACATATTGTATACAATTAAATTTGTACATATATATATTATACATAAGGTTGGATCACGTTAAAAGTTATTGAAAAATCAATTCTCTCAATAATTTAAATTAATGGGAGAAAGGTTAATTATTTTTTTATATATCTATTATTCTCTAAGGTATTGTTAACTCTGTATACTATAAAAGCCAAAAACTTGTAATATAATAATTAAAATACAACAACTTTAACTCTAATACTATACAAGAAAAGAAAGAGAAAAAAAAAATAAATTTATGATATTATTTAACAATGAATGAAATGAAAAATGATTACAAATTTCATCCTTATTATATTCCTTTTATAGTGCATTAACTAGCAAACAAACTTATATATGTTTTTATCACAGGAAACTACCTTATGTGAGCCTTACAATTATTACTATCCTATAATATATATATATATTATTGAAAGCTTAATTATGTTGGTTTAATTATTAGTAAGTAAAAGATGTATAAAAATATTATTAATTTTTCTCTAGTTTAATATTTTTAGAAGAATTAATTTTTTAATATATTTTTAATATGAATTAGTCTCAAAATAAGATATCAATTATACATATATTATGTCTATATTATATTTATGTATTATATATAATTAATGTACATTTATTTATGCATGAGTGTATACAAACATGTTATTTTGAGACCGACTAACTTATATACTATATATCCTTATCATTTTGAGGATATATATACTTAATTTTTTTTACAATATTATATTCAAATACCATAATATTTTAACTAAGTAATTAGCTTTTGGTCCTTTCAAAGAGTGATTAATGTAAACCAACTCATCAACTTTTGCATTAGACAACACATGATTTGGAGGAAGATAAAAAAAAGTTACGTTCTTTTTTTTAGCTGTGGCAGTACATGTGTACATAGCTAATAGCTTTATTTTTTTACCTTTTGATTAGTTTCAGAAAACTTAATTGGTTTTCTTAAAGATATTCGATCTCAACTCTCTTTCACAGTTCACACAGTATACCTTTTTTTTTTCTTCCCACAGTGTGCTTTATATTCATCATGTGGAGCTTTGCATCACATGCTTCATCCTCCTTTACATCACAACAATTATTCCCCAACCTCCTTTTTATCGCAAGCTATCATCTTTCTGTTCCCTTTTGCTCTATCACCCTCACAAGCAATCCTTCTCTCATATACCATAATCATTAACACCATAATTAAAACTAATTTGGACTATCTTAATTAAAAGTACAGTGCCTCTAGTTATTATAGTCAGTGTAGTCATTTAAACTGCTTAATTAATTTATTAAATAAATATAAATTAAGATTTCATAGTAGAAAAAATTAGAAATGATTTCATTATGGAAAATTATGAAGGTGGTCCTTTTGTCCACTCAAAAAGAATACAGTCAATACACTATCTAATCGGTGCATCTTTGAAGTTTTGACGATCCATTATCATATATTGTCTTGAATAAAATCTGCAAAATGCCACAAAAGCTTACTTTATCTAAGCTGCTGGAAAGCAATTGGAGAATGGAGACACAACATGTGCCACTCTGCAATTCTTTATCATGATTGTGCATCAAAACGTGGTTATAGACTTTGTGGTACTATAAAAAGTAAAGTATAGACTTTTTTATATGGGATTAAAAGATTTTTTAAACTGTAATAATGTTATATATATCAAGTTAAAATATATTAATTGTGAATTAGTTATTAATATTGATCAAATTATATTAAAATATTTGTATTATTGTATGCATAAAAAAAATTATTGTTAAAAGTGAAGTGTGTTTTATTATTTTTTATTAACTTAATAACTAATCACTCTTAAATGTTAATGGTTGGTTTTCATTTTTAGTGTGATGACTGAATAGCAAGTGAAAAAAAAAAGCTAACTCCTTTCCTAATTTACTAAAAAAAAAATTATTTCCTAAATTTATTCTAATGTGTAGATCACACTTGTATTATTTATAAAATAAATATGCAAATATAATCATTAAAAATAGAAAAAATGAGTTAATATTTCCCAATACTTTTCTTATGCAGGCCAGCTCTATCCTAGTTCAGGCAGCAACCAGCATTGCAAAGTAGGCCCATCTTTCCTGCAAGCCCAAATATTTGTAGGCAGTAATAACCGAGTACAAGCCTGCTTCAAGGTCAATATAACACACAATATATTGATATTAATTAATTAAATTAATAACATAATAAAAAATAATACATATTTTACTTAAATATCACTACTACTTTATTTTGAGATTTGAAGTTTATTTTTTTTTATCATCTACTTACTCTTATCGTTAATTTTGATTATTTTTTTATCTTATTTTATTCTTATCTTATATTGTTACATATTTTTTTCTTCAAAAATATCATATAAAATTTATATATATATATATATATATTTTAAATATTTATGTGTATTTTACATGATCTTTAAAAAATATGCATATAAAAAGTAGATATTCTTTTCAAAAATATATTTACACATTTTAAAAATATATATATATATATATAACTTACATATTCTTCATAAACTATGAGTTTTATACTTGAAATTGATATTTTTTAATAAATCTTTTCTATTTAAGTAAAAAAAAAATGATTGGTACTTTAATTTTTCAATGGCACAAATTCAAGCATGGCTCATGCTTCCTATACTTCGTATAAAATTGCGTCGATTTATAGTATATTATTTATAAATAAAATAACAAAAAAAAAATTGCCATAGGGCTCCTTCGAAGGTGTCCCTTTATTTATAACTTTTCATGATTTTGAACCCTTTTTAATATTTTATATGCATTTAAAAATATGTATATCCTCGAAATTTTAGTCAATGTAATGACAAATTCTTATCAAAATGATTGAAACACTATGCTTATCTAAAAAAAAGTGTAGGAACATGTCAAATATTCTGTTAACATGTACTTAAATTAAATTTATTTTTAAAGTATATTTAGATTTGAGTAAGAATTGATTGAGAAATTAAATATAAAAATTATTAAACAAAAAAACCATAGACAAAAAGAATTAATAATTTTTTTCTTAAAAAATAACGGTAACAAGCAAACACATATTTGAGAGTTGGATGTAATATTGTGGTCTGTTAAAACAAATATTACTTATTTAAATAAAATTGATTTTAGTTCGATTTATATTTTGTTGAATATATCAAATCTAAAAGAATAGTATTAATTTATTCACTTTATAAAAAATAGATAACTGTAAATTCATTATCTTTATAAAATAAATATAATGAATATATATTATTTTTTGTATAAAAATAATAAATTTATACTATATAAATTTAAATATTCGTACTTAAATTAAATTTATACTGTACAAATTCACTACAAATATTTAGCTTTCATTTAAAAAAAAACTCATCTCTCACCTGATTAGTAAGAAGAGAGAGAGAGAATAAAAAAAAAACTTCATCTCTCAATCAAGGCATATATCCCTAATATCACTTATTATTTTATTGTTCTTCTTCTTCAGTGTCGTTCTTCTCCTGACCTAGAAAAAAATTGAAATTTCTGCATGATAAATTAAGGATTGCAAAACTCCTTCGCGTTGAAAAATTTTTCGTTTTAAAAATTTCACTTCACGTCGGATATAAATTTGGGATTTTGTTTAGGGTTTATGCGATTTGTTTATTAGGATTTTTGGGATATGAATTAGCGTTATTTTTGAGAAAAATGCTTATTTAGTTACTTTTTTTATATAATAATTTTTATTTTAATTTTTAAAATATATTTTAATCAATTATTTCAATCAAAATTTAACCAATTTATATAAAAATTTAATTTTTATAAATTCATTATCTTATTTACAACATATTTATATTATTTTACGTGATGTTTTATGTTTAAATTTATTAATTTTTAATTAAAATAAGATTAAAAAATATTTTAATAATAAAAATAATTAATTTAAACAAAAAAAATTTAAAAATAAGTAAAGTTATTTTTATATATATAATATTAATAGATGTGTGAAATGGTTGTCATTATTTTATTTATAAAAATGTGACACCAATAGTGAAGGAGTGCATGATATTTTTCTCTTAAACTTTGCAGATAATAATGGTTCGCCCCTTTATAAAATTTCCACAAACCAGTAGATTACTCAATTATATAAATAAAAAAAATGCTTCAATCAGTGATTTTTTTTATTGATATAATTATTTTTAATTTTTTCATATAAAATAGAAAATATATATCTTATTTATATTTAAAATATGATAAATTTATATTTTTTATGTAATAAAAATATTTATCTTTTATGAATTAAAAATGAAATCAATTAATTAACTAATTTGTATAAAAATTTAGAGGATAAAAATTGAGTTTTATGACTGAAATTATTTTAGAAATTATTAACTACATTAAAGCTAATTAACATATTGATTGATAACAAATTCAATACTTATACTAAAGAAATAATTAGCTAATAAAATTGCATATCCAAATAGCGTGTTACATATTGATTTAATATAAAATAAAATATTTATGGTGTAAAATAATTATGTGACCAAAAAACTAATTAAAAAAAAATTGAGATGAAAGGTTGATATATTATTAATTTCAAAATCCAAGTAAATTGTAAATTGTTACATAGAATTTGTCATTTTTGTTTTTACCAAACATAAAATATATGGTTGTTTTATTATTGTCTCTAGTCAATAAATATACATTAAAAATGATGCGTACCTGAATCAAAATCATCCGTATAAAAAGTTCGGTTATATAACAATAACACAACAAAAAACAATATTCTCAGCTAAATAACAGAGAGAAAGAGAGAGAGAGAGAGGGGTAGTGAGAATTGAGAAACAATGTCAGGAGGCATAGCGCGTGGCCGTCTCGCCGAGGAGCGAAAAGCATGGCGTAAGAACCACCCTCACGTCTGTACACACAATCTCTACTCTTCCTCAGTTCTTCTTAATTCCCAGTTTGATATTGTTTTTGATTCGCTATTTGATTTTAATTTTTAGGGTTTTGTGGCGAAGCCCGAGACTGGTTCTGATGGTTCTGTGAATCTGATGGTCTGGCAGTGCATCATCCCCGGCAAGTCCGGTGTTAGTCATCTTCCCATCTTAATTTTTTTTAATTGAATTATCTTATTCTATTTCAAGTTTATGTTACGCGATTGACCTCTTGGCCTCAAATTGGGCCATTAGGGTTTTAAGTTATCATCTTCATTTTAAAATATATATTTTTTGCTATTGTTATATCTTTTTCAATCTTTTTTTTATCTGATTGTAGTGATTCATTTTTACCAGTTTAACTGAAACTCAATCCCAATCACTAATCTTCTGGGTTTTTTTAATTAAAATTTTTATTTTTCCTTTCAAGCTTATTACTCTGCTGCATTGCTGGCTGAGGTGCTTTACTTTTAAGGAATATCATGTGGTGTGGGAGTAAAAGAGGAGAGTAGTTTTGTTTCCATTTGGTAGTTGTATTTCTTTCCATTTTTTACCATTGAATTGTATACAATATTGATGGATACAGGGTGGGCTATTCATCCTGTGGACCTATATGCTGTTATTTGTCTGGTAATACTTTACAATACTTTTGTCCGTATATGCTGGTATTTGGTCATAAATAATTTTGAATATAGTTGCTATAAAATATAAATATCTACTATTTTAGCTGTAAATCCCGTCAAAAACGTTTAGAGGTGTGCTAAATTTAGAATAAATGGATAGTGTAATTTAAAGATGATGATCTCTCTCTCTTGGGTCCTTGGTTGTGATTTTGTGTATTGTTTTCCTATATGGGTTTTGTTGTTTTATGCTGTATTTGATCCTAACTTGGCTGCCTGATATATCATGGTGAAAACCTTTCAATTTTTATGATATATCTTGTTGGAAAACCTAGTTTTTAATTGTAATATGCAATCTGAAAAATGTTGTTGATCTCTCACTATCTGAATGAGGTTTGAAAGAAATTATCAAGTACTAGATCTGAAAATCATACAGCTACTTGAAATTTGAACAACCGTTATCACTGCAGTTAAGTTCACATTTTTCAGTTGTTAAATGTTCAGGACCTGAGTGCTTATTGGCGTTACTTTATTCTTGCAATCACCTGTTACATTGCCTCATTTTGATTGGTATTTCTTCTTAATATTGCAGACTGATTGGGAAGGTGGGTATTTTCCTATTACTCTTCATTTCAGCGAAGATTATCCCAGCAAACCCCCAAAATGCAAACTTCCACAGGGCTTCTTTCACCCTAATGTCTATCCTTCTGGAACTGTCTGTCTTTCAATTCTCAATGAAGACGGAGTAAGTAATCAGCTGCGCCTGAGTCTGTACATGAGTCCATAGAGTGCATTATCCTAGAGTCATACAACTTATATAGGTGGAATAACATTCCTAATATCATATATATATATATATATATTCAGGGGTGGAGGCCTGCCATTACCGTGAAACAAATCTTGGTAGGCATCCAGGATTTGCTAGACCAGCCTAACCCTAATGATCCTGCACAAACTGACGGCTACCAGCTCTTCATTCAGGTCTTATATCATGCCTCACCATCTTAAACTAATGACTTTCTTCTTCAAAAGGTTTCTGTATTTACTTGCGAAGTAATATGGCTCTTGTAAGTTGTAACTAATTTAAGCCTGTTATGCAGGATCTTATTGAATACAAGAAAAGAGTGAAGCAGCAAGCCAAGCAGTATCCTTCTATTGTCTAAGATTTACATCCGCTATATGTGATAAGTCATATCGAACTTGCATGATTCATTCATCTGCTATATGCTCTCTGAGATTTATTTAAGACTGGATTTTCGCTAGTGGGATGCTGTTTGAGTAGCAAAACAAAAATTGTTAATATGGTAGATTTGAGCGCTTTATATTTTTTAGCTGATTGTTCCGGTGTTGGACATGCTTCTAATACGTGTTTACTTGTTATTTTCATCTTTAGATGTAATTTTTAATTTTTTTAGAGAGTTGCTTGACTCACACAAAAAGGAACACATAAGAAAACTTGATCATGTTACAAGAATAATAGTTCACGGAAGAAATTTTGCTTTACACGCTACCCTTACTAAAACAGATTAATCTCAACATTTTATGCTGCTGTTTTTTTTTTTGTCAATTTGAGACAAATGTTTTTTAATTACTAAATATAAATTTTATTAGAAGCAGCAAAAGATTACAAACATTACACAAACCCTCCTAACTTAACAAAATCAAAAACTGTAGCACAATCTGATACATGTACATTGCCTTCAACCATATCCAATTATTCCCTTTGATATAATAGCCATTTATAATATGTTCTAGAAGAATCAAAGGCAAAATAAGCACTTCTGGGTCCTGATAACGAGTACATTATTCGTCAATTTTAACTAGATAAGAGCTAAATCAGTGAATCTGGCTCAAGCCGTAGATCAATCAAACACATCTCTAACCAAAAAAAATTAAAAAATATATATATACAGTACAAAACGAGGAAGCCAACAATGCAAACTGGAAAATATAACAAAATAAAAACAAAAGTACACTAAGATGGAAAGAAGGCACCAAGAGTGGTTACTGTATCTTCCAGGTCGTCTTGTTCACTGTCTTCCATGTTAGAACCACGAAAAATAACCAAAACACAAAAGAGAGCCCAGTAGAAAACATGGGGGATGCGAGTCCAAAGAAGTCACAACCTCGCGGAAAAAATTACAACTAATGGAGAGGGGGCATCCGAAATATGGAGGAAGGAGAACAGAAAAATGAGGTTATAAGTGTAGAATAGATGACAGATTGACAGGTGGGAAATAAAGAAAAAAGATGAGCTGGAGAGATCGGGGCGCTGTGGTAGGGCAGGTGTGTATGGAGAAGATACAAATGTTACTTTTCTGACAATTTAGGTGAGTTCAAAGATTTAATTTCTTCAATCAGGGACATGAAATCATTGTAGGATGAATTACCTTGTTGGACAGCTTTATTAGCCAATTCACACAATTTACTAACTCTTATCCTCATCTCAACTGTTTCTGTTTCATTGCTCATCACTGTCTGTATTGCACCTTTGATCTTGTCTCTGCCTACCAATGGTGATTCATCGGATGCCCATCTCTTCCATGTCTCACTGCCTACAGGAACACCAAATTTCAGTACCTGTGTCACAACCTTTTCATTATTAAATTGTTCTGCAAAAACTGGCCAAGTGATCATGAGCACCCCAGCACTAGCCCCTTCAAGTATAGAGTTCCAACCACAGTGAGTCATGAAAGCTCCAACAGCCGGATGCTCAAGTATTATCACCTGTGGTGCCCATCCTCTTATGACTAGTCCTTTTCCATTTTTCTTCGTCCTCTCTTCGAACCCTTCTGGTAACCAATGTTTTTGCTGCGAATCAATTTCTATTTTAGTCTCTTTGCCTATTACTTTGCCAACAACCCATATGAAGTAATGCCCTGAACTTTCAATTGCACAGGCAATTTCATTGATCTGAGCTTTGCTAAATGTGATTTGGCTTCCAAAACATGCATAAAGTACCGAGTTTGGTTTTTTTGATTCCAGCCAATTCAAGCAGTTTTCTGCAGAAATAGAAGCCTTTTCCCCTCTTTCAGCTTTGTCATCAGCACTACAAGCAAAGAGAGAGACAGGACCAACATGCCAAGCTCTCAATCCAATCACATTTCTGAAATGATCAACATAGGCTGGCTCTAATTCATAAAAACTGTTTACCAGTACCCCAAAGCTTTCCCTCTCTGACTTGCTAATCTTACCAAACAAAGAACTATATTCATTGTTAGATGTTACAATATCAGATAATTGTGATTTGGTGAGCTTTATTGGGTCTGGCAGGCCAGGGATGATGAAACTTTCTGTATCAGATACAACATTCTTAAAAGACTGGTAGGTTTGGAGGCCATTGACAACACAGAGATTGAAGAAGCTACTGCCACTAAAGGCAATCCTGGGAATGCCGAGTTTCGATGCAACATTGACAGTCCAATGGAAAACATAATCAGAGACGATGCAGTTTGGTTTATGTTGCCAAATGAGCTTCTCCATCTGGGGTTCCAACATTTCTATTGCTTGGATTAATTTGAGTGTCATGTCTGTTGTGTAAGCAGAGCTGAAGTCTTCAATGTCTTCAGGGAGGCCAACTTGTATAGAAGGGAAAGTGAGAATTTCAAATGTGATACGACATCCGGATTTGACATCACGATTAATGGTGTGTTTGAAACGAAGGGCGTTTCTTGGGGTGGTGATAATGGTGACCCTCACTCCATTTGCTGCGAATAGTCTTGCTATTTCTACCATTGGCATCATATGTCCTGGTGCCAACAAGGGAAGAAAAAGAGCGTGTGCTTGTTGATCTGGTATTAGTGGTTTGGTACTCATTCTTGCATCTGAAATCAGATGACAGAATAAAAAATGAGGACTAATTAAGGTTAGCCAGCTTAGCTTTTTGTACAGTAAAAGAATTTATTCTACATTAGTATTTTCTGCGTCTGTGGTAGTAAATGGAGTCTGTGAAAAATCTTTTATAAACTAAACAAAGATATCTTAAAGTAAGGAAACTGTCCCTTGAAAACTTCAAGATCAATTTCTTTTATATTTCTTAATTTTCAAGCACAAAAGAAACCAATTGTATTCTGTTATGTTGAAACGGCACGATCAATATCCTTAATAATACATACAATCTCATGACATATCAAGTAATTATGATAGACAAACTTAGAATACCTTCAAGGCTTACACAAAAAAATCATTTTGTTTTTGTTTTTATATAAATATAGAAGAGGCACCAACATATAACATTATGGATCATGCTCCGTTATATAACTAAAACAAGACATGCATATTTTTTTTTTAAAACCAAGGCCAAAAAATAAAACCCTTTTCTTATTTTAATAATATCGTTCGAATGTTATGTTGTTGTGAATCAATCATTCATCATTCACGTCAGAAAAATTAGAAAACCAAAAAAAAATGCTAATGTTAAAGAGGTATAATGCAATACGAGCCGAATGTGAAGAAAAAGGAAAAAGAAGCCACAAATTAATTACCTAAATGATTTGCATTGCATGCTCATTAGATATTACATAATATATGGTGGAAGGAAACAGACCACAATTTCTCGCGAATTCTTGAATATGTATTCAGATAAGCTTTGGAACTGTCAAACAACCCATATATATCAACAAGGTTTAATGTTATCTCAATATACTATGAAAAGTCTGTTTTAGAGATTCAATTAAGACCCGTCATGACGCGACAATCACCTAGCTTTAAGCCAAAAAATAAGGAAACAAGTTATTATGTTAGAATTTCTCATTAGTTATTTCTCTCTTATCTGTCCACTGTTGAAGACAAACAAATATAGATCATATAATAACTGGTCAAAAACTGTATATTTGTTTTGAGCCGTTGTTAGTGACCGACTTAGTGCCAAAAGCCAACATAATTTAGAAAGAGTCATTTCTACATAGAATCCTTGTGAATATGAAACAAATAATCACACATGGCGGAGGTCAAGCCAATCATGCCATCACTGAATGTAAAACCAAAAGATGAGTCAACAATGTTGGAAAAATTCATTGAATTTGTGTTGATTATTGATATCCATAATCTTTAAGTAAAAGTTTCTAAAGTTTTTGATACTACAAAATCATATTAAATAATATAATTTTTAAATTTGGTTTCAAGACACACTCTAAATTACTATTCTTAAAACATTATTTATCATCCACCAATTAGGTGATGCATCGAGGTTCAATAAATATGTTTTTAAAATACAATAAAATCACTTATTATATGCTGTGTGTATTTACCAAGACAATCTAAGAATAATTTTAATTTTAAAGAACACTCAAAATAATTAATATTTTAAATCTATAATATTTAAAATACTATTTATATATATATATATACATGTGCCCAAAAATGTTAAAGAACATTCATTGTTCTTTCTTTAACTCACCTTTTTCTTTTCTACAAATGGTTTAAGTGATTGGTATATCTATATTATGTTAAGCACTTATTGACAAAGGATTATAGTTTTTTGATAAGTTGTGATTTTTCTAAAAGTTATGTTTTTTTTAATCAATGTAATTATTCATAAATTATTACAATTTATCCAAAAATCATATCTTTTTACAAAAGATCACAATCTCTCCACATAAATCATAGCATTTAACTTTTAAAAATTACAACTCTTTAACATCTTTTTTTACAAAAAAAAAAAAACACATACTAAACCATTACAACTTTTCATCTAAATACTATAACCATTTCTTATGAAAATGTTACAACAAATGATACAAAAGATTACCACTTGAATTTACATGTTGCAATATATACAAGAGAACCCAAGACATTCTGTCTCTCGCAAGAGTTAAAACATTACACATAGCTATTAACAATGTCAAAATTGCTGCACAATAAGGTAAAACCGAGAGAATAATTAAAGAAAAAACATGTATGCTGTATAAATCTGTTATGGTGTAATTGTTTATGTGAAGGCTTTTCTACGTTTCTATGAAATTATGCTTGGGGATCTTCCACAACTATCCAACACAATTTCAAACAAGTCAGCTTCAGATTCCTCATCAAAATCCAATGCTCGGTTAATAGCGCCTGTGTTTTGATTGCCTTTGGTTGTAGTACGGTCAAGCCACTGAGCATCAATTCTTCCCATTGAGAAAAGTTCTCTACTATCTTCATATCCAAGAGCAGCTGGGGAATTCATAATAGGACCAACAAAGCAAGGATTTGGTGTCCTTTGTGAATTTGCTGCTGTATATTTGAATGCACTTTGTCCAAAATTAACCAAAACCATTGTATCAATATTAGAAGCCAGGGTTGGGTAGAGTGGACTCCCATATTCATCTGTTTTACAATGCATCACATGTATTAACTCTGAATCAACTGTGAAGAATACTTTCTTCTGCCTTGGGTCAAACCCACAACCAATTACCTTATCCGTTCTTCCCCACTCTGATTTTTCGGATTCAAACACCAGTTTAGTTCCTGAAAGAAAGTCATGAGTCATTATGTAATTATACTATGAAGAAACCTATCCTTAGTTCTTATTTTGTTTGCTTTTAAGAGAAATAATGATTACTTTAAAAGAATGAATTTTAGGATACTCTCATTTTAAAATAATTACTATTGAACGCCTAATTACTCCTTTGAAAACCACTTTTGATCATAGTACTTAATTTAAAATCACTTCAAAGAAAAATACATCAGAAAGAGCCCTCAAAAACTTTACATATACATTTCATGACATGTTATGTGGTGGGGACCTTTCTGCTTCATAGAAATGGACTTTTCTGTTTCATAAAAGGTTGCTATTGCTAGCTCTCTTTCCAAAAGAAATAAACAAACCCTTTTCTTAAATGCAGAATTAAGAACTACTAAAGAGATTGTTTAAGCTTTCTTTGATCATAATAATGAAACAGAAATTCAAAGCCATAGAAGGAAATTGAATTACCATCAAGGTAGACAGAACCATTTGAGCAGAATCCAATGCTTCCAGGATAGCTACCTGGAATCTTAAGAGGAAGAGCACCTCCTGAAGTGAGTCCTACAGATAACATAACAGCTTCACCTTTTCCTTCATCTTTAGTACTGCTGAATTTCATTTCCTCTGTCTTGTTAAACTTAAGACTGTTATTGCCAAAATGGACTAAAGATTCCGAATTCACTTTCACATTTGAATTTTGTTGTATGAGTTTAGTCTTTTCACCTTCCTTAACCTTCCCAATAGACTCATATTCATTGCCTAATGCATACAAAATTGTAATTTCAAAATAAGCTTCTTGAGGGAAAGAGGAATTAATCCCTAAAGAAGGACCTGGCAAAGGCAGGGCAGTTCTAATCACAGAGGCTGCAGACAAAGAAGGATTGCCTACATTATTGATTAATACCTTCTTTAACCCAGGATTTAGCCTAATTTTCTGCATAAAATCAGCCGAACCTTGACAAACTTCCCAGCTAATTTCTGGCTCTGCCTCTCTTTTCAGATCACGAACTGCACATAAACTCAAAAGCCTTGATCTTGTTGATGGAAATGATATGTATCCATTAAAACCAAAACGAGACCAACCATTTTCAACAGCATCAGTGATTAAAGATGGATGTTCATCCCAATTAAACAAAGGTTTCCCAGAAGAAATCCCACGTCTAAATATAAAAGGACTTGTTGCTCTTCTGCTATCTAAATCAATAACTTGATGGTGATGAAGATGAAGACTTTGATCTGGGTTATGAAGTCTGTTTATCCCAGCTTGAATATTTATAGTTGTATTGTCACCATTGGGAGTGTTAAGAATCTCATTTTGTTTCTTATGGTAAAAACATTGCCATAATATCAATACAAAAATGATTGCAGGAACTCCAAAGCAAACTAGTGCTACAACAACATGTGACCTGCCTAGCATCTCTTATTCCTCTCAAATGGGCTCTCCTGAAATACCCTTTAATTTCCTTTCTGGGTCCGAAAATTAAGAGGGAGAGAGAGAGATTAATTAGGGTGGCTTTGTTTGGATTTTGAAAGCAAGAGGAGGAGAAAAGGGAGCGTGGACTAAGACCTTGTTGAAGAAAGGAAAGTAGTGTGAGAAAACAGAAAAGTGTCAAAGAAAGCAAAGTAATAACATATGCATAGCATCTCATTTCGAAGATGATGACTTACTGTTCAAGTTCGAATAATTATATAATTTAATGATAAATAAATGTTTGATATTCATATTTACGGTGATAAAATATAAAAATATAAAAATAATTTAAATGATTGAATAGTAAGTATTTGATGAATAATAAATGAATAAAATTATTAATGATATATATATTTTTAAGAGTTTAAACTTTTGATAATCAACATTTTTCAACGACTTAGACTTTATACTATTCTTTAGTTTTATTTATATAATTAGTGTTAATCCGTCACTGTTTATCCATTAATAAACGTGTTTGTTTGTTATTTTGTGTTTTCAAAGGAGAAAGATCACTTAGGATTGGCTATTTGGTGGTGGGTTTTTTTTTTGTGTTTGTGTATATTAGCACTTCTAGAAGATAAAGGGAACCAAAAGTCAAAAGTTTCTACATAAAGACATAAAAGATTTATGATTATTGTATAATAATTTTATTATTATTTTAATAAAATATATAAAATATTAATTATATTTTAATATTATTATCATTAAATAAAATTATAATTAATAAAATATTTTTATAATAATAACACTGTTACAATCCTCTTTTCAATAATAGTCTCTGTGAGACCTTTCACCGTTATATCACCTAAGTATTCCCAAGACCTTAAAATGGGGCGGCAAAAAATTACATTGTTTTCTTTTTAACTTAACTTTTGATTGAAAAGAAGAGGAGGACGCATATAAAATTTGTCTCATTTGCGAAAGAAAAGTTTTTGTTCTGGCCTGCAAAAGGCTTACCAGGCAACAAACAGGAACTGGTCACCAAACCAACTATGAGTGGTGTGACGAGCACATGCCTATGAATAATAAATTCTATCGTTTTTAATAAGATTAATTTTTACTTTGTGCATATATATATTTAAATTTGACGAATATATAATAATATTAATTATTATTATTTAAAATTTTTTATTTTATAAAATAAAATTAAAAAATAAGTTTGTAAATATAAACTTTCAAGTTATTTTATTATAATTATAAAACCGGACTTAAAATATTTTTTATTTAAATATAATTTGTATTTGATGATAATTATTCTTTTAATTTATATAAAATATGATAGGACATCACATATAAATTATTAATTTAATAAAAATATAATATATTTATAATTAAATTGATTAAATATTCATTAAATAGATAATTATAGACTGTATAAATTTTTGTTCTTAATGTAATAAAAATAATTTTATATTTTTATTATTTAATAAATTAATCCTATATGAATTATGGATATGATTTGATTGAATTTATTAAGTATTTTTTGTTTAAAAATAATTAATTATCATTTCAATAAAAATATGATATATTTATAATTGAATTGATCGAATATTTATTAAATGGTTAATCATTGTCATTAATGTAATAAAAATAATTACATCATATAAAATAATTATTTATAAAATATGTTTATTATATAAATATTTTAATATTTATTAGTGTTAAAAATTAAAAAAAAAACATAAAAATATATTTATTATATATATATATTATGGTATTTATTAGTGTAAAAAACTAAAAAAAAAATAAAATTTAATTCACAATTTAATTGATCGAATGTTTATTAAATGAATAATTATGAACGGTATGAATTATAATTTTTATTCTAATAAAAATAATTATATTATATAATAGACAATTTAGTAGTTATTAGTGTAAAAACTAAAAAAAAAACTAAAAGTAATAAAATTATATTTATTAGTATAAAAGGGTTAATAAAAAGTAAAAATCTAAAAAAAAATGTGATCAACTTATGAGCCAACGAAGGTGGTTCATATTCGAGATAGATCGTCCTATCAAAATAAAAACCTAATAAAACTAGGGGTAACAGATAGATAAAGCTAAAAAATATATATATATTTTTTAATCTTTGTATCTAAGCTATATTTTTTAAGACATTTATTTAATTCGAAAGTAATGGGTTAACTACCAATAAAAAGAAGCAACATCGTAGTTGCTTATATATATATATATATAAGATATGCGTCTTTGTTAAAGAATAATTAATTATATATATTAGTTTGATTATTCTACTATAAAAAAAATGTGATTTTTTTTATCATTGAAAATGTTCAATATCTGCTCATCTGAGCAGTGAACACAACAGAAAGCCCACTTGCCAGCTTTATTTATCTTTTATTTTGGCGAGAATCAGAAGCCTTTTCTCTGGCTTCTTAATATACTTAATTTAATTTGAATTTGAGGAGTTAATACTTATTAAACAGATCGATCTATAATATTATATATATAATTTATAAGCACGTTAAAGTTAATGTACAATATAACTTAATTTTTAACTTTAAAATTATTTTATGATACAAATGATATGATTTTATATTTATCTTTATAGATTTAAATTTGAATGTATAATATTTTTGTATTTAATAAAAAATAATTAGCTATTTTTTTTAAGTTAATATTAAATTACTATGCATTTATCATTATAGATTTAGATTTGAATCCTAATATTTTTTTATTTAATAAAAAAAATTATTATTTTTAATTAATGGATAAGAATTAATGTTTATTAATTGCAACTGCTAATATCAAGAACAACGAATTAAAATACATTATTAAGTATTTAATATTGATATGTAAAATACAATAAAGATTTTATGTGTAAGGATCTCTAAAATATTAAACTTCTATAATATTGCAAAGATTAAGTATAATTAGTTAGAATTTTTTTTTATTTAATGACAAGCACCTATCATGCTATCATGTAATTGTGAATTGAAATTGTAATATACTTTTAATTATATAATAATGTTTACAAGAAAATGCTAGACACCATTTCATTACCCATCTGTCGTGTCATAATTTCATTGCTCTGTATATTAAATTCATTTTATTTACATAGTTAATAATTAACACTCTATACCATCTAAGAATAAAAAATTAAATAATTAAGTTTTAACTCTCACATCTCAATGTGAAACAAATGAAGTGATATTCGTAATAAATAAAATAAAATAAAATTGTTTTTTTCTTGATGGAACAAGTCTCTTATTGAGAATGGAATTTTTAATATTTAATCACTATAGTATATTCAGAATGGAAAATAGTAATTATCTGAATGATTACAAAAATCCTGACTACCATTAATCCTAATTATATAATATAATTATTTGGTTAAAGTTAAGAACATAATTTCCATATGTTAAGGAAGAAAAAATGAGAGGTACTCGTACAATTGGGCTATGTGCATGTAATTATAATAATTTGACTTTGATGATGTAAATATTTTTATGAGTTTATTTAAAAATGCAACAGCCTTTGTTATCTCTCTCATGAAAAATCAACTCCGAGCGCACCACCATCGCAACTATCATTATCCACATCTCCAGCCATGTCTCATGGCAAAAAGAAATACCATCTCTTATCGGCCCATGTCTTATATAATTTTTATTTTTAGTTTATAAAATAATACCTTTTACTCATCCGTTAACTTAATCCTCTTTTTTTATTAACAACTTCCATGACCTTATTCATTTTGTAATACTTTACTTAATTTCTTGTTAAATTTCTTTCATTTTAAAAAAAGTCTACTAATATGGATGATACGGCCCAAGCCCATAACTTTTAACACTATCCTAAAGGGAAAAGGCCTTATCCTCTTATCTCAAGTAGCCGAAAAGAGCAGGCGCAGAAGGTTTGGAGCCAAGAGAGCTCCATGAACTCCAATCTCACACATCAAAACATCTCTAATACTACTACTATATGAGGCCATGATCTCCATCTCCACACTCCACATGGAACCATTTCCTTCTCTCTTCTTCCGTCACACCCACCTCCATTCCTCTCAATCTGTCTTCTTCAACATCACCAATAGAAAATTACTCCTCAATTCTAATACCTCATATCCACCACCCACTACTTTCTCAATCTCATGGCCAACCAAAGTCTGTGCTTCCGCCTCCGAGGTCGACATGGTCAAGAACAAGCAAGGTATTTACACCCCTAGCCAGAAGAAAGTCGTCGTTCTTTGGGACCTCGACAACAAACCGCCTCGTGGCCCACCTTACCAGGCTGCCATGGCCCTCAAGCAAGTCGCTCAGCGTTTCGGCCAACTTATTGACGTCTCCGCCTACGCTAATCGCCACGCTTTCATTCACTTGCCCCACTGGGTTCTCGAACAACGCCGCGAGCGCAAACAGCTCGACATTTTAGAGCGTAAGGGCTTTATTACTCCCTCTGAGCTTTACGTTTGCGGGGTTTGTGGCCGAAAGTGTAAGACTAATCTGGATTTAAAGAAGCATTTCAAGCAGCTTCATGAACGCGAGCGTCAGAAGAAGCTCAGTAGAATGAAGTCTCTCAAGGGTAAGAAACGCCGTCGTTTTAAGGAGAGGTTCATATCTGGGAATGAAAAGTATAATGATGCTGCGAAGTCTTTGATCACGCCCAAGGTGGGTTATGGTTTAGCTTCGGAGTTGAGGCGTGCTGGGGTTTTTGTTAAGACTGTAGAAGATAAACCTCAGGCGGCGGATTGGGCTTTGAAGAGACAAATGCAGCATTCTATGAGTCGTGGGGTTGATTGGTTGTTCTTGGTTTCTGATGATTCGGATTTCTCGGATATGTTGAGGAGGGCTAGGGAGGCTAATTTGGGGACGGTGGTGGTTGGAGATTGGGATAAGGCGTTGGGGAGGCATGCGGATTTATGGATTCCGTGGACTGGGGTTGAGAATGGGGAGCTTTCTGACGAGGATTTAGTGCCCAAGAGTAGGACGAGTAGTGAATTCATTGATGGGGTTCAATGTGAGAATGAGTTATTTATGGTTCCGGATTCTGATGATGGTAATAATGATTTGGATACTGTGCTTGATGAACTGGTGGTGGAAAATTCTTCGTTTAATGGTTTCAGGATTTCAGCCTTTTCCGAAGGGGAAGAAGAAGAAGACGACTATTTGTTGGAAGATAGTGACTACGATGAAGATGAGTTTTATTGAAGTATTTGAATTTTTGTCCTGGCACGCCTGCTGAATTAATAATGGGTGCTGGTTTACTTAAGTATAAGGATTAACCCATAAGCATTGGAATCAATAACATGGAAGCAGAGATCATTGATTCTAAACACAATGTTTGGCGTCTCCAGGATGTATAGCGTTTATAGTTTGATACGAAGCTACAAGATGTCTGCAGCCAGATATATCTCCCTGACCATTTGCTTTGAAGGTTCTACTAATTTTTTCTTTTATATTTCCTTATTTGTCTATATATATTCATGTGTTGGGCTCTTAACCGCTACATGGTTTATTAGAGTTCAGTGATATAAGTAGATTAAATTACTACACCAAGTAGATTCTGTTGGTATAGCTGTTTGTTTAAATTCAATGTTGCCTATGTTTGTTTGGTCAGCATATTTGATATTACCCCCCTACTTATTATGTAACATGAGCTTGAATAATGGGGAATGAATACACCAAAAAGGTGCAATGTGTCTTGAAGTACTGAATATGTATATCTATGGATGTCCAGAATTTATCCCCGGATAGAAGCTAATTGTTTTTTTTCCCTTTCTTTCTTTCTTCAAGAAGAGATTTTCATTTCAATCAAAATGAAAACAGAGTGCAGAAACCTTATGCACCATAGTTGAGATCAAACATAGCAACAACGGGCTTAATTCCTATCCAGTGCAACGTAGTTACCTGGATGGAGCTATGTAGTATCCATCAACTTCTCTACACCTTCCGGCTCTAAACCCCAATTAAAACACAAAACTACGTACAGTAAAACGAAGCCAAACATGTTCATAGTATCTAAAACACATACTAGAAACACCGAGGCAACTATTAAACTTGTTCTGCACTATTCATTTATAAAATAGGCACATCCCGCAAATTCATTAAAGAAGTGATATCTTCTAGCTCATTTCTGGGCCTCTTCCCTGCTTCCTTGTTGAGCTGCCTCTCTTTAAGCTATAACCAAATCCACAGATTGCCTACCCTCAAATAAACTCTGTCCCTTGCACTTCACAGTCTCCCCTAGAGTAAGAGGAATTCATACATCAAGAATAAGAGTATTATTCAAATTAAATTCTATCCTTACCCTCACAACATGAGCCATACCATCCGACAAAGAAAACCTATCTGACACTAAAACCTTCCCTGCCTTCTCATGAAATCTGCATGCAATAACCTCTTCTATATAGTGAGTGGAAAGATAATGTATTTGTAACCATAATGGTGAGGAATTAAAGTTCAAAGAAGGAGGTGCATGTCAAATTTCATGGAGATTGGAGCTTTCTTCATTGCTAGCTTAAGTTCGTCCGCATTCTCGAAGTAGAAAATCACAGTGCATCATCAATCAACAACTTCAAGATCATTTGCACCACAAGTTGTCAAATTTGTACAGAAGATGTGGAGAGCATCAGGGTTAATCGATCTTCCATAAATCAATCGTGCAACAACTGAGAGAACAACATAGGACTTCCCTTGATCGATAAAATTCTAAAGCTACAATGTGATCCAGGTCATCCAAAGCTAGGCTTAGATTGCCCATCATCAAACTCCAACAGAAACGAGCAAACCTAATTGCTATTGCAATTGGAAGCAAAACCACAAAAAAAAAACGATTAATATTGAACAAAAATAGAATCACTTGGAGATTAGGTCACAATTGAATTCAAGCGAGTCCAAATTTGAGAACAGTAGCGGAATTGAAAAAACAAATTCAACAAGCCCTAACAGAAGGACTAGATCAAGAAAATTAATTGAATGAGAAGACCCATTTGATAAACCTAAATTACAGGCCCAACGGAGAGAACACGAAAAGATAGAATTGAGATAGAGAGTCCAGAGAGTCTAAGAGCTTTAGAAAAGGAAATATGGGGGAGAAGAGTTTTTTTGTCCTTACAACAATTGTTGAAGAGTTTTTTTAGCCTATGCTTAGATTGGTTTTATGCTTTAGATGAAATAGAATATACGAAACAAGTTCTTGTGGGAAGAATTTTTGACACAACTACTAAATTTCAACTAATCTATTATTAGATTTGCATAAATTTTTTCCCTGGGTAGGTGACTTTGTTCTTCAAGTTGATGGGGACAATAAGTTGATATAACACTTGGAGGAAATAACGTATTTGATAAAAGATGAGTACACATTTCGATTGTTATTTGGAATAACAAAATTTAAAAATTAATGCTTGACTTCTGTTTGCTTAGATGTTGTGACTCAAATTAAAGAATATATAAAGCATCATCATCTCTGCTATAACAATATGTGCTCAATAGAAGCATTAGTATATGTGAAAACTTTCATATTGCGTCTTTTCATTGCCAGTAGCTCAACATACTATATTATATTTATTATATTTATAAAATATAAATTATAAATATAATAATATAAATATTCTTATCCAATTTGAATAATTTAATTTTTTTTACAACGAAATTAGATTGTTTAAAAAAATCTAATTTTTCGGTACGATCTAATTTTTCAGTACCATCTGATTTCTCAATATTTTTTTATCTAACCATACCTTTGTTTCTAAAACCTTTCTACATCACCCATTCATTCAAATTCAACTTATAAACAACTCATTCATAATTACGCACCGAATAATGATTGCATCGATTCCTTAACTTTGCTCTTTTTTTCCTTGTTATCCCAAATTTGGTTTAACCATATATATATTCAGCGAGGTACACGAATTGCGTATAATACTTTTTTTTATTTAATAGAATAATTTATTGTATAGTTAACAAAAAAATAAATAAATAAAAAATAGTAGTGTGTTACATCAAAATAATTTTGGAAGAAAGGAAGACTTCAACTAACATTTTACAAGATCCATCAAATCATGAATTGGGTTCGTTTATATATGGTGTTGGAAATTAATAATATGAAAGTGGTTTGGCTTTACATTTCATGCATGGTTAAATATATTTATATTTTGATTTACTTTTAACCGAATGATTTAAAAAAATGTTAGGATTTGAATATATAATTAATAAAGAGTTCCCTTAAGAATGGAGTGGAGTCTAGAATTACCCTTTTTATCCCCCACCAAGTTTTGGGTTCTTATTTTCTTATAATTCCTCTTAAAATTAATAAATTATATATTTTTGTTTTAATACTGTTTGGTTTTCCAACTATTATTTTAAATAAAGATGGTACTTTATCGTTGAGCTAAAAATTATATATTTGTAAAGAATTTAGTTAAATTAAATGAATCTTAATAAGAAATAATATTTGAGAATTTATATTTTCAAAAATACAACTATATTTTAAATTTTTTTCTTCTAATTTAAATTTGACGTATTTTTAAAAGTAAACTATAATATTAGTAAAAATAGATTTGACAATAAATCCATCTTAATACTTTTATCAATAAATTAATACTTTAACTATAAAAATATAATATTATAATATATGAGATAATAATTATTATAATAACAACTATTATTAAACTAATAAAATAAAAAATTTAATTACAATAATTTGTATATTAGATTTAAATTTATTATATATATATTCAAAATTTTATCATTATTTATTTAAAATTCAATTAATTGTAACTTAAGGAAATTCTTATCCCTGCAAAATACAACATGCACATTCAATGAATTTTAATTTTTTGTCTCATCCTCACAGCGTTTAAATTATAATGAAGTCGTCAAAGTATTGAAAGCCAAAATTGAATAACCTCATAAATCTTAGAGAAATTCTTAAGTCATACATCACACTTTTCAAGGCACATATTTTCTACAAGCACCTTTATTTAAATTTAAAAATTTCTCAAAACACTCAAAAAAAAATTATCAAAGTTTTCACAAAATATATATAATAAATAATTAATCTCAAACTTTACTTAATAATTAAAATTTTATCTTAAAACATGCACCTAAAAATATAAAAAAAATAAAAATGAAAAAGAAGATGGATGAAATTATCAAACTCTAATTTTATCTCCTATTATAACTACGTAACTCTCTTGATTCGCCCTATGACAACATTATTTTTAATGTTTTGCTACAAATATCTATACACAAACAAATAAATTAAGGTCGATCATTTTCTTGAACAGGAAATGATATATTTACTTCTTAATGTTTGAATTCTTTAATTCATTTAAGTTTTGACTAAAGAGTTGTTGATTATTTTCAATTATTTTACCGATTATTGAGTTTTTGAGATTGCAAAATAAATGAAATTCTTGTTATATAAACTATATTTTAAAATTATAATTAAATTATGTAAATTCCGAAATATAAATCATAAGCTAGTTTCATGATAATTAAAAATTATTGTTGGATAAAGTTTGAGGTATAAATAATAAATTTGTGAAATAATAACTAAAGGCAAGTAAACTAAATTGGATGAGTTATTAATAATATGATTAGAGATTATTTTTGAAATTTAGATGTTTGATTATATAGTTAGTGTGTCTTGAGACAAAATTAGCGTGTCTTTAGAATTTATTTAAATCTTATCGTGATCCGTTTTTATCAATAAATTAAGGACGTGCGACACGTCTCCCCTCCCTTTCCATTAGCCAAGTAAGTAAGCTATAGAATGGCATCTCTTCAAATTCAAACAACCGAACAAAAATACAATATAAATATTTATTCATGCACTTACTCAAATGTCAAATCCGTATATACACCGCTCTTATTAATCCACCACCTTCTCTCTCTCTCTCTTTCTCTCTCTCTCTCTAATTTTCCAAGATACCGATCCATTTGTCATCAATCTCATAAATAATGCAGAGATAATTTGCGATATATTTTCATCGAACCACTTCATGTTTATAGTGTAAATTTACATATTTAAATAACATTATCTTTATTTATTAATTATAAATATATATTTACGTAATATGACATATTATTTATGATTTGATTATTTCATTGAGAAAAATATCTCTATCCATATATGCAGATATACCAACAAATAAATAGGAATGATATTACGCACTTTACACATAAATTCTCCTATTTAGACTAATTTTCTCCTTATTAATTACATAAAAGTAGGATCGTAAATAATCCAAAAGGTTATGTAGGTCACATATATAATTTTTATGGATGTATATATTAGTCTTATAATTATTATATTAGGTATTTAGATCGAGTTAGTTTTAAAAATAAGTAATTTAATCTCGTAATTTATTAATTAGTGATTATTATTTTTATTTTTATAAAAAATAATTATTTTTAATCATATAATTTTATTAAAATAAATATTTTAGTTCATAAAAACATTAAAAATAAATAATTATAGTTTCTAATTTTTATTAATAACAATACTTCATGTAATCAACTCAAAAAATAAGTTATTAAATAACGGGACTATTTTGACTTTTTTTTCAAATTTTAAAATCTTTAGAGACCAATAAATAATTATAGGATTAAACTATTTAAATTAAATAATTATGAGATTTTTGAATCTAATTTCAATTATTAATGGGTTTAGCTTCCTTTTCGTTCTCCATTGGTTATTTTTAATTTAGAATTTATTTCTATTCTCGCTAAAAATTATCAACAAAAATCAATATCTAAATGAAATTTTAAATATTATTTTTAATTTTTATTTTTTTTATAAAAGCAAAATTTAAAAAAAAAACTTAACTAGATAATAAAAATTTTATAATAACAAAGGGGGAAAAGTTTGAGCCAATAAATGTAGCAATAAACAATATTCATTTTATAAGAAGAAAAATTAAATATATATAATAAGAAATTTATAATATATTTATACTAAACAACTTTAACAAAATCTTATTATGAAATAGTTTGAAATAATATGAATAAATTATAAAATAATTAAGATTTTATATTATTATAACTTAAGTAAATAGATTAAACGGTTTTTCCTAAAGAAAAGTTATACATGTCTTAAAAGCATTAAAACCTAATTTTAAGATTAAATATGATATATTTCAAAAAGAAAAAAGAAAAAGAAAAAATACAATACATGTTAGTTTTAACATAATTAAATTTATATAAAAAATTTAAGTTAAAAATATAAATAAATTTGTATATTTATTAAAGGTAAAATTATACCATTAGTCCATAAACTTCATCATATTTAACATTTTAAAACATTAATTTTTTTTTAAATATTAGATCCACTATCTTTTTTATATTAACATACTTAGTTCAAATTTAAAAACTATATTAAATTATGTTATAGTATTGAGAATTAATTTCTTAAAAGCTTACTTTTTAACTTTTAAAATTTAGTATATTTTGTTTATTATCTTTAAATTCAGATTAAAATTATTAAATTTAAAAAAAATAACAGACATAATGTTATAAAAAATTAAATGATTAAAATATTAAATCAGATAAATTTTGGAAAATAATATAGTTCAATTTTTATTATAAGAAGGTATATAGTTTCCGATAAGATACAGGAAATACAATCTCCATATTTATTCGTATTATATTTTTATTTTTATTTTTTATTTTATTATCTTTATCTTTATTTTTATTTGAGAAACTTTTGTTACAAAAATATTAACATCCTATTATAAAAATGATTTAAATATGGGAATAAACTCTACCTAGCTAGTGTTAATGTCACTTATTAAACAAGATTATGACTTCATCGACCAACTAACAAAAATCTTACATAAAAGCAAAGAGAGCCGCTATAATGATACAAAAGTTCATTAATGTTGATGTTATTTTCAGTTTTGCACACAAATTACCTTACCTTAGCAACAAACAAGCAATTGGCTTGTTCGTCTATTTCGTGCCATTGGAGTAACCGTCAGGCCTCATCCCATTACCATCCATGTCGGTCTCTCTCTCTCTCTCTCTCTCTCTAACGCTCACGTGCCCACTAACCCAACTAACCCTACTACATGGCCCTACCGATCATCCTTTTAAATAAACTACAAAACCCAAACTCGAAACAGAAAGGACAATCATATCGTATACACTCACAAATAAAGAGAGTGCAAAGAAATAATAGAGAGAATTATGGAAAGAGAGTGCAAAGACGTAGAGATGATATTTATTATTTATTAATTTAAAATATTATGTTATCTCATAATCAAATAATAATAAATAATTTTTATAATAAAATAGGACGTTGTATGTCGGCTGGATTTATATTACACGTGGCGAATGTCTTCTGTCGACACCTTAGCGGCTAACTAGCTAGGAAACTCAAGCTTTGCAATTTCTCTTTGTTTTCATTTCTCTATATATATTAGAGGTTATTATTATTTTAACCTAATTATTTTCTCATTTTACTACTTCGATCGGCGAGCTGAGTTTTTCTTGTTTCGGCATATATATGTGTTTGAGTTCAAATTTTCAATGGAATTAGCTGGACAGTGTTGTTCAAGTTCTTCTTGTACAACAATAAGCAGCACAGACCATAAACGTAAGGAAAGGTCAAAGCCTCGAGAGGAAAAGCCATACAGGGGAATAAGGATGAGAAAGTGGGGAAAGTGGGTGGCGGAGATTAGAGAACCAAACAAGAGGTCTAGGATTTGGCTTGGTTCTTACTCAACTCCTATAGCTGCTGCTCGTGCTTATGACACAGCTGTGTTTTATCTACGAGGTCCCAATGCTCGCCTTAACTTCCCTGAATTGATCTTTCAAGTTCAAGAAAATGGTCTCCAAGACATATCTTCAGATTCTATTAGGAAAAGAGCTACTGAGGTTGGAGCTACGGTTGATGCTGTTCAAATTTCTCTCCTTACAGCTTCATCGCAGTCCATGTCTGGGGGGGATACTAGAGTTTGCGAGAAGCCAGACTTGAACCAGTATCCACCCGATCCGGATAGTCCTAAATAAGATTGATCATCCAGATTATATGCATGAGACTAGGTCAACTTTTTTATAATCTTTTTTTTTTTTTTGTTCCCTTCTTCGATTTTGTTTTTGAATAGGGTGCCATAGAACGGAATCAAAAGGACTTTTGATTGGTGTAGAGTCTTATAGGTTAGTTAATCATGAATGTATCGACCGACGACATATGCAATTCAAAAGCAACTGAACGGTGATTCTGTTAAAGTAATTTATGATCAGATTGATTAACTGTTTTTCAATGATCTGGTACTTATAAAATATATTGCTAAAAATTGTTGTACATTCCAGAATATATAACAAGAAAAATATATGAAATACTGAATAAATGTTTAGAAAAAGTTTCGAAGAATAATCTAAATTTTTTAAAGATATATATATGTAACATAAAAAGAGAAAAAAGCCAGGTAAAACATTAAATTTGAAATATATATACATATCCAACAACTATAAACAGGTATTGTCCGGCCATTTCTGTATTAAGTTTATAAGCTCGCTTATTGGAACTTAAATAAATATAAAGCTATGATATTTTGTTATATTTTTAAATACATATTTTCCACATTTCTGAATAGTTAATGGAGAGAGACTGGAATATATATATATTGAAGAAGAGGTTGAGAAAAAAAAAACAAGATAAGGTGATAAGGTAGAGTTGGAGGGGGCCAACAAGAACAGAAATCAAAGACAGGTATGTGGACACCATTTACGCCAACAACAACAACGACACTGAAATAAAACTGCGTTGAGTGGTCCACAAATCATCAACCTTGTTGATTGTCTCTGTCGACTATGTGGTGGAACCCTGATAGAATCTTATGAAAGTTTAGTTCACTCTATTAACACTATTACTATGCTGTAATTGCCTCAAACTTAATTGAAATTAATTAGTTATAATTATTTGTTTAGCTAAATAGGTTTCTTTAGGGAAAATCTTATTATTTTTTTCAATGTTATAATAGCAAAAATTAATCTTCGGCTACGTGTAAAATAATAGGTTAGGTCGCATGAAAATAATGCTTTGTTTCCTAATTTTTTTCAACATTTAAGATATTTTTCTTTTCGATACAACTTAAATTATTTCATATAAGATATTAAAAAAACAAATTAATAAAAAAAAATTAAATTTTCTAATTTTTATTTTTATTCATCGTAACTATTACAATAGGCAAAGGCACTGCACCAGCTAATCTTAATACTAATGCGTAAGTGATTAAGTGCAATATATATATATATATATATATATAATTAGGTTAATCATTTAACTACATAATATTAATTATTTATTATATATTTAACTATTTAGTGCAATTTTTTAAAAATGAATTAATGATATATTTGTATCTATATCAGAGATGCTTTTCTCTATTGATGCTATATACCAATACTCATGTATAAATACTCGTTATGCTAATTTGTTAAAATAATATAGCATACAAAAAGGTGAATGACAACAAAATATATATTTATTTATGATAGAGAAGTTCTCAATATTATTTACTTTATATTATTAGAAAAATTTATCATTTAGTTTTTATATAGGAGATATAAGTTATTTTAAATTTTAAAATGAGACATTTTAATCACATTATTTTATTTTATAAAATTAAAATATTCATTTTTTACAAAGAGAATATTATAATTATATAATTATAAAAAAATAGAAATTTTAATCACATAATTATTAAATTATATTACTAAATTATCATAATTTAAAATTTTTATTGACTTATGTATCTCTCGTAAAAAAAACCTAACCGAAATATCTAAAAAATATATTTTAAGTAAGCTCGGTGTTAATTTTTCTTTTATTAATTACTTCTATTATATTAACAAAATTTAAAAAGTTCTTAACTCACCGTATAAGTAGTAAAATCGTAGTTAAGAACTAAATCGATCCGCATCATGTCTCATATATTAAAGGTGTAGATTCGGATAGCAAGGATAGGTTTTTCTATATTCAATTGAATTTTTTGAAGATTTTAAATTACTTTAAAATCTAAACGCATGTATAGTTAAATAGGATTTTAAAATAATCCTAAATAAATTTTTTGGAGCCTTTTCTTTAGGAATTTGTGAGTTCATAAAAGCCCATTCAAATTTAAGTGTATTATTCATAAAAAAAAAATTCAAGCATATTTAATTCTTTACTAAATAATAGTGCCTGAGTGGTTATAACTATATGACATCAAAGGCTCATTGAAAAACATGTAAATATAATGATAGGAGTTTGATCCCAAAACAAATTAGATGAATTTTGGAGTTATATAAATACCCAAATCCACCTATAATATTAAAATTCGTGTTTAGTCGGTAGAATGAAAATAAAAATAGAATTTAATATAAAATAATAATATTATTATTATTTTGTTTGAATAATTTAATCAAAATAATGATAAATATTAAAATAAAATTATAAATGAAATAAAATTAAAAAATCAAATATTTTTTTATTTTTAAATAAAATAAAATAATAATAATAATAATAAATAATTATATAAATGTAAGATAAAAATAGAGTATTACAACGTAATTTTAAAAGATATAAGAGAAATAAACAATCTTACTATTATTAAAATATTCTACATTTTGTTTTAAATTATCAATCAAAATAAATATCTAAAAACAATACCCTGAAATATACTCCTTATCATACTTTGATTTGTTTTCACTGTACACAAAAGCTTTTGTGACTGGGATGTGCTTCCGCTTCGAGCATAAGACAATTTCACATCTCACATATGCTTTTAATTTATTGATCTCTTTTGTATTAATAACCATTAATATAATCTATTTCTCCTTTTGAGTTATGTTGTATTTTTTTTTCTTCCATGCATATGCTGCCGACTTTTCATTTGTGCTTGGGTTTTAATATTATTATATATAATATATTTAACACTCATTTGATACTTGGGTTATAATATTATATTTTCAAGTATATTAATGGTTATTTATACAAAAGAAATGCTTGGTTATTATTAATTTTTTTTTTTGATGTGTTTTTTTTTTTTTTTGTGAAATGGTCTTAATGACAGTGACTATTAAAGCGACTAAATTCATCGGGTATCTATGTATATCCATCAACTTTTTTTTTAACATTTTAAAAGTTGGTCATTTTAGAGTTTTTCTAGCTATTTTATTTTACTGTTCTTTTTTTTTTTAAAGATTTCAACTAGGGCATGGATATACATGTGGAAATTAATTTATCGATAAATCTACAAGCAAACCAATTAAACTTTTGGTTCTAATTATAGTTTAAAGTCAAATCAAGATCTAATAGTTTTAATTCTATAATTCCTTTAATTGGAAGATAATATATTCTATAAACGTTATTAAAGATCTTTTTAAATTAAATCTGAGAAATTCTAGGACAAAAGCCTAATATACTCCATTAAATTTTGAATAAAATTTTGCCATGCTTCATTTGGAAAAAATTATAAAATTCAATTAAAATCAACAAAGTTAACAAGGATTATAACTCCTTTACAACTAATTAAAAATTTTAAATACTTCCTTTAACTTATCTTGTAAGATAATTAAAAAAATGGTTGGACACAATCAAATAAATAAAACGCAAAAAAAAAAAAAAAAATCAACCGTACACAATGAAAAACTCAATAAGAAAACAAAAATACAAAAAATAAGGTGGTTTGATAAATTTTTTAATCCATGCTCAAAGTTTCAAATTTTACTTATATCAAATATTGAATAAAATAATCTTTAATTTTATATATAATAACCCCTATTTTTCAAAAATAATATTATGAATTTGAAACAATATTTAAACCTAGAATCTTAATACACTTAAAATCTCTCACACTCACACAAAGAATTAAAAAAAACAAAATTAACAATAATATCCTTTGTTTTATAACACCACAATAGCAATTAACTACTTGAAAACAAATATCAAACAACCTCACAAAATTCCATACTAATGTAATACCCACCTTTATGGTTTCAGATCATCTCATATATGTAAATCCCAATTTATCATCTAGATTGTAATGATCAAGCAAATGCTTCCAATATCTTTATATATATAAATCCATAATATTGTGATAATTGTTTTTATATTTGTGAGGACAATATTATGTAATTATATTAATAGCATAAAAATCATTATATTTATAATTGGATGATAAGTGTTGAACTTATCATTTTTGTTTCGATAACAACTAAAAATATAATCAAACTCATCATTTGAAATTTCCTTATATTTATCGATTTTTATTGATTTTTTTATACGTCAATAAATACCAAAATATTCATATAATCGATATATTACTCTTATAAATAGTTATATTTTGATAATTTTATTGTTTGTTATCTTTATATTATTACTTTTGAGTAATTGTATGAATTACATAAAAGTTATTATTTTTGAATAACGGGGTTTTCGTTTTGACTGAACGAGTTTGGTATTATCAATTTATTTATAATTGGATCATAAGTGTGTTGAAATACATCATTTGATTATTGATAATACTTAAAAGCATAATAAATTATATTTATATAAAATTTATAATTTTTATTTGAGATGATCATGTCATAACAATTAAAAATAATCAATTAATTAATATAAATTACATGAGATAAAAGTGAATAATGCAATATTAAACCTATCACCATAAATAAATTATTATTTATATCAAATAATAATTTGAGTTAATTAATTTATTATATATTATACAAATTTTTTTGATATAAATAAAACTAATCATTTGTAACAATTTAAATTTATGAAATCTTTTTATTACTAATATTATTTTTATTTATGAATGTATATTCCTAGTTTATTAAAATAATTGATAAATTATTAAGTTAAATTTATTACCTTTAATATTTATTAATTTTTATAATATTCTTAATAACTATATAAATTTATATTAATATAAAATATAACAATAAGTTAAGATAAAATAAATACTAATTACATAGTATGTTTACTTTTCTTGTTTTTCTTTTTTATCTTCTCTCGTTATAATTAAATTTAAGTTCTTTTATCTTAAAACTTAAATTTCTAAATAGTATTCCTAATTTTCTTTCTTTATTCGTCCATATTTTTTGCCATACATCAATTTCAATAATTGAAAATATATCTTTAAAGTTTAAATATAATGTTCATTTAATAAAAAAAATATATATAATTATGTGAATTTAGAACATGATACAATTGATAACTATATATCCTCTTGATATATATTACTCTTATTTTATTTTTTATCTAACTATTAAAAATTTATGAAAATAAAATGATAGTAATATTCTCAACCACGGATATCACATACGCCTTCAAAATTAATAACAATGGGCAGATCATAATGACATGATACCAAAAGCCATGATATTAATCAAGGCTTTACCAGAAGCATTTGTCTACTTAATATTAAACCTGCTGCATCAAAAAGCGTAGGCATATGTATAGTATCTAACTTTTATATCTTCAACTCCCTCTACCCACGCACTGGTCTCGTTAAAGGATAAAGGAAGGCGTTATAACTTGAACCAAATCCAGCCCGCTTCCTTTAGACTTATTTATAAGTCATAAAACTCATTACTTATGTTAAGTATAATAAAGTTGCTAATTAATTATTTCGTGTTTCAAAATTACAAATTGGTAGAAGAGGTTTTGAATAATAAACAAAATCCAAGCTCTCGTAGCTCAGTTGGTTAGAGCACCCGTTTAGTAAGCGGGAGGTCTTGAGTTCGACTCTCAACGAGAGCATGTTATTTTTCCAATGTTCATGTTTTCTTTGGCTAAAAAAAAAATGGCTAAAAAGAAGGAAAGAAGAAGATTGAAGAAGAGTTCCATCACCGGTGATTACGGTGTCTATCAGTTTTTTATTTATTGAAAAAAAGAAAATTAAAAATAAAAGTCTGTGTTTTACTACGGAGGGTGGAATAATAATGAAATTTGCATTCTGTTCTCATATAATATTTAAATTTTAATTTAAAATCTTATAATTATTATTTTATAATAAGATTATATTAATATTTTTAATATAAATTGATTGTATATTTATTGTTATATATGTTTCATTTTTCTTCATAAATATTGTTTATTTTTTGTTGTTTATCAATTCAAAATTTTATTTCATTATAATTTTTTTTTCTTTTATAATTTTTTTTATAATAAAAATAACAAATAATACTTAAAATATTACGTACATGACCGTTAATCATTTTTAGTCTCCATTCACTACTGAAAATCTTGAAATATCCATCTAAGAATTTTAAGTGAGAATTAAAAATAAATTATAAATTATAAACAGATAACGAGATCCCTCGTCGCCCGATTGACAACCTAATTTATCCTTTTTCTTTTTCTCTTTTGGTTCATTATCATCGTTTTTCTCTTCTGTGTTCGCCTTAGTTTTCCCTAAAATTCTGCATTCTGGAATGGATCTCATTGATTATTTGGACTTTAACCCAAGCCCATAACTCCAACGCCTGAATTGGGTCAGAGGAGGACCCATCATAAATATACATTTTAAGCCCAACACTTTAAGTCCATCACTCACTCTACCCTTTTTTTAAGCTATTTATAAGATTCATTACTAAAATATTTTAATTATATTTTGTGTGTTAAGCATAAAAGTAATAAAGATTAATTTTATACCAAATAAGGGAGAATATTGGTAAAATATAGATTTTTTTTCTTTATTTTTTTATCATTCTTTTTAAGTTGTACAAATTTATCCCAAAATTGATCTATTTATCAAAAGTGAAGTTATTTTAGGTCAAAAATTAATGAAAATATTTTCATTTCACGAAATAATTTTCAAATTTAAGAAAAATAATTTTACTTTTGAATGGAAGAGTATTATATCTAAATTAATGATAATTTTTTTATATAATAATAAATGAAAAATATTTTTACATTAAATTTATCATTATTTATTTTTTCATTGTAACAACTTATAATAGAATCATCTTAAAAAAAGAAAGCTTATAATGGAATAAATTACCAATTACCTGTAAAAATTATAGTTTTTGATAATATTTTTAAGTGATCATAATATTTTTGAGGATTTTTTTCTCAAACTATTTAATACAAGTTAAACTAGTAAGAATAGAATATAGGCACACAACAAAAATATATCCTAAAAAATAAAATATATTTCATATTCATATACTTAAAAATATACCTTTTAAAATATACATATTAAGATATTTTTTAATATAACTAATTTAAATATATATTTTTATTAAATAATCTTAGTTTTTAAATAAACATAATTTAACATTATATATATTTTTAACTATAATTGAATATTTTTTATTGCAAAAATCACTCGTACATATATAGATATAATTTAACTCAAATATTATTATAATTTATCAATAATATTTGAGTTAAATTATTTATTATCGGTATATTAAAAAGATGATTTCTTAAAATAATAATAAATATAATACATGAAAAATTATAAAAAAAAATTAATATTTATAAAACTTATAATAATAAATATTGTACATGAATAATATTATATGTGATTCAATTAAGTGGTGATCAATATTATATCAGTTTAAATGATTATAATTCAATTTGAATAACATCTAATTGGATGACGTTCAAAATAAAACGACGTGTCAAACTTTTTTAATAATAAAAATATATAAAGTGTTTATAAAAAATATTATTTTTATAGTTACAAGTTTTAAGCCACTTATTTTATTATTTTTACTTTATTTTTAATTTATATTGAGTCATGATGCATCTATATTAATTATATCAATGATACTTCATGAAATTATGAATATTATCTAAGTATTAAGTACCTTGCTCATATTAATGTGATGTTGTCATTTGGCATCCCATTCATAACAACCTTATCTTTGGAAGCAATCAATTAATTTCTTATCATGGAATCTTATGTAGGCTGCCATCAAACCTCATATCTGGGACCTGGTGAGTAAGACCCAATCCATTGTTCAAGGCCAGCGTAATACAAGTTGGTAGGCTCTATAGTATAAGATCTAATGACTCTTACATGTCTTAACTATAGTGCATCTTATACGACCTAGTAATAACGACTTATTAATATTTGTAATTTTATTATAAACAAATCAGTTGTAATACAAACAGAGTGCCAATAATTGTAACGATAACACATGCCCAGTATGTATCTATATATACCTTATTAATGAGATGAATAAATAATCTTAATTTATCTTCTCTTTAACATATATCTATAAACTCTAATACACTAGCATTTCTCTAAATAATAAGCATTCACTATAGGGCCTTAAATATTTATAGTCTTAAGTTAGCATTTGAGATCTTACATCCTATATTTGTAAAGAATCAACTTGTATTATAAAAGAATTCACTCCTATTGCCATGACTAGTCATCACACTCATCCCACTTCATGAAATAACCATTTTCATCAAATCCCCTTGAATTCGATCTTAATAATCACATACCTCATGTCTCACCTATAATCAATTCACATAATGGTTAAGGTATAACATTGCATGACTTTCACCACGTGAGAGTGAGACCCAAACGACTAGATTGATTTCATACATAACGAGTTGAAGTAGTTAAAGCTACAAAAATACACTCCTTAAAAGGGATATTAAATGGAAATGTTACAACAAAGTAACGAATTTACAAGTTGTTTTCATTAAGTCATAGAAAGATAACAAAGAACTCATATCACTTTTGATGCAAGAAATTTACTAAGAGCCTAAAAGTTATTTTCAGGTAGAAACTCATCCCATAAGATTGCCACATTAGGCAAGATCTAAGCAAACTTCTCATCAACCAGCGAGATACCCCCAACTTGATTATACCTTTCAACAGTTCACACATATAGGTTTGACTCAAGAACCAACACGTGTAACCCACCAATACCCAATACAAACTACCTCTCAACATTTACCTAGTCCACATGGTTTAGAGAATCTTATTCAAAAGGAGGACCTAATCCAACTTGATATTTCCAATAATGTGGATGAGACATTAAAAGTGATGGAAGAAAAAGTGGAAACAAAAACGAATGACAAATTGAAGAATCAAGGAAAGTTTCATCCAATGAATGATATCAAGATTGTGTACAATCGATTGTTAACATCCCCCTTCTCAAACAATATTGAATTATTGATACCACCCATAGAGTTTTCTACTCCGAAGTGTCCCATTTATAAGGGGATAAAAGATCCCATGACATATGTTATCCATTTCAAAATGGTCATGGCCACTGCAAGCATGCCAAAAAATAAAAGAAATACCATGTTTTACAAGTTATTTGTCGCCATTTTTTTTAAAAACAACACAAAAATAGTTCATTGAATTACCCTCAAGAGTGTAAAGAATTTTGATAACCTGATGGATTTTTTTGTTACCAACTACGCATGTAACAAGCCCATAAAGAATGTGTCACACAACATATTTTAGATTATCCCAGAAAATAATGAAATGCTTGATACCTTTATGAGAAGGTTTAAAATAAAAAAAATGGAGATATCTTAGTATCTTAACTCTATCGTTGTTAAGGTTTTTTGAAAATGAATTAAAAGATACTAGTCTATTCGTAAAGTTGACTAAAATAATAAATTTATCAATGTGTAAAGAGAATTGAAGTGAGCAAAGAGTTTATTGAATTGATCTTCACATTAGTCAATCATAGGCATGAAAGAAGAAGAAAGAAAATGTTATTTTTATAAAAAATAATAGTTATATAATTTATATTTGATAATTTTATATATATTAAACTTACATTATACACATTGAATTATTATTTCATGTGACATAATTGTGTTGAATTTTTCATATTTTTTTATATTAAGATTATTTTATATCTTATATCAAATAAAAAATAGTTAATTAACTAACATTATCTTAAGTAAAAGAATGTTTATAAAAATACTTATTAAAATAAATTAAATTTTACCTATGACACCAAGTTCATATGTATTATCTTATTATATTTAATTTATTTATTAAATAAAGTATCATTCATATTTAGATTGATTGCACTATCACAAAATACTATACCTATTGCTTATAAAATAATTATCATTATATATATATATATATATATATATATTCAATTAAAGTAATAAATTAATTAACTATTTATTAATAAAATAATTATTGTTATATATTTACTCTTCACTCAAGTAACAAATTAATTATTTATTTATTTTAAAGATTTTTTTCGAACTTTTATGTAGAAAAAAATTAATAAATCAACTTTTCGTCTTTTCATCTTGTCATTGACTCGTGCATTTATACTTCAGAATCATTTACTTATTATAAAAATTATATTTATGTTATATACTTATTTTTTATAATATTTAGTTATATTGTTATGAAAAAGTGATCGTATTAAAACAAAAGTAAATTTTTTATTTTACTTTATATATAGATTGTTATAATTTAAATAAATTGTAATAAAAAATAAAACAAATTAAAAAAATAAATAAGTATAAATAAATAGTTATTTGTTCATGTATAATCATCTTTTCATAACAATAAAAATATTTTTTTGCAAAAAATAATTACAATACCTAAACATAACTTTTAAATTAAATATAATATACATATATATATAGAAAGACTATACTATAAAAAAAGAAAAAAAACAATATCGATTTGAAACTAAAGGGAGATGAAAAGAGGCGGACAAAATTTTATGAGCATAGAAGGTTAAAAAACTAACTCTTAAGAAATGCATGACAAAAAAAAATAGCATGGTTTAAAAATCTGAGAAGGGTTCTATCGGTATGTAAATCTAGATAAAGATTTAAATTAATTTCATAATTTTTAAGTCATATATTTTGAAAAGTGTGCGTTATAATTCCAAAAATTGTACATTTTAGTACTAAAAAAATGTGCATATAAGTCTGTAATTTTAATTTTTTAAAATAAATGTATATATTTTTTAAAGTTATAAAAATAAGATGTTTTAATAAAAAATAATTGGATTAAATTATTTATTTTGTAAAAAATTATATTACCTAACATACTCTCATCCTTAAAAAAAATGTAAAACATAACACATCAATTTGTATTTATTTTTAGTATAAAATATTTTAAAAAATTCATAATTTTTTAAAATTAATATTTTAATCTTATAATTTATGAGTTAAACCTTCCAGTCTTATTATTATAAAAAGTAATTAATTATAATTATATAATTTATTAAAATAATAACTTTATTTAATTAAAAGATTTAAAATACTTATTATATTTAATTTTTATAAATAATTAAATTATATTTATCTAATATAAATTATGAAACTTAAGTATTAATTACAAGTAATAATTAGATTAATATGATTTTTTAAAAAAATTAGAAGATTTTTGATGCTTAATAGAATATTTATTAAATTAAAATAATTAAATTAAATTAAATTAAATAATTACGAGATATATAATGTATAATTTTTTTTAATTTTATACTCAAATGTTATTCTAAGTATTAATATTATTTAATAATAAATTACTCTCTAATCTTTAAAATAGTTCTAATATATTATACTATAAAAAAATATAATAAATGAATCTCTAATATTTAAAATAATTTTAATATAATATAAATATAAATAATATCATATAAAAATAAATAAATATTTCTCAAACATCCCAAACAAAAAAGCAAGATAGAAATAAAAGTTTGTACAGTATGAGAGGATTTTTGGGTTCCATCAATTATTCAAATTTAATTGTGTTTGGACTGTCATCCACTTACTCTCAAATTAAACAAATCACTTTTTCCACCTTCACATTCTCCACCCACTTTTAATTTTCCATTCCATGACATGACAATTAATTTTCTCAGTATGTGATCATATCTCTTCGTACATTCCTCAACTTTGTTACCATCTTTTATCGAGAAAATGAAAAAAAAAAGAGAGGGGAAAAGAAAAGGAGAGTATACTGTAGAACATAAAGTCGTTCATGAGCTAAGTATAATATAAAAAGATGACGAGTTTTTCTATATAAATTAATAATTTTATTAAATAGTTTTAATTTTTAAATAAATTTAATTTAATTGTATATATATTTTTTCTATATTTTTTAATAATTTTATTTAAAATTTATTAATGTTATTTATATAAATTATTTACAGCAGAAACGAGACTCTAAAAAGATAATGCATCGACTCTATAAATCTAGTTGGGAATATATTTCAATCTAAACAATGATGGTTAAATTACTTTATTTGGGGGTAATATAGAGTAAAGGGTTACCGGTGAGATTTGCATCTATCAAACAATCCCTTTCCATCAATTTCCAAGTTAAAAAGGTTTCTAAACAAAATGGGAACTATAGTATAGAAATATAAAGTGATTCAACAAAAAAAGTAGCTAGATCGATGAATATCACCTTTATCCTATATTATTAATTTGCATGGAATCATATATATATATTCAATTTATCTATTTTTACCTTTTGCTATTCTTATATATATTGATGCCACGTGTTCTCTACCAAACTTGATTAACTAGAAATAGTTAATACTAGAAATCATCAGTTAACTGTCACATATTTGTGGGATATACTATTTACAGGTAAACAAACTTAAATATATTATTGGCAAAAACGAAAACAAAATAACATATTTCACACTCGAAGTTATATTCTGAAAATTGAAAATGAAACACGTCCATTCCAATATTGCTGGAATTAAAAAAAAAATTAAATCATGTAGATCTAATTAAGTTTAATATTAGTATATGTATTTTATATAGATAATAATTATTTATTATAATTTAATAATAAATTAAGATTTGTTAAAAATAAAATAATTAATTGATTAAATTTATAAATATTATATACTTTTAGTGATATGAATTATCAAATCTCATAATGTTAACGTAATAAAACAATATATATATTTTAAAAAATTAATGTTACATGTCAAACCTAATCTGTGCTTATATTTTATAATAAAAAAAATTCATGCATTTATGAAGTTTAAATTTTTGAAATTTATTGGTATATAATATCTTAGAATTTAATTTTGAAAGTATTTATTTTTGAACTATTCACTTGATTTGAAGATTTTTTTTTGTTTTAAATAAAAAATAACCACAAAAATTTTACTATCTAGTATATACATTTTTATTACTAAATAATTTATCAAATCATTTTATATTAAATTTTATTTAATAAGATATCATTTAAATTTAACCACAATTATTTAGACATATTTAATAGTAAATATCGTTAATTTTTGTTATTATAAGATTTATGAATATTTTTTATAATGTAACAAAAAATTAATTATTTCATTATTCAAAAGTAATTCAAATTACGTAGATTACGGTTTAATTTACAAAACCCTCTTGGGTTAGAATTCAGCTAGAAAATGTAGCATTTTATAGTATAAAGTTACGTACTAATTTACTCTACATTTTTCAAGGAATTTTTCTTATTACTCTACGTAAAGTTATATATATATGTATGCAAGTATGGCAAGAGATATCGAATGATATGTAATATTTGATGAAATTTCTTCATAATATTAAATAAATAACATATTTTTTAACAAATTATATAAAAAATATTATGAATTGATTGAGTGATATTGTACTCTCATCTTTGATTAAATTGAGACGTAGAATACACACATATTTAAATATTACAATAAGAATATATATACTATTTTTTAAAATTAAAAAAAAATTGTTTTTGAGCAAGATCAACATGATCTTTTTTTTTTAAGCCAAACACTTCTTCTTTATCACATCATATATATTTTAAGTTTGAAATACTATAATCATAACCGTTTAATTAAATAAAAAAAAACAATAGCTACTCAAATATGAATTGATCATTTCTCTCACAAAAAGTTTAAGTTTGCACTTTCACATCACTATGTATGAAGTTAGTTTTTTACCATTAAAAAAAGAAAGAGAGATCGTATAAGACAATTTGAAGAAAAAAAAAAGTGTGTGAATTTTTTTTGCTAACCAACGTGTGTGTGTGTGTGAATTTAAAGCTATAGTATGTCATTTATCTGATATTATTTTCCGACTAGAATTGGAGAAAGGAAAGAAAAAGGAAACAAGGAAGTTAAAGGAGGTCCGTGGACACGTGCAAATGATGACAATGTCTTGGCTAATGATGGATTTCCACCGCTTCGTCCACTGCGTGGGTACCACTCTTATCATGCCATCGCCACCCAACTTCACCTCTCCTTGGTTCTTCACAATTAATCCTTCCCCCTCTATTTTCTTTGACCGACAAATTACGGATTTCATATTTCAATTCAAAATCAAACGTTGTATTTTTCTTAATTAATTTCCCTAATCAATCCGGCACCTCTAATTATCCATACTTGATCAATGTTAATTTTTTTTAGGAAATTAACCAATTTAAAAGATTAAATTAATGGAATAAATGTTAAATAATAATTGTTGAAGCCTATATCTTCTAATATGTAATTTACAGAGAACATCGAAGCTCAGTAAAAGAATATATAGAATATTTGGAATGACGGGATATCAAATCTATTTATATCTTGATATTCGTATTTTCTTAATTATGAAATATTCAAACATTAAATGATATTTTATATTTGATAACATTAATTTTTTCGTAATATTAAACTTATCTGAATGTAAATTCAAATACCATCATAAAAAAGAGATGCGTTAATTATGATGATGTAAGATGATAGTGAAACTGTGAAAGTAGGTGCTTCATAAAAAGGAGCAGTTTGGCTACAAGAGTTTCCTGCCTGATCAGCTAGCGATGTTAATACCATATATGTAATCTGGTTTTGTGTGTTTTGGTTTTATCTTTGTATGGAATTGATTTAAACCTGTTTAATGAAACGCTACTTCCTGTTTCCAAAAAAAAAAAAAACAAATTAATTCTACAATTTGTAAGTAGCTCTCGCAATAATTAAGTTTCACTTAATAATCACATATATATTCATTTCTTTAATATTAACTAAACTTTACATCATCAAAATAATAAATGGAGTTATTTAGCCAAATTTTGTGAATTACGTGACTTAATCTACTTACCTAACAATTATTAAGTATAAAATTATCTAACAATTAAGTATATATTATTCTTTTCCACTTCTGAGAATTGATTTGTAGTTTATGTAGAAAATACTAAAAAGCAAACAGACTCTATTTTCATTAATTACACGTGAACAAAGTTTCTATATTAAAATAAGATCTACGGACTACGATAAATAAATTGATAGTAGTATACAAAAACTCAACTCCGTAAAATTTATATGAGTAGTAAAATTTGATGGTAGTGTCGTGATTATAAGGAAAGGAACGGATACTTTATTTGAAAAGGAAAGTCCAAAATAGGAGCTAGCTAGTTGTGGTTGTGGACTCAAGCTCATTACCTCAAACAAATATGCAACTATCGTCAACACTGTATCATTATTCCACGCATTTGTGTCAAACTAAGATGACACCTGGCCAATCAGATTACAAAGGTTTACCTTTTAAATCAAAAGTATTAGATCTTCCACTTCCAGCAGTTAAAACTTATAATACCATATTCACCATGAATTTTTCCCTTTTTGTTTTTTAATGTAAATTCTTCACGGGGATGTAAATTTAGTATGTTCCAACAAATGATACACTCTAATTCAACTAGATTATAAATTTGATTAAGTTCCAATAATTCGGGTTATTAGATTCTATCAGAATAATTTTAAGATGAGTCAAACACTTATATTATGAGTTTCATCTTAATGAATTAAGTTTAAATTTTATAAAAAAAAATATATATTTAAATATGTTATATCATTATTTTATAATTTTTTTTGCATTATTTAAAATCTAACATTAACTTAACTAATGGTGCAACTACGGAAAGATTTAGATGGAAGTTGGATTATACATATTTTAGTACACAAATATTAAATATAAAATCTATAAATTATAACAACGAGTTATAACTTAAACATATGAAATTCATTTGAACATATTAAAGTTCTAGAGTTTAAATCTTATTTAGGGGTATATATTTTGAAAAAATTTATATATTTCATTCATTCAAACGAATAATGTAAGAATAATTAAATCAATAAAATAAAAATACATCAAAAAATTATAGTTGTTTCCTACACAATGGATGGATAGCATGATATTTTGATAATTTTACTTTTATAAATTATATATATTAATTATATTTCTTAAAATTAATACATTTTAGACGTTTTATTTATTTCTCGCCAATTTTATTTTTTTGGATTGTTTGTTGGAAAAAATTAAGTTGAATTAAAATTATTTTGACTAGAAGGTGCCTTATAAATAGATGTTTGAATAGAAAAATATCTAAAAAAGTTTTAAAAAAATTGAAAAATAAATTAAATTAAAATCACTAAAATTTGTCTAAAATAACTAAATTTTCAAAAATGTAAAAATAAGTTAATTAAAGTATACCAATTTCAAGTAAAGTTACTGATATATCCAATTTATAAAAAGTAAAATAAGTGTAATTTTTTTATTGAACTACCTTTAAATTTTATTAAAAATAAACAAAAAATGATTATTTATATGTAAACTATAAGCTAATAAATCATTTTCCATAAAATATTCACTCGTTTCAAAAATTTAGCAATGGTCTTTTTAAAAATTAAGACGTTAGGATTTTGACCACGGTCTAATGAAAAATCGTGACCATACTGCATACATATAAGTTAAATTATAAAAATTACTGAAATATATATAAACAAATTTATATAATCATGATTATTAAATGATCGTGATTTAATTAAAATAACAAATTTTCAACCTTTTTAAAACTGAAATCAAATAATATATTATATGTTATTTATTTAGAAAATGCAAAAATTACTTTACAATATTTTTCATTTTTCTCTTAATTAATTTCATATATTTTTTTTATCTATTACCCAACATCAAATTTTTTTCTTCAATTTTTTTTTTCGTTTTCTCTCTTTTATTTCTTTTTTTCTTCATTTGCTCAACTTCCTTTATTTTTTTTTCTACCCCTCCTTTCCTTTTTCTTTTTTCGTTTTACCCAGCTTCTCCTTTTTTTTCCTTCTCTTTCCCTAGTCTCGTAGCTTCTCTCTTATGTTTTCCATTGCAATCCATCTCAACTCTATCCACCTACGATTGTACCTAGCTCCATCATACCAAGTATTGAACTTTGCTTAATTGTTTGTTGCGTTTCTGAACTATTAATTTCTTGGTGTAATTTTCGTTTATAGTTTAAAGGTTTTTTTGGGTTCTAATTGTTAGATTTTGAAATGTTTAAACTTTAAATTGATATTATTGCAGTATCAGTTTATATAAACCTTACCGATGGATATGAAATTAGTGACCCATCATTGGATGACATTCGATATGTTCTAAACCTTTTGTTGGAATTTGGTTACTTTTACATCTCCATTTTGCTTCTTTTTTGTAAGTTCTTATTCTAATGTCTTGTTGTAGTGGTATACATATAATAAAGAAATTGATATTCAAATTTAGGGTGATTTGAATCACGATCTTTACTGTTTTCCTCTCTTTGTTGCTAATCATTCAACATCGGTAACAACTTTGGATTTAAATGAGATGAAATTAGAATCTTTTGTTTCTATTACCCTTCCTTTTTAACTACTTTGAAACTTGAAAATGTTTTTTTGGATTATACAATACTTCAAAACTTGATACTCGCTTGTCTTTCTCTTTATAATTTTTATTATAGGTTTTGTGAAGATATGTCTTACGATTTCAATCTTTGAGTTCCTATTACAATTTTTATCTGTTTGTTAATTTATTCTGAAAATCTCTCTTCTGTAATTGTTGAATCTCTCATAATTTTGAGATTTTTTTAGTATGATTTTTTTCTCAATGGACATATCCCTTTCGTTTCAATCAATTACAAGTCTTACCCTAACATTTGTTTTGTTTTCTGATAAGTGGTCAAAAGATTTATGTTATACCCTACCTGGATCTGAGAGATTATGTTTGAAGAGATGTTATGGTTTCTATCAATTGAAGATTTTTATTCAACAAGTTTAACCTTAACCTTTTCCTCGCACTCATTCCTACTCTGACGCTATCTGTTTAAAACAAAAGGTATTTATATCCCTCTCTATTTGGCTGGCAAGAAATTTTTGTGACAATTTTAGTATTTTTCTTTTCTCTCTCTCTTTAATAATTAAATTTCTTATTTTTGTTATCGAATTTCTTGATGCTGCAAAAAAAATTCATTTGTTTTTCTATAATTGTTTTACTCCTTATCGCAAACATTGACAAAGTCGAATTGATCTACAATGATGGATATTATAAGCTAAGGATAGGAATTTAAGACTTAGAGAAGATCTCGAGCAAACTGAAAGTCCTAGTTCTATGCACTAGCTCTCGCTCTATTATTATCTAGAGGAAATCCGATTTATTTGAATTCATTTTTTTATTTCTATTGCTTCACACTGTGATTTGTTCCATTTAAATGCTTCATGCAAGTTCTATTTCTTTGATCACTTAGAAAAATTAAGCCCTAAGCTACTCTTAGATGAATTTGATCACCGATTCAATGACGTGTTATGAATTAGGTTTCTCAAACAAGATTCTTTATTATCATCATATTAGCTTCATTTTTAATTTTGATTTTCTTATTTTCATTTGATTTCTTCCCTTTGTAGTTAGATTTAAGGGAAGGAGAAGAAAATGAGGAAACTCAATTCAAAAACGACGATTTTGAGGTTTGCAAATTAATATTACCAGCTCCAATATATATCATTAAGATTACATTATAAATTAGGCTTATTCAATTCAATTGAGATGTAAATTTGTTTCTTTTTAATGCATATATTGAGCAATGATGTATATTATGGTATGAGTGGAGGTTTCAGGAATGAAGATAAAGAGGAGAATCTTAGTATATGTCTTGATTTTCTTGTGGAGTTTTGTGACAGAGTTTTTCCTATCATATTTATACATTTGCTCCTACTTTTACCTTTGTTTACTTAATCAAAAGCTCTTTTGAATGCAATTCCTTTCATATTTAGATAATTTTGTCATTTCCTAATTTATCATTCCGTTTGTTACTTTAGGTAGAGGAACCTAATTTTATGAATTGAGCATACCAAGCTGTAGAATTCATTTTAGGTAAGCATAATAGCACTTAAACTTGTTTTTTTTAGTATTTAATAGTTGTTAGAGTACTTTTGTTGAATTTGGAAATGTTACCATAAATAGTGCAATTGTACATGATTATATATGATAAACCTCATGAAAGGAAGAAAAAAAAAGAATTTGAGACTAACTACTTTAATTTTTATTTTTATTTTTTAATAAATAAAATTAAATAATAGTTTTAATCATATTCACTACTATTCAATTAGCTTTACGATGCAGTAAATACTATAGTTTAACCCAATGAAAAACACGATATATATAAATATTACAATGAAGTTATTAGCAATCAATGTATGACTCTTAAAATTTTACTATGTGATCCCTATTATCTATACTCTATAACCTTTTGCTTTTGAAAAGATGCAATATAGGCATTATTATGTTATCTTAATGCTTATGCAAGCTATTACTATCTAATACACTTATATTTTTAAGGTTCTTTAAAAAACTTGATATCATTGGCAAAGAACATGGAACTCATTGAAAGCATTGTCAACACCTTAATGACGTGATTGGTGAAAAGAATGTGTTCTCCTTTACCACAAAATGGTAAAATTGTGTTTTGTTTTGAATCTCTTTATGATACCACTTATATTGTTGGCTATGAATAATCATATCAAAATAGTTAGCTAGTTAACAATAATTTAAATGTATATATTTTAGTTTAATCATGAAGAAACTTACACTAATAGTGAAATTGATGAAAAACCGAATGAGTGAGCAAAACTTAGACTATTTGTATGCTCTTATATACTTTTTTGTTAGATTGATTTAGTTTTTGGACAATTTAATTGGTATTGTTATTGACAATTTTTTTACATGTATTTCATATTTTGGAACACTTTAATTAGTTAGTTAGTAAGGCTTTATTATGTTTTAGTATATGAATTCTCAAATGTAATTACATTTTTAATTTAATTTAATATTACTTTTAATATTATAATTTATATTGGAAAATGGGGTTAAGTGAGATGTATATGGTCACGATTTAAGTGTAACCGAGACAATAAACATACAATTTAGTCATGGTCTTATAAAAGATCGAGACCATAGACGTATCATTTGGTCTTGATCTTTTAAAGACCGTGACCAAATGGTATGCCTATAACCTCGGTCTTTTATAAGACTGAGATTAAATATATGTCTATGCCTTCGTTCTTTTAAAGACCATGATCAAATGATATGTCTATGACCTCGATTTTTTAAAAACCGTGATCAAATGTTATGTCTATCGTTTCAATATTTTAAAAACCATGACTAAATGGTATGTTATGGCCTCGGTCTTATAAAAGATTGTGATCAAATGATATATCTATGATCTCAGTTAAAAATTGAAATCATATGTAAGAGTCTATAGTATCTCTCACTTAGGCCTTGATTTTTATAACCGTAGTCATAGATTTATAATCCCGATTAAAAACTAAGGTCATATATCAATTTTGTAATAATAATTGATCGTGGACAAAGCCCAATCTGGCCCACTTGATGACTACACCATTGAACTTAAGTCAATTCAAAATTTATAGAAGTCACTCAAATCTGCTAAATATTTTAGAGTTAGACTTTGAACTTATATTTAATTTGAAAAATGAAACAAGACCCGATCCAACCGACCGATCGACCTATAAATATAAATGATCCGACAACATCTAGTGGTATCTAATCTGTATTTGAAGTTTCTAGCTTTTGGTAGACTCCGACCCCAACACAAAATTTACATCCATGTTTGTAAGTAACATTATTTACATATTTTGAGTTTTTTAATACATATAATCAAGAGAAATGTTCCTATCATATATTAGTTCTTTATATTTCTTCTTTGTTAAAAAGCTAAATAAATGGTGTTAGATGTGGGATGAGAATGCACTATTTATTATGTTTTCTTTAATATTTCGAATATGATGTAACGTAACTATCAAAATCGTGAAAAGTGAAACAAAATTGTCTTCGGTTAGGTTACTTAAAAAGATGAAATGGGCTTACCTTTCAAACTAATAATGCATACAAGCACCCAAATTAATTTCCATTTTAGAATGTAATAGAGCTAGCTAGAGCGCTTATGTTTACCATGATTTAACTTAATTACACCATGTTTATAACTTTTAAATATTAATTTGAAGGAAAAAAATGGTTTAACATTTAATTTTTAATTTCAACTTTAAAAAATAAAAATCATAAACAAGAATATCAGATGTTACATGTTTAATTTTAAAATCTTTTTATTTTTTATTAAGTTTTGCTCGTTAAAAAGGTTGGTTATTAATTTTTGGTACCTAGAAGAAAAATAAAATAAAATTCAACTAAAAAATAAATTTTTTAATTTTTAATTTTTTTGCTTATCAAATGTAACGAACAAAAATCAAATTAAACGAATTATAAATATTAATGGCTTAGTTTTATAATATTCAGATTTATGATTTATGATTAAATAATTAGATTTGTGATTTATTGTAACCATGATCTGTTTAGTAACAATTTTTTATTAATGATTTTGAAGAAAAGAAAAATCAAAATTCATTTATAAATTCTTCGGTGCTTTATGTTTTTTTTTTGTTTTTTTTTCAAAAACTTAAAAAATTAAGAATTTTTTTGGTTATTATTTATAAATTATATGTTTTTAATCATTTTATTCAAATACATATCAATACAAAAATCATAAGATTTAATTTATTCTTTAAAAAATGTTTGGTTAAAATAAAAAAAAATCAAAAATTAAAAATATAATTTAAAAATATTATTTTTAAAAATTTATTAATCGTTTTATATTTTGGTAGTAATTTCTTAAAAAAATCAAAAATCAAAAATTCAAAATCAAAATCATCTAAACAATCCCTAAATTTTAGTTTTAGAATATAGTAGCTCACGTTGTTTGTACATCCTCATTTATTTGAAGTATCGAACCACATTTGATCCTTAATAGAAGGTTTTTACCAACTATATAGGATATCAACCGTGATTTTCTATGTGGCAGTTACGCGTAAATGCCATAGTTAATGAGACATAATTCTTGTCCGTAGTTTTTGTTGGATACTTGGGTTTGCTATTTAATATTAATGATACTTTTATATTTTATATTATTAAAATATTTTATTTTAATATTCTAACTTATATGTTGATAGCTTTTTAATTATTTTAAATAATGTTTGTTCATCTTTGATCAAAATTGTTCACATGTGTTATACATATTAAATTAGATAACAATATTTATGAGAATTTAAGAAAAATAAAAAAAACCATAGCAAAAAATACTTAAAAAATTCAATGACAAAAATATATAATTAAAAGTTAAAAATATTTATTTATTATAATTTTAGAGTGAAAATATTATCACAATTTAAAATACTTGTAACATTTTTTTTCAACAATAACACACTAAATTGTAGTTAATTATAAGATTAAAAAAATCAATTCATACACATTTATTGTGTTTATTATAAATAGTTATTACTTCATTTATTAAAAAATAAATAATCATGCTGTTAATTTTTTATCTATAATAAAATATAGCCATAAATTTTTCCTATTGACTTTTGTTTTCTCTTAAATTTCTACAAATTTTATTTTTTAATATGTTATTTACGATGCATGTGAACAACTTTGATAAAAAAAAGAAACAAATACTATTAAAAATGACAAAAAAATATATTAATACTTAAATTTTAAAACAAAACATTTTAATAACATTTAACCTAAATAAAATTCCAATTCCCTTTTTGTTCATACATGCAAACTAGCTAGAGAACCTTAGCACTCATACGGAAAGCATATACTGAAGAATATGTATACAAATTAAGTTGAAGAAAAATGAGCAAAAAGTGAGATTCTATAAGATTTTATGTCCGAGTAAAATCCATACTAGTTCAAAATAAGTGAGCTAGTTCGCTAGCTGTTTCGCAACCTTAATTAACCCGCGTTCTATATCTGGCTTCTTCTAATCATAAATATGTGGATTGGAATCTTATTGTTCAATGTCCATTGATGGTCTAAATAGATCTTAGCTATGTAGAAAGGATGTTAAAGAGTCGCATCATTCTTTTCTCTCCAACCATCTCGCATAATTCCATGTTTATCGCCCTCAGATTAGAAGATTTTATATTATAAATAATCGTAGACTCGTGACTATCTTTTCCTACATTTTAATTAACATTTATACTAAACTTCATACTCATATTGATAGTTGGGTTACATTCATATTATCTATTATTTAGTTATGATTTTTTAAAAAAATATTAGTATCATAATTGATATATCTTATTTGTATTTTATCAAAATAGAAAAAGGACAAAACAAAAAAGGCTAAAAAAATGCTTGAGATGGTACAAAATTTACAAAGGAGATTAGTTATTCAAATTTAGCAATTCAAATCACTTGGATATGAAACATGAGTCTACCAACTGGTAGAAAAGTAAGCAAAACAAGCTACATAGATGCGTGTGTAATCAATAATATCCATTACTCAAATACAAAGACCCACCTAATTTTTTGTAACCTGCTTCACTCTTCCACTGTTTTCTAGAAAGTGATCTAGCCTCCCTTTCCAACCCTAGAGTTGGATTTGGTTTTTTATTTTTCTTCTTCATTTCCTCTCAATAATCTCTCTTGGCTGCTATATCTATATATCTAAATTTTAGCTTTTCCTCTCTTACTTCTTATCGCCTCTCACTTGTGTATATGAAACCTAGGATTTAGTGTGTCAATAGAATTGATCTCACCTTGGATATTAATGACCTAATTGTGAAGGACACAAATACTCTCAATTTGGTATTAGTCGAGTATTGTCTCTAAAAACCAATCAATGTGGAGTCTCTCTGCGTATATAATGAAAATTGGATAAAGGATGGAGGTTCAAGTGAAAGAAAGTGATAGATCATTCCACCATTGTATTCAATTTTGAAGATCCTATTAATATGGAATTTGTGCTAGAAAAAATCCCATGGAATTTCGATAATAGTCTTATTGAAATTTGTTAACTCTTTTCAAGTATGTCTCCTTCTAGCTTGGATTTTAGTTCAACTCCATGATCTTTCTATGGATTGAAGGATTGAGTACATTGCGAGAAGAATTGCTAAAAATTTTTGTTTAATCATTGAGATTAATGAATTCTTCCTAATTAGTAGCACTATACAGGCTATTCATGTTCGAGTGAGTTTTGAACTTAATTGAGCTTTTATTTCATGGGTCTAAAACCCCTTTCTATTATCTCATGTTTGATTTGAAGTACGAACATTTATCAAAATTTTGCTATTATTGTGGATATATAACACATTAGTCTCATCTTTGTGAATCTGACAATTTTACTAATATTGAATTTGAGAAAAATATCCAAAATATGTGGAATGGTTTCGATTTGATATAGACATACGTGTTTTTTAAGAGTAGTTGATTTAATAAAAGAAAAAAATGTGTTAAAGTTGGAGTGCAAAATATGAAAATTTTGGTTGATGGTGCTCGTAGATGAAGGTATGTAGAGAATAAAAATGGTGTGAAAAATACCAAAGGTGGTAAGGTTGATGATGATTATTCTATTATTAGCTAGTTCTTATGTGAATTTTGGGATAAATGTTCTTGGTGGCTTTGGTTAAGTTGGATCGCATATGATTTTGAGTTTTCTTTGTAATTTCTTGTTTAGCTTTTACTCTTATGTTCTAGGTGTGTTGATTCTAAGGTTGTATTGTTCTTTTTTTGTGTTCTTTTAGTTTGTTGATTGTATCTTATGTCTTCGTGTGTCTTGAAGTCTCCAAGAAAGTTATAAGGTCTATATCCAAGTTAGATATCCTTGGTATGATTCTTATATGGGATTATTGCTATTAGCCTTGGATGTTGAAATGTTGAGGTTTTATTCCCAGTAACTGTTGTACGTTACTTGTTGATGCAATTGTGTAAAGATATGTTGTCTTAGTATCTTTGTTTTTATGTATTTTACATTAGTTATTTTATTGGTTACTTTGCTATAGTTTTAATGAAAATTTTATGTGGTTATTTGATTAAAAAAAGTTACATAAAAGTGTAGATATTTTATACACATGTTTACAATGAAAAAAATGTTACATAGATTTGTAGATTTTTTGTTCATGTGTTTACCATGAAAAAAAATGTTACATAGATGTGTAGAATAAAATAACAGGAAAAAGTTTAAAAAAAATTATACAATTTATTTTTTTTATAGAAGAAAATAAAAAAATTATAAAAAGTAATATACATAAAACTTTTGCTAACACATTACATTAAAAAATATTAATTAAATGAAATTTAACATTAAACAGATTTAAATAGATATAGTTTATTTTAAAATGTGTTTATTTGGATGATATTAAAATAAATTATGTGATATATATTTTTAATATTAAAAATATATAAAGTAAATATAAAAAATGTTATTTTCTTAATTATAAATTTTAATTATTTTATTTTATTTTTACTATTTTTCAAGAAAATATTAACTTTTCAATGTACTTGATATTCGTCATATACAAAGCTCTTGATAAAAGATATTCATAAGAGTGAAAATTGACGCGTTTAAGCTACTAAATATAATTGTATGATATTGCTAACACGCACACTGCCAACCAGGTTCTCTTGATCAATGTAATCGTGTGCTGTGACCCATCCACTACACGTGTAAGTTCAATCTCTTGAAAAGGAGTAATATTTAATATAATTGAGTGCATACCACAAAAACCCTTTAATTTGTTTGATGATACTCAATTTTACTCAAAAACCTATGTATCATGAGTTACATAAACAGAATAATTAGTTTTGCTAATTTACCCCAAAAGTGAAATACGCACTATGTATGCTAATTAAGTGTTAGCTAAATGTCAAGCTCAATTAATTAGCATACAATTGGACATACCATGAAAAGTGGGGTTTGGTGGTCTTTTATATTAATATACTATTTGGGAGATTGGAGCTACAGTTTCCAAAGAAAGAAGCCATTTGTGTGATTTTTTTTTATTTAAGAATTACTAATCTTTTTTTATATATATATTTAAATTTCTTGTCATTTTTTAAACATTCTATACATATTTTAAAGAAGACGGCATTCACTGAGTCTCTCACAATTTCACAAAGACATATATATCCGTATCTTAAAAAGCAAATATTTATTCAAGTTTGGGATTAAAGGAATCTTTTTCTCTCATTTTCCCTCCCTTAACTTCTCGCTTTAATAGTGAAAAAGGTTGAGAGAAGCAAAGAGGCCACCGAAAAGCAAGGACACCTTATCATGAAAGCAAGGAAATTTAAATTTAAATTAAAAAACGACCCGATTTGACGGGCCAACACACACGCACATTCACTTGATCATCATCATTAGTACTCAGTAATCACCACTGCTACTACTACTACTCAAAACTAGTTACTTATCCACACGCTCAAATATTAACCAGTTACAAACCTACAACAACTTTTATTTTTTTTTAATTTATTAATATTATATATATTAATTCCGATTCAGAAGTTTATTTCATGGGACATCATATAAATAGAAAAAAAAATTAATTTTTTTTAATTTAATATTTTTTTATCCAAAAACTTTTATATATATCTTATTTTAATATAAATATATTTAAATTATATATTTTTAATGTGTTTTTGGATAATAAAACTTTAAAATGAAGCTTATAAAAACATAATTTATTTTTCTATAATTTTATAAATATTAAACCAAAAATATATGCTATTAAAAGTTACTAGGATTTAGGGTTTATATAAAAACTGTTATACGTATCTTATTTAAGTATAAGTATGTTTCAATTATGTATTTTTAATATTTTTTGAGTGATAAAACAATAAAATAAAATTTCAAATGAACACAAATCTATTTTATGCATATAATTTTATAAATATTATACTTAAAATATAAACTATTAAAAGTTATAGAATTAATGACTTTAGAACCACTACATAGTTTCGTTGGTGACACCACTTATTATCAACGTGCTTATTATATTATGTCATGTAACACGGTACATGCATTAGTGATTGTTTGGTATTAAATGTGTACAAAGTATGCAGACTAACCAATGTTGTTACGTCGTTACACTAGAATGAGGTTATAACTTATAATAATAATGGCTTAACAATAGCTCAAATATGATGAATTCGATAAAACATACAACGTAGTCAATTAAAACATCTTGTTATTACATTATGAAGTCTTAGAGATCAAGACCTAGTGAAATTATAAGATCCCAATATGACTTCGTTTCTCACCCCATATTAATGACCTGAGAAATCTAGTTAGAAACTTAGAACGATTTAGATATGATGACATATCTATGTAAACGCTTATAACAACTTATTTTCTGTTTATTAGATTATATGTAACGTTTATTAGATCATGTGTAATTATCATGAATTTAGGTCCTTAAATACATAACATATTACTTGCTTAAGATGTTATATATATATATCTTTTTAACGATGAGTACATAATCAAATTTAGAAAATCATTAAAAAATTTAACATAAACAATTTTTTGCAAACAGTGATAAAAATACATTTTCCTTTTTTTAATTATTATATTTAGTTTGTTATAAAAAAAGATTACTATTAACACACACATCTTATGCACATTTTTTATATTATAATAGGTGTTATATTTATTTTAAAAATTTTAAAAATTATTATTTTTTAAATAACGTAAACAGATATCATAATTTAAGTTATGTTAGTAAAAAAATAAGTATAAATTTAATAATAATTAACCTTCTTATTCTTTTGTCTATCGATCATCCCACTTCTTCTTACTTTTTTCCCCACTCTATTTCTTTGGCCTTTGTGTCTTTAAAACTAAAATAAATGGTAAAAATCCCAAGTCAACCTCACCTCATCATTTGGTCTTGTTTTTCCCTAGCAACACCTCATTTCCCACTCTGTGTCACTTTTAAGCCTTATTTCTCTCTCACACTCTCTATCTATAACTCTCATTCTGAAATCTTCTATATAATTGGTGCTACTCGATTATTCAATCCTTCACCATGGGAGGAAGTATGAAGGTTCATCAGTTTGCACGTGGACTCTGGGATCACGAATCTCCTTCTCTCACGCTTGGCTGTAAGCGCTTACGCCCTCTTGTTCCCAAACTACAAAACACAAACTCCCAAAACCCTACAACAACAACTACTACTCATATTGCTCATTTGGACCTCAAGAGCTTCATTAGACCCGATAGTGGCCCGAGAAACACCGGATCTCCTCACCAAAATAAAGATCCTACTCAGGTACATATATTCTCCTACTATAATTGCTGTACTATATATCTGACTTTTCCATACTCCATGCAGTAGTTACATGAATAACTAATGAAAATTAACAAAATTAGCTCACACCACACGTATTATTATTAATAAAATCACATAAGTTTATTTACATCGTAAGAAAAATACGTATTTTTTTTCATTTGAGTTTATAATGAAACTTCCTATAAAAATTATCATGACATACAATTAAATCATTTGTAAAATTATTATTTATTAATTATTTTAATTATTTGTGGAAAATGAACAATGCAGCAGATAACAGCTGAGGCACACCCAGGAGGGACAAGATGGAATCCAACACAAGAACAGATAGGAATACTGGAAATGCTTTATAGAGGAGGAATGAGAACTCCAAATGCCCTACAAATAGAGCAAATCACTGCCCAACTTGCCAAGTACGGCAAGATCGAAGGCAAGAATGTGTTTTATTGGTTCCAAAACCACAAAGCTCGTGAGCGTCAGAAACAAAAGCGTAATAGTCTTGGTCTTAGTCACAGTCCCCGAACACCATCCGCCCCACCACTACTACTTAGTACCATTACTTTGGACAAACCTCGGGTACGTACGTATGTATGTTAATATGATTGCGTACTTCAACTATGTATGCTCCTAATTAATTAACGATTATTTTTCTTAATTAATTAAAATATTTGCAGGCTGCAGGAGTTGTAGTGGAAAGTACTAGTACCACCAGAGAATTAGATGACAGTCCGTACAAGAGAAAGTACAGAAGTTGGGGATTTGAATGCTTGGTAGAATTAGAGAGTAAATCATCATCTTCATCTTCTTCATGTTGTAGAGAGGAGGAGGAAGAGGTGGATGGAGATAGAACTCTAGAGCTTTTCCCATTGCATCCAGAAGGACTTAGATGAATTATTGTAAGGACGAGTGCTGCAGGGCCTGGCCAGCGTGCCTAGTTAAGTCGTGATATATTTTCAATATTTCACCTTCACATTGATCAGCAGCTTTGTTTCCCAATGCGATCTGCTTTCATAACTGCTTTTAAGTACTACTACTGCTTTCTTTTTCTTATTCTCTCGTTTCGGGAAAAGAAGAAAGAGCAAGTTGTCTCTTTTGTACAGATCTCTAATATTCTCATTGAAACAAAGCGCTTCATTCGGTGGATGTTACTGTTTGCGTGCCATCCTTTTGACTAGAGGCGATCAAAGCTTGCTGAATCAAAGCTTTTAGGTTAAAAGTGAGAACCTATAATTTAGTACACTGAAGTCCACGCACCTACTCTTTCTTAAGCCTATCATCTTTATATATTTCCTTCCTTTGTTTTCTTTTCGTTTTCTGCTATTTTCGTTTCGAATTTCCCACAATAAATCACTTCAAGCCCACAATTCGATAACTTTTTTTATTTTTTTTATTTTTTTAAATAAAAATGAATTTTTATGTTTGATATAATTCGCCACTCGGAAGACTTTGATCGATAAAGTAGGAGATCATTTAATCAATGGACATGTATTTTTCTTTTTTCTAGATAATATATATAGTTAGTGTTTGGTGGGCCCAATTTTGTTAACTATGCCGATAATATCACGACAATTTAAAATTTAAAGATTCTCTTTTCATTTAAAATAATATAAAGCTAAATAAGATTTTATCCTGGAATAATTCTGTGATTTTCTTATCAGGAGTGCAACGTCCAAGTGTACGCCTCAATCAGTTCATTTAATAAAAATTATTTATTGTTAATACTCTAGGTAAAGAAAATTTAGTATTAATATATATATATATTTTTGAAAAAAGATAAATATTCAATGAAGATAGATCAATTTAATTAATTATTAATATATTTTAAAATAATGAATAATAACTGTTCGTCTACCCAATATTACATTAATTGTTTAGTTATGACTATAAATGAACTTGCGACTGGTGAGAAGGATTTTTCCTTTTGAAATAGTTATGTGAGATTGCGATCTGTGATTTATTTTTGGAGCACTAAGGTTATCAACTTCATCGGCAAGTAAAGTGACAGTATAACATAAACTTAATAGAGAAATTACCCAGTACATTTTTCTTTTTTCCACAAATTATAGGCGTAAAGTAGGCTAATAGGCTTCTCAGGCCTCGCTCAATTATTATTATTATCATGTTAACTTTTGTAAAGTCCAATTCTTTGTTTAAATTTTTTTTTTTTTTTGGGTTCAAATAGAGAGAAATCCATCAAGGCCCAAGCGAGCAGCTCAAAGCAAAAGACCAAACTCAACCATAGGGAGAACATGGCAAAACAGCACCATACTCCAGCTACCTATACCAGACTTAGCAAAGATAAAAACTAAAAAACAAGAAGGCAAAATCCATCTTTTATCTGCCCTAGGTAGACTTGTGAATTTTAAAGGAAAATTCTACCACAAAGACTCGGAGCAAATCTTCTAGGAAATGAATCAACCAAAAGACCTGATTCTCCATATCATACATCAAAGAGTTGGGTTGATTGTGTTAGAAAATCACACGTTTTTATACTAAGTTAGAAGATATATTTTTCTTTCCTTAATTATATTAATTATTTAATTTAATGAATTAAAATTAGTAGTCTAATTTTAATAAATCTTTAAATTGTTCAAATTAATATTAAATCTTTAAATTACTCAAATTAATATAATTCGATCGAATAGTTACCGACTTTTTACAAATTTTCTAAGTATTTTTGTAACAATAAGCGATCTTTCTCAATGAATATCTAAGTATCTCATTAGAATCTATAAATACTTAATAATCTAGATGGAAATTATATAATCTTTTAGCATTCTATTTTATGATATTTGTATCTAGAATTTATTTATGATTTTCAATATGATTTAATTTAAATATCTGGTATCAAAATGGTCATCATTGTTATATTATTAGGATTTTTGAGTATTGTATTCGTATTGTGTTGGAAAAGAATATTGATATTTTGTGTGAAATTCCTTAAATTTTAAAATATTAGGATTTTTTTTAAATTTCATATTAAAGATTGTTATTTAGATTTCTATATTTCTTCAATTAATTTATTATTTATTTTTAAAATAAAATTATCTCGGATCCATATTTTCAATCTATTTTGATATAACTGTTTTAATATTATTAAAAAATTTAAGTGTTTTGATTATCTAAGGTAAAACATTTAATTATTTGTTCATATATAAAAAAAACTACTAGCTTTTTTTATATGGTTGTTATATTGTTTTGCTAGTTAGTCTAATATTTTTAATTAAATTGATTAAAATAACAAGTTGTCAAAATAACCTCTATTGTAAAAATTAACTTAATTGAAAATACATAAATATTTATTCGGGATTATTTATACGAACTGTGTTCGACTCAAAAAAAGACACAATTTCACTAAATAACAATTTGTGATAACTATTTATTTATTTTTATGTGAACAACAATCGGTCTAAAGAAAAGCTAATATTTAAGAAAACTAATTATCAATATTTGATGAGAGAGTACTCTAATTTATTTATCCAAAGAATAGGAATTAATGTCGTGTTAGGTATCTTGAGATGAACAATTTGATTTATGTGTTCATGTTTTAATTTATTTATATGACATCTTGTTAGATGTGAGTATGCTTTTTTATATTGTTCTCTATATATTTTCTTTACAATTGTTACAATTTTTTTAGCTCAAGTCAACAACATTTCAATGTTAAGCTAGATGAATTTAAAAATTTGTAGGAAAACCGTGGAGATTATCCTGATTGTATGAATTTGGACCTTGCACTCTGGTTAGATTAATCCATTGTTACTCTAGAAATCTTGAATGAGGTTAATATTGAAAAGTGAGATCGATCTAACTGAATCTGCATGATGATCATGAAACGCTCCATTTTAGAAGTGTTTCGAGACTCTATTACCAAAAATAAGAGAGCCAAGAAGTTTTTAGAATAAATTAAGTAATATTTTACTAAGAACAAAAAATCGAAGACGAGTAACCTTTTAGCTAAATTCGTCACGATAAAGTATAAAGATGGAGAGAATATAAAGGAGTACATCATAGATATGTCTCGTATCGCATCAAAACTTAAGTTGGAGCTATTTGAGGAATTCTTCGAACACTTGGTTTTGATCTCTCTTCCTACATACTTTGGGCATTTCAAAGTAAGTTATAATACTCAAAATAACGAATTGTCTGTTAATAAGCTTATATCTCACTATATACAATAAGAAGAAAGGTAACAGCGGGATAAGATTGAAGTGCTCACTTGGCCTCAACATCTGAGAATAAGAAAAATAATAGAGTTATGGTTGATATGGAATATTCTTCTCAGTAGAAGAAACAAAAGAAATAGGATAAAGAGTTTGCCTATTATTTCTATAAAAAGTTGGACACATAAAAAATAAGTGTTTCAAGTGCACCAACTTATGTGTAAAGAAGATTATACTTCTAGCTTTAGTTTATTCTGAAGTTAATTTAGCTTCTATACAAAAGGATACCTGGTAGGTAGAATATGGTGCTACTCACATAAGAATATCTATATAGGGTTGCTTATGGAGCCAACCACCAAGAGATGTGGGTGACAATAATAAAGTTACTGGGGAATTTATATGAACTTTTAGATTACAATTGAAAATTGGATTTTATTTAGATTTGTTTGAGACATTTGTTGCACCGTCTTTTAGAAAAAATTTAATTCCTATTTCTAGTTTAAAAAAATCAGAATTTTCTTATTCTTTTAGAAATAATAAAGTTGTTAGTCTATATCAAAATTCAAATTTTATTGGTTTCGGTTCTTTAATTGATAATTTTTATATGCTTGATATAGTTAGTTCATACAATAAAATATTGTAAGCAAGTAATTTTGACAACTTATAGCATAAACGTTTAGGTCATATTTCTAAGTAGAGGATTCAAAAGCTTGTGTTAGATAGAATTCTTGAACCCTTAGATTTGACAGACTTTCAAGGTTGTGTTGAATGCATAAAAGGGAAATGAAGAGATGTTATAAAATTGGGTGCTAAGAGAGCTACAAACGTCTTAGAAATTATACATACTAATATCTATAATCCATTCCATACGACTTCATAGAGTGGCCAATAGTACTTCGTTACATTCATATACGATTACTTTAGGTATGATTACCTCTATTTGATACATGAGAAGTTGAAATCACTTGAAACTTTCAAATCTTTTAAAGCTGAAGTTGAACTTCAACTTGGAAAGAAAATCAAATCTTTCAAATTTGACCATGGTGATGAGTACTACGGGAGGTATGATGGATCAAGGAACAATGTCCAAGACCCTTCGTAGTTTTCCTTAATGGGTGTGAAATTGTTCCACAATATACTATGTCAAGTAAACCTAGCATGAATGGTGTTGTAAAGCGACGAAATTGAACTCTTAAGGATATTGTAAAGAGTATGATTGATTATTACTCAATAGAGTCACTTTAGGGTGAAGCTTTAAAGACCGCAACATATATCCTTAATAAGTTATCAAGCAAAGTAGTTGCCAAAACCCCTATGAGCTTTGGATAAGAAATAAGTATTGCATTAGACACTTGCACATTTAAACTTAAGGACCGTTAGTTACTATGTTGTTAGTTACTATGTTGTTAGTTACTATAAACACTATTGGGGCTACAAGTTTTACAATCCCACACCAAAATCCTTCTTTGAAACGAAAAATGCAAGATTTCTTGATAATATTGAGTTTTAAGGGGAAAAAATATAAAAATTGTTGTCTTTGAAGAAGAATTTGTTATTGACGCTGATCTAGTCTCTATACTTATCGTTTTTCAAGACACAATTTTAACACTAGATAACAATATTCAAGTTCCTATTCTTGACAGTGTTCTATACCAAGACAACAATGAGATTCTTCCTCAAGCACCACCTGTAGAACAAATTAAACAACCTCAAGAAGTGCCATTAAGGATTAACAAATGATTATATCATCTCTCTCCAAGAACATGAGAATGTGGTTGGTTTAACAGAGGATGATCCCATCAACTTCTATCAAGCAATGTACAATTCTAGCTCTCATAAATAGATTGATGTTATGAAGGATGAAATGAAGTCTATGAAAGATAAATGACATTTGGGATCTCGTTGAGTTACTCAAAGGTGCTAAGCCCATTGATTGTAGATAGATATTTAAAACCAATAAGGATTCGAAGGGTAATGTCTAGAGATATAGGGCACATATAGTGGCCAAATGCTTTACCCAGAAGATAGGCATAGATTACAAAGATACTTTCTCTTTGGTATCTTTAAAAGAATGTAAGAACTATAATGGAACTGGTGGCTTATTTTAATCTAGAGATGCATCAGCTAGATGTCAAGATTACGTTTTTCAATAGAGACATTAACAGGACGATGTATATGGTACATCCAAAAAAATTTGTATCGGGAGATCCAAAGTCTATGATTTGTAAATTAAAGAAATCTATTTATGGTCTCAAATAGGCTTCATGTCAATGGTTTCATAAGTTCCATCAAGCCATCACCTCAGATGGTTTTGAGGGAAACGTCAATGATGATTACATATATCACAAGTTTAGTGGGAGTAAATATATTTTTCTAATATTATATATTGATGAGATTATGCTCGTTAGCAACAATATAGGCTTCATTTAGTTGTCACAAAAAGCTATATCAATAAGGTTTTGATTGGATTCGGCATGAAAGATAGTAGATAAGAAGACACGCTCGTGGCTAAAAGAGATAAATTTAGTCTTAAATAGTGCCCTAATAATGATCTTGAAAAGAAAAAGGTGCATAAGATTCCCTATGCTTCAGTAATAGGGATTATGATGTACACTTGAGTTTGCACTTATTCCAACATAGCATTTATAGTGAAAGTTTTGGGTAGATATTTGAGTGGTGCAAGTATGCAGCATTGAAAGGAAACCAAACACATGATGCGTTATTTGAGAATAACAAAATCCTACATGCTCAATTACTAAAGATTAGATAGTTTAAAGATGCTAGGATAACAAGAACTCCACATTAGGCCATATCTTTATATTGGTTGGATAAGCTATCTTATAGAAGTATGCTAAGAAGACTCTCATAGCTTCGCCAAACATGGTTGTGGAATTTATCACTTGTTATGAGGCATCCAAATATGGTATATGGCTATAATACTTTTTCACTTGACTATGTGTTATAAATGGCATTGATAGGTCATTGAAGATTTATTATGATAATAACTTGACGATGCTTTACTCCAACAACAACAAAAGCTCAATAAAGTCAAAGTTTATTGACATCAAGTTTCTAGTTGTTAAGGAGAGAGTTAAGTATAGATAGATTTCCATAAAACATAGATAAACATATTCTATGCTAGCAGACCCATTAAACAAAGGCTTAATGCTATATTCCATATGTTTTATTTTAGATATTGGATTGTTTAGTTTTCTACAGATTAAAGTTGATGATTTATGATTTTATTTTTGAAATTACTTATGTTTTCTATGTGCATTGTTCACATTATACTAAGAACTTTGGATTGATCTCATTAAAGAATGAAGAAGGAACAATTGGAAGTATACATGTCTAAAATCACATTGTATGTAATTTTCATGCTATTCATTCATATTGATCTATGCTATTGAGTGTATTAGTAAGGTGATCATTGTGGTTTGGTCATGACTGTTTTGTGATAAAAATCGTGGTGATTTCATTACAGTTATATGAGACTCGCTAGATTATTTAAAGAGAAGTCTAAGAATAAATATCATACAAATATACGCCTAATGAATTATTGTGATATAATTGGTTCATGAATAATATGTTACCTTAGTGAAAGATTGTTAGAAAATCACATTTTCTATACTAAATTAGGCAAAATATATTTTCCATCCTTGATTATATTAACCGTTTAATTTAATGGCTAGAATTAAGTATTCTAATTTTGATAAGTCCCTAGATTCTTCAAATTGATATGAATTGATCGGGTAATTATTGATTTTTACCTTAATTAGGGGATTATGGAAACCCTAATTGAGAAATATATAAAGACTATTTCAGTTATGTTCCCCAATACACCAAATCATAAAATAATTTATACTCTCTACATCTAGAGGAGAGACGATGACCCAATTGAGTAGTTGAGATGATTTTGTTATTAAGATTATAAATCACCCTTTGTTCGTGTTCTTTCGTTCGTAATCGATTGTTATAATATTTACACAATAATAGATGATCATTCTCAATGGATCCAATTATCTTGCTTGAATCTATAAATACTTAATAATTTGAAACGATATACATTCTATAATTTTTTGATATTTTGTTCTATGATGTTTGTATTTAGAATTTGTTTATGGCTTTCACTATAATTTAATTCCAACACATTGGATATGAAAAAACCTAAACTAGCCATTACCATATACAAACAAGACTATAACAACAACAAAAAGAATAAACCAGTAATACAAAGTTTAAACTAGTGAAGAAATAGCAAACATGACCATAATCCAATAAGAAAAACAAAAAAAATGATAGAAACAAATCATCAATACCAAAATTTGTATTGAAAATCAAAGTGTAAACCATAAGAACAAAACCCTCGTATCAGAAGTAGCCATCTCAATTAACAAAGGGAACCAATAATTGTCTTTAAATCAACACTATCACTAGCTCCAACATGGTCCTCTTTCTCGGTTAGTGTAAAGCCAACTTGAAAATTACAAAGGAAATTCACATCCTTTAATCACTTCCCCTACCTCTTGATAATTTTAGCACCTTCAACATCTCTTACCATCTACATTACCTTTCCAATTACCAGCATTCATAATCCCTTTTTCTCTATCTAAAACTTTTCCACCACATTTCTTTTATCTACTAAGCTACTTGTCTTAAATGTAAAGTAACTTGTCTCCTCCTTCCTTAGACTAGTATTTTTGACATGTAAGGGAATCTTCGTGTTAGTATCAACGCGAAGCCATTCACCAAAATAATCATATTTTCCTCCAAAATTAATACATTGATCATTAGCATTTACGTAGAATTTAGATTGATGTGTAATCCTTTCACAATAAAGCATAAATAAGGAAGACATTCACATTGAAATTTGATTTATATGCACATAATTATCATTACTCGGAATCTAAACACCAAATACAAGAGATCAAGATAGATAACATATATGTACACTTTAATAGACCTCAACACTCCACTATATAAAAAGAACTTATCCACTTCAAGTCGTGAACCAATAGTATTAATAACTCACCTATTAATCATATCTATTTTTTCAATCCATCTGGAGGTCATGAAATTGCAACCAAATCAGGGTAGAATAAAAAATTATATTCGAAAGGGACATAATTGGCCTAAGTTTTTGTGTAGTAAGAATGGCGTTATCAAAACTTAATGGAGCCTTATTCAATACTAAATTCATTTCAGAAGCATCTTCAATATAGAATATGAAAGAGCATATATCCCCCTTATTTAGGTTCAATTGATTAATATGAGTCCAGTTCCTCTTATGAACTCTCAACAAAGCATCCATATTAAAAAAAATTATGAAATAACTTAGGTCATAATTGTATGATCTGAGAGGTTCTTCTCGTTCTCAATTAGATCATATATATCAATTGTTATAAATGCCAAAAACTAAGCAACTAAACTTACAAACTTAAAGCACACGAAGTATTACACTCAATTTTTAACCAAATTTGTAGTTCAAAAAGGAAAAATGAAAAACTCAAGGAATGAGAGAAAAGATTGGTTACTTTTTGATAGAAAATTGAATAAAATCGCAGAGAATTAATCGATAAGAGTTTACGAATCAACATTTAATTAAATCGATCTATATAATGGTAATACACACTTATTCTTTAAATTTATATACTTATAGTATATATATATATATATATATATTATATTTGTAATTATATAATTTTAATTAAATTTTTATGTTTATCAAGATAAAATAACTTATATTATTATTTTTTATATTCATTTAAAAAATATTATAATTAATAAAAAATTTAAATTATTTTTTATACTAAAATTCTTAATAATTTATTCAATTTTAAAAATTATTCATTAATCGAAAAGTAATGCATAATTATAATTTAATTAATACATTAAATAACAAATCTTATTTATTTATTATTACCATAAATAAATTATTTAAATTTATTTAAAATATAAAGGTGTTATCTAAATAGCAAAATGAATGAATCAAATTAATATAAATAATTTGATCAAAGTTTTTTAATTTTAGTTTTTAATTTGATTGAAGAGGTTAATTTTGGTTATTAATTTAATAGTAACATGTAAGATATTTTTTAAACTGATAAAAATCAAACCCCTCCACTGTCCACCCAACCGGTCGTGAAGAAGAAGGTCAAAACGATAGCAAAAATGTAACAGTAACGTCCGCCAGCTGGACGAATCGTAAACAAATCGAACGGCTGACAGTTTACGCATCAGGAAAAGAGCTAGGGCTTGCGCGAAATTCCCGGTTGACCCAACTATATAAGCTCTACAGTTGCATACTGCCATTGCGGTGCGGTTCCCCTCTGCCCTCCCACCATCTATCCTTTTAGCAAAAAAATAAAAATCAGAAAATCAGAAAATAAATTAAAAAAACTGGTGAAAAATCTTTCAGTTTTCACTTTTTCCTCATCTTTCGTCTGGAACCGTTTGGATTTCCGTCGATTTGTCCCTTTTACGATCTTTGACTTCGTATTTTCTCAGAAAACCGAAAAAAATTCTCCGTGAAGTTGTTCTGATCTTGTCAGTGTATTAGTTTCAGTCCCTTGGTTTCAATTGCCAGTATTAATTTCAGTTTATCCTTGTTCTTTTTTGTGTTTCTGGGGTTGAGTTATAATTACGAGGCAAGAAAAGATATAGTGAAGGACTAAATTGTATTTTCCGATAAGATTGTAGAGGAATAGCAAAAAGAAGTATATACAAATTTCGAAGGATTTGTGAGATGGCGCAGATTCAGGTACATCATGAGGCTGCTCCCAATGGCGTGCCTGCGGGCCATTTCGTAACGACGTCATTATACGTTGGAGATCTGGACTACAATGTTACCGACTCTCAACTCTTCGATTTGTTCAACCAGGTCGGTCAGGTGGTCTCTATTCGGGTCTGTAGGGATTTGACTACACGCCGGTCCCTTGGTTATGGTTATGTCAACTACACCAACCCTCAGGATGGTTAGTAATCTCCTTTCTACCGGAAATGCATACATTTGTTTTGTAGTATTTTTTAGTAAGTTCTGAATGTTTTATCAAACTAGATAAATGGGAACTTTATAGCTTATACTGGTGTCGATCAGTGCTTGCTCTTATCCTATATTGTAGAATGTTGTTCCTCTGGTGTATGTAAAAAATACAAGCTAAGCTGACCTTAAGACATTGTGCAATTGATGTACGTGTATTAGTCAAAATTTTCATAATCATCGCATTAAACACTAAATACTACACTATACATGATTAAATGTAATGCTTATGCAAATTATGTCCCCTTATAATTTGCTACGTTCAATGTTTTTTGTACTGATTCAGCTGCAAGGGCAATGGACGTCTTGAACTTCACTCCATTGAATAGCAAGCCCATCAGGGTCATGTATTCTCATCGTGATCCAAGTATTAGAAAGAGTGGGAACGGTAATATATTTATCAAGGTATGTTGTGTGTATGACTCAGCAATAATGGCTGATTGGCTGAACAATTTATTTTGTTGCAAGCACAAAAGAATTAATAGTTAATTCTAATTAAAAAATAATTTGTGTTATGTTGGGTTTGTGTTTTTGGGTTGTAGCCTGAATTTCCACCCCTATATGGCTGATTGGCTGAACATTTTTATTTTGTTGCTATTCTTTGTACAGTTGGTGCGGAGTGCAGCCATAGAATTTTGTAGATATAACCTTTGGTTGCATTTTTAACCCTTGATTTGTGCATATCCTCTTGTTTTCAACGTTTATGTTTGTCCATAGTTCTCAAGTTTATTATCAATCCTTTAGTCATTATTGCTCTGTTGTATAATTTGAATGCAGAATTTGGATAAGGAAATTGACAACAAGGCGCTACATGATACTTTTTTTTCTTTTGGGAGTATTCTTTCTTGCAAGGTTGCTACGGATGCATTTGGTGTGTCCAAAGGCTATGGTTTTGTACAATTTGACAATGAAGATGCTGCTCAAAAGGCAATCGATAAGTTAAATGGCATGTTGATTAACGACAAACAAGTGTTTGTTGGACACTTTCTTCGTAAACAGGAAAGAGACACTGCTTTGAGTAAGACAAAATTTAACAATGTGTATGTGAAAAATCTATCGGAATCCACAACAGATGAAGACTTAAATAAGGTTTTTGGGGAATATGGAACTATTACCAGTGCTGTAGTGATGATAGATGGAGATGGAAAATCAAAGTGTTTTGGATTTATCAATTTTGAAAATGCAGATGATGCCGCCAAAGCTGTTGAGGCATTGAATGGAAGGAAATTTGATGAGAAGGAATGGTATGTTGGAAAAGCCCTGAAAAAGTCTGAAAGAGAACTTGAACTGAGAGCTCGATTTGAGCAGAGTATGAAAGAAGCTAGTGACAAACATCAAGGAGCAAATTTGTACATCAAGAACTTAGATGATGGCATCAGCGATGAAAAGCTCAAGGAATTATTCTCTGAGTTTGGTGCAATTACTTCATGTAAGGTCTGTATATATGCTGCTCTTTGTTGGCATTAGTTCATGTTTCCCTTTTTCTTCCCTTTGTTTAACCTAACTGAGATAGCCGTTTCTTCAACCCTGCACCCCTAATTTACAGATTATGCGTGATCCAAATGGTGTCAGCAAAGGTTCAGGTTTTGTTGCTTTCTCAACACCTGAAGAAGCATCTCGAGCCGTATGTACCAAACAGCTAAATATGTTTTATGTCAACTCTCTAGTTTCCTGCTAAGGTTTCCTTCATTGTTTTACTTCAGCTTGCAGAGATGAGTGGTAAAGTTGTTGTTAGCAAGCCGCTTTATGTTGCACTTGCACAGCGGAAGGAGGAGAGAAGAGCAAGGTTGCAGGTATGTATGACTGATGGTGCAACTTTTAGCCTTTTGCTTGATCATTGTATTGCTTTAATCTTCATTTAGTTACTAATGAACGGATTGATGCGGAGTAGATTACTTTATCTTCTCTGTATTGTCTTGGTTCTTGACAACCAATGCTCTTTGTGCTATGTCACGTCTATCTTGTATTTGGTTTGATAATATAGATCAATGCTAATTTGTTATGTCATTGATTTTTCTTTGTCATCCTTACAAGTTATGTAAACTTTGGGATAACTCTGTGGTTCATGTGATTTAATTGTTTGTGTTTTCCCTTTCCAGTTCATTATTTTTCTGTGTTTGACAGGCTCAATTTGCGCAGATGAGGCCAGTTGCTATGGCACCTTCAGTGGCTCCTCGCATGCCAATGTACCCTCCTGGTGCTCCAGGTCTTGGTCAACAATTTTTATATGGCCAAGGACCACCCGCAATGATTCCTCCACAAGTGAGTGCTCTATGACTTTCTGTAAATGGTCGTAATACCGTTTGTATTGTGTATTACTTGTTTTAGTTATAAATATGTAGTCTAGTTAGTTTCTTGAACTTTGTGTAGAGGCCAATTTTCAATAAGGTTAATTATATATTTTCATTGCTGCACCAAAGATGCCTTAAATATCACATAATGTGACTATCATGCTTAAAATATCCAAATTATTCTGTGGTGATTGAAATTTGCGAATTTGAAATATTAAATCAGGATTTAAGCTCTATCAATGTGCTTAAAGCTATTGACAGGATATTGCTATTTTTTGCTATGGTAGTTGGCTTTGTTATTTTATTTTGTGATTTATGTTGTATTAGTGTGGATTGAATATGGAAATTGGAAGTATTTTAATCAGTGTCTTTTTTGTTTATATTCAGTATTCTTATTCCCTTGTTTGTACTCGTTGCTTGTTTTGTTGTTTCTCCTATTATTTCAATACAGTCTGGATTTGGTTACCAGCAGCAACTCGTTCCCGGCATGCGGCCTGGTGGAGCACCTATGCCAAATTATTTTGTTCCAATGCTTCAGCAGGGTCAGCGCCCTAGTGGTCGGAGAGGAGCAGGACTGGTTCAGCAATCCCAGTTACCAGTGCCATTGATGCAGCAGCAGGTTAATTTAAACAAATTGATTTCAATTCCATGATACATAATTTTCTGATATCTTTGTTTTAATCACAAATTTCACTTCATGTTTTTCAGATGCTTCCAAGGGCTCGTATGTATCGATATCCATCAGGTCGTAACATGCCAGAAGTTCCAATGTCTGGTGTTGGTGGCATGCTTTCGGTTCCTTATGACATGGGTGCAATGCCAATGCGAGATGGTTCTGGACAGGCAGTGCCCATAACGGCTTTGGCTTCGTCCCTTGCAAATGCTACACCTGAGCAGCAAAGGACTGTAAGTTGGAGATATTTTCTTTTCTGATGTAGAACATCTCTCTAAGGCTCCACTTTCATTCTTGCCTTTCCATAATATGAAACCAGAAAAATCAAGGGGAAAGAAGAGGAATGTAAGTGCCTATTGCTTGTGATAATAGATAGTGATTTTCTTTTATCTTCATGTATGAGCAGATGCTGGGGGAAGCTTTATACCCACTAGTTGATCAGTTGGAGCATGAGTCAGCAGCGAAGGTGACTGGAATGCTTCTGGAGATGGATCAGACTGAGGTTTTGCATCTGCTGGAGTCCCCTGATGCTTTGAAAGCAAAAGTTGTGGAGGCCATGGATGTCCTGAGGAATGTTACAGCAGCTCAACAGCAGGCAAATGGTCCAGCTGACCAACTGGCTTCACTGCATCTAAATGACCGTCTTGTCTCTTGAGCGTGGTTTTATGAAGTGTTGCATTTTATTAAGTGACCTTTGCTAGGAGTAATTTTGTTTGGCCTTTTTATAATCTCCAAACTTGAACGGTGTTTTGATTTTATTTGGAGTATTATCTGCTATGTAGGATATAATTTTGTTTGGTAGGATCTGAATCTATTTGAAATGTTTTATATTTTTCATTTTCTTTCGGTTAATTTTATGATTCTGTTATGTATGAGGGAGTGGTTTGTGCCTGCATTTTTATCCTTAATTATGCGCTTTTGATGGACACTAAAACCATGTATTACTGCCTATCCATGATGTTTTGTTAGTTCATCAGACCAATTTGTGGCGTGTGCTTGTTTTGATTGGTTGGTATTCTGGATTTCGTTATTTTCATACCACCCCGGACGTAAGTTTCGTATGGCAGGCTAGCTCAAGTCCTAAATTCTGGGCTTATTTGTGATTGAACTGGGTGCCAGCGTATGTTTTTGGGCTGACGCCTAAAGCCCTGATGTTTTGTAACTTTTAATTTACTCAAGAATATTTCATAAACTAGTTTTATGAAATTGTCAAATTTACATATATTTGAGTGGATTTAATTGAGCTTCGAGTTGGATTGATTAAGCCGGGTTATTTAGGTTTTGAGACGGACTAAATTTATCAGCCTATTTCAATCAATATGTTTGAGTAAATAGCAAGTATTTACTTTCTTTGCTACTGATTAACCGTTAAAATCTTCACATAGGTCATCCAATATCCTTGTAGAAGGTGACTGGGTTTATAATCGGTCTTTATTTTTTCTTAAGTAGATTCTGCTTTGGTGTCCATTATAGGGGTGAGGTTTATAGCATTTAAACGGTCTTTCCCATATGGATTTGTGCATTATCATAATAATCATAATTGAATAATATTTTGAGAAATTAATATTTTCATAAAAATAAACATTCTTATTAACAATATATTTTAAAAATTAATACATTTTTAAAAACAATTTTTTTCCTGACAATAGTAATTATTGCTTTAAAAATAATACCAGTAAATTTTTAAATAGCAATGTTTGTCGCACATCATTTTGACGCTTTTCAACGTAAGGATTGAAAATACTTCTAAAATAAACGTGGTATTTCAATGATTTTAATCTGATTATAGAATATTAATGTTTTTTTTTTATTTTTGAAAAAGAAGGCCTAGCTAATTATCTTCCATTGGTTTTTTTTCTTTGACATTTTTTTTTAAATCTAAACTTTCCTAACATCGTTTTTTTACTCATGTTTATTCTTTATACTTTACTGAAGTCTATGATTTTAACAAATTAGTGAACATCAATGTTTTTTTTTGTCAAGACGAAAATAACTCATACTATTATTATAAAAATTTGAAGATATTAAGAGAAATTACATAAAATAACACATTTAAAATTTATAACAATACAAATAATATTAAATAAACTTATAACAATAGAAATAACATACAATAATATTAAACGAGTTTGAATTAGAAAGAATTTAATATTAAACGGTTGTTCAACTTGAATAATTTTTTAATATAAAATATATATGAGTTATTTTTATAATTACAAAATTTAAGTGTTATTTTTGTTTTTTTTTTCAAATACGTCTTGTCAATATCAATTTTTGTCAACATCAATGATTAGGTATATCTTTCCTTCTTATGGACCCTAGAACAAAGAACACACTATTAAGACGTCGGACCACTATAGGATGTGATGGCTTTTAACCCTCCAATGATTAAGTAAGTCAGTGTAGTGAGAAAAAGGAGTAGACGAGTAGACTAATGTCTCTTCTTGTAACGTAGAGAGATGTGGAGAGATTTAGGAAGATATTATAGATTCAAGTGTTTGTCTCTTATAAGTGTATCCAAGTTATGTTTGATGGAGATCTATGATGAATATATATACAGGAGAAAAAATATTTCCTGATAACCTTTACCCATACAATAGATATTGATGTTTTTATACTGATTTAGCACTTATTGGATAGGTATGTGAGTTATATGCTGACTAGAACCTCTTATATCGTTCGATATGACATGGACTAATTAAACCCAACATTAGCCCCCTAGAGTTGCTAGGCTTGGATACATGGGATAAGAGGTCTATTTTATCATTCTATCATCACTTAGTTCACGATCTTCCGAGCTTCACTAATGGTGTCAAGCTCATTCTTGTGTGATCATTACTTAACCACACGAAATACTTTTTGTTTAACCTAAGAACTAAAAACGTCCACGATAGCATCTTCTTGTTAGCGATATTTTTGGGTTCTTAATCGAACTCCCGATTAAGAAGTTATGTCAAAGTCAAAGTTAACATTCGAAAGGTCAATCATCCCTCTCTTTTGGAGGCAAATATTTGAAAAATTAACTTCGAAGTTACTAGGTGCTTTGCATCTTTTGTACTATAGAATGTGTCTCTTTGGAGCGTCAACAATAGGTGCTAGACTTTTTGAGTATGTGTAGAACATGTTTGAGTGTTATGACTTCTCACGTCTTTGGACTCTTTTTCATAGATACACTTCACTTTCTAGGAGTGAGAAGTTGCATTTGTATATATTTTTTTACTTGGTGCACTTCTTTCCTTTGTTAGAGTGAAATGTCATAGATGTATAAATGTTTGAGCTTTTTTAAAGAGTCCAAGTAATAAGGGATCATGTCTTGATTGGCTCAAGTTCTAATAGGACTAATATCTTGATCTACTTAATAAAAATGTACTTGATTTGTGTCTAGAATGTACAGATATGATTGAAGACTTCAAGAATTTATCTGATGAAGAAGGACACATGATGTGGTACAACTAAGGAAGGTAGTGGATAGGATTCTGTGGCCAATTAGAAAAAATTATATGCAAGGCGAAAGTCAATACTTTGCAACCTTCAATCGATCCTAGAGATCAAAGATGTCTTGAAACTTTCTACATTTCGGGCTTTATACTTAAGCAAGTTTCTTATTAAGATTGGTACCTTGTAATAGCCATACTAGAGGGTGACAATCCCTAGACTTAAACATTAAGTTATGGCCCTTTATTTTTGTTCAAGTATTTTTGGAATATTTAATATTGATTGTTGATGGTATAGGCTCACGGCCCATTGAGTTGGATGCCCCTACTGTGACTTTCTCAAGGCCATCCCCTATTCCAACTTTTCAAATCCCATGGAGCTTGTGAGTTATGACATGCCAAATTTGATCATTTAGACATATGTATATGCCACATTACTCCATTATTTTTGTACCTTTGAATCATGTCTTGTGGTTTTGTACTTGTGTTTCATCCATGTACTTCTTTTACTTTTTGGTAGTAAGTTTTTGGTGAACCTTGATGAGTGGTCAAAAGCATTCAATATATTCTGATTTTGTAATTGTTTAATAATTTAATAGATTTGTATTTGCTTAGTTTTATTGTCATTAAAACAAATATATATTTTCAAAATCACAAATATATTTTGTTATTTTTAAATATTTTTTATATTTAAATGATTTAACTTGAATAAATATACTTAAAGTATTTCATTACAACTTTGGAGCTTAAAAAGATAACATATGTAAAGCATTACATATGTTTTAAAACTTGAAAAAAGGAATACAAGAAATAAAGGGTTTCAAGTTATGTAAAACATAGAATGTTGTAATGTGTAAGTTTTATATGCTGCGATGCTAGGCAATAAGAATGACATCAATGCGCTCCAAATATGACGTGGATCGTGGCGTGAAAAAAGTTGTATGTCACAGGGCGAATGTAATGGGTCTAGCAAAAACCGTGTACATCACAACACCGATCTAAAAATCCATATTTCTCTTATTTCTTCCACCTATAAATAAGACCCTATTTTCATTGTAATCCATATCCCTCATCTTTCTTATTCCTTTCATTTCTTAGTCTATTAAGCCTTTAGCTTTTTCTTTTAGTAGTTTAAGGTTTTTTTCTCAATTGAGAGTTTAGCAAATCTAATTTATGTAACAATTTATAGTTTTAATTTAATAAATAGCGCAATAATTTCTTTTTGAAGGTTTTCTAGAATATAAGCAAATATAAGAATTATATTTACGTATATATAAATGTATTCTTTTCAAATTATTTGTAAACTATGCATGTATAGTTATAAATAGTATGAGATATTAATAATATTGTTATGCTTGTAAAATATTAAAATAGATACATATTTTTATAGAATGATTAAATTTTATTTCTTTATTAAGATTAAAACGAAGTTTGTAAAATAAAAATATATCAATGGAGTATTTTCCATAATAAACAAGAGATTTAGATTTAAGATTTAAATTATTTAACTATGATTTAGAGTGATACTCGTAGATATTAGATAATTATAGTCAAAATCTATCTTGAGACATACTCTATTTTAAAGATTTTTATAAGAATAATTATTGAAAGATATAATGACGACATATCCTCCGTAAATCAAAAACATCAACTAAATAGTTTATTAATTCTTTAAAAATAAAGCAAAACTTAATCAATTATTAATTATTAGTCCTGTAAAAAGACTTTAGCTAATAATTAATTAATAAAAAAATATGATTTATACCTTAGGATATCTTATTATTAAAAGAGGAGAATTAATAATATTATTTTATATTTTTAATAACCTACTTAATATTGAACAAACATAATTAACTAGTTAATATATCTCATAAATTCTCCACTACATGATAAATGTTTAATTGTTTAAATTTTTATTGAATATATTTTTATCTTTATATCAACAATTTAGATCTTCAAACCAAAAATAAGTGTGACATGATATTAGGTTATTATTTTCGTGTTTAAGAATTTGTTGAATTATTTTAAAAAAATATGATTCCTCTTCATTCTAACATTGAAAATATACTTATCATTTTCTATAAGTGATTCATATATTTGTGAAACTAAATATTGGATTAGAGGTAACCCATTATTATAGGTAATATTATTTTCTTTATTTTAATTTGTTTGTTTGTTTTATATTAATTTATTTATTTTGTTTTATGTTTTGTGAACATTATTAGAATTGTTAAATTTTATAATTATTTGTTAAAATTTGTTAGAAGTACACAATATTCTTCCTATGTAATATATTTTTGTTTAGATTAAGGGATGCACCTACAATTCCATTTCAACTCTTGAACAAAATCATCAAATGGGTAAATTTTCTTTCCATCACTATTTATCTTTCGTTTATAATTATTACACTGAAGGAAATGCAAGTTCTAGATTGAAGGTAGAAAAAGTTGCAATATAAATTTATGCTTAAATTAAAAATTTTATATGTTTTTAATTTCCTAAATGTTTATTGAATTTATTTTTATTTTTATGTTAGTAGTTTACATCTTCGAACCAAAAACAATCGTGACAGAAAAAATTTCTTGAATTATTTAAAAACTACATGATTCCTCTTTATATCTACCTTGAAAGTATACTTATCATTTTCTATAAGTGATTTGTGCATTTGTGAGCTATTTTATAAATCATATAAAATTTGTACACCTAATTTTGACACATTAAATTTTGGGTGTAATTGTCAGGTAAACCGATAATAGCTCTAAAAATTAGATAACCTTTGCAAGCATTAAAGCCTATTCTAGTGTCATTCATATCGAGATTGTGAACACATTGTGAGTTTGTCCCTTATAAGGAACTATGGTTCATCGCATTGGTATGCAATGGTGTGTACTTGTTGGGGAACGAGTCCATAGTGATTTGGACAGTTGTAGGTTCATGCATGTGTGCCATATTTGGCCATACATATTATGTCCATTCATGTATGTAAAGTCTAATCAAATATGTCGTGTCTAACCACATATACTGTGTCCAACCTAGATGCCATGTCTAGCCGTGGGAGGAATGTATAGTCATATGCGTCATGTTCGACCATATATGACGTGTTCGACCATATATGTCATGTCTAGCTATGTGCCATTCAATCTGGCTTATATCATCTTGGGTTATCGTGTGCCCATTAGCTAATGCGACCACTTTGTGTTTGACCCTGTTCTTATTAGGCTTGTGCCTAGACTTTTTCACATTTGTTTGATTTGTTTTCATTTTTTCTAAGTAAGTGTGGTTTGTTTGAATTAGGGTGTTCCTGGCATACCAACCCCTCACTTGGAACGCTTGAATTTATTTAGTCACCTAGGCATTTAGTATTAAGACTTAAAAGGTTTTTGTAGTCCTTGCTGGATTATTCCATCCTGTTGTGAGTGTATATGCACTCTATTCATTCTTGACAGTTTTTATCAACGATTAGGGTTGGAGACTTAAGGTCTTCAAAGTGAGCAAATGCGAATTTTTATGGATATGGTGCAGAAGTTGTTACAACTTCTGGATCCGGGGGTGTAGTTATGGCCTATACATAAGTGAGTATGGATCTATCATCCTATGAGATAGAGAGCATGTTAAGCTATTCCTCATATTGGTTTTAGTGTGAATTACAATGCCTATACTTAGGTTGCATCCTACATTTAATCATAGGCGTCAACTTCTATAGATGGTGGACTCATGTCTCAAATATGTGAATTGTACCTATAGGGTTGCTGTGGTCTATAATTTATCAAAGTGACCCCGAGGATACTAGTGCGTGAACTTTTATAGTCCACACATCTCAATCCCTTTGAAGTTTGGACTTTTCCTATCCTTGTCGAATTTGCGAGTGTCTATGAAATGTAGTTTTTAGCTGTTTATGGCTTGTAAGGTAGTAATTTGTTCTTTGGAGCATCAATATAGAACATACAGCCTATCAGTTGACAATCTATACTATCCACCTTGTGGGTAGGCGCTCTAGGTATTAGAAGATTCTATAAGGAGTCCTTATTAATGAAAAATGCTTACAGATCTTGTGGACTATGAAGGCACTACGGAATAGCTTATAATGTGCTTTTTATGATGTTAAGGTGGACACATGATCCCATCCCTTGAAGTTTTCCATGTAATCCAAGGGTTCGTTAACACTATCATTGGTGATGATTTATGGGGAGTCCATTAGCCATTAAGGCCATATGGTTAACATGGTTAGCTTGGATAGAGTGTCCCTAACTGCAGGCCTTAAGATGGTTGCATGGATTGCGATGGATAGAAACTACTCTAGGTAGTCCCAACCAATCTAGGATGGATGGATGACTTTATACTTCATGGGAAAACTCTGTCGATAGGTCCTAGGGCCTAGTTTTGATCGTGGTAGGTCACCTCGTCAGTTGAATTTTGTTTGGATACGGGTTGAATCGAATTCACTCTGGACATTGGAAGATGTCATATGGATGTTTTTTAGGACGAGAAGTGGACAAGAGGCTTATGGCTATGAGAGGCGTTTCAGGATGGTTTAGAAAACTATCTTCATCATTATGAGTATTGGAACTAGTTTATTATTTAATTCTTTTCTACAGAATAATCGGTTTTTCTTTAGAAATACTATAAATGATGACGAAGAGAAGAGTAGATAATATTTTTCCTAATGCTTTTTGAATGCATTAGATAAATGGAACAGTGGATGATCATTTCTCCACAAGTTTGACTGAAATGGATGGATGAACGATCTCTCTATACACACATTTTTACACACCCATTTCTATACATGCAACAAAAAATATAGAATATGTAGTTGTTGTAATTGTCTCGTCTAGAGGATTTCAAAATTGATTTTATATTTTAGAGAAAGTTCGACGAATCAAGCTAATTCGAGCCATATTTCCACAATTCTTATACAGTAACATTTTTGAGCAATGCACACTCGCACTATCGATACATAACGCCTACTTCGGTGTCCTTTTGACATGAAATTTTGAGGGTTGGCTTTACGAAAAGTGATATTTTTAATAGTAGTGTCAAATTTTTTGTATGATGCAAGGATTTTGAGATCTAGTATAAGACACTCTGTTAGAAAGAAAAGTAGAAGGTGTCCCTTTTGAGTTGAACTTCTATGTTCGACAGCCAATGATGTCTCACTTGTAGGAGGTATCAAAAACTAAAACATTGTTTGGTAGCAATGACTATAATGCACGCGCATTGGTTCATGGATCAAGAAATTGCACGTTATGATCTTTCCTGGACTCCATTGGGAACGAAGGCTCAGGTTGAGGAAATTGTTTTGTCATCTTATTAAAAGGACTGAAAATTCGACCTCTTAAAGACTATGCAAAATGTGAACCTTTTTTGGATAAAGTTTTTCTAAACTTTTAATGTTTTTTCTTCAAGACAACCTAGTTCAAGGTACGAGATAACTCTATAAAATCTTTTTCCCTCTCTAATTTTTTTCAACTAGTAGAGCACAATATTTTCCACCAAGGGTGTGAGATATTGATATTGATTTTTATCAATATCAATGACTGGGTGCATCTCTCATTCTTGTAGAACTATAACAGAGAACACACCATTAAAACCTTGGACCACCATCGAATATGGTAGCTCTTGACCCTCTAATGTTTAAGTAAATCCGGGTAATGAGAAGGAGCAAACTAATATCTCTCCGTTTAATGTAGAGAGATGTAGAGAGACTTAAGGAAAGAGTATAGATTCAAGTGTTTGTTTATTATAAAGCAATATTCAAGTTATGTTTGATGTAGATCTATGATCAATATATATAAGAGAAAATATACATGTTAATAACTCCTAATCATAGTGATTATCTTAATATCGAAATTATCTCTTTAATTATTTTATTGTTAGATAATCAAGAGATTGTATGCCTATCGTTTATCATGTTAAATATTTATATGATATTGATGTTTATCTACTTACTCAACGTTTATTAGATTAGCTTACGAGTTATCTATTGATTATAACTTTATATATTGTGCCACATGACGTAAATTAATTTACACTTAACACTTTTTTTAATGTAAATTCAATTTAAAAAAAAAATTCTCAAATTTAATCACATTATTGGTTTATTACTATATATTTTCTTTACTAAACAAGAAATTTTAAGAATTTATATAAAATAATATTCATAAAAATTATAACAAAAAAAATCAATCAATATTAATAAAAATAGTTTAATTTATATATATATATTTAAATAATATTAAATACAGAATAATAAAATTAATTTTTTTCCAATAATAAAAATATAAAGCATTTTAATTTTAATGATAATTTTCGTAACAAATTTATTACTGTAAGTTACCTTTTATTAAAAGAAACTCTTGCCAATTATTGATGAGTGTGGCATTTGGAAACCCAACAGCATTCCAAGGGGATAGGGAGCGCTCAGTTTGGCGCTTTCTTCGCCCCATTGTTCAAAACAACATATCAAAACTGTCCTCCGTTTCTCTCTCTGAAATAATAGCCCTTTCTTTCTCTCTATCCGTACCCCTGTTAATTTTGGCTTCAAGGTCAAAGATTGTGGTGGTCTTAACTTTCATTTTTCTCCGGGGACCTACATCAGAATCTAGGGGATCCACCGAATTTCTGGTGTCCCACTCAGATTCTGACGGATCCCAATTCAGATTTGACCCATCCCATATTAACAATTCATTGCTTTTCATGATGAAGTCTGAAACAATAAGGAAGGGTCTACAAGGAGTGATTGATACAATGCGAGGATAAAATGTAAGTCTTGGTTTCGACTCAGTTTTTTATTCAGATTCATGGGGATTTGTTTCAGTGTTGAGGAACAACTCTCAAAGCTTACCAAGAAAAACTCAGGTATAATTACTTTAATATTTGCACTGGGATTGATTCATTTCTTATTTGAATTTACTTGTTAGTTTTAGATGCAAGTAACCGACATTTTTGTCCTAAGACAAGTTTAAGTTATTTGGTTTATATTGATTGTATGACCCATTCTCATTATTCCGCATCTGATGAGGTCGAAGGAGGAGATATTGGTTACATTCAACTTTTCGAGTGCACAAACAATTGGCATTTAGATAAGATCTTGCAAAACATTAATTTGTACTTATATTTTCACTCTTATTATTTAGATTTTAACACACGTGTTATTATTATTTAAGAAATTAAATAAATTCTAGTTTTTAAAATAATTATAACATATAAAAGTTATGAATACAACAATGTACAAAATTATGTGATGTTAACCTTTCTTTTGTCATTTACTGAAGTTTTTTTTTCAATAGCATTTTTGAAGCTTGTGAATTGAATTAAAACGTGAATTCTGTCACTTTCTTTTTTCTCATTCCTCCGTATTTTTTTAATCGTTTTTAACAGGGCTTTGTTGCTGTGATATTCTTTCTTTCTTTTTTATTCTTTTATTTGCCTTTTTTACTCCCATAAAAAAACAAAAAGAGTAATTAAGAGTTTACTTTGTAATGGTGAAGTGAAAATCTGAACTTTTAAAAGAGAAGAAAATGTGGGATGTTTTTATTTCTTCTATTTTATGATTTTACATGTGTCTTTTATATAGGAAAGATTACAAGCATAAAATCACTAAATTAAAAAAATAAATCAAAGACTTAACTAATTTTCTATTTTAGAGCATTGATTAATATTCCATTTACAGCTAACGAATCCCCTATTTTTACTGCCAGACATTTCCTGGTTTGAAGATATCCTCTATGACCAACTTGCCAATTAATCTGTCAAATTGTTTTATAGGAAGTCCTTTCATAAGCACATCTCAACTTGCTCCGTGGTAGGAGTGTACGACATATATATCAATCCATTTTGTAGCTTCTCTTTGATAAAGTGTTTGTCTATCTACATGTGCTTTGTTCTATTGTGCTTTGTTCTATCATAAGCACATCTTCAACTCTTCCAATAGTTTCTCAATCCATAACATTTCACAAATACTATGAGCCACTGATCTAAACTTAGCCTCTGCGTTGCTTCTTGCTACCTCTTTATGCATTTTATTTCGCCAAGTCATAAGGTTATCTCCTACAAACTTGCAGTATTTATTTAGAAGTTGATTGTATATCAATAACACTTCTAGTCCAATTTGCATCAGTATATGCTTCTATTTATAAATGTCCATGGTTTTTGAACAATAGACCTTATTCGGGATTCTGAAAGTATCTAAGAATTTTATAGACTATATCAAAGTGTTCTTGTCCGGTGAATGCATGACCTGGCTAACCATGTTAACTATATATGTTATATCTAGACGTGCACGTGACAAGTAAATCAATCTTCCAATAAGTTGCTGATATTACTCTATATTCATAACTTCTACAATATTAGACAGATGTAGCTTAATATTGGGATAAATAGGTATCTCGATTGGTTTACATTCTAGCATACATGTCTTATCAAGTAAATCAAGAACATACTTACGTTGATTCAAAAATATACTTCTTTTGGATCTAGCAAACTCCATTCCAATAAAGTATTTTAATGCACCCAAATCCTTGCTGTCAAAGTTAATTGCAAGTCTATTTTTCAACCTCTCAAATCGTCCATTATCATTTCATGTCAAAATTATGTCATACACATAAACAATTAAAATTACAACCTTGTCTTCACTATTGTGTTTGTAAAACATAGTATGGCCAGTTTAACTTTGACAATAGTCACAACTCTTCAAATCTCTTTCAAATCTCTCAAATCAAGTTCTAAGGGATTGTTTAAGATCGTGTAAGGACTTTTGTAGTCTACAAACTTTGTTTGGTCTCAAGTTTCCCTCAAACCCAAGTGATAGACTTATAAAAACTTCCTTCTCAAGGTCTCCATTTAAAAAGCATTTTTTACATCTAGTTAGTGTAATGACGAGTTGAAATTTACAACTAAAGATAAATATTCTGATTGAGTTTATTTTGCTATATGAGCAAAAAAGTTTCCCGATAATCAATCCCATGGGTTTCGGTGAACCCTTTTACTACTAGTCTTACTTTGTATCTTTTTATAATACTATCAATTTTAAATTTCACAGTAAAAACTCACTTGCAACCTATTGTTTTTTTCCTTCAAGTAAATCAACTATCTCACAAGCACCACTTCTTCTAAGAGCATTCATCTCCTCTATCACTCCTAATATCCAATTCGAATCAGCTAGATCTTCCTTAATGTTTCTTGGGATTAACACATGTGAGATTTTAAAGGTAGAAGCCATATGAGTATGAGAGAGTTTTTTATAAGAATTAGAGTTGGTAATGGGATATTTGAGATTTCTGGTGCGAGTTTGAGTTCTTTTCCTAACAACTATATGAATATCAAGATCTGATGGTGCTTGGCTAGGAGAAGCAACATAAAGTGAAGATGAGTTAGGAACAACTCTATCTATGATACCTAGAGGTCCGATCCTAAAGATCAAGATTGATTGGTTCCAAGATGACTTGGTTGATTTTGACTCTTTTGATGAGGTCTTTCTAGAGTTTAAACTAGAGGCTCACTCTTGGATTCTTTAATGAGGTTGTAGTTATTCTCTTTTGTTTCAGATACAACAATGTTCAACATTATATGACTAGGATTTCATCATTGTTTCCATTGGTTTTAACACATTGTTCTTGATTATGATTTCCAAGAATACCAATAGGATGAGAAGGATGAGGTGAAGTAGTTAAAATTATATTTGGCAAAGGAATAGACGATAAATCCCAAAAAATTGCTCCCATCACCTCATTCTCTCCTTGAAGTGAGGTTTTGGAGAAATAGGGTATATCTTTAAAGAAGAAGACATTTATATTAACATAAAAAAAATTGTTTGAGGATTATAGCACTTATAGCCGTTTTTATTAGGAGTATACCCTATGAAAATACATTTTTTAGCTCGAGAGTCAAGTATTGATCGAGTATTATTGGATACATGAACAAAAGTTAAAACCTTTAGATGTAAATTCAAATACATTCACGATAAGGGATTTTTTTTTTAACATTGTAATAGTGTGATATATTTTCATACTCGTGTAGGCATTCTATTAATCAAATAAGAGGTTGTTAAAATAGCTTCTCCCTAAAGATGTTTTGGAACATTCATTGAAAACATTATAACACGAGCTACTTCAAGTAAATGTTTATTTTTTCATTCAACAATCTCATTTTATTGGGATATATCCACACAAGTACATTGATGATGTACATCTTTTTTACTTCAAAAAACTTCTCAAACGTTCATTAAAATACTCGTTGTTATTATCAGTTTGTAAAATGTTAATTTTTGTTTGGAATTGAGTTTCAACCAAGTTGTAACAAACAATCTCATTTTATTGGGATATATCCACACAAACCTGTGTGATCTTTTATGAAAGTAACAAACCATTTCTTTCCTAGAGATAATAGTGACCGTTGATAGTCCCCAAACATCACTATATATTACATAAAATGGTTTTGAAGAAGTATAATGTTTTGGCAAATAAATACTATGAAAATTTTTAGATAAACAACTTTCACGATAAAGTAATGAACAATCTAAACCTTTAAATAAAATAGGGAACAAATGTTTAAGATATTGAAAGCAAAGGTGTCGTAGTCTTAATTGTCATAGCATTATTTGTTCATAAACAGAATTAAAACTAACACTACTAAAACCTTGAGCCTTTTTTATTATTGGAAAAGTTGCTATCAAAATAGTAAAGTTCATCTGTCAATCTTCTTCTCTTAGCTCCAGTCTTGAAATTCACTGTAACAATAAAAAAAATTACACAAAAATTAGATTCTCCAGTCTTGAAATTCGCTGTAACAATAAAAAAAATTACACAAAAATTAGATTCTTCAGTCTTGAAATTCGCTGTAACAATAAAAAAAATTACACAAAAATTAGATTCTCCAATCTTGAAATTCGCTGTAACAATAAAAAAAATTACACAAAAATTAGATTCTTCAGTTAGTTTAATCACAGACAAAAGATTACAAACTAGTTTAGGGACATGGAAAACATATTTGAGATATAAACTCGCGGATAATTTAATCAAACCTTTTCCTACAATGGGTCAGAAACTACCATATGCAGTTCTAATCTTTTTTAAGGCCAGAACATGGTAAATAAGTAGTAAAAATGTAAGAAAGACTAGTCATATGATTAGAAGCTCCAGAATCGATGATCCATGGAGCTGAAAGAACTTGTCTCATCTTCATTGGTAGTTGGAACCACACGGTTGTACGTGTAACCATTGTTGTATCTATCACCAGGCTTGCTGATCTTCCAGCACATCTCTCGAGTATGGCATGGTTTGTTGCAATGGTCGCACCAGACCCATGGCTTCTATTCATGTTTTCGCTGAAAATTGGCTGCTTTATTAGCAGTAGCCTGAGCAACAACAAGGGCATAACTCTCAATAGTCCCGCTAGTAGTTTTATTCCATAATATTACATGTCTACGATTCTCTTCTCTTCAAACTTCAGCAAACACCTCACCAATTGGAGGAAGTGTGGTTCTGCCAATGATCCGTCCCCTTTCTTCATCAAATTCCACATTGAGCCCAGCAAGGAATTTGTAAATACAATGAGCCTCCATGGTCCAATAGTTGTGCTTGGCTTTCTCAATGGATTTCCGTTCATAATCGTTTAACATATCCAAGTCCTGCCAAAGACGCTTTAATAAATTGAAATAATTGGTGACATAATCTTTCCCTTGTTGAATCTCACTAAGTTTCAGAGTTAATTCGTGGACCTGTGAATGATTTCTTAAATCAGAATACATCTGATTAACATTGTCCCATAGTTTTTTAGTCGTGGAATAGCACATATAAATAAAACCAATATCCTCGTCCATGGAGTTTACAATCCAAGTCGTCACCATTAAATTTTCTGCATCCTAGGTTGCATAAGTTGGGTCCTCCAATACTGGTACTTTCTTGTCTCTTGTTAGGTACCCGATCTTTCCCCGCCCTCTGCTGTACATCTGAACGAACTGGGACCATCGTAAAAAATTGTCACCATTAAGGCGAATAGTGGTGATTTGAACAGAGTGAGTATCAGTATTGTGGGCTTGGGTTGTAAGGTTGGTTGGCTTGGCTTGGCTGTAAGGGATGTGTTGATTCGGAAGAGACATCAGATATGACTGAAAATGGTGGATTGGAGAAAAAGGAATTAAGAAAGAGAAAGAGATTATTTCGCTGCTTCAAACAAAAACGAAATTAAGAAAGATTACATTCGCTGTTTAATTTGAAGAGAAAAGTAATCAAGTTGCCTTTTGTTTTCCAAAGATTAAGAAAAACTCCTTTCTTTCCTTTTTTTTTTAGGGTAGCTCTGATACCATCTACTGAACTTTTAAAAGAGAGAAGAAAATATGGGATGCTTTTTTAAATATTGCTTATACTTTATGGTTTTACGTGTGTCACTACAAGCATAAAATCAGTAAATTAAAAAACCAAATCAAAGACTTAACTAATTTCTTATTTTATAGCATTGACTAATATTTTATTTATAGTTAATAAATCCCATAATTTTACTACCAAAATCTTTTCCTTTTCAACAGATGAGCATGGGATGGGCATGGCCTGTCCTTTAATAAAATATCAACTAGACATTTACGTGTTTTGAACTTGTTTAATTTTTTAACATTTGATCTGGACCTAAGGTAAGTATACTAGATTATCTGTAGGAAATTAAAGCTTTCTGAAATCTGAGTAAATTTGGAATGAACTTTGTAGTCCTAGAAAAATAAAATTATACTGTTCAGTAAATTCTTTTTTTTTTTTTGTCTTGTTATTTAAACTGTTAAAAAATTGCGCTTTCATGCCTGAATTCAGTAAGTGATAAAATACATCCCAAAATTAAGACTGCTAGACTGCTAAGTAGTCATTCTTAAGCAAGAATGTGATCAAATGTAACTCGATCACATTTTGACGGAATATATGATCTTTGTGACTTGCAAACACAAATATCATAATTGAATATGATGAAATTTAGTTTCATTCAATTATGCATTATTTTAGGATAAATAATGAAGGCTACTTCTTCTGAAGAGTCCTTTTTGGCCAAAAAAAATTGAATGAAAAATGAAAAACTGTTCTAAAGTAGAGAGAAAGCAGTAATTAACATTAGTTGTCTTTTCGCTTAACAATGTTTGTTTCATTTTTTGGAAAAACAAACCTACATGAAATAGGGCATGGATATGATGCATCACCCAAACCAGATAAAAGTGCAAACAGCACTCCTTTGGCTCCTAGGGACATTAAGGATCTTCGCCAAGATCCTGGAAACATAAATGTTCACATTTTTACTTATGAGGAGATGAGGTTGTCTACGAACTGTTTCCGTCCGGACTTAATCCTTGGTGAGGGTGGGTTTGGAGTTGTATACAAAGGAGTGATTGATCATAATGTAAGACCAGGTTTCAAGAGAACTAAAGTTGCCATTAAAGAACTTAATCGAGAAGGACTCCAAGGTGACAGAGAGTGGCTGGTACATTACTCATCTTGCCAGTTATGCTTTATTGTTTTTATATGTATTAAATTTTTACATGGATAGGTTGGCTTTCTTTATTTCATTTTCTGCCCAAAAAGCACAGAAGAATTTGCTGTTAAAGCAAAGTACGAAGTTCCACTAAGGAATATTAAAGGTGTATGCATCCTTGTATAGGCTTGATTGGCTACTTAATAGATGGATTGAAAACCTAATAAATTTGTTAAGATAGTATCTTGCCTCTACTGCCATTTTCTTTGCAACTTAGGATCAAGTCCTGACTGCATCGCTTTTTTGCTGTCTGTCTTATTAGTAAGCTTCAAAATACGGAGAGGGTACGTCAAAGAGAACAATGAGCTCTCAACAGGATGCACACAAAGATGATAAAGTAGTGTTGTACATAAGAGATTACTGCCCAACAAGTCAATTTGCTGAATTTATTTTTTCTGTTTATGGTGCATGAATCAATTTTATTTTCTTCCTTCTTGGCAGGCAGAAGTTAACTATTTAGGGCAGCTTAGTCATGATAATCTCGTAAAGCTTATTGGCTACTGCTGCGAGGATGACCACAGACTCTTAGTCTATGAATACATGGCAAGGGGCAACTTAGAAAAGCATCTCTTCCGCAGTAAGTTTCTTATAATTTGAAAATCTATTTGCTAATTAGTAATGGCAATGTCAAATTAAATTGTATTTGCTCTCTTTTTATTAGGTAAAGTGTATCATTAGTCTTTAAACTTTAAAAAAATTTACACATAGTTCCACAAATTTTTAAATACAAATTTTTAAATTATATGATTTAGTCCCCAAACTTTTAGAACTTCGTACTTAGATACTAAATTTTTGATTCACAAATATTTATTTTAGTAACCAAGCTAAAAACTATGTATGAAATTTTAAAATTTTGGTGACTACATTGTAGGATTTAAAAATTTGGGGACTAAATTTAATTAAGTTTGGGGATAAATTGTACACTTTAGCCTATGTTTTAAGTTAAGCTTTTAGGGGATGTATAAACTCTGTTTTAATTACATTTGCTATGTTCTAACAGAGACTTGGACCAAAACAACTTACATGCTTGTGAATTATTTAATTACATATTTTTGTTATTATCAGCTTTCATTGTCGTAGATGAATATAAAGTGCCACTCCTTTTGGACCAAAGCAAATGTTATTGATCTGTTCTGATTTTATCCCCTTGATTGAGTTCTTTAGCTGGTGATTTTTTCACATATTTTTGTTGTTAAATCTTAAATCAAATAGTGGGAAAAGTGAATAATCTGATTCACCAGTTTTACGTATTTTACATCCAATGCTAACCATTACGGACATATCTTCTTTCCACTCTTTAATCAAAACTTATGCTTGCATTTCCCCCCTTTTCTTCCTGTTTTTTACCTTTCCAATTTGATGTTTGTACCTATATGTGACCTTTCAAGGCAGCTTGTGTTAATAAAATGTGCCTTTTTTAAACAAACATTATCAAAAAGAAAAGATGTTGATGTACCTTCTTGAATTCTACAAAATCTACTTGAGAAGCCAATGATTTCTTTACGATATATATATTAGTATGGAATAAATGAAATTCTTTCCACTTAGCAAAATTTGTGTGGCTCTAAGGTATTCATTTAGAAGCATGATGCTATATTTGAAATGTAACTCTTGTTATTCTCTATTATGTAGAAATATTCTCACAAGACGTTGCAAATATGAAAAATGCACTGAGTATTGATCAATGAAAAGACAATTATCTTGAACTGCAAATTGATCCATGAACAGTTAGTATGTACTTCAATGCCTTGTTTTTGAACATGTAGCAGCCTCTTTAAAAGTATTTCAGGTGTTCTGCTGCCACAATAACTCTGTTGGATCTGCAAGATGTAGATTTTTTGCCACCTTGAAAATTTAGTTGTCCTCAGTGTGTGGAAACAAAACTGCCGCCATCTTGAAGATGACATGCTAGTTAATTTGTTTCTTAATTTATAATTGTTTGGACTTTGGATTTCAGGAGTGGGCTGCACACTAACATGGTCTAAAAGATTGAAGATTGCTTTAGATGCCGCAAAAGGGCTTGCTTTTCTTCATGGTGCAAAAAGATCCATCATATATCGCGACTTCAAGGCATCGAACATATTATTGGATGAGGTCAGTTATATCTTGTACATTGCTCCAAGAATCTAACTATTTCTTTACCAGTTAGTTGCTTTTGGGATTTCAGGAAACAAATAAGTTTTACGCGAAATTCAGTTTTTGGAATATTGAGCATGATGTTTTTAGGTAGGACCGAAGAGAGCCAAGAGAGCATATTCCTTGTGAGATAGAACTCATAGAAGTGTAGGAAAACATTAAATCAGAAGTGCATACTATGCAAATGAACAAAATTGCATGTTGATTTATCCCAAGGGTTTTGTCCAAAATGGTCATATCCCATATAATACTTTTAAAAAAAGACTATTTGTGTTATAGTTTAAAAAGATACAAAATTTAACTTGTAAATTGAGAATTAATTTTTTAACAGGTTTTTTAGTTTTTAATATTTTTAAATTTATTTAACAATTTGAATAATATAGTTTCATATCTATATAAATTGATAAAATAATATAAATTAATAAATACATAAAAAATAGATTATAACAATATTAAGTATATAGTATGCATAACAATGAATATTAATATATTTATACATGGTATAATAAAAAATAATTAAATTACATAAAAGATAAAAACTATAACTTTTTTAATAAATTATAACTTATATAAGTATTTTGCAAAATTTTATAACATTATTTTGGAAATATTTCGCTTTTAATGAAGAAATAGATAGAAAATTAGAGAAAATAAATGAAAGAAATGTAGAGAAAGAGAAGAAGAAGAAAATGTGAAAAGAGAAGAGAAAAAAAGGGTTTGTGAGAGTGGAGAAGGAGAGAGAAGAAGAAAATGAAAAAAAGAGAAAAAAAAGAAAGGTGGGAGCGTGAAGAAGGAGAGAGAAAAAAAAAGTTTTTGATATTACTGGATATCGGCCTGATGAGTTAGTTTTTGATTTTTTTAAAATTAAATTACAAATGTGACTCTTTTTAAACCTTTACCCTATCGAAAGTTAATGAACAACATGCAGAACTTCAATGCAAAGCTTTCAGACTTTGGCCTTGCAAAGGACGGACCTATGGGGGACCAAACCCATGTTTCAACACGGGTGATGGGTACATATGGTTATACTGCTCCCGAGTATGTTATGACAGGTGAGTTATTTGATGATTTCACCAAGGGAATATTAGTGGTGATTTTTGAAGTACTTGTCACCGCCAGGTCAAAATTAATTATAAAGGAAATATGTTCTTTTATATGGAAGTACAGTGTTTTTTTTTAAATTTAAGATTGATGTTAATCGTATTGAAGGTTCATGCCTTCTTCCTAACTGTCAATGGACAATCGTACTATTGATGTCAAGAACTAAGTTAATCGATTGATTCTTACAGGACATCTAACTGCTAGGAGTGATGTGTATGGATTTGGAGTTGTGCTGCTTGAGATGCTTGTTGGAAGAAGAGCAATGGACAAGAGCAAGTCTAGCAGAGAGCACAACCTTGTTGAGTGGGCTCGTCCGCTTCTGAACCAGAATAAGAAGATTCTTAGGATTTTAGACACGAGATTGGAAGGGCAGTTCTCAGTTAAAACTGCAATGAAAGTAGCCCATTTGGCATACCGATGTCTAGGCCAAAACCCAAAAGGGAGGCCCCTCATGAGTCAAGTGGTTGAAATCCTTTGGACACTTAAAGTAGAGGAAGATCAAGAAGATGCAATGCTTCAAAGTGGAGGACAAGGTATTCTTCCTTATGAGGCTCCCAAGAACAATCCAGCACTTTCTGTTGAGAATGCAAACTTGACCGGGAGTAATGGTGGAAGGGGAATGGAAGAGGGCCAAAGGAGCATCCAAAAAAAGGGAAGGAGCAAGAGTAAATCTCCCACTGACTTAGATCTTTGTATAGAGTCTCCAGAATTTGTGTCCGATGAGAAATCAGCTTCTTCAAGAAGTTGATTTTGTACCACATGTAGATAGATAATGTAATTGTACCAGTTTTTCAGCTGGTCTATCCATATGGTGTTTTTGAGATAAATTTCTTGTTGGCTTGGTAAAGCTTGAGATTTTTCAAGCCTGGGATATTAGTACCCTCTTTTTATCCACTTGTTCCATTAGGCCTTGTGAACTTTCATGGAGTAAGGGAGGGATTTCACTTCAACACGGTGGCTAGAGACGGAAAACAGAACACCGGGTTTCTTGAGGTAGTGTGGTGCAAAACTCTCGGCATTGTGCTAATTACGTAGTAACACTTCCCAAACAACAAAAAAATTACGTAGTAACACTTAAAAAGTGCAAAAATCAAACTATATATTTATTTTTTTTGCCATGGAAAAAAAACGAACAGTTATATCAGCAACATTTTGCTTATATATTTTTATGAATAAAACATCCAAACTATTTAACATTGTAGGACTATATTTGGACTCAGGGGCAAGCCGACTTGGAACTTTTGTTTGCTGAAGAAATAAGGGTTACTATATTCTCTAACATTTTGATAGTCAATTAAACACGACTAAGTAATTTCAACTTTCAAGTTTTAAACAATTACTAGTGGTCTAGTATGCATCAGAAAGCGCGAGGATGCTTGACAAGCGGTAAATTCAGTTATGATAAGTTGCACCCAATTTATGATTTTCATCAATCACATTACAATTTTTGGTCAATGACTACTCTAAGATACTTGTAAACGAAATTTAACTCAATGATACGAAGTTCATTAAAAATAAAAAGTACAAGATTCAAATTCTAATTAAAAAAATCTAATATACTTCTGTAATAGTTTTGTGACCTAATTACATTCTAAAGTTGTAAAATGTACCTCCTACATAAAAAAGAACATGGATAAAATTAAGAAGAAAAAAATAATCATCAGTTATATTTTATTACTACTTATAATTTTTTTTATTTTGAACAATTTTATCTTTAAATATTTATATTTTGAATAATTTTATCTGATTGTCTAATAATAAATTACATTAATTTTTGAGACAGATTTCTATTATATTATATAATTAGTTTTTTCTTTGAATTATATGTTTCTTATTTTTTTACTTTATCGTAATTTACTTTAATTTTAACATTATCATTGCTTTTTAATTTTATAACAAATAAATCATCATAAATCATTGTTTTTTTTACTTTATGTTTATATGATCTTAGTATGCATACCATATCATGTTCTCATTCGATAAGTTTGATTCACAATTTTATATTTGGCTGCAATTATAATATTAAAATTATATGTAATTATTCTCTAAATGAAAAAAAAAACTCCTAATAAACGTTTGTAAAGAATTATAAAGATTGAAATTTAATTGTCTTTATACATTATTTAGTAAAAATTATTTGGCCTCTTATCTTACAAGTTTTAGCTTTTATTCAAGTAAAAAAGAAAATCAATGAAACCCTTCCAGTAATGAATGTTGGTAAAGAAATATAAAATATTTAGATAATGATTAAAATTTTATTATTTTTACAAAGTATTTGATAAATATTCAGTAAAACCCTGCCAATATCCGTTTCAATTAACTTTGAGCAGTTTTGTAAAGTAAAAGAAAAAGAGATTAAGTTTTACAACTATTATAGTTCCACTAATTATATAATAGCATTGAAAAATCTTATAACATAAAATTTTTTATTTAAGTTTTAGATATATTAATTATAAAAAAAATAAAATATATATTTTTATTAAAAAAAGATTAAAAATAAAAATTTATGAATAAAATAATTTATATTATGCAATTTAATCTTTTTAAAATTGATTATATTTTTAATTGAAAAATATATCAAAAATATTAGACTAAAAGTTGGTTTGACACGAAATGCAGACATAAATTTAGTTCTACCACAAAATGCCGGCATTTTAAGTTTTTTTTTTTTTTTACAACTAGCCATAAAACTAGCATGTTAGAAAAATATTTAACTAATAAATTTACCCGTGGGAGGGAATGGAAAGGAATCCGAATTGATTCTTTACATTTTGTGTGTTTGATTGGACGAAATGAAATCAGATTATTAAAAAAAAAAGAATCACAATTCCTTCTCCCCCTTGTTAATCATAATTCTATTCCCATCTAAACTTTTTTTCTTTCTAATTTTACCTTCACTTAAAATATAACCTTAAACTCAAATCCCAAATTCTCAAACCCAAAATTTCAAAACCCTAAACCCTAAATGCAAATCCTAAAACCCAAATCCCTAAACCCTAAACCCCAAATCCCTAAACTCTAAACCCTAAACCTTAAAACATAAATCCCAAAACCCAAAAACATAAATCCTAAAACCCTAAACCCTAAACCCTAAACCCCAAATCCCTAAACCCTAAACCCTAAAACCCGAAGCCCCAAATCCCTAAACCCTAAACCTTAAACCCTAAAACCCCAAATCCCTAAACCCTAAACCCTAAACCTTAAAACATAAATCCCAAAATCCAAAACCCTAAAACATAAATCCCAAAACCCTAAACCCCAAATTCCAAATCCATAAACCCTAAACCCTAAAACCCTAAACCCCAAATCCCCAAATCTATAAACCCTAAACCCTAAACCTGAAAACATAAATCCCAAAACCCTAAAACATAAATCCCAAAACCCAAAACCCCAAATCCAAAATTCTAAAACCCTAAACCATTTTTAGAAAAATAATAATTTTAACCCTAAACCTTAATCTATAAATATAACCTCAAAACCCTAAACCCTATTTAAAAATAATAATTTTAATAATATATTGTTTTTTAATTAAGTAATAATTATTTAGAAAAATAATGATTTTAATAATGTATTTTGTCTGACGAAAAAATAGTAATTAAATAATATTATTTGAACTTTACAGCATGTAGAGGTATTAAGGTCATTTACAGTTTTTTTCATTCCATTCCAGTAGCAAACCAAACACTATAATCCTGATTCCGAGCTTGATTCCAGTGGTCAAACCAAACAAAATTGTTTCATTTCGATTCCATTCCATTCCATTCTAATTTCGATTCCATTCCATTCCATTCTGATTTCGATTCCATTCCATTCCATTCTGATTTCGATTCCATTCCACAAACCAAACGTCACCTGATAATGTAATATTATCTTATTTTATTGAAATATTATCTCATCTCATTTAGATTATCAAACATAACTTCAAACATATATTATATAATTTTTTTAAATTTACATGATAAATTATTATTTATCATTTTTTTTATTTTTTTATTTATTTTTTTCATTTAAACTCATTAAAAACAAATAAGACATCTTTATTAATATCATTTCATTATAATTTTATCTCATTAAAAATTAAGTAAAATAAGATAAAATAAATTTTAAAAATTAATATACTATTTTATCAATTTCTGTTAACATACTATCTTAATTTACACAATTATTTATTCCTTATTTCCCTGGGCTTCCAACTGGGCATTTATTTCTAAATTTCTCTAATGAGATAGGATGGAACCAAATTACCAATCCGTGAGTTCCTCTTTTACCCAGCAAGTCAATCGACTGCCAATCGTGTTTGCTATAGATTCAATACCTACATATACTTTATATTATTTTTAAAATTAAGAATCTTATTTTTCCAAGCTTGAGAATCAAATAGAGCAAGTCCTGATGCCCCCAGGCAGTATACATTACGATATACAAATACTGGAGAGCTCACAAGTTTGCTAGGAATCAGGGTACAGTACATTTAATTTTCAAAGAACAGATGCCAGTTTATCATATATTTATTAATATTTAATGGAAATTCCAACCTCAGAGACTAATATTATCCCATCATAGCACAAATGTTAAGTTGAACTCGTTCTTAGACGGATATTAAGTTAATCCTTGGCCCTTTTATGTCACAAAAACTTCTTTAAATGAAAAAAATCAAAGAAAATAGCAAGAGAAAGAGCAGAGCAACTTTTCAGATTTATTATCTTTGGACAATACAGCTATCTTATAAACGTCAGCTAAATCAATCTTTCACTATTGGCCCCTAATTTAAATATCACAAATTAATGTCTTTTTACTTTTTTCTACTGGTCAGAATTGATGGGGATGCCTGGATAAATGGTTTTTTTCTTGATATATATGAAAAGATGCAAAATGACCAAATAAAAGGCCCTCCAATCAATGAGAAGTTAAAAGGTAGCATGAGAGTGCTTCCTTACTGGGACTCGTCCATTGGATCATTTGGATTACAAGATTGGGAACTTACGTCCTTGTTCTCTTGTGTTGCTTCCCCAGAATCTGTCATATTCGAAACAGAATCCTCCAGAGCCTCGAGAAAAGACAACACGGTGAATTTGTCTGCAAAATATCAGGAAAGCCAAATTAAAACACATATTTTGAAGGAAAATGCTTTCTATCACAGTAAAGCAGTTATTGAGACAGGTTATAATCTAATTTGATAAGAGCTTACTGATGAAAACCTGATGTGGTCGAAAAGAATCGGTATAACCTAGAAGCACAATTTCTACAGAGGATATCATATTTATTAAAAAAGAGACCGCATAAGCCGTGGCATGAGAAACACAGACACTCATTGACATAGTCCAAACTGCTTCATATCACCATTATTTCTAATATTATGATTTGCGTTTCATATTATTATCAACACAGATCCCTTGCAAAGTTGGCATTTGTTTTTCACATCCCTAATGAATCTGATCTTCCATCCCTGACTTTTTTCTTTGGGTCAGATAAAGGTATTTCCAAGTTAAATTGGAAACATCAGCTAATTTAGTTTAAAGCAGATAAACTGCCTAAATGAAAGATCACAGAATATATTTCACGCTTACAGAAATACAGGCTTATTCAAGCAAAATAGACCACTTACATTTACTGGGGTCAATTTCAAACTGAGACAAATCTATTTGTCCCGTTCGTAGTACCTGCAAGACATGCAGAGGTAAAATGAAATTAAATTGCAAATTGCAAAGTGAAAAGATTCAAGATTTGCGGCCATATTCTTACATAGGTAAATGAATCTACTTGTTGGCGAAGTTGTGGACTTTGCAGTAACTCGAATATGTCTTCTGGAGACCAATGACCCTGCTACCACAAAAAATAAAATATATATATATAATAACTGTAACACAGAACACCGATGTAACCACTAAAACTTAAATACAAGAATGCAAACCTCAGGTAAGTAGCATGTCAAACGCTGCTCCAATGACAATGTCTCGATCAACGGCAGTATTAAATCAGGCCTGAACAGATCCCCTAATCCAAAGCCTACCCCAAGAAAAGAAGCGTCAGTAAAATAAAGGCTACGATAAATTAGGATACATATATCATGAACATCCCAAGGTAAAATATAGTAGTCGTAATAGTCATGGATTTGGATTTGACAACAGCATTGTTACTTTTTTTTATTTATTTATTTACATTTTATGGGGTCCCTTCCCAGGTCCCAATCAAGAGTTTTCTCACAGTAAGTTGTGATAAATATACTTCACCTAAGATAATAGGTCCACTAGAAAACCTCCATATAAAAGAATAAATAAAATAGGAAATGAAGATACAATAAAACTAGTCTTCAATGTCTACTGCAAACTAGCCCATGCTTTTTAAATCATCATATCTTATTTCTGTCTAGATCAGCTAAGTGGTAAAAGGGCAGAAATGGGAGTCCAACATCCAATCATCTCTTATTTATTTCTGTCTAAATTGTGTTTTCATCTAAAATATTTACTAATTTAGCTTGAGAGTGAAGGTTTACTGCCATATGATTTTCCCACAAGTCAAAGATAGTGCATCAAACAAACTTAGCCAAAGTTAAGATAAGCTTCCTTTATTTTTTCAGAATATATAGCAGTTCAGCATGATGGATAACTTAGGTATTGATGAAGATTGAATGATGAATCTTCCTAAACGAGAGCGACACACTGTTCAACATGGTGTACAAAAAGCTAGCATATAAAGCACCTGTCTTAATTGATCAATTCGCAAATTTGTCATAGCACATCCAATAGACAGCAAGAAGACAAACAAAAAAAGCAAATCATATTATCACCTTCATCTGGATCCTCAGCAACACCTGCAACGAGGGTTGCACCAGAGCATGTGTCAGCCTCAAAGCAATTCAATATACACCATTTATATGCATTATTTATCTTATCGACATATAGCATTCATTAAGGAGAAAACACAACACCTGAAGGCTCGATATTAATCAAGATTCTTTGCAGATCCTCCAATTTTACTGGCCCAGATGAAGAGGCTACTTCACTTATTACTTCAGCACTTAAGTTTGAGCCAATCAAGTTTCCAGCTCTGTAAGGGATAAATAAAAATTGTATCAAAGTTCAGTCTAACAAATGAGATTGGCAAATACATATTAACATGGCCGTTGAAGGCCGTGTTCTCCAATAACAGTTTTTCCTTTTAATATTTTATTTTAAGTTTTCAATAGAAACTAGAAAAGTTGGAAGCATTTTACACTACCTGACACGTGCTTCAATATATGCAGTGCTATATAGTAGGACTCAATGTGATTAAACTTTGAAAGATCACCATCAATGCTGGGTTAAATAGGAAGCCTCAATGTCCATTGTTATAAAAGGCTATTTTGAGGCTCGTCATAGTTGAGGCTTAAAAAAAAGAATTCCAAGGCTTACACCTTATGTGATAAATTAAAGCTTACACCTTTTTGGTTTACGACTTATGCCTCGAGATGATTGAGATTTTAGCCTCAAATGGTTAATTTTTTAAATACGCTCATGGGTGACCCATAAAATCCTGACCCTCACAAAATTAAAAAAAGGTAAAAAGTCATATATAAGAAAAATAAAAAATAAGAATGTCATAATTTCATGAACTGACATAATTAGGATTGCTTCTATCGCATTTTTTTCCCTTTGCCTTTAACAACTACAAATTTTGTCAGTCATTACGTTGCAACATTACAAGACACATCACCCCTCTATTTGACTATTAATATTTGTATTTTTTTTCTACTCCAAATTAGTATTTGAACAATAGAGCCACAACTTATATGATTTACTTTACATATTTTATGGTTATTTTCATAATTAATTGCTCATATTAATATTTTTAATATTATTTGAAGTTGAAGTTTGAGTTACTTTCCATGATCTTTATTGCTTATTGGAATAAAAATTATTTTTATTAATATTTTAAAGGTTTTTTAAGTTCAAAGTTTTTGTCTCGGATCGCCTCGAGACTTAAGCCTTACCTCACTTAAGGAAAAAGCCTCGGTACTTAAAATAACCATTTATAACAGTAGGAATGTATCAAGATCCATCTACTCTAGTTCCAATAGTTAGAATTCCAAAGAACAAGTGTTTTTAATGGTGCAATAACAACAACAGCACAGTAACCCTTATTAAGATTGCACTCATGCTCAAAATCATTGTGATTCGGAAGTTATGGTTAAAAATCTTAAAATATAAAGTTTTATAAGTTAGAGAAAAAAATGAAGAACAATCCATTAATAAATATGGAAGTAACACCACTATTACATCATACCTAGATGAAATCTCATCTTCATTCATGTCCTCTGAAACTTGCAGTGGATCTGAAGCATCAGGCTCTTCATCACCAGGGAACTCTGGAAAATAGTGAGACAAACACAATATTAAAAACCCAACTCTAGGAGATTATTTCTTTTTGCTATTTTTTTTAAAGAATTTAAATTTATTACGGTAAAAAGTTAATTTGATTATATATACCATAAACAGTAACGAGAAACATAGGGTTCAGGTGTCATGGTTTAATGATATCAGAAATTTAATAAATGCAGGTGAACTGACATTACTTCTGTTCTTATTCACATATTAACAAACGACATATTAGAAATACTGTTACTCCAACATTGCATAGGATATGCAGATGTTCGCAAAAGATAAGAAAACTGGAAACGAATACTACAGCTTTAGACATTGAAAGAATGAAAACCTACTACATATATTGTTATTTGTTAAACAAAAAATACTATAATCTAAACTAGCAAAAGGATTTTGCTTACTTAATGGTCGATTTATGTGGTAGTTTACAGAGCTACATAACTGTGAATCGTTTTCTGCCTTAGGCTCCTGCAATCAATTTTCCACAATCTCAAAAAGTTGCAGGTTTAATAAATAAGAGAAATGCAGAAAATATTCAATAAGCCTTTCCTGCATCCAGAAGAAGAACTTCCTATCATCGGTGTTGAATTTCAATATGTAAACTCTTCCCGATGCTTGATTAACCTTAGAAAACAAAAAAAAAATTTAGTGCAGACCTCACACCAAAAGAAAGATAATACATGTTGATTATAAGGTCAAACAGTCCAAAGACAATTTAGATACCTTCTCAAAAACAGCTTCGTCAGGAAAAATAATTTGATCCTGGGCAACTCTGTTAAAGAAAACCGGAAGGAGGGGGAAGGAACAAGAAGGAACAACAAGCCAAAATAACAAAACCACCTAGAAGCTGACAATTAATGAAAGTAATATACTCATACTAAACAAAACATACAAAGATATCTAAGCAAATGGTGGTGGGTGAAGAGATCAAGAAAATATATACATAAGCAAAGTTGGAAAACATGAACAGATTTAACTTAGCATGCATAAAGCAACAAACATCATAATCTCAGTTACTACATTCATTGGATAGGAAAGGCCATCCAATGCCTTTCAATCCTAGGATTCAATCCGGTTTTAGGTTAAGTTCTTTTAACTTCTAAAGGTTACAACTATGTCCTTCAACAAAATCATAGCTTAGATACATGCAGAACTCAAAATTTTTTGAGTACCAAAAGTAAGTTTATAATTTATAAGGCTAAGGTCCAAGAAATGTCATGTCCCATAAATAGATTGAAATTAGACCTCTTTTTACCTTGATGTTGCAAACAAAAACTGTAGTCTGGAAATGCAAATTGCAGTTTGACTTAGAAGTCCTTACCTCATACCATCTGACAAATTAGTTACTAATTTAAACTTTAACATAAAAGGGCCCCAACCTATCAAAAGTGACAATTTATTCTCCCTACAAAGTCTACTAAAATTTTAAAATAGAGTTCAAATTAGTTTATTTGTTCCAAAAGATAGAAAAAGATACCTAGATAGTTGCCCCAAATAAGACAAGACGTAAGCATCAAGGCAATGTGAAGCATAAGCCTCATTTAAAATATAAAAAAAAAACATAAAATTATTAATAACCTATTATATAAAATAAAAATACATTAAAAGTTAAGACAAATCATAAAAGGTAAGAATAACATAAATAGTTTAAATATAAAGTCACGAACCATATAAATAACATCTAAATCACAAGTTAATATTCAAATAAAGTCATAAAACAAGTTTCAAAATAAAGTTCAAATAAGTCACAAAACATGTTTTAAAATATTAATCATTGTTAATTTCTTCCTTTTCATCTCTTAAGTTTACTAATTCAAATCTTCACTCATCAATCATCAGCACCCTTGTGTTGGTCATTGTTAGTTTCTTTCTCTTCATCTATTGAGTCTACTAATTCAAACTCTCACTCATCACTCATCACTCATCAACACATTCATCTCTACTGGTTTTATCATTTACTGGATCATCACCATATCTAATTCCAAGGTTTGTTCATCTTCATCAACATCTTCGTCCACCCATTCTTTCTCTTCATCATTACTACATCTATTTCTATCTTATAGTCTTTTTGTTTCCTCATTTTGTTTTCATTTCTTTTTTCTTTTTTTCATTTAATGGGGCACTTAGCTTTTATAAAAAAATAATTGGAACTAGCTTAAAAACAACACAATTTGGAAATTTCCAATTTCATGAAAGAGGCGAAGCCTCATGCTACAAGAGGAACCTTAAGTATACTTATCATAAGTTTTTGAAGCAACTAGAACATTTTATCTTGCCGGATGCAAATGAATGTGACTCTCTCATAGACAGTTACAAGAGGGAACTAAGACATCCAATTTTGAAAAGGTGGGAGACTTGTCTATTCAGTAAATTAAAAAAAAAAGACTAAACTGTCCAAATGGAAAAGGGTTAGGCCCCCAGTACCAGAATGTTATCAACAACCAACATTGTCATATCAAACCATTTTCTCTCATCTTTTGTGTCCCAACGCAGGAACTCGGCAATATAATTTATATGATTAAATTTTTATTTGTTTATTAAAATTTAAAGAAAGTTCCAGAATGGAAAATCCCTCCAGACATATGGTTATTTGCCTTCAAACCCACTGCACCATATAAGATCTCAATTGCAATATCACTATAGAAATCCATCTTTTGCCTTTGGAATATGATTCTTGCCTTTCCTAAAGACCTCAAAGTATTTGAATATCAATCCCAATGTTAAAAGGCTCAACCTTGCAACAGGCCAACAGCAACTTCAAGAAAATAATGAAACAGATACAGTAAATTTTTTTCGTGAGCATATTATGTGCTACAGAACAAACTTAAACCGAAAGCTACAAACATAAGCATGCCAATGTTCTTGCAAGTCCTAAAACTATACCACAAAACAAAATAACAAAAAAGGATTAGGAATTAAAAAACAGGATACATTCTCAACAACATTTTGAGTTCGATCAAGCCATTGGAAATGGACTAGTCCCTCCTCACCCTGACACACAGACAACATAGGTTTCTTCAGAATAGATAAAAGAAGAAAATAAGAATAATCAACAATGAACAAAATGTACCCTGGCTATGCGAACAAGTCCTTTAGGGGTGTCCGGAACAACCCTTCTTCCCTCAAAATGCATTTTACCAGCACGAAACTCTAGCATGATTTCCTGCCAAGTTCAAGTAAATGTTTCAAAAAACCAGTCAAGTCTTTCAGATGCTCCAAAAACTGAAATCATGAACTATGGTGCAAACTCAATGCATACAGACAAAACAAGTCTGTAGACTGATAACCAGCAAAAAACCAATTCATAAATAGTCAGCATGTAAGAAGCATACACTGGGACAAAGAAGCGGGCAAGTCTTTCAGATACTCCAAAATTTGAAATCATGAACTATGGTGCAAACTCAATGCATACAGACAAAACAAGTCTGTAGACTGATAACCAGTAAAAAAAACAATTCATAAATAGTCAGCATGTAAGAAGCAGACACTGGGACAAAGAAGCTGTTTACACCCATAAAAAACTAGTGAATAAAATAGAGGCTGAGACAGGCCTATTATCAAGTATTAAACCGATCAACAAAATAGAATAAAATACAAACAGTAAGAATAGCTCTATACCACCATATTTACGACCTTCCCAGCATTGTTATCACGAAATACTTCTTCAGGATTTAAGAAAAGAGGCAAGCAACTAAGCAGGTGTTTTGATACATACAACTGCAACAATCATAGTCCGGCCTTCTTCTAATTTAAATTCTAACGTACTAAAGCTTAGTATGCTTCAATGATCCTAGAGATTTGAGTTGGCGATCTCATAATAAAATGTTAGCAGAGAGTTTTATATCAAAAGCTATCGTTTCCCTCGTGGGCAGTTTTGTACTATATATCTGGTATCTCGGTAGAACCGAAGATTCAACGAATGATGAACTGCCATCAGTTTGCTCCAGATGATACAAAAAAAAGAAAAAAGATGCGCCGGCGTTTGTAATATCCCTAAGACAATCTCACAGCATAGGGACAACCTCTCTAGGCATACAAAAAACTTTAAACCAGATCATAGAATAGAAAAAAAAACACAAATTTTAATACTCCTTAGATAGATAAACACGAATAAACAGTAAGAGAGCATTTCAAGTTTTCACATCACCTGCATTCGCGGGAAATCATCGGTTGAAGACGAACTCATAGCTGATAGCTTCGCTCCTCAACGATATAAAAACCTTCCAATGTACCTCAAACAACAAGTAAACAAACAAATCCAAAATTGATTGAAAGAAGTAGCTAGAAATTCATAATCAACAATTAAATATTCCCAATTTCTTCCCACTCATACAAAACCCTAACTAAGAACATAACAAATATCCTGAAGCCGAAAATAACTTTTGATATAACATTGCCGTTACTACCTTGTAATTTCTTTTACTGAGCCTTTAGAACTCGCCCGAAGGAGATAAAGTAAGAGTTTCAAAACGTTTTAATGTGAGTCACCAGGAACAGGAACCGAGTCAAGCTTCAAACTCGACAGACGACAACATCAGTACTCGAGAAATTTTTTTTAATATATTAGACCGAGGGAAATAGAGCTAGTAAAGTGACGTGTCGAGTTCACGGGTAAACTCGTAATGGGCCACGTGATTTCGGCCCATTAAATAATTTTAAGGTAAATTATCAAATATTATAATTAATTTAAGTCATTTACCTAACATAAAATAGTAATAGCGTAAAAAAAGTAGGTATTCAAATGATTTATCTTAACGTTTATTATAAAATTATTCAAATGATTTATCTTAACGTTTATTATAAAATAAGTAACGCTTGATTCGTCTCCGATCAATTTTGTCCTAATAGTTTAATTATGTAATGTATATTTAGTTCATTATGATTTCTATTTAAAATAATAATAAAATATTAACTATATAATTTTATATATATAAATATATATATTATCTCGTTATAATTTATTTATAGTTATTATCATACTAAATTATTTTTATTTTTATTGTATATCACTATCATAATATTTAAAAAATCTTACCTCTAATTTGTTATATGTTCTTTATTAATCTTGTTATCACTTTCATTACTTTTTTTTCTTTTTTTATAAAAATAAAGCATCAAGATAATTATTACATCATATATTCGTATCTTATTATATGCAAAATTCTCTTCACAATATCACATGTATTAATTATAAAAGAATTATTATTATATATTTATTTTTCTTAAAATTAAGTAACAAATTAATTATTTTTTAAAAATACTCTTGAAAATATTTTTACAATTTTTTTTATTAATTTTTCATATTATTATACTAGTTCCTTTATAAGCCAAACCAACAAACTAGGTTCTTAACTTCTTAAAATTTAACTATTGTATTCTTGCTAACAATTCAACTACAACCCATTTAGAATAGTAAGTAAGAATTCTTTTTAACCTTTTGCTATTAAAATTGGTCTAATTATATCGATTCTTCGTTTTCAAACGATCAAGTTCCCATTATCCCTTTTAAATTATGACACATATGAATAGGAACTAAAGCGAAACTTTGGTATTTATCACATCTTTTAGCATGTGGGATACAATCATTTAGCATGGTTGGCTAATAGTACCCTTATTTGATTTTTTTTGGCATAATTTTCTCTCTTCTATACGAGTAACACGTTCTCTACCATGGATTTCATTCACAATGATTTATGCTTCTCATTCATTGAGACAAGGTAACCATAGACTATTTACATTTTTCTTGTACAATTGACCTTGCATGATGATGTAGTTTTTTTGACCTCATTTATAGTTTACGAGCATCTTTCTTACTTTCAAGGAGAATTTCTTTTTTTCATGTATTGCCACAAAGGAAAGAGCATTACTCTTTTTGAACTTGTATTATAGTAATTGTTCTGTGTAGATCCTTTTTACCATGCTCTGCTTATCTAATGGTTGGTTCGTCAATATTTGACACAGTTATAGTTCTCCATATATCAATTGTAACAATAGAAAACAAGGTAGTTAAAGCATCCATATGGGCATTACTACCGTGCGATATCTGAACAATCTAAAATGCTTTGAAACTTGTCGTCCATTTTTTGATTTCTACCAAATATTTCTTCATTTTTATTCTTTAGCCTCAAAAGCTCTATTTATTTAGTTTACTAACAGTTGTGAGTCACTGTGTATATTTACATGTTTTGCTCTCAATTCTTTCAAAGATATTAATACTGCTTCATATTCAGCCACATTTTAGTGTTTGGAAAAGTTACCTTACATTTTGTTCAATCATATCTCCATCTATCGTGAATATCACAATCCCTACTTCTGCTCCCTTGGCATTACTGGCTCTATTGACAAATTCTTCCCAAGGTTTCATCACTTGTTTTTCTTACACCATTGCTACTTGGGTTGATTCCTCTTCTTCAATTCCATTGGCTATGAAATCAACAATTGCTTGACCTTTAATTACTGAGCGAGGTTTAAAATGGATATTGAACTCGCTTAATTTGATAGCTATGTGATCCAATATTTCTAACATATTAGGTTTTTATAACACATTTGTGAGGGGATATGAAGTGAAAACGATAATCGTGTGGCCTCCAAAGTAATGTCTTAACTTTCTAGCAGCCATCCTTAAAGTGAAATGCTAATTTATTTTTCATTGGGTAATTTTGCTAAGATCATATCAATGCTTGACTGACGTAATAAACTGGTTGCTACCCTTTTTCACTTTCTACTACCATTACAACGCTTACTGTTATTTCAGAGGTAGATAAATACAGGTACAAGTTATCTCTTAGTTTAAGACTTAGTAACACGAGGGTTTTTCCCAAATATTTGTTAATGGATTGAAAAATGGTCTCATATTCTTCGCTCCACTATACTCTTTTATTTTTCTCAACAATTGAAAGAAAGGCAAGCATTAATCCACGTATTTTGATATAAACCATCCCAATGTCGATATTCTTCCATTCAACTGTTGTATTTCTTTTAGATTCCTTGGTGATCTTATATCTACTAAGGCTTTAATCTTGTTCATATTCTCTTCTATTCCCTTGATAGACACCAAGTATCCTAAAAAAATTTCTGAAGTGATTCTGAAAACACATTTTTTGGGATTTAACTTCATATTATATCTCCTCGATACTTTGAAAGTTTCTTCTAAGTCACTCACATGCTCATCTTGTCTTCATGATTTGGTCATTATATCATCCACGTAGATTTCTATATTTCGCCCCAACTAATTTTTGAATAATTCGTTAACTAAATGTTGATAAGTAGCACCTGTATTTTTGAGCCCAAATGACATTATAATATAACATAATGTCCCTTCACCTATAATAAATGGTGTCTTTTCCTCATCATTGGAGTACATCTTGATTTGATGATAACCTAATTATGCATCCATGAAGCTTATCAAGCTAAATCCCACAGTAGCATTAACAAATTGGTCTATACTTGGTAGAGGAAAACAGTCTTTTGGTATGGCCTTATTCACATTAGTGAATTCCAAACATATACAAGGATATCATCTGGTTTTTAGGGCTAAAATAATATTTGACAACCAAGTGGAATAGTTAATCTCTTTCTTTTCCCACATCCTTCAACAAATTGATCTGCCCTTTGATTATGTCATTTTTTTCTCTAGCAAATTTCCTTTTTTGTTGTTTTACTAATTTCATCTAGGCATTGCCATTAATTTTGTGGGTGATTACTTCTTGAGAAATACCTATCATTTTTGTTGGACTTTAAGCAAAAATATCTCTATTTTCTTTTAGGTAGGCTATTATATCTATCTCCAAATTTTCCTTTAGGATGGCACCCATTCGGATTAGTTGATCCTTCCTTTCTCCAATTTGCGTTGGTTCCACTTTTGAACTTATGGCATGAATTAGATGTTGTTTTTTTGGTGTCTTTTATTGCCCGACCTTTCCCACCATCTGTAATTGCTATTTGGTCTACACTTCTTTAAAGGCTAAAACATAACAATAATGTGCCCTTTTTTGGTATCCTCTAACCTTTTCTACACCCAGTGACATTAGATACTTGATAATTTTATGTAACATGGAAGGTACTACTTGTAACTTGTGTAGCCATGGTCTGTCCAAAACAACATTATATGTTGATGGAATGTCAAAGACCACAAAATTTGCCAAGACAATAGCTTTTGGCACCAACACAGGTAATCTTATTATTCCCATTGACATTTTCATACTTACGTTGAAACCAACATACTTCCATTGAAACAAACCAGGGGTAATTATTTTTTAGTTACCTTTGATGACTGCACCCTTATTTCAACTAATGGATGAACTTTCGTTGTTGATCAACACCCTTCTTATTTCACTACTTGCTACATGCACGGTAATAACCAATAGGTCATTATGCATTGGAAGTAACTCTTGACCTCCAAAGATGTTTGGGTGACTTGGTCCTTGTTCCGGGTTGTACATTTATTAATGTCCATGCCTTCCTTCCTAAATGTGTATTTTCTTGGAATTTGAGGTGAGGTCATACAAGTTCAGTCCCCTATGCACCGTGTGTACAATTCTCATGTTCCTACCTCTTTTAGGTTGTACTTCTTTGGGTGGAAGAAGTCTAGGTGCATTGGCTCTTTCTTTTGGTAGACTCCTTCTCCTTTCCCCTGTAACATCCTCATTTACCATGTCTCTCAAATGGCCTCTGGAAAAAATAATTTCCAAGGTGTCTACAATTGTTTGCTCGATGACTAGTATCTTTATGAAAAAAGCATTACTTGGTGTGGTCCCTATTAGGAGCTCTTATTTGGGGTGGCTATCTTCCTACTTATTCCCTTTCATGCTTCTTATTACCTTTGTTGATGACACCCTCGAAGGTGGACCCTAAAAAGGGGATAAAAACCTTACCCATAGTCTAATCTATATTATTTTTGGCTTTTTTCTTATTAATGGTTGATGAATTAACCTTCCTCAATTTTGGATATACGGTTTCATTTTATACTCTTTTTTCTCACCACACGACATTTTGCTCTATTTGGCTTCTCTTTCATTTCTTTTTTAAATTAAGAAACTTTTGTGCTTCTGTATACATGGCTTCAATGGATTTTGGTGTCGTCTTAGTAAGTTTTTTTCATATAACTCTCCATAGTCATATTTTGGCCTTAGACAATAGAGAACAATGGTGTTACTCCTTCTTATCGGGCTTGTTGCTTATGTAGTGGGTGACAAAGGCTTTCACTAACTCAGTAAAGCTTGAAGTGCTTTTGAAGGATAGATTATTGAACTATTTCACCATGTTATCTTGCCTTGTTAATACAAATATCTTACACATCATCGCATCCTTCGATTCCGGATAAAAGCGAACTGGTGCCATTGCTTGCTTGAATGAGAGGACATGAGCCACTACATCTTTGATCTTATGATATGACGTGCACCTTGGTGTCGTACACTTTTGTTGAGGCATTGTTGTTTTAATTTCATCACTAAATAGAGAAGAAACCAACTAGCTACAAACATCATTAGCATCGTATAATGACTATCTTGCCTTTTGTTCTTTGAGTTCTATTTCCACTCACTTCATTCAAGCCTCCCATTTAGGTACTATTTCAATGGGTTCTCTGTTTCTTGTTTTTTGACATTTTTGAGGCAGAGTGAATCCCAAAATGTCATTTTGACCTGGTTAAAGATGGTCTTTTGATCTACTGTCTTATTTCTCATCCTATATAAGAACGTGTCTGTTACATATTTTGGTGTGTGTCCTTTTCCATCAAACGTATGAGTGTTAGACTCCATCCCCGATAAACTTGTTGGGCCAGTAGCTGTCTTAACTCTTGGTTATCTTGCTAAATTTAGAGTATGATTTGTTTTAGAAAAGGGTGAGCAACAGATTGAAATGTATGTTTTTGGCTAATTCGAATCCGATCCGATTTGAATCGGATTAGAAGATTTTTAATCCGAATTTGATCTAATTGTGTAATCAATCCGAACCGATTTGAATCAAAACAGATCATATTTTTTCAGATCGAATAAAGTCAAATTGATATTAGAATTTCTTTATGAATTATTTTCATATATAAAACATAATATACACAATACTTAAATTTTAAATTTTAAATTGATATATTTGTAGTTACAATTAAGAAAATCAAAAGAATAATAAGTATATCTGTATAATTATTTAATTATTATAAATATTTATATTTATCTTTAAGCAAAATAATGATCTAATGTAATTACGATAAGTATAATATTTAAATATTACAAATTATAAAATAAAATATACATTGATTTATAATTTAATAGTAATTTGGTCTAAATTAGATATAATGAATTATAAAATATGTTTATCCGAATCCGATCCAACTCCAAAATTTATCAATACAATCTTATCTAAATCTTATAAATCGAATAATATTTATTAATTTAATCAGATTGATCAGATTATTTGTCAATTCTTAATTGTAGGAGTTCTAATTGTATTTGGACAGCCTCAGGAATTATAGGACAAGTTATGATATGAATAATATTTAAATATTACAAATTATAAAAAATATGTATTTATTTATAATTTAATAGTAATTTAGTCTTGATCAGATATAAAAGATTATAAAATCTACCCATCTAAATCCAATCTAAATCCAATCTAACTCCAAAATTTATCAATACAATCTGATTTGAATCTGATAGATCAAATCGAATTTATCAATTTAATCGAATTGATCGAATTATTTATTCACCCATAATTGTAGGAATTTCAGTTGTATTTGGACAACCTCAGGAATTATAGGACCAACAGGCATTGTTTAAAGATGAGGTTCTATATTATAATGACTGTTGGACTCGACCTGTTGTTTGGAATGATCTTCTTCAAGCTGTATACCATTCTCTCGACTGAGATGTCCTAATCTTGGAGTTTGGTTCTCCAATTCAACTCTCAATTGCTAGTTGTTCAATGGACGGGATAACATCATTTTCTAGATATTGAATTAATATTCTCAGATGGTGTAGAATATCGAATAGGTTGATTGGAAATTCAATAATTGGTGTGAAACTCTCTTATTTTAGACTAATGCTCAATGTTTTCAAAAACTGTGAGGTCTAAATTAAATCTCATAGTAAAAAATGTTTAAGCCCTATAATAAGTGCTAAAATATTTGAAAGAATCTTTGTAAGAGGGTTACAACCTAATGTGGTTCTAAAGGATTTAAATAACATTCATAAACCTCCTATTTTAAGCATATTTATACTACATGTGTTGACATTTCATTGAGGGCAATACAAAAATTAGGATTTATAAATAACCCATAATGTATATTTAGTGTGTGACTCAATGAATATAATTAGGTTTAACTTGTTTTCCCAGTTAGCAAATTGAGTTATCATATTGCATGTATATCATAATGTATGAAGGGTTACTTAGCATTATTTAGGCAATTTCTCACGATGGTAGGTTAGGGTTGACAAAGTTACAATTTAGTATTAATTGGATTACAATGGTTGAGATTGATTGCTCATTAATATGACTTGGTTTATAATGAGAAAATGGGAAAATTGGACATGATTCATCTTGGTATGGTTTGTGCTTATATAAGCTTAATATTAAACTCTTTGAAGCCTAAGTCATTTTTGTCTAATTTGGACGTCTATGGGCTTAATATTGAATTTTTTCGGGCTTAGGCTAATCTAACTTCTATGAGCTTAATATTGAACTTTTTCGAGCTTGGATCATATTAGTTTGGTTTGGTTTGGGATTTTACGAGCTTAATATTGAACTCTTTTTTATAAAATGTATCATCTTAACACATAGAAGGTTGAACCCCTATCTTAACACTAAATAATTATATTAAGTCTCTTTCTAATGATATCATAAGTTAAAATTGATTATTGTTATAAAAATATCATTTAATTATTTAATTTATTTTAAATCTAATAATTAACTATTTAAATTATTATAAAATTTATAAATATGTATTATTGAACGAATATTAACAAAATAATATAAACGTATAAAATATAATATTTAAGTGATATAAACTAAATAAAAATTAGTTTAATAATATGAAATAAATAAATTTAATAATTTAATAATATTTTTATAAATTTATGTTAAAAAAATAATAAATCAATATATCATTTAATATTCTTTCCTTATCATAAAATTAATTGTCCTTTATATTATACAGTTAAATTAATAAAAATTTATCTACTTAAATCATTTTGTTCTTCGTATAAAATTACTCTTAATATAAAAAAATGTAATATCCCACGTCGTAGATATACTGATCAAATAACTATAGGACACCTATATTTTTTAAGTTTTTTTTTTCTTTATTGTATCTGGATTTTTCTTTTTTTTTTTCATTTTCTCTCCAAAATAATAAGTACGACACAAATTATTCTCCTTTTCCATAAATAATATTTAGGTACGAAGCATAACTGGACAAATGATTGAGTTCCTCACAAATGGTTGAGTCTTAAGACATAGTAACAAATATGTACTATTTTGTAAGTCAATGTTTAGTTAAATACGGAAAAAATGACAAATTAAATTATACTTCTGAGTAATGAATTCGAATAAATGGAGCTATATTTTTTTTTATGATTCAAAGTTACTTTCTTGTTCTCTATAGTTTATGGTAAACAGCTAATGCGAGGCAATTATCACGAGGGAAAGTCTAGGTTATGAATGTAACTTACAACACAATATTAATTTAAGACAGGATAGGTTAATAAGATAATACAATATTAATTTAATTTAAATATAAAATACTTAATATAATATATATAAATAATTTTAAATTTTTAATTAAATAAATAAAATATGAAACAAATTTAAATTTAAAATTATTTTATTTTATTTATTAAATTCAATAAGATGAATTTAATAAATCTTATTATATTAAAATAACATATTTTATAGATTTTTTTAATCACTATGATTAACTTGAAACAAAATGATAATAGATGATAAAATATTTTTATTAATAAAATTATTTATCCGATGAATTACATAATTGCTAAGATTTGTCACCTTTACTTACAATAATTTTATTATTTTTATTTCGTTAGTAGCAAAGCAAAAAGATTCACGTAGGTATGTTTGGATATAATATTGAAGATATTGGATGCAAAATTTAATAACAGATAATAAATTGATTTTAGGTAAAAGTATGTTTAAAGTTTTTTAATTATAATAAAAATGATATTTAAATTTTATATTTATTTTTATAATAATTTAATATTATTGTTATAAAAAATGATCACATAAAAATAAATTTTTTATTTTGATTTTAAAATTTTCAATTATATTATATAGATATTATTATAACTTAAATGACTTATAAATTAAAAAAATAAAATAAGAATAGAAAAATAATTATTTATTCATATAGAGTCATTTTTTTATAATAATATAATTAAATTATTACAAAAAATAAATACAAAATTGTAGAACTTAAGTATCGTTTTAGAATAAATATAATACATTTAAAATCATATTCTCTTAATTTTAAATTATAAATTGATGTATATTTTAATTTAAATAAAAATCATTTTCGTAAATGTTAAGTTATCGTTTGGCTAATTGTAAAGTATGTATTATTTTGCTTTCCTTTTTATTTTAATCATTAACATTTATACATTTGGTTCGACTTGCAAAGGAAGAGTTTAAACCAAGCAAAGCAGATACACGACTACACTAAACTGTAAATTTGTAAATTGATCAATTATATCTTCTATCTAATCGTGAATTGTAAACCAAGAAAAGCATCATCATATTCATGATTTCAAAATATTTCAATTGTTATCTGTTTTTCAATTGTATTTTTATTTATAGTAACATAACATCCTTGCAATTTTACATTATATAAAAAGCATTTAGATTTTGATCGTGTATATGTTTTTGCAGAGTATAGAAGTGTTTTTATTTTTATTTTAGCAAGAAAGAGTTAAAAAATAAGGGTAACAAAGTTTGCAAAAATTTTTACTTTTTTTTTATTTTTCTTAATAATATTGTATTTTTTACGCACCAGACCAAGTTCTTTTTTTCTACTATAAAATTATACAGGTGGTCCTTCTCAATTAGTGGAGTGGAGTGGAGTGGTGATCATTGTCAACTGTCATCCACCAAATTGCGCAATCGGATAAATAAAAATAAAATCTAACATAAAACTTAAAATAAGAGAAAAATGCCAAACGCCCCATCCCACATTACATAAAGATTAAAAAATTTTGTTATATATAATTTATTAACATAATATATGAAATGAATTATAAAAATATTTTAAATATTTTAATAATCATATAATAAATTTACAATATAATGTATAATAAGAAAAATATATATAATTAATGATTATAATTTAATTTTTTAATATAAATATACTAAATATATTTTACTTGTATGTTTTTTTATTATAATTACATTTATTTAAATTTTTTATGCATTTTGATACGAGCATAAAGTATATTTAATACATTCAAGGTTTTATCACAATTTTTTTAAAAATAAATGTGATATAATTTTATTAAAAAATTAAATAATATTTATTTATTTAATATATTTTTATTATTAAACATAAAATTAAAACATACATATTAGCACTTAAATATTTTATCAATTTTTTTAATTCATTCTAAAAATAAAACTTAATAAACTTAACATGAAATAGAGCGTTAATTATTTATTAAATATAAACGGGTAATAATATTATGTTATTTATATAATAAAAATATATAAAATATTTATTTTATTTTTAATATTAATTATATTTGATTATAATATTATTAAATTAAGGCGTTGATAATAAAATATTTTTATAATAATAATAAAAAACATTATCTTTAATATTTTATATTTTTTTTATGATTTATAGTAATATAAATGTTGACTGATAGCAGCTCCGAATCCAACAGCCAATATCCACCGTTACCCAAATTCCCTATATCTTTATTCAAACCATTAAATTGCCTCATCAGCTCACCTTAGTCCACCTTTTAGTCCTCTCCTTTTCTTTCACGAGACTTCTCTGAATGTGTGTGGGAGAGAGAAGAACACTAGCTCTGTACGGTCTTTTCCACCGACCGACATTTCTTCTTCATCTTGCCATTTGTTAGGATTTTCATCTTCTTCTTCTCTGATATCTATCCGGGTGTTGCTGACAATTGCTCAGATTTCTGTTTCACCATCTAGGTACTAACCATTTAAACTCTGTAGTTCTCAGTTGAAGTCTTGGAGTGATAGGAGAAACAGGGGAAAACAAAGATGAGTATGTACGGAAGAGATCCATGGGGAGGACCTCTGGAGATAAACACAGCAGATTCAGCTACCGACGACGATCGAAGCCGCAATTTGCAAGATTTTGACAAAGCGGCTTTGTCCTCTCGGCCATTGGACGAGACCCAACAGAGTTGGCTGTTGGGTCCTTCCGGTGAAAAGAACAAGAAGAAGAAGTATGTGGATCTTGGTTGTATTATTGTCAGCCGTAAGATATTCATTTGGACGGTGGGAGCACTATTGGCAAGTGCTTTCCTTGCTGGCTTCATTACCATGATTGTCAAGTTGGTTCCTCGCCACCACAAAGCTCACCCACCTCCAGATAACTACACACTCGCTCTTCACAAGGCTCTCATGTTCTTCAATGCCCAGCGCTGTATGTCTACTATTTGAACTGTCTTTTTCATTCCTTTCTAGTGTTGTATAATTCACTCATTTGCTAGGCTTTCTCAGATCTGATAACGATCATCATCATTGAAGCATGTATCTTGCTAGAACGTTGAGGTTTCCGTTTGATTTTATTCCATTTACATGCTTTAAGTGATGTAATTTGGTTACATCGGTTTTCCTTCAGGCTTCAACTCGTAGATCTAATAATTTAATACTTTAATCCCTTCAAACTACTGTTTGATTTTATTCCCATTTTTTATTATAAAAAAAATAAAAAAATAAAAAAATAAATAACAACTTGGATGTTTTGGATATCTGACGTTGACATAGTTTGTCAATTTATTTTTATTGGCAGCCATTGATAACTTTTTCTCTCTATTTAATTAAATTCTTTGGATATTAAATTTTACATCTTTTGTACTAACAATAATTGAAAGCAGCAGCAGTTTACTCTTAGTCTGTTATTCAAAAATCGTAATATTATAATTTGTTTAGGAGCAGCAGTGGCAGCTGTGAGCTCCAAATTTCTGAGGATTTTGAATTGTCCGTCTTAATTCCTTTTTCCCCTTCATTCTTTGACTGTCTTTATATAATACCGTGCAGCTGGAAAACTCCCAAAGCACAATAATGTGTCATGGAGGGGTAACTCGTGTACGAACGATGGGAAATCTGATTCCTCAACCATTTTCAAAGATCTGACAGGTGGCTTTTATGATGCTGGAGATGCAATCAAGTTTAATTTCCCTCAATCATTTGCCATGACCATGTTAAGCTGGAGTGTTATCGAGTATAGTGCCAAATATGAAGCTGCTGGGGAACTAAACCACGTTAAGGAAATAATTAAGTGGGGTTCTGATTACCTTCTCAAGACTTTCAATCATACGGCTGATTCCATTGATAGATTAGTTGCACAGGTATTGCATATATTTATTTGTCAGTTAATTCAACCACTTCTAGAGATTTTTACATATGCTTGGTATTATTAGAAGCTATGGCAAGAGAGACATGTTGTCTTATACAGATTTTGTAGTTACTAAATATGACCTATGCTGGATTTTACAATATTATGAATGAGCTTGTCATTCAGCTATTTTGATTTCAGCCATTTATGGTCTATTGCTATCATTTTCTCCTTTGAATCTTTGCTGATTACGAAGCTGGTCATTTTTACAGGTAGGATTAGGGGATACTTCAGGTGGTAGTACAACTCCTAATGATCATTATTGCTGGATGCGTCCTGAGGACATTGATTATCCTCGACCAGTGACTGAATGCCACAGCTGCTCGGATCTTGCTGCGGAAATGGCAGCTGCTTTAGCTGCTGCATCAATTGTTTTCAAAGATAAGAAGGCTTATTCACAGAAACTTGTTCATGGTGCTCGGACCCTGTTCAAGTTTTCTAGGGATCAGAGAGGCAGATATAGTTCTGCTGGTTCTGAGGCTGCAACTTTCTATAATTCCACCAAGTACTGGGATGAATTTATATGGGGTGGAGCTTGGTTGTACTATGCTACTGGGAATAACTCTTATCTTCAGCTTGCAACGACTACTGGTCTTGCCAGACATGCTGGAGCCTTTTGGGGAGGCCCTGATTATGGCGTATTGAGCTGGGATAACAAGCTTGCTGGTGCTCAGGTATGTTGATCTAGAATTTGTACCTAGTTATAACTTGTGACATACATTGTGCTTTAGTTTTGACTTATGAACGAATATGTTGCTGTCTATCAATCCCTCTTGCTAGAAATTTCTAGTTGTGCCTCAGATCTTTGCTTGTATTTCTAAGGAGTCCCGAACAATTTATTTGTGTTATTCATATTTCAATAAATATATTTCCCATACAGTAGCTGGCCCTTGATTCTGGCGTTCTTTTTTAGGACACTAGAGCTGTTAGAGGTTTTCTAATTTTGCATGCTTAAATGGTTCCTTGCGATTTTTAGCTGTTTTCAAAATATCTTGAATATATCATGGCTGAAACATGTGTATTTTCTTTGCTCAGGTGCTTTTGAGCCGTATGAGATTGTTCTTGAGCCCCGGTTATCCATATGAAGAAATTTTGAGGACTTTTCATAATCAGACCAGCATTTTTATGTGCTCATTCCTACCAGACTTCACCAGCTTTAACAGAACTAGGGGTAATTTTTCTGCTGCTCAATGGCATTTTAACAATTTATTTTTCAATCACTTCAAAGACATTCCTAATCAATAAGTGCTATCACTTAGGAGTCACTTAGATCTAACATCTTGGAGAGTTTATACAGGAGGCTTGATTCAATTGAATCACGGAAGACCTCAACCTCTTCAATATGTGGTCAATGCAGCCTTTTTAGCTACTCTATACAGCGATTATCTTGATGCTGCAGATACACCTGGATGGTACTGTGGACCCAATTTCTATTCCACTGTTGCCTTGCGTAAATTTGCTCAAACACAGGTAAATAGTTGTTGATTGGCTTAAGAATCTTTCCCTTGAGCAGAAGCTTTTGTTGGATACGTCTGTGAATAACTTCTTTCCTTCTGTTGTCTCCGATATTCTGTTGGCAGATCAATTACATACTTGGCAAGAATCCTCGGAAAATGAGCTATATTGTTGGCTTTGGTGAGCATTACCCCAGACATGTCCACCATAGAGGTGCTTCAATCCCTAAAAACAAGATCAAATATAATTGCAAAGGAGGATGGAAATGGAGGGACACTAAAAAGCCAGACCGTAATACAATTGTTGGAGCAATGGTTGCTGGCCCTGACAAGCATGACGGTTTTCATGATGTCCGAACTAATCACAATTACACAGAACCTACACTTGCAGGCAATGCTGGTTTAGTTGCGGCACTTGTTGCTTTGTCAGGTGATAAATCCACTGGGATTGATAAAAATACTATTTTCTCAGCAGTTCCCCCCCTGTTTCCAACTCCACCACCACCTCCAGCTCCTTGGAAACCATAAGATTCTACGACAAGTCTCACTGATTTTTGTTTAGTATTTCGTGCGACTTATGGCTAGATGATTTTGCTGCAGTATTATTAGTCTTTGACACAAGAATCACCTTGACATTAAGGAGTGTTTCAACTATTTAGATACAGGAGAAGGCCAAAAAAGAAAAAAAGATTTAATGGATATATGCTTCATGCTAGTGATAGGACCATGTGGAAACCCGACTCTTGGACAAGGACTAAAAAGTTATACTACTACTACTACTCTCTTTGATTTGTGATGTATAAAGTATATATCGTATATCAATACTATCTTGTATTATTTGAAACACTGGAATTATAACAGGTTTGGACTTGATTGTTAATAACCTCCAATTTTAATTTCTCTTAGTTAAACCTTTTCAAGTGAATTTAGGGCATCCTCAATTAGTGAAGATGTTTATGTTCAAGCTAGATTTTTAAAAAATAAAAAATGGGAGGTTTCTGTTCTACTATTGCCTTATTGCTTTGCGTTGCAACCTGTTTTTCCTTGTATCATAAAAACCTGTTCTTTTAGAACCATTTAAGATAATATTTTTCTTTAAGCTCATTGGAGTATAATACACCAATGTGGGTTGTCGCTATCGTTTGCTTTGTCTTTGTTCCATCTCTTTGTGCTGAGCATTCTCTTCATCGATTTGAATGGTACTATAATTTAATTTTGAGAAATTAAATGCTCGTTTTGTTTCAGTGGATCATGAGGAAATACAGGAATAGAACAAAGTGCAAGCGTCTGTAAGTTGACTTAGGTGCGCTACTAGCTAGGAACATTTAATTGAACAAACTATCTGCACGAACCCAAAAACTTGGCATTTGGATTGTAACTCACTTAATTTGAAACTTCAGCGTTTAAGTAAAAACCATTTATTTTGTTGATTTGTATTGAGTAAGCATTTGGGATGAACACAAAAACAAAAAACAGTAGGATAGTCAACCAAAATTATACAGAGAATTTCTGCAAGGCTTCAAAAAATGTAGAAGGCTCACATAGTTTGTTATTCTTGTTTGGACTTTGGAAATCCAGTGCTTGAAGCGTGAGAATCAAGACGCATTTTTTGAAGTATTGCAGAAATTAAATGAAGGTTTCCTTTTTATCCCTTTTCTACGTTTCTGTCATGACTCATTATTTATGTTGTTTTTTTTGTCTTTGTTCAAAATATACATCATATTCGACCATCTTAGCTCTGCATTTGACATCTTATGACATATAATATTTTTGTCCTGGTATACTTAAGAAAAACATTACTATACATAACAAAATATTATAAATACAATTTACATAATACGATCTCAATATAATTTTATATATCCAATTATACTATTTAATCACATTCTTTAACTTCATTTAAAGATATATCATTAATTTACGACATTTGAACTTTTATGTAATATTCAATAACAAGACATGTTTGAAAAATATATTTTGGTATGTATTCAAACCATGAATTTTCTAAAAAAATGTTGAATTTTTACCAACTGTACAACAAAGGCCATTGTCAAAAGGACAAAAACTTAATTGACTTGTAATTATTATGAACTGGTGAATTATTGAAGCATTTCCAATGACTTTACATTGGAGATGCTTGTTAGTATATGGATAATGGAAAAGTATTGGCTACCACTTCCACTAAGTTATAAGGAATTTTACTTGAATGAGAGTTGCAGTACAGGGATACAAATTTCGGATTCGCTGCTCAGAATCATATTGAAGAAATGCTGGAAATTAAGCAATGGAATGGAATGCCACGATGCTAGCATTGCTCGCTGACTATACGTACAATACATATAAGAATCTTATCAAGCCTTTTGCACTTTTGTAATTATACAAAGAAAACCCAACCTTGATAAAATTAGTTAACAGGAGAAAATAGTAATAAATGTAAACTGAACTCGAATTCGTCTTATGAATTGGGCTCTGCTATATTCACTGTCTACTCTTCCATATCCAGGCTACTACAGACTGCGGATGCTTCGGCATAGGTCTTTCGTGTGGAAGCTTCTCCAACTCGAAGCTGTCTTGCTCCCAAACATTTGCGGTACTATTAATAGCTGTTATTTGTTTGGCCCAAAATTGAAATTAGTCAAAATCCCAAACCCCAAACCTATCTAATTAAACCCTTACCCTTCTTATATATATATATATATGATATTCCTGCTAGCAGCTGGAAATAGAATAGATAGAAGATGCATGAAGACCAACAGCTGACAGTGAGAGAGAAGAAAAACTGAAGCTGGAGAGAGAGAGCTGAAACAGAAGCAGCTGAAAAGATAAGAAAAAAAGCAGCCACGAGAGTGCAACTGAGAACAATCTGTCGCAGAAGAGAACTATCAAATTGGAAGCTGCAAATAGAGACTTCTACCCAGCCATATCCAAAACAGCCTAGCCTTGTCGATCTCCAGCCTAGTGACTCCAACAGTGCCAACGTTTGCCTTCATAAGCGGGCACCGCAGCTTTGCCATCTACACGCTCTCTCTTGTTCGATAATATCAAAATTTGTAATTTATTTACTGGGTTTGTTTGGTGATTCTGTGCAAAAAATATCTGAATATATTTTGAATATTAATGTATTTTGTGAAGCTCTCAAATATTGATGTTTGTATCTTCATTTGATTATTAATGGATTTTTTTTCGGTGTGTCGTCGTCAGTGGAGTAAACTTTTTACATTAAAAAGTTGAACCGCTTAAATCATTGTGTCCTTTATTTTCTTACTGGTTATTATTTTGTTGTTATCTATTATTATTTATTTGTACAACCAAAATTAGATCCGATCTTTACTTCTGCAAGTGCTAATTTACAACAAATTCAGACATCAATGTGTTTGGTTCTTTCATGATACATAGTATTCTTGGTCAAATGTATCGTATTTTAACTATAACAAAATACAACAGAAGTATCCTGTTGTAAACCCAAATCACAAACCAAACCTTTAAGCCAAATAGCTTCTTTCACTACTACTGTTGCTATATATTCTGACTCTGTCGTAGACAAAGCAACTATAGACTATAAAGTAGCCTTCCAATTAATGACACAATGGGAAAGAGAAGACATAACATGTCAGAGATCTTTTTCTATCCAAATCACCAACATAATCGGAGTCCACATAACCAATAACACTACAACCAATATTAGAACTTTCATCATATACCAAACCAAAATTAGATGTGTCTCTTAAATACCGAAGTATCCATTTCACTGCTTGTCAATGACCCTTACCTGGATTACCCATATATCTGCTGATAACACTAACTACATGTGAAATGTCTGGACGAGTACAAACCATAGCGTACATCAAACTACCAACGACACTAGCATATGGAACCTGAGACATGTACTGCTCTTCTTCTTCTTCTTACTACGGTGACAAATCTAAAGAAAGCCTAAAATGTGCAACTAACAGCGTACTCACAGGTTTAGACTATTTCATACCAAAGCGTTCAAGAACTTTTTCAATATAACTTTTCTCAGCCAAATAAAGCTTGCTCATTTGTCTATCCCTATAAATTTTCATGCCTAAAATTTTCTTCGTTGTACCCAAATCTTTCATCTCAAATTCACCACTAACTTGAGACTTTAATTTCTGAATCTCAGACTTATTCTTGGAAGCAATAAGCATGTCATCAACATAAAACAACAAATAAATGGATGAACCATCATGAAATCTTTTATGATAAACACAACTATCATAATCACTCCTAGAGTAACCATGATCAATCATAAAAGAATCAAACCACTTATACCACTGTCTAGGAGATTGCTTCAACCCATATAAAGACTTTTTCAATAAATAAACATGATCTTTCTTACTTGGAACAACAAACCACTTTGGTTGATGCATATATATTTGTTCCTCAAGCTCACCATGTAAGAAGGTTTTCTTGACATCAAGATGTTCTAATTCCATGTCAAACAATGCAATCATATCAAGCAACACACGAATAGAGCTATGTTTCATAACACGTGAAAATACTTCATTGAATTCAATACTTTTCTTCTAACAATAGCCTTTTGCAACATCACGTGCCTTGAACCTAGCTGCTTCAACTTCAGGTATATCTTTTTTTTTCTTGAAGACCCATTTGTTTCCAACAATCTTCTGGCCCTTATGAGGTTTCACCAATTCCCAAGTATGATTCTTATGAAGTGATTCAATCTCTTCATTCATAGCAACCATCCACTGAACAGACTCATCACAAGTGACAACTTCATGATAACTAAAATGTTCATGCACCTCAATAGACTCTGCCATAGACAATGCAAAAGAAACTAAGTCTGCATTTACGTACCTTTGAGGGTGACGAATCTCTCTTATTCCTTTACCCTTAGCGATATTATATGATTACTCATGTTGCTCTTTTGTTACATCATGAGCAGAATCATCTATCTCATCCACAAATGGCTGATCTGAAGTGCCCTCTTGCACTTTACTAGAAGCTCCACTCTCAAGCTTCACCTGCTCACTAACACTGTGGTCTTTATATGCAACAATAGACTCATTTTTCTTTTCCAACATGGAAAACTCATCAAACTTAAACATCTCTGCTAATCAAAAATTTAGGTGACTTAGGTTCAACACACTATAATCTATAACCCTTCACCCTAGAAGGATACCCCAAAAATATGCATTTCAATGCCCTAGGCTCAAGTTTACCATCATTAACATGAGCATAAGCAGGACAACCAAAAACTTTCAAATCAGAATAATTAGTAGGAGTACCAAAGAATACCTCAAACAGAGTCTTCAACTCAATTGCAGTTGATGGAGACCGATTCACCAAATAGCAAGCATGGTTATAAGCTTCAACCCAAAAGGATTTATCCAAGTCAGCTTGAAAGAGCATACAACGAGCTTTTTCTAAGAGTCTTATTCATACGTTCTGCTACTCCATTTTGGTGTGGTGTATGATGGAAGTTCTAATATTGGTTGCAGTGTTATTGGTTATGTGGATTCCGATTATGTTGGTGATTTGGATAGAAGAAGATCTCTGACAGGTTATGTCTTCACTTTTTTCCATTGTGTCATTAGTTGGAAGGCTACTTTACAGTCTACAATTGCTTTGTATACGACAGAGGCAGAATATATGGCAGCAGTAGAAGTAGTAAAAGAAGTTATTTGGCTTAGAGGTTTGGTTTGTGATTTAGGTTTACAACATGATACTTCTGTTGTATTTTATGATAGTTAGAGTTTGATACATTTGACCAAGAATACTATGTATCATGAAAGAACCAAACATATTGATGTCAGATATCACTTCGTTCGTGACATTGTCTCTCAAGATACTATTGTTGTCAACAAGATAGTCACTATAGAGAATCCAACTGATATGTTAACCAAACCAGTTCCATTTAATAAGTTCAAGCATTTTTTGGACTTGATTGGTGTTTGTAGTAAATGATCACCCTTTGGGGCTTTGGACGACGATTATTTAGTAATCTGAAGAATTTCATTTGAAGAACTTTTTTTTTCTGTTTTGAGCCAAGGTGGAGATTTGTTATTTGTTTGGCCCAAAATTGAAATTAACCCAAAGTTCAAACCTATCTAATTAAACCCTTACCTTTATTATATATATATACATGATATTCTTGCTAGCAGTTGGAAATATAATAGATAGAAGCTGCGTGAAGACCAATAGCCACTAGAGAGAGAGAAGAAAAACTAAAGTAGGAGACAGAGAACTGAAATAGAAGCAGTTGGAAAGATAAGAAAAAAAGTAATCACAAGACAAAGAACAGTGCAACTGAGAACAATCTGCCGCAGAAGAGAATTGTTAAATTGGAAGCTGCAAATAGAGAGACTTCTACCCAGCCATATCCTAAACAGCCTAGCCTTGTCAATCTCCAGCCTAGTGACTTCAACTGTGCCAGCGTTTGCCTTCACAAGCGAGCAGCGTAGCTTTGCCACCTCCACGCTCTCTCTTGTTCGGTAATATCAAAATTTGTAATTTATTTGCTAGGTTTATTTGGTGATTCTGTGCAGAAAATATCTGGGTATATTTTAGATATTAGTGTATTTTGTGAAGCTCTCAAATATTGATGTTTGTATCTTCATTTGATTATTAGTGAATTTTTCTTTGATGTGTCGTTGATAACTGGATTTTATATAGTTATTTTCATTTATTTTATTAATTATAATTGCTATGTTCTTGACATTTTTAGTTAATTTTAATGAAATAAATTAATATTTATTTTTTATTTTTTAAGGAATATATTTTTAAGAAAATTAAAGAATATGAGTCGAAAAAGGACTTAATTACAAATATTGAAGTCTGAAAATATAATTTAAACTAAAGGAGTGTTTAATTGTAATTAACAAAACTCTAAAATATAATTTAAATTAAAACGGTGTTTAAATACAATTAACAAAAGTGTAAAAATTAATTTAAATTAAGAAAAAGCTTAATTATAATTAACAAAAATTTAAATGTTAATTTGAATTAAATTAGAGAGCTAAAATGCAATTAAGAAAAGTTGATTTTTTCTGCGTAGGAAAGAAGTCCACGCGCAGCTATTGTCCGCACGCGATGTGCATCGTCATATCAGAATATCAACGTTGATGATTAGCACGTATAATACAAACGCAATAAAAGTGATTGGACACGAGTTTTTTGGTTGCATGCTACTTGGTGCACCGTGTGAGGCCCACCTGCTGTGCAGGCCGATGTGTAGGGTGGGACCCACATGTCATTGCACGAAGTGCCCAATGCGATGCGGTCTAGATGGATATCGTGTGCCCTGACATTCCAACGAATCATTCATTGCCACGTGTTTCGAATATTCTTTCAACAAATCAAATGCTAACACATGGCATGTATTTTGAATTAAAAAGAAATCAGAAACGGTGCACGCTGTCCACTGTTTTGCACAATAAATTTCTTCCACTCATGGTTGTAAGAAAAATATTTTTTTGATATATTTTTTAGCTATAAATAAGGCATTTATTGCCAGAAAATGGGGGTTGGATGGGTAGATTTTGGAACACACAGAAGCCATTTTGGCTTCTGTTGTGTTTCTGCGCAGATGAAGTTTTAATTTTCTTTCTGTTCTTTAACTGATATTTCTTAAATTTTATAATTTTAATTTTTGTTATGAAATAATTTAATTTTTCTAAGGTTGCATTTTATCTAAATTTATGAAGCTTGGATTTAATTATTTTTGAACGATTTATTAGATTTTTAATTTGTTTATTCTATTTATGCTTAATGTTTTTGATTATTGGAAAATTTATCAATTGATCTGTGACACTTCAAAAAAACTTGAAAGAGACATTTTTGTGTATATTGCTCATAGATAGAATAACATGTATATATGAAGGATATAAATATACCTTTATCGTATGTGTGGTCATTTGAGAACTTAGAACGTAACGAATCTTGGTGAATTTAATTCTCATAGGAATATAGTGAATTAATTTAAGCGAGATGTGTCTATACGGAGCTTGGAAGAGATGTATGGATAAAATTAGAAGTTCTTGGTTGACAAATTAAATTTATAAAAAAAAATAAATCAAGAGAATATAATATGATTCGAGTAAATTAATTTGGTAAAAACTATAATTTTAGAATTTTCTTTTATTTTGTTATAAAACTCTTAGTTAGTTAAAACTTATTTCAACTTTTCTATCGTTTGAATAAAACTAGAGTGAAACAATTTTAGTATTTCACAAACTATAGTAACAAATATCCGTGGAAACGATAACTTACTTATCAAATTTTATTACTTGTGATCGTGTATACTTACACGTTTTTATGTTCTCCTAAAAGAGTTAATAGTCGTCGTTAGTGGAATAGACTTTTCATATTGAAAAGTTGAACTACTTAAATCATTGTATGTCATTTATTTTCTTACTGGTTATTATTTTGATGTTACTCATTATTATTTATTTATGCAACCAAAATTGGATCCGATCTTCGTTTCTATAAGTATTAATTTTTAATAATAACAATAACGAAGAATATAATATTGTATATGATTTCCACCGTACTCATGTGAAATGGAAAATAACAAATAGTTTTTTTTAAAGAATAATTATTATTCAAAATTTAAAGTAATAAGGTTTGAGTCTTTGCTTTAGGTTGTAATGTTTTCTTTTCTTTTGATGAAAATTTTTAACATTCATTTTCGGATAAAACTCACCGCTATAAAGCCGGTTTATAGGGGAAGGTATCTAAATAACTATTAATCCATTTACTCATTTATATTTGAAATATCTGTGATTTAATTGTGTTGTTATATTTTACCTCCTTTTCAAAATTGACGTTCACCATGGTTCGTATAAGCTAAGTGATTTTACAGACTCAACAATAACAATCTTCCCCACATTTGGATGATTTCATAAATCCGTTGATAGAGAAACATTCTTAATGTACATACCTAGGTTCGCATCGGGGGTCATCTTGAAAATATGGTTGCTCAGACACCAAATATAACATCTATTTTTGATAGAACTCGTATATATAAAATCGAATTATACAAAAAAGTTAATATTAATCATCTATTTATTTATATTTAAACGATATAAAATTTAATTATGTTATTATAAATTTTTTCTTTATTTGATAAAAAAATAATATCATATTCATCACATAAATTCTAAGAATATGCTTAATAATGATTTTAATTTTTAAATTTTACTGTGAAAATTTTTAATCATGATAAACATAAAATTGATAAGAAGTTATCAGCTCATTTTTCAATTCATGAATGAACACGTCAATTGGACGAGAACAACCATAAATCTGATAACAGCATTACTAGTGTTACCTTTTCATTTGATTCAATTTAATAATAATAATAATAATATTAAAATAATTATTTAAAAAGAGGAGTAATTTATTGTGCCACATCTACGAATGATACGAGACAGACGGGAACTAATATGTTAATAGTTATAATCACTTTGACGTTCTATTATTAATGATTATCAGTTATGAATTAATAATAGTTTTTATATATGTTAATTATATTTATTATATTTTAATATTTATTTAAAAAATTAAATATTAACTTAATTTTTTTTATTATATTATTTAAAATATTAATATTAATTTTTATTTTTTAACTACTTAATATATGTTTTTAAATAAAATAAATAAACATAAAATAAAAATAAAAAAATTAATCTAATTATATAAAATATTATGTATTTTATTATTAAAATTATTTTATATAATTATATGTATATAAAATAATAATATTTTATATATATTTAGTTTTTGTTAATCATAATTTCTTTATGTTTAAAATATTAATTTTTAATGACTTCTCTAATTTATAATTAAAAGTTATTAATGTTAAAAAAATATTATTATAATTTAAATTATTAATATTATAAAAATATTTTATTTATAATAAATTTATTTAAAAATAATCATAATCATAATAATATATAATTAATAATAATAATAAAATGAATATTTTATAATTTTTGTGGTGTAAAGTAGATTCGTGGGAATAATATCACTTAAAAAGAAGAAAGAGGAAGGGGAAGAATCGGTGAAACTCTCGCAGCAGCGAGGCGATAACCAATTCTCTTTTTGCGTTACGATCAAATTCCTGTATTCATTGAGTATGTTCATCAATGAAAAATCTGATTTTTAAACCTCTCGCCTGCTTATTTTGCAAAAATTTAAAGAGATAAATTTGTAAGAAGTGAACAGCTTCCAGCACTATTAATTGTTTGCAACCGGTATATAATGGTAAATAATTTTTTTGAGTCAAAAATGGAAATTTTCACCCAGTTTTGATTGTGTAAGTCCAAATTCATATCGATGTTCAACAGGCTACTGGTATTGATATTGTGGATGAGCAGCCAAAGCTGAAGCTCTATGCGTACTGGAGGAGTTCGTGCTCTTTCCGTGTACGTATTGCCCTCAACTTGAAAGGTCTCAAGTATGAGTATATACCTGTCCACTTGCTTAAGGGAGAGCAATTTACTCCAGGTTCTTTGCTTTGATCTTTGCTTCGTCCTTTTATTTCCTGACTTTTGGATATATATTTCTTACAATTGGAATTTATTGCCCTCGAAATCCAGAATTCATCAAGTTGAACCCTTCGGGTACTGTGCCGGTGCTCGTGGACGGGGACGTTGTAGTTTCAGACTCCCTTGCAATCTTATTGGTGTTCTCTATAACCCCAACCAGTGTTAATTTTCATTATTATTTGGATTAATCGTATAAATTCCCCCCATGTATACCTGTGGTTATAATCGTGATTGATATTCCGAATCCCCTTTTTAAAGAACAAGAGCGGTTTCATTTTCCAAAAATTATATTTTTATGTTGTCTGTGTATGGATAATATAATTGATTCAGGTATAGAATCATGAAAAACAGTGTCGTTAAAGATGTGACGTGAAGAAAATGCTTAACTTCCTCCAATTTGAAGCATAGCTGTGAGATATTGAGCTGTTTTGAGTACATGACATTTTTTGCTTTTAAAAAAAAAATTTATTAATCTCTCTTTTCCACTTATTGAACCAGCAAAATGTGGTTTTTTTTACCCTTACTGTCACTCATTTAAAAGGAACTTTTGAGTTGCTGCAGAGTTACAGATCAAAGCGGCACTATGTGATGGGATTTGTAAAGAATAAACTATTTTATGGGTTTCAATTTCAAAAGAGTGTAAAAATTATTCCTAATTTCTTATAAGCTATAATAGGGAAGCATATCTTAACAATATGTGATGGGATTTGTAAAGAATATCTTATAGTTAGAATTTTCTTTTGAGTAGATTTCTTGTCCATATTTTGTTATTTTGTAATTATCTTTATAAATAAATATATTATGATGTTTCTTATTTAAAAAAAGAGAGTGACGTATGTGACCACAAAGTTTAAGGGATATTGGTCCAATTCACTTTTTTTTTCCTGAACATTCCATCTAAACATTAATTGTTGTATTTCTCGACGTAACAGTACTTGGATAGTAAGTATCCTCATCATCCCTTGTTGCCCCGTGATCTCCAGAAGGATGCCATAAATTTCCAGGTGGAAGTTCTCTTTTTTCATTGCTCTTCATTTTTGTTTACATCTCCTCCTTAGGTTCATGGTGTTATGCACCACAGAATGACCTCCAAACATGTAGCTTACAGTGCAGAACATGCTTCCCGAATAAATTGTGACATGTGGTACATGTTATGTCCCTACCACATAAGAGCAAAGTGAAAAAAAGAAGGCGGCCTTGCTGTTGTATTCTTGAATTCAGTTTTGGAGGATCATTCCTAGACTTTCCTGATTTATGCTTTTGCTAAAGTCCTTTTCTTATTTTTTCTTTGATGCTAAAGTCCATAGTTACATTTTTATTGAATCCCTTGGTTCTTTTAGCATGTTTCACATCGTAAAACTGACAATTGACTTTATAGGCTGCAAATCTTGTTTCTTCTAGCATCCAGCCTATTCAGAATTTAGTTGTTATGGTAATTACCTAGACTCGAATAATTTTGTCTTATGTCCTTTTTTCTCTCCTAAAGTTGGCATTCATATTCACAGAATAAGGTGCCTGTCATGCTGCTTTCTGGTTTGCGGAAGTACATTGCAGAAAATGCAAGTGAAGATGAGAAACTGTCTTGTGTTAGATCTCATATTGAAAAAGGCTTTGCAGGTAAGTTTTGACCAACAAACCACAACTTAATTCAGTTTGTCTCTCCAACTACTTGCTCAAAATTTGACAAACAAAAGTGACTGAATTATCATTAGAACCTGAAGGCCTGTAAAGCTATATTAGTTTTCCTTGTCATAATTAACCAGCTTATCATTCCTTTTCATGCTCATCTAGTCTGTCAGAATGGACTTTTGCATTCTGGTTCAAAGTTGGGCGCCCCATATGAATGCATTATGTATAGTTCCAAAATCTTAAAATGCCATCTGAAACTTGAAACCTATACATGATCACAGTTTGGTTATAATATGATCTATAGACTATAATGATCGTATTAGCAGTTTCTCCATAATGAATTTTATCAGGATCTTTAATGTTGTCATGTGCTCTTAAGTCTTAATCTAAAGGAACTGAGAATCTTTAGAAGCCCCGAGTTCAATAATTGGCCAAAAGACAAAAGTAAACCATATGTTGGTAAAAACAGGGTCAATGACTGGTATGTAAATTCGACCGTGCATCAAAAGAAAATCACATTTGTTGATTCAAGCTGTCCTAAATCTTGCTTTCCCTTGAACTCTATGTACGATTTGATTCTGTGAATAGAGTTTGTTTTTGGTACCCCAATGTTTCTTTGATGTGGTGTAGTTGTCCTGAACCTTCCTTCGTTGGATAGCATGGACTGTTTGAAGAAAGTATTGTTACATCTAATATCACTTCATTTTCAAATTTCCCTAGCTCTTTTGGACTCAACTTTTTTGACAGGTTTCAAGGTCATAGGTATCAACCTCTATGTTTCTGTCCAATGCTTACAGCAAACAGTTATTTATCAGATTAAATCATTGCTGATACCTCTATGTTTATGACTTTCCGTCCAAAGCTTACAGAAAATAATTATTTCTTAGTTAAAGCATTGCATTTTATATTTTATTTTATCAGAATTTTTTCTATGATTAAAGCACTGGGTTTATATTTGGTTTCCCTCACAAATCTGTCCAAATGTGAATTCCTCTGTTACCATTTTGCATGTGTCATAATTGTTATAGTTATGTCAATGAGCACTTGGAAAAGTTTTTGCATAACCTGCTTCATGGTTTATCCGTGGATTTGTGGTTTTAACTTGGCAATCTTCATGCACTATAGCCCTTGAAAAGGTACTTAAAGACTATGCTGGAAGATATGCAACCGGAGATGAAGTTTACCTGGTATGAAACTATTCAATTACTTATTTTTTATTTTCTTATGTTTCCTCTTTTCTATTGGTTTTGAATTTTTCTTTGTTTCATGTGATTATGTTAGTCGGATTTGTATTCGTTAAAAAGAGTACACATTCACACATGTTTACAGGGAAGGATTTGAAATCGACAGCTCGACCATTGTATGAAAGCTATTATGAGTGGTTTTAGCCAAGGGCTTTAGTGTTGTTGCGAAACAAATAAATGCACGTCAATGCAATAGATCATAACCTATTGGTTCATGATTTCAGGCTGATTTATTCATAGCTCCCCAGATTGATGCAGCAATTAAAAGGTTCCAGATTGACATGGTACTGCTTGTTAATATCTACTATTCAATTATATTAGTTGAAGCAACCTTTGTATCTAGTAACGTTTTAATTCTTCCGATCTGGGAATTTCATTTTATTCATTTTCCTATCATAATATTTTCTTATGCCTATCTATTTATCATTTTTAATTTTGCACAGGCTTTCATTTTTACTGCTTTGATTGTCGTTCCTAAAAAAGTTACAACTTAGAATCAATTTTTGCAGAATCAATTCCCTCTATTATCCAGATTGAACGAAGAATACAGTCAGCTACCAGCATTCTGCAATGCCATTCCAGAACAGCAGCCAGATTTTCCTTCCTCAAGCGCCAATTAAACAAATAGGTTGAGGAGGTATATATTCTCATATTGTAAAGACATAATTTGAATAGAATAAATTGTTTATTGGTTAGCTTAAGATGCCATTATTCTCGTTTTAGACTGCTAATTGATGTTCTGAGGCAATGGGTTGAAAAATTGTTTCGGAATATATCTTTAAATAAGTTGTTGTATTGTTATAAATTAAGGACCAGAGATCTCTTACAAATCATAAGTATGATGGGTTAAAACTAGATACCACTACATGAGTGATGGTAGCCTCTCTTACATGGTTAAAACATAAATCAATCAATAAATATGTCACATAATTTAATGACATACATTGAATCATTTTTTGGTGGTGAGGAGTAATTACTCTCTTTAGTAGTGACAAATAGTATTTTTCATAGTTTACAAAATATGGGTATGATATTTTCATAATGTATTTTATTATAATTAATACTAAAAATAAAATTAACATTTTATCTAATTTAATAATGTTAACGTAGCAGTATCATTATCTAAAAGTATCTATAATTAAGAGTTAGGACAATAATGCACGTACGTGGTCATGTATATATTTATAAGAGTATTATTATATATTACAAAAATATTCACATAATTTTGTGATATAGTTTTATTTTCTTAATTATAATATCTAATCATCTCACTCATCTGTCACAAAATCGTGATATTATACTTTCCCATATTCATAAAAACAATGAAGCTTTCGCCGAGCGTGACAGTAAAACAAACAATACGTCATTGTGAGCAACGATGAGGTTCTCCAATCAATACTTTGTCAATGCATATGACGTGGTTTGATTATAATATAAAGCAAAAAAAAAAAAAAGTCTTATCCGTGAGGTTTGAACCACTTAGTACTTTTATTATTTGGGAATGAAAAATAAAGGCTAAAAATAGGAAGAATGGAGGTTCTGACTTTTGAGCTCGTTTTATATTGTAATTGAATTGCATTTCCTCTGACTTTTCCCCCCTCTTTTTGTCTTCAATCCCATTGTCCAACACTATATCCAAATGGTTGGCAACTATACCGGACTTTTACTTTAAAATTAAAATAAAAAAGACATTATTCTACAACTGAATAACCACTTGGAAATCCTCAAATTTTTTTAACTCTTTTAGGCCAAATCAATCCCTTTACCAACTTTTCTCTGTTTGGCCCCTTACACATAGTTTTTGTCCTCTCACTCACTGGTCTTGTAAGAAGATTAGAGACTTGGGAGTGGACTTTGCCTAAGAAAGGGCAATTGTCTTTACTTTCTCTCTAATTGCATCCCATCTATTTGATCCTTTCAATTGATTTTTTTATAAAAAAAAACAATACAAGTGAATAACTTATAAAACCCTAGTTGCCACAATTTCTGGTAATGCAATTATCTTTACTTTCTCTCTAATTACATCCTATCTATTTGATCCTTTCAATTGATTAAAAAAACCGTACAAGTGAATAACTAATAAAACCCTAGTTGCCACAATTTATGGTTATCCTAAAAGGGTTGTGTCTCATCTTTTATACATCCTTCTTCAATAATAACTCTTAACATCAGGAATTTTTATTACTTTAAAGAACGTCTCGTTACAGAAATAGAAAAAAACAGAGGATAATTTTTCCCATGAGAAAAGCAAATAATAATACATTTCCAGTTCCAACCAACTTGCCCTAGCAATTGAGAATTCAGATGTAATTATGACACTCTATCTGCCACTTATAGTTGATAAACACATGGATAAAATGATTTAATTTTTATGAAACTTTGCTCACATGTTTACGTGTATTAGAAGCACATACAATGACATACAAGGTAGCACAAGAGAATTGAGCTTGTCGGGTACTGATATAACAGAGGTCCACCTATATTATTTTATTGTCCTAATAGAGTCCTTGTCTAGATTAACAGTGGAAATATTCAAAGGAAGTTGCATTCTGGCAACAGGGGCTTACCTCTTCTGTTACTCTTTCTTATTTTATTTTTCGCTATAATACAACTTGCCACTGTCTCTTTTAAAACTTTAGTTTGGCTTTTGACCTTGTACCTGTTACATATTTAAAAAATAATAATCAGAACAAAAAACTCAACCAAAAAAAAGGTTAGGTTATGAACTTGGTAAATGGTCAGTGTCTTGTAATATATAAAACATCTTGTTGCGATTAGAATTAACTAGATTTATATGCTGATATATATTTCTCCGGTGTTTACTCCCTATACACAGACAATTTCAAAATGGAACTCATATAGGATCGTTTTGCTAGTTATTAGTGAACTAGAAAAAGCTAGCTTTGAGAAACTCAGAAACCTAAGTTGTTCAAGATGGTTCAAAAGATTCAGCTAGTTTTGTTTCTTGCATTGATGCTAATTTTGCATGTGGCATCAGATACAAACAATCAAGACTGTAAGTCCAGAGTTCATCAGCTACTTAGTCTTTTACTAAATAAAATTTTAATGCATTCAATTTTTTTTCAATGTCGACTGAATTTCAAACTTTCTTAATTGACTCTCTTCCTGAAATTCATTTCAAACAATTGTATTGAATTTAGTAATCTTTTGGATGATTAGCAGTTTTAAGCTCATATTTTGACTTTGTGCAGTTATTGGATTGAAGTCTCTCAAGGATATTTGGCAGAACACACCTCCCACTTGGGAAGGTTCGGATCCTTGTGGTGAAATTTGGGAAGGCATTCGGTGCGACAATTCACGTGTTACATCTATGTAAGATCTTGACAAGTTGTAATATTAATACTACCAAAAAATCGTTAGTTAAGGTAGTTCAAATTACTTATTTCAATTATGATTTGTTAAAAAAAAAGGGGAAAAAAATTCAATGTCTTAGATTAATTTGGTTCATTTTTTAAAATAATAAACTTCACGATCTATCATCGGCGTTTACCCATTTATATAAATCTACAATTAAATTTTTAAAGTGTTAAAATTTACTATCGAACTTATATAACTTGTAATAATCTACCATTTTTGTTAAAAATTTGATGAAACTTATAGTAGAATAGGTTACATAAAATCTATTTGTTATAAAATTAGCACTTGCGAAAGCGAAGATCGGGTCCAATTTTTTGGTTACATAAATTAATAATAATGGGTAACAGCAAAATAATAAGTAGTTAGAAAATAAATGGCACACAATGATTTAAGTGGTTCAACTTTTCAATGTGAAAAGTCTACTCCACTGACGACGACACACCGAGGAAAATATACTAATAATCAAACGGAGATACAAACACCAATTTCCATAAAGCTTCACAAATTACACCAAGATCCAAAATATATCCAAAAGATTTACTACACAGAATCAGCAATCAAACCAAACAAATAAATCCTAAATTTTAGATATTACCGAACAAGAGAGAGCGTGGAGGTGGCGAAGCTGCGCTGCTCACTTGTGAAGGCAAACGCTGACACTATTGGAGTCACTAGACCGAAGCTTATGGCTGATAAGCAGATGCAAACTGAAACATATTAAGGAAGTCAAAGAGGGCTAACTCTACTGGTGATTCAGAAATGAATGAAAACAGGTGGCTGTTCTCGCTACTCTCTTCTCCTTTAATTATTCTTCTGTTTTCGGCTTCAAAATTTCAGTGGCAGCTCACTTCTTCTCCAGCAGCTTCTCCAATAGCTCTCTCAAATAGCTGCTGGTTGTTTTCTCTTTTCTGCAGCTGCAACCCTACTTCACGCAGCAGGAGAAACAATATATATTAGTTACCCATTAGTAAGGGTTTTTAATATGGGTTTGGGCCAAATATTTGTTTTGGGTTTAGGCCAAACAAATAACAAATCTCCACCTTGGCTCAAAACAGAAAAAAAATTCTTCAAATGAAATTCCTTGGATTACCAAATAGCCGTCGTCTAAAACCCCAAAGGGTGATCATTTTTTGCAAATACCAATCAAGTCCAAACAATGCTTGAACTTGTTAAATGGAACTGGTTTGGTTAACATATCAGCTGGATTCTCTGTAGTGACTATCTTATTGACAACAATAGCACCCTGAGAGACAATGTCACGAACAAAGTGATATCTGACATCAATGTGTTTGGTTCTTTCATGATACATAGTATTCTTGGTCAAGTGTATAGCACTCTGACTATCACAAAATACAACAGAAGTATCCTATTGTAAACCCAAATCACAAACCAAACCTCTAAGCCAAATGGCTTCTTTCACTGCTTCTGCTGCTGCCATATACTCTGCCTCTGTCGTAGACAAAGCAATCAGATCAGAAATAGCCTTCCAACTAATGGCACAATGAGAAAGAGTGAAGACATAACCTGTCAGAGATCTTCTTCTATCCAAATCACCAGTATAATCGGAGTCCACATAACCAATAACACTGCAACCAATATTAGAACTCCCATCATATACCAAACCAAAATTAGATGTACCTCTCAAATACCGAAGTATCCATTTCACTGCTTGGCAATGACCCTTACCAGGATTACCCATATATCTGCTGACAACACTAACTGCATGTGAAATGTTTGGACGAGTACAAACCATAGCGTACATCAAACTACCAACAACACTAGCATATGGAACTTGAGACATGTATTGCTCTTCTTCTTCTTATTGTGGAGACAAATCCAAAGAAAGCCTGAAATGTGCAGCTAACGGCGTACTCATAGGTTTAGAATCTTTCATGCCAAAACGTTCAAGAACTTTTTCAATATAATTTTTCTGAGTCAAATAAAGTTTGCCCGCTTGTCTATCCCTGTAAATTTCCATGCCCAAAATTTTTTTCGTTGCACCCAAATCTTTCATCTCAAATTCACCATTAAGTTGAGACTTTAATTTCTGAATCTCAGACTTATTCTTAGAAGCAATAAGCATGTCATCAACATAAAGCAACAAATAAATTGATGAACCATCATAGAATCTTTTATGATAAACACATCTATCATAATCACTCCTAGAGTAACCATGATCAATCATAAAAGAATCAAACCGCTTATACCACTGCCTTGGAGATTGCTTTAGCCCATATAAAGACTTTTTCAATAAATAAACATGATCTTCCTTACCTGGAACAACAAACCCCTCTGGTTGATGCATATATATTTGTTCTTCAAACTCACCATGTAAGAAGGCTGTCTTGACATCAAGCTATTCTAATTCCATGTCAAACAATGCAACCATAGCAAGCAACACACGAATAGAGCTATGTTTCACAACAGGTGAAAATACTTCATTGAAGTCAATACCTTTCTTCTAACAATAGCCCTTTGCAACAACACGTGCCTTGAACCTAGCTGCTTCAACCTTAGGTATACCTTCCTTTTTCTTGAAGACCCATTTGTTTCCAACAATCTTCTGGCCCTTAGGCAGCTTCACCAATTCCCAAGTATGATTCTTATGAAGTGATTCAATCTCTTCATTCATAGCAACCAACCACTGAACAGACTCATCACAAGTGACAGCTTCATGATAACTAGAAGGTTCATGCACCTCAATAGACTCTGCCACAGACAATGTAAAAGAAACTAAGTCTGCATCTGCGTACCTCTAAGGGCGTCGAATCTCTCTTATTCCTTTACCCTTAGCGATACTGTATGGTTGCTCATGTTGCTTTTCTGCTACATCATGAGCAGAATCATTTATCTCATCCACAGATGGCTGATCTGAAGTGCCCTCTTGCATTTGACTAGGAGCTCCACTCTCAAGCTCCACCTACTCACTAACACCGTGATCTTTATCTACAACAATAGACTCTTTTTTCTTTTGCAACATAGAAAACTCATCAAACTTAACATCTCTGCTAATCAAAAATTTAGGTGACTTGGGTTCAATACACCATAATCTATAACCCTTCACCCCAGAAGGATACCTCAAAAATATGCATTTTAATGCCCTAGGCTCAAGTTTACCATCATTAACATGAGTATAAGCAGGACAACCAAAAACTTTCAAATCAGAATAATTAGCAGGAGTAACAAAGAATACCTCAAATAGAGTCTTCAACTCAATTGTAGTTGATGGAGATCGATTCACCAAATAGCAGGCATGGTTACAAGCTTCAGCCCAAAAATATTTATCCAAGTCAGCTTGAAAAAGCATACAACGAGCTCTTTCTAAGAGAGTCTTATTCATACGTTCTGCTACTCCATTTTGCTGTGGTGTATGACGCACAATGTGGTGTCTCACTATGTCATTTCTTTCACAGAACTCATTAAACTGACTGTCACAAAATTCCAAACCATTATCAGTTCTCAAATGCTTGATTTTTTTACCTGTTTGATTTTCTATACAAGCCTTGAATATCACAAATTTTGAGAACGCATCATTCTTATTCTTCAAAAAATACACCCAAACATGACGGGAGAAGTCATCAATAAAAGTCAACATATACCGGGCACCACCCTTAGACACAACACGAGAAGGACCCCAAAGATCTGAATGAATATAATCAACAGTACCTTTCGTTTTATGGATGGCTGTACTGAACTTGACCCTAAAATGCTTTCCATAAACACAATGCTCACAGAAATCAAGCTTCCCAGTTTTCTGACCACAAAGCAAATCTCGTTTGCTCAAAATAGACATCCCTACCTCACTCATATGCCCAAGCCGCATATGCCATAATCGAGTAGTGTCTGAATCTTGATCTGACGAGGATGAAACTGATACACTACCAATAACAGTGTTACCCTGAAGCATATAGAGACCACGCGACAATTGCCCTTTAATAACAACGAGAGCACCCTTACTAACTTTTAAGACTCCACCTTCAGCTACATACTTATAGCCTTGTGAATCAAGAGTACCCAAAGATATCAAATTCTTTTTCAAATCTGGAACATGGCGAACATCTTTTAAAGTCCTAACAATACCATCATGCATCTTAATTCGGACAGTACCAATACCAATAACCTTGCAGGACATATTGTTTCCCATCAAGACAACACCCCCATCAATAGACTGATAAGAAGCAAACCAATCTCTACTGGGGCACATATGGTAAGTGCAACCCGAATCAAGAATCCAAACATCTCCAGAAGAACCAATAGATACTGATAGAATATTTTCACCATCGGAACCAGAACTATCTGCAACACCAGCAACATCATTAGTACCATAAGACGTTGCGACAAATTTTCCTTTACCTTTGAGTTTAGGACAATTTACTTTCCAGTGCCCTTCCTGACGGCAATAGTTGCATTTATCTTTTCTTTTTCTAGATTTGGATCTAGATTTGCCTCTATTATTTCTTGTGCCTTTTTCTTGATTTTTACCTCTGACAAATAAACCACTGCTATTATCATTACTGCTTGTAGACACTTTTTTCTTTAATTCTCTGGAATTCAAAGCTGCTTTGACATCTTCCAAAGAAATAGTGTCTCGTCCATATAGCATGGTATCAACAAAATGTTCAAATGAATGAGGTAAAGAACATAATAGAACTAAGGCCTGATCCTCATCATCAATCTTAACACCACCATTTTTCAGATCACGAATAATTTTAGTAAATTCATCAAGATGATCGTGCAAGGGTGTACCTTCTGACATTCTGAATGTATACAAACGTTGCTTCAAATATAACCGACTGGTCAAAGACTTAGTCATATACAAATTCTCTAATTTAAGCCATAACCCAGCAGGAGATTCCTCATCACCAACTTCGCGTAATACCTCATCAAACAAGGATAACTGAATTGAACTGAGAGCATTTTCCATTAATGCATCTTTTTCTTCATCAGTCAATTTTTCTAGCAATTTATTCTTGCCTTCAAGTGTCTTAACGAGCCCTTCTTTAACTAATACGGCCCGCATCTTCATACGCTAAAGACTAAAATCATTTCTACCATTGAATTTCTCAATTTCATATTTTGCCGCCATGACAGAAAACCCAATATTAAATAAACAGAAGCACAACCCAGAAAATATGAAACTAATCAGATAACCAGAAGCTCAAAATAAATCCAAAAGGAGCAAACTTGATCAGTTCCAATAAATAGTAGAATAACCCAATGCTCTGATACCACTTTGTTATAAAATTAGCACTTGCGGAAGCAAAGATCGGGTCCAATTTTTTGGTTGCACAAATTAATAATAATAGGTAACAGTAAAATAATAAGTAGTTAGAAAATAAATGGCACACAATGATTTAAGTGGTTCAACTTTTCAATGTGAAAAGTCTACTCCACTAACGACGACACACCGAAGAAAATCCACTAATAATCAAACGGAGATACAAACACCAATTTCCAAAAAGCTTCACAAATTACACCAAGATCCAAAATATATCCAAAAGATTTACTACACAGAATCAGCAATCAAACCAAACAAATAAATCCTAAATTTTAGATATTACCGAACAAGAGAGAGCGTGGAGGTGGCGAAGTTGCACTGCTCACTTGTGAAGGCAAACGCTGACACTGTTGGAGTCACTAGACCGAAGCTTATGGCTGATAAGCAGATGCAAACTGAAACATATTAAGGAAGTCGAAGAGGGCTAACTCTGCTGGTGATTCAGAAATGAATGAAAACAGGTGGCTGTTCTCGCTACTCTCTTCTCCTTTAATTATTCCTCTATTTTTGGCTTCAAATTTTCAGTCGCAGCTCACTTCTTCTCTAGCAGCTTCTCTCAAATAGCTGCTGGCTGTTTTCTCTTTTCTGCAGCTGCAACCCTACTTCACGCAGCAGGAGAAACAATATATATTAGTTACCCATTAGTAAGGGTTTTTAATATGGGTTTGGGCCAAATATTTGTTTTGGGTTTGGGCCAAACAAATAACACTATTTATACAAATCTACCATCCGAACTTATATAAGTTGTAATAAACTACTACCAAACTTATATAATTTGTAACAAATTACTATCAAATTTTATCTATTTATACCCTCATCATCAATTCATCCAACTTCAATGCGTAACCAAGAGTGATTTATACAACTGAATTTCAGTGAGTTGTGTTAGGTGGTTTGATGATGAAGGTATAAATGGGTAAAGTTTGGTGATAGAATGCTACAACTTATATAAATTCGATGGTAGATTTTAACATTTTAAATGTTTGGTGGTAGATTTGTACGAATGGATAAAGTATAGAATGTGAAGTCTACCTTTTTCAAAATGTTATGGTTGATTAAAAGTTTAAGCACTTGCTATCATTTCCAAACTTTAGAGTATTTGTTATTTCAGAATATTGCCAAGCATGGGCTTGATTGGCAAGTTGTCTGGAGATATTGGCCAATTCTCTGAATTACATTCTTTGTAAGTCTTCTTTAATTTCTAATTCATTATGCCTTTTATTAATTGTTGGGTTTTGAGTATTTAGGACTTGTGTACCTGAAACATTAAGTAGGCACCATTTTTCTTTCCCTGCTGCATCTGCATGCGATATTACTTAATTATTAGAAAGTTTGCTGCAAAATATGAAGCACCAACAAAGCTTATAATATAAATGCCTCATGTTCTTGAGTTCTTCTATGGAGCTTAGTCATTATTTTTCCATGTTACATTTCTAATATATTAGTACTGCTCCAATATAGGGATCTATCTTACAACAAGAATCTATCAGGACCACTTCCACAGGCAATAGGGAATTTGAAGAAGCTTTATAACTTGTAAGGACATATTTCTAGTTTACTCGTTTGACAACCCATACAAATTCCAAATTCTCAATAACATTACTTATGTTTGATAACACATTTTCAGTTTTTAATTTCTAAATTTTGAAATTTAAGTTTGGAATTTCATGAAAATTAATTTTAAAATTGAATTTCTATTTTTTCATAACATTCACAATCAATACCTCAATCATATTCAATCTTGTTCAATTTTACTCAAAATAATTAAAAACCAAAATGTAGTAAAATTTTATTAAAAACTAAGTTTACAATTCAATTCAGAACATAACAAGTTGAAAATTGAAAATTAGAAATCCGTTAATAAACATGTAATATCGAATTTCTTTCAAAATTATAATCCAAATTTAGTTATCAAACGAGTTTTCAAAATTGATTGAGAATTAAAATTCTAAATATAAAATTAAGATTTCATATATAGAAAATCCTTAACAATTAAACTGTTCTATTTTATTTTTTGGCAGATTATTGGTGGGTTGTAGTTTCTATGGTCCAATTCCTGACACAATAGGAAATCTACAGCAACTGAATTCTTTGTAAGGATTTTGGAAAACTAATTCTTTCTCAAAATGAAGAGATCATCAATTTTTTTATTCTCACAGTTAATCTTCCATGCAACCAAGCAATAGGATTTATCAAAATCTGTAATTTCCTTATTTTTTCCGGTTCCTCTTAAATATAATAATACTGATTTATTCCGAATACAGGTCACTGAACTCTAATAAATTTAATGGACGAATTCCACCTACCATTGGTAAGCTATCCAAACTTTACTGGCTAGATTTAGCAGACAATAATCTTGAGGGACCAATTCCAATCTCCAAAGCTAAAACACCTGGTCTTGATTTGCTTCATCAAACTAAGCACTTGTATGTTAACCTTGCGTTCTTAATAGTTAAAATATTTTTTTAGGAAGAACTTTATTTCATTGATTTTCTGATCGTTATCTAAGATTCTGTCTATAATCTGCAGCCACCTTGGAATGAATAAGCTCTCAGGTCAGATCCCAGCTCAGCTTTTTAGTTCAAACATGCAGTTGATTCATTTGTAAGACTACTTATTATCTATGTTACTTGTACTCTTTATTTTTGAAGTACTTGTATCAAGTGATATGATATAAACATGAGTGTGGTTACTTGAACACTCCAATTTGATATAAATTTACATAAAATTTTAAAAAATAAGCATCTTTGACACCCAAATATGTATAAAAGAATTTACGATTTTTGGTGTCTGAACCCTTTAGAGAAGAAAGATATTCAGCTTCACTGTATTTCTTGTATATGTTTAGCATTTATATCATATGGAAGCTGGTGCATTTAGCATAACAGATATTAACAGACTGATTCTTGTTGAACCTTTCGTTGAATGGGCAGGCTTTTGGACAACAATGAACTAACAGGCAACATTCCTACCACTCTTGGACTTGTTAAGAGTTTAGAGGTGGTGTAAGTATCAACCACACAATCTCACGTCCACATGTTCTATGTGAACTTGTAGACTGAGGAGTTTTTGTGGAGCTTTTTCCTTTTCTCTTCACTTCTTTTTTCTTTCTTGTAAATTAGCTTATATTGGCTGCAGGCGCATGGATAGAAACCGGTTAACTGGGAATGTGCCTTTAAACCTCAACAATCTTATTAATGTTACTGAGTTGTAAGCAGAAAGAATAAAAGTTGCCTCTATTTAAGTTTCATACTCTCATGAGGATAGTTGCTATTTTATTGTATGAAAGTTATTCACACATAAAAGGTTTTATTTATTTAATGTAATCTCAGGCTTTTGTCCGAAAATAAGCTTACTGGCCCTGTGCCCAACCTTACTGGGATGAACGTACTGTGTTTTGTGTAAGTAGTAATGAACTCACGACTCATCTATCAGTTTAAACTTTAATGAATGCTTCATGAAGCCCTAAAGATTTCATCATGCAAAAAAAAAGTATAACCTGGTCCTTTTTTTATGTGAGTGAAGCTTCCAAGTCATATTGACTTTACTTTCTTAACTTGCAGGGACATGAGCAATAACAGCTTTGATCCGTCCACTGTTACTCCATGGTTTTCAACCTTACAGTCTTTGACCACATTGTATGTTCTTCTCCCTCATTTACCTGAGTCATGCAAGTCTGTGTGCTTCTGCTCAGTCTCATTGTTTTCACGAGCATACGTATGTGTGTGTTCTGGGATACAGATAATCAATGAATTCTATACCACTTATATGGAACACTAACCTTGTATGGCAGAATGATGGAGGATACACAACTTCAAGGACAAATCCCCATTTCCCTCTTCAGTCTTCCCAATTTGCAGAGTCTGTAAGTTTCAGTATAGTTAGATGTCCTGTGGCCTCAAGTACAGAGTAATAGATGTCAACAACATCAAATAAATGACTACTAATTTCTAATATGGACATGTTTCAATGTAATTTATGACAGCGTACTAAAGAACAACATGCTCAATGGCACATTAGATATCGGTACTACATATAGCAACCAACTGGAGCTCATTGATGTGCAGCACAATTCAATTACCGCGGTCAGCGAAACTAATTACAATTCTAATTTAACGTAAGCACTAGTCTCTAGGAACTTTTTGCTGTTGTTTTCTCCAATGTTTTGCATTTTATGCCACTTTTCTCTCCTCTGAGATTTCAAGATCTTGTATAATTTGACCTTTTATGGAAGTCAGCTTGCAGCTAGATGAACTTCATCTATTAATTTATTGTTGTGAGGTCTTCAATGGAAAAATTAATTACTTTTTTCTCTGTTATCCTGCAGACTTGTGGGCAACCCGGTTTGTGACAAAATAGGGGCAACCAAGAGTTACTGCAAGGTTCCAGACTCAGTTTCGCAATATGACAGCTCGTATATGACTGCATGGAAAAACTGTTTACCCCCTCTTTGCATTTCAGATCAGCTTTCAAGCCCCAACTGTAAATGTGCACATCCATACACGGGAACTCTAAACTTCAGAGCTCGTTCCTTCTCAGACTGGGGAAACTTAAGTTATTACAAAGACTTGGAGAGTACTCTCTTTAAGTTCTTCCAGAGAGAAAATTTCCCTGTAGAATCAGTTTCTCTGAGAAATCCCACCAAAGATTCGTTGGAGTACCTTCAAATCAACCTACAAGTGTTCCCATATGGACAAGATAGTTTTAATCGAACAATGGTTGCCAATCTTGGGTTTGTCTTTAGCAGCCAAACCTATAAGCCGCCAAAATATTTTGGACCATACATATTCATAGCTAAACATTATGAAAATTATGCAGGTGATTATTTAATCAAAGACAAAATAACATGTAAATTGCTCATCTAATTTCGAGTCTATTTCATCTTTATTTGTCTTCATAAATAGAAACAAATGTGCAAGTGCATCTGCATTCAGACAAGTCATCCAAATCAAATATTGCCATTATTATTGGAGCAGCAGCTGGAGGTTCTGTACTTGCAATATTGTTACTCCTAGCAGGCGTATATGCTTTCCGGCAGAAGCGGAGAGCAGAAAAAACAACAGAACAGAGTAGTAGACCTTTTGGTAATACTATATTTTCTAGTTGTGAGTTATAAATTGTTATTGGCTTTTTCTTTGTGACCGATAACTCAATGTAACTTAAACTAAGCAGCAAACTGGGTTCCAAACAAGAGTAGTGGAAGCATACCCCAGTTAAAAGGGGCAAGATGGTTCTCTTTCCAAGAGCTTAAGAAGTACACCAACAATTTTTCATCAGCAAATGACATTGGGTCAGGGGGTTATGGCAAGGTCAAATCTCCTCTCTTTTTATTGTAGTTATCTATGTGTGTGTGAGGGATCATTAGTGAAGGTCCAAAACATTTCTCCATTTTCCATTTGCTTTTATTCCATTTCATTCTCCAGCTTGCTCTACTTGAAGATTTTTTATGTTTTAAATCTTTATTCTTGAAATTGTAAAGATATATTACCATAATAATGCAAGCAGGTTTATAATAAATGTTATAAAGTTTATATATATATGTGTGTATTTTACAGGTTTATATGGGAAATCTTCCTACAGGGGAATTGGTTGCCGTTAAAAGAGCTCAAAAAGAATCAATGCAGGGTGGAGTTGAGTTCAAAACTGAAATTGAACTTCTTTCAAGAGTTCACCATAAGAATGTTGTCAACCTAGTGGGATTTTGTTTCGAGCAAGGTGAACAATTGCTGGTATATGATTACATACCAAATGGCACTCTAAAGGATGCACTTTCAGGTATTTATATGTTGATTATCTTGTAACTATTATAGAGTAAGGAGTTTACACTTTTATATGAAAATGATCATTATAATCCTATAAGTGACATATTATTTTAAGTGGCGAGATCTATTGTACATATTAATATATTTCTAAATATTACATTATCTAAATATGATTTAAATTTAGTTAATTTATTTTTTAAATTATATTCGTTATAAAAAATAATTGATTATATGTATTAATTATCTTTTAGTAAGAAAATTAAAAAAAAAACAACAAAACTCTTAAAATAATTTATTTATGTGAATGAATTAAAATTTATGAAATTATCTCTTAGTGGAAATAGTAGAAATCTAAAAATCAAAAATAAAAAAAATCCATGATCTAATTATCTATTATTATCTTATCTTATAATTATTATAAATCATCGAGTTTTCAATAAAGTGAATATAATATTATTTTAATCTCTTATATTAAAATCATTTAATCTCTTTAAAGTATGATATATCTTAAATGATTTTGCGTATTTAGTTTTTTTATAAAAACTTTTTGTTGGAATTATTGGTTAAAAATCAAATTAATATTTTTGTTGTAGTTAATATCTCAACAAAAAAAATTTATAGAAAATATTTTTGGAAGTTATTTGATCATAAAAATTGAAAAACCAAGAGTTACAATTAATTTATTAATTAATAGTGGTTTTGTTTGAGTTATGACTAAAAACAGTAAGAAAACAGAGTCCAAAAGTTTTGGTTGGTTGGTAAAAGAAAGCCAATAATTTAATTAATGTTCTAGACATTAAATGAGTCAAGATTCAAATTATTACATTTCTTAAATAAATGTTTGACAAATTTTTTTAACATCATTTAAATGTTTATTAATAATTACATTAAGTTTTAGGTAATTTGTTTCAACCAAAAACTTTTGCCTAATTTAGATTAATAAAGAATTAAATTTTATAAATGCCTATCAATATATTATTGCATGTATAGGTATCCAAGCAAGTACAAAATGACTAGTCATAATACAAACTACTAGTTACTCAAATTGTCATGTATTTGACAATTAAAATTTGCAAAATAATAAGCACATAAAATTCTTTAGTTTAGTAGAACTTAGTTTAATTACAATCCAGGTGAGTATGCGTGTATGAACTTGTAACTTCTACAAACAGCAAATCAATATATTGAAAAAAGGAACAGATTAAGAGTTGTATGCCCTAGACATGGATGGAAGTAGCTAAGAAGACACATAACTATATACTAACATTTTTTATTTTTTATTTTTTGCGTTTGCTAAGTAATATTTTCGATTATTTTGATATTAAAGAATTATCTTCGGTGCAGGTAAGTCGGGCATTAGATTGGACTGGATCAGAAGACTCAAGGTAGCTCTTGGAACAGCTAGAGGTCTGGCTTATCTTCATGAATTGGCCAACCCTCCAATAATACACAGGGACATTAAGTCAACCAATGTCCTTCTTGATGATTCTTTGATGGCTAAAGTTTCTGATTTTGGTCTGTCCAAGCTTATGGGTGATGGTAAAAAGGTTCATGTGTCTACTCAAGTTAAAGGGACTATGGTGAGAAAATAAATCTTTTCATTCCTGCTCTAGCAAAAATGATAAACAGGAAACAGGAGCTAAGATGCATGCGGCCGGTTTTTAAATTCCCTAAATTCTAACATAACTTTTCCTTTTCTTTCTTAAAACAATTTATTATTGTGAGTTTATGGCTTTCAGTGCAATTTTATAGGTTTTCTTTTGAATCGGTGCAGGGCTACTTGGATCCCGAATATTACATGACCCAGCAACTGACAGAGAAGAGTGATGTCTACAGTTTTGGAGTTTTGATGCTGGAGCTAATTACTGCAAGAAGACCTATTGAGCATGGTAAATATATTGTGAGAGAGGTAAAGAAGGCAATGGATAGGACTAAAGAGTTGTACAACCTTCACTCACTTCTTGACTCAAGAATTGGTTTGGGAACAACATTGAAAGGGTTCGATAAATTTGTGAACCTGGCAATGAGTTGTGTTGAGGAAGTAGGAGCTGACAGGCCTACGATGAGTGAAGTAGTGAAAGAAATTGAAAATATTATGCAACTCGCTGGTCTCAACCCCAATGCCGAATCAGCATCAACTTCTGCAAGTTACGTGTGAAGAAGTTGTAAGCCTTCCAGGCCTTCACTGTGGATTAAAAATTAAGGCATGATATTTTATCTACTCTGCTCTAATACAGATTATTCCTCACTTTTTTTTTTTTAAATATCACTTCTTTCTGAAAATATAAAATTGCTTCATTCACATCCTCAACGTATATATCGAGTACATGTTTCAGATTATGATTAAAAAAAATTCTGAAAATGTGTTTTTGTAAGATGAGATATATGAGTCAAATGGGACAATTAAAAGGGATAATAATGGTTGAATTATTATACCTAGAGTATACAAAAATTTATTAATTTTTAAGTTTGTGTTATAAGTCTATTAAATTAAAAGTGAATTAGAAGTCCAAAATTATAAAAAAAATATTAAAAATAGAATAAGTGAATACACATATGTATAGGGGTGTCCATAAATCGAATCAGATCGAACCAAACCGTAAAACCGGATCGGACCGGACCAAACCGAACGGTTTTACTAATCAAACGGTCCGATCCGATTTGTATTAATTTTAAATCGTTCGAACCGGACCGGACCGGTTTAATAATATATTAAAAATTTCACATTATTTTTCATTAAATTATAAAAAAATCGAACCAAATCGGGAACCAAATAGGACCGAACCGTTTTATAAGTTAAACAATCCGATTTTTATTTCTTAAAACCGTTTCAAACGATCTGATCCGAGTAATATGAACGGTCTGATCCGGTTAAATTTTTTTTAGGCAAAATCGGACCGGACCGAACCATGGGCACCCCTACATGTGTATATATGTCTTATCTAAATTAATTACAACTCATAAATTATGAACTTTAATAGGTTTGAACACGTATTAATTGATTTAAAAATACATAAAAATTTAATAAATTACTTACATGTGTATTCACATATTTTATTTTTAATTTTTTTTTAAATTTAAGACTTTATAATCCACTTTTCAATAATTAATAAATTTTTAGTACACTACTCAAAAGTTATTAAATTTTTTGTACACTTTAGCATCACTACTCTTTATCCATGTTAATATTTGTAACTTTAAGTAGGTATCTTGCCTAATAAATATATATATGATACTGTGGTATCACTTTTATACTGTTACTGTCAAATATCCAAGGTTGAAATCACAATCACAAATAGAAGAAATGACTTCGATGCAATAGTTTATTGTTAACTCCTTAAGAGTACAACTCTAAATTGGGAGATGTTGGTATCTGATTAATTATATGGTCTGAACGAAATATAATGCAATGAAAGAAGGAAGTGGAAGAGAGAGAAGCAATTGGAGAATTTAATTGAAACTATCATGAGATCACTAGAAAATATTTGCCTCATCATATTTTAATCCAACTTTATAATAATGTAATAATGGATCCCCCATGAATGGATCACTAGGGTAATCATATGTATCACTTTCAATTGATCGAAGAAGCTTGAGCCAATTTCCTAAGATTTTCAATAATCATCACCAATTTGTTGGTAAATCGATTGACAAAGCACTTGGGTAACCATCCTGCAGGATCTAACTGGATAACACAACAAACCCAAAAAAAGAAACAGCTAATTAGGTTAGTTAATAATTACTTTTCCCTTTTTACCTACTACTCTATAGCACTTGAGTGGAGAAAAAAGAAGAAGCAAAAATATAACAAGGTTTACATATGTTCAAAACATTAAACAGAATATGGGAAGCTAAAGCTTTTTGGTCATTATCTTGTAATTTTAGATAATTTTAGTCAAAAGAGCACATTTGTTTCTTAGTTTTCAACCGCAGTATTTTAGTCCTAAAATGGACGCACATAGGTAGATATTGTAGTTTTAAATTTTTAGGTTCAAAGTTTACATTTTTTCTAAGCTACGGGACTAAAGCGTTTTATTTGAAAATAATAAGACTGAAACACTAATTTCATAAAAATTATGGGACCTGTGCGGACCCACTACTTTTAAAACTAAGAAACAGAACCAATAACAAAAAGAAAAGAAATATTTACCTGAACAACATAGGTCACCATACATGAGTCATTTTCAAGCTTTTCCACAACCCATCCAGATTGTAAAAGTAGACCTCTGATTGCATTGTTTTGCTTTGGGTGTAATCCAGCTGCAATCTTCTTTGGTAGTGAAGCAACTGCCACCACCTGCCAAAGAATTAAAGTGTTTAATTGATTACTTAATAACAAGAACGATCCAATTAAGTTAATTACATATGTTGAAGATTATGAACATAACATGAAAAGCACTTACCAGGGTTCCATCATCCATGGTTTCTCTTCTCTCATAGACTATGAATTCTCTGTTCCTAAAAAGTGGTTTAGAGTTATCTCCAAACCTCAAACGGATGATACTTATATTATCTGCTACTTCTTTTATATACCTGGCTTCTACCAGATCAGAGTCCCATTGCTGCATTTTTCAGTAAAATCATAAAAATCCAATTAACAAAAGGGTCAACAGATAGAGCCTCACTAAAAGTCTGCTTGTTTGTGCTTAATTATGTCAAAAGCAGTTTCAAAAGAAGAAGAAAAGTAATTTCAGGAATAAGCACAAAATGTGGTCATGAAACTCTTTTTTAAGCGCTTTTACAGTGTCCCAGAAGCATAAACAAACAAAACCTGAGCCATGATTCATAAAGAATTCAATTAAGCTAATAACCCACACCTTTTTTTTAAAAAGAAAATCACTTTAATTAGATTTTTTTTTAATCTTTTCTTTCACTGACTTCTATAAAATTAGCAAGTGGGATTTATCCTAGGATTTAATTCTTACTTCACCGTTTTGATTCTTATTACTAGCATGCATAATTTTACTAGTACTGAGATATTGTTATGTGATCATGTATATACACATATATGCATAGTTTAAAACATAACATTTTCTGAAACAAGGCGGAAAACAAATCACCTTAGCAGCATCAATGGCATTGGCAACGGTGATGAATTGTTTTGGTGAGACTGATTTAAGCCGCCATCGACTACGAAAAGTGTGAAATGATCCAGACCTGCGCTTTGAGATCTCAACTCCATTTTCAAGATCATTTATAACTTTCCATCCATCATTTTCATTATAATTTCCATTAACCCTATTATTACTGTTGTTGGAGTCTGAGGCAGAAAGTAACTCTTGTATGCAGTTCTCACTTGCAAATTGTACATATCTTTTGAGTGAATCCTCACTTATAGACCTACAAAATCGGATATAACATTGATCATAAAAGCATTTACTTAGAGAAGTTGGATGAGAAAGCTAATTTGAGTTTTAATTAATTACCAGGATCTACTACAAGGTGCTGGACTGTTCATATCTGATGGAATCAAATGTTGAAAGTTAAGTCTTCCTTATATATATATATATATATATAGAGAGAGAGAGAGAGAGAGAGAAGAAAAGAGGTTAAAAAGTGGTACTACTTGAGAAAAGTAGGTTGTAGGGAGGCTGAGGAATGTAGAATAATATGAAGTGGGCCGAAGGTATTGATGCACATGCATTGCCAGAATGACCACCATAATTGGAGCACTTCTCTTTCTTAAGAAAAGATAGATGTATACTTGGCTGCCACAGCCCAACAACAACACTGGTAGGGAAGGTGAAGCACATGCCACTGTTGGTGCTTTTTCAAATATAACGTTTTAAAATAAATAAATAAAAGATAACAAGCTTTTTTGGGGTAAGCTATACTATAAACAAGAGCCTGATTATAAGTGCTGTCTAATTCATTGTTTAAGGTTGGTGAAGCCATAGTTTTCTTAGAGACTTAGACCTTGAATTAGTCTTAGTTTTCTTCGTAACAAGTCATGTGCCACATGAAATTCTTTTAAATAGTAAGAACCAAATTAAAATATCAAGGTTTGCTTTCCAAATTCTGTAATAGTACATGAACTACTTGCCCGCCATTTCCAAGTCAGGCTTCTTGACACAAGAGGAAGAGGGTTAGCTTTTCATGATGAACTATTAGACTTTTAAGCAGTGAACATGGTTTTGCAGACTTTTAAGCAGTGAACATGGTTTTGCATTCCCCCCCCCCTCTAAATCCATGTAATGTTGTTTTGTATTTTAAATCAAAAGGTATCTTACTCTTAGGTGTGTTAATCGTAATCTTTATATTTCATAAAGTATTTATATCTAAGTATTAAGACATGAATATAGTGTAAATATTTAAATACTTTAATTTAATATAAATATTTAAAAAAATAAAAAAATTGAAGTGTTTAATATCTAAATATATAAAATTTATGATTTTTAGTGTCCTAAAAGAGTTAAATTAATCAGCTTTTATGATTATAAAATAAAAGATTAATAAAATAAAGTTGATGTAAGACAAAACGTTATCAAAATGTTGATAGGTGATGAACATGGTCCAAAAACTGTCTTGGGCATAAGTACAAAGCTTATAATACCAATGATAACTTCAACTTTGTTGTTTTCTACATTTTATCTTTTGTGTGTGCTCTTTAATCTAGAGATCCAGCTTGTCATGTTTCCTTGTGTCATACCTTGCATTTCCAACTTCTTTTTCCGCTACGTATCTCCTGATTTAAAACAAAAATTCATAGTTCCAAGTAGAATCTTTGATAATTAAACCCCCCAAAAAAAGCACTTTGTACCTTGATAATTAATAAGTCAAGAGTGTCAAATCAAGATTGCCATTGACATTATTTGTAAAGAAGGGATGTATCTTACTTACGGTAATTAATAAGTTATTTATCTAAACACAAATATTTCTTGTAAAAATCTTGAAACTTGTTAGATGTAGTCAATCATCATTAAAATATTTTTATCTATTTGAAATCATTTTCAACATAAAAAGAAGAATTACCAGAACCTAACTTTTTTACTTTAATCTGTCAACCCATTTATTATTAATTGAATAAGTTATATAGTTAACGAAATATAAATCACATTGTATGAATATAGAAATATATGGATTGATCCAAAATTCGACTCTTATAAATTACTTAAATTAAATCACTAATTCAAAATAAAATATAAAAATATTTTAAACAAACACTTTATTTTTTCGTTCCACCTATGAAATAACTCGAACTTAATGACAGTTCTTTCTTAACGGTAACTCGAACTCAAAGATAATATAAGTAAAATTCGATTTAAATCTCTCACATATTATATTTTAGATCAATTATATCTCTGACATATAAATATGTATATATCTTATATAATTGACATATTTATTCATTTGTATTAATTTCTATCTAATTTATCTCTATAAAATATTAAATCTAATCACTTTATATTATTATTTTTATAGTAGGGTAACTCTAATGTATGATTTTTTTTTTGTTATTTCTGCGTGAAGATTTAAAACAGCGTTGAGAACACGACACATGACAATCAATATATTTTATTAGCTGTCTTGAAGGAAAAGACTGTTGGGAAATAACGCAAATTCCCGATAAGCCAAACTTATGAGAAAGCAAGAATAGAAAATAGCACACAAATTTGATAATCTGAGTTCTCGCCAATCTGCTACGCTCCTGACCCACAGATCTTTTTTACCGAAAGAGGAGAAATTACATAAGTGTGTTTACAACACTCAAAACTCATAACCGAATTACACCCAAGAAAGTTACTCTCAATTTTCTCTCACAAAAGGTTTGCTCTCTAAGCTTTTCTCTCAATTGGAATGAACACTTTGGATGGTTAATTCATTACAATTACACAGTTATTTATAGGAAAATTCACTCCTTGAATTACTCCCTTAAATTAATGGTTCCTTGAATCGCTTCCTCGAATTAAGCTCCATGTTTTACTCCTTGTTTTGCTCCATGTTTTACTCCATGTTTTGTTCCATGTTTTGCTCCATGTTTTACTCCATGTTTTGCTCCATGTTTTGCTCTCTTAATTTGCCTCCTTAAATTAAGGAGCTTTATAACAACACTCCAACATTCTCCCACTCAAGACCGATTTTAACTGCCTTCACACCTCGATCAATGCAGCCAGCCTTTTCTAGTCTTTCGTTATCTTCCAGACCAACCGAAGTCGAGCACAACTTCGCTTGTCAATAGTCACCACCTTTATTAACATATCTCACGGATTTTTGCTTCCTCAATCTTCTCCAATATTAACACATCATCTTCCAATGTAGATCCGACGAAGTGATAACGAAGTCCAATATGCTTGGTTCTAGAATGAAATGTCAATTCTTTGCCAAGGATCATGACTTTCGCTATCACTACGCAGTAACATTCTTCTCCCGTTTCAATCCCACTCGCTAACAAACCTCAAGCCATATCATCTCTTTACTAGCTTCAAGCATCGCTACATACTCACCAGAAGTGATGTGAGTGACAATTTTCTCGTATTTGTGACATCCAACTAACAAATTGTAGTTCCAACAATAAATATATAACCGGTGGTGCTTTTTCTGATCAACTTCACCTCCAAAGTCTCCAAGGCCTACGCATTCTTGTACTTTTAATTTCTCCTTTACTAAAGTACAAGCACTTTTCTCAAGGTGCCTCGTAGATACCTCAAAATCCACTGATCGCTTCCCAATGAGTTTTTCCTCGGATTTGACATAAATCCGCTTAACAACTCCCACCGCATTTGGCCAATGTATTGCTCGCATGCACTATCAGACATCAAACTTCCAATGGCCGAGGCATGAACCTTAGTCATGAACCTCTCTTCCTCCTGCTCCGAGGTGACCGATCCTTGGATAGGCGAAATGACCGCCGTGGTGTGCTTAATCGGCTTAGCATCGCTTCATGCTCAATCTCTCGCAAACACGATTGATGTACGTTCGAGATAACCGCAAAGATCTTTTCTTCTTATTTCTTGTGATTTGCATTCCAAGAATCTTCTTTTGACCCAAGTCTTTCATGTCAAACTCCTTGACAATTGCCGCCTAACCTTTTAATATCATCCATATCCGAACTTCGCTACTAACATATCATCAACATAAAGTAGTAAAATGATATAACTGACCTATATCTCTCAAGAGTAACAATGGGTCACATTGCACTCTCGGAAACCTTCCTCAGGCATAAAGTCACAAACTTTCTCGTACCATTGTCTCGGGCTTGTTTTAGGCCATACAAACTCTTCTTAAGTCTCGCACACCATATTCTTCTTCCCTCTTCTCGAGAAACCTTCCTACCGGTACACGTATATCTCTTCATCTAAATCTCCACATGAATGCAAGCTCTTCACATCCAACTGCTCCGATGAAGGTCTTCACGGCTACAATACTCAACACCGATCCGATAGTATCGAGCTTCACAACGGAGCGAAAATGTCATAGTAGTCAACTCCTTCCTTCGTTGAAACCCTTTAACAACTAGCGCAGCTTTGTATCTCTCGAACCATCACGCCCTCTTTCACCCTAAGACATCCATTTGTCAGGAAGTTGCCTTCTTTCCCATAGGTAACTCGCCTAGTTCCCATGTCCGTCGAGATGAGAGATTTCATTTCTTTCTTTCATAAGAAGCTCCCACTCGCTAGAATCTCGAGTCCGACAAGCTTCATCATAGCATTCGTGCTCCTCCATCACCAAGAACATATAGTTCATGATCTCCCGTTAGGCAATACGAGGTCGAGAAGACCTTTTCAATATGTGAGCCGGAGGCAGGGTCATGGCAGGCCTAATGTCATGGTACTACTTTGTCCAACAAGTTCCTCCGTCAGACTCATACAATTAGTTCTATTACGGAACTATTTGCATCCGCAAATACCGGCTCATTCTCGCTCGAGTCATTGGCGTCATTTTACGCATATCCTTATACATCACCCTTCGTTGAAAATCACATCTCTCGCTTCGATAACTTTCTTCTTTTCGTCATCCCAAACGCGTAGCCCAAACTCATCCTCACCATACCGAACGTGCATTTCTGATTCGGATCAAGCTTATTCCCCGCCTCGATCACCGATATACGCACAAATGCTACACAACCAAAACTTTTAGATGTGATAGTTTCACCTCTTTTTCGCTCCATACCTCCTCCGGTATTCTACGCTCCAATGGAACGTACGGGCCTCTGCCTTGATCAAGTAAGCCGGTTGATCGCTTTCGCCCGTAACCGGCTTCTGCAGACTCGACCGTATACGAATGTTTCCCGCTCTTTCCCGTCAACGTTCTGGCTCATACGCCCGCCTACACCATTGGCCGAGGCGTGCCCGGCACAGCTCTTTCCATTCTGATCCCGCTCATAGCAGAATTTTGAATCCGTGTCTTCATATTCACCACCATTATCTGATCCGAAGCATCTTCAAACCCGTCTCATTTTCCACCATAGCTTTCCATCTTCCGAAAGCCTCAAATACTTCAGTACTTACGCTTTAGAAAGTAAACCCATACCTTCCGAGAGCGATCATCGATGAAAGTCACGAAGTATTGTTTCCCACCAACGGATTTGAGACTTGTTGCCAAGTCCCCAAACATCAGAAAGTGAATAAGCTCTAGCCTTTCCTTCTTCGGTCTCGCCACTTGTCCGAAAGCCGACTCTCTTGCTTTCCTAGTATGCAATCTTTCGCACACGTCCATCTCTACAGACCGCACTGAAGTTTTCCCTTTGAATGCATAATCTTCATTCCCTTCTCACTACGTGGCCTAATCTCCGGTGCCACAGTTCGTGTTTCATTGCCTACCGCAATCGTGATCGAACAACGTGCTTCGTTGTCATGTAAAGAGTGCCACTTTTTCTTGCCTCGAGCAACCGCTATCAGCACTCCTTTGAAATCTTCCAATCATCACCACGGAAGATCGTAAAGAGCTCTTCATCACCGCCAACCGCCCACCGAGATTAAGCTCCTTCGAGGTCTGAATACGCCCGACATCCTTCGCCTCCCAAACAGACCCGTTTAACTTAATCTTCACTACACCTTTGCCAATAATAGCACATGGCCGATCATCACCAAGATATACCTTTCCAAGATTTCCTGGGACATATTTCTCGAAGAATTCTTTCAGGAAGCAGTGGAACGACGCTCCGCAGTCTAACACCCAAGATTCTTCCCTTCGCTTCTAAAGAAAGATATCAACGCATCATCTCCTCCCGAGTGGAAGTAACATTTGCCTCTCGCTCTTCACTTGTCTGTCTTTCCTGCACTCTTGCACTGATTTTTGTAGTGCCCTGCTCTTCCACAATTCCAACACTCGATAGTCTTCGAGCCATGAATTATTAGATTCCCGGATTCTGGACCTCCCGTCCTTCGATCTACCTCGTAGTCCGCTCTACCACGTCCATTTCCTTTGGTTGAATTTCTTCCTCTCGACCAGATGCAAACCGAAGAGGTCGACGATTCAATTGCCTCTACGTCGCATCTCTTCACCGAGAACCAAATCACGAACATCGTCAAATTTCAACTTATTTCGCTTCCCGACGAGCTACTCACACCGACAAGAGCATTCCAAATTTCTCGGTGTAGAAGACAAAGTATCAATGTCGTACTTCTTCATCGACCATTTCCACCGAACTCAACCGGGTCATGGATCAGTGTCGAGTCTCATCGAGATGTCGAGCTACCGATGCTACCTTCCGTCATCCGCACCGAATTGAACAAGCGCTCATCAAGTGCACTTTGTTTCGAGGTCACGTTTCTCATACATATCGGGAGAAATTTGCCATAAGACCCGCCGTGGTCTTTTCCTTTGCTATGTTGAAAGCAACATTACGGATAACGTCAATCGAATAACTCCGGCATTCGTCTGTAAGATTCCAATCTTCTTCCTTCATACTCGCTTCTTCCCCGAGAGAGGTTGATATAGATTTCTTTGATACGTATAATCCTCTATCTCGCATTTTCCAAAACCCGAAATCCGTGCCATCGAATTTCTCGAGTTTCACCCTTCCTTCATCCGCGCCACGCTCCCACTCAAATCCGACTTCTCTCCTGATCAAGTTTCTCACTATTTCGCAAACCACCGTGTATTAGAACACCTCCGCACAACGAACAAATATCGGCCAACAAAATTTCACTATTCACGAATTCACTATTCATGCGGAATAGTAACCTTGCAAGAAATTGACAGTAAATCACCACCAAAAGCTTTGATACCAGCTTGTGAAATAACGCAAATTCCCGATAAGCCAAACTTACGAGAAAGCAAGAATAGAAAATAGCACACAAATTTGATAACTGAGTTCGGCCAATCTTGCTTACGTCTCCTGACTCGCATAGATCTTTTACTGAAAGAGGAGAAATTACATAAGGTGTTTACAACACTCAAAACTCACAACGCAATTACACCCAAGAAAATTACTCTCAATTTTCTCTCACAAAAGCTTTGCTCTCTAAGCTTTTCTCTCAATTGGAATGAACACTTTGGATGGTTAATTCATTACAATTACACATCTATTTATAGGAAAATTCACTCCTTGAATTACTCCTTAAATTAATGGTTCCTTGAATTGCTCCTTGAATTAAGCTCCATGTTTTACTCCTTGTTTTGCTCCATGTTTTACTCCATGTTTTGTTCCATGTTTTGCTCCATGTTTTACTCCATGTTTTGCTCCATGTTTTGCTCCTTAATTTGCTCCTTAAATTAAGGAGCTTTATAACAACAATCTCCAACAAAGACAACCTAGTTTAGAAAAACAAAACGCACTTGACTAATAATATGATATATGTATATATATTATATAAGTTTTTCATATAATCTCATTTCTTTTATATTTTACAAGTTACAAGCTATGGTATATATATATAGGAAAAGATATACGAGGATTATAACCAATTCTCAGCTGCAAACATCTTTCCATTTGCTGTGGTGTTAATAGTTGCTAACAATATTGCAGAAACTTTTAATGTTAATACCCTTTTTGTTGATTAGTTGGTTTTGCTGAATTCAACGTATATATCTAGTTCACAACATAATGTGATGAAAAGGAGAATATTTTTTTTGAAAATGAGATCTTATTCTATATTAAAAACTAATAAATACATCTTTCAATAATTTTTAACATTTGTACAAATTTATTATTTAATTTTGAATCATGATAATTTTACTATTAAATTATTATTAATTATTATAAATCTATCAATATAATTATATATTTTGGTGATAAATTTGTACAGAATCATCATAAAAGTGATAATTTTATAATATTAATAAAATTTTGATGATAATTTTATTAAGATTTAAAATTAAAGAATATATTTACGTAAATAAACTATATATGTGTTGCATTTTGTTAGAGAGACAAAAATAATAAGAATAATAATCGCAACCAACTTATTTGTATACTTATATAGTAACTGGAATCAATTTATCAATAACATCTAAGATTTTAATAATTCTCTAGTTATTCCGAATTAAACATGTGATCCTCGTTTGTATATTAAGATCTCGTTACTCTTAGTTATCCCAGCCTCTTATTTGATTTGGCTCAGGCCATAACAATTAATTAAACTAAAACCCACGGCGCTTATAACTCTAAAAACTATTTATATACCTCAAAAATATATATCAATAATTATCTTCAATGACTTAATGACTTCCGTAGAAGTCGTCTTAGTCATCCGTACCGCCGTCACTCGGAGCCCAGCTGGAAGCATCTGCTTGGGCGGAATTTTTCATGTTGCCAGATGAAGGGATTTCTCAAGGAGAAGATAATGATGTTGAATATTAGTTTTAAAAATAACAAATTCGTAACATAATTTAGGAAAATTAGTGGTCTAATTTGTAACATTATTTAAGGAAATTAGTAACCTAATTTAAGGTTTAAATTATGACACAATTTAAGGAAAGAGAGTCTTGCTTCATTTATAAATAGGGAAGAATTTATACATTAAAAAACAATGTAAAATTCAGAAAAAATCACAGAGAACATAAACAAACTCAAAAAGAGAAAATACTTATAAGTTTGAGAGTTTTTTGTGAGTTTGGGGAAACACTTGAGAGATATTATTAGTGAGGAAATCTATATCTATATTCTGTATATTTCCTACTCAGTTCAATAATATCTGCTGCCTCCCGTGAACCTAAACGAATTATCGAACCACGTAAATTCTGTGTGTCATTTTATGGCTTTGATATATTCATATACGGTTATTTATTGCTTCCGTGCACAACAGATGAGTCACTACCTTGAGGAGAAAAGACTAGTGAACCACCATTTTCTTCCCTGATGGAAGATTCTGAGGGTTATGAAGTTGAACTCAATGTTGGAGATTATAATGACGATGCAGATGAGTCTGTCGATGGACTTGAACTTGAAGGTGTGCTACCAGGTGAGAAGCTAGGGCCTGATGCTCTAAGACCAGCCACTTCGGTGGCTATGGCGATCAAGACGATAAGCGCTAGCAACACAAGTTGTCGTGACATTGTTTGGTTTATGATTGATGGTATTTGATTATTTTTGCTTAATTATTATTATTATTATTATATTTTTTCAATTGATATGAAGATGAGAGGTTTTATGAAAAAGATATAACAGAGAAACTAACAATGGACAATTAAATAGAGAATTATAATGAGAGTGGAGAAATGGAGGGTTGAATTTTAAAGAGTGATAGTAGTTTAATGGAAAGAGAGGGTTAAGAGGGAGAGTAGTTAGGGGGTAATTTTTTGACTGTTGGTTGAGTTGCCGTTTAAACGGTTGGTTCATGTGTGTGGTTCTATTAGGCTTAAGTCGTGGGTATTCGTTAAATTGATAGTAAAAGACTAAAAGCTTGTTTGTTAGCCATTTTGGTTGCCTTTCCTTTTTATGTTTTTTTTCCTTCTTTTCTTATGTGTTGCTCGTTATAGTTACCTTATGTTTGGATGAGTAAAAACTTGAGAATTCTTTTTTTATTTAGAAAAAATACCTTTAAAATTTATAATAACATATCAATAATATTAAACGAGATTTAATTAAATGATAATAAATCTAAGTGACTTTAATTCAATTTGAACGTCGTTTAAAATGAAATAAAATGATATGATATTTTTTTATAATGAAAATATATGAGGTTGACATAAAGAATATTATTTTTATAATTATAAATTTTAAGAATATTTTTCTTATATTCTCAAAAAAAATTCACATGAATCGATTCATACATATGTGATAAACCTTTATAATTTTAAGAAATTATGAATAATAATTACATTAAAAAAAGCTCTATATACAAATAAATGTATACAATTATAATAATAGAATATGCACCTAATTCTTGAATCAATTTCATCTAAAGATTTCCCTCAAATGAGATGGATATTATTAAAGGTGATAATTTATATCGGAGTTTGATTGACTGAATCGTACATGAATCAAATTAAATTCAAATTAACTCAAATAATTCAAAAAAAATTAAGTTACGTTCAAGCCAACTTGTTAGCCTCTACCACCCCCTTATCCCCCCCCTCCAAAAAGAGTTATAACACGTTATAACTTATACTATAGATTAAAAACTTAAAATCAGAGAAACACATTTCTTCTCGTATCATATTGCAATTATTACAAAGAATATATTTTCTTTCAAAATACAACAAAAAGTCATTATTTTAAAATTCATATGGATTCTGAATAAGTCGTAACTTGTTCATTTTGTCACGTTTATGTTAGAAAACTTAACCAAAAATAAAATTCCAAAATTAAAAAGAATAATGTAAAAGCAACAGATGAATTATGATTTAAAAAGTATATATTAGTAATTACTATATTATACTCATAATTTGTGAGCTATTATTGGTAAATCTGTATTTTTCAAGAGAAAACTAGTTGTTTTATCCCTAAAAAAAATGCTCTATTATACATGATAAATCTAACTTTTGATTAATTAATTTATTTATTATTTTAATTTTTAGTTATTAACTTATAAATATAGTTTAATTTCAGTCAAAGAAGCAAATATAGGTGAATGGAGATGACATAACTAATGTAATAAAAAATACAGTATAGAGAGATGAAACAATCATTGACGTTCTTTCAAACTCAAAGACATAAAAGGCGAAGTCAAAAGATCGTGGATATGAGCACGCTTTGAGACTCTCAATTTTGACTTCTCATAATATTCTACTAAGGAAGTATAAGTATTATGATCAAATCTATTAAAATAGATTTTAGAATGAAACAAGTACTTTCACACAACATTATAGTAAGTGTATTATGACCAACACGCGCGACATGGGTCAGATGCTTATTAAATATTTATTGTAATATAATAGGTGTGAATGAAGAGTTTATTATCTTTGTTGGTTTTGTTGTGCGTGAGTTCATTTAGTATTAATTTATCATTTATTTAAAATATTAGTTATTATAATATTATTTTCTTTATTTTTGGTATTTCATGTAATGTTGTTTGAGTTAATGAGTTTTAATCATTAAACATCTCTTTTGATTTATAAAAAAAATTTAATTAATTAAAAAAACATGCAATTAACAATTCAAATTGATTTGAATAAGTTTGGATCTATTCGTTGTGTTTGGTTTGGATTTAAGTTTATATTTAAGTTTATATTTATTAGTTCAAATTAAATTTAAATTAAGATAGAATTTGATCAATTTAAACTTAACTTGAACCAATTCAAACCGATCATTTTAGCACGAATTACCACCCTTAAAGATATACGATACAAAATTCTTCAAAGATTTGGCCGTAAAAGTTCATTTTTTATTTCAATTAACAAGGTAATATAATAATAAATTTTTTAATTTTTAATAATATTAATATTATATACATATTAATAATTTAAATTTAATAAATATATAGTAGTATTAAATAACTATTAATAATAATGATTACTCTAAAACTTTTTATTTTAAAAAATAAAGAAAAATAAAAGTCTTTAAATGTAATTTTTCTTTAAGTTGTTTTATTATAACAAGATAAAAATTTGATTTAAATTTATTTATACAAAAAAATTTAAAAAAAATACTCTTCAATTAAATAGTCAATTAGTTTGTTAATTTAATAAAAAGTAAATATAATATAATAATTATTTTATTAGTAAATATTTAATTAGTTTTTACTTTAGTGAAAAATATTTATATAATAATTATTATTTTATGGTTAATAGGTGTGATACTTTGCGATAATAACACATAATTTAAATATGAATGATATTACATTTAATAAACAAATCAAATATAACATGACAATATATATTAATTTGACACGATAGATAAAAAACTTAATCGAAATTAATAAGTATTTTATATATATTTTGGCTTAAAAATAATGTAGATTAATTAATTATTTTTTAATTGATATCAAATATAACATAATCTTGACATAAAAAATGATTAATTTAATACAATTATTATTTTTAAAATAATAATTAAAGGTTTATAATGTAAATTCAATATAATAAAATTATCAATTATAAAGTATATCTTTATTATAAGAATATTTTTATATTTATTAATGTAAAAGATAAAAAGTTAAAGCTTTAAAAAAATATCAAAAAGAAAATATAAAAAAGATGAAGAAGAAGAAGAGAAAAAAACCTTTGGAACAACGAGCAAAAGTTAAGGATTTTTTATATATAAAGATTACACAATCACATATTTTTTATTTTGTTATTGAAACGGAAGCAGTTGTTTTTGTTGATAATTTTTTTATATAGCCTTTGGCGGAAATTTGAATACTTATAAATTAATTACTGTGCAAATAATTGTACAATTAAATAGTAGGAAAAACATCCTTCAAAGTTAGGCCTCGATTATAGGGGCCGAGAACACGAAATGTTGGACAAGTCGGTAGCAACTTGAGTATGGGCTGACCAAACTAAACTGAAAATAGGCGCACTAGTATTATGGGCTGGATCGTTTATTTATACATTTTTCTTTTTATATTAAAGGAAAAGTTATAAAGCTTAAGTATAAATAAAATTCTTTTTATTTATACTTATAAATTCTTAGATTTAAATTAATTTAAATTTATCTAAATTTTTATTTATATATATTAATTGATATTTTTTTCGTTATTAACTTGAAATTAGTTTAAAATTTTATATATTTTTTCATAATTTTTAATCTAATTAAAATAATAAAACATTAAAACCAAATTAAACGTATACTAATAACGTTAAAGATGCAAATAAAAATTTTGTTACAATTTTTTACAAAATTAAAAAGTACAAAGTTTTAAAGCTATGAATATATTACAAAACAACTCAATGAATCACTAACTAAAGTTAAAATAATAAATATTTTATTCTTAAGCTTCATGTATTATGATTAGTGATAACATAATATATTTATAAAAATAATTAAAAATAAAAAAATTATATGTCAATTTAACGTACCCACGAATAAATTAATAAACTCATTATAAATAATTTATATGAATTAAAAAATATAATATATCTTATTTTTAAATGAAATTTATAAATACTCATATAACTAATCATATTCGTTATTGATTAGATACTGTATAATTATTATTAATAAATGAATAATCAATATATGAAGACATAAAAATTACAATAAAGATATTAAAAAAAATACAATAAAATTTTCATAATATGAATATACATATAAAAAAAACTAATACTAATAGTATATAATAATTATAATTATTTTTTTTATATTTTTGTATTATTGGATCAATCTTAACCTATTTCTAATTTTTTTATGTTATTCGGATCATTCGAAATTGAATCCAAATTTAATTTAATTTTGTATTCGGTTTGAATAATCGAATTGCATCACAAATTATCATTCCTAATATATATCCTCCTAAATGAAACTCAAAATAAATAATTATCGTTTTAATTTTAAATAAAATTAGAAAATATTACCATTACAAATTTATAATTTATAACAGTAATAAATAATACACATTCAGTTAGATTCGGTTAAGATGTGCTTATTATGACTTTTGTCTGGTTTTGTATTTTTTTAGGCTAACAAAAAGCTTTTATCTATACAAAAGCTAATAAATTTGATGTACGACTTTCTCAAATGTTAGGCCCATTAATTTAAGAAAGGAAACTACCATCACCGCTAGTTTTGCATTTGTTGAGGTGGTTGATAACGTGGGATGAGTAATGATAGAAATCACTCATTTTATATTAATTTAAATTTGATTGGATTTTAATAGTATTCGAAGATTTTCAATATGATTTGATGACGTAATTAAATAAAATCTAAATATATCAAATTTTTTTAAATTGATGTTAAAATTTATTTATGATTTATTATCATATATAAAATACAATATACATAACATTTAAATTTTAAATTTGTATATTTTTAACAAAATTTATTATTTATTATCACAACTATTAAAATTATAACAATAAAAAATATGTTTGGATAATTATTAAATTATTAAAGAGATTTAATATTTATTTTTATTTTTTAAACTAAAATAGTAATTTAATATAATTGTAGTATGTATAATATTTAAATACAATACATTATAAAATAAAATATGTATTTATTTATAATTTTAATAGTAATTCAATTTGGTTATTGCAATATTTTATAAAATCTGTCAATCTAAATTCGAATAAATTGTATATTTTTCAATCATATTATGATTATAAAATTTATCAATATAATCTTATTCAAATCTAACCTATCAAATCATATTTTTTTCAATTTAAAGATAAGATTATTTGCTTACTATAATGTGTAATGTTGATATATGCTACCATTGGCATCAATATCTTGTTCATCAAAACTAAGGATGGTCACGCATCATACTCATACAACTAATAACGCAAGCATGTCTACTTAGCTAGCTTCAAGAGATTGGATTTTAGTTTGAAAAAATGAAAAAAAAAATTGAAGATGAAGAGATCAATACTTGCTTTAGGCCAATATTGCATCAAAATCATTTAGCTTTCAATTAAAAGAAGGAATTGTTATTTCATAACAAAAATCAGTAATTTCAGAGCAATTTAAATTTATATCTAACAAAAGCTATCATTCAAGTATTTTTTTCAAAATGAAAAGTTTGCACCGGTAGTCTTTATTGTTTTGAAAATATGATTACTCTCAAACAATAATCGACTATTATTTACTAATTAAATTGGTCAAAAGAACAGGAGGTAACGCAGTGAAAATCAATGACATTTTTGTTTTCCTTTTCCTTTTACTATATACAAGTAAATGATTAATTAAAAAATATTTTATTTATCACAATCATAATTATAGTGATATTAGTTTACAAGAATAACCATGAAATTTTTTAATTAGATGCAAATAATGCTTTAATGTATTCGCTGATAATATAATTTATATATAATCTAGCATAAATTTATAATAAATAAACCTTTTTCTCAACGATATTATTAAATTTTCATATAATAAACCGAAATGAAAATCTTACTTATATCTTACTATTTGATTAACAAACATTTAATGTTTAATTGCAATGTCAACTAGTAATTTCTTGATTTGTCTTATAGAAAATGCCAAAATGGAGTAAGAGGACGAGGATCAGCTATAAGTATGTGGTCATGACTCATCATGAGCTAGTCTCCTGACTAACACGTTAAGCCAAAACACGCAGACCTGTATTGCAAAGTCGGACTTGATTACCATCCTTGATGAAATTGGAATGTGGTACCAATCAGCAGATACATTGAGAAATTTGTAAGCATGCACATGAGTATCTTAGGAAATTCTCTCACAGATATATATATATATATATATATATATATATTACAGAAAATAACAGGAGAGTTGACAAAACAAAAAAAAAACACAGGAGAGTCAACTTCTGAAATAGGTGGTGAAAAGAAGAAAATCACGAGAAACCTGCCCATCGCATATATATGGTCATGTAAATGCCTAGAGAACAAGAAAAAAGTAGGAAGACATGATCATAAAATAAAGAATGCATGAAAAGTATATTTTTATCTAGGGTTAATATGTATGCTCTCAAATAGATTTGTTTTTATGATCTTAAAATTATTTTAATATCTATCAAATATAAAAATAATACATTAATTTATATATATGTATATAATAAAATAATGTATAGGATATTATCTCTTAGGTATAAATTAATACATCTTATATAATAAATAATGATGATCTCAATCACCATAATGCTTTTTTTTAGGTGATTCAATAAGTATTTAATCATGAGATAAGTATAACTATTGAATAATCTATAAAAAAAAAATAGTCGATAATTATTCTCTTATTATTTGAAATAGATAATTATAGATAGATTATTACGATAATACAATAAGTTTATTTATATGAGTAAGAGATATATAACAAGTTACTTTTACTTTGTGTATATATTTACTATTGTATACATTTACACATCATCTCAATTCTTTTAATTGATTCTCATATCATTATTAAGAACTACAACCATAAATACTTAAATTTTCTATTTATCACAAAGCAAAACCTTGATCACCTCTATAATTTATCAATCTCATTACTTAAACATTAAAAATTCAAAAGCCACCATTATTTGGTAATTTGAGATCATAACAAAATATTAATTTCCTTATCTAATTGGTTGAGATTTATAGAAGTAATTTTTTCTCTTTAATTTCTTATAAATCTCAACCATTAAATATTAGGATTAAAGATTATTTCCTTTAATACTAGCCATATATAGTAATTTTTCTTCACAATACCAATGAGAGAAACTTTTACACTTATGTATAAAATAAGAAATTTTTCAATTTAATATTTTATTTTATATAAATGTAATTATTTATATATAAAAATTTATTGTAATGTAAACATTAATATTATATTTTTAAAATTATTAAATTTGAGAAAATAAATGTTAATATAACTTAATTTTATATACATTTTTATAATCATGATATTTATATCTGTCATAATTGTCTTAAAAATTAGAAAATAATTTATTTTTTTAAATAATATCAATTTGTGACAAAATTTAAATAATATATATGTATAAAAATAAATTTAAATGTATATATCTGTAACATGTCTGCAAACCTAAAAACAAGTTTTTCTACTATGATATGAGGTGGTGGGTTAGTTCCCAGTCTTAAACTCTAAAATAGCATTAAATTGCAAAGACAGAGAGTCAATATAAATTCAGGCCTCTAGAAGTCAAATAGTCAAATGTTTTGACTCTATTAATGATTCTTTAATAAATGGATGAATTACATGATAGATAAATAAATCCAACGGTGCCTGTGGACCCTCCCATGTTTCTTTGATAGTGATTACTTGCTTTGTAACTCTGACCACCTTCCATATCCTTTTGTTTTATAGTCCACTGCTCGAATATTTTTTTCTTCTAATTAATTAAACTTGCAATTTTCAATTAAAAAAAATCCTTTTGTTTTATAGTACATTGCTGGATCATTTTTTTTTAACAAGGTTGTGTAATTAATTAATTAACCCTGCAATTTTCAATAAAAAATTAATCATGAAATAATTAAGGCAAAATGAAATTGCAATTAAAAGTCGTTATTAATAAGATCCATCACAACCTTCAAACTACAACTAGGTTTAGTTAGCATCTTCATAACTTTTATATGATCAATCTCATAGATGAGGTACAGAATTCCAGAAATATTCATTCATTTACTTATATATAGAGATTATCTTCTTAAAATTATCTATTTTCACTCATATATATCCATGGCTCACATATATATATATTTTTCCTTCATATGACATGAAGTGGCTAGTCATGCATATAGACATAGTCATCAAGTCATGTGTTATAATATTGCAACTGATTTTTGTAACAGACAAGAAAAAAAAATTATGCTGGGACTCCTCTGACCATATATATAAGGTAATTGTATGCATATTGCATGGGTCAGAGAGAGAGAGAGAGAGAGAGAAAGCCTTCTTCGTGGGGTTGTAATTAATTTTGGGCATGATGTTGTGTAGACTGGGATAGTACGTAGGGGCTGCCAAACACTTACATGTAACAAGTGCCTTTATGGCATTACCAAACTTCACCGTTCTTGCCTTAATTTCATAACAATCTCTTCCAATTATATAAAATAAGAAATGGCAAAATATATATTATTAAAAACCATGGCCTCCCAGGAAAATAAAATATTATTCATATATGTAATTAAGTTGGTTAATAATATGTGGTAGAGGTCCTGAAATCTATGTTGATCCAAACAACTCTACGTACGCTTGTACTTTTTGAGGGAAAAAATTATACTTCAGTTTTTTTTGGTAATTAAGAAATATTTATAGTGCAGTTAATCAACGATTAGTGACAAACAAATGTAATCTAGCTGGAGAGCTAAACATGCTGGAAGTCACAAATCTAATGTTGCCATGTATCTTCAAGACTCTACTATGAGTGTAGAGCTTATAATTAATTGAAAATACATTTTGTTCTACGTATTCTACTCAAAACCACTTAAATGTCAAAATCTCATAAATTTTATTTCATTATTATATTCAATTCACTTCACATCTTCACCGTACACCTAAACATGAAATCATTTATAACACTACTCTTGATTACAAGGTCGAAGGATTATTTTATTTGCTAAACGTAAGACAGATTAATTATTACCTTATAAGTTACTTAGGTGAACTCATTTAAAACGAGTGACTTAAAATTTAAAATGAATTCTACCCATAAATCAACTTTAAATTCTATTTTTTTAACGTATTTTGCTCATTTTTCGTTATACTCACTATATGTTTTCGATCACATAATAGCTAAAAAAATCAAAATATATTTAAAAGAGTTTTTAAATACTACAAATAATTGAAAAATTAAATATTAATTAATTACTTGAGAATTAAATTTATTATAAAAAAATAATTTATATACTATACATGTTATTCAATATCATCAGATTCTTCTCCTAATGTTATAATTTGAATAATGTATTTTGCTCATTCTTCTCATAAATCATCAAAATTTTGCATATTATAGCAGGATTTATTCTAACCAAAGAACTATATGTATTTAAATTCAAAATAAGAATGTAATATCACGAGTTTACAAAAAATAACTTATGTATGTTAAAAAGTATATTAGTAAAATAGACTATCACATCTTTAATTAGAATATTGATATTTGAGATGATTTTGCTCATAAATTTCATGGCAAAGTAACCACGCATGATTTCATCATTTTGTTGTGAAACCTATGAAAAATAAATTTATATAGTTTTTCATATTCGAACATCTTTATTATTCAATAGTAAAAGATCGATCTTTAATAAGTTTAAATACATTTTATAATGTTATTCAAGATATATCAATTAGGCATCATTAATAGTTAAATAAATAATAATTTTATTTAAATGAAAAGATTGAATCTATCATCACTTACTCTATATACGGTTGTGCATTATTATTATTTACCAAAATGATTCAGTGTGTTTTTCCCATCAAGTGCGATCAATACACAATTTCTTACTTTCATAGAGCATATGATTACCTACTTGGATCATGTGACATTCTAAGAACAAATTGTGCATAGGATTCCTAATTTTAGTACAACTACTAAAGTATTCATAACAAAACTTAATGGCCTCTTCAGCAATGTAACGTTCCACCATGCATACTTTAGGACGATTTCTATTATTTACATATGCTTTAAGGATTTAATGTATCTTTTGAAAGGATACATTCATCTTAAGTAAGTAGGACCAAACAATTGAACCTATCGAACTAAATGAACACACAAGTAAATCATTATATCTAAAAATGAGTATTTTTTTTTCAAGAAGACACAAATTCTCCACAACGTCTTTTTGTAATTGAACATGTTTTGGAAGAATTAACCTAATAACAACTGGTAATAACTGTTGCATTAAAATATGACAATCATGTTATTTCAATCCATAAAGTTTCTTATCGATGATGGACACAAAATTTCTTAACTTGGATGAGTAACCATCAGGAACTTTCACATCCATCAAACATTTACAAGACACATCATTTTCTTTGTTTGACATTGTATAAAATGATGGTGGCAAGTATGTTCGATTCTTATCATTTTCCACTCTCGGTGCCACTTTAGGTCGTATACCTAATTTCTTTAAAATCAATCTTACTTTAATTTCATCCTTCTTTTTTCCAGGTATATTAAGTATTATACCAATCAAGTTTTCACATACATTTCTCTCAATGTGCATGACATCGAAGATGTGATGAATGTGTAGGTCTTTCTAATAAGGTAATTCCCAAAATATTGATTTTTATTCCAACAATCATGATCTATTGATTTAGTAACATTTTCCTATTCACCTCTTTTATTAGTTGACCTCTTTCGTTTCCCTCCATCAGTGAGTATTCTTTTTTTTTATCTTTCCATATCGTTTGAATGTTATACCATTCAATTGTCTTAATATCTCAACACCTCACAAAGGTCTTGGTGCAAAATCATGATCTTCTTTACCATCAAAAAGTTTCTTTTAGAATCTAAACTTGTGTCCAAATGACAAAAATATTCTATATCTTCTATAAGATATCTTTGGTTCATGAACAAGATAAGTTGTAGAAGTGTCATCACTACAAATAGGTCTTCCCATATAACCTTTTATTGCATGTCCTGATAAGTTACCATAGGTAGGAAAATCATTAGATTTCCATTAAAGAACCCCCATCAAGTTAAAGTATTCTTCTTTATGTACATTGTAAACATTTATATCATCATTCCATAACATCTTTAAATCATCTATCAAAGGTTGCAAATATACATCAATATAAACTCAAGGTTGTTTCTGTCATGAGATTAATAATGCTAACATTATGAATTTTCTCTTTATACACAATCAGGGAGGAATGTTGTATGTTACCATAATTACTCGCCAATAACTATATCTACAACTAAGGAAATTGTATGGATTAATTTCATTAGTAGTAATTGTAAGACGAGGATTGTGTAGATCAGATGTAAATTGAGGGGATAAATTATCTACTATTTTTCAATTTGAAAAATTATAAGGATGACGTAGCATTCTATCATTAGATCGATTATCTGAATGCCAAGTCAACATCTTTAATGTCTCTTTACTTTTGAACAATCTTTGAAAGCAAAAAATCAGAGGAAAGTATCAAAGAATCTTTGTTGGCACGCCTTTCTTAGGTATTGTCTCATTTGTAGCATGTTTCCATTTTGATTTTTTACACACCGGACAATCATCTAAATATTCTTTTCTATAAAGAATGCAATCATTTAGACAAGCATAAATCTTATGATATTTCATGCCAAATCTACTAAGAGATTTCTTCACTTCATACATTGAAGATGTCAGTTCATTACCCTCAGGAAACATATCTATTCATACATTTAGTAATTCTATGAATCATTTGTCAGAAAAACTATTTTTTGCCTTCACATTGTACAAATGAACAAATCCCTATATCCTAGTGTATCTCTTGCACTCTAGATACAACGATTTTTTGACATCTTCTAGAAGTTTTTTAAAGGTTTCAGGATCATCCTTTTATAGTTCATCTTCAACAGCATGAAACATGTTTTTTGTCTGTACATTCCAATAAGATGTATATAATCCACTCACATTTTTATGTATCTCTTCCCCATTAGTATTATCAATAATTTCTCTATGATAATACCAACATTTATAACTTAATAGAATACCATTACAGATGAAGTGATACTTAAACTGTCAACATCGTGAAATTTCTCATTTTTATATTTAACAAATGAACATCGAATAATAGTAATTTCTTTATTACTATTTATATGGACAAATTTCAAGAAACTTTCAACTCCATAAATATAGTCATGCTTAATTTTACACTTTGATATCTAGGATTTGTCTATTTTTTATTAATGACATCATTAAACATATTAAAGATGTGTTTAGTCAATATATTTCAGATATTATTATATATGAAATGATAAATTATTAAAATATCTATCAAATTATCACACAAAAATAAATACATAAAATTTAAACAATTAATAAACTCATTATAATATTGATAATATATATATAAATGCATGTAATAATAATAAATATTAATAAACAGATTATACATTACATATGTAAATATATATATATACATATGTAGATTATTTTTAAAAAAATTAAGTTTAAATTAAATTAATATATATAAAAAACATAAATACATAAAATTATTAGAATAAATAAATGAATAAAATATCTTATTTTCTTCTAAGTTTAAATAAAAATACACCAAATATATATAAATAATCAATAACACATAATTTGAGTATTATGTTAAAAAAATAATATATCTAGAAGAAAAATTGGTAAAAAAGAAAACCAACTAAACAACATCGAAAATGGTGATCAGAGGTAGTTGAAAAATGAGAAAGAAATAGAGGGTCGATTGTCAATTTTTATGTAAGGGAAGAGGGAAACACGAGCAACACTGTTGGTGGTAAAACGGGGGAGAGAAGAAGATAATAGAAAAAATAAGGTAATATCGATTAACATATATGACCGACGTTAGCATCAATTAACGCTAGACATGGTTAGCGTCGATTGACACATCGAACCGACACTAATTTTTTAATTTTTTAAATTAATTTTAGGTGAAAAATAACTTTAAATACCAACTTAATTATCATTTAAAGTAATAGTGCGCGTACTTACATACAGCATATTGCCATAGATAACTTGAAAGTCAGATCACTCGTATTGGGATATTTGATTAATTGACTTACAAAACCTCCAAATTGTGTGGGATAGTTAATACTCATATTCACATCTTTCTTTCTTCTCCTTTTTCTTTCTTCTTTTTTACAGAAAAAATAATAATTTATATGATTTTAACTATAACTCAAAATTGTGTGGAATAATTCGTCTCATCATCATACACTAAGTAAGCCAGATACTTATTTGGCTAACGTTGTCCTATCATAGTTGTATAATTGTCTTATTTTATTACGCTGAATTTATAATTCCGCTAATTATAGTTATTATTGTTATAGAAATGACAATAATTATCATAAATTATTTGAAAGGATATCCGTTTATGTATTTTCCTCATCCAAATAATTACAATTGCTTTTATAGACACTTAATCTGATTTTTTACATATGAAATCAATTTTAGTGAAATTATTTTTATGAGTAGAATATTGCATTCAAAAGTGCTTTTAATTAGCATCTTATTAGTAAGTTAACAAAAAATTCATTTATCAATAGATTCTAACATTTAAATTAAACGTATTAGAATGTGATTGAATTTATGAAACAAAGTAAAGAAAAATAATCTTGTTTTTTATACATATTATTTTGAAAGTAAAATTTATTTATTTGTTTTTGTTTAAATTACACTAAATATCATTTAATTTAAAAGCTAAAACTTATAAGAAATGTTCATGACAATTTACTTATACTCGTTAATAATTATCTTTTAAGTATGGGTTATTTTATCTATGTAATGGTTATCACTTAAATTTATCTTAAGAGTAAATTTTCTTATCTTTTTATAATAAATTTGTTAATTAATTTTAAGAGCTTGTATAATGATTCAACCTCAAAACCTTCTTGTTATGATACAATAAAGGAGTGTTATGCACAATTCTCTTAAAAACCAAGGTTTTAAGTAAAAGCCTAACAACAATTCGTTCAGTTTTTAAAAATATATTTGCACAGATCGAAGTTATGCCATGAAAATATAAATATTTTGACAATATATATGTAAAAATATTTACACAAAGCCGACCAAAATAAAAAGTGCCTTAGTGCATCCACACGTTGGGGAGATATTTTATTGCATTATTGCATTTGCTCTTACATGTACATCTCCAATTAATATCAAAAGCGAAGATTTGTATTTATTGAGGAAAAGGGTTATAGAAAAAAAGTCTGAAAACATTTAAATGGATCAAGAGATATGATGAGTGGTAAAAAGAAGAAAAAGAAATGACAAATGATAGAAGGTGTCTTTTACGTAAAGAAGATTGGTTGGACGGTTCATAACCAACCAAACCCTGCCAACCGCACATAATTATATTGGTCGGTGATTGGCTTATCCAATTCCATCCCTCTCTTCTCAATACACATAATGCATATTGCTGTTCAAGATCAACCCTGTTTTGTATTTCGCTGCATTAATTTAAGAGTAATGTCACTGAGATACAAATTTACAGTCATTTTTGTAATTAATATTAAAAAAAATATTATTTTTTTAATTTTCAAAATAATTATGATAGATATAAAAGATATGAGTATAATTTTTTGTACAATATTAAATAATATTAACATTTATCACTAATTTAATTTCATTTATAATTTACACATATAAGCCCCTCTTTCGATACGCTCTTCAAAATTAGTCTTTTGGATTATATATTGCTGTTCTCAGTACGCATATGCATTATATATTGTTGTTCTCAGTACACGTATGCATTATATATTGTTGTTGAAGATCACCCCTATGTTGGATTTAGCGCATTAATTTAGGTTAATTCTGTATATACTAGAAATAACGATAAGATTATATAAATTTATATTTATATTTATATTAATTATAATGGGATGTGAACAATTTTTTTCTTTAAAAATGAATCTTTTTTATTTTCAAAATTATTTAATCAAGTGTCAAAATATAATTAATATAAGTGATAATTTAAGTGCAAAATTTTATAACCCTAATATTACTTTTTATATTATATAATCCGAATTTAATTTATCTAGTTTACACATATATGTAAATGGTAGAAGTGTACGTGGGAGTGTCGACGACCGCCAAAATGGTCTCAAACCATGGGATGCTTGTGGTTTGAAGCATCCTATTATTATTATGATTATTTTTTTATATATTAACTAATTTATCGCATAATTATTAATTAAAATAATAAAAATAATTTTTTAAAATATAATTACGTATTATATCTGTTATTGTTATATAATAATTTTATGTAATCATCTACCAAGATATTGTATACAATATATCTTTGATAGCAAGATCTAATATAATAATTTTGACCAATAATTATACATGATATTTGCAAATCACAAACTATAAAAAATGAAATGATTGTACTTGAGCTAACAAAATATGATACTTATAGAGATCCTTTGTTATTGTTACTACCCATCATATGCATATGCATCATTAAAGAGAAATATATTTTGGAAAAATTCATATGAACATCTATACATATGTATCCAATATTTATCTATTCCTATATATACATGAAAATAAAAAATTATTACATTATAAACACATAAAGTAAGAGCTCATCAGTGTGGTGTGAAAAAAGTGGGAGGGTGCACCGTGCGAAGAAGTTGTTGCTTTATTGATTTTCTGTCTTTAATTTTTCATTAAAAACTAAAATATTTTCTTTTCTAAAAAATTGAAATATATTAGTTTTATGTAATATTGACCTACACAATATTACACAATATATTAGTTTTATGTAAAATTGAAAGTAGTAGTATTCAAAGGCACTCTCCTCTTGGACGAAACCAGCTTATAATACTCTCAATTTAAAATAATAATTCTATTTTTTTTAATCTAAAGTATTATGGTTGTTTTCTTTTTCTTTTTTAAAAAAAGATTTTTTGGATGTTAGATATGTTATTTTTTCCTAAAAATTTCTAGATCCGTGAACCTACTTATTCTGAAATTTTGCACTCAAAACTACAACTCTTTACTATATATACGTGTTATTGAAATTTAAATCCATATGAATGTCAATATTCGAGGCCATAAAAATGGTCGCCTACGTCGAGAAGGATACATTCAAAGTCTCAAAAAATATTTCCATCTATTATTATTTTACATACATAATATATACACACGTACTAATGAGATGACTATAATAACTAATAGAGCATCATTTTGTGAGCATGATTATAGATTTATAGCTATAAATGATACATACTCACATATTTGTGACGATTAATTCATCATATTTTATAACATATAAATTATTTTCAATTTAATAAGATTAAGAATTAAACATAAAATTAATGCCTATTTTCTTTGATTCTGTGAACTACAAAGTTTTATTTAGATGCTTGAATTTATTTCATATAAAAAGATTCTTTGATATATATATTTTCAAGAAACCATGTGTCACAAAAGCACTTTTAACAAAGATTTCTAAATTTATAAATTTGCAACTATTGGGTATCATGTTTTCATATTTTTTAGAATTATTTCTTTATATAAATTGTTTTAACTAAACATTTAAGTGATAAAAAGAATAAAAAAACTAACATAAAAGGCACTAAAATATTCTATCATAGACTTTTTTTTATTTACTATCATAGATTTGTTAAGTGTAATTCTGATAGATAGTTTTTGTTTTCAATTTAATGTTTTAATATATCTAGACAATTAGGAACTGATTTTTGTTGTATGCTAGTTTCTATCATTGATATAGTTTTTCACTACTTTATAAAAAATAAAATAAAAAAAGTCAATGTGTACGAGCCTAGTGAAGCACATACTATATAATAATATTGCAAGTGGTGAAAATCATGAAGCTAACTTTCGTAATATTTGTTAAAGCTCTTTACCTAATCATAATTTGATGACCAATCGTATCTCCAATAGTTTGCCAAATCTTTTGAGCTCAAAGTCGCAAAACTTATCAACCATAGCATAACCCATATGATATTTGTTCATTAATATATGAATTTAAAGTTATAAGATTGAGTCTCATATATGTATACTTTTATTTCTTAAATGAAAAAAAAAGCATAAAACTTATATGATAAAAAGAACAAAAAAAAATTACATGTAATGTTTTTGTTTATTTTCATCATTTTATGTCATTAATAATTAATATATTGATAAACATATAAAAAAAGTCTATTTTTATATAACAATTATATATTTTATATTATATATATATTTATCAAATATTAATAATATATAATAAGATAGTTATACTTACCGCAATATAAGAAAAGAAAAGGAGAGAGTTAGACTTACCGTTTGAAAAACACAAGATTCCTACCCACCGATGATTTGATTAGGTCCATAGTTTCCAGTAAAATCGATCTCTCTTGCACCTACAAAAGAATTCAATATATATACCTTTCTATTCTAACACGATTTTGATTCCATATTTTGTGAAGAGACAATTTACTCACCTAAAACTCAAGAGTTACTATAATCTGTATTAGAAGTATATAATAATAATAATAATAATGATGATGATGATGATGATGATGATGATGATGATGATGATGAGAGGAAGGCCGTCATTGTCGCTTAAAATTCTTTTTCGATCTTGCTCATAATTGAGCGTTGATTTTCTGGTCACCAAGGTCTTACTTTCAAAACAGAGAGCAAGATTAAATCAGGCCAATCACTTTTTTTTTCACACTAAAAGGCATTTATCAATTTAACAAAAATAATCTAACTTGTAAAATGAAGATAGGATTTGTAAATGATAAATCACAAATAATATTTAAAAATTAAAAATAATATATTCATAAAATATATAACAGTAAAATAACATATCAATAACATTAAATGAGGTTCAATTAGACGATATTCAATACGAATCTAAATGATCACATAATAATAATAATAAAAATTTTAGAATATTTTTTCCTTAAATTAAATGGTGATGTATAAAAATTCTAACATATATATTTTTCCCCTAATATAATAGTAAACTAGTAGTTGAGAGCTTATCACTCCGTAATAAAATGGTGTCCCATATTTGTTTCATAATATTAGTGAATGAGTGTACACTTACTTCATCAAATAATAAATATATATATATATTATATTTCTAAATTATGTATATTTTCGTTAACCGAATAAAAAATGCAACATGTAAAAAAGGTTTATAAATAAATTAAAATTATATTTGCTTGTAAATGAAATTTTTGTTATGTAATTAAAATATGGAAGCTATATATATTATCAGAATAGATCGTGTTAATTTTATAATAATATTTTTATTTTAAAAACTCTAAAAAAATTAAATTATAATTATTTGGATATTAATGTTTTTTTCTTTTAAAATTAAATACCAATTCTTTGAAGAAAAAGAAAAGAAAAAATATTAATAGTTGTAGTAGAGATCCTTCTGGAAAAGCGGCATAATATTTCTTTTACTCCACTTGACACTTGAAAAGACAAATCGAATCGAGTCAATTCTTTATCGGAAGAATTCAGTGGTTTTCTTTACGCGTTAAAATTATTTGAATTTGCAAGTGTTTTTGTCTTTCTTAATTTTTGTTAATTTGTCCTTATATTTCTAATAATTAGGACCCATCAGCTAGAATCGTTGGTGTGTTTCAAGTGTTATCTAAAGGCGACACGGTTTGGCTTTTACAAAACAGAATTGCATGAAAGCGTTTATACAACATTATATTCAAGGATTGATGGGTTTTTCCTGACTAATTAGACATTAATTATAAAATTATTTGTTCAATGAGTCCTACCACCTTTGTTTTTGTCTAACATTTCTATCGAAGACTTTTTTTTTCTTCATATGTATCACTTTTTTTAAGAAATAAAATAAAATTTTATTAATAAAGATAAAATTTATATCCTAATACCAAAACACATTCATTTAAATTTAATTAATCAAAATTAAAGACATTCGTTATAACATATTAAAAAAAATTAAATTTTCATTGTAAGGTTTTTTTATTATTTTAATTATTATATAAAAATAATTAAATCTTGATATGATATTATAATTTTTAAGATATTAGAACTAAAGTATAAATATAAAATAAATGATGTTAATGTAAGGAAAGAAATAAAAACATATATTTTTATTTAATAAAATGAAAAAAGTATTCACCTAATAGGGATTCGTGTAAAAGGTGATACTCTCTAATATAAAACAAAATAGATCGGGAGGGAGTGAAAAGAGAATAGGGTTAGGATTTTTTCAAACTAGCATAAAAAATATAATGTACTTGTCCTATATATCATTTGATAATCATTATTATTTGTGATTCAGGTATTTGAAAAAAATATATCTCATATTCTAATTATATCATGCTAATTTTTTCGTTGGTTCACATTAGTTTCTTAGAATATGTAGTAATGATTTTTTAGCTCATTTATTAACAGCTGTAATTTTTTAGATGATTGATAACAAACGCATTAACAATATGTTTAATTCTAAACACATTGACTACAATTAAAATTTGAATATATATAATATAGAGCATACGCAAGTCATATGAATTATTATTAATTAAGCAAGTATGTATGTAATTTAATCTCAAGTAATGACAAGCATCAAATCTTCGTTTTATATAGCGCAGCTAATGAGAACCTAGCTTATATTGTGCGGTGTACATTAAAATAATAAATATATATATTATAACTTTAGATTAAAATAGAATATTTAGATTACAAAAAATTAAGTGTATAAAATATAATAAATTAAATGATATATTTTATAATATAAATGATTAATTAATATAATTTTTTATGCAAGAGATTTTTTTTTTTTTTAAAAGGTCTGAGGCAAATTTGTCAAAATCAGGGGAGGGTGGGGGAATAAAGAGAAGAGAGATCACGGGTTTTTGTTGACTTACAGATCATTAAAGTCATATAATGTCTTCGTAGCCAGAGAAGGTTCACTCATAATTTCAAATATTTGTAAATTTAATCTCTAAATTTTGTGATACTTATATTTTTTTTCAAATTCAGTTCAAATTTATTTTTATATAATGTTATTAATATAATTTAACAATAAAATTATTCTTTAAGGTGAATTTAATTATAATTACTAATTTTGTTAAATTTTTCACTTTAATTTTTTTTCCCAATTGTGTATCAAAATAATAACAATTGGTGAAATAATAAACTAAATTGATATTAAGTACTTATATTATATAATACTTTTTTATTTATTTATAATATTTATATTATATATACCATTGTTTTTTTACTTATACCTACAATTAAATATCATAAATTTTTAAAAGAGTTGTATTAATTAAAGAATAGTTAAATTAAATAGATTGCATATTTATGTGAACAGTAAAGAAAAAATAAAAAATCTAAGATAATAGAAACTTATATTTTTATGAAAAATGAAAATATGGTAAAACATGAAGTATTTTGCCTTTCAAAACAAATTAAAATCTAAAAGTTTAAGTTAGTTTTTTTTTTTTGTTTATAAAACAAAAGTGTATGTTTTCCTTACAAGTATGATTCAAAATATGCATATTAAAATATTTAAAATGAGATATAATAATTAATAAATTAAATATCAATTAACTAACAAAATTTGGTAATATAGACTGAATTAATCCACAAAAATTAATTTAATTAATTTTGTAATTTAACTTCTCCGATTTTACTTACTTAATATTTCAATTTCTTTAGTATGATCATTTATTCAACTTGAGTAATCTTTTTTTTAGGAATACAAAAGTAGGCAAATTAAAAAAAATTAAGATCTTAAATTAATCATTTAAAAAGTCAAATACTAATTTGGGTAAATTAATACTTCAAAAAAATTATAATATTATTTAAATGTTATTTTATAAATATACAATTAATAATACTTAATTTTTTTTATGGAGTTACATCCACTCTAACGCCTATAGTTCCCTCTCTGACCGAAGACATGCCTCCAATGGTGTGCATGTCATATCATGCTCTTTCTCCTCCAGCCCCACATCACCTCCCTACCATTTACTTTCATACAACTAATAGTATTATTTTCGTCCTTTTAAAATAAAAAATGAAGTTACTACGTTATTTTACATGGTTTAGTTTTCGTCAACATAGATAATCAAACTTTCATGTGTATATATATTATATATAACTAATTTATAAGTATTGACTAAATTGTTTTATATATATAATATTAATTAATTATAAAATTTCTACCTATTATATATATAATATTAACTAATTGTAAATTTTCTACCTACATTTTGAAATTTATACTTAACATTTTTTTGAAAAAAGTTATATTTGCATTAGTTATAACTTTTTGAGAGAAAAAAATGCTAACTTTAACCGAACGTAAAAAAATAATTATTTTTTAAATTAAATAATATTTTTATTTTATTTAAATTTATAATTTAAATAAAATAAAATATTAATATTACCCTCGTATCAATAGATAAATTATTAAAATAATTAATATTTTATAATAATAAAAAATCAAATTAATCTTAAATTTTTATGTTATTTAATAATTATTTCTAACATCGTATCTATAAGTGCATGTACTATTACTTTTTTTACTTCAACTTAAGATACGACAATTTTTCCTAAATCTAACCTTAATTTAAAGAATAGTTTAAATTCCAACAGTTAAACAATTTAAATAACATATTCATAATACATGAATTATTTTACATTTTTGTTTTAAAAAATAAAGTCCAAAAATATTTTACATGATTTAATTAAGACTCAAAAATTAATTTAACTAATTTATTACCCTATCTTCTCTATTTTGACTAACTTGGTATTACAATTTTTCCATGAACAATTTGAGTTCATAATTTCTTTAATTTGATTATTCTAAACATCTTAAGATATTAAATTGAAGAAATTAAAAAAAAATATATCTCAATTTAATACAGTGGGAGAAATTGAATGTTAAATTGGTTAAATTAATATTTGAAAAATAACTTTATCGAATCATTTAATTTAATTAATAAATATTATTTTATAAAAATTTTGGTAAAAATTTGAATGGGGATACAACCCCTCAATAGATCCACCCATAACCATTAGAAATTAAGTATTATTACAAAACCATAAATTATTTGTTAATTATGAATTAAGTTATATATTTAATTAAGTAAATTAATATGGAGAAGAGAAGATAGGGATAGAGTGAAAACTCATCTTTCATTTATCGCTCTATTACATCTTTTAATTGGCAACAACACGTCAACTTCTGGAATTAATGAACATTTTTTTAAATAAAACTACACGGAATAGAGAACGCAAATATCGTGTCTTTTTCTTTGTCATATATGTATCAAGTCAATTATTATTTATATTTGGATATATGTAAGGTATAATGCGACAAAAATCTAAATTTATATTACAAAATTTAATGTGATTTTTGCAATTACAAGAAAGGAAAAACTTATTCCTTGAACCACAGTAAAAAAAATTATTTATTTGTCCAGTTCATATTTAATAATACTTTTGATTTCTAATTTTTTTAAATGATTTTTTTAATTATGTATACCATGGTTTTTTATTTAAATTTTCAATTTTTATAAAAAATGGCTTACAAAATCTATGGCGATTGATAAGCTGTTTTCTGCTTAACATTTTCTTATAGAAATAAAATAAAGTGTAAGGCTTTATTAAGGATAAATAGTAAAAAAAATAATTTAAAATATAAAAAATTATAAATACTAACCAAAATAGTTTCTTAATTTTGTAGGTCGAAAAAAAATCAAAAATTAAAAATATATATATTTTTAAATTATTAGGTAAAAATTATTATCTTCGTAATTATTTTTATAAAATATTATAAATTTAATTATTTAATCATAAATAAAAATCATTATGAAAATGCCTCCCTTTATAAATGAGATTTGATAAATAAAAAAGAATGAAAAATAATATATAAGAGCTTTCCTTATATATTATCGGTTCTAGGGTTTGGGAAAACTTATTACCTGTTAAATTTTGGTCTAATTTCATCTTAAAATCAGGTTATGAGATGGAGAATTGCCCTTATTTATATATATGTGTTTGATACTTCATGCCCAATCGATGTGAGATATTTTAACACTCTTCTCATATCGGCAGTTCATCGATGGACAATGGTGGATTTACAACTGCGTGTCACGGGATGAGTTTGTCTGCTTTGATACCATGTTAAATTTGGGTCTAACTCCATCTCAAAACTCAAGTTATGAGATGAAAGATTACCCTCATTTATATATGTGTTTGATACTTCATAATGATCTGATACCAATCTTATTCAACCGGGTCATTCTCTTAATCCAAAAGTCAGCTCGTAGATTAAGGGGTGTCCTGGTTTTATAAGCAACACTACTGTCTTCTCCTTGATCGATGTGTGACTTATTTCCTCAACATTACCGATATCGATTTAGATTTGGTTTTTGTTGTTATATTAAACTCATTCATCTATGCAATGTGAAAGCTCGTGCTGTAAGGAATCTACTGTATGCATAGCTAGCTCCGTTCCTTCAAACAGAAACTTATAACTTTTTAAGTTTTTCAAACACACAAAATAACATTTAATCTAAAACAAACTTTTAATTGAAAAAATTTAAAAGGGTAAACTCTAGCTTCATTTCGTATCTACACTTTCATTTATATAATTATATTTTATTTTTTTTATATTGATATTATCTTACTTTTATTTTCGTTTTTGTTTCAAGGTGATACATATATGTTTGGTGGATGACACCAAAAGTCTCATCTATTATTTTTTTTTCGTTGTATTTTACTCCTTTTGTTTTAAAAAATTGATAACATAAATATAATTAATCAATTTTTTTCATTTCATTTTTATTTTTTCTCATATTTACTTAACTTTTATTCAGATATCATTTTTACTTGTATTTAACGATACACGACAATAACTTAAAAATTGATAAAAAAAAATAACGAATAATAAAGTTTTAAAATTTGATCATTTATCATTATATTTTTAATTCTTCATAAAATAATATTAAAATACTACAAAAAATAGTAAAATGACTAAATTGTTTTAACTCACATAACTAAGAAATCTTATGTATATTTGTCTCTATTTTTTTTCCTTTTTTTTCAATTTATTATATTTTATGTTTTCAATTTGATCAAATTTTTCTCATTATTAAGATTTAGTATTTTTTTTATTTTAGGCTAAACAACTTTCAATATACTTGAATTTTAGTTCATTTTATACAAATATATTTAGACCTTTGTACTCAAATTTTTATTTCATTTACACATAATTTCTTTTTTTTATTAAAAGTTTTTACATCAATTAATTAATATTAATTAAGTGTACTACACTAATTAATTAATACTATTTAAGGGTGTCATGTAAATTAATTAGTTATTATATTAATACTAATTAATTGATGTGATAGAAGTTAATCATAAAAAACACATATGTAAACAAAACAAGAGTATGTGTACCTTTGCTTAGAAAAAAAATTGAGAAATTATAAAAAATAACACCTTTAAATTATAACAACAAAAATAATACTCTAATAATATTGAACGATATTCAATATTGAATAAGTCTCGATGATTGTATTTTAATTTTAACGGCGTTTAAAATAAAATAATATATATTTCTTTTAGTAGTAAAAATGTATAAAGTGGATATGATTACAAGTTTTAAGGATGTTATTTTTAAAAAAAATTCATGCACCTTTGTATAAAATATATCAAAGTTTTAGTATTTTGGAATCTATTTAGCCTTATTTTTAAATATATTAGTTAAAAATATGTCAATTGCAAGTTAATTATTTTACTTCTTTTAATTTTTTTGTTAATTTTTACAAATTTTTTTAAATTAATTATTGAAGTAAATTCATTATGAACTACAAGTTATTGAGTAAATTAAATATCCAGTATTCTCAAAACTCTTTAAAAAAAATTAAAAATGATACATTTGTTAGGAAATTATACTTCTTGATATTATAAAAATCTTTTTTTATATAATATATATATATATATATATATAGTAATTTACTTTATATATACTTAACTGAATATAATTGAAAAAACATAAATAGTGAAAGTGATTAATCGTTAATCTTTAAGTTAAAAAGTCATCAAAAGTGCCCCCCCTCTTTAAATTGCATTCTTTTAAATCACTTATATCTGAAATCATTTTTAAAAGAATTACAAAGAAACATACATTTAGACAACAACTAAGATATCAAATAGTAGTATATATGGTAGAGTGAAAAAAGTTGGATACCGTCCCAAATATGCTCTATAGTTAAGTGGAAAAAAAACCCACATCGAATTACGATAAATTACCTCTACCATTAAATAAAAAATATGAATACCTACATTACGTATAATTGCGTGGGAAGGATCAAGCACTGGTATTTTTAGGTGACCTATGAGAATTTTGTATCACGAAATACGTCAATCAATACTGTTAACACCAGCACATGCATACATATGTTTCACACTGCTTTGGATCCTGTCATATTTCTATATCTTATTCTTTCTTCTATTAATTAGATTGTAATACAAATAGTTACATTCCTATTTCAATTTTTCGTAAATAAATTTTTAATTATAATATTTATATAGTTATAATCAAATTAAATAATGTGTTATATTTAAATTTTAAATTTTAAACTTTTAACATTTAATATCTCAAAAAAATTCAATAATTTAAACTTAATTAAAATACAAGATCATTTTTTAATTAAAAATAAATATTAATTAAAAATATTTTTATATAGCATATAATTTAAACTTAATTAAGATACAAGATCGTTTTTTAATTAAAAATATTTTTATATCATGCATGCGATGTTAATGGTATAAATCTTAAATTGATAATTACCTTATTTAAATAGATAATTATATTTCACTTTAAATTTTATTTTCTGTCTTTACTTTTCAAATTATATCATGTATTGTAATTTAATTAATATCACATAAAATAAGAAAGAAAAATAAAAATATGATACTAAACCATTAATTCAAGGCTATATAAAGAAAAAAAGAAAGATAAATTGTTTGATATGACGAAGGAAAGAAAGTGAAGGAAATGTCCAAGGAGCACCGCTCAGTTACTGTAGCCAACTTGTCCTCTTATTCGAGAAGTCATTTTCTCATCTTAAAAGGCATACCCCTCTTCCTTGTAGGGCCCTGAAAGCTATGTAGATCTTTCTATTAACTCCTCTCTATCGTCATTTTTCTAGCTTAATTCTTCTCTCTCTTGTTCTCATCTTCCATTTCAAGGAGAGAGAAAGAGAGCTCAAGACTTCAACAATAATTAATTAATTAGCACAAAGAGATTATTAATATTCACCACTGGCCTAGCTCTTTATCTAATTAATTTGCCAACCCTTTCAATTTGGTACAAGAAATTACAACACACTTGTCTAGCTAGTAATACTACTCCTTTTGAAAGCTTTTGTTATATATAAACAAGAGCAGCAGATAAGCAGTGCTAAAAGAGGAATATACTCATGATCTCTCTCTCAATTATATAGCTACCATATTTAACTTTTAGTCATCAGTTTATGGCAATTGCAGCAACAAATTATTACACCTCACCATCTTCATCATCAACAACAGCGATGAGTCGTGACGATGATCATGATAATCATGACCACGACATGGTCATGCCTGGATTTCGTTTCCACCCAACTGAAGAAGAACTCGTTGAGTTTTACCTTCGCCGTAAGGTTGAGGGCAAGCGCTTCAACGTGGAACTCATTACTTTCCTCGACCTTTATCGCTATGACCCTTGGGAACTCCCTGGTATCTATATATATATATATATATACACACACTATTGTTAATTTATACACACAGTTGATCACATCTATATCTGTAGATAACTAGATATGTTTAATCGAATTCGTCACATATCCCTAGCTATATTTGTTTTTTTTAATTTAATTAATTAAGTTGTTTGTGTAGCTATGGCAGCCATAGGAGAGAAGGAGTGGTTCTTCTACGTGCCAAGAGACCGGAAGTATAGAAACGGAGATAGGCCAAATCGGGTCACAACATCTGGTTATTGGAAGGCAACTGGAGCTGACCGGATGATCCGAAGTGAGAAGTACTCGAGGTCAATTGGGCTTAAGAAAACCCTAGTTTTCTACTCCGGCAAAGCTCCAAAAGGAATCCGAACTAGTTGGATCATGAACGAGTATCGCTTGCCCCACCATGATACAGAACGCTACAATCAAAAGGTACTCCATCGTATCTCTTTCCCCTCAACTAGTCAAAAATTAACTAATTAAACAGCAAAATTCTCGAACAGATAATATTTTCTTATCTCTTTTCTTATTCTTTCTTCTTGTTATAATTTGGAACCATACTTTATGAACTTAGTGATAAAGAAGCAGAAAAATATACTTGGATAATTATATATGATACTGAAACCTATACATACATATATATATATATATATATATGGACTTTTTAAAGACTCATATATGCGCGATTCAATCTAGTTCACCCTTTCAACAAGATTTGTACAAATAATGACCGATCTTTATTTGCTTCAACACTTCTCAAACTTCACTTCCTAAAATTAGTATCAGTATTTGTGTATGTTAAACGCTCTATCGTAGTCATTTTTTTGCTAACCCTAGTTAATTCACAGATCCGTCTTCAATAAATCTGGAATTGCATCGATCTTGTAAGATTATTCAGTTTAATTTCCTCACCCACTTCAAAGGATTCCACATTTTAGCAGTTCAATATATGTATAAATTATTTGATTATTTATCTCACAAATTATTTGTGAACAATTTAATAATTTAATAAATTTGGAACCTTTGAATTCATTAATATTAAATATTCCATGAATTTTTATTGATTGTTGAATAATTATGGTATAAATTTAGCAGCAAGAAATATCATTATGTCGAGTACACAAGAGGGCAGGAGTAGAAGATCACCCATCTCTACCACGTTCTCTTCCTTCTTCGTCATCATCGAAAGCATCTTCCTCATCTAATAAAAAACATAACCATAATTACACACATAACCTCCTTCATAATAACATTCCTCACATTACTGATCACAAGGTTCAATCTAATTTTGAGGAACCAATAATATCACACCAATATCATCATCAACATTATCAGGATCAGGAGAAGTCGATGAACGAAAGTGGTGATAATGGAAGCAGCAGCCATAATTCAGATGTTGATGTTACCAATACAATTCTTGGTCTTTCCAAAAGCAATAATAATAATAATAATGATGATGCATACATCCCTTCTTCAATGTCTTTTACTCAACTTGGAGGAGTTCCCAGAGATCAGGAAGAAGCTGTTGGGTTGCAACTATTGCAAAAGCAAACTAGTAATTACAATCTCTTCACTTCGACTACTACTAATGGGTCTGAGACTTCTTCTTCTGCTGCTGCTGCTGCTAATTTGTCTAATATTAATATTGCAATGGATGATCTTCATAGACTTGTGAATTTTCAACAACTAGTTCCTCCTAACAATAATAACATTATCAGCTTCCAGCAACAACAGTTGTACAATGATAGTATTGATCATCAGCAACAACCCAATCATCAGTTATTATATACATTGCCCACTCATGAGCAATCGCAGCCGATGGCTCTCAACGTGCTTCCCAATGCTTTCGCAGACAGATTGTGGGATTGGAATCAAATCCCGGAGGCAACTCGTGACTACAACATTAATCCCTTCAAGTAACCCCTTATTATTTATTATCATGATCAACTGAGAACATAATATATATATCTACATATAACTTACGTTATTTATTAATTTCCTGATGATGATGAACTATATATATATCCAGCTCATTAATTAATTTGCCTATGTGTTTTAGTGTTCTAATTAGGCTTGAATTTGAATTTCACTCATCAATCTTAGTTTTCATGTTCTTTTTTCCTGTGTTGTATAACTGTATTGTTAATCTATTAATTAATTGTATTATTTCCTTTTATTTTGATGCCTAACAGGCGATCTAGGCATCTAGCTATAGTTAATGTGAGTAATTAATGAATATGTTGGAACTAGAGCATGAAGATGGAATCCAGTGCTTAGGTATATGAGTTCATATATGAACTGTTAGTTAGACGTATATATTATAATATCCTTTTAACGTTTTAGTACGTATTACCTTAGAAATTACAAAGAGATCGATTAATTAGTAGTAAGCCAGTGTATTAGTTTTAGATTTGAAATCCATTAAATGGTTTAAGTTTTGTAATACTACTATTATTTAAGGAGTAAATTTATTTTTCTGGATCTTTTTAATCTGTTAAACCATTAAGATTGAAGCCCTGTATGACCATATTATAAGCAGAGAGGCAGAGACAAAGGTATTAGAAGAGGATATTGCAGAATGGGGAGTGGGATCCACTCCATAGGGACTAATTAATATAAAAATTTATCTCATATAATTGTAATATATATATGTAAATGATAAAAATAAAATTTGCCCTTGGTCTTGTTTTGAAATAAATCTTAAAGGTGATGAAGATAGTACACCGCACAAACATCAAATGGGTCAGGGTCAACGCACTCAGCAGTGAGATTTCTTTTTAATAATTTTTTATTTACTTCTCTCTCTCTCTTTCTCTCTCTTAGTTTACACGCGTCTAGCTATCTCTAAGTCACTGTATATGCATCTCTCTATATGTCTTGTCCCACACCACAAAATGTAGGAAAATGTATTAAAAAATTTAGATCTCAAACGAGAGTAAAATTGAGCCTATATAATTGTACCAATCAAGTAATTAATTAAACACAGTGATCCTAAATTGTAATTCAACTATAACTGAATAGACATACGAGACCATTTTTCTTAATCCTATTATTATATTGTAAATATAATAGTGCCATGAAATGCCATACAGGAGAGTGTGAATCTGGAGTCTGGGTATAATATACTAGCTAGCAAGCACTAATAGCGGTTAAAGTCTACTTAAATAAAGTTGTGATTTGGTACTACTTACTTAGTATAAGCATTATTAATACTGTTAGTCGTTAGTGCCAGTGTACACTGCGAGCGACGCCAGTTAATTCCTTTCCATATATATTGACAGTGAGCTCAGCTGCAATACTATATTGATCTAGAATAACTCTTGTTGAATTTTCAGCTAGAATTGACTTGATTCTAGAAAGTAATACTTTGCTTAAATTATTTAAAAATATTTTACTAGCCATTTTCTGCAGTAGAAATAATAGACTATATCACTTGCTTTTCGAAGGTCAATCGATCAGGTTAAAAGTAGAAGCATCACCTCTCTATACTATTTTAGATGTTTCTAGTATACAAGTATCATGTGTCTTCTTTAACTATATTTATAGGATAAATATATTAAGTAATTAGTTGGCATCTGCAAGTTTTATGTAGTATATAAGGAAGGCCCATGCATTTTATAGGATAAGAACCAAAAACAAAAATGTATATAAAATTATTATATATTAAGAGCCAAATATCTATTTTATCTTTATAATTTTTATTTTTACAAAAAAAAAAAAAAAAACATACTACTAAATTTTTTTATCAACGTAGGAGGGGTCATGCTTTTCCTGTCCCCCTCCTATCTACCCGTGGATAAACATATTTTGTATTTATAGGATAAATATATTAAGTATTTAATATATTTTTCTTATATTATAATTTTATTTGAGTTATTTGTATTTTTTTTCTTTTTATAAGGTTTTTTTTTTGAGAGATCCATTGATATATTATAGCTCTTATATACTGTATTAATAACATGGAATATCAAATTTTAAAAGATAAATCTCAAATAAAAATAAATCTTATACTATTTATAAATGTTGCACTAATATATTTTTTAATCAATATGAAATATTTTTTTTTATACATTAACAACCTCCTATATATATTACTATCATAAGAATAAAAGTATAGAATCTTTGCAAGTCACCTTGGGTTGTCTATATAATTTTTTTTATATATAAATTTTTATTTTTAATTCCTTTAATAAAAAATATATGTTATTTTTTCTATAACCTAAAATAACATATATATTTTTAAGAAAAATATATGTTTTTTACTTAAATATTTTTTTATAAAAAATAAATTATTTTGTGTAAAAAAATAATATGTATTTTTAAAAAATTAAAAATAAAATTTTATAAATAAGTGGATGATATATATTTATGCGTAAGAGTTAGTGAGCTGAGTGTGAAATGTGAGATGGCCTAGGAATCGTGTGAGATTAAGGGAAAAAAATGTTGTTGTAATTTGGGTTCATGACGTTTCTCCCAAACTCAACAAATCAAAAATCACAAAATAATTCATTTCATATAATTTTGTTACAATGTTAACTTGATCATAGTTTTTTATTGGGTGAAGGATAGTGTCTTGTAATTTATATAATTATAGCTCATAAATTGCATAATTGTTTAATGAATTACATAAATCTTATTATTTTTATAAAATTAATAATAAAATTTTATTTTGATTATTGATTAAGAAATTGTAATAAAATATGTCATGTGTTGATTATGTAAATTTATCATTGTCTAAATAATCTCAATAAAAATTTTACTTTAAAAATACTCTCATAAATTTGATAACATGATCAACAAATTATAAAATTTTATAATATTTTTTAATTAATAATTAAAATAAAATTATAATGTTAATTTTATGAAAATTACAATTGATCTATTAAAAAGTTGCAAAACTCATATACTCAACTTTGAATAAGCTATAAAAATCTTGGTACGCTCCGCTTTAAATTTATTTAAATTCATCTGTTCCACTTTTCCACTTATTGATATGGGGTTTATATTTGAATAAAGAACTACTATACTCAACAATTAATATATAGGAAAAATGAGTCTATGTTCATTTTTTTTAAAAGTGTTTCAAAAACTGTTGTAAAAATCTATTTTTAAAAAATGTGTCACACTCCGCATGTCAATCATACGTATTTCACGTGTTATACGTGACTAACATGTTTTTAAAAAATATACTTTTGTCACAATTTTTGTAAATATATTAGATTTATGTTACTATTTTTAATAAATACGAATCTAAAATATATTTTTATTATAATTAATTAATTTAAACTATCATTCGTTCTTAGGTATAAACGTGTAAGAGTAAATACTTAACAAAAATGAAGAGCCTAATTATTTTTAATTTTAATTTTTCTATGGGTTTATAAGTTTGATAATATTTGTAGACAAATGATATACCATAAATTTAATCCTATGATGTTATTATTAGTTATTGCATTTCAACTTGAGTATTATTATATATAGTAAATTCATCTCAATTAACATGATATTACTTATTAATTATAATTTTATGTATCTATTTATATTTATCATAATATTGTTTCATGTAATTTATGATATCTCTCATAAATATAGCATTTTTTTCATTTCTGTTATTTCTATAAACTATTTAGTTTAGTTAGTACGTACAATCTAGGGTATAAAATGCTTTTAATTGGTAGTGAACAATCTATATATATTGTTTGTTTTGATATGATTTATTGTCATGTATAATACAATCTTGCTTCAGCTCATCACAAGTACTGCTGGTTAAGTGCTTATCATGCACGATTTTACTAATCATCCATTTTTTTTAACTTGTTCTTGCCATACTATAATTTTGAAAGCTATGAACAACTCTATATATTATATACAAGTAGAACAATATGTGTACAATTTTAGCCTATCAATCACACTTAAACTATTAACTATATATATAGTTCGAATTAGTTTCCTAGCGGCATCTTTCATATGAATGTCAGTTCAATGAAGGAAGATAATCACGTCCAATGCAATGAAATCATATTTAAAATACAAAAAATCAGGCCAAACAATTATATATAAATTAAGCTAATGGGTTAAAAATGACATTCTGATTCACCTTATGAGTTGGTTAGGTGATAAGATTCTTCTTCCTCTCTCCTTACATGTTTATAAAAATATATGTATATAAAAAAGGAGAAAAACTATAATTAGGAGGCAAAAGGCATATGGATATTTGATAATGGAAAATTGAATAAACAGCAAGGGTTTAGACAGGGTGAAGAATACACCAAACTGCTAGTGATGGTAGATGACAAAAGGTATGGACAGCAAAACCTTGTGAGAGTCAAAGTTTAGCCCAAACTCATAAAGGCCAGCCTGTGCACATCGTTTATGATAAAGGATAGCAAGCGTCCGGTAGATATGACAAAAATTTATTTTAAGTTACTTGAGATAATACAAATTCGTTATTTCATGTAAAGTTTCATCCATTTGATAGGATAGTACAAATTCGTTACTTCATGTCAGAAGACAAAATACATGTAATATCATGTGCAGCAAACTTAAAATTGAGCCTAAACTCATAAAGGCCAGCCGGTAGAATAGGCACAGCTTATAGACAAGAAAAACTACCCCAATATATATTTAGTCTATTGCCTCTAGTGCACATGATTCTTTTGATGAACTCATGAACATATTACTGATTACAATACGCAAAGTGTTGAGCTTGTTACTTATGACCAGCCAGATGAAGCCCATAGGCTGTTTTACTTGTCAGTTACGCTGCGGAGCTTGAAAGTTTAGGCCTTACGAGGAATGCCGATTGTGCCTTGGGCATGGGCTTGCAAAATACGTGCATGGCTTTTTATTGGTCTTTTAATTCCATCACCTCTATATTATCCGCTTACAATTGAATCCTTAATTATATGCAAAAATTCAACAACTTTTTTCTTGAAATTAATTGTAATGAATTATTTACCTCAAATAGCCGCACAAAACGAGAAGATAGAGATTTTACCGAAATCACTTTACAGCTTCGTTTCTAGCAAGCTATTTTACTTTTTTGCCCTGAGTTTCTCACATCTTCCTAGCTCCACTGATTTAGGATGGAAGCGCGAGTGTAATAATAATATAAAAGTACATAACAAATAAGAATAACTCCACTAATTTAGTATGGAAGCGCTAGTCTAATAATAATATAAGAGTACATAAAAAATATAAATACAGGAGTAAAGTTTAAACTAAACAAATTTATCCCTAATAAAATATCTTCGTATTTGTATTATAAAACTAATATAAGTAAACTATTATTTAGATAAATACTTTATAAAATCTAAAATAAGATTAACCTAATTATATTCTCTATCTTTAAATGAGCATTCTAACAATTTTAAAATAAGATTAGCCTAAAGTTATTCATCTATCTCACAAATAAGTATTTCAACTTCTACACAAAAAGGAAAATTTATTCCTATAATATTAAGAATACGAAAAAAAAAAGATAACATTAATTTCTTTTTGATTCCAATTATTACCAATTTTATATTCATTAGGCTACTTGCTCCTAGGTTTAAGAATGTCAACATTATTTTTAGTAACCGTAGGTAATTCTCAACCATAAATAACAAAATTTCAAACACTCTCATCTATAGAACCTACAAAAGCCCTTATACGAGCCTTCTCATATTAGTAGTTAGATTCGTCAAAGAAAGGACCACAGGTTAGGAATCCTCTCTCAAATGATTTATAATAAGGTCCTAAGTAATACTAAGTGTATTTAATGACTTACTCTGATATTAATTGAAAGTTTTTATGTTATAGATCTAATTAACTAGATGTAATAAATAGATTAATAAAAATATATCAAACTAAAAATTCACAAACAATCAGACATGTAATAATATGTAAATAAAATAATGTAAAATTGACACGCAATATTTTTAGGTGAAAACAACCTAGGTTATAACAACGACCTAAGAGGAAAACTATCGATTCATCAAACTACTTAACTATCCATTATGAAAATAAGGTCCAATTACAAGTGTATTACTTAAACTACTCTTCAAGATAATACCAACAAGTAATCTATTTATAAGTCATTGATTTCCTTCATAGTCTTCATAAGAAAGGTGTTCGGATCTAGACCAACGTTTTAATAACTTGAGTCACACAAGTAACTAGTATCTAAAAAGTTAGCAAAATAACACGAGTGCAAAATGTGTCCTAAAAAGATTAAATAATGAATAACCCTAACTAGAAGATTTAAGAATAAATCAGTTAATATTAAATCATCTAACAACCCTAAAATAAGAAGATTAAGTACAAATTTAATAAAGATAACTTCTTTAAATATAAATAATAAAATTAAATAATTATGATATCGCACACACAATTGCATGATCCAATAATTCAATAACAAAATAAAGAAAAAGTTATATAACATTTAATCAAAATATTATAAAATAATTATACTTATTAACTAAGCAAACACAACCACAAATGATTAACATATTAATTAAAGAAAGAAATCTAAAGAAGTATAATTTTATTTTTGCAAAGCAATTTGAAAGAGAGAACTTAAGATGAAAAGATTGATGCTCTTGTGATTTTCTAAAATATGGAGCATTAGGTTCTTTATATAAGAAAGATTGAAGCCTTGATGCTAGATTAAAGTTCAATTACAATTATGTCCATTAAATAATTCATAGAACAGTAAATAATTGGTATAAAATGATAATTAGAATGTTTGGCTCGAGTAAATAATTTGATTAAAATTGAAGCCCTTTTTCACTCGATTGATCAAACCATGAAAGGTTGATCGATCAAAACCCTTTTTGATCGGTCCAGACAATGATTGATAAAAGTTGAAACCAAGTAGATCGAATGTAATCGATTCTCGATCAATCCAGTCCTTGATTGATCTACCCATATTAAAATTACTTTAGAAAGGACTTAAATCGATCTAGTCATTACTCGATCGATCTACCTCCTCGATCGATTGTTCGATCCATCGAACATATATATACTAAAGTTTCTATGTGTCTAATATAAAATCTAACATGCATAAGAATAGAAGTATACTTGAAATATGTTCATTTGAAGTTCGGTAGTTTCTTTTACTTAAATAGTAATCTTGAAAAATGCCCCTAGAAACTAAACTACATTTAAATGTTTTATTTAGGAATATCACTAATACTTATAAATCTTACAATATATAATATGTTATTTTTATATTTATCTTTGTACATAACATGTTACATCTACTTTTATTTTGTATGCAACATGTTACATAACATTTTTTTTACTCAACTTTTGGTTAATATTGTTGGTGTTTAACTAGTTTTATGTTAATGGTTTTGAGCAACCTTATTTGTATGTGTGGTTTGTTAGGAGTTATGTCATTTCTTGTATTGATGTGAACTCGAGTTTTTACTTAAATAAAATTCAATATCATATCGTTTGATTAAAAAAAATTATAATTAAAATTGTGATTAACAAAAAAGCAAGACATATATTAATGTTGTGTTTTTTATATATGTTTAATTACATACTTTAATGTTATAATGTAATAAACAAATGATAATATAGAAATATTAATAGTTTGATATTGAAGTATTAAATTTTTAAATGTTTTTATCAAGAAATATTTGATATGATTTAAATATTTTATTTAAAATAAAAAATTATGTGTTTGTCATTGCAAGATTATTATAAATCTAGATCAATCACAAGTTAAAGTTTTGAAACATTCGGAGGAAAGAAATAGTAAAAACTATAAAGCTTGACTTTTATGAGTAGTATTATATAGGGGTGTTCAAAAACCGAGCCGAATAGGACCAAATCGAGTAATTTCGTAAATGAAACGGTCTGATCCGGTTATAAAAATTATAAACCGAATGGACCGATTTTATTAAATAATTAATTTTTTTTATATAAATCGGTCACATAAAAGAGGTATATATATATATAATTTCTTTTCGAGTTAAGGCGTCAAGCCGTTAACCCTAACCTTACCAATATTTCATTTCCTTTGTCGCTCTGCGTCCGGGCTCTAGGTCTAGCCGTCTGCGTCTCTACAAGCCATCGTCGCCTCCAACGGCACCCAACCACTTAGCCATCCTCGCGTCGCTTCCACCAGTAGCCAGCCACCTCTCCTCACGTCGCACCGTGTCATGACATCCATGGACGAAAATCACAAAATCAGTGTGTGGTCTACTCGTAATAGTTTTTTTTTCCTTAATTAGGATCTAATTCATGAACAACTTTTATGAGAGGATCAGAGGACTATAAGTGTAGAATCTGTAGATTATCTTACAAGAAATCATGTCTTTTATTCATGAGTTTATCTTAATCGTCCCAAAAGGGTTCATTTTAATCGTCCCTAAATTGTTTTTTTTTGTAAATTTATGCTTACAATTGTCCACAAATCACCCATTTAAGGATGGCTAAGCATTTTCATAATAATTATAACCGTCTTAAAATTTATTTATTATTCAAGTGTATTTATTGCAAAAACAAAGGATTCATTTTTCATGTGTGTTATAGATTGATAGATTCTCTTTTTATGTGTGTTTATTTAATTAGTTGTAGTAAAAAAAATTAGTTTGTATATTTAGTACCTAATTAATTATTTTGTTATTGTTTTATATTTTTAATATAACATTTATTTTCGTACACAACTAACAATATATGATTGTTATTATACTTGTGTGTAAAATATATCACGTTAAAAAGTAGACAATTTGTTTGATAAAATTTATAACTATAAAAGTCATATTAGGTGGGGTTTATATAAATGTATGGTAGGAAAGTAATAAAATGTTGAATAATGTTTTGTCCTGTTTATATCATAATTTGTTATTTTAATTTTGAAATGATTTTTGATTAAGTACAAAAGGTAATATTTTAATATATTAAGAATATGTACTAATCTATATTCTATATATAAGTGATGATTTACATGAGTTTATTGGACCAAGTCAATTTTCAGACTTTACTATGTCTATGAGTGAAGACATTGAACTTGAAATTCATATGAATGAAATGAAAAATTCACCACAGAATTTAAATGAATTATCTTCAAAACGAGGAATAGAAGTAAGTAATGTTCACTTCGATAACAAATTTGATATGAATCATTTTTTATATATTTTACTCTATGATGTGGAAAATCTTAGAACTATATGTCATTATTGTAAAAAAATTATAATACTCATCCCACAAGGAATGGAACTACTTCAATGATATATTACTTCAAAAATTTATGTAAGAAGATTCCTAAAGAAGTAGATAAAGGACAAAAGATGTTAAGTTTTCAAACATAAAAAGGAAAGGATGATACGACAACTCATAAATTAGTTGTTGTCTCATTTGATGCAAAATGTGCCAGATTTGTTTTGAAAAAAATGATTATTATTAATGAATTGTCTTTTAGGTTTGTTGAGGGTGAGGGATTTAAAGATTTTATAGCTGAAATTTGTCCTAAGTTTCATGTGCCATCTCGTCAAACAATTTTTAGAGATGTGTTTCGACTATATTTAGATGAGAAAAAAAATTTGAGAAACTTTTTCATAAGTGAACAGCAAAGAGTTTGTCTTACTAGTGATTGTTGGACTTCAATTCAAAATATTAATTATATTTGTCTAACCACTCATTGTATTGACAAAGATTAGAAATTACAAAAGATAATTATAAATTTTTGTCAAGTTGACAATAATAAAGGTGATACAATTGGGAGAATGATAGAACAGAGTTTGCGTGATTGGGGTATATGTAAGGTATTCACCATAACACTTGATAATACTTTCTCAAATGTTACTGTTATGTCATACTTGAAAAGGAAGCTAAAAAATTGGAATGATGGACTTGTTATGAGTAGGGAGTTCTTTCATGTGCGATGTTGTGCTTATATTTTGAATTTGGTTGTAAGAGAAGGACTTAAAGATCTTCATAGTATTATTATGAGTATTCGTTGTGCTGTGAGATATGTTAGATCCTCTCCTTTGAGATTACAAAAGTTTAAAATGTGTTCTACTAAGGAAAATATTGAGTCCAAAGGAAGTGTCGTGCTAGACATGCCTACAAAATGGAACTCCATATATCTAATGTTAAAATCTTCTTTAGATTTTCAAAAAACATTTGATCATCTTGAAGAAGAGGAAGGAACAAACTTTATTTCTTATTTTCATAAGAAGTGATCGAATGTTGGGCCTCCAACATTAAATGATTGGAAGAATACTAGTGTTTTTGTCAAGTTTTTAAAAACTTTTTATGACTCTATTTTAGCATTTAGTGCATCTTTATGTACCACATCAAATTTATATTTTACAGAACTGCATAACATTCAATCTCAAATACTTACATGGTGTGGTTCCGATGATTTGTTGTTGAAAAATATGGCTACTAGCATGAAAACAAAATTTAAGTATTGGAGAAATGTAGATAAGACTAATAAGATGTTATATGTTGCATTTTTACTTGATCCAAGGTACAAATTAGTGTATTTGGAATTCTTATTTGAAGAGATTTATGATTTAAAAATTGTTCAAAAATTGAGAGATAATGTTAAAAAATATTTTTATGAATCTGTTCAAAGCTTATTATATGTTAGTGCATGAAAAAGATTTTCAATCTAATATGACTCGATCAAAAGATGTAATAGGAAGGATTCCTTCATCTGAGGAAGCAAGAAAGTTGAAATTTCTTAAATACTTAGAGGAGAAAAATAGTTTGGAGTTAAAGATCGAGGTTGAGAAATATTTGAACACCCCGTGTGAAAATGTCGTGTTGGATAAGTTTGATATATTGAAATGGTGGAGGGCAAATTCTTTTAGGTTTTCTATCATCTCTCTCATTGCACGTGATGTGTTAGCAATTCAAGTTTCAACTATTGCATCAGAATAAGCTTTTAGCACAAGAGGGCGCATTCTTGATCCATTTAGGAATTCTTTGAATCCTAAATTGGTAGAGACGTTAGTATGTAGTCAAAATTGGTTATGTTCTTTCATTAATAATGATTATGTCCTCTCACCATAATACAATGATGACCTAAAGATTTATGAAGATGTTGATTTTGTTTGATTGTAGAGGTCATAAAGACACTACATTGATCATTGATGATTAATAATAGGTAAGTTTTAAATATTATTATCTAATGATATATTGTTATTAATTGTGAGTTTGGATGTTTGTATATGTTTAAGAATTATGTGTAAATGAGATATTTGAAATTCATTTCTTCATGTCTAATCTTTTTTTGATTTTAGATTTTGATAACATCTTATGTATTTATGTATTTAACAATAATATCTATCTATATATGATAATGAATGAGCATCACATTTGATTGATTGTATCTTATTAGATTATATCATATTAAACTGAATCATATTTATGTATTATTAATTGTTCAAAACCGTTAACTAAACTGGCCCAAACCGTTTAGTTATAACATTTTGGATAGTCAAATAGTCCGGTCCGATTTGAACTATATGAACAGTCTGATTTGATTAAATTTTTTTAGATAAAATCGGATCGAATCGGACCATAAATACCCTAATATTAAATATTGTCAGTTATTTATTGTATGTAAAATTGAAGATATGAAAATGATAAAATAATTGTGACATTATTTACTAACAAAAATTTAATTAGTATTTTTGGTGTTAAATTAATTGATGAAAGTAATCTTATTATAAATTATGAGAAGTTTTGGAATAAATTTTAGAATTTAAATTTACCGAGCAAATTTAAAACTTTTGTTTGGAAGTCTGCAAGTAATATTTTGGCTACTAAATACAATTTAATTAAAAGAAAAATGCAAGTTGATTCAATCGGTCCACTGTGTTGTATAAAACCTAAAAATTTAAGGGACTTGTTATTTAATTGTTCTTTTACAACTAATGTGTTAACTGTTATAGATCTTTTAGATAATCTGTTGCCCGTTATAACTTATCTTTATTAGATTGGATGAAGCTATTGACGAAGGAGTGGTAGAATAAATTTGATGAATAAGATGTACCAAAAAAATTTATTATTTCTTAGTAGAGGATTTGGAAAGCTAGGAATGATAAACAATTTCAAAACTTATTTAAATTATTAGAAAAAGTTATCCTACTTAATACTTCTCAACTTTTATGAACTTGATAATGCGATAATAATTTGATTATAGATTAATTTTTATCATATTTTATAATTTGGTAGTATTATAGTTATTTAATTATTATTTTTGAATTTAAGATGTGTGTAACATTTTACTCCTTTATATATCTATTTAACCAAATATATATGGATTAAGTTTTATTTCGTAATTATATAATTTTTATTTTTGAATTTATGCTATGTTGTAGGTATCTATAGTTCGATTTGATCCGGTTTTAAGTAAAAAAATTTAATCGGATTGAACTAGATCGTTTGATTATTAAAAATATTATAACTCAACGATTTAGTCTGATTTGATTAATGATTTTTAACAATTTAATCCGGTTAATAATACATAAATATGATATACTTAATGATGTCTTTAATTAAAATATGAAAAATTTAATTAATGGTTTATGAGAAGTGATATGAAAAATCCAATATATTATTAAAATCGATTTGGTACGGTCCGATCGGTTTAAAAATTAATATAAATGAATTAAATTATTATAAAAACGATTTTAATTAATATAAATTAAATTAAATCGTTTAATTTATAAAATTGTTTGAATTTTGATTTAATTTAATTTGGTTCATTGTATTCTTTTATATGTTTATTAAATGTAATACAATTAAAAAAATATATATATATCCACTTGACTGTGGTCTATTTTTAAAAGAGAAGGTTAGTGGGTCCTCAGTTAAAACTTCAACCCCTAAATGATCCCTTTCAGGTAAGGGACTCCCAAATGGCCCTTGTCTTTCCCTTGCGTCCTAACTCCTAACCGCTCAATTTTGACGTCCTTGAGAGGGGAAAAAAAGAGAGCGGAAGTTAAACCCTAGCTGTGTAGGCTTCCTTCTCTTTTCGAATTGAATTGAATTATTATCATTTCTTGGAATTCAATATGCCTGTATAATTGTTAATTTTGCTTCCTTTCACCCTCGTTGCGAGTCAAAAGTTTGGGCTTAGAAATTAGGTTTCTGTACGCACAAATACACGAGCATAGAGTGAGCAAGAACGAGTGAAAATGGACGTTTTACCACACCCAATATCTCGAACTGTTGAAGAGGTCTTCAACGACTTCAAAGGCAGACGTGCTGGCTTGATTAAGGCTCTTACCACTGGTTTTATTTTTCCTCTGTTTCTCTTATCTTCTGTTTTTTTGCTATCTCTCCTCTCTTGCATTTTTTATTTACTCTTTAATTTTGTTGGTATCCTTTTCTTCTTCTTCTTCCCATTTTTGTCGTTCGTCTAATGTCGTCTAATGAAGGTGTATCTTCATGCAAATTTGCTTTCTGGGTCTGCTGATTTTAACCATTTTCTAAGGAATTTTCTTTTGCGCAGACGTTGAGAAGTTCTATCAACAGTGCGATCCAGGTGTGTTACTCTCGTCCTTTTGCTACATCATGTATTTTTGGAGTTGGAATTATCGGCAATTTCACTGTGACTTATTCTCCTGTAGCGTTACATATCCAGTAAATGTGCTGTCTACTTGGTATGCTAGTGAGCTATGCCTTCGGTTCTAAAAACAATGGGCGCCATTTTAGTGATTTTTGATTGCCGAGTCTGCTTATGCGTACTATGGGGCGTTTGCTGTCTCTTGTTATTTTTGTTGCAATTTTTTCCATCTCCTGATATTAGTTTTCACTTATTATCCAGAGAGTTATAGGAGCATTTTTTAATTCCATCGAAAGATGGGATTTGTCAAAGCAACCTTTGAACTATTAAGTTATTTTCATAAAAGTACTTGGGATTTTATTGTTCCTGTTTTTGGGTCTGGAAAATTAGGTTATATTTTCTTCTTTGCTGCTTTTCGAAGGACCATATTCTATTACTAACCACAATTACAATTGTTGCAAATCTAAAAATCCCATTGACTTTACTTTTAGGCAGTTGTCCTTTGAAACTGACTCCTGGTTTTTACTCATCATTTCATGTTCAATTGTGAACCACATTATCGTGATTTTACTCTCTACTATTTATTTCCTTAAGCATAGATGAGTTTGTAGAGCATTGAAGTTAACGTATCTTTTGTGAACTGGTCAATAGAGCAATCATTTAATTTGTTTTATAATAAGTACTGTAAGCCTCATCTTATCCGTTATCGGTTAGAGTATGGTGAAGCACTGTGATTTTAAGCAGAGCTGCAGAGGTTAACATATTTTTTCCTTTTCCCTTTTGAAATTAACCTTTTGGGATGTTGGTTCATTTAATATCATGGCTTCATCCATCTTTCACATTCACCGCAAAAGATAGTCATTAATTGATTTCATTAATTAAAGATTATGTTGATCCATAATGAAATTGACTGGCCCTTGGCTTAGAGATTAGCCTTCACTTACTGCACTGGCTATCTTACAAATTACAATGGACCCCTGAAAAAGATTTGTTAATACATTTTATTTTATTTGTTGGTTTTTGTGACTGTCATATGAAATTCACTTACAAATGTTGTATAATGTTCATTTCTCAAATAAATTAAGATGTCCTGCCTAATAAACATTATTTTTTTTCTATGTTCATGGAGTAGCATCTTCCTTCTCTGAAGAGTTTCACGTCATTTGGATTATGTAGTGAACAAATTTTAATAATTTGATACTTTATCTTATATAATGTTCATTATGGTTATGTCATATGGTTTGGTTTGTTTTAAAGGGAGTCTTGCCAAATAGTAAATAATTCCTGTTTTTGATATTTTTGTGTTTCATCTTTTCAGTTTGAACTTTGAAGTGTATGACGAAATGTGATGTAGATAGGAATAAGATGACAATCATTAAAAATATTCTTACTTATTTACATCGAAATTTTAATTTTGGTACTGTATGTGCCACTTAAGATAATGGTAACCTTTTTTCTGCACAGAAAAGGAGAATTTGTGTCTGTATGGACTTCCAAATGAGACGTGGGAAGTTAACCTTCCAGTGGAGGAAGTCCCTCCAGAGCTTCCTGAGCCTGCTTTAGGTATAAATTTTGCCAGGGATGGGATGCAAGAAAAGGACTGGTTGTCGCTGGTTGCAGTTCATAGTGACTCATGGTTGCTTGCCGTTGCATTCTACTTTGGTGCACGCTTTGGCTTTGGTAAGAATGAAAGGTATGGAATATTTTTCCTTTGCCATGCCACAAATGTGTAATTTTCCAGTTTTGGAAAATTGAATCAGTACATGCACATTTTTGGCATAGTTCCACTCTCAATTTGCAAATTACTTTTTCATTCTTTATTGGGGCAGTTACTGTTCTCTCCTAGAGTTTTGAGTTGTATTATATCCTGCAGAGCTTTTTTTGCATCATGTTGCAGTTTTATATGCTAATTTGTTTATTTTACATGATAAAGTTTGTTTGGACGAAGCAATGGAAGATTAAAAGTATTGATTTTAAGGTCACAAGCTTCTTTTCGGTGTTCGTGCCTTTCACATTCAATTTGGCTTATGGAAATCTGAATAAAAGAAAAGCATATCCTTGGATATTGAGCGACATAAACTGTGGAAGAAATATTGTCTTTAAGAGGTTTTTGCTTGCATGTTAGGTCAAATCTGAGATGGTTCTAATTTTTGTTTGTGGAACATACAGGAAGAGGCTTTTCCAGATGATAAATGATCTGCCCACTATATTTGAGGTTGTGACAGGAAATGTGAAGCAAGCAAAGGAACAGTCTTCCACTCACAATAACAGTAGCAAAAGCAAGTCAAGTGTGAAGGTAACTGCAACTTCTGGATGAGTTATTTTTTGCCTATTTATGTTACTGCCTTTTAATTTCCTCATTATAGCAACCAAAATAAAATAAAATTTCTTATAACTTCCTATTCTAATACTTCCCTTGGGCAGTCTTGGCAATCTGAGTCCCAGATGAAGGGAGTAAAGATGTCTCCGCCACCCAAGGAAGAAGATGAAAGTGGAGAAGAAGATGAGGAGGATGATGAACAGGGTGCAACATGTGGGGCATGTGGCGATAACTATGGTGCTGATGAGTTTTGGATTTGCTGTGATGTGTGTGAGAGATGGTTCCATGGCAAATGTGTAAAGATTACACCAGCAAAGGCCGAGCACATCAAGCAGTACAAGTGCCCAAGTTGCAGTAGCAAGAGAGCTAGAGTTTGAAACTAGTTTCCGAATGTGGAGAAAAATACCAATTGAAGAAAAGGGGTGGTTTAACTATTCTGTTGAATTTGAGAACGATTGCAGTCAGTTATCTTAATTTAACTTAATTTATATGACTGTGGATGGGATCTTAAGTTTTGCTACTTCGCTCGTCTAATTTTATAAGAAATTTGTTTATTGTATGAATACTAAGTAGCAATGTAGCATAAATGTCGATGCAATAAATCTTAATTAAGGTTTGCTTTTTCCACTTAATCTGGCACTTAATATCAGATTTGATGCAAGCTAATGGTTACTGGTTTGTGACCGTGATTTACCAATGACCATTTATGTCGGACACAGTATAGGTGTCTAGTGCTGGAGGACAGGGTTTTCTCTCGGCAATTACAATCAGGTATGGGATGAGAGATCGAAGCTTTACCACACTGAAAATTATCGCTCTCCATATTAAAAGATTGCATTATGGTCGGAAAGAACTAGATGCAGATTAATGAGAGCGTGGTCAGAGGATAATTGGCATGCCCCGCCATTCACTGATAAAGCTGAAGACCGAAATTACCCTTTGCTATGCAGTTCAATAATGGAGCCACATGTTCTTAAGGAAGCAATCATGTGGTGATTGGAACCTAAACACTTTTATCATTTGGTGCACCCCACTCTCAATTGGACTGTTTATTATCCTAATGGTTGTCAGCAGTGCAATTATACCAATTGGGCAATTGCATTTAGTAATGTTATTGCAGCGACCAACATTGGTAGTTACTTGAGCTTGTGTTTAAGGAGAAAAAAATAGATGAGAGGTACATGAAAATATAGTTTCTTAATATTTTCAAAACAGTTCAATTTGTGCTTAAACCAAAATGGTTCCTTAGAACTTAAAATGTTGACTTCAACTTTAGCCATAATGCTCCAGCATCATTTACCTTTGGAAGTCGGCAGAAATATCTGAAATATGAATAATAGTGCATTATCGCCTTCTATTAATCCTTGTTTCACTAGTACCGTTTATGTAGGTGACTGCTAGTAAAACAAACAGTTATGAAACTTGGCTTTGTTCACTAATCCCCATCATTTCATGTCTATTCTAAATCAACAACTCATGACGGAAACCATTACCATAAAGAAAAGGGGAACTATAATACACGCCAAAACTGTGCATTTTATGCTCATCTTACCAATAATCTCTACAAGAACATTCTCCATTTGTGAAACAATGAAATCTATTGTTGTCCCTCACAATGATAGTCCTTCCCTCCAACTTAGATATCATTTTGATTGCTGTATGGCAATCCGAGCAGACTCTAAGGTTCTTCATTATTCTTATTACTGCTCCCATTTCAGAAACAAGAAGAGCAAAACAGATGGCCAATTTCTCACTATGAGTGCCCACCATCTCTTCTTTTTCTTCCTCTTCAACGTCTCTTAAGGCACAACTCTTATCAAGTGTGTAACCAGCTTTTCTCATTTTGTTTCCCAGTTCTGCTAAAAGCTTATAGATATCATCTGATCTCTCGTGAGATTTATCTCCTATAGTGAACTTGTGTATTTTGCCTTTGTATTCCACCCAACTCCAACCTGTTGCCTTCTTCATTTCCTCCTTTCTCATTTTTTCTCTAATTCTTTGAACATCCTCCCACCTTCCCGTTGAGGCATATAAGTTGGATAGCAAAATGTAGTTCCCTGAATTTTCTGGTTCAAGCTCAAAAAGCTTTTTGGCAGCAAGTTCCCCAAGTTCAATTCTTTTATAAACACGGCTAGCGTGTAACAGAGAACCATAAACTCCTTCATGTGGCTCCATTGGCATGCTTTCAATTATCGCTTTCGCTTCATCTAGTTCACCCACCCGACATAACAAATCAACCAAGCAAGCATAATGGTCCTCGTCTGGAACTTCAATTGACTTGAAGACCTTCCGACCCTCCTCCAGCAGCCCTGCGTGGCTGCATGCAGTCAGAACAGCAATGTATGTGACCCTATCTGGTTCAATGCCACCTTCTCTCATTTTTGACAATAAATTGATTGCTTCCATCCCATGACCATGAGCTGCGAACCCTGCAATCAATGTGTTGTATGAAACAGAATCCCGTGCAGTCATTCCCTGGAACATAGTTTTAGCATCGTCCATGCTCCCACATTTAGAATACATGAAAATCAAAGAATTGTACCCTTGCAGATTCAGTTTGATATGGTTTTCAGTGAGGAAGTTAACTACCCAATTGCCCAATTCCAGCCCCCCAAGATGTCCGCAAGCTGAAATAGTACTCACCATAGTCACCTCATCTGGTTTGAAACTTTCCGCAGCAATCATATCTTTGAAGAGTTCAATTGCCATAGCTGACTCACCATTTTGAGCATAACCTGATATAATTGAGTTCCATGAAACAATATCTCTTTCTGGCATTTTATCAAACAGATCTTTGGCTGCAGTCAGATCCCCGACCCTTGCATAAGCTGAAATCATTGTATTCCACGCAACAGAGTTTTTATAGTTCCCCAATTCATCAAACAATCTCCTAGCAATATTGAGGTTCCCACACTTTGCGTGCATATCAATCAGTGCGGTCTTGGCTAAGTAACTTAAGTGAACCTGCCTCTGTTTCAGTGTTATAACTAGTGAGTCAGCAAGGTTAGAATCACCAGCCGATGAACAAGATGAAATGAGAATTGTCCATGTAGTTTCATTGGGCAGAACATTGGATTTCATCATGTCATCAAATAATCTCAAGGCCTCTTCTGCCAACCCATTTCGAGCATAAACTGAAAGCATTGCATTCCAAGAGACAACATTTTTATCCGGCATTTGATTAAAATAATCCTTTGCTTTCTCCAAATGCTTCATCTTACCATACCCAGTAACCATACAAGTCCAACTTATAACATTTTTATCAGGCATCATATCAAACAGCTTACGTGCTTCAACTTCATTCCCCAAATTCCAATACCCAGAAATCATGGAATTCCAATCCACAACAGTCCTATCAGACATTTCATCAAACAAGTTACGGGCATTCTCAACCTGACCATACTTTGCATACATTCCCATTATGGCATTACGAACAAAGTGATCATCACCATAACCCAATTTTAATATATGGGCATGAAATACAATCCCAGTCTTTCCAGCAGATTTGATCAGCACTGGATACACAAAAGTATGAATCCTTACATTGGAACATTGTATTTGTCTGTAGAGAGACACAACGTGTTTGACATATGGAGTACCCAAACTGGTGAAATATTTTAGCATCGAGGTGAAGACATGGATGTCGGGGCATGTTGTTGTGTCAAAAATAAGACGAGTGTACGGTGGCGGCGCACGAAGGCGCGTGCAAAGGGAGATAAGGAAGGCTACCCAGTAGTTGGAGTGGTGGAGGGAATTGTTTGTAATGAGGTTTGCATGAAGCTGTTTTAGATGACTAAGGACTCTTATTTTACATGCAGCTATGCTGTCCATATGTTACTAGTAATTGCAATTTGGTTAATTTGTAATTTGGGATGATATTAGAGTCTTATTCACAAGTCACAACAACTATAAAAGCCTGCGTCCAATGCAATGCATTTATATTTCGCTAAATGTCTAACTCATCTTCCATATATATATCATTATATATGTTAGGACGTTTTTGTTTAATTTTATTGTTATATATTAATATTAAAACTTGCATCTTTGACTAGTAATAATAGGTGTGATCACATGCGTTAATGCGCATTGAATTGGCGAGTGAGCAAAAAGGGGACCTACTCGCATGCTTGAGATATTTTCTACAAGATAAGGTGACTTGAAGACAATTAAAATTATAGACTATTAAGATTCAATCCAAGGCGTGATGGTGAGAGGTGTCTGTAGTTTGCTTTTGTTTTGTTCTGTGTTTTTGTTCCATCAAAAGAGCTGTGTCTGTAGTTGTCTGACTCAAAATGGGTGGTAGGAGGTTACCTCACATGACTTAATCCTTATTTTTAAACTTCTTATATTTTACAAGTATTCATATTTAAAAAAATGTATCATTTTAATCCAAAATAAATAAATAAATATAATTTAGTTCTTTAATTTTTAGTTTTTTTTTCATCTTTTTCTCCTTTTTATTTATCTCTATTTCTCACACCACTATCTATTTGCATAAAATCATCTCTTATTTTTTTACTAAATTTTAAATTCTAAATATTAAAATTCAAAACTTAAATCACTCTAAACAATAAACAATAAATAATAGATTGTAAACGGTAAATATTAAACTTTAAATACCAAATTATAAATAGTAAATATAAAATCCAAGTAAAGGGATAGAAAAAAAAGAATAAAATATAATAATTATTATTATTTTAAAAGATTAAAACACCTTTTGATTTTTTGTTCAAGTATTTTTTTAATCAAATAAATATCTTTTAAATATTTTAAAAAAAACACCCAAAAATTATAAAAAATTAATATGGTTAATACCCACTAATTAACCACACTTATATGATGATTGCTATTTGCTAGACTTGTTTACTTTAGCCCCATGTCATTATTTGAGCAAAACTCTGATGTGATCTATTCTCCTTGGTTTCCCTTTAGCTTTTTTTTTCCTTCAAGAACATGTAATTAATAAAATAAAAATATTTCAATAAAATTATGACTTTTAATTTTTCAATAATATAATATAATATAATATATACTTCCTCCCACTATGAACAAAGCAATAGAAAGGGAAATTTGGAATCATTTAAATTTCCAGTTTGCTGTCCTGTATAAATTAATGATTGCCCACCCCTTAGTACATTATAGACATTTATGGTTATTTAAATCGAGGAAAAAAATCTATAATCATTTAAAAATATGTTATTTTTTTAATAGTTTGATAGGTTCGTTTAGTATTTTGATCTTTGGTAAAATATTTAAAATTTCATTACTAAGAAAGGTAAAAGGGTTAAAAAGACAACATATGGTGAAAAAAAAAACATTTATACAATTACTATAAATATATTCAACTAAGCATAAAACGAATATAGGTAAAAATTAATATTAATTTTACTGAAAATATACAAGTCAATCGTATCATTTTTTTTTATGGGGAAAGGATATCACATGTGAACCATTTTAGATATTTACTTATCATAGCAATTTATTTTAATGGGCAATAAAACGTACTTTTCACGTAATAAATTTAATTTAATTAGTTACGACTAATTATAATATAATAATTAATTTAAATAATATATAAAGTTAAATAAATTATCATTTATGTGGCATTATTATCTTAAATATTCAAAAATGCATAAAAATAAAAACCAAAATTAAAATTAAGGTGATGAGTTAAAAAATAAAATAAAAATATGTATATTAATTAATGTCATAATAAAATATATAAAATAATAAATAATAACAATAAGATTTAATAACTTGTAACTTTAAAATTCATTAATTAAATAAAGTTTTATTTATTATTATGAAACACTTAAATTTTATATTTATCAAAACAATTGTATACTTGAATACATAATTATACAATATATTTTAAAATGGAACATAAAAAGATAATTACTTTGATATCATTTTATCTTCGACATATATATTAATGTCTTAATGCATTATATTTAAAATTAAAAAATAAATATAAAAATATTAAGTCCTAAAAATATTGATAGCATTATAACTATTGTCAACTTAAAAAAATCTCTCTTTTCGTAATTTTTTAATCACATTTTAAGATTATAATTTTTTTAAATATATTAATTTAATATTTATTTAAAATAATTTTGATTTAAGTATTCTAATTTTCTTTATAATTATTAATTTCATTAAATCTTTCATATATAATCAAATATTTTATAAGTCTTTTATTTGACAAATATTTAGTACACTGTTTATTTTTATTTTAACTTATTATTAAATAATTATTTTAATTCAATAATAATATACAATATTATTGGTATATTATTGATTTTTTTTTAATTTTTATTAAGAGAAAAATTATTAATTTATTAATTTATTTATATAAAATCAATTATTTAAAAAATTCATTAATTATTTTTTTATTCATTCAATTAAAAAAATTTACATTAAATATAATTTAAAAAATAAATTATATAAAATTAAATTATAGTCGAATTAAGTTATATGAGAATAAACATTGATACTTACGATAGACTTTTTGTTAGGTATACTAATTTAACATATATTTAGTAAAAATTTAATTTTCTCTTTCAATTCCATAATGATAATGATAGTTAATTGTTATAATATTTACTAATATTTTAATTTTATTTTTATTTGTCTATATTATTAACTCTCAATATAGAATAAAATATTCCCTACCAAATTTAAATATTTTAAAAGTTATTTGATTTTTACTTTTATTCTACCCATAAAAGATAATGTATATAACTAATATTTTTATATTAAATAAAATTTAAAAAATAAATTAAAATTTAATACATATTTATGAGGCTTTATATTTCTCTTTTAAATATATAGTAATAAACAATTATTAAAATGATCATAAATTTTTTGATTTTTCCTTTCTAAATTTTCACTAAGAAAAAATTATAAATTTAAAATTTATTTATATAGAATCAATTATTTTATGAATTTTTTGACTTTTATTTTAATTCTCACACTAAAAATAATTAATAATAATCAATTATTTTTTAATAAATATATTTTAAATATAAATTAATCAATTAAGTTATAGTTGAATTATGCTATATGAAAAAATACATTAATTATCAATTTTATTAACATTTTCACATAAAATTAAATATTCATAAAAATATAAATATTTTATAAGTCTTTTGATTTTCTTATTTAATGTTTGAATAAAAGATCATTATTAATACATATAATCAATATTTTTATACCACATATAATTTAAAAATAAATTAAAAATTAACATATATTTATGACAATTATTATAATAATAATGAGTTTTTTGATATATTTTTAATTTTTTTACTAAGATATAATTTATAAATTTTAAATTTATTTATATAGAATTAATTATTTTATGAGTCTTTTATTTTTTATTTTTCACACTAAAAGATAACTAATACATATAGTCAATTTTTACACTAAATATAATTTATAAACTAAATTAATTAAAATTAAATGATAGTTAGATTATGCTATATGAGAAAATACATTAATATTTATAGTGAATATTTTTTAAGTCTACTAATTAAACACATGGTTAGTATAAATTTAATTTTTTATTTTAATTTCATAATAATAAATAATTATTATAATATTTGTGTATTTTTTATTTTTTTAATTGTCATTTTAATTAACTCTTCCAGGTATAATCAAATATTCTATAAAAAATCACATATTTTATGAATATTTTGGTTTTTTTATTATTCTACTAAAAGTTAATTATTAATACATATTATCAATTATTTATACACTAAATAAAATTTTAAAAAATAAAAATGTAACACCTATTGATCTGTATTTTAATTTTTTCTTTTTAAATTTTCATTATGATAGAAGTTATAAATTTATTTACATAGAATAAATTATTTTAAAAATATTTTCATTTTTCTTAATTATCTAACTAAAAAATAATTAAAATATATCATCAATTATTTTTTACAATAAATATAATTTAAAAAATAAATTGATCAAAATTAAATTATAGTTAAATTATATTATATGATTAAATATATTGATACTTAAAGTAAATATCGTTAATCAAAATATGACATGTCATTTATAGAGCTACAGTGGTAATTTTCACATAAAAGTATAAATTCGTTCTTTTATATTCATTATCGTAAATCCTGTCGTTTTGGTGTTGGCATTTACGTATAAAAAATATAATATATGTATTTTATTTTTTGTTTATGTTTATCATTTGCAAGGTTGGTTACTTATAACTTAATATCATTTACGACATCATTTTGTGTTTGTCTATTACATATTAATTCTCTTAAATTTTGTATAGTTTGTAATGTTTGGTGTTTATTATTATGTTATCTCATTAAGAAATGTGTTTATTTTTGTATTATCTTGTTGGGGACTCAATGTTTCTTGTTGTTTGAAACACTTTTTTTGTAGTGAGCTTACTAACATTCTTACAATGGTATTCATTGACGTGGTTGACGAGATAGCCATAAAGGTGGTTGGAGACATGTAACAGTTATTACCTTCGTCGTGGTGGTTGGATAGGGTTCGAGAGGTTGAATTTTTCTATAAATTCTCCTATTATTCTCTTATTATTATTTTTGCTATAATTGGGAAAAATTGTGCCCGTTTAACACCTAATTTTTTCAATCCTTTTTTGGTTTGTTTTTATTTTGAGTGTTGGGTCTGAAAAATAGTGTGTAAATCTATAGGATATAGAACATCAAAATAGAATCTCTTTCACATTTTTCATACATTAAGTATAGTGAAATTTTTTTTAATTGAATGAGTTTTATTGAAATTTAAAATGTTCATTGGTTATTGAAGAGCCACATCATTTGAGTAGTATTTCTCAATATCGTGTTGTCACGTGTTGTTTAGTTGTTACAAAAATGTAATAGTTCTCATAGGTGATGAACCTAAGTGTTTATGTGTCATATGTCGGTTGGGTGTTGCAGGGTCATAACGTATACGAGTGAGGTTAAACCACCAATTAGAGCAGGTTTTTGGAATAGTAAAAGTATTTACTTTTATATTTTTATCGTGTTGTATACTATTGATTTACTTTTTTCGTAAATTATTTACTAGTTTACCACTAAAGTGGTTATCTTAAATAACCTAAGGATGTTATCATCTTATGTGGTTTTACCTTGTTAGATGTTGTGTTATATATGATCGTATGTTGTGAGAATATAATCATCATTTTATCGAATATATTCACATATATAATGTTTTGAAATAATTGAAAATCCTTTATAACTTATCTAATATGTTGTGATACGTTTTATGTTAATTCATATTGTTAACTTAAAAAGGAGCTTGTAATGCACACCGTAATTCTTGTGTTTATTGTATATTATTATTTTTTATACATTGGTTTTTTTAGTGTTGATTTAAATATATTTTTATTTTATTTTTATTATGTTGTCTGTTTAATTTATGTTGTGATGTATGCTTGATCGAGTTGGTATAAAGATCGTAATTTTTTTTATGAATTGGTGTATGAACTTCCTAATAAGTATTGAGGTCAATTTGAATACAAAATATAATTTATATATGTGTTGTTTTTAATTTATTTTTGTTGTGTTATATGTTTAATTTTTAAAATATAAGTAATTTTAATTATAAGATTTATTATCGGAGGTGAATCATATGTCATACTTTCACGATTTAAGAAAAATGTTGAGAAAAAAATAACAACGTGAAAGTTACATAACTTATTAATATAACTTAATTTAGCCATTACAATATATTAATTTCATTTTGCATCTCCAAAACTTCTAGTTGAATGTTTGAAAAAGAAAAAAAAAATCAGGTAGAAATTAGAATGTCCATATTTTACCGTTCTATTTTAGCGCGGCTAGCTTACAACCAGGTGCATCCATTTTTGTTACTTCATAAAGCCAAAATAAATTCAGGAAAAGAATTTTTTTTTTAATTATAAACCATCATCATAATTAAATTACTGATGCTCTCTTTCATTTTTAAATTTTAACAACAATGTTACTTATTTTTATCATATAATATAAGCGGATGATATTATAAATAAAAATGAATATTTTAATTATGAATAATTAAAATTATATAACCGTAATTGAAGACATAAGATGAAAATAATTCTTGTAATACTAAAACAATGGTTAACTGAATCGTATATATATAATTATATAAAAATATATATTATTAATAAAAAAATTATAATACTCGAAATAATTAGATTGAACTTTATTTATTTTTATTTTTATATTTTTGAATAAATGTTAAAAAATAAAAAATATGATTAAACCATTAAAAATTGTTACCTGATCATAACTGATAGTTATTATCCAAATATACTCGAAATTGATGATTATTGATTATGATTATTAACATAATTATTTATGTCATCATCAGAATTATCTTAGTTAATCTTAGTTACGTCAAGAAGAATAATATAGTTATTTTGTTATTTGAATAACAATTTAGTCTTTTTTTTTAAAAAAGTTATAACATAAGGATAAATAATTAATTTTTTATTTTTATTTTATTTTTTTAACTATTATTAAAATATTTTTTTATAAATAATAATAAAATAAAATAAAAATAAAAATAATTTTAAAATTTAATAATTTATACCGTCACTTTTTAGTAACAAAATAACAAAATTGTTATAAAAGTAAAAAATACATTAAATTATATACTCTTAACTACCGTAACAAAAAAAATTTAGATGCATTTCTCTTCATTATGAAATAGCATTCCTATTGATGATAGAGAATTACAGAAACCATTGTTTTTCAGCACCGAATCTCATCAGTGAAGTTTGAAAAGAAAAAAACACTATATATTCACACATGTTAGAGTTTTTCTTTAATCTTTTATAATTAATTTTTTTAAACAGGTACGTGAAGTAGTTACATTTCTCTCAATTTGAACAAGCTTTTCCTTTTTCTCCAATCATTTCCTTAATTTCCTTTTTAAGTATCCTTGATATCTGCTTTACATATTTGCAGAATTTCGACAGATGTCCTATTTATCTTACTGTAAAAGAAATAATTAAAAAGCTCTTAATTAGCCGAAATCTGCGCAAGTAATCAATGCATACAAATCATATAATCTTTTTTATTTAGTTTTTATAATTATAAAATAAATCATCTTCAATAATACATAATACATTTTTTAATTTTAATTATACGAGAATTACATAAGAGATATTACACTCATTTTTCAAAAGAAATAATATATCTACTTTGTGTGTTACACTCCTATAATACCAATCTAATGAGAACTCCATGCAGTAAAAAAATTAAAAGTAGTACGGGAGAATTCCTCTCAATACATGGTGCTTTATGGTATTTTGGATTGAAATGGTAAGTAAGTAAAAATAACACATATTACGGTAATTTTTAAGCTAAATTAATTTAATTTTATAAAAAGTAAAAAAAAAAGATTTTTTTAAGGGTAGATTAAAAAATAAAGAATAAAAAAATTCATCCTCAATTTTTAAATTTTAATTATTTAATTTTCTTGTTTTTATTCTATAAATAAAATTTATTATTTAATTATTTTACTTATCAAAATGAATTAAATATAATTTAATTTATCTTTTAATAATATATTATTTCTTTTTTTTATTGTGTAAATATTTAATCTTAATTTATCTATTATTTTTAATTTTGTTTATTTTTCTTTTTATATTCTAAATAATTTCTACTCAAACAAAATATCTTAGTAAAATTGTAGAGAGATGAAATATAATTTTTTTTAACTAATTTATTTTTACTTTTAAAAATCTTAATTTTTTAATATTAAAATTTAATTAATTATTTTTTAAATTATAAAATTAAATTAATTCATATTAAAAATTATAAAACTATTGTGACACTTACACAATGACGACCCAAAATCCGTGTTTTCTGTCTTATAGATAACTGTTTTTTTAATGATGGCGAATTTTTCGTCTCTTCCTTAACATATTTAGTAAATACAAAGAAAAATACAATAAATTAAATATTTAATTAATAAATAAGAGAAAAAAAAAATAATATAAATATATTTTTTAATTGGTGTGATATTATTTATTATTTTAAAAATATATTATTCCTTAATTAAATTATTTTTTTATTAAATTTTTTATTTTTATTTTTAAAATATATTAATATTAAATTTTATTAATTTAAATCCTAAAATCAATGAATAACTTCTTCTGACATGTTGGCCAATTTTTCGCTGCTTACTTGTTGACAGGACAATCATAACATATTTAGTTATTTACTGCGAAAATGCAATAAATTAGAGATCTAATTAATAAATAAGAGAGAGAAAATAATAAAAAGCGAGAATTAAGAATAAATTAAAAAAATATTAGGCGAGTATACAAGTTTCTTAATTAAATAAAAAATGATAATTTATTTTCTTTGTTATTCTTTTGTAGTATTTTATTTCTTTTATTTAAAAAATAACAATACAAAAATTAAATGGTTAATTTTTATATTTTAAAATTATTATTATAATATTATTTTTAATAATATATAATAATAATTATAAAATTTAAAAAAATAATAAATAAATTAAACTATTCTACGGATCATATGGTAATTGTCTCGTTGAAAAATCAACATGCAAGAAACAAACAAAAATTATAAGGAAAATAAGCTTTACTAAAACAGAGAGGGGGAAGTCCTGTGCTTGGACTTTTGGAGTTTGGACCTTCGAGTTGGAGTTGGAGGGAGTTTTCCAATCTTCGATTATTTCACTTTTCTTCTTATAAATATTTTAAGACAGAAGCTAAGCTAATAAGATGACTATATGAGTATAACCTTTCTCGCTGATTCAAGATTTCACTTTGGGGTGCCAAGCTGAAACCCTAATAAAACAAGCACAGAAAACCACTGAGTGATGGGGATAGAGATACTTGAAGAAAATAAGCTTGTGTCTCTCATTTTCTTGTCAGATCTGCATTGAGACATCTAAGTTCCCATCTTTTTTCCTCCATGATATGCATGGCATTGAATCATCAATGATCTCCGTGTGAAAGATAGCTACTGTACATACATATATCCATTGCAAAGTGATGTATGTATGCAATTTGAGAATCAAGAGCAAAGAGGGATATTTCTTCTACTATGTTTCAGTTAATGTGTTCTCTGTTTCTTCGTTCATGGTTCCCTCTGGCTTTCTAGTGAAATAGGATTGATGGTAAAGCGACTTCTTCCTTCTACATTGAATCAATATATGTCGTGGTCTCTGTTTCTGTTATTGCCTTTGTGAGTTGCTTTGAAAAAGAGCTATTTTTTGCGTGGTTGTCTGTAAATATTTTTCCGCGAGACAAAAGTGAAGTTAGAAGAAATAGAGAAAATGTCAGAAATGCGGGTCTCTGATCCAAGCAAGCTCCATTTAAAGAAGGAACTCACTCAGATTCGAAAGGCTGCTAGGGCGCTTCGTGATCCTGGAACTACGTCTTCTTGGAGGTCTCCTCTAGCCTCTTCTTCTAGATCTGTAGCACCACTGGCGAAAAATTCGGCTTCCACTTACTTTGCTTGGAAGCATAGTAACAACGGAAAAGGGTTTCAAGCTAATTCACGGCTGGAACCTCTTGACCAGAGTTACAATGAGAAAGATAAAGAGAAGAGGGTCTTCCTGTACAATTGGAAGAATCCCAAGTCATCAAGTGAGAAGAGTAATATGGCCAAAAACGAGGACTTTGATGAGGTTGAAGAGGAGGAGGAAGAAGATGATGGCATTGATGGGTCTTCTTCTTATGCAGGAGGGAGCATTGATGATAGCTTGAGTGATGCGCGTGATGGCAGGGATGTAGATTCCAAAAGTGACACACACTTGGGTGACAGCCATGGAAGGATGAAGTTTAAACGTAGAGATGCAAATCTTGTTCCACTAGGCACGCCAACAACATTCAAGAAAAGAAGTACGAAAATAGATACCCATTTGGATGATTTATCTAAATATAGACGGACAGACATTTATTTTGCTAGGAAATTAGCAAAATCTAGAAGATTGCTTGAGGGTCATTCTTCAGTGCCTTCAGAAATGAGCCAGGATGACTCAGTCGAGCAATCTGATGACACTGAAGATTACTGCCAGGCAGATGATGTAAGGCGAGTAACTGGGGCATCCCCATTACTTTTAAAACTTAAACAGAAGAATTGGCCTCGTTCATCATCCAAGTTTTTGAGGCGTAGTCGAAGGGAAGACTCTTCTTATTCCTACAGCACACCTGCATTGTCTACTAGTTCTTATAATGGATACCGTAAACGCAATCCAAGTACTGTAGGATCTTGGGATGGTACAACAACTTCCGTCAATGATGTGGATGATGAGGTGGATGACCATCTGAATTTTCCGGGGCGCCAGGGATGTGGGATACCTTGCTATTGGTCGAAGAAGACTCCGAGACACAGAGGAATGTGTGGAAGCTGTTACTCTCCTTCACTTTCTGATACCTTAAGGAGGAAAGGAAGCAGCCTATTCTGTGGAAGTCAGAACATGTATGCTAGACGCCATCGATCATCAATAAGTTCTAACAAACGGAGAATGGCTTCCAAAAGTTCACATGGTGTACTCCCATTGCTTGCCAACAGCGGCGATGGTAGGGAAGGATCATCTCTTGGAACTGGGAGAAGTGATGATGAGATCTCTACAAACTTTGGGGAACTTGATTTGGAGGCTTTGAGTAGATTGGATGGACGGAGGTGGTCTTCAAGCTGTAGGAGTCAAGAAGGATTAGAGATTGTAGCTCTAAATGGTGAAGGGGAAGAAGGCACCCCAGAAAATATTAAGAGTTTTAGTCAGAAGTACAAGCCAATGTTATTTGGTGATTTGATTGGCCAGAATATTGTGGTTCAATCTCTTATTAATTCTATGTCAAGGGGTAGAATTGCCCCTGTTTATCTTTTCCAGGGTCCCCGTGGAACTGGAAAAAGTTCAGCAGCCAGAATTTTTGCTTCTGCCTTGAATTGTTTGGCTCCAGATGAATCCAAGCCCTGTGGCTACTGCAGAGAATGCACAGACTTCATTTCAGGAAAGAAAATGGATCTGTTTGAAGTTGATGGTGCTAATAAGAAAGGAATTGATAAAGTTAGGTACCTATTGAAAAATCTACTGGCGGGACCTTCACCAGCATCCTCGCGTTTCAAGGTTTTTGTGATTGAGGAGTGTCATTTATTGCCCTCAAAAACATGGCTGGCATTCCTTAAATTTATCGAAGATCCACCACTGCGGGTCGTATTCATATTCATAACAACTGATATTGACAATGTCCCACGCACTATACAATCACGATGTCAGAAGTATCTCTTCAACAAGATTAAAGATACTGATATTGTGGCCCAGTTGAGGAAAATTTCAGCCGAAGAAAGCCTCGATGTTGAATCAGATGCATTGAATTTGATTGCTTTGAATGCAGATGGCTCACTTCGAGATGCAGAAACTATGCTCGAACAATTGAGTTTGCTGGGGAAAAAAATTTCTGTATCCCTTGTGAATGAATTTGTGAGTTTCTAATTATTCAGTTTTTCTGTATTACTGCAATTATTATATGAGTAGAGAGATTGTGCATTTATCATTATGCAACAAAGAATCAATTATTTTATGAAATTCTTTGTTTATATAAAGCAGTGCTTTGAATCTACAGTGTGCTCCCTTGCAGGTGGGTATTGTTTCAGATGAAAAGTTGTTGGAGCTTTTGGAGTTTGCAATGTCATCCAATACAGCAGAAACAGTAAAGAGAGCTAGGGAGTTGATGGACGCTGGTGTTGATCCTATGATTTTAATGTCTCAACTGGCCAGCCTTATTATGGATATAATTGCTGGAACTTACAACGTCATTGATGTCAAACGCGATTCGTTGTTTGATGGAAGAAATTGTGAGTGCAATCCTTTACTCTCTACCCCATCAAGGTTGTTCATTTAGTATTAAAAGTGAATAAAATACCATAGCTTCAAGATACCAATTATAGTAAATGTTAAAACGGTGTTTTTTTTTTTTTTGAGAATGATTCACACAAAAGTGCTTGAAATCACGATGGATTCAAATAAGCATGGTTGGTAGATTTCTCTCTTTTAAGAATATCTATTAGACTGAATATTTCTGAGGCAACAGATGGCTGAATATCATCTTTGCTTTAAGAGCTTTATGTTGTCTTGTGGACTTTCTCATATAATTTTGTGTCCCTCTTATGTATCAGACCCAATTGCTGGGTGGTTGGTTCTTTAACACTGTCATATTGCCATATATTAAAGTATCAACATCATTTTGTTGTGAGACATAAGCTGAAGAAGTCAGAAGTAGATATACGATCCATATATTCTTAACAGCTTTAACCTTATAACAACACCTTTCACCGTAAATGTTGATGAAACATTCTGCAGTGTTCTTTTTTTCTTGACACACTTCAGAATAAAATAAGTTCTACTTGTATATATGTTGGCTCAAGTATTATCATCCCAAATCATTTTTGGAACTGCCCTTTTGTGTTATTATATTTTTAATGTCTGAATATATGTTGGTACTTGTTCTTCAGTGTCAGAAGCAGAAATAAAGAGATTAAAGCATGCTTTGAAGCTTCTTTCAGAGGCTGAAAAACAGCTTAGAATTTCAAATGAACGCTCAACATGGTTCACAGCAACTCTGTTACAGCTTAGTTCAGTGCCTTCTCCTGATCCGAGTCATTCAGGTAGTAGTAGAAGACAGAGCTGGAAGAACCAAGATGATCCATCAAGTACTTCAAGAGAAGCTAATGCTTACAGACAGAAATCAGATGGAAAGTTCTTGCCTCACAATTCAATTTCTCCTGCCATGAAGGAGGCAGGAAATGGCAATCTGTGCGGTCAAGGAGATTTATTGTCACAAAGTGATGGTCTCAGTTCTAATTCCAAGCTCTCGCATAGCCAAGTTCAGGATGGTGATGTCTCAACTACCTCCCATGATAATCCCACTAATGGAAATATGGCCCTTAAGTGTGTAGACTCAGAAAAGTTGGATAATATCTGGATGCAATGTATTGACAAGTGTCACTCAAAAACACTACAGCAGTTACTTAGTGCTCATGGAAAGCTTGTTTCTATCTCTGAAGCTGAAGGTAACACATTAACTTTGACTTTTAGTTTAACTCTTTCTTGTAAAACTAAAATGTAAAATGGACATTGCATGAGCTAAATGTTGCTTATATCAGATTTGCAATTTGACTAACATGAAGCATGGTAAGAATATTTGCTATGGTTTCAATTAGTATCCATTTCTTGAAATTTTTTATTTGGTTTAATTTTGTCCATATTGAAGTGTTAATGTTTTTCTATATTACATGGAAATGGAAAGGAATTGTCGATTTGAATAAATAATTCTCCTCTCTTTTCTCCCCTCCAACCTTTGCTTTCTAGTCTAATATAGTTCCATGTGCAGGTCTTCTAATTGCTTATATTGCATTTTCCGATGGAACCATTAAATCCAGAGCTGAAAGGTTTTTGAGCAGTATAACAAATTCAATTGAAATGGTTCTTAGATGTAATGTAGAAGTCAGAATTATTCACTTACCAGGTGGAGAGGCTTCTTTAAATGTTGTTGGTTCTAAGGTACCTGAAGATCTGAAGCAGACAGATGCAATTAAAGTTTATAAGAACTGTTACCAGTTGTTGGATAGGACCCATCAGCCTATGCCTGGTTCTTCAGCAATACTCGGTGAAGGCAATACCGAAAACAGTGACAAAAGTGAGAAGAGGGAGGAGATCCCAATGCAGAGAATAGAATCCATAATCCGCGAGCAAAAGTTAGAAAGTGCCTGGTTGCAAGCAGCTGAGAAAGGCACCCCTGGATCGTTGAGTCGTCTAAAACCTGAAAAGAATCAGGTCTTGCCTCAAGATAGCACCTATTGTGATGATCAAACAGACATAATGAATCCATCGCCTTTATCCTCGCGACAATGGGGAGATGAATTAAAACATGAACTAAAAGGTTTGAAGATTAATGATGGAAAGGTGATTCAAAAGGACCAGATTAGTAAAAGGATTGATCATTGCCCTATGTCCCCGAGTTTATTGCATGATACCAGCTTTGTGGGCAATTCTGGAAAAGATAACATGTGAGTCGTTATTAGAATTGCTATTATATGACTGTTTCCATTCTGTTTAAGTTTCTAGGGCACATAATTGCCAGCTTGAACTATGTGCATTACTAGATTCCTTTGCATATATTTGGGCATGAACATCTTTTTGTAACATATTCAACTCTTTCTTGTTACCAAAACTCAATACGGATCAAATTTCTCATTAACTTTTCTCTTAGTATACTGGACCGTTGATTGTCTAATCATGCTCCGATCACTGGATGATATTTATATCTTAGTTTGTTTGTTTACTTTACTGGATTGGTTTTTGCATGCCCCATTTGACACTTGTGTGTATGTCACATTTCTGTTTTGATCTTCCTTTATGGTTTATAAATCAAGGTCCAATACTGGAGGTTGCAGTGGATTTTTATGCTGGAATAACACCAAACACGAGAGGCGAGGAAAGGTAGGATGTTTTTATATTAATCTTTGTTTCACTTGTCTTATAAGATCTTGTTTAGCTTGAGATAATTTTGTTTATACATTTTATACCTGTGAATAGGTCAAAAGAACGCCTGTTCGGCCAGGTAAAGGTGGACGATTTTTGTTGTTTGGCGAGTGTGGAAAGTCAAAGAAAATGGAAGGCAGATTTAGAATATAAAATGATACTTCAGGTAGCTTGGATAGCTGGAGAGAAGCATTATACTTTTGTATTTATTTATTTTCCAATTGATTCAACTAAGCCATTCTTGGACGAGAATGATTATTTTATTATAGAAAAGTGTAAAGGTTATGCAGTTTGTGATGTATTAATTGAGTTCATCCATTTACTATTGCTCAATAAAGTTTACTTCATTATATATCTGTCCTTTTTTCTGGAATTTGAACCTCATGACAGGAGGGTTTAGTTGCCCCACACAATCCAACAGGTTTTCCATCACAAATGATTTTGGGATTAGAAAAGAAAAATTAGGGCTATGAAATTATGAAATTAGGAACAAGAAGAGAAGAACTAGGCAAAACGAAGGAAAGGTGTTGATCTAATTTTGAAGATGAAGTAGAACCAACAAGACGCTGGAAATAGTCCAGAGTGCTCTTAAGATAAAAAAAAAATAGATGGTGGAGAATAGGAATGCAGGGCTGTTTGTACGGAGATGAAAGGAAAGTGGAGAAGTTCGGCTTGAGGTGATCGGACGGTAGTAGAGGCAACAGTTGGGAGGTGGGTTCCGATCCATGGGTTATACTGAAATGATAACTAGTGTCAACAAAAGCAGTAATCTAGGAAAATAAATTTTTTTATGCTATTAATTTTGACTAGTTCTTTTTCTTAAAAAGAAAAAAAATACAGGTTTAGCAAAAAAAAAAAGAATTACGGAGGAAAACTAATATATTTTGCTTACTGAGTGGTACAAAATTGTAGAGTTGGTTTTAAATGTGGCTAAAACCTTTCAAAAGGAGTTCCTATCACTTTGAATTTTAAATTAAGTGTGGAGTGAGAAATTATACAACCTGTTCACATAATCTTGATAGAGTGAGGGGATGGAAATGTTTTAACAGCTAATACTGAAGGTATGACTCCTAATCTCTGCATAGAGTTTTATGGTTACTTCATCTATGTTATGAGTTCAAGCCCCGTTTATGAATGTTATGAGGATTAAATTTTTATTAAACAAAAAACAATGATATGGACCCGTAACGTTATAATCCAGGAATTGTACTTGAAAAGCCTTCAGTAGCTCATTACATACTTCAAGTACTTGTTTATGAATTAATTAAAATTATGTCCTAAAATAAAGCTTGAGAAATACTAGTTAACGGAGTAGAACAAAAAGTTTACAACAATTAAGATAAACGCAATTATTGAAGGTTACTGAGAAGACTCTGGTGGGTTCATACTCAGTATTCTCTCCGCAAGTAGTAAATCATCCGGGGTTGTTACCTGAAATGAAAATGATGAACATCCTTATATTTACGTGCAAATAACTACAAAATAGTTTATGAACTTCAAAACAACATACTTTAAGTGCTTAACAGAGTTTGCATATTAAAATGGTTAACCTTTCACTGTTCCACTGCTAAGTTTTAGAATAAGATATTGATAAAGTTTTTATTTATTACCTTGATGTTGGTGTAAGATCCTTCAGTGATGTACACAGGGTGTTTAAGGTGCTCCACAATAGACACGTCATCAGTTACCTCAAGGCCTTCTCTGTAGGGAAGTAAAAATTTTATAATTGCTGAGAAATTGTATGATACAATGCATTTTAAAGGGGAAAAAGGAGAGGGACTAAATTTCATAGGTAGTTTGAACTTGAGACAAATCTCCCTTCAGCTTAAGTCTACCACCTCCATAATAATGGGTTAAATTTTCATCTATCTCCTCCTATGTTCACTTTTCACATTAACTGAAAGTCTGAAACCAAAGCCTACTTCTCATTGAAGAGGAATACATGTAGAAAACAGTATTCTCAATCCCATGAGAACGGAAACTTGTGCTCGATGATTACCTTTAAAAAGCCCACAAGTGCAATTAAATCAGGTATAGGTATGCAGCTTTTTTTATTACTGCTATTCATAGACTGGATGAGATACACTTGGTTTAAGATTAAAAAAATCTTTAAATTTATAGAAATCGTTAAATACCTATTTACAAACTCGAAACCTTTTTTAAGCAATTCAGGCTTGATTACCTGTACAGAAGAACCAATGGGTATTAAGCACAATGCATACAAATTCATTGCATTTACAATGATAATATTGAAGAGATAGATGCTTGGAACTGTAAAAACCTGGGGCGTCTGCATTTCCCACAGTGTTTTCCTATCCAGGGTTCTGATTACAAAGGACTCACTATTTGCCTGCACATTCATCACGAAAAGTTGCAACATTCACAAGGTCAATAAATTGAGAGAATATTTAGTCACAAATGATGTTGAAATTGCTGCAATGCACATTACAAGATTCACAAACTGAACTAATACAGATAAAAGTGATGGAAATTGCAGTGGTTAGGGTAGGATTAGTATGCTCAAATATCACAATGGAAAATGGAAAGGCATATGAAGAAAAAAGAGGGAGAAAGGAGAAAATCACTGGTACAAACTATTGAAAGTTCGAAACAGTACTTGTGCCTATAATTGTGAAGCTGCATGAACTTATATATATTTACAGCCACAGATAATTCAAGAATTCGTATATTTTGTTTTCTCTTATCCTCCCTTTCTTTGACTTCTTTTTGCATTTTATTTTTACAACCATCTTACTTTCCTGTAGAAATGACTAATGGTAGCTACAAAACTTTCAATAGTGAGACAAGCAAAAGGTTTATTCATATTCCCTTCTTTAACTCTTCAACAAATTAATTGGGTATGGCAACAACGATATAAATACTTTCTTTTTCTTGGATAAATAATGAAATACCTACAGAATTATTTAGCATCAACTGCAATGGATATATACCTCTTTGATTGTAGCCTTGGCAGGGACACCAAGTACAGCCGCTCCATGTAGGCAACCATCTCTAAGAACCTAAGCAAATTGGATAATCATACTTTTAACCGGTAGGTATAAAAGAAAGTTATTTGACACAGAAAAATGGTTTTTTAAAACATCCATCATGTTTTCCTTTATGTTGCTAATTTTAACATACAAGTTACAACAAACTCAAAGAAGATATGAATCATATGACTAAGCACATCTTCTATTGCACTATACTTCCTCCCACACATAATACTGGTCTTTAATCTTCATACCTGGAAGTAATTATAGCGCATTAGAAATATTGAGGATAAGTAATCCATTCCAAACCTTTTCTACATCTTTCGATGATATTAGAGGTCTGGCAGAATCATGAACGCACACAATCTCAGAGCTCAAATCAATTGCCTGTAAAAAGTGCCATTAGCTAGTAAGCAACTTAGTATGTCTTCTTATGCACGGTTAAAAGCTGCTTCCATGCTCTCCAAAGTCTAAGAGAAATGGAAATAGTGCTAGAAGAGACCTTGCAGAAGAATAAAGAGTAGTAGATCCACAAACAATCTCCCTTAAACAAACATACCCCATAGAAAAATGAAATAAATTAAATATAGGCAAAGACGTTCAACTGATATTTGGCAAAGTAATCATGCTAGTGTGATAGAGAACCACTCTCTGTTAATCTTAATGAAGCATATTATAAATCTTTTTAACAATATGAGTGATCAATAAGTGATAATGCAATTTATCCAGAGAAAATTCTTAAAACTTATCACTACTAAGATCTTATGACACTTTCTACAAAACCCAATTTGTACAGCTCTCATGAAAGGTTACAATCAAATTTTTCTTCTAAAAAAGTTGAACAAACAGCTAGAGGACAATACATTCACACTAGGGCAATTACTAGATATCTATTGAAAAGTAAACATAAACAGAGAGTGCCTCAGAATAATAAAAAAGAAGTCCATGCACCTGAAGTCCACTGTAAACAGAATCTTGTCTTTCCTTGCCAGGCAATGTGAACTTAAGTTGCACATCTATTTTCTCTTTGGCATCTTAGAGCATGACCAGAAGAAAATTAATTCAGTGTCCTCTAAAGAGTAAAAAGTAAAGGACCAAACATGAGCAAGAGAAAAATGCATGATACAACTACAACATGGAAATAAAATAATCACAATCATAATCATAATAATAATCCTCTGGCACAAAGGGGAGAGATTGAAACCTTCAAATATATCCTTGTAGGAAGGATCACATACTACAACAATTTCCTGCACTTCAATCATGCGAGAAAAAGTGTAGAAGCTGCAAAAAATAAGCACATGGTATCCTGATCAAAACATATTTTCATTTAAAAATTAAAAAGGCAAAACAAATTATCCTCCAGACAGCATTTAGTATTGCTTAATATGTCACCCTGCCCAAGAAAGATCTAACTCATTCTTAGGTAAACATTAACAAAAAGGGTTCAACTTCGTCGTTCTTAAGTCTCATAAAGTTTTTCATTTCTATAAAGTGACAACTGTCTTGATCAAAACACTACACAATTAGTGGAATTATTGTTGCTTTCAGAAATTTATAATAAATAAGCCAAAGATCCAGTTAAAGAATCACGTGGTCTCTTAGGATATCTAAACAAGGAAATCCTTTTCCATTAGGATCAGATTACTATAATTTTTATGTTTATTAACACTGTCGCTAGCATATTAATAAGTAAAATCTGAAAGCAAAAGTTGAGTGGTTAGTTAAACTACAACAGTTATAGCTACAACAAAAATCCAAAACCGTCTCAAGTAGTCGGGGCAAGCCATCTATTGGCTGTGGAATGGAGTTGTTGCCATTACCTGTATAATGCGATCGGTAGGCCTAAAAGTGGAAGATACTGCTTTGGCATGCTAGCCTATTTTGCACAACAAAAGCATCTACAAGGTGAGAAATCCATAAATAGTAGTAGAGAAAATAGATTAATAATCCATCCCTAAAAAGCTTGTAGAATTAACAAAAACAATAGAAGATGCCAGCCATCAAAGTATTAAATTTTCTTGAGCCCTAACAGGAACTTGGGTCCAATCCTATATCCACTATGCACTAGGATTTGAAAGAAAAGAAAAAAAAATTATCCATCACATTTTTCACCATACTGTTGTCTTCTTTTTCGGACTGAGACATTTTTTTGGGGGGACTAAAGCAACCAACCAATGTTGTTATTCTGAAATTCTTATGTGTTTGAAAAAGAAATTACTCATACGAAAGAATTGTCACTTCAAAAAGAAAAAAAGAAAAAAAAAATCACTACATTGTGTTTTACATCAGCATTTGGTGGCTTCATTTGAGCACATAAAAGGGTAGCTGGATACTTCATTATAGGGAATATGAGCAGACTTACACCCATTCGTTTGCCCTTCCCTCCAGCCAAAAGAATCACTGAAACACTTCTTTCTTTCACAATTCTAGACTTCTGTTTCATTACAGTCAAGAAAAGGTTGGTAAAACACTTGTCAGATAAAAAGGTCCAATTTTTAGTTATAAGATAATTAACACAAAGGGTCAAAGAATATAGATATATTTAAAAAAAAAAACAATCAAACACTTACTTCAGCAGCATTTGTAGAGCAACAAGAGAATCTTGACTTAGTAATTCTACCTCTAGCATTGTGTCTGAAACCAATCCCATGAGCTAACAACACCCAAATTAAAACAGCGATCACTACCAATTAAGTTCAAAAGTATATTCAAAGATAAAAATAAGTTCATTGTCTATGTAAATCACTATTATGTGGTTCAGTCGCTAGTTGATGATGAACTTGACTCGAAGAGAAAGAAAATGAGTCAGTGATGGAGAGCAGCGAACAAAATGAAGAAGCTTTAGACTTACCTGGGAATGAAAGGGTTGAGTTTGATTGAAATAAAGGTTGAATCCGTTGGTGGCTGCATCGAGTGAGTGAAGCATAACCAGCTAACGCGGAAGAGAAGCCAAGGTCTGTAGCAAAGACACCCATATCTTTTTCTTTTTTTTGTAGACCTTTTTCCAAACAACAGTCAAACACAGAAACACGCAAGGAGTCGCAGAGTGTGGACGGGGACACTGGAGACTAAGGCGAGTGAACTGAGTTGGGTTACTCGCATCTCATTCAATTTGTCTTGCTCTTACCTAACCGTTTCTGGGCTTGGGTTCACAGCTCGCATTTTTTTTTTCTACCACGTTTTATTAGTTCTGATTTTTAATTCTTCATCATGTTTCATGCTGCTCCAGCCAGATATTGTATTCGATTTGTTCCAATTTATTTGCTATATTCTTTGATGCATTTGGAAGCCAACAATCAAGTAGATATGCTATCTTGTTTTTATGTGCGGTATTGATGGTTCTCTTTGCTTTTAAGTTTAGTTGTTTATGTTTGTAAATTTTGTAATATATAATGTAATTTTCACAAGTTTATTGAACTTTTTTCCCGTTGGGCCGAGAAAAACCTATAACAATTGTTTTCTGAACAATAAGATACTCAATATGTATTTACCTAAAAAATATATATATAATTTAAAAATTAAAAAATATATATATTAAAAAAATTAAAATACTTTATTTATCTATACCACCATCGTACATCTAATAACTAATAAATAAATATTGTTACTTTTATTTAAAAATATCTCTTTTAATTAATTTATAGGAGTAGTAAAAAAATTTAAAGGGAGTACTAAAAGCCCAATATAGTTTCTAAAAGGCCCACATCAAACATCCCGATGCCCAAATCAACATTCAACCTTTCAACTAAAGTTCTAGAAAATGGAGAATTGAGGAAACAATCTTCCAAATCAATCACCAGACGGAAGAAGAAGAAGAAAAAAAAAAGAGAGTCGTAACTGAGAAACAAAGGAGAGATGGCGAATCCTAATAAGACGCTAGGATCGACTGGAGAGTTCTTCAGGAGGAGGGACGAATGGAGGAGACATCCAATGCTTTCAAATCAGTTCCGCCACGCCACTCCTGGACTTGGAATAGCTCTTGTGGCTTTCGGTATTTACTTGGTCGGTGAGCAAGTCTACAATAGGGTCTATGCTCCTTCCTCTTCTGCCTCTCACCACACTTCTTCTGCTTCTCACTGAGAGGTACATATAAAGGCAGGAATTTCTTGAACTTTCTCAATATTCTTCCAATTTTGCAGGGAACGCCTTTTGGGTTCGTTTCATGATTTTTTAGCTCGATTTCTTATTATTTGCTATTATTAGGATTTTTTCCCTTGTGGTTTTCGCTGCATTGTGAAACAATGAATTTTCTGTTGATGGGTATTTTAGTTAATGGATCATTGTTTCAAAATGAGAGCCAAATGTATTCAATTGGTCTCTTGCAAAATTTAACAATTCTAAATTAAAGATAGGGCAAACAGAACCTGCCTTGCCTTGGCATAAAAATCGTTGAGCTCCTGATGCAGGACATAATAGAAATCAAGAAGAAAGAGATAGGTTACTTGCATCGCACTAGTAGAATTGTTGGAAGCAGTGCATGAGATTCTAGGCATTAACTTAGGGTATGTTTGCATCGGATAGAAATATAGAAAGAACACATGATACTTTGCATGGAAATCTATGATCTGTAACGACCGTAAAAAAGAAAAATAAAAATAAAGTGACTTAATAATAATAAATTAAGAAAGATTAAGGTATCTGTGTTGGTGATGCACCCACTCTATAATATTGTCCACTTTGGACCTAGGTTTGCATGGTTTTACTCGGCTTTCACCCAAAAGGCCTCATATTATTTAGAAGGGAGCTCATACTTATGGGCCATTACAATTCTCCTTTCCTAAGGAATATGAGTCTGTATAGGTTACCTTGTCTTGTCTTAGACTATCTTGCCCAAACTCAAGGGATTTCAGCTCAAGTGATGGATAACTGTCACAATCATCCCAGTAAAGGGCCCGACGTCCTTGCCGGCCACATTTTTAATTGGGCGTTGCTCCGATACCATTTGTGACTCCCACTCCAATACATGGTAGGATGAGCCTGCATGGTTTTGTTCTTGTGCTTTCTCTTAAAAGACCTCGTTCTATGCAGAGTCATACTTGTGAACCATTATAATCTTCATTTTTCAAGCAATGTGGGATTGTACAGCTTATCATGTCTTGTTTTACTCTATCTTGTCCAAACTTGTGGGATTTCAACTCAAGGAATTGATTACAGTCTAATGATCTCTTCTAGTCTCCTTTCCATTCATCATCAGTATATAGATAACTAGTTTGTAGTCTTAAACAGCTGCATGAAGCTATGAACTATAAGATGCCTGATTAATCTAGATATTAAAAGTTTAGATACATTTCAAATGAGGATGTGCTTTATGTACTAAAACAAATTCGTTAAGATGCATTATTAAATCTGATGCACAGATGCATGAACGTGGGGACTTGGATTCATTTGATAAACTTTAATGCGTTTGTTATTATCCTATTGGTCTAGATTACCTTTGTTGAGGTCTATAAAGTATGGTTGTTAGATGGGATCCTTGTCTATGTTGCAACAAAAGGGTGTTATCAGTTAAAGAGCACCTTCCAAGTAAAAAAGAGTAATAAAAAGAAATTTTCTTGACATAAGGATTGGCTTCCACAACTTTTACATGACAAACTGCAGAAATCACATACTTCTAATCAGTCATACAACCATCCAAATAGAGAACTTAAGAACAAAACATTCTTCCATAAAAGACTTCAACTCTGCTATTTGTCTTCTAAAATTATTCTATTCCTCTCCATCCAAATAACCCACAGCACTGCCCCAATTCTACACTTCCACAAATATCTCCTTTTTTTTCCGCCCCACCCTGGAAAAGTTCTCCAAAAGGAAATAATTACAGTCCCTTGGAAGAGCCTACTGAGTACCCATCTTTCCTGCCAACCATCAAATAGTAATGTTAAGAAGGTAGAGTTTAGATTGAGGCCCTTAGACTTAGAGAAATATAATCGTGGGGTGGTCAGTATTTAGGGGCTGTGGAAAAAAATTTCTATCCTTAATTGTTAGATAATTCTTTCAGAACATGATATTTTATTGAATTAATGGAATAAATCAAAATTACCTCAACAAGATTTGAAATGGATGGATTAATGTTAAGGTGATTAAAGTCACTTTCTATAGAAAATATAGCTTATTTTTCTTTGTTTTAACTTATACTTCAATCTTTTCAAGTTAAAAGCAGGTTACATAAACAATGACACGTATGAAGGATGAAAAAATAGGCCTCAGCTGTATGCAATAATGTAAAAGGTTAGTTAAGTACTGAGGTATTTTCTTTAAGTAAAGTGAGGCTTAAGCCTCGAGGTGTAAGCCCCAAATTTTAACTTTAAAAAACTTTTAAATATTACTAAAAGTAATTTTTAATACAATAAGCAGTAAATATCATGGAAAGTAACTCAAATTTTAAATAATATTAAAGTATTAGTATAAGTAATTAATTATGAAAATAACTATAAAATACGTAAAATAAATAATATAAGTTGTGGTTGTATTGCCCAAATATCAATTTGAAATAAAAGAAAAAATACAAATATAAATAGTTAAATAAATAGATAATGTGACTTGCAAAATTGTAATTTAATGACCGATAAAATTTAGAGTTGTCGAAGACAAAGGAAAAGAAAGGTGAGAGGTGAAGGAAGATCGTTGAATGTTAAGGAAGCAATCCTAAACATGTTTGTTTATAAGATTATGATATTCTCTTTTTTTGTTTTTCTTATTTATGACTTTCTACCTTTTTTATTTTCTGAAATTGGGTCTGGATTTTATGGGTAATCCATGAACAACTTAAAAAGCCTTAAGGCGTAAGCCATAAACCAAAAAGACATAGGCTGTAATTTATCACCTGAGGTTATAGTCTCATAACTTTTTTTGTAAGCCTCAAGGCAAGCCTTGAAATAGCCTTTTACATATGTTCATGTTTTTCATTAACGGGTCATTGTTTTCTAATTGGTTGCTGTTTTCTAATCTTATTCACTTTTGTGATTGGCTGAGAAGATTGCTGTACTTGTGAAAAATGATTGGCATATATTTTTTCTAGTTAAGTTTGATTAGCATGTGTTGTTGAGAATTGCTTGTTGTACTGTTTAACCTATTCATTATTTGTCACATAAATCCATGACCTTTTTACATAAGACCCTGGTATTCCAATTACCATGGTAGCATTTTAGTCGGTAAGCTTCTCTCTCTCTCTCTCTCTTTTTTTTTTTTGGGTATCATCAAATAGAAATGATTGGACTCTTGGACTGAGATGGCCTATAGTTACTGAGATATGGACATAACACTGTAAAGTTGGGCATTTCTTATACTTTATGTTGAAGGTGGTTTAGTTTTGCCTGCAAATAAGAAGATGCTCTTTGCGTTGACTAATGTTTATTCCACTAGGTGCAGCTGGCATTAGGATTATGAAAGTAGAGACTAAGATTATCTGTTGTTATTGCCCTTGCTAAATAAATTTTTCCTTGCAATTTTTTTATGAGTGGCTGGAAATTGCAGATGGATGCTTGGCAGGAGTGGATCATGGACTTTAATGAATTCCATTGACCCCCTTTTGTGTTGTTTTCAACTTTTCATGTAATAAGCTGACAATTTGCAAGGAACCTTAATAACTTGAAGCTTGTGAATTTTATAATTTAGTTGTGGTTGTTGCGTGCTATACATATTATACTTACATTCGTTAGTCCAAGCTATTGCGTCCATGAAAGTCCTGATATATTGTTTGATACATTTATTTGGTTTGTTTGTATTTGCTACGACTTGCCGATTATTTTGGTTAAACTTCTATGCTGATTTGCAGTCGGCTGGGTTCATCTTAAACACGAAGGTAAATATGTTACATGCATCACTTGCTAGGCTCTGGAATATGGACATGCATCGGTGAGAATATAATAGAGATCTTGTCAAAAATAGGCTTTGACATGGGGCAAACCTTAGAAATAGGATCATGGCCCAAGTGGGCACCTCACCGGTTGTTCATCTCAATCAAAGTCAGTCAATTTTAGTCGAAGTCAGTCAAATTAATTCGACAACCCCTTTTTCCAACTTTATTTTTTCACTTAAAAAGCTTGGGACAACTAACTATAAGGCTGAACTGGTCAACATCTCCTTTTTTAATAAAATTCCCTGAATACTTTGGCTCAAGTAAAAGCCTACTTTAAGACAAAATCCCTGTATAATAAGTTTTCAGACTCTATCATAGCTAGGGGTGACAAATACTTCACATGAAGTGTTAGTGTTATGATCGTATTTACGTATTGGTTCACATAATAAAAAGTTTAAGACAATTATTTGCAAGTAAATTACTTATAATAAGGAATAATAGGACCATTACATTTGTAAAGAATTAGTTATAAATTCTAATACAATTGTGTTTTGGTTGTATTATAATTGTGTGTATTGTGTTAAGATGTCCTGTTAGAAATCAACCCTATTTAAACGTTTGTTCCTCCACCATGCATCAAACAAAGTTACTATTCTGTTAATAAGTTATGAATCTTTTGGATCCAATAAGAGTAATGTTAAGTAAAGTTGAACTTATGATTAAGCAAGCCTGTGGCTACCTAGGACTAATTTAGTCTTGGAACAAATTGGTACGTTAGTGACAAAGGGAACATATTTCATCAGATTTTAAAGCAATGTCAAACTGTTAAATGTTAACTACATTTTAGGGAAAGGGATTATATGAATTAATCCATGAGAAAATAAGTTTTCTTTTATGCAAAAAAAAAAAAGAAGAATAAAAAATCATTATGTAAACTCAAGTATATCTAAACATGTTAATTAACCTTTTGAAATCCGTACCTTCTTACGATTTTTTATTTTATTTTTCCGGCATGTGATCATTTACCAATACATGAGGTTTAGTTTCAATACGTCACAATAAAACTATTTAAAAATCACATTTTTATACATCTTTCTTTTATATATTTACAAAATATAATATTTATTATGTAATCTAAATAGAAAATGAGATATTTGTCAAAATCAAAATTATAAACTTAAATAAAAAATTTAATTGTGATCATTACAAATAATATATATAATATACAATGAATTGTAGTTTACCAAAATCTTCTAATATAACGTATTAATTTAGAACTATTTAAATTTAATTTCAATTACAATATACTATCTATCCTATGAAAACTCTTGAGTTGAAAAGTGAATACATATATGTCAAGTAACATTAACATATGAGTGACAACAATTTATGTTGTATGTTCACAAATAAAAATTAGTAAAAGAAAATATACTTTCAGAGTCATAAAATAAGACTAATAAGTGTAAAATAGGTTTTAAACATAAAAAAAATGTCAAATAAAATAGGAGGAAAAGAAAAAACAAAAAAACAAAACTAGGACATAAAATAAATGAAGGAAAAAGGAAATGAAAAGACATAAGAATAAGGCTATTTCATAATTTAGGTTTTTTCAATTTTATTGTGGGGTATGTCTAACGTCTTCTTTGTCCATTTTAATAAAAATCTTTTATAATTATCAAATAAAAATCATTCTCAAATAAATTTGGTGGATGATTCTTTTATATATATATAGAGTAATAGGTATAAAATAATTAATAATAAATGTATTTTTATGCTAAGATTTTAAGAATTTACTTTTTTTATTTGAAATGTTTAAAAAAATAAAAAATAAAAAATAAAAAATGTAAAATATCTAACAAGTTTTTATCAAATAAATATTGTTTGGTAGGGAGAGGCAACTCTTCTTTGCTATATCGACTAATAAAAAATTGTTGTCAAATAAACATGGTGGAGCAACAGTATAACAGACATAGACTAATAAATAATAAATATATTTTTCATTTTAACGTTATAATACATTACTTTTTTATTTAAAATGTTTAAAAAATTATAAGATATCAAATAAATTATTTATCAAATAAATTATTTATCAAATACGTGTTGTTTATGCAATGTGATTGCAAGTCTCCGTAATTAATAATAGTTATAGAGTAATAGAAATAAACAACTTGATTATAGATTTTTTATATGATAGATTTTGAAGTTTTTACTTTTTTTATTGAAAAAATAAAAAAAATATTAAATATTAAATAAATTTATTTATTTTAACATAATTCAAATTTTTCAAAAATAATAAATCATAACACAAGACTACTAGAAAAATTTAATAAATGTTTTTTGGTTTGAGACAAGCTATGTAACTATTATTCATTTTTTTAATTTAAATAGTTTGATTTTTAATGGAATGATTAATTTTTTAACTAATAACAATTCATTCAAAAACTCATAATTTTATATTAAATTTATAATAAAAATATCAAAAATCATTCTATTTTATAATTTTAATAAATTAATATCAAGGTTATATCCACTACATCTTTAACAGTTACTGACGTCAAACCCATCGGAACTTCAATAACCTAACTAGTGCTCCAACGACCATCACCAAGGACTCTATTGATATTTTGATAAATATAATATGTTATATACAAATATACATGTAAATATAATAGGTTATATCTTATGCGTCATCGAGTTATAATGAATATATCATATTACATATAAAATATACATTTTTATATATTATGTTATATCTGGTGAGTCGATATAACTACAGTGATTATAATATTTTACATATAAATATGTGTGTGTATGTTCGTACATGTGGATGTAACAAGTTACAAATAATAGGTAGATGTAATTAAGTTTGAAATGTTAATTTTGATCAAGATATTGAGATATAATTTTTACAAAAATATTTAAGATATTGTTGTTGTCGATGAAAATTTTGAAAAAAATCATAAAAATTATAGAAATTCTATCAAAAATTATATAACTTTATAAAACATAAAAACAATCTATTATTTATATTTTAAACTATTTTTTTTATTTAATTCATATATTTTTAAATATTTATAATATTTTATATTAATCGATAATAATAAAATATATATTATTTTTTGTAAAATATTGTAGAATAAATAATTAAAAGGTTTGAAATAACTAATTAGACTATCTAATTGTATTAACTATTATAAATAGATAAATCTCAACAACATAAAAAAATTATTGATATTTTTGTTATTTTTTAATTTCTTTCTATATTTTAGAAAAAATATCAAAAAAGTATTTAAATAAAAATTTAACTATAACAATATTTAAGCAACAACTTGTCGATATTTTCAACAATTTTGCAATACTTTAGGTAAAGTATATGAATATCGTATTTCGATATTAAAATGTGTAAAATAATGATATTGTTACGATAATATTAATGATATTGTTAAAAAATTTATCAATTTTGTTAAGTTACATGAATTCTAATGGATCATCAATGACAATTATCGAAACTTTAAATAGTCACTTAAGATCTAATTTCATTTTAGTTTTATTGAATTTATATATTATTATAATATCTATATGTATAAAATTATAAAATTTTAATTAAATTTTCGTTAATTTTTTAAAAATATTATTAAAATTAAAAATATGTTATATAAAAATAATATTCTCTTACATGTGCCTAAAAGCCCACAATTTTATGACCAAATGAATATAAAATTAACAAGAATAAGTGTTTATATTATTTATCTAAAATATACTAAAAAGGAAAAAAATATCATTTTTTACCTAATTAAAACAAAGATAGAGTCATAGTCCTTATAGAAATACCATTTTACTGTTTAGTATATTTTAAGTAAAAAATTATTAAAAAAAATCAAAGAATATCATAAGTAGAAACAAAAGACGTCTTATGATGTTTTTCACAAGAAATGATAATTAATAAAAATAAATTTGAAAAAAATTAAAAAATAAGATTAAATCTTAAATAATGAGACATGTTTAAAGATTTATCATTTTCAAAACTAATGAAAATACTTTTAAGAACATATATAGTGATAAAGAATAAAGAAAAAGTTTGATACATTTATTTAGAAGAAATTTAAATATAAATATATGCTTGTTTTAGATAATGGATTGATATACTCATAAAGTAGTACTATTAGACAATAGAATAATAAATAGAAAATATATTTTATTATGAATAATTCATGATAACTTACGATACGAGAAACTAAAATTTATAACATGTCTTAAGTTTGTTATCAATATTCATGATAAAAATTTAAATCAAATGTCAAATCTAACTTATAAATTTGAAAGAAAAAATTTAATGAAATAAGGAAATAATCTATTTTATGGTATTTATTAAAAAATAATCATAATAATTCAATATAGAGACAAAATAAATTTATAAAAATAGATAAAATCTTCTAAAAATTTGGACAAATAATAAAACTATAAATACTATCAAACTTTGAAATATCAAATGAGTGATACTTAAATGTTTAAAAAAAAACCTCTAATATCAGTGAGAAAAAAAGAATGTAATCCAAAATAATAATATGTCAAGGTGTACCTTTGTAGATAATAGAAAAGGAAAAACTTAACAGTTTAAAGAAAGAAGGAAAAAAATGAAATAAAAAAATAAAAACTTAGTTGGGTTAATGAAACAAAAAAAAACTATAAAAAATACTTATGTAATTTATAATGACCCAAAACTAAGAATCTATAATAATTTGGTAGAAGCTAGTAAAGTAATTATTAGGTCTAGTAAAGTAACTCAAAGAGGATTGAAATTGAAGATAATTATGCTAATTACAAAACATCAAAATTAATAACTTCAAAGATAATTATAAAAAATTACTATGTAACACTATAACAATCAACATTATCAAACTGTTTAAAAACTATAGGAAAAATAGTACTATCACCATTACTATTTAAAGGGCACCTTTCACATAAACAACAAAAGGTATTAATACTGGTAATACTATTCAGTGAAACAACCTTCAAGAATACATCAATCATTGAAAAAGAAAAACATCAATATAAAAATTAGTCTAAACCATAATGGCTAAGCCTTTAAAACTTAACAAGAAATTTTACCTAAGAAAACAATAAGGATATGAAATTCTACACCATAGAAAAAGAATTTCTTATAGAAAGTAAACTTAATATTCTTGAAGGAATTAATCTAATTTTTATATAAAGGACATATCGTGCATGTCTTATCGAGAACTATATACATGAATCAATTTAAGTGAATTAATTTATTTTCCTAAAAATTTCAAAAAGGTTATTAAGAACTGTAGAAAGAAGATTAGAATAAGATAATAAGTATGTTTATATCTTATTTTTTTAGTTTATTGCTAGATTAGAATGAGAAATGTTGTATTAGTTCCTACTATTTTATCAAGCTAAGAATTTTTAACACAAATAGATAAGTTCCTAAGGTAATGGCATTTCTAAAAAAGAAATTCAACACATACGAGTATGTGTATTAAAAGGCTATGTGTTATGATAAATTTACCATGGACTCAAGAAGACTGACAACTCTATTAATATTAAAGTAAATTATTCAAATAGTAAATTCATCGTCACTTTTCATAATAATATGATTCTTAATGAAAAAATAGTAAAAAAAATTAGAAAATTCAAGGCAAATTTTAACAATAACAACTTATAAATTTATCAATAAACAAGGAAAGTTTGTTTAATTCTATATTAGAAAAATCACTAAATATCATATATGTATTTATTGTATCAAGGATTGAAAAGACGAAGATGCGTTATCAAAACTATTGGTAGAAAACAAAAAGAAAGAATGAAAATGAAAGATTATCGGTAAAATATGACCAAAAAAAGTAAAGATATAGAACTCGCAACTTTAGTCAACAACACATGAGAATGGTTGAAATCCAAAGACTAGAAAATATAGGTGAATTATTAAAGTAATGGTAAAATAATGACTCTTCTATAAAACCATAATTTTCATTAAAAATACACAATTTGAATGAGAGCATACTCTTAACCCTATAAAATTATCCATATAACAGTTATGTATTTAAGAATCATAAGAAGTTAAGAACCTAGTTAAGTTTCTTAGTTAGTTCTAAGTATTGTAATATTTATCAATATTGTAAACACAATGAAGTGTTTTTATTTTTTTCTTATTTCTTAGTAAATATAATCGAGATACTATAATATGTACGGATACAAAGGTTTCATTATTATTAAAAATGTATTAAGATTTGAATAAATTCAGGTATGTTAAGACAAATAACAACAACAAAATATTGTAATGGACACATTAAATTTAGATATGATAATTATAATTTTAAACTAATTAAGAATCTGAAATGATTAAATATTTTTTCATAACACTAATAAAATTGATAAATAAAAAAATGACAATAAAAAGATGTTATAAAATAAAAAATAAAAATTTATTTTTAATTAATAATATATAAAAATTAACAACAACTAATATGTACGGATGCAAATGTTTTATTATTATTAAAAATGTATTAAGATTTGAATAAATTTATGTATGTTAGGTATAATAAAAGAAGACAAATAATAACATCAAAATATTGTAATGGACACATTTAATTTAGATATGATAATTATAATTTTAAACTAATTAAAAATCTGAAATGATTAAATATTTGTTCATAACACTAATAAAATTGATAAATAAAAAAATGACAATAAAAAGATGTTATAAAATAAAAAATAAAAATTTATTTTTAATTAATAATATATAAAAATTAACAACAACTAACATTAAAAAATATCCCATAAAATACTATTACATTCATAAAAATTAATAAAAATAAGAATTTTTTTAAAAAAACTTTAATTAGTAAGTTATATAAATTCTAATAAAAAAATTATTAAATTTATTAACTTATAAAATAAAGATAAAATTGTAATTTAATTTAATAAAAAAATTTAAAATATTTTATTTAAGTAAAAATGATTAATTTTAATAATCTATATACGTCATTTTCTATAACCTCACGTTTAGTTGGAGGGAATGGAATGAAATCAGAATTAATTATTTTCATTTTGTGTGTTTAGTTGGACGGAATAGAGTACAGAATGAAATCTGATTAACAAAAAATAGTAATCATTCCTTGTACAACTTTTGATAATCATTATTTCATTCTGATTTTTTTTTTACTTAAGTTTCCAACTCATCTAGCACAGACCGGAACTGGTGATTTCTCTGACAGTGTTTCATTGAGTACTGTCCGCAATTATTACCAGTCAAAAAGCATGGGATATCAACAATATATAAATAGTGTAAGTTTTATAGATACGTATTAAAATTATATTTTACGGATATTTTATTGATTATTATAAATCAAATTTATTCTTAAATCAAATCTTTTATAATTAATAAAATTTTATTTATTTTTAAATAAAATAGAAGAGACGAGATAATAATCGAGAAGTTTTAAATTTTTCAAGAATATATAACGATATATTGTAGCCATACGTTTTCGTTATTTGTCGGTGTTATTCAGTTTGGTCGGTATTATAGGTAGCAAATTGACAACGCACCAAGATAGCATCGGTTGCTTTTCGAGTGAATAATATTTTCATTTTCAATTAATAATATATTTTGTGATGTAATGTTTATTACATATTAACAAATAGGGTAACAATTTCTAAGAAAGTTTTGTACAAAAATTATAGTAAAAAATATAGTAAATATTTTGTATATTAAGTCAAATAAATTATTTAATTATTTAAAAAATATATCTTAGTTATTTATTTTTATAAAAAACTAAAGAATTATAAAAAATATATTTTTTATTAATATTTTAAATAAAATAATATTATTTTATTTTATTGATAAATAAGGAGGAAATACAAATAAATTTTTAATATGATATTTAGATAAAAATTTAAAAATATTGAATAAATAGTAAAAAATTTAACATAAAATTATTAAAATATTAAATAAATAATAAAATTTATTATTTTTTATTTTTTTATAAAATATAAATAATCAGAAAAAATATTATAAATATTTATTTATTTTTTATTTTTAGTTTGCCATAGTATTTTAAGGGCATAAAACATTATTTTTTTTAAGAATCACGTCAAATTATTAAAATTACATTAAAATAAAAAATTATAACTATAATTCACATACAATATTTATATGAAAAAAATATGATCCAAAAATATTTAGTCATTTATATATTTTTAACAAAATATGCTCAAAATATTATAACTTTGATCATTACAATTATTATTCTAAATTAAGCTATTTAATTGAAAAACAAAATCAATTTTGTCCTAATAATATTATCTATTAAATTTTGAGTAAATTATAATTTTCTCAAGGTCACTTTATAATAATTTTATAAAATTTCCACGTATATATTAGTCATTACCACACCACCTATTCTACAAAAGCATATGACATTACACGTACAATTTAATTCTCATGGAATTTATTAATTATTCTTGTAGTAAGTTGAAGGATATACTTTAAATCAATAATGTAATTTAGGTAGGATCATAAAGAAATATTTTTGGAACATATTTTTTCTCCTATAAATATTCTACGTGAATTATAGTTATTATTTTTTATTTTATTTTAATTTTAATAATTTGATGTGATTCTTAAAAAAACATGTTTTTATGCCCTTAAAATATTACGACAAACTAAAAATAAAAAAAGAAACATTTATAATATTAAATTAATATAAAAAAACAAATATAACTTTTTAATTTTTTTAATATTATCTAATAAATGCACATAAAAATGACTTTTTTATAAATCAATTTCTACTAAATTAATCATAGGTATAATAAAAATAACTTTTAGAATCACTTATTTTTCAAAAATGTGTTTATTCCCTGTTTTTTTTAAATAGACGATGGGTCCCTTGTTTTCAAGGTACTTGTGAGATCTTTACGTTAGTCATTTCAGTGGTTATAATTTAATTATATAAAATTCACTTAATATTGTATAGAAAAGTTGGAAAATTTAGTGCGATTTAAATTAATTTAAAAAATAAATAAATCTTATTAATATAAGTAAAATTTTAATTTAATCAATAAAATTTTACTTTTAACATCAAATAAAAATACATGTTAATTTTTGTAAAATGTTAAAAAAAATATATTTATTATATTGTAAAAAAATAAATATAATTTTTTTAAAGAATTAAGAATAAAAATTTATATATAAATAAAAATTATATCATATAATTAAATTAAAATAAAATTAAAAAACGTGTTAAGCAATATCCGAACTGTGACAAGTAAGGTTCAGAAATTGAATGAATATATAATATTATTTTATATCAATTTGAGATGTACATATTTTACGCAGAGTTTACTTTTTAAAATCGAATTGTTCTACTCCTATTTGCGAAAAACAAATATGATCAAAATCTCATTGTGAAATGTGTAAATAAAATATTAGGATTGGATCTTAATGATATTTAAAAAAATTAATTTAATAGTTTCTCAACTATTTTAATATTATATCTAATAATAGTAACATATTTTTTCCTAAGAATAATTTATAAATAATAAATTTATTTAATAATAATAACATTAATATATAAAATATATATTATTATGATAATAATTGCTGAATTTATATTGAAAAATATATTAAAAACTAGTGCTTGGAAGAAAATAACGAGAAGCGTTTTTTTTTCCTGTTTATTAGCTTTCAGAATTGGAAGTGCGTAACGTTAAGTAGATACGATTTTGACTGTTTCGATGTATCATTTTTTCTTCTTCCTTCCCTTATCTACGGCAAAAACCTGTGTGTGTTCGTTCTATAAGAAAAGAATCAAAGTCTGAACTCTGAAGCTTTGAGTGTAGGAGTGTTCATTTGTCTCTGTGAAGGAACTCTAATGGCGGAAAAAGTGAATGCTGTGGATGAGTTCATGGACAAGTGTTCGCAGTCCGGTGACGCAGCTTACTCAGCCCTGAGGTCTGTGTTGGACCGACTGGAGGATCCGAAGACCCGAATTGAGGCCCGGATCTTTCTCTCGGACCTCCAAAAACGGTTTCCAACCAAAGAGTCCTGCGACAAGTGTTTCCAGTCTTACCATTTTCGGATCGATGATATTCTCCTCAACCAGTATGAAGGTAACTCTGATTTTTTAGGTTGTGTCTCTTATTTTATTTATTAAAAAAATGAATAAGACTCTGTTTGGTTTCTGAGAATTTGTACGATGGAAACTGGATAGCAACCTGTTAATGATCTAATGTTAGTTTGAATGGAATTGTTCCGATCTGTAAAAGTGAAAATCAGGTTATTTTAGTAAAAAGAATCTGAGGTGATAGTGATTGTTCTTTGGTTTCTCGTAGGTCATCAGTCTTGTAGCTGAAATATAGAGCAACATTCTTGTTTGAATTGATTTTGAGCGAAGTTGCAATCTTTACGAGTTATAGCAATGCTTATTCGGTTATTAACGGAGAGGAAGGTTCATGGTGGTGTTATTCATGCCAATTGTTTGGATTTCGATAATTGCTAGGAGAAAAATTTGCAATATATATTTTGAAAAAAATTTCAGTAAAATGCTACTTTTTAAGTTTTATGATCGGTGAAAGTTCTCATTAGGTAACCAAGGGAGGAAGAAGCTGACAATGATGGTCGTCCCTAGTATTTTTGTCCCAGAAGACTGGTCCTTCACCTTTTATGAAGGCTTAAATCGACAGCCTGATTCTATTTTCAAGGGCAAAACTGTTTCTGAGCTTGGATGTGGAAATGGTTGGATCTCCATTGCCATTGCTGAGAAGTGGTTGCCCACCAAGGTTTTCTTTTGAAGTTACTCTTTCTTTTCTTATTATTTTCGTTCTTTACGTGCTTAAGGTACACAAAACTTCTCTTCTGCAGGTGTATGGTCTTGACATCAATCCTAGAGCAATCAAGATTTCTTGGATAAACTTATACATGAATGCTTTGGATGATAAAGGCCAGCCTATCTATGATATAGAGAAAAAAACTCTACTTGATAGGGTGGAGTTTCATGAATCAGATCTTTTGGCATATATTAGGGATCGTGGCATTCAACTTGAACGAATAGTTGGATGCATACCTCAGGTATGCTTGTAAGTTGCACTACTCATTCAGTCCGAGAATGAGAATGGATTTTAATAGATGCTATACTGCTTGATTTATTGTTATCATTATTATGTGTTGTAATATACCCAGTGTTTCTGTCCCCACAGATTCTCAACCCAAACCCACATGCAATGTCTAAAATGATTACAGAAAATGCAAGTGAAGAATTTCTTTATTCGCTGAGCAATTACTGTGCACTTCAGGTAAGGAAATATTCTTGTTGTTTATTCTTGCCTGGAATTTGGATCAAGAAACTAACTTCCCAAGAGCCTAAACAAGCTTGGTATCCACACTTGCTGTAGGAAGGCCTTAAACTTCATTAGATCATGAACTTTATACAACCTAGAACCATTTTACAGCATCATTTCCACATAATGTTCATGAGGCACCAGGGAAAACATGTTAGAACTCTTTTATTTATCTTGAGATTAAATAAGAAATTAATGGACTATAAGTCCACAGATATTTTGCGAACCTGGTTAAAATCAGTTCTTTTTGTGTACTTTGATTTACTATCTTTTCCTTCTGCCACTTGAGGTTAGATGTTGGAAAAAGATTTTGTTTTAATTGTACTGTTACTTATGTTTGTTTTTTTTCTTCCACGTTCCGAAGGGTTTCGTTGAGGATCAATTTGGCTTAGGTCTTATAGCTAGAGCAGTAGAGGAAGGGATAGCTGTCATTAACCCTATGGGGATAATGATCTTCAATATGGGAGGTCGTCCGGGTCAAGCCGTTTGTGAGCGCTTGTTTGAGCGCCGCGGTTTCCATATTACTAAGCTTTGGCAGACAAAAATCCTCCAGGCAAGTGTACTTATTTTTAAATTAATAAAATTTCTTCATCCAAATTGTACCCCTTCTGAAATGTTTTGTTACAGGCCTCTGATACAGATATTTCGGCTTTAGTTGAGATTGAAAAGAGCAGTCCACATCGCTTCGAATTCTTCATGGGACTTTCTGCCGATCAGCGTATTTGTGCTCGTACAGCATGGGCCTATGGGAAAGCTGGTGGTAAAATATCTCATGCTTTATCAGTTTATAGCTGTCAACTCCGCCAACCAAATCAGGTTTTATACAGTTGCACTTTATCTTTATATTTAAGTTTTCAAGGTCAGTATGTCTGCCCCAGAAATGGAGATTAAAAAATCATGGATTGAATGACATGACAGGTGAAGCAAATTTTTGAATTTCTTAAGAGTGGCTTCCAAGAGATCAGCAGTTCTTTAGATTTATCATTTGAAGATGATGCTGTTGCTGATGAGAAGATTGCCTTCCTAGCCTATCTGGCAACGATTCTGAAAGAGAGTTCCCTCTGCAGATATGAGCAACCAGCTGGAACCAAACAATTTCGAAGCTCCATTGCTGGTTTCATGAAGACATATCACAGAATCCCACTTACTGCTGATGTAAGAAAACTTTGTTTACTGATTCAGTTGTGTTAAGATTTTTCTTCTTTGTTATTTTCCTTCCCTCCTTTATCATCCACTTGTTCTATTTTTAGCATTTTTGAGTTTATCTCTTGACAAAAAAAAACTATATATAGGTATATATTATTATGACTGTTAGTTAAGCTATTATTGCAATATAGGGAACATGTTTAAAAACTATGGGTTATAAAAGATTATGATTGAACTGTCGAGGAATCAGAAAAAAGGTAGTTATTAAATCTTGACTACTTCATTAGATATAAATGTAGTTATAGACATCTAGTTGCATTAATAGATACATGCTCCTAGTTGTGCTTGGCTTCTAGATATACTGTCCAGTTCATGATTATCCTAACATACAATCAGTAATTACAAAGTATCCAAAATAATAATTCCTAAAATTAGAAGCTCTAGTTCTTCTTATGACATATAAAATTTACTTTCCAACAGTTTTATATTATATGGCCCATCAATTAGATGAAATTCAAGTACAAAGTAAGAACATTAGTAGGTAATTGATCAGTTCAAGAGAAAGCATGAGATATTGAAAGTTAGGGGAAAATATAATATAATTCTTACCTTTGATAATGTACAGTTATACCATGTGCAAGGACATTACAGGCTTTGATAATAGAAGCACATTCAAAGCATCCTCTGATCATTGGAATTTATGAAGTTAAGAGGGAAATATGTATAGGATAAAAATAGGCTATACATGTTTTTCCCTGAGTATTTTAAGCTAATCTGAGAAAAGAAAAGATACAAATTGAGTTATAGCGGAGATAAAAAAAAGTTAACCGACTAACGAAGCTCATGTGTTCTAGTTTGTAGGAGAAGGATGTGTGCACTTCATACCACAGGATATCATCCAAATACGTAGCAAGTGTCCACATTCCACATATTTCTAAAATGACTCTTTAAATGGAGCTTTTGTATGATATCTAAATAGCCATCCATTGAAACTTCCCTGGATGAGAAAATCAACCATAATACTTCGTAAGTAGTAACTTACATACTTATTTTCATTGTTGCTTAACTTAGATGAAAATATAGACGCTTAAAATTATTGTAACAACTAATTAATAATGACCTTGAGACTCCTTGTCATTTTGAACTTTGAATAACCTGCATTTTTTCCCCTAGTGTGTGGATTAGCTAAGTTTGGAGGAATGACTTATCGATCTTGTTCAAAACCTGGGTTTTACAGTTTTGATTTAAGAAAACCTTTTGGTGGTGCTATATCAAGCAAAGCTGCGAGATTCTAAATGGGCAAAAAGGCCCATAACTGAGATTTGTTGTCATAAATAATACCTTGTATTCATAGCTTCTACAACTGCTCCTATGATGGCTACCTAAAGCCTGTGTTTTAGTAACTTGAGCAGTGTTGAATTTGTTGAATTCCAGTAATATGTTGTTGGTCCCGCCTCAAAATGTTGGTAACTGAGGCACTGATACAAATTTTATATAAAATCGGTATGCATTCTTATGCCCAGCGAACTGCAGTTCTGACTTATTTTTTCTGATTTGTGGTAGAATGTTATTGTTTTTCCTTCACGGTCTGTTGCAATTGAGAGTGCTCTTCGGTATTACGCTCCAGCTCTTGCAATTGTTGATGAAAGTCTGACTCGGCATCTTCCGAGACAGTGGTTAACTTCTTCACCACTTGAGGTACGGTTAACTTATATGAATGATCAATTAATATTTCATCTGTTAAGAAACTGAATTTGGTCGCTGCTTATGTGATGATTATATGTATTTCATCCATGTAGGTTAACAAATGTAAAGTTCCCATGGAACACCCAATCACAGTCATTGAAGCACCCCACCAATCAGATTTAATGATAGAGCTTATAAAGAAGCTAAAACCACAGGTGGTGGTAACTGGGCTTGCACAATTTGAAGCTGTTACTAGTACAGCCTTTGTGAACCTTTTAGATGTTACAAGAGAAATTGGATGTTATCTGTTGTTAGACATATCTGATCAGTTTGAGTTATCCAGCCTTCCCGGTTCAAATGGAGTCCTAAAATATCTTTCAGAAAATAAGTTATCCTCACATGCAGCAATTGTATGTGGCTTGGTGAAAAATAAGGTACTTTTTTCCCTTCATGATATCCACAAACACTGTTTCTAGAGTAGGCTTATTATGTTATCTAATGAAAAAGCGCCACGATCTTTCAGATTTATGACATTTTTCTTTTTAATATGAAACAAATACTCTCTGCAGGTTTACTCAGATTTGGAAGTAGCTTTCATAATTTCAGAGGATGAGGCTATATTTAATCACTTGTATAAGATCATGGAACTACTTGAAGGGAATACTGCACTAATTAGTCAAAGCTATTATGCTTGTATTTTCCATGAACTTCTGGCTTTTCAGCTTTCTGACAGACATCCACATGCAGCGGTTTGTCAATTTCCTGTTTACGATTTTAGCCATTTGCGTATCATCGTAAAAAATATTTTAACATTACAATTTCTAGCAACCATAGAAGCCTTAATCATTTATAAAGTTTGAAATATGATATGTTCAAGAGTGTTGGCTTGCCATGTTTTATAGAAGCATAAGCTCCTTGGGGTGGGGCTTTGCTTTAATGAATTTTAGTACTTTTATCTTCTCTAGAACTTTTCGGTTGTGCACAATTTGGACGGTCCAACATGTGAAAATTTAAGAATAATGTGAGAAATGAATTTGCAGGCCTTTAAGCTCAGTTCTCATACTCTAATACCATAGTAAAAATTGTAATACCATGATACAGTGTCAATTAACAGTTTTCTTAAAAATGCAAACTTATAAGAGATGGACCAAGATTTTTTTCATCATTGATTTGATACACCTACAAAAATACCATCAAATTATTGCATTTGTTTTATTCATACTACCGAAGTATTTTTCGTCTCATTTATGCCGTCCAACTATTGTATTTGTTTCATTTATATCATTTTGTTTTGTTAGTCTCCGTCTAATGGTATCACACGTCTGATAATTAAGTAGTAGATTTAAAACAACTAGATACTTAAATAGTTCCAAATCTATCACTTAACTATCTGAGTTGTTCTAAATTTATTATTGATGTGTGACGCCATTAGACAAAAATTAACGGAATGGGATGAATGGAACAAATACAATGGTTGAGTTGGTATAAACGAGATGAAAATGGTTCAATGGTATGAACAAAACAAATGTAATAGTTCGGTGGTATTTTTGTAAGTTTATTCAATTTTATATACATTGATGTTACGAAAGAGCTTTGAAACTTGCATGAGATTTCTTCTTCCTTCTCATGGAACTCAATTTATGACTACCTGGGCTAAAAGTAGTAACTTGGCTATGATCTACCATGTATTTTAACCAAACCACCTTGGGAACCTTTATTGAAGCCACAAACTTCCTTGCAATCCTTTTTCTATTCACAATCTTTTCTTCATTATGTTTCACTTTGATGATGTCCTCCTTAATGGTGGAGTCATTCCAATGTTTTAAGAAAATTTTAGGTTATTAATAATGCTGTTAGTCGGCTTATGAAATTGAATTTGTTATATTTTCTCCAGAGAGATTGTAAACTGGAAAAATCAGAAGGGACCTTCAGCGATACTAAATCATCCGTCTCAGTCCTTGATGAAGGCGAGTTTTCAATCTGTGATGCAACAAGCTCTTCACTGATTCACATGGATGTTGATCAAAGCCTCCTGCCTGTGCCATTCCTTGTCAAAGCTGCTATTTTTGAAAGCTTTGCTAGGCAAAACATGACGGAGTCTGAAATAGATGTTGACCCTAGCATCAAGCAATTTGTTAAGAGCAGTTATGGTTTCCCAGTTGATAGCAGTACAGAAATTATATGTGCTGACAGCTCTCTGGCTCTGTTCAATAAGTTGGTGCTTGGCTGCACACAAGAAGGTGGAACATTGTGCTTTCCAGCTGGCTCCAATGGGACCTATGTCTCTGCTGCCAAATTTTTGAGAGCTAACATAGTAAATGTACCTACCAATTCTGAAGAATGCTTTAAGCTGACGGAGAGGACACTTTCCGTAATACTTGAGACTGTTCAAAAACCATGGGTGTACATTTCGGGACCAACAATTAATCCAACTGGTCATCTATACAGCAACTCAGAGATAGAAAATTTATTAAAAGTTTGCAGTAAGTTTGGCGCTAGAGTTATTATTGATACTACCTTTTCAGGCTTGGAATTTGACTCCGAGGATTGGGGTGGCTGGGATTTGGCGGGTAGTTTATCAGAGCTAAGTTCTAGCAATCCATCATTTTCTGTTTCTCTGCTTGGAGGGCTCTCTCTGAGGATGCTTACTGGCCCGCTCAGATTTGGGTTTCTGGTTTTAAACCAGCCTTTATTGGTTGATTTACTAAGCAACTTTCCAGGATTAAGCAAACCTCATAGCACTTTCAGATATGCCATAAAGAAGCTGCTGGGTCCAACAACAGAGAAATCAAGTGACCTTCGGGATGCTATTAAAGGACAAATAAAAATTTTGGAGAGTAGATTCAAGCGTTTGAAAGAGGTCAGCTTTGTCATTTACTCATACTTCCAATTGGTTTTAGCTTTACAGGATTATGTGTTGTACAATAATATAAATATCGTCAAGGGTATACATTTTAAGCATGGAATAGGTAAAAATTGCAAGTCACAGTCAAAAAAAGGTGGAAAGTAAAACTAAAAATGAAAAACGAAAAGTAAAATGCATTCTATTTGAAAATTATCCTAATGGTCGGGGACTTGTGATCTTTCATGGGTGCAGGCTTCATACGCATTGTTTATACTAACAACCTGTTACCTTGGTTTTATTTTATGATCTTACCATGCTAAGTTTTCTACAGACATTGAAGAACTGCGGTTGGGATGTACTTGAATCCCTTGCTGGTATTTCTGTGGTGGCAAAGCCCTCAGCCTACATGAAGAAGACTGTTAAAATTATTACTGAAACCCGAGTTACACCAGAAGATGGAAGCTGCAATGGAGAGAAGCCTAGTAAAGTTGAGGTCAATGACTCAAATATTAGGGATCTTATTCATAAAGGCACTGGTCTATGCATCAACAGCAGCTTGTGGACTGGAATTCCTGGCTATTGCAGGTTTACTGTTGCTCTGGAAGAAACGGAATTTGAGCGGGCTTTAGAGTGCATTACAAAGTTTCACAGCATTATCACCAAGTGATTTACTCTTAAGATATATTGGTTCTGTTTGTTGTTGCTACGAACTTATTTCAACTGTCATTTCCACAATACATGAGTGGATTTCTTCTCTGAAATCCGCATCAATATAAGTTTTATTTCCCACCATGTTCATATATGTGCAATCGTCATACTAAAGCATGTTTCTTGGGCCTGATTGTTTCTGAACTCGAGTGAAAACGATCTCTATACAGATTGATATATTTTTTTGTTTAGTTCATGTTTGGTTTGCAGTATTGAGAATATTGATGAAAATAAAATTGAATATAAAAGAAACAATATTATTAATATAGTGTTTGGTTTGATCATTAGAATTAAATTAAAAGAGTTAATCAGTATTTTAGTGTTTGTTTTACAACTTAAATGGAATGAAACGAAGAACATAATAAATTACTTTAAAATTCTTATGTTTATTAAAGTTTAAATAATATTAGTTAATAGTATTTTTATTTGAAGGAATGTATTATTAAAAATATTATTTTTTAAACAATTATTACTCAAAAATTATTTAATCTTAAAAAATATTAAACAAGAATTTTTTTAATATTTTTTTTCATATTATTTATAAAAATAAAATTTAAGTATTAATATATGGTAGTGAGTTTTATTGTTGATCGACCATACGAATATCACATGATCAAAATAAAAAAAAGAGGATTTTAAGTGACGTATGATTCACATAATTGAAAATGAATGAGAATAAGAATGTAAATAGAATTGAACTAACCCCACGTTTGGTTGGAGGGAATGGAATGGAATCAGAATTGATTCTTTTCATTTTGTGTGTTTGGTTGGACGGAATAGAGGGCGGAATGGAATCAGATTACTAAAAGAGAAAGAATCATAATTCCTTCTCCCACCTTTGGTAATCATAATTTCATTCCCATCTAAACTTTTTTTTTCCAATTTTACCCTCACCTAAAATATAACCTTAAATTCAAATCCCAAATTCTCAAACCCAAAATTTCAAAACCCTAAACCTTAAACCCCAAATTCTAAATCCTAAAACCCTAAATCCTAAACCCCAAATCCCCAAATCCCTAAACCTCAAATCCCTAAACCATAAACCCCAAAAACCCTAAACCTTAAAACATAAATCCCAAAACCCCAAACCCTAAAACATAAATCCCAAAACCCTAAACCCTAAACCCCAAATTCCAAATCCTAAAACCCTAAACCCCAAATCCCTAAATCCTAAACCCTAAACCCCAAATCCCCAAATCTCTAAACCCTAAACCCTAAACCCTAAACCTTAAAACATAAATCCCAAAACCCAAAACCCTAAAACATAAATCCCAAAACCCTAAACCCCAAATTCCAAATCCTAAACCACTAAACCCTAAACCCTGAAAACCCTAAACCTTAAAACATAAATCCCAAAACCCAAAACCCAAAACCCTAAAACATAAATCCCAAAACCCTAAACCCTAAACCCCAAATCCCTAAACCCTAAACCTTAAACCCTAAACCCTAAACCCCAAATCCCCAAATCTCTAAACCCTAAACCCTAAACCTTAAAACATAAATCCCAAAACCCAAAACCCTAAAACATAAATCCCAAAACCCTAAACCCTAAATTCCAAATCCTAAAACCATAAACCCTAAATCCAAAATTCTAAAACCCTAAACCATTTTTAGAAAAATAATAATTTTAACCCTAAACCTTAACCTACAAGTATAACCCCAAATCCTAAATACCTAAACCCTAAATCATACATCCCAATACTCAAATCCCTAAACCCTACTTAGAAAAATAATAATTTTAATAATATATTTCTTTTTAATTAAGTAATACTTATTTAGAAAAATAATGATTTCAATAATGTATTTTGTCTGACGAAAAAATAGTAATTAAATGACATTATTTGAACTTTACAACATGTAGGGGTATTAAGGTCATTTACAGCTTTTTCATTCCATTCCAGTGGCAAACCAAACACTGTAATCCTGATTCTGAGCTTGATTCCAGTGGTCAAACCAAACAAAATTGTTTCCATTCCATTCCATTCCGATTCCATTCCACGAACCAAACGCCACCTAAAGGAAACATTATTGTTATTACATTGTTTAGTTTGACTACTTGAATAAATGAATAATTTAGAATTACAATGTTTGGTTTACAATTGGAATAGAATAGAAAACATTGCATATTACAAATAATATCATTTAATTGTTATTTTTTCATCACCCAAAATACATTATTAAAATTATTATTTTTAATTAATTATTACTTAAAAATAAAATATATTATTAAAATTATTATTTTTCTAAATATGATTTAGAGTTTTGGGTTTTGGGTTTAAGATATAAGATATATAGTTTAGAGTTTATAGTTTAGTATTATATTCGTGAGTTAGGATAATATTGGAACAAAAAATTAACATGTGAATGAAATCATGATTACTAAAGAGAGGATAAAATTCTTAATCATTATCATTCTCTTAAGAATTAATTCTATTTCATTCCTAATTTATAACACAATCAAACATAAAATTGTAAGAAATTAATTTTATTTCTATTATAATTCCTATCAACCAAACATGACATTTGGGTTTAGGATTCGAAGTTAAAATTAGAATAATATATTTTTATATAATAGAAAAAAATGGAATAACAATTCTTAAAGGGACGGTGAAATAATAATTTTATGTTTTAAAAATTATTTTCATTCTATTTGATGTATATGATACAATAAAACGTATAAGTGTATAAAAATAATTTTATTTTTAGCTCTATTTATTCCAATCAAATGAAACTTAAAAATGTATAAAAATTTCATTTATTTCAATCAAATGTGATTTAAAAATGTTGATGATTTTTTTATTTATTTTTAAATAAAAAGGTGTTTGGGTCTGGTTTTAAAATTATTAAGTCACTCACGTTGCATGTAGCATAGGTCATTAATGATTCAGGGCAAAAATTAGTAAAATTATCCCAAATATAAACAACTATGCATATTTTACATGTTTGTTTTATATTATAAATGTAGTATAATAGCAAAGGTTTGCACTTAGATTTTATTTTCTTAAAATAAAATTACAAAGATATATAGTTATATTATATTTATAATTATTAATATTTGGTACATGAATTCCATAATTTTCCCAAAATTTATATCTAAAAATTCACCCTTTTTAGATGATCACATGAATGGGTTTTTTAGGCACTTCCGCCATTATAAAGGCCCCTCATTTTTTTTAAAGAAGTAGTACACACATTTAAGGGGATAGATATGTAAGTGAACTCCTTTTTGCGATGATGTATACATATTTTCTCTGTTTAGTTTTTTTTCCTTAAATAATATATTTATCATTCATTTTATTAATTTATTTTGTTAAATTTTACTATACACAGATCATATTAATTGTGGTTTTTGATATTTATTTATTAAATATAGTGCCTTTTTTAAAAATGTATATATTTTATTTGACATAAAATTTCTTTGATATATCTATTTAAAAAATCATGATTAATATTAAAGATACTATAAAACATGAAGATGCTCTTAATAATTTGATGGTATTCTTAACATAATCATATTTTCGTCTAATTTAGTTATTTTATTGGTTTTAGTTTTATTTTGTTTTAAATAAATATATATTTTTTATATCGTAAGAAAGAAAAAATATCATATTTTTAAAGATACATAATTTTTTTTACTTTATATAAAAAAAAATATTTATACAGCATGGAGTATATTAAAAAAGAAACTGAAAACTACATCTATGAAATGAAGATGATTACGCCATGCTTAAAACAATTTAAATATCAATAAAACTTGAAAAGCCGAAACATATAGCTAGAAAATTCTTTCAGTGGGGCACATGGTAATCTACGATAGATTTTATTTTATTTATAATTAGTTAATTAATGAGTTATAGTTTTATGATATAGATTCATTTAGACTTATAAAATTCCAAGTAGATTGGATTTATACGTACTTTAGGAAGGACTTGTAACCCATGTCAATTTTCAATAAATAAAATTTTAAATATAATATTTATAAAAATATAAATAAATTATATCTAAAAATAGAATTATGTCTTATTTAAATTTTAAATTTTAAACATTCAATAATTAATTTTTTTTAATAATTTAAACGTATTTTTATTTAAATAAAATATACATAACATATTTTTCACATTAAAACAAGTAATAACTTAAAAATAGTTAGTACTAATTTTTATTATGTATATGATATTATTTTAGAGGTAAATCTTAAATCTTTTACTGAAATGTAATAATTAAATATATATATATATAATAAATTAAAATTAAAATTTATATTTTGTTAAAGAGTAAAAAGGAATATTTATTGAAAGAATACGTGAAGAAGTGTTGGAATACAAATATAAAATTATATTTACATTGTACTGGAAATAATAAAAAATCAAAATTAAATTTTTTTGATAATTGGTTTAATTATTAAATAAGTTATAAAATTAAATAACATAATAAAAAAGTAACTTTATTGTTAAAATTATTACTTTAAATCCTTTTTTATAAAGCGATAATTTGTATAAAATTAAAAGAACTCCAATTTTATATTTAAAAAAGTAATATTAAAAACAAGATCTAATTAATTATATCTACAAATTATTAGATTAAATTTACTATAAATATAACTAAAGTTAATTTATTGAAGAATTGCATAACCATTACGAACTTACTACGACCATCCCATATTTGTTTTTAGAATTTTCTACCTAGTACCGAGTATTGTTTAGTTAAAATATTCCTGTCATATAATTACATTGTGTAATAAAAATAATATTTACTTATAATTAAGAATATAAATATGTCATTATATTATTTTTTAATGATTATATTATATTTTTGGTGATAAGTTTTCACTACTAATAAGAAATTTGATTATAAATTTATATTATTAATAAAAAAATTAATAATAAATTTGTATTAATAAAAAAAAATTAATAATTAATTAATTTATTAATAATATTTAAATATTATTTTTATCATCCTATTAAAAATTGATATTATATCTAGGTAAATTAGTATATCCAAAATATTGTTGTTTGTGGATGATAGTGGAAAACTATACCATCAGCTGATACAATCCACATGATTGAATTATTTTTGGGCAATAAATAGAACGATAATGGGATATTGAAAGTTGTTGCGCTTTATTTTTTAAAATTATACTGATTTTGAATTTTATTCACATGAAATATCATGTTATTAAATACCCTAAAAATAATAAATAATTTTTTTTATTTAAAATTAAAAAAACTCTAAAAATTTCCATTATTATCTTATCTTTACTCTATCTTCATTTAAAAATAAATTAAATATTTTAATAATTATTATATGTTACACTTGATTTAATAGTAAATTTTATTATAATAATTAATAAAAAATAGATAAAAAAAATAGAATGTAATCTCACCGCAAACATATAGAATTATTTTTAAAATTTTATATAGATGATAAATTCAAGTATTTTAAGTTGTACGTATGATAAATTGAGACATATATATAATAATATTCATTGATTTTATTCATACTATTTTTATTTTTACTTTATTTTTATTTTTATAAAAATAATATTTTTTATCAAATATTAATATCTCTGTTATACTTAATATTTTTTCTAACGAGACAAAAATGGAATGGAATTGATAGCTAGTAAACGATGAATATAGAGATAAGTATTTTAAACGTAGATAATTAAAAATATAATTATTAAAAAATTGATAATTTTTGCTAAATAATCATAATTGATTAGGTGTTTGACATAAATAATTATTACCATATTGAAATTATATTTAACAAAAATTAAACATATATTAATATTCTATTTTATATACATGTTTATATTTAATTTTATTTTGTTTGATATTTTCATAAAATATACTTCTATATTTTATTTTACACTTTTATTTATCAATTATTGAAAATTAATGTGTATCTATTAAATTCAATTTAATAATTATTTAATATACATGGTGTTTAATTTGTGTAAGTTAAATTAAATTAATCGAGAATAAAATTTATTGTCTCACAAATTTATAACTCAAAAACGAATATAATTTAAACTAACTTAAATTAGCTCAAATTTATTCAAAATTTTACTTACATATATAAATTTAAAAGTTAAGATTCGTACAACAACTATAATCAATAAATCTAATCAAATATATGATCATTGAATTACTCTTAAATAATAAAAAATGATTTTAAGAACTATTATTAATCATCATTATAAGGTTTCCATAACGTTTAAAAAATTAGAACGATCTTCATCTATTTAAACATCATGATAAATATGAGTTTTTATGATATTTTTCATGATGAGTATTTGACCACCCTAAAAAACTGAATGACAGTCATGCAAAATTACCGATAAAAATGCTTCATTTTAGGATAATTGTTAATTTGTAATTAACATTCTAAAATATAAAGTTTATTCTTTTTAATAGTATTTCGATTTTGATACTTTTCTACCTCCTTGAATGTACTACGGGTAATATAATATATCATAAAAAAAAGCAATTCAATCGCAAAACAAATATCAATAATTAACAAGGGCAAAGTCAATCAATATTCTTGCTCCAAGACATCACAAAAAAAGGGCATAAATATCAATAAACTTTTCAAAATATCAATATAGTTTCTAACCTAGCAATTTTAGCACTTGATTTATCCTAAAATCATTTACGCTTATTGTTTAGCTAATTTACTAACCAGTTAGTTAACCATTGGTTTATTACTAGCTAGTGTATAATCCACTTACTAACCACTTGATTAATCACTTGCAGTATTTATTAACTAAACGATTGTGATTCAAATTTGAGAAGTTATTATTTAGGATAGGAAACTGATTAATCATTTAGTTGAAATTTCTTCAAAATAAACTTTGGTTGAAATTAATTTGTTTCTTTATATTTAGGCCATGATTAGGTGCTAATAAGCTTGTCTTAGTACATAAAGAATACCTAAATATAAAGCAACAGTTATATGGCTTGATTTTCATGATCTATTCATAAGTTGAGGACAAAGTTGTTAATTTCTTCTACTACTTCCTCTTCGTTAATAATCTTGTGTATTTCCGTAGCATTGAAATGGGATTAATTAGTTAATCATATACATTAGTGTTTGATAGTGGTAACTGTGATGTTTTCTTTGACACTTTAAAAATGTCACAAATTAATACTACTCTTTTACAGCATCGCGTAAAACATCGTTTTTAGGAATGTCATAAATGATATTATGTATCTCTTTTTAGTATCAAAAATGATTTAAACTATTATAATTATTTCTATAAATTTGTTTTATAGATTTGATAATAAATTTAAAAAAACGTTCATAAACATACTTATTATTCATTAAAATAATTAAATTTATAGAACTTACGCAAAAACACAAGATAAGAAAACAAAAACAAAATCAATTAGAACTCGTACATGAACATGGAACAAAGAAAGTAAGCATTTTGCATAAGTGCTGAGATTTACTATTAATAAAATAAGAAGGAAAATACGAGTTGGAGCCATTTTGTATCTGAGTGAGAATTGAGAAACATCAACCCTCAATCTGTCCATCTTAACAGAGTTATTATGAGTTGAAATTATGAAATGCACGTGTGATGTTTCGATATTATTCCTTTCTTCTTGTTTTCACTTTAAATTCCTCTTTAATTGTGGACTGTTTGAGATTAAAAGAGAAGAATAAAATAATTGGAAACAATTCTTCGAAATATGAACCCTTCATCTTTTATTTATTTACATGGTTTTTGGTCTGTACTTATTTGAACAGAAGATTCGGGGCTTGATTTGTAAGATAATATTCCTATATAAAAAAAGTATTTAAATCACTAAGTAAAATTGATTTTTGAAAAAATTCTATTTATAATGAATTTAAAATCGATTCGGTATAGAATCGACGTTACGTCTTACGTGTATATTTTATTAAAAAATGCATTTTAAAATTGAATTTTGTTAGGTATAATATTTTTTTAGATCAATTATTATTTTATTTGACTCTTTAAAATTTAAGTTGAATATATATATATATTATAATTTTTTTAAACAATTATTTTTTAAAATTATATAATTTTATGTATTTGTTTGGATATTTAATTTTATGTACATACATACAATATATCTTTATTTATTTTTGTGTATTTGTTTGGATATTATTTTAAATTTTTTTTTTTCTTTTTTATATTATATATATATATATTCAAATTAAATTTAAAGAGTTCAAATAAAATAATAATTGATAAAAAAGAAATTCAATTTTAAACTATGTAGATAGCGTCGGTTGACATGGTGAACTGACGCTATCCACGTGTATAGCGTCGGTTCACCATGTCAACCGATGTTACGTCTTACGTGTATTTTTTTATTAAAAAATATAGTTTAAAATTAATTTTTTTTAGGTACAATATTTTTTTAGGTTAATTATTATTTTATTTGATTTTTTAAAATTTAAGTTGGATATATATATATAGTATAATTTTGTATTTTGTTTGGATATTTAATTTTATGTATGTATGTACAATACATCTTTATTTTATTTTGTGTATTTGTTTGGATATTATTTTAATTTTTTTCTTTTTTATACTATATATATATATATATATATTCAAATTAAATTTAAAGAATTCAAATAAAATAATAATTGACCTAAAATTTTTTTTTAAGTCAATTATAAATTGCATGGATAGCCAATCGACGCTATCCAAGCGTATTAATCTGTTTCTCTTCTCTCTTCTTCACCAGAATTCTTTTTTCAATTTGTGCAACAACACTTTAAAATCGAACTCATCCTCCACTCTTTCTCATTTTTTGGCCACCTTTGACCACTATTTTCAACGTCGTTTTGTGGGTTATATTCCTTTTTTTATTATCTTTTAGATCCTCTATTTTTTTGAGCAAAATATTCAAAAAAATTATAACCATTTTGTCACTTATTCTCATTTACAAAATACCAATTTTTTCTTCATTTCCTTCATTTAGTCACTTCATTTACTCTTATAAGTATTTCTATTAATCATACGTAGTTATTATTTAGTTTGTTTTATTTTTTGTATAAATTTTTGATTTATGTATGTTTTGTATTATGCTTGTTATTATATGTTTGACTTATTTTCTGTGGAAATAATATCTGAATATTGTGGGTTTGAGAAACTATAATATTTATTGTACGTGGATAAATTTATTTACATATAAATAATTATATTTTATTAAGTAAAAGTAATACAATTGTAAAACGATAAATGTTTGTATTATGCATGTTTTGATATATATTCTAATAATTAAAGAATTTATATATAATAATACTTGAAATATATTTATTGGATACATAATTAATATCATTAATATAATATGGACAAATCTTGGATGTCAAAGTATAGAATTGAGGAGTATTATATTTCTGGAGTTGAAAGTTTCATGAAATTTACTTGTAGAAATAATAATAATGGAATTAGTATGATTTGATACCCACGTGTTACGAGAGAAATGGGCAAAACACGTGGTGTAAATTATATCAATACAAGAAGAATCAGGAGAAGATTATGATATTCTTGAATAAAATATGACAACATAAACGATAATTTTTTTAATGATTTAATTTATTTATTCCTATGTTTGATGGATTGTTATGTGCTCATGTATTTAGAAAAATACATTATTTTATGGACCTATTTTTTGCCCAAATTTCATCTCATCTCTCTTATCTATTTTTCGTATGACAACATCATGATGGTAGTACTTTATTAATCATTTATTTATAAATATGAAGTTATTTGGAATCTCTAATGATATATTTTTAATGCTATAATGAACTCTAAATAAAGTCAAGTATAACTCATATTTTGTTACTTGCCTTTTATGAGTTTTGGGGCCCATAAACGTATTACAAAACATTTTCATACGTTTAAAGACACCAAAACTCATACAAGCCAAGTAACAAATCAAGGTTACACTTGATTTCATATTTAGAACTCATTATAACATTAAAAATACTAACTTGATTCCAAATAGCTTCATATTTATAGATAAAAGATCAATAAAGTGTTAATATGAGTTCGAAGGGATAAAGTTATTATTATATAACACAGATGTCGTTGTGATAATTTCTTTTTGATGGTAATATTTATAATGATTTAATTTTTCTATTCATATGTCTCTGAAGTTTAGACTGCTTGTTTGATGGATGTTTACGTGCTCATGTATGTAGGGGAATGAATTGTTATATGGATCAGTCATTTTTTGCTCGCACAATCCAATTACACTTTGACGACATTATTTTATTTATAATTTAAGTTAATTACATATATATGTATTGTATATATATTATTTAGTTTTGTAATAAATTTAATTATCAAGCAATTAATTATATTTAAATTTTTAATTATTTATATTATTATTTATAATTTGGTTTTTTATGCTATATTGAATACAAGTTACTAGAATGAAAAATAGGAATAAAAATAAAAAAAAATCAATAAAGGTAAAGATTTAACGAATCGATTTAAATACTTTTTGTAATAGTGTAATTTTTTTTTTATTGCAATTGCTCACTGCCACGAGTATCACATGTAATTAAGAGAAAGTAAGATTATATTATTTAGTTGTTAGATAGATGAAGTAGATGTTAGCATTGGATTTAATTTTAATATTAAATTGTAAAGGTACGCTACTTATTGAAAGATGATTAATCTTTTATATTATAAAAAATATAATTTATTTTTATATATTTTTTTGTTAAAGATAACATAAATTTTAGTATTTATTTAATATTTTAGTTCTTATATAATAAAAATTAAATTATTTATTTAATATTTTAATAATTTTTATATTAAAATATCATAACATAAAATCAATTTTTATTTACTAATAAAATAATATTATTTTATTTTAAATATTAATAAAAATAATTTTATCCTTTTTTGATTATTTTTTTACAAAAATAAAAAAATCAAATGAAATGTTTTTTTCTAAAGGGCTAAACAATCCTAATGTAAGAGACTTATTTGATATTTTTATTTATATTAAAATGAATGTGTTCATAATTAGCAAATAAGTTTTAGGATGATTTATTTTTATAATTTTATACAATTGATATTTTTATACATTTTTGGGTAATAATGTACAATTTTTTAAAGAAAACCAATTTTTTATTAAATGACCAAAATTTAAAGAATTACTAAATGTAGGTAATCAAATAACAAATGTAAGAAAAAAGTGTCAATTATGTAAAATTAAAACAAAATCCACCTAAAATTCAGAGAAAAATATATTATGATATGATAAAGTGTCAATTTATGATGATCATATTTTCATTAAGCTGGCTTTATTTTGTAGGTGGCTTTTGTTATTATTATTATTATTATTATTATTATTATTTTCCTTACTTTAAAAGAATTTGTGTGAAATCCTTTATATCTAGATTTTTATCTAAATTTACTGTAATTTTTTATTAATTGCTCTCAAGTAATACAGTTTGGTTTTTTATGGCTTCCAATCCATATATAGGGCCGGCCTTTTCTCATTACCTAGAAGGTGTTCGATGATAGGCTCAATTTATTTTTATTTTTTAAAAATTTGCTTGTATTTTACTTTTATTTTATTTTTTTATGTATAGTTAGATTAAACTTAACCCAATTTAATATTTTATACAAGATAATTTATTAGTCTTTAGTCACACATAAATCTTCTCATCTTATTTATTTATAATAAAACTCATATAAATTCATTAAAATCTAACAATATACAACTTATTTTGTAATGTCAAGGGATTAGAAAGTTATTATTTTTTATTTGCATCAGAACTAAATTTTTTAATATATAATTGTAGGTTATTTTTTTGTAAAATTTATAAAATACAATAATTTATTTTTTTAATTATTAAATTTTTTTAATTTTAAATTTTTTAAAAATAACTCATAATTTAAATACAACTAAATATGATTTTAATTGATTGCCTTTTAACACATATATTCTATTTTCTTTTTAAATTATTTTAATTCATAAAATATCTTTAAATAATATATTTTACTTATTTATTATTACATCCAATAATATTCTTTTGCATATAATTATAAATAAAATAATAGTAATAATTTAATTTATATTAAAAATATCATTTATAATTACGTTTAAGATTTAAATAAATATGAATTATATTTATAATAATTTTTAGATTTTTTATAAAGCTAAACTCGTAAGCTCGTAAAGAAGAATTAAATTATAGACGATCAATATATTAAAATCTTTTTATGTTATTGAATTATAATTTATTATCTTATATTATATTTAATATTTGATATATTAAAACATATACCATTTAATATCATTTAAAATATTTTTTTGGCTCCATTACTGTATTGTTCTATATACGTTAATCATGTTGTGTCCTTTTAAGCTATAATATCAAGTTTTCTTCGTTAAATTAAAAAAATAATAATTTAATGAAATATTTGAAGTTCCAAATAAAATAATAATAAATTAGTGAACTGATTTCTATTTTATTTTCTAGTGATACAAGTACGTAACCGAACATGATAAAATTTAAAAGTTACGCCAAGTGGCATAAACGTGGGGTTAGAGGTGGGACACCATGGAGATGTTAGATATAGATAGGGGTGAGTAGGACTGTTAACTTTCTTTCTTTCTTGCTAATGCTCGTGAGAATTATCACGAACAATAAAATAAAAAGTAATAAATAAAAAACTCATATTTTAATCGCGTTTTAATTACTTGATAAAAAATGATAATATTTTAAATAAAAAATATTAAAATAATATAATTTATTTTTAATTTAAAAGATTAAATTATACGAATAACATAATCTAAAGACTTATATGACATCTTATTCAATATTTTATATTTTATAATTATATTTTTATTTTATTAAAATATCAATAATTTTATTTTATAAAAATTATTTAAATTTTAAATCAATAAAATGTTGTAATTATTTTATAATTTATTATAATAAAATTTTATCCATATTATTTAATATTTTTATTATTATATAGCGTTCATCTCTATCTAACTACGCATTGAATATCACATATAAAAAAATTATTCAATTTTGGTGACTAAATTATGAGTTTTTTCTATTTATTTATTTGTTATTTTTTTATTATAATAAAGTCTATAGGAAAAATAATGCTTTGTTTATAAAAGTTCTCTTAAAAAATTGAGTTTGTGTTTATAAATAAGAATAAGTTAAAAAAAATGTAGCAAAAAAAAATAAGTTTTTTTTTGAATGCTAGTATATTTAGGCCGTGAGCTAATAATGTTGCGCATCCAAAAATTCATATCGAAGTAGCTAAACTCAACCAACTCTACAAAACATTCCAAAAAAAAATTTATTAATAATTATAAGAACTAAAATTTACAGATTTAATATTATATTAATTATTATTCAACACAATTATCTTCATATAATAAATTATACTATTTATGCATCCATCATCCCAAAATTCAAAACCAAATTAGTCCAAAGATCTTAGGAGAAGAATAAGTTACAAAATCAGACTAAAAATGATACCAAATATTTAGTTTGAATATAATATAAATAACGTAGAAATTAACAACATCAATACAGATATCAATTAGATACTTCATTATTGAATCATAAACTTATTTTTGAATTACCTTTGATATCGAAGGAAAAAACTTAATAATAATGTAAACTAAGATTGAACGAGACTCTACAAGTGAATTTTTCGTTCATCACTCAATTATATGTATAATTGTTTATGTTTTTAAATTTATTTTTTCTTTGTACATTCGATTTTGGTAAAGAATTATATAAACATTACACTAGGTAACAAAACAATATGTAATCATGATTTTATATGATAATTATTAATTGATTTTTTCATCATTATATGATATAATAAAATGATATAAAAAAAATTCATGTGAACTCATTTAAATATTGTTATAGTATACTAAATTGTTGGTTTTTTAAATATATAAAATCTTTAAATGAAACAAAGTATTATGATATAACATGAAAAATATTACATTGTTACACAATGAATATTATATAACTTAATATGTTACCTTATTTGAAAAGGACTATAACGTAACTTGTTACATTTTTATTGCGTCTATTATATTAATAGTTTAAATAAATTATCTTTCACTATTTTTGTGTATCTTTTTGATATTTTTTTAATATTATAAATATAATGTAATTTTTAATATTCATTAAATATGTGATACAAAGATTGAAATAATTCTTCTTTATAGTTGTCGATAGATATTTCATGAAAGAAAAGAAAAAAATATGAGTAGTATTCCAAAAGAAATATGTATTAAAAGAAATGTGACTTTGGATGAATTGAGAAAATAAATATGTGTGCATTGTATCTAGGTAGAGATATCAATATCAAAATGAATATATGGGGCATTCATATAGCCATAAACTTAACAAATGATAGAGATATAGAATATTTCGTCAATAAAAATGTTGAAAAATATAAAGAAGAGTACAAAAAATTGTATGTAACTCATACAATCTAACAAGATGTCCAAGAAGACATTAATCTATCTTCAAGTTCTGATTATGTAACAAGTTTAGATATTGAGAATTGTTTGGAGAGTTTCTAGTGTTGTAGGCTTTCTAGAGAGAAATGTGAAATGTGAATAATGAACAACCCCTTCTTCATTCATCTCACAAATAAGGTATATATAGATACATAAGAGGGTAGGAGTCACTATTACAAGGATGAACACTCTTTTTGAGATGTATCAGAGTAGGCCATATATGATAAGACTATAAACAATTGGTAGGTCGTTATTATTAGGCCGTTTTTACTTAGGTTTGGTCTTAATCATCGGGCCTTGGTCATAAGATCTTGATCATCAAGCCTTGGTTAACAGATCTTTTAATCAGAATTGGATCGATTGCTTCCAAGGACCAGGTTGCTATATAGGGGGTTCTAGATGACAACATTACCTTCACCATATGAGCGAGGTACCTTAGGTTGCTAGAATCACGTACCCGTTATTTAGATAATACCAAACATTAACTCCCATATTATCTTGATTTCGAGAAATTAAGGAAATATCCATGAACCAAATAAGCGTTTCATCTTCTCCAAACAAGATAACTCCCCTAACAGATGTATGGATCCAATATGTGAAACAGATAATCCTATTATGGAATAGTGGGTAATTTATTCTATAACGTTCAAACTTGGACTTTGATATTCATTTTTAAGGATATTAGTTTATGCATTTAATACATTTGACATAAGCTTGCCCTAAATGAACCCTAACTAGTGGCGAATGTTACTATGTCTCTCCATTATCGTAGGGGAACAATGAGTAGACCTTACGATTAAGGAGGTGAATGACCTTGATAATTTGAAGGCATATATCGAAGCCTTTGTTGTTCATGTGTTAATACTGAAATTCCTCGATAATGCATCTGGTTGGAAAAAAAATATTTGTATTTTATTGGTGACATATAAAGTGACGAGGTAGAGTTTCGAGTTTGTCATATATGGAGTGACAATTTGAATATAGCCTAAGCTTGTGTCAGTAAGCTCCCCAATAGTTTAGAACTTGAGTTTATCTATTTTTGTACACATAATTTACACAAAGGTTAATTTTGAAGATCCGATTGATGTCTGGTACTCATGACCTATAACTCATAATGCCAAGTGCTAGTCAAAATATATTGTCTCTACGGATAGAAGATTCAATTGTCTAGATGATGAACTTATTAAAATTCGTCCTTTATCCCTAATCAATCTATAAAGTATTCCTAGTTTGTACTCATTGTCATCTCTTGTTACAACCTCAAAGAATAGGGAAATTGGTTTTCCATTTCCCAAATCAAAATCATAGACCTTACCAACATTAAACTTGAAGAGGTCATTTTGAAGGACATTGTGGTGCTAAACACTTTGATAACATATATTAATGAGAGAATTTTTGGGTAGCCTAAACTGATGAATGACCTTTGGTCATTTTAGATGTGATGTTGAACAGACCAAGGTCATGCAAGTCCGTAAGGAGAAAAGGGCCTCTAAAAGGGAAATGATGGCTAATCATCTCTTAGAGGTAAGATCACGCATAATTTTACACTTCGTTACTTTACTTTGATAGATACTTTATCTCTTCATGTTGTTATTCTCTAATACTTGTATTTCATTAGGTTCTAGTATTGGTTATAGAAGGCGAGCTCTTCCTCAAAGCACACAAATGTGAGGAATATGATAGTTATTTACAAAGAACGAGGCATGGAAAGGCCTTGGAGAATATTTAGCTTGTTATCTAAATTGATTGATAGCTCAAAAGTGGGGTAAACTTCATGATTAGTAGTTTGAAAATACAAGTTGGGAAGCTTAACTTAATTATGCTTTACTACACCTTGAAATTGAATTTTATCCATGTATGTGCTTCTTAAAGAGGGGGTCCACGTTAGTAAACTCAATACCTTTTTTTAGGATAGACGACACGCCTCTTATCTCACATCCTAAGTGGAAAAGATTTATTTGGATACCTCACTCCATACTTGAGGGTTGTCGCGATGATTTTTCGTGAGACAAGAAACATGCAAGGGTGAAATTGAATTCTACCCTTACATGCACTTCCGAAAGAAGGAATCCATATTGATGAACTCAAGACCTTTTCTTAGGATGAGCGATGCACCTCTTATCATGCATCTCAAGTGGGGGTCCATTTGGCCATCTCACTCTATATTTGGGAGTTATCGTGTTGATTTTTTGTGAGAATTCTTCAATAGTGAATATTTTTCTTCCCTAGGGGTTTTCTTACATAGTTTTACGCTTACATCTAGGTTAGATGGGGACCATTTGGCCCTTTTACTCCAAACAAAGAATACATATTTCTTCAAGTAAGGAAATTTTATGAGTGTTCAATTTAAGTTACTTACTTATTTATATTTGACAAAATACAATAATCACAAGCATAAATAAAGTTAATAGGTCATAATTTATTTTTAGAGTCAATATTTCAACTTTGATCTTATATCTTACCATCCTTAACTATCTTTCATTTTTTTTAAAACTTTTACATTGTGATGTGTCGAAGGTTATTCTTTGATTGACTAGTGATACCTTGTTGGTAGGAGATACCTTATTAGAAGGAAACATTCGCTAATAATAAGATATCTAGTTGGTAGGAGATATTTTGTTAATAAGTGATAAGTTTAAAAGTTTGACCATTTTATTAATATTAATTCATTTGTTATAATTTAAATACAATACAATCCTAATTCAATTGAAGGATATTTTTAAAAAATCAAATTTATTTATTTTAATTAAGTAAACCTTTAGTCTTGCCCTTTTTGCATTTGAATGTAATGTCCGGAACTCTCTTTGATATATCCTTTCAGTTTTCACCAACACAAACCCTAGAACGCACGGCCTTTCACATGCGAAGACACTCCCGACGCTGTCTGGAAACTCCACTCTTCAGCTTTCACTATATAGATTCCGGAAGCTAATTGAAGCTTAGGGAGATAAACAAATATGGCGGATTTGATGTTGATGATGAAAGAAGTTGAAGCAACGGCGACCCAGTTGGGTATCGATTTATCCCAGATCGATTTCAATTCCATCCGATTGCCCCCTAACGAGGACTTTGGCATTAAAAGGTAAACTCTATTAATAATATATTTTGGGTGTGTTTTGTACGTTGGGTAATGTTTTTATTTTCTCTGAGTCATTCTGTATGAATAGTATTGTATATGTTCGAGAGAAAGAGTCTAAAACAATATGATTTTATTGTAATGGTCGATTATTATGGAATTGAATATATTGCAAGTATTGTTTGAATAAATGACGCAAAAAGTGACTTATTTTCTGTATGTGTGATTTGCGAAGAATTGGATAGGAAAGTTAAAGCATCACTTAAGAATTAGCCAAGAAAACTGCAAATTGTTATGACCCGTGGAACTTAGTTTGTTCTTGGTTTGTTATTTTTGTTATAGTAGTACTATTCGGAATTGTAAACTTCTTTAGTTCAATCATAAGCACCCATTTGATTGGTAGGATTCGAAAATTGTAAAGTGAGGTACTATATAGCGGGGATTTTGATTTTGCGGTTACATTTGCAATTGATGCAGTGATGATGAAGATTTGCTACAAGAGGATGGTGCAGAGTTTGAATCTGGGTTTGAGAATGTTGTTGTTGTGGATAACCTACCGGTTGTTCCTCAAGAGAAGTTTGAGAAGCTAGAAGGTGTAGTTCGGAAGATCTATAGCCAGATTGGTGTTATTAAGGATGGGGGTCTTTGGATGCCTGTTGATCCAGAGACTGGAAAATCGGTTGGTTATTGCTTTATTGAGTACCACACTCCTCAGGTATTCTTCCCGCTTTTGCAAGTTTCATTCCCGTCCCAATACCCACTAACATCTTGATTGTATTTCATCGTATCTAATTGCACGTAAAAAGAGTTCATAATTTGATTTTTTTCCAGAATGTTGTGTGTATATAATTTTAGCTATTTACAGTTGGGTTCTCATTGTTTCTTTTCAAATTGTGGTTAAAATAATTTAGGAAGCTGAGCTTGCTAAAGAGAAGACGCATGGTTACAAATTGGACAGATCACATATTTTTGCTGTCAACAAATTTGATGACATCGAGAAATTCATGAAAGTTCCAGATGAGTGGGCACTTCCAGAATTCAAACCATATACTCCTGGGGTAATATTTTACATAATTTCTATTCTGGTTTCCTTTCTTTTAACTTTGGTCTTTGATTTTAAACACTAACAACACACAACATAATTGTTCACTTAAATGGGTTTGCTTTGTTAACCATATGTTATCCCTTGGTGGAAATTTTTTTCCCTCCTTTGTTTTGATTCTCACTTTTGGTTAATTATTTCTCTCATTATATTTACTTCGGGTTCCATTGCAGGAAAATCTTCAACATTGGCTTACTGATGAAAAGGCCAGAGACCAGTTTGTTATTCGTGCTGGTTCGGATACCGAAGTTTTATGGAATGATGCACGGCACTTGAAGCCTGATCCAGTTTACAAGCGTTCTGTTAGTATCATGCTTATACTAATGGTTTCCTGTCAGTTATTCATCTTGCGTTTAAAATCAACATGATAATGAACTATTACTATTGCTTTTGCAGTTCTGGACAGAAAGCTTTGTGCAGTGGTCCTCGCTAGGCACGTATTTGGCAACAGTTCACAGACAGGGTGCTGCTGTATGGGGTGGTGCCTCAACCTTTAACCGACTTATGCGTTATGCTCATCCCCAGGTTTTTTTTCTTCTTTTATACCTAGGATTTTTATTTTTTTGCCTCTTTTCTTCTCACTTTCTGCTGGTTTTTACCTTCTACTGTATTAACTGCAGGTCAGGCTCATTGATTTTTCTCCTGGCGAGAAATATTTGGTAACCTACAGCAGTCATGAACCCAGCAATCCTCGAGATGTGAATGTGAGCTTTTTTTTTAATGGATATCACATTTATGACTTTATTGTCAGTTACTATTTTCTTGTTAGCATTTGTAATGTGTGTTTCTTGTGCAGAAGGTTGTGATAAACATTTTTGATGTGAGAACCGGTAAAGTGATGAGAGATTTTAAGGGTAGTCCTTCAGATTTTGCAGTTGGAGGAACTGGGATTGTTTCCGGGGTTTCTTGGCCTGTTTTTAAGTAAATCCTCTTTGCTACTGGTCTCCATCAATTTTTTAAAGTCTCCCTCTCCATCATTTTTCCAATGTAATTTTAACTAATATCTGTATTACTTGTAACTCAATTGGATTTAATTATTTTCTCAGGTGGGCTGGTGGAAAAGAAGACAAGTACTTTGCCAGAATTGGAAAGAATGTTATCTCTGTTTATGAAACTGAAACCTTTTCTCTTATTGACAAAAAATCAATAAAGGTTGAAAATGTTATGGACTTCAGTTGGTCGCCGACTGAATCAATCCTTGCCCTCTTTGTTCCTGAATTGGGAGGTGGGAACCAACCAGCTAAGGTGAGTGATGTTTCATGTAGGGGTGGTATATTTTTTTTCCCTAAACTCTTCCTCGTATCTACTATGTTGTTGGAGAGATTGACCCGTATGTTTCTCATTGTGCTAATTGTAGGTGAGTCTTGTTCAAATCCCTAGCAAAGAAGAGTTGAGACAAAAGAATCTTTTCAGTGTTAGTGACTGCAAGATGTACTGGCAAAACAATGGTGATTACCTTGCTGTCAAGGTGGATCGTTATACAAAAACTAAAAAAAGCACATATACCGGCTTTGAGCTCTTTCGAATGAAAGAGAGGGATATCCCTATTGAGGTTTTGGAACTTGAGAATAAAAATGACAAGATAATTGCTTTTGCTTGGGAGCCCAAAGGGCATAGATTTGCTGTTATCCATGGTGATAATCCTAGGCCTGATATCAGTTTTTACTCCATGAGGAGTGCTCATAACACAGGCCGGGTTTTAAAACTGACTACTCTAAAGGGCAAGCAAGCAAATGCTCTCTTTTGGTCACCTGTAGGCAAATACATTATACTGGCAGGATTAAAGGGTTTCAATGGACAGTTGGAATTTTACAATGTCGATGAATTAGAAACCATGGCAACAGTAGAGCATTTCATGGCAACAGATATTGAATGGGATCCTACTGGAAGGTAATAATAATATTTTTTTTATTTTTTACCTTGAATGTTTTAGCAATCCATGTCTTTAAATCTGGTTGAACTTGGACATATAACTTTTTATTTTCATTTTGAACTGAATAAATTGTTCTGTAGGCTGTGTTTTACGAGGCAATGAAGATGTTCTTAATACTATGAAGCAGATTCATTCCTTCTTTTTGTACTCTGTATGATTTTGGTATTTGGTACTGATGTATTTTGTTTTTTAAGGTACGTTGCAACTGCTGTCACATCAGTTCACGAGATGGAAAATGGTTTCAACATCTGGTCCTTCAATGGCAAGCTACTTTATAGAATATCAAAGGATCATTTCTTTCAGGTAATTCAGTCTTAGTTGCAGTAGACATTGCGTCATGAGTTGTACACCTCCTGTGCTTCTGAAGTAGCCACATTCATGGTTAACACAGGCACATATTGCATGTGTATTTTTCTTTTTGTTATTACTTTTGCATTTATGTTAATTTGTTTTATTTTATTACTTTGGCACTCACTATCTTTGTTATTGTCATTTTATGATTTTGAATTTCAAATGACAAATTTTGATATCATTTCATTGATGTTCAACCTTTCTCAGTTGCATGGTTTGATTAGTTTATTTACCTGCAAAATTGTTCCTTTTTTCTAGTTTCTGTGGCGCCCAAGACCTCCATCTTTCCTTAGCCCTGAGAAAGAGGAAGAAATTGCGAAGAACTTGAGGAAATACAGCAAGAAGTATGAGGCAGAAGATCAGGATGTTTCCTTGTTATTAAGTGAACAAGATCGGGAGAAGCGGAGAATGCTCAAAGAAGAATGGGAAAAATGGATGAGTGAGTGGAAAAGACTTCATGAGGAAGAGAAATTGGAGAGGCAGAAGCTTAGAGATGGTGAAGCTAGTGACGAAGAAGAAGAGTACGAGGCCAAGGAAGTTGAAGTGGAGGAATTTTTGGATGTCACAGAGGAGGTTCTTTCATTCGAGTACGATCAGGAGTGAGTAATAACATAGTGAGTTCTTTGGCCTTTGTCGCTAGTTCTCTATCAACGATCAAGTCACTAGATAACAAGTAGAATCGTGTTGCACTACAGCATTGGGTAGACGTAAGACTTGTAGGAGCAGCAGCATCTTTGTTTCCTCTGTTCTAAACACAAACATCAAACGCTTCAACTGTTTTCCTTTCTTCTATTTCTGTATGTAGACAGATGGTTAGGCATGAGAGCTTTTAAGAAGCGCAGTTTGATGACATGATTTGGTTTGCATGGTCATTTCTAGGGTTAAAAGGCAAAATGACATTGAATTGCAATCATTTTTGCGTACTAGCTATATCGTTTGCTTTGTTGTGAAAATGATTTTGGATTCTGCAGATTTTATAAGATCATCTCATTTGAAGGGTGGTATAGAAGTGAGTGATGAAGGATTGATACTGAAGTGATTAACCTATCCCCCATAATTTGGGGTCCCTTAATAAATAGGGCAGATAATATATCTAATGATATATGTCAATGATAATGGTAAGCGACTGGAGACTGCCATCAATTTCGGACAATTGGTCCCAACTGAATTTTCGTTGAATTGACAACAAATATGGACGATGTTTGATAATACCTCAATATTCTTAATGATACCAAGAAACAATTACTGCAGTGTTGTGTTGCTTGAGAAAATATTGCAGATGCGTAATGTATGAAAAAACCTTTAAAAACGAATACAAGATACAATATAACAAGTGTTCACATGTAACAAAAAAAAATAAAAAAATAGCACGTTTAATAACTAAATTATATAATTTAAAATTAAAATAATTTAAAATTTAATTGGTTTAATGTTTGAGATTTATGATTATGGATTAAAATTTAATGATAGGTTCATTTTTGTTTTTTCTGCTTAAAATGTGTCTTCTAATTTTTAAATTTTTTTATTTTTGTCTAATTCTTTGATTGTAAATAATACTAGATTTTTTATTTTTTTATTTATTTTATTTTGATTATAAATAATATATATATCAAATCCGATCTCTTACGTATATATATTTTTTATTAATTATTATAGCTATCAAATAAGATTTCATCCACGTTAAATTATTCAACTTAAGTTATTTTCTAATCAAAAACTAAATATGATCGGTGTTATTTTAAATGTTAAAAAATTTTAAATATAAAATTCGAAAATATTTTTTTTATAAGAATAAAAAGAAAAAGAAAATGTGGTATTATTAGCAAAAAAAAAAACAAAAAAACTAAAATGTGGCATTTTTATATATAAAATTTGTCAAAATTTAAAACCTATCACATGTTTAAAAGGAAAATAATTTTTTAGAGGTGTCACAACAAATTATATGCAATAAAAATACTAAAAACAAAAATATTATAAATAAAATACAAATTTTTAAAAATTAAGAAGAGACACATGATCCGCCTAAAATGCATGTGCCTCCAAAAGCAAAATCATACTCCTGCTAGATTGTTCTCATTTCTCCGGGAAACAAAATGGAACATTCCAGAGAACCAAACACCTAAGAATCCATTACCCTATATAAGCTCTATCTCACATTCCTCACCGAGATAATCGTTGAAATTAAAACAAGTTACCTCGATTAATCACAGCCCATCTCGCATATTCCATCTACCAATCTCTCATTATCTACCACTAACAATTTAAATTCTCAATTTGGAGCAATCTTGAGCTCTGCCCAAATGGCAAAATCAACAAACCTCACGGCCCTTTTCATGGCAATACTTGTAATTGGCCTATTGGCCCACCAAGCCAATGCCTTGGTGCCACTTCCATTGGAAAGGTCACTGTGGGACATGATGCTTCCATCAGATGACCCATTCAGAATTCTAGAGCAAACCCCATTAACGGTCCCAAGAGGAGTTGAATCTCTGGCTTTGGCTCGAGCAGATTGGAAAGAGACAGCCTCTGTTCATGTTATAACATTGGACATTCCTGGGATGAAGAAGAATGAGGTGAAGATAGAGGTGGAGGAGAATAGAGTATTAAAGATCAGTGGTGAAAGAAAAGGTGAAGAGGTGGTTGAGGGTGAGAAATGGCACAGAGCTGAGAGGACCAATGGCAAGTTCTGGAGGCAATTTAAGCTGCCTAGTAATGCTGATTTGGATCACATTAAGGCACATCTTGAAGATGGGATGCTTAGGATTAGCGTACCAAAGTTGGCTGAGGAACAGAAAAGACAGTCTAGGGTTGTCAACATTGTTGAGGGAGGGTCTTCTGGTCAGGACATTGAGGCTACTAAGGCTCAGATGTAAAGAAATTAGTGACGGTTAAAAATTGTTTGTTTGTTTGTTCCAAATGTCCGTTGTCATGGTTCTCTCCCCCAAAACGAATCTCTCTCTGTAATGGAGTCTAAGAGAGAATAAAGTTTACGAAGAATATAGTATATACATTTGTAATTTTGATTACAATAAATTTGACTTTTAAGATAACTACTGTTCATGGGTTCCATTTATGTGGTTATTTCATTATTGAACACAATAAACTTCTGTGCCTAATTTTTTTTGGTGACATGGATAGACTGCATTTAGGGTGTAGTTAATTCCAAATATCTTATATGTTTAATTGTTCATCGTAATGGCTTGATATACAGTAAACAAGAATTAGAATAACACTACTAAATTAGATAGTCAACAATTCCTGCTGAAATTGAAAGCTGTTAAAAGCACTTCCTGTGAACAACAGAAGGTCCAGTTTCATCGTAATCGGCCTTGCTAACATGCTGGTTTTGTGGGAACACCACTTTGGCTAGTATTGCGCCTCCTACCCATGCTGAATACTGCCCCAAATTCTCTGGCATATATTCTGGCGGCTGAAATCAACGGAATCAATCAACGTGAATAGAAAGATAGCTCGATTATTAAAGGGACATGAACAAAAGAAACACAAAAACTGCCTAAATGGTTAGAATGATAACTCGATTATTAAATAGTGAAAATGAAACTAGTATCAAGAGACTAGTGCTCATATGATTATTCAGAAACTGCCTAAATGTCTAATCAACAGTTTGTTGAACCAAGAAAAGCTGATCATTCAAATAACCAGGACATACTTTCTGGTCTTTGATGTCAAAAGAACAAAACTTTACATATCCATCAACATTTTCCACACATGGTCTCAGACACAAACAATGGAGGAGTGTGACATCCATCTTGTATTTCGATAGCTCTCTTTTAATTCTTAGGAACTTCAGCAGAGTTAAAAAGTCCAAGGTCAATAGGGCAGAAAATGATTTACCTTAACCAGAGCAGGACTAATGGCAGATGAACATAGACCTGCTTCTTTTTGAAACCTTTCTTCAAAACCTGTAGTCAGGTGCCAAAAACTGAAAATTTAGATGCAACAAAATCCTCAAAAATGGACTTAATTTGATGATTTGAATTACGTTTAAGGTTTAGCAATACTGCTGCACAACACAAACAATTCACACCAGAAACCTAAAATAATGCCACAAGTTATCACTTATCATAGTTATGTATCGATCCAAGTAATGTTCCTTCATTAAGATCTTGCCTGTGCACAACACCAACAATTCACACCAGAAACCTAAAATAATGCCACAAGTTATCACTTATCATAATTATGTATCGATCCAAGTAATGTTCCTTCATTAAGATCTTGCCTGTACAAGATACAAGTCAAGACTGCTGATATAAGTGCATTTAATAAAATGATCCAAGGATGATGCTATCGTGCCTTAATTTGTCAGTTATTATCTCCAATGAGACACCCAACTATCTGTTTTGTGTTACACAGAGGTACTGAGTGCTATCAGAACAGCATTGCCAGTCACTAGTGATATGAAATTATACTGCTGACCAGTTCAAGTGCCTTAACTCTCAAGTTGAAGACGATGACAATAAATTTGAAATTTGCCAGTCATTATCAACAATGAACCCAACGATCTGTTGGGTGTTAAATATAGGTACAGAGTGCTATCAGAACAGCATTGCCAGTCACTAGTGATATGAAATTATACTGCTAACCAATTTGAGATGTATCTAGATTCTAGAGCCCCACAAGGTACAGTAGTATCAGAGATGGCAAACTCACCAGTAATGGATGCTGTCCCACCACAAAGCACAGTGTTTTCAAGTAATTGCTTGTGATTATCAGATGATACTGTCGAAATGCAACGAACAAGCTGCTCAACAATTCCATGAGCCTCTAAGCCCAATATAGATGGTTGAAATAAGGCCTCACCAACAGTATATCTTTCTCCTCCAATTGTAATAACCTGAAATGATAATTTTGAAGTGTTAAACTGAAATCCATAACAGATTATGCATAGCAAAGTCGTCCAAAGCATCAACTGTTCCCAATAAAACAAAATACAGTTGGGAAACATGTGTAGGGCAAGGACAAATTGAGAACAATTTTTTAAAAAATAGTTGTAGATGTACCTGCCTCTAAAGGGGCTCAATTACTATGTTATAACCTAGGTCATTAATTTATAAGAAAGAGTGAATTGCATTGAGGTGTTCTAACCTATCTGGTGCCTCAAAATCATTCAGTGCATAGAACAGAGCCATAGAAGCTTCAAATGCCTTATTAATCACTATGGAACCAGAAGAAATCAGTATAAATCTGTCAAAAAAAATAATGAAAGGCTTGTATAATATGCACAAGTATCATTGAGATTTGAGAATATTAAGGTTAAGAAAAAAACAAAGAAATTGATAACCGGAAGCAGCTTTTATAAGAGTGGCCATAATGATACTAAGATAGCAAAATTTTGAAAAGACTAGGGTACGTGGTTGGCAAGAAAATATCATTATTTCAACTACAATTTATGAATATCTCCCTCTAGGTTTGTTGACATTGTACGTACTCCCATAGGCTTAAAATAGTGATTGTATATCTTTAATGACTTCATCATAATTTTTTCAAGGGAGATGTTTGCAGAAAATAGACAAAAAAATCAATAAATTTAGGGAAGGATACTGTTGTAACAAACAATAATACAGAAAATGTGATCGCCTAATTTTCAAATTTGGAGGAATAATTTGTTATTTCAACAAACCACGAGAAATTTTCAATCATCAATTCATGTAAATTCCTCTACCCACATTTATGACTTTCTTTACTGCTTATTTCAATCAAGAATTTTTTTTTGCTAACAACTGTAGTTACAATAGTGCTGGCCAAAAAAAATAAAAAAAAATAAAACATCATACCAATACAAACTCAATCATGGATGAAATAGAACAGACCTGTCCATCAGGAAGGGTATGCATCTCTGTCTGGCATGAATTTTTGGTTTTCTCATAAGCGAGCTCATCTTCAGCACAGCATGTGAATTCCTCTTTTATTTTCTCAACATCAGAGATGCTGATATTGACCAGAGGATTAGACTTGCTAAGTTCTCGATGAAGTAACTCTGTCAAATCCATACCTCCTATTTCAAACCTTTTTGAAGCAATGTGTTGAACAGCACCTTCAAGTACAGGTGCAATATCTGATGAAAACAGAACACAACAATGAAATGACGCAAATCAGAATGCATCGAGAAAGTTCAAATGAACAAGACAGGATATTGAAACAACCCCATGAGAAATTCTTAGAGCAAAAGCAGTAACCGCTTATTATGGCCACATCAGAGAAAGAATAGAATGGCTGAAAATTGTGATATACAAACTAAACTGCCCAAGTGTTTGGGTCTAGTCACCCTAAATTATTCATACCAATGTTTAAAGCAGAGAAATGTTTTCCATCATAGTATATGGCAATATCATTTATACAACACATACAGAGAATTTTTTTCCCCTTCCAACTCGCAGAATATCTCTTATGGCTGTAACCGTCATGTGATAACCTATAATCAGAGTTACTCGATTGTTGTGATATTCAGTAGTATAACACATGATAACCTAATCCAAATTATGAAAGAGCACATTCATCAAAATCTCAAATACTAGCAAGGGAATTTAAAGTTCCATTCCGATAAATTCACAAGCTTAAATAATCTTCAACTTGTCATGCAGCAGTTGTGAGAAAAAAAGTGAAGAGTGAGAAGCCTACTATATAAATTCAGATCATTCCAGTCCAAAAAAGTTAAAACCAAATATCTCATAAGCATAAAAAGCACTCGTCTCATTAGTATACCTAACTTTCCATGTCCAATATCAACAGTGCATCCCGAGATTCGACCCACTGCATAGAGAGACAAAACTGCTTGCTCTGAAGCATAAAAGCCCGATATATTAAATGTTTCAAATAACAGTTGCACCAACTGTTCTCTAACAGCCTGCCAAAACGATAATGATTATCAAAAAATTGTTCTTGCAAAAATCAGAATAATTAGGGAAAAAAAGGAGAAAGGAACTTTGGTATAATTATTTAAATGGGAAAACCTAAAAGGAGGTTTTGCACAGTACTTCTCCATGAGTAATGAAAATTTCTGGTTAGGATTAGCTAACCTTAGGGGTAGCAAGTGGATCGGTAAATAATATTTGCCCTTCATTTCCCATTTCCCATCCAAGGCCAGTATATAAAACATGGTGCAGGAGGTCTTCCATTGCATCCCAATCTCTAATAATGCCTCGTACAATTGGATCAATAACATCTTCAGTTGATGAACCATCAGACACTATTCCATCTTCAATCATGCGTTTCATTTGAGTAGGAATAATCTGAATCATATATTAAATGAATTAGAAATACGAAAAGACACGGGATTTGGTCTGCATTAACCCCTAAAGTAAATAATTTGAATTGCTCAAGTGAATAAACAAGTGGCTGATCGAAGCACTAAACCATGTAGTGAAACATACCAAGGTGGAAGTGGAACCAACCACCCGACCAAGATAACGAGTTATCATTTTTTTTTCATTAAATCCAAGTACCCAAATTGTCACCTTAGAGTCGGGTTTCTATTTCCCATGGAATAACTAAAAAAAATGAAATTATCTGAAATGCCAAATTGAACTTCTAAAAAGATGTGAGAAAATGAGTAAAATAGAGGGGATCGGTAGAAGTGGGCAGACGAATACCATAGAGGGAGCTTGGTCGGGAATGGCAGGTCCTGCTTTGAGCAGTTTGGAGCCTGCGTCCATCACCACGGCTTCCATTGTTGAATACTGAAAACCCTAGCCCTAACAAAGCAGCTCAGGTAAGGTCAGCTCTTTTTAGAGCAGAAGCAAAGCCAGTTCAAAGTTCCACTCGCTTCCCGCTCAGGCGCTCGCCGTTCAATAATCTTTCTTTCGTCTGCTCTAGTGATGTGTTGCTGCTGGGGTTTCTTTTGGCAATATTTAGTATGGCGCGTGAATTGGATTCTGATCAAGTATATTACTTGCAATTCATAGACGGGTCAAAATCTTATACCGACCCGACCTGTTTATGAAAAAGAAAATCTTCTAATAAAAATTGACAATTACTCTTAAAAAAAAAAGAGAGAAAAAAAAGAAAAAAAATGATCACAAGTCGTTTTTTTTAATTTTATGTTGTTAAGACTTATTATTTATATTCCTTAAATCTAGATAAAAAATAAGAGGAAATTTCTTTTTATTTTAAATTTATTGGATGGCCTGAAATTATTCTGATAGAAAAATACTTCTAAAGTAATTTATTTAATATTTTTACATATATATTTAAAATAAAAAATTTTATGAGAGAAGCACAGAACATTAGGACAAGGTTAAATCATATTATATCTCACAAAAAAGGTTTAAAGAAAATTTGAATAGTGCGATACTTAAATATAATTTTAAATAAGTTTTATTTTAAAAATATATGTAAATTAATTAAAATAAAAAATAATATAAAAAAATAAAAAAATATTTTATTATTATTATAAATAAATAAATAAATATGTAATCACTTACCACTCATAAATTTATGAATAAGTTGGCTATTTGTAACAAAATATGATTTTTTTTATAAATCAAAGTGTTATTTTATAAAATTATATTAATTTTAAATTTAATTAATTATGTTATATTAATGACGAAAAATTTCTCTTCGAGGTTACCTTTCTTTCTCGTTCACCACCTAGGATTGTTACGAGGAAAAGTAGAGTCATTATTCTACTGTATTTTCTTCCCCGTCAATTCCTTTCCAATTTAGAACCACCGTCAAATATAATATAGTTATAGAATTACACTGTGGAACGAGATCACCACTCCCCAAATACACTTTCTTGACGCTTGTTGAACCAAGCACTTCACGTACCCTGAGTCTTTCAACCTTCTCGATTTACTGTTAAGCAACTAGAGTCTTCTTGTCTGCAACACGGAGTTGAAGGTTTTTATTCCAACAGAATTGTAGGAGCTTGCAAAAGGGGTGCTTGATGGAGCAGCTTACTTTTGGGTACCTTTATCTTACTTCTAACTGCCATTCTTCCCAAAAGAGCAATTTTTTATGCTTATAATTAAGTACCATATAAATGTGTGGAAATAGCATAAGTTGTCTTAAATGTACTGTTCTTCCTAAAGGAGCGGATTCCCCGTCTTAGCCCAGCACAACACCGAATCTGATGGCAATGAAAACCAAAAGAATCCCCGCCTCCAAACCCTAGAGGCCAAGCTCGCTACTATTCCATCTCAGTGTTGATGTATTTTTTTTTATCCCAGCATTACATTTTTTTTAATTTTCTGTTAAATTTTTGTTTTTTGTTCAATCCCATACGCATTTTACCTCTTTTCCTTTTCCTTTTCCTTTTTCTTTGCAGTATAAAGCTCCTTAGGGACATGGAGGAGATAGTCGAGCAAGGGAAGCTATGAGTGAGCTGTTTCTCTTAACCCCTCACTATATTACAGGAATGGCCTAGAGACGAAGCTTTTCTTGGCTCCAGGTACTGTATCCCATTCACATTTTTGTGGATTTATTTACTTCTCGTGCTTTCAGAGTCCCCATCACCTGGAAACATACAGGAAGGGGGGGGGGGGGATTTGTTCTCTACTACATCGACTAATTTGCATGCAGCTGCTGGCAGTCTATAAATATTCAAACAGTGCATAGTCATGCTAATCTAAGCAGACTAAACTTGTTTAGGCTGGCTAAGCATGTACTTCATTTGGAATTTTATACGCTTACTTTAAAAAAGAGAGAAGAAAAAGACCAAGGGATATTGGTTCAAGTTAATTGTGGCGTGAAAGCTCTGTTATTTTACGTCTTTTGTTTCATTTGTATTGTATACAGTACTTGTTATCTATCATCAACACCAACTCGAAGTATAATTGGTGCAATTAGATCCTTTTTTTGTCACCGCGGTTAGATCAAATTGTATATTCTCATTGGTTTGTTTCCAGTAGGAATTTGATTGATTGGTTAGGCGGCCATGGGCCAAAAATTTGATTTTGTCAGTCACCTTCCAGTACAGGTTGTAAATATTAGACTGATGTATAAAGCTGTTATGTATAATTAGTTGTTGAGAAATCAGTCAGTGAATATTGTTAGCTTAGTTAGTTATGCTGAGCTGTCCAAGTAGTTACATTATATAGCATACATCATCATTGTATATATATAGGTTGTAACCGTTACATTGATTATCAATTAGAGATTGTATAATTCAGTTTCTATCTCTTTTCTCTTTATGGTATCAGAGCTACATGATTGTGAGTACCTTGTGCATACAACAATGGCGACACCAAACTCTGGTAATTCATGCACATAGTGAGCATCATCAATCAATCTCCTTTGCAGTTGCTTTGCCTCCTGTGAATCTTAACTTTACACTAATGCTAGATTGCACAAACTACCTAATTTAGAAGGATCAAATGCTCTCAATCATCACGGCATATGGATTAGAATATCTCATAGATTCTTTTGTTGATTCACCACAAAAGTTTGCTCGTGTTTTGGATTTTCATTTGCAGTTGCAAACAGTGAAGAAAGATGCTATGTCTTGTGAGGATTATGTGCAAAGAATCAAGATAATTGCAGATCATCTTGTAACAATAGGTGAACCTGTTTCTGAAAGATATCTCATTCTCTATGTGTCAGGTGGCTTGAATGCAGATTATAACTCTTTTGTTTAAAGTGTTACACTACTATTTGAACCTCTTTCTCTTGATCAACTTCATAGCATGCTTCTTGCTTATGTGCATTGAGTTGAGCGGCAACCTCATAGTGGAAATCAATTTGCATAAGCACATCTATCTAATTTCTCTGATATTTCTCTCAGAGTGATTCTTCCACATTTGGTGGTTATAATCATGGTGATCCCTCTTTTAAACCTTCGAATATGCAAGATTTTCTTGCACAACAACAACAAAAATCTTTAGCTAAGCGTTATGATAATAAAAGTAAACAACCTATGCCTAATGGAGGCCCTAAGATTCAGTGCCAGATTTGTGAAAAGAACGGACATCCTACAAACAAGTGTTTTCTTCTTCGTGATATGCTCATTAGTTAGGCCTCAGCACCATTGCGCATTGAATCTTCTCCCTCTGATCATGTTGTACAAAATGCAGGATCAGATCAAACATCACAGAGTTAGCTTCTTGATTCAGGAGCCATACCATTTAACTAATGATGCCAACAATCTTGCTTCTAGTATATGTCTTGCTCTGACTCTGAAAGGTCAAAGTAAGAAATGATGATTCTCTTAGTATCTCTTATCTTGGTTCCACTTATCTCATGACTAATGATGCATATACTTTGAGTCTCAAAACTGTCTTACATACACACCAGCGGTCTTTGCGAACTTATTGTTAATGCATAAGTTGTGTCACGATAATGATGTTATTGTTGAATTTCATGCTAATTCATTTTGTGTTAAGGAGGAGCAAACACTAAATGTAGTAGCTCAGCGTAAAGGAACTAAGGGCCTTTACAATCTTCAAGTTGTTCTATCTCTTCACAGTATATGTGCTATTGTAGATACTGGTATTAAATATTGTTCTAATTTTTTTTTGTTTTTATTGGTAATGATGCTTATAAACTTTGACACAATCGCCTTGTACACTCCTCTGATGACACTATGAATAAGTTTGTTAAGTCATCATCCCTTGTTTCTGTAAATACTTTGCAAAATAAATTTGTGTGCACTATTTTCCCTTTAGCAAAGTCACATAAGCTTCCTTTTATCTCTCAGCATGAAAAGTGTAATGAACCTTTTTCTTTATTTTATGTTGATTTTTATCCTTCACCAGTTGTGGCAAAATCTGGTGCAAGATTTTTTTACTTATTATTGATGATTTTAGTAGATACACAAGTTCAGTTCATTTTTAAGTCTTTCATAGAAATGGTTGAACGTAATTTTCAATGTAAAATTAAGACTGTTCAGAGTGATGGTGGGGTGAATTTCATTTTCTTACTCCTCAGTTGGCTGACGTGGGTGTTATACATAAAAAAACATGTCCCTACACATCTAAACAAAATGCAGTTGTTGAAAGTAGGAACAAGAGAGTAGTAGAAATGGGATTGTCCTTATTATTTATAAATGGTTTGTCTGCAAAACACTGGTCATATGCTTTTCGCATTGGTGTGTACACTTTAGACAAGTTGCCTTCACGTGTGCTTGATTGGAAAAGCCCTTGTGAATTGTTGTATAAAAGAATGCCTGACTAAAGCTTTCTTAGTCTTTGGATCAGAATGTTTTCCTTGTTTAAGGAGTTATAACACACATAAGTTGCAAGCAAGGTTTGTGAGATGTATTTTCCTTAGATATGCCCCACAATAGCATAGTTCTCTTTGTTTAGATACTGTGTTTGGAAAATTTATATACAAGTTGACATGTCACTTTCAATGAAAGTAACTTTCCTTTCCTTTTGTCTGATAAACAACCCTCTATTGTCCTTCCTTCAACTCAACCTATTGATCTGTTTACTTTGTTTTATCTTACACCAGTTATAACCTCTTCCACGTCACATTTATCTGGCTCTACACCTACTTTATCTGATACTACTTTTCAGTCTCTTATCTTGTTACCTGAACTTCCTATCTCTCAACCTAATGCCTTATTACTTGTCCCTTCCCCATCTCTTTCTCGTTCATTAACTTAACCTTCTCAGTCTGCTAGTTCTAATATTCATTCTAGTTCCTCTCCTTCTAATTCACCTTCTTCTTGTTCTTTTAAGGAACCTGATTTACCTCATGAGGAGGAGCTTGAGTTGGTCATTGATTTCTCTCAGAATCATCATCCCATGACTACTGGTTCAAGGCAAGCATTTTCTAACCTAAAGTTCTCATCACTATTGTCCGGTAGCAATCTGTTGCCTGAGTCAAAGTGTTACAAGGAAGTTAAAGGCATTTTTTGAACGGGAGGAAGTCATGAGATTAGAGTATGAAGCTCTCTTGAAGAATGGTACTTGGGAATTGGTAGAATGTCCTAGTAGTACTAATCCTATTGGTTCAAAATGGGTTTATGGAACAAAGGTGAAGTGTGATGGAAATCTTGACAAGTATAAGGCCTGTGTAATGGCTAAGGGTTATGATCAACATGAGGGGATAGAATATACTGAAATATTCTCACCAATGGTGATGCCTTAGATTATCAAAGTTGTGCTCACTCTTGCTTCGTCTAGAGGATAGGATGTCAAACAATTGGATGTAAATAATGCATTTTTTAATAGAGGTTTACAAGGAATTATCTACATAAAGCAACCTCTTGATTTTATGAAGATAAATCCAAGCCTAATTTGGTGTGTAAACTGAAAAAACCCTCTATGGATTAAAGCAAATCCTAGGACTTGGTTTCAAAAATTGAGTTCAAGCTTGGTTGATTTGGGTTTTGAAAACTCAAAAACAGATACTTCTATGTTTTTTAAGATTATCTCAATTTCTATGTTGATTATTCTTGTTTATGTTGATGACATAACAATTATTGGGAGTGACTCACAAGCCATTCACAAGCTTACTCAGCTCCTAAACTCTAGGTTTGCTCGAAAAGAGTTAGGTGATCTCAATTTCTTTCTTGGCTTTGAGGTTACATGCAGTGGTGATACTATGCATTTGTCTTAAGGCAGCTATATTAAGGATCTTCTCAAATGAAGTGGGTTGGAATCCTCTAAAAGCTTGTCTACTCCTATGTGTTTAGGTTTTGTATTGTCTAAAACAGTTGGTACTCTTCTTGAAGATGGCATTATGTTTTGTTCTATCATTGGTGCTCTTCAATATTGTGTTGTGACGCGCTCTGAGATTGCTTATTCTGTTAATCATCTTTGTCAATTTCTTCATACTTCAACTGACATGCATTTTTCTAAAAAGATCAGATTCTCTTGCACTAGTTGGTCTCACTGATTCTTATTGGACTAGTTTTGCTATCTATTTTGGTAATAATTTGGTCTCCTGGAAGCCAGGCAAGCAAAGTGTAGTATCGCGATCCAACACTGAGGTTGAGTATCATACTCTCGCTCTTACAGCTTCTGAAGTACTTTAGCTTGGTTCTTTTCTCAATGAGTTTGCAGGTTTCACAGTCCCATATACCTCTTATTTTTGTTTACAATCTTAGCACTAATCATTTGGCTGTTAATCCTATGTTACATGGTCGTATGAAGCATGTTGAGATAGATTTCTATTTCATTAGAGATTTGGTTGCCAAATATCAGCTCAATGTTTGTCAAGTTAGTTTTGAGGAACAACTTGCACATATATATTGCCAAAGCAACTGGCTGAGGTGTGTTTTTGTTCTTTGAGGACCAAACTTATGGTATTTCACCACCATAATTTTGTGGGGATACTAGACTGATATATAAAGCTGTTATGTATGATTTGTTGTTAAGAATTCAGTTAGTGAATATTGTTAGCTTAGTTAGTTATGCTGAGTTGTCTAACCAGTTACATTGTATAGCATACAGATTGTACGATTCCATTTCCATTTCTTTTCTCTTTAGTAAAGACTTGATATTTCTTTAGGGAGTTACCCATTTCAAATCCCCCACCTATTAAAAAAAGTTAATAGTGGCTTGAACTTTTAAATTCCTTGTTAGAGGCAACCAAACCCAAAAGTATGGAAGGGAAACACCGAAGAGCTATCAAACTCATGGTTTCTTCTATTAATGATATACATTAGTTGGAGAACAGACAATGCATTATCACTTGTTGTGCAGTCTGTCTCTCTTTGGCGTGACTACTTAGATTTTGTCAAAAACATGATGTATCAGATTAGCACTACAAGAATGCTCTGATGCAGATATCTCAAAGATGAGAAGTCTGTATGAACATGCTCTTACAGCCACTTGTTTGCATGCTGCTGAAGGCAGTAAAACATGGAAAGCATACCAGGGAATTTTGAGCAACAAATGATCTTTCCTGCTATTGATGAGATTGACACTCAGATCTGTGTTTAATAACTTTGTTCATGCTATTGTGTATATGTTAGTTGAAATTATTAAGAAAACAACAAAAATAACACCTTTAAAATTTGTAATTACAAAAATAGTACCATTTTATATCTAGTTTATATATTTTTATTGTATTAAAAAAAGTTTTACATATTATTTAACATTAATTGTTGTCTAATTAGACACCGGATAAATTGAATTATTGTCTTTTAAACTTGTTTAGTATTGAATTTTGTTAAATTAAATCTCGTTTAGTGTTAATGGGGTGTTATTTATATTATAAGTTTTAGAGATTTTTTTTTATTTTGGAAATTACTATTCATTTTCTCATTCCTTTCTGCACAATACTAGTTGACTTTCACATATAAATGACACCAGACAAGGTTGCAGTAACTACGTGAACTTTAAAAAATATATTTAATATTATGGTACTGATAGTTTAAGATGAGAGGAATTTAATATGGAAGTATATACCGAGCTCTAATAAAGCCATATATGTTGAGCTAAATGTGCAGTTTGACTTCTGTCCTTATTTTACGTGTATGGGTACATTTTATGTGTAAAACCTCAAACTGGGTTGGACTTTCATATGAAAACCCCTCCACGGCTCAACCTTTGTCTATTTAGATGAACTCTATTCACAATCTTTAATTCTTTATATCTTAAAGTCTACTATTATGGTGCCTAGGGATAAAAAAACTCAATATATATATATATATATATATATATATATATATATATATATATATATATATATATATATATATATATATATATATATGTAACCTTCATGTGTGCTCCAATTACTGTTATTGTGCTTTTTTATGGCTTTATACAGATTTGTGGTTTCTGCTTTTAGAGGTGAATTTTTATCTGCGAGCCAAAGAAAAGCAAATTCAACTCATTTGATAGGTCTGAAAGATTAGAAGCACTTCTCTTTGGGAATGGGAGAATTGGTATAATTGGTTAAGTGTGTACGGAGCATGTGTAACGTCCTCATATTTTAAAGGGATTATTGTTGCTTGTTGTTCAATTGTTACTATATGGTTCTTCCGACATTGTGTCAGAAAAACAAGCTTGAGTCTTCCGCTTCAAAAAACATTTGTCTTATATTTCAGAAATAAGCCGAGATTATTGTCTTTTGTTTGGTTCGAAAGCTAAAAGCTGATTTTACCATCTACGGAACCAAGTATGGTTCAAAGAATACTATGCAATGATCTGTAATGTACTAGGCTTTTAATTATTGAGACCTCTCCTTATCTTTTTATTTGCAGTAATATTGAAACCTATTTATTAGTTACTTTAATGGTATTATTATTTTATTACTCAAATTTTAAAGTTGATATATCAGTAGTATCCTATTTTAAAAATGAATGTTGGCATGAGTTTGTATTGGGGTTTTTTTTTTTTAAGAAGAGCATGTGTCCTTTCTAATTTCTTGAAAAGAAAAATTTTAGGTCAAATATATATATATATAATAAAATTATCATTTTGTTAGAATTTGTTAGTTAACAACTCTCCAAAGAGTTTAAATTATTTATAGAATGAGTATTTATATATTTATCATTCCCTTAGAAACATTGGCTTTATGAATCACACAAATCAAACAAATGCAATTCATCGATTAGGATTATTCTACCTTATACACAACATCGAGTTATGATATAATGTTAAAAATTGATATTAATTCAATTTTTTTTAAAGATTAAGTTATTACGAAGAGTTTAACATTATTTTATATATTTATCAAACCGTTCAAGTTTTTTCTTTATATAACACACGAGTCAAAAATTTAACTATTGAATTTAATGGGTTTTAAAGACATGATCCCAATCTCTTAGATCATGTTAGAAGTATATGGAAAATCAACTTTCTAAAATATTTAAGTTATTTGGAGATTAGTAAATATTGTTTTATACATCAATCACCCTTGAATTTTAAATTTTAGATTTTTATCACTTAAAAATTCAATAATTTGAATATATAAAATTCAAATGAGATATATATAAAATATTTATTTAAAAAAGAGCAAAGATAAACTAAGAAAGAAATAATACTACTTTTTATTGTTTTTATAGTGATCTTCTCTAATCCTAGACATGCAGCTGGTTTGTAATAGTCAACTACTAAACTATGCAAGGAGGTGACAATATTTGGATTTGTGGTCATTGCAATAACGAGGGTTCTAATTTTAGCATTGTTTTAATGGGTAATACTTTTTTCTTGTCTGTCCATTTGTCTTCATAGTTGGAACTAGGAGCTTGCTTTGCCTTCATTTCCAGTTAAATCCAAAACGGGCTTTTTCTGAACAACGGTGCAAGTAACCTAAAATGGATATAAATTGAATTTAGAGGACCACGGGAGCACTGGACTGACATGATATTGCGTGAAGACAAATGCTATTAGCATTGAAGAGAAAACATTAAAGTTTTGTTGGAGGTTTACACTGTATCTATAATGCCATTTTTCTAAGTGTTTTTTTTTAAACTTAACTACCCAAACTTTTACTTACTAGTAAATGATTTTCTACAATTTTAAAACATCAAATTTTTAAAACTTGATCTATATTAAACTACTAAAATATTTATGCTTAGAATACATATAAATACATTAGTCTCTATAATGCTATAATGTGACATCACATTTCATTGTGTTTGACATATGTTTGATAACGGTTTAAATTTATATTATTCGTATATTGAAGGATATTTCAATGAATTCACGTATCTATATTTATCATATAACTCGTTTTTTTCGTCCTTCTTCAACCTCAAACTTAGAAACTACTCTTAATTACTTCAAGTTCTTAGAATTTTATATCCTAGTTTTTGTTCAGAGTATTTACTCTTATTTTTCAACGTAGTGTGGACTTTATTTAATAAAATTCTTTTTATTTAAGATAAAAATATGAATATATAATTTTTTTAATAAAATTTTAAGATATTGTTACTAACTAAAAATGTAAATTAAAATTATTCTTTAAAAATAATTTGAAAATAGCTTATATTTTTGATAGGCAGAAAAGAAGATAGCAAGATGTAAAGGCATGAATTAGTGAAATAAGGGGTTTGGTACCCTTGTAATATCTCTTTTAACGGTTTGAAATAGGTGGAAAGGAGGTAGATCGGCTAATTTTCCCCTATCTAAATGGTTTAACGTGGAAATTTTTATCTTTAATGTTTAAAAATGATTAAATTAAAATTTTAAAAATAATATAGATATTAAAATAAAATAATTTTAAATTATGATTAATTTGTAAATTTTTTGTAAAAATATAATACATTGACATAAGTGTATAATGGTAGTGGTATCTAAACCTATTAAAAACATGACATTATTTTTCTTTTGTGTGTTATTTTTGTATTAAAAAAGAGTAAGTATAGGCGTTCTAAGTCAAGGCAAAATGTAAAAATAAGGTTTAAAAAAAAAATAAAAAAAATAAAAAAAAATATACTTTTCTATCATGACTGTTTGTTTTCCTTTTGAATAATTTTAATTAATTGAAAAAATAAATAAAAATTATTAAGTAATCCAAATACGTTAGGTGTCATCAATTAGGGTGTTAATAGATTTCAATGGATTTTAAAAAAAAATTGTAGACTTTTAAAGAATACGAGAGAGTTAAGTAAATTTTAATGAATTTTATTTTATAGAATTAATATATTTTATGATAGGAGAGAGAGAGAGATGAAAAAAATATTTAAAGGAAGGAAAAATTAAATCTTTATAAATTCATAAAAATCACGTGATATTTATGATGTGTATCTTTGGCTTAAAACTCTATTAAAATCTCAAAACATTTGTGAGTTTTTTATAAGCTTAAAATTTTATAATCTTAATAATTATTCACCTTTTATATTATTAAGTTAATATATAATATATAATTTTTATATTATGATAATATTTATTTAATTACATAATAATTTTTTGAAATTTTTATATTAATAAATTTATTTTTAAGAAAATATAAAATAAACATTACGAAAGATTAGAACTTTTATATAATAAGAGTTTAAGGCATGGAGAGATACTAAATTAAAAAGAAAGAGTCAGCTAGCTGCAAAAGCTGAAATAGGGTGCAGTGTGAGCAGTATATGAAAGTGTGTCAGACTCTTATATTAACCTTTAAAAAGATTACTTGTATCCAAAGCGGAAATTACAGTGTAAGAAAAACACAAACATGATCTGAATTTCCGTAATCATGTAACATCAATTTGATGATGAAATTTTGCAGATCTACATAAATCTGAGTACCATTTTAATTATTATTTCTTCCATTATTTTGTTGGAGTTTTCTTACACGCTACATATAAATATATATAATATCATATGTATTTCCTCATTGACAATCTCTGAAACTCAGGTCGTACACGTATCTCAAATATTTTCATTTTACACATGCCCAATACTCTGATGTATATTTTTATAATAATAAAAACTCAAATTATTACCTACAATATTATATTATATTATTTGTAAATAAATTTGATATTAATTTAATTTTTTTTATGTATACATTAAAAAGTTGATTAGTTTTAGAACATCATACAACATTTTAAAGAATAAGTATTGAATCTGATAATTACTCTTAAATATCTACTTAAATAAATTTTACTTTTAAATATATGTTTAAATTTAAGAATAAATTCACTAATGCTTATTAAAAATAACAACAAATCAAGTCAAAAAAATATACACGAAAGTTGCGCTAATATTATAGTGTTGAAAAATTTATGATCGTAATAATGCAATAAATTCATGAAACTATTATACGATTCTTTTCGAATAAAAAAATTTATTTATGATAAATTTATAATTATTATAGCATGATATTATTAATAAATATAATTAAATTTATATAATTATATTTAATAAAAAATTACTGTATTTGTATAAAAATGATTGCAATTCGAACTGCCTGGTTAGCGTAATTAATCTTTAATTGGTTGCATTGTTACAACTTTCAAAAGGTTAAAGTATTATTAAATATCAAAAAATACTATCATACTTTGTATTTAATATTATAATCATATCTTATATATGTTAATATTTTTAAAAAATTCAATAAATAATTCAATAAATAAATAGTTATTATTTTTTAAAATAATTATTTAATTTATATATTTTAATTAAGACTTATATCTTGTATCTTAAGGTTAAATATCACTGAGTGATAATTTTATTATTAATTAAATTAAAAATAATTTTTACTATAATTTAATATATATATATATATATTCATATGTTATAATCTAATTAGTACCTATTAATAAAAGATCTTAAGATTATAAAAAAAATCCTTAGTATCACCCAACACCATCTAATACCATCTATATATCACAAATCTAAATATTCGTTTTATTTTAATAAATCTAATAAATATCAAACAATCTATCAACTTAAGTGTATTGATGTTAGAATGAATCTATATAAAATTAATTCACAATTACTTATCATGTTATATTCTTAATTTTACATCTAAACAAATATATATATATATATATATATATATATATATATATACTCTGATCAATATATTCATTTTATATATAAAAAATATATACTCATTTTAATAAATATAAATTATATATATTTTTTAAAATAACCCATGTAAAGGCACTATTAAATTAAAATTTTAAATTCAATATTAAAATTATACACTAAAAATAAGTTTTTTAAATAATATGACCAAACAATAACAAAATCATGTTTTTTGTTTTTTGTTTTAAAAACAATTTTTTTAAAATAATAACTAAACAACTTATTATTTTTATAAACTATAGAAAATTATTTGTAATTTATGATTTGAAAACAAATTTTAAATTAAATGGCCAAACAAGTCCTATATATTTTAATATTTATACTTTTGACTATTGCAATGATTTAAAATAAATAAATAAATGAGTGATGATAAAAAGAAAAATAATAAATAAAGAGACATTTTTATTTGGGCAATGGTGTGCCTAGAGATGTAAAGTAAGGTTGTTTCATCTCAATAAATGTTTCATTTAGTGTCTTGAATGGATTTGTTGTATAATATTGTCTCATTCTATTTAAACATCATATTTATCTCATTTTATCTTATTTATATTATAATTCTAATAAGCTTAATTTTAAACATATGTTGTCTAATTTTTTTATTAAACTTACATTATAAATAATTATGTTAATATATTTTATATTTTTGTAATTTACTTGTCTTATTTTGATACATTAGAGATAAATGAGATATCTTAATTATTATTGTCTCGTTATTATCTCATCTCATTAAAAATTAAGTGAAACAAGATAAAATGATATTTAAAAATTAATAAATTATATAATAAAATTTATTAATATATAATTTTAATTTATACATCTAATTACATTATATTTTATATCCCATCAATAATATAATATTGATATATAAAAAAGTATTGATAAAAGAATGTATATACTTGCTAAGAGTTAATTTGTTATGTTAAAAATAATATTATAATTATAAATAAATATGTTTTATTTTTTAAATTATATAGATTTGAAATTAGTTGACCGATGATTTTTAGGTACTTTACAAAACTAATTACGTAATAGATTGTTCATCTTTATTTTAAGAAAAAAGCCTAAAAATCAAGCATATGTATATAACATAGGTTTAGGGATAATTATGGTGTTCTTTGAGAAGTCTCTTATTTCATTAAAAAAATACATATTAACCTATTTATTTTAGAATATTATTTTTTTATTTCCTATTTTCTTTAAAAAAAATATAAATTTAATTTTATTCTAAAAAAAATTAAAAAAATTAAAATAATCATTTTTGTTACATATTAAAAAATTCTCATAGTTGCTACATATTTATACACATTTTTACACGTGCATTACTTATACAATTCTATGGGATAAAATATATAGAAAAATAAATTATTTCATTACTTTTAAATATAATTCTATTATTTGTCACAACATAAGTAATATAAATGTAAAAATATGTGTAAATTTTTATGTTTTTAATATTTTTTATTTTATTAAATAAAAATACATATCTTTTATTAAAATACATGTGATAAATATGTGAAAAACATTAAAAAAATATTCACGAGTCGAGTTGAGTGTATATAAAAAGTTACAAATTTAATTATAAATAAATGTAACATGAAACAAAAATAATTAACAGCATAACATTAATTACTAATTAGATAAAAACGACGTTATTGCATATTAAATTTATCACGAGGGAATAGCTTTTGAACTCAATACATATGTAATAATGGAGGGAGTATTGAGAACATTAAGATTATTGATAAAACATAGAATTTTTATATTAATTATTTTATATGTATATATTTATTTATATATAAATAATCTATTCATATATAAAAATTTAAAATATATTTTTAAAATTATCAATTTACATCACATATTTATAAAAATGACTTATACAATTTTTTTTACAACAGCTAGGCAGGAAAACTTAGGGGTACTGTCCCAAGCAAAAACCATTAAGCAGTCACAGACAAAAAGCTTTTCTCCATAGCATGCGTCTCATTCTCTCTCTTTATGTCTCTTGATCACGCAAATTTATCAATTCCATTGAAGTTATGAAAGATAATTATATTTTCTAATATTAATTATATAATATTATAATTTAAATTATTAAATTATTTATTTTCTACTTTGATATGTCTGTATTTATATATATATTGATTCCATTGTAAATAAAAATTAGAATTGAACTAATATAATTAGTTCTTAAAAAAAATAAAAATCAATCATATCGATAAATTTAAAATAAAATATTTAAACTTAAATTAATTTTTTTTTATTTAGTTTGAATTGAGTTAAGTCAAAAAATTTAAAAAAAAATAAAAATTTTCATTTTTTTGTTAAGGAATTTTGTTTATTGATATTTTGTAAATTCGTATGTTATAATTTTTAATATTAATTTTATTATAATACATAAATTTTTAATTTTTAATTTTTAATCACTTAACTAATATCATTAAGTTTAAGTAATTAAAATTTAAATTTTTAAAATTAAAAAATATTTTTAAATACAATAGAGAATAAAAAAAATAACAAATGTTATTGATGATTCATTGTACATATTAATCATAAAGATTTAACTAGGTGAAGGGTTGCCGGAGGAGCTAGTATACTACCACTTAGGTGAAGTAGTGAGTGAGGAGTGAAAAAAAATGTATCATGTGTAAGATATTATATATTATGAAAATAAAACAAAAAAATTATAGAGAGGGGAAGAAAACCCAAAATGAATTAAAAAATTATATAAAATAAATATATCAATATAAAAAATTTTATACATAGATTAGTTTGATTCTTATAATTTTTTTAAAAATTAGAAGTGTATCAACTCAAGATGAGTTGGTTTTATAAAAATAAGAACTAACCATACTAATTTAATTTTTGATATCTTTTTTACTTTTATTATTAATTAGTATCTTAATAATACTCATGTTTTTTTAAAAATAAGTTAATCTTGTATAAAATTAAAATTAAAATTGAGAATTTTAACATTTATATGACAAGTGATATTTTTAAAAAGTATTTTTATCTTTTAATAATTTTTATATTTTATCTCTCTTTTTCTTTAACTTTTATTTCCTACAATTTTTTTATTTATCTCTCCTTCTCACTTTGTGTTATCCATTATATTTCTTCACTTTAATATCAAGACTATATAAAATATGAATCTATTTTTCTTTCATACATATATTTTTAGGAGGGTTGCACTTACTTCTAATTCATTATAAATTGTGATTTTTTTATTCAATTTATATATTCAAATGTTGTAGAATAATTATTATTTTTGGGTGTGAAACTATATTATTTATCGCAAAAAACTTACATTTTTTGAAATTAAATTTGTTCATAATAAATCGATAATATTTTTAATCTTTAAAGTATGATAAAAAGTTGATTAGGAGCTAAAATGAGTCAAGAAAATTAAAATATGAATTTAATGATTCAAAAATGTTTCCATTGTATAGAGTAAGAAGAGATTAAAATACCAAAAATATTCTTCATCAAAATCACATGTACTGTTTATATAAGAAAATTAAATTAAATTGATTATTTTTTAAATAAAAGTATCATTAAAATATAAATTTATAATAAAAGTAAAAAATGTACCAAAAATAAAATTAATTTACTACAAATTTAGGGAACAAAAACCAAACCAATAAAGTCAAAAAATAAAAATATTAGATATATTTGGTTCCGGTAGTATGGATTAGGTTGGTTATATTAAATTTTATACCCCTCTAATTATACCATAATTGATATGGGTACTATTTGAGTGTAAATTTGTATTTTTTAGCATTTATATATTTTTTTCATTTGAAAATAATTACCTTATATTCGTTGTGGAGACTGGAGACTAAAAGATCGTTGGTTTAAATTCCATCATTTCATGTTATGTATTCGTATGAGTTTCTAAATAATATTTTTTAAATAATTTGTTTTCTTTTGTTTTTTTCGATTTAATATATTTGTAAGAACACTACTATGGGTTGGGTTTTTTTTTTCCTTTTAATATATTTTTAAGAACCCTACTATAATTTTTTAAAATATTTATTTATGTTATTTTTAATAAAAAATAATTTTTTAAAAAAAATGTTAATTTTATTTCCAAAAAATTAACCATATAAACTTTAGTGATCTTTAAAAAAATATAATAAATTTACGCTATCTTATTTAATAATTAATAAATTTACACTATCTTATTTAATAATTAATAAATTAAAATATATTTTTGTTAAAATTAAATTTCAAAATAAAACTACAGTAAGATACTCTCAGGCAGTGGTTGATTAGGAGCTCCATAAGAGAGAGAGAGAGAGAGAGATGATTTGAGTGGTCTTGTTTTTGCTCTGAAATCTGAATTGAATGGTTGAGTTAAGCTAAATAAAAGGTTTAGCAAAAGGAAGGTGGAGAATCATTAAAGTTAGCAAATTATCACCTCGAAATAAGTATATAGCTATTTTTCCTAATTTTATGATGCTTTCTTCTTTTTATTTGGGTGTTTTCTGCAGAATAATGAGAGATTTAACAGATTACTATTGGGTTGTGAGTTGCCTATGGTCCCCCTAACAGCTCTTTAGCAACTACTATATTCCGTACTCTGTCCATGTCTTATCTCAAGTCTTTAGTTGTTTGCAACGAATTCCCTAAAATTTTAAGTTAATTAAAATGTCTATGTTTTGATCACCATTTTCATCTGTAATTTTTAATTTTAATTTTTTAAAATAATTAATTTTATAATTTTTAATCATTTTATAAAAATAATCATTATAAGATTTGATAATTATTTTGATTTAATAAATTTTAGGAAAAAATAAAAATTCACCTATAATTTTTTTTATTAATGTTTTATGTTTTTAAATTTTTTTCAAAATTTTTAAAAATTAAGATTTTTTTTATTATCATTTGAAAAATTCAATTTTTTAATTATTATAAAAATTATAGAATTTCATTTATATTTTAAAAATAATATTATAAATAAAAAATTTGATTAAAAATTATCTTTTATATTTGATAATAGTTCTTTAAAAATATAAAAATAAAAATCAAAAATTAATTTTATACATGCTTGATTAAAAAATCACTTTAAAAATTAAAAATCATTACTAAAAATTAATATCAAGCATACTCTCAAGTCAATTCTCATTTCCATAAAAAGAACATTATTATCATATCAATTAAATATTTTATTTAATAATTTAACACCCTTGAGTTTTTAAAATATAAAAATATTATTTCGTATTAACAAAATATATTCACTAAGAATATGATTACTCTTGATTAAAGATTTGACTAAATTTTTAATACATAAAATACATTAATCACCTCTTAATTTTTTTCTTCTTCTTCAATTGTATGAATAAGTATATATATAAGAATCTATATAGCTTTATGATTTAGAGAAAAAAAACTAAGTTATATTTTTTATTTTTAAAAAAGAGATTATAAATTCAATTTTTTTTATTAAATAAAGAAAATATTACATAAATAAGATTTAAACTTGAGTTTACGATGGTAGAATGATGAGTCATACTACATAAGACCACAAGTCAATCTAATAAAAAAACCTAAATTACATCATAATTCACAATAATTAAAAACTCATTTTTGATTATTAAACACAAGAAATGAGAAGAAAGGAGATAAATAAATCTTAAAAATACCCTTGAATCGTGTATGCCATTTCTCTAAAGAAGCAAAAAATAGCTTAGAAGATCCATCACCAACACCAAATGATGTAGAGCCACGCTGCATTATGTATAAACCATGCCAACTAGGACCTTGGGCCATGACTTCCTTAGAATACATGTCCTTGACGTATAAACTAAATGATCAAATTTCAGGTAAATTTGATTATCTTTACACTATTTAAGAATAAAAATTAAATTTACGGTAGTTTTAGAAGCATGTAAAATTTGTTTTAAATTAAGATCATAATTATTAGAGAATTAAATAATAATTCTACTAACACTAGAACTAAGTATGTAAAACTTGTTTTAAATTAAGATCATAATTATTAGAGAATTGAATAATATTTCTACTAACACTAGAACTGGACACATATTCATAAATGCATCATTTTACAATAGAATCCAACATATTTCAATTCAATAAAATAGGATTAGATATAGAAAAATCATCAAGATACTTTGTAGGCACAATAAATAACCCATCAATGACACCTTTAAACTCATGGACAATGACATAGGTCAGCAATTGATCCTTTCAAATCGTGTAATTTTGCTCATACAATTTAACTGGGACATATACATTGATATATGGAAAGGATGAAAGACTCTTAGCCAAGACTTTAAGTAATAAAATTCTTTATGGAAACATTAACACCAATAGATCCATTCATAATATTTATGTAAATTTGATTCATAGTTACGAGTTTGAGTGTTCTTGGCTTTGATATCATTCACAATAATTAAGAACCCATTCTTGATTTTTAAATGCAATAAAAGGAAGGAAATTAGAGGAAATAAATGTTAAAAATACCTCTAAATATTATTAAAGAACAGTTATGAAAAGATTATTAAAACTTATCACATAACTTATCTTATTTATAGACTAAGTTGATACACATGCGTAGAGGAACACAAGCACTTAACTACCTTAACCATCTATTAAGAAAATAGTTCTAATGTGTATCCATCACACCAGTTATATAATACTATCACTGCTGGTTACACATGCTACTCTAGCTGCATTATCACAACTCAACTTAACACTTGCTATACCAGTAACATTATCACAACTCAACACATAAATGGTCAAGTCGAACATGTTTTACCTAAATTAGTTAATCCCAAAATATCATTTAATAATATGTACAACTATACATGTTTTGCATGCAACTAACATATATTATGTACATGAAATAATGCCTTATCAATTAGTGCATTTGTGAAATCTAAAATGCTATTTTAAAGTTAATTAGTTTATTAATTATAGCTTCTACTATTAAAAAGAAAAAAATGCTACAAATTTTTTTATATCATATTATTTGTATTTTAACCATTTAGGTTATAAATTACTTTATTTAATCATTTATTATAAAAAATGATGCTAATTAAGTATAAATAATATTATTTTAATAATTTTTTATTAAAATTTTATTTTTTTATGTCAAATGATTAAACATATTAATAAAAGATAAGTATTTAACAATAATAATATGATAATTAATTATATAGAAAAAATTCACAAAAAATTATTTTAATATTTTTTATTGCCAATGATTTATTTAATGCTTTATTAATTTTTTAATTTTTATTAAAAATTAATATATATATATATATTGTATATAGAGCTTTATATTTGAATATTAATATTGTTGAATTTTTCTTAAATAATTTAATATTAAATTTTATTTTTATTCTTCTTAAAAACTCGAATTTTTATCTTGTTTTAATCACTTAACAAAATATAATAATACTTTAACAAAAAATCATTAAAAGAATATAATTTATTTTTAATTGATTATTTTTTAATAACTAAATAATTAAATAACATTTCAATTTTAATTTAATGAGTTATAATATATAAATAATATAATTTAATAGAAATGCATGACATCTAATCCTGTTAAATATAAAATATAAGGAAAAAAATCAAATAAAAAGGTTAAGAGGTTGAGAAAATCGAAGAATGCAATTTGCTTTTGTCCTTTATTTATAATTCTTACACTTGCACACACAATCATATATTTTAGGGTGATGGTGGGGGGAGATTTTTGGAAGGAGAAGGAAATACGTACAAACGCATGGTGTAAAAAGGAAAGAACTAGTTTCTCTTCTCTTCTTCTTCTTCTTCTTCTTCTTTTTTTCCCATCTTGCTTACTTTGAATCTTATGCCTAAAGAGATTTTTATATACTTTGACCCAATTGGATCATAAATAAAGACAAACCCAAAAAAAAGTGGTGGGAATGTTAAGATTGGCTCATCTTTTTCTTTTAAACAAAAACAAAGTTAAGGGAAAAAAGAGTTAAATATTCTAAATGACAATTGTTCGAGTTTATATTATTGACTCTTTTACACTTTTTTTTATTATTATAATTTATTTTAGTTATTTATTTACACATATTCTCTTAAAGAAAATGATCATAGAAATCTTATAATTATCACCGAATTAATAGTTTATTTCATAATTATTAGTTTATGTATAAATTAAATACCTCATGATTTTTTATAAGTTAAGTATTATTAATCTTATTATTATGAAAATTAATCACTTTTAATCTTATAATTTATTAAAATTAATATTTTTATTTAAATTAAAATATAAAAAATAATGATCACTAATATAAAAATGAAAGTTTTACCCATAGGATCGAAACCTCATGAGTACCCGACCCATTTGAAGTATAATGGGATAGATGGATACATGTCGATTTATAGGTTGGATCATGATCTATTCCATGTAATATAGCTCCGGTAATAAAACGGGTTCCATCTTTTTTTTGAACATTTAAACTTGTTTGAGTATGATTTTTTAAAAAACAAATAGACGTTTGATCCGTAGATAATACCCAGTCCAATTCGACTCAAATTATCTAAAAATAATTCAGTTTATAATGTCCTATAAGTAAGTTTAAATTGAATTAAATTTAAAATAAATTTTCCTAATATCATTCTTAATTTAGTATCTAACTTTCATAAATAATAAAACTATAGATGATTAATTTAAAATTAATAGATTAAAGTATTTATTTTGAAAAATTATTTAAATTTATAAAATCTCGTAACCTAATAATTATAATACTAAATTATTCAAATGACAACACCCTATTCTCTTGTGTCTATTTTATTAAATTTTCTCATTAATTTCATTTTTCTCGGTATAAGACTGTTACATCTATCAAAGTGAATAGTGAAACCTCTAAATGGGACGAAGATGAACCGTTGAAAAGTAAAAAAGGGAAACGTGATTATATAGATTCTGCTATTATAGAGAAAGGGCCTCATATGTATAAACAGAAAGCAAAGCTTACGAGGTCCAAATGTCAAAATCAGGGTATTATGTATACACTAAATGATATGGACAAGACCTAATATAAAGTTGGAAATGGCATCAAATTTATGTTATTATTGTAATATTAAAGAACTATATGGTACTGAAAAAGGAGACAAATGTTTTCTCAAATATATCCCCGCTCTAATTATTGATGATTATCCTTCCAACAAAATACCTTATTGTCATTTTATGATTATATATATAATTTTATTTTATAATATTAAATTTGAGTTTAGTTAATAAATTCCAAAATGAAGGAGAAAAATTAAATAATACAGAATGAAACATCCACCATTATATTTAAAAAAGTAATTTTTTTATGTCTTATATATAAATCTTAAATATTAAGATATGATCATGGTATAATAAGATAAAAAAAAATTTCTCTCTTATCTTGTATAAACTCAACCGTGAGATATGAAGGTGCGAAAAAGAGAGAGTAAGAGCTTCTATACTTGGAGAAGAAATGAAAAGTGGATGCATAAGTATGGAGTTAGCAAGAATTATACTCTTGAATTGGTGGTGGTCAGTGGTCACCCATATTGCATTGATAATTCTTGAGAAGTATTTTTCAAACAAAGGCTAAAGTTTTTTTTTTCTTTTTCTCTTTTAAATGGAAGTTGATACATGTTTGATAACATTTTAATTTTTGATTTATAATTCTTATTGAATATTAATTTTATAATTTATAATTCTTTTATTAAAATGATTATGAATATATTTCATAACAATTTATACATAATGGTTAAAAAATTATTACAAGTTATGTGATAATGTTTTCTATTTTTCAAATTTCTTTTCCAAAAACTAAAAAAATTAAATTATTATTATTATTAAAAAATTATGTTTTTAATTATTTTTTTCAATATTTATACGTACCAAAGTTATAAAACTTGACTTATTTTTTAGAAAAAATATTTAGTCAAAATAAAAGTAAGAAATCAAAAATGTGATTAAAAATCTTCGGTTTTAAGATTTATGCCGTTATCAAACATAATTGATTAAAAAATTAATTGAAAAAAAATCATAAATAAAGAATCAAAATTGTTATAAAATATTGTAAGTGAATCACAATATACAAAATTTCCGTTGCAATATTTAGCGTTGTACTAATTAATACTTATTTTCAATGTAATAAAGAATAATTAAAAGACCCTGAAGAGACATATTATTTATTTATTATGAATGATTCATAATTAATTGAAAAATAATAATTATAAATAAATATACTTGTCTTGGTTAGAAGCATGATGCTGGTAAGGGTAGGAATGAATTAATTAATATTGTATAAAACGAGGGACAAATAAGAAGAAAAACTAGTTAATTTGAGCTGAAAATGGAAAGAAGAAAAAAATCATTGGCATCTTAAAAGGAAGTTTTGGTTTCCTAAGACAAGGCATCTTTACAAAGAGGTCGGTGATGATCAGATTATTAGAAGAAAATTGATATGTAATAAATAAGGGTATTAGTAGTACAATTATAATAAATATTATAGATAATTATTAATTAAAATATTAAATTTTATTTTTTAATCTATAATTAAGTATTATCTCATATATAATAATACAATAACTTATAATAAATGTAATTTTTCAATAAATAAAGTAATAAAATGTGAAGCCTAGGGCAATTACTAGCTTATTGACTATATCAAAGATAAGATCTAGACGTTGACCAGGAATAATTTTTTCAGTTTAACATAGCAAAAAATAAGCAAACAAACAAATAAATAATAAAAAAGAAAAAAAAATTCTAAGTGTATCATTAATAATATATATTTTTTAAAAAGAAATGAATAATTAATTTGAATCATCTTCTTCATGTGGGTTCATTTATCTGTTTTAATGAATGACACCTCAGTGCTCAGATCATGCTTCCTAATATATATATATTTTGCTTTGCAAACAAGATTTTATATACGAAGGTAATGAGTCATTCGACACAGTCTAGTACATGGAATGTTATTTTTTGTTTTTTAATTTGCTACATGAACGTGAACTAAATTGAGAAATAACAAGGATATATATTGAAGGAGAGATTCTTACCTATAACAAATATATTAACACATAATAAAAAATATATATTTTAATAATTTATTTTTATAAATATGATAGAATTATAATAAAAAATTTATATGTATATTAAAGATAAACATCTAAAATATATAATTAAAGATAATTTTAACCATCTAATTCAATACAAATCAATAAAATTAAATTAAATTCTTATTCATTTTTATAAAACCAAAGACAGATGGCATATCTAATATACGTAAATCTAAAATATATTTTTCAATTATAAATCAAGATTTATCCCATCATAAATTTATAATTAAAAATTTGAAGAATATAAACAAAAAATAAATCAAACTTTTATTTATTTAAACCATAAATTGTTCTTACAATCATTTAAAACAAATACTAAAATCCAATATTACATAAACTAATATATCATAATTAAAATTTAAAAAATTAATTTAACTATAGAAGACATCATATTATAAAGAGAAAAATAATGTATGATATAAAAATACCTTTTCTTATAATAAAGATTTCTCAAATATTTAGATTTTCTTTATAATTAGGAGATTTTCTCTCTACATTTGTACATAAACATTGGAATAACGACTATGGGAGTTAGTGGCTAGTGTATGGTTTGATTGTTATGTGTTTAAGAGGATTAGTGTTGTATTTATAAGCTAAAATTATGGTTAAACGTGTTTAGAATGCACGTTAGGATTTTTGGTAGATTTTTATACTGGCATGATTTATTATACATTCTGACGTGCACAAAACTTCAAAAAATACAAGTTGGACTCGAGAGACTTGTGTCACAACACGCTAAGAAATCCCAAAATGCTTAGTTTGAACCCGTAAATTCCTTGTCATGGTATGAATAATGTCTCATCACAATTAGCATATAATTTTCTGAAATTTGACATTCTTGTTCTTTCTGATATGTGTAAATTATTATTAATTATCTTGTTTTTACTCTTTTAGTTTATGTTTGATGATTTTTCTTCCAAAATTATTTTAACTTATAAAATATGAAAATATCTTTCAAAATAAAAATAATGTAAAATAAATACTTAAAATATAACAAATAATAATTAAAATAGTATTCATTAATACCATATCGAGAAATCAAACATATTAGAAAGGATGATGATAAAACAGAAGAAAAACATTATTATTCCATTGATAAATATTAGAGAATACAATACATATCTACAAAATGATTATAACATCATCAAAAACACGTTGACAATAAATTCTAATAGTTAAATAAAGAAATAATATATTATAATTTATTCCTCATAAATTAATAAAAAAATACAATATTTTATATTTATTATTTACAACACATATATTATCATACAAAAAGTAATTGAAATAGTTTTTGAATGCTTAGTCTTGAAAAAGGAAAAACAAATTAAAAAAATGTTATTTTCGTATTAAGTACATTTTAATTAAAATAATATTACTTTGATTAGTTAGTTCATATAGAGAAGATGGTCAAAATACAAGTGATAGTTAGTTCTCTAATAAACATGTTAATTTTGTGTGTGTAGAGAGAGAGAGAGAGCGCGCAAAGTGAAGCCTCAAAAAGGATCTAGTAAAAAAAAAAAAGCAAGAAAAGAAAACCAGCTGCAGTCACAGAAGATTAATAGGAGAAGAGAAAACATAGACAAAAATTAACAAAAAACTTAAAACTAAAGAGATTGGATAAAAGTCTTTTAATTCTGGTTCGTACGATGTGGAATAAAGGCAAAGATAATAAAGGAATAAAGTGATTTGGATGATCATTAATAAAAAGTACTAAATAGCTTTGTTTTATGGGTATGTTCGTATAAATCATATTGTTATTATAATTGAAATTTTTATTATCACATTTTTATTAATGATAACGTTATTTAAAATAGTAATATTAAATTATAATTATTTATAAGATTAAAAAATTATTTCATACTAACAAAATTAAATATCTTAATATAATTATAATTGTTTTATTTATTTTTCCTTATTTAATTTCCACGGGAAGAATTTGCACAGGCAAGCGAATAATAATAATAATAATAATAAAAAGGTATAGGGGAAAAACTAACTGTCATTTTTGAACCTGCCGTAAAAGGTGACTGTTCTTGTATAATGAGTTTACGTAAATAATTTTACCAAATAATCTTAAATTTGACATATGTATTAATAATTTTATGATTAAATATTTTTTTAATTTTTAAAAATTATTTATTAATTTAAATTTTTATATTTATTAATATATATAATTTTAAATATTTGTATCTAAAGTTAATTATAATTTATCAACTATTTTTCTAAACTATTACTCATGAAACGTACTCGTAGTAAGATAAATAATTAAAAATAAATTTTATTTAAATATATATTTAAAAATAATATATATAATTTAAAATTTTAGTTTAAAGTATATAATATAATTTATTGACATTTTTGATAATCATTAGTCATCTAAATTTTGAACCTTTTAGGAGTTTTCGTGGTTTTGAATTTATGAATAAATAAATTATTTTTGTAGATATATTCAAAAAGTTTGAGAGTCATCTAAAATATTTTTGTAGATATATTTCATCCTGTAAAGCTTGTCTTATAAATGTGAACGAAACAACTTACATAGTAATAAACTAAACAACTTATATAACAGAGGTATAAAATAATATGCTTAATTCAACACACAACGGATGAAAAAATAACAATATGCAATAAACATACTAGTGACAGATTGTTTCACAGGCTACTGTTTATAATAACAATATACATAAGCATGGAAAACATGCAGTAAGATATAATAAGTAACCTTTCTAATCAGAATATATATCTAGTATATTAGAACTTATATAAAAGAAATTTAGATTATACTAACATACATAATGATCAGACATAACAACGTTGAAAGAGTTTAAGACGTGATACACAACCAGACTAAGAAGATAGTGACTCCTTAAGGACTCAACTCAAGCATGCAAACCACAAGAGAAAAAACACAAGATAGATAAACATAACTACATTACGTATAATCAAAGATATACACAATAATAAGTCAATATATATAAAATTCAATAAATAGAAAGAATGTGATAAATATCAAAAACTTTCTAGTCAGAGTTTAAACTTTGACATGTGGGAACATACACCATTTAAGCTCTAATTATATTAGCCACACATTCGAGCATGTATGATACTAGATATAATAAGATAAACCCGTATAGAAACCCTATTTATGTGGTAACATTCTCAATTTGCTTAAGTCAATCACTCAGTAACAAACAATTCATAATTAATATAATAGTTATAACTCTAAAAAAAATAAAATCAATATTACCTCTATCAGTCGGGACATCTATCTTAGCTGTCTATTGCTACTCTTTATTTCTGCCTCTATAATAACCTGGTTTGACACATAAACTGGGCTCTTTACCAAAGCACATGTTTCCTAATATGATGTGATCAATAACTACATATCAATAACCAAAAGTGTAACAACTCTTAATCTTGAGGACCACTCTCAAACTTAAACAACTTATCTTTTATTACATACAACAAAAGATATGATAACTCAATGAATTTAACTTAGCTCACTCTCACAATAAGGTTCTTACAAATAAACAATTACATCCAAGCAACTCCCAACCGATGCACAAATCACATAAAACCCATTTGTAAACATTGTTTAGAGTACTCACCACTCACAAGTACAATTTTGTTCACATAGTCATGAATCACTAATATTGAAAAATATTCAATATATTAGAGATCTGAAAATAGAAAAACAAGATGATATTTTGACAAAGTTTTGCTACATTTTTTGGATACCAGATACCAAAAAGAAATGTAGAAGTATTTATAGAATTCAAAATTTTCACCTCACCAGTCGCCTCACCAAAGGTGGTGGTGTGCTTGTGGTGAGGTGCTAAAAAATCATATTTTGTTGAGTACTTTTCATAAATATATGTATCCGAAATAAAATAAAAGCACAAGTGACAATGTTAGCTTGCTCGCACGTTCACTCATCAAAAACCAACACTTTACCTAGTATGCACACTATGAAAACCAACCCTATGATGTGTAAACATGCTCACATACAAAGTATATTTAACTATACGCGTGTGTGAATTACTAATACGTAGTAATCAATCTTACATAAAGGAAGATAAATATACTAAGTAAGAGTAAAACATATACCGTATTTTACACATAGAGAGTCAACACACAAACTCAAGTACAATGAGACTTACATTCATCATCTTTGACTTTTTGTGTCAAAACAATGCACAACTAAGTAGATACTTACATCTATCATGAGATAATCATAAAAATAACTTAAAGATGTTTGTTCCCGTGAACAAGACATCGATACACATCTAAACTCGAAAAACATACCTAACAAAATGCACTATATATATATACTTCTTACGTGATTATTTATTTCTTCATCTGTTATTGAATATTTGTTTTTCTCAAAGAAAAAGTTTCACGAATTTTAAATTTTATTGATTTAAAATATCACATCATCACATATTTTAATAAAATTGAATAATTTTTCCTATAATTAATCATATTTCAATCGTATTTTTCATCTATTATTAAATATTTGTTTTTCTTAAAGAAAAAATTTCACAAATTTTTAATTTTATTAGTATAAAATATCATCATCACATATTTTAATAACATTGAATAATTTTTTCAATAAATAATCGACAAAGAGTTTTTCGTAATTAAAGAATTAAGGAAATTACAAGAAGAGGTTCATGGCATTTTGGTATGTTCCCAACATTAAATGAGTACGCTTTGCAATAAATCATTCCACATGAGTAGTATGATGAAATACTAGCTGTATGATTATTTTTCCTTCTTAAATTTTGGAATATAAATATAATTAATCTCTCAAAACTACCAACAGAATAAAGTTTGTTGATTTTTTTTTTTTGTAAATTTTCATCTATACTCTGTCTCAAATCTGCAGAGAAAGATAAAAAAATAATATATTATATATTTATTGTTTTAGTGCAAAAGTTTGTCTTTAGCTACAACCGAAAGTTTTCTTGATGGAGCAAAGTACATTGCTTTGTTAGAAATTAGAATAGGACTAAACTGTGATGTGTTTTGGAACAAAAGTTTTCAGGTACAACACATAGAACTAGATAAGAGATTTTATTGATTTTTTTATAAATTTATTTATTTTCAATCGGATTAATTAAGTTTTATGTGTACATGTTATTTATACATTTATATTAAATATATTTATAATTTTATAAATATTATAGATATATTTTTAACTTAATTATAAAATGTAACTAATTATTTTTCAAACTAGCACCTATTTCTTTTAAATTTTAGTCTCTTTTTTTTCTTCTGTCATCTCCACTCTCTGACACCCCGCTCACTATTGGCGTAAAACTTGATGCCTGATAGTGCAAGCAAAGGAAGCATCCAACTTTAATTTACTTTTTTTATTTTATTTTTATTTTTATTAATTCTGGTTAGTCTTACCTTCTCACAAAAACTCAATTGTGCATTCCTCCCTCTCTCTCTCTCTCTCTCTCTGAAAATTCTGCTTCTTTTTCCTCTCTCTCTCTACTACTTTATTGCTCCCTATAAGCTAAGCTATCTTGTTAAATGGTTTCACTAGCATAACCCACCTTCAAAGCTCTCTCCTTTCCTCTCCTCTCTGTTTATTATCTTTCAATTCATGTTCATCCTGGCCTCTTTTACCTACTTGTTTAGTAGCCTATCTATCTGTCATTTCTAACCAGTCTTTTGCATTTACCATTCTCTAGTTTAATTTCCTTTTCTCTCTATTTCCATTATTTTCTAGTTAAAATATTGTCCCTCATTTCATTCAGCTCCTTCCCTCAAAACCCTTGTAGTTACTTCCTATTAAAAGATATGAAGACATATACAAATATATATGTTCCTTTTCTTAAATTGGTGTGTTCTAGTCTGTCTAGATAATTTGTTTCTTCTTTCTTTTTCCTTATGAGTTGACATCATAGTTAAACTACATGGATATTCAAAAAAAATCTAGGTGGATCAAGTTGCTTAATTCTTCATCACTAAATTTTGTTTAATTATTATTCATTTCTCAAGTGTCTCTACCTTTATTCAATCATCTTAAATTACTTCAAAAGTAGTGGACATAATTGTTAAGAAAATTCCTAGGATCATTAAAACCAATACTACTCTTTTTTTCTTTTAACTATAATAATCATTAATTTAGCCCTCTAATGTCTCTCTCCTGTCTTCTTTCTATAGAAAGATAAGAAAAAGAGAATGGAAATTTCAAATCAAGAAGGAGAGATACCAATTCCATTAAACAGTACATATGTTGGAGGAGGAGGAGGAGACGTTCTTGGTGATGGTCATCATGGACACTTAATCCATCATCATCATGACCCTCCACCCCTTAACCAAATAATACCTTCCACAACTCCACCTCAAGTACCCTCGAATGGAATTTTCAATATGTCCAACAACAGCAATAACAACCTAGAAATTATAGAACAACCCTCCTCCTATAAGAAACTTGTGAAGTACAAAGAATGCCTCAAAAATCATGCAGCATCTATGGGAGGGAATGCTACAGATGGGTGTGGAGAATTCATGCCTAGTGGAGAAGAAGGTACTATTGAAGCCCTTAAATGCTCTGCTTGCAATTGTCACAGAAACTTCCATAGAAAAGAAATTGAAGGTGAGCAGCCTGCCTCTTCATTTGACACGTGGCCACATCCCAACAGATCAATGCAAGGGAGAAAATTCATTTTAGGCCCTCATCATAAGAATGTATTAACTAGTCCTGAGGCTGTAGGGTACCCTACACCTACAACTAGTTTTATACCATCAAGAAGTGCACCTCATCCTCATCATATGATAATGTCTTACAGCATGGGGGGGTCTCAGCTCCCTTCTGAGTCTGATGAACAGGAAGATGGTGGTGGTAGTGTGGTAGTCCCTAACAGGCCTACAGTACAGTTGATGAAGAAAAGGTTCAGGACAAAGTTTACTCAGGACCAGAAGGAAAAAATGTTCAACTTTGCTGAGAAAGTTGGTTGGAAGATTCAGAAACAAGAAGAGTCTGTTGTGCAACACTTCTGTCAAGAGATTGGTGTTAAGAGAAGAGTACTTAAGGTTTGGATGCATAATAATAAGCACAATCTTGCTAAGAAGAATGCTCTACTTTCTGATATTTAATTATATATATATTAATAGCATTTTAGTTAATTATCTCAATAGTTATTCCTCCTATATTTGTCTCTTATATATATATATACTCATAGCAGTTAACTATTTAGTTCAAAGTAGTCACTGTGTTTACATTGTTGTTATTGCATGTGTTTGTTTCTGATCCTTTTGTTTATTTTAGTTCTTAGTTGTGTTAAATAACAATATCGTTTTTTTTTTGGGAGAATGCTAGTTGTGTGACTTGTGAGTGAAGTTCATGTTATAATCAAATTTTAATAGATTAAAATGTTGAGTCTAGTGAGATTTATATTTGTACTTGATATTTAATTAATCTTAAAAAATAAGACATTCTTCCTGAACCTTAGGCTCATGTTTTCTTCTTTATATATATATATATATATGACTCGTGTAATTGTATACACATTTTCATTTTCTTCTTTTAGAATCATAAAATTTATATTCGCAAGTAATTAAAAATTTCTAATATGCCAATCAGATATACTTTTGGATTCTTCTGAAAAAAAAAACAAACCTTTACTTGTTCTATCCAAAGAAAAAAAAGAAAGATGTACCTTTGGATTCAAAACCAGGGTAATAATAATGGGTATGCACTTGTCTTATATATATATATATATATAAATACAGTTGTTTTTTTTATATTCAGTGATCCCTTATCTTTTAGCAATATTCGTATTTTTTAGTATGTGATGATTAAAATTATTCATGAAATTTTTGGGTTTCTAAATATTCAAGTTTAGTGTGGAAGGTGTTTTATTATTTGGAAAATTCTAGAGCTCATATTAACAAATAAGTTCGGTTCAACCTCATGTGAACACCTCTTTAAGCATGTTAAAGACTTGAAACTTGAATTGTGAGTTTATGTTACATATTAAAAAACATAAATCAGCTAATAATTATGCTGTTAAAAAAAGCTAAAATTTTATTTGAAAACGCAGTGTTAAATTATTACAGTTTGTAATTCAAGAAATATATTTACTATTCAATAAAAAATATATATAATTATTAAAATAAGACTATTATCTATTATAAATATAAAAAATTTATTCAAATAATAACTTAAGTTTATAATAATAAAAATAATATTTAACATGATCGAATTGTAAATTTTTTTTATACCTTAAGTTTTTAATATTTAAAATGTTTGGGATAAAACTTTTTAAAATAATAAAGATATGAATGGAGAAATAATTTATAAGATATGTTATTTTTATGATTATAAAATTTAAGTGGTTATAAATGTTATTTTCATAATAATTTTTTTATTTTTTATATAACATAAAAAATATGTATTTTTCTCATGTAAAAAATGTAGTGCATATAAATTTTTGTTAAATATCATAAAAAAATATGTTTTTTAAACTGAGTTGTGAGTTATGAATTTGAAAACAAAGGTATTGGAATATTGGTTAAATAAAAACTGAGTTGTGAGTTATAAAAAATTATGTTTTTTAAACTCAGTTTAAAAATCAAAGAGTATAATTATTAAAACAAAGGACAAATTCAAAGAAATCAAAATATTGGTTAAGGTATTGGAATTTTATTTAGTTAAGTGTAGTGTAATAACTGAGTTGTGAGTTAAATAAATATTAAAATAATGTTAAAAAAAGGAAAATCAATTAGCATATCATAATTAAGAATTGTGTTTTCAGCTAGTATAGAAAAACTATGAACTGAAATCCACAAAACCAAAATAAAGTTTGGATTAACCGAGTGTCTATGTCTCTTCCAAACTGCAGTATTATTGCCAACAATGTTTCCAGCTAGCATCTGCTAACACTATCAGCCTTTTCTTTTCTTTTCTTTTCTTTTCTTTTCTTTAGTGTGAGGGAGTAGGGGACCCTCAAATTCTTTGGGGAGTTCTCATTTTTGTTTTACACTGGGCAACATTTCCCAAGATGGTATCTCTCTCTCTCTCTCTCTCTCATGAAAATGAGTAGGGATTGGAACAAAGGAAAATAAATGAAAATCAACCCCTTATTTAAGAGGTATTAATTAATAAACGACACCTACAAGTTTTCTGCTTCACAGCTACAGAATGAATTCATTTAATATGATACTGTTATAGAAATTATATATGAAAAATAGAAAAAATTAAGAGAATTTTTCGGATTATTTCTTTTATATCATTTAATTTTTTATATTAAAAATAATATTATTTAATCATTTAATTTTATTAAAATAATTAATTTAAAAAAAAATATTATTTTAATAATTATTTATTAAAATATTATTATTTTTCTATTAAATCACAATTAAAACAAAAATATTTAATAATATCAAAGTCTCAATTAATATGAAAAAAATTATAAAATATTTATTAATTATTATATGTTTTATTTTAATTTTTTATTAATTTTAGGTTTTTATTAAAAAATAAAATATATATTTAAATAAATTTTTATTTAAATTTTATTATTGTTTATTTTCTTCTTAAACTATTTCATTTTAAATTTTATTTTTATCATCGTTAAAAATTCATATTTTAATCTAATTTTAATTACTTGATAAAAATATAATAATATATTTTTTCTTTAATTATCATTTTTACAAAGTTAATGAAGCAAGTGACTAAAGGATATAAATGATATAATATGAGAGATTCTCGTGTTATCTCACCTTATAAAAAAATATAATAAATAATTTTTTATTTTTTTAAATAAAGACAAATATCAAATAAGTTTACTAGCTATATCAAGTTTATTAATATTTTTGTGATAATTTATTCTAATAAATTTTAAAAAGTGATAATTTATTTTAAATTATTAAATTTTAGGTTTTTTTTAAAAAAAAATTATAAAATAAAGTTTGAATATGTATATTTAGTGAAGTATTTAAAAAAAACACATAATTTATTTTGTCAATTTTTTAAAACTAATTAACTAAAATATTAAAAAAAATGATAGCCATAAGTGATGAATTCTAAAAAATTAGTTAAACTCCTCACCACCCACCCTCTCAAATAAATATATCTCACATGCATATTGATCTCTACCTCTGGTTTGGGGTGTGCCTTACAATATGAGATTTCCTTCCCGCTGTACTACTACAATTTGCAGAAGTGCTTTTAGATCTTGGAAAATATTTATGCTTCCTAAGAGAACCACAAAGACTATGTTTCTCTCTAAATTTCTTTTAATTTACTTTTAACATAAATAAGTGTTTTTTTTAAATAACAAGTATATAATTTAAGCACTTAAAAAGCGCTTTTAAAATTGTGTCTATATTTTTTTTAATCTCTTTTACAGAAATTAAAAGGCATGCATTCCTATCTACGTAAGAGTTTGAGATTCAGTTTAAAATGCTAGAAATTTATTATCAGAATCAATTTTATTTAAAAAGTTTGGTTGACGAATATAAATAGTTCATAATTTTTTTCCCATTTTACATTTAGTAATTAATTACCTCATTTTTCCATTTTTCCATTTTTTCCATTTATCGTTTAAGTAATTTACTTTTTTTAATTTTCTCAAGATTTGAGATTTCTTGAAAATGATATTGGACTTAAGACAATCAAAATTGACGGTTAAGTGTCTATCAAATGCAAATTACATGGTTGTTAAATCTATCCAACTCAACATGTTACTAGCTCTATTATCTTTTAACACTTTTTTTAAATGGCCACACCAAATAAATAGGAGATAAAATTAAGTTTTCCTTTCTAGAACAAAATAAGCTTCAAATTAGTTGAATATTTATTTTTAATAGAAATTTATATTGTTTAAATATTTAAAATATGAAAAATAAAAAAAGGAACGTAATTTAAGTTGAATTATTAAATCATTTCATTTGATAAATATTTAATAAACCATGGTCAATTTTAAGTGTTTTAATTTTAAAGTTTGACTAAATATAAGTGTACCAAATCATAAAGGGGAAAAAATTGAAAATGGATGTTATTTTTACGATTATGAGTTTTAAGGGTGTGATTTTTGTTTCTTTTCTAAAATAATTTTATTCAAGGATGATTTCTCTAAAACTTTGTAAAATATAAGCAATATAAACACGAGATTTAGATTCAAGAGAGAGAGGGAAGGAGAAGGAGAAGGAGAAGGAGAAGGAGGAGGAGTAGGAGGAGGAAGAGGAAGGAGGCGGCTTGGATTTATGAAACTTAATTGCTTGTGTGGTCTTTTTCAGTTCAAACAAAGAACTGCTTTAAACAAGATGAGCTGGTTGGTTTCAGAATTGATTTGTTTTTCTTCTAAGCGTTCATATCATGGTCATAGATGATGCAAGAGTCCAGTACAACGAAACTACACATCATGTGCATCAGAAATTAAACAGCAATGTTATTTACTGAAATATATCTCAAACTGAGAGGCAAAATTGTATGTTTAAGTTGATATTTAATTTTTTTTAATAATCAACAGAGTTAAGTAGCATGACTTTCGAGTCATGTTACATACCATTACTCCATCTAAACCATTCAAATCAGGCAAACAACATAATCAAATTAAAAGTTATATATAGTGATATAGAACACTACTCTAAGAGTCGGGTTACATAACATTTCCCCATTTTTCATCAACAAATACTTAATGACATCGGGAAAAATTCGTGATAAAAGCATTTCATCTTCAACATGTTCTTTTTTTTAAAAAAAAATTTAATGAGGAAAATTAACGAAGACAGTGACCCAGAAGCTTCTCTTGGTAATTCAATGCTAGCTTTCATCTTGTGCTCTTAGCCAGAAAAAGACAAGTTTCCAACTTTTGGAAAGTGCGCTGATAGCGTAATGGAAAATTCGTTGATTTCAATACAGAACTGTAGTGGACAAGGTAAGTGCGTTGTGATACTGCCATCCACAAGGTAATGCTAAAAATAGAAATGAATAATCTTCGAAACACCAACAGGTAGGGCGTAGAGGGTTGAAGCTCTCAGGCCCTTGCTAGTAGTAGTTGATATCTTATCACCAATACACTATGTACCATTAGATCATTTGTATAATTATTTATATGATGTAATCTTCATTCATTTTCCACTGGAAAGAGGCAGCATGAAGAAAGTAGATAGCCAGCCTAGAAGGGTCGAATGGCTTCAGTAGACGCATGGTTCCCATAATTTATCCAGTTAATATGTCCCGATCCCACAGTTTGGAGGTTACACCTTGCATAACTCCCCAAAGCTTTGTAAGCCTTCTCTCATTCGACCAGGTACAGAGGAACTATTAAGAGAGATGGAAGAGTAGCATCCTGATTAATCACTTAATACAAGCGAGCATGACCAGGATTAAGCAGTGATTCTTTCATCATCCATCCCTACAAGAAAAAATGAAAACAAGATTTATTTCAAGGTTTAATGACTCTTCCGCCATTTAAGTAGGCATGGCCTGGATTGGGAAGAATTCTAAAGGCCTGACTAGTTTTATGGATAATATTAGACACAATTGAACAACCTAGCACATCGTAGGGAGGCATGCAATAAGTATATTTCCAAACTGTATTTCTTACCTGCTCTGCAGCTTTACGCTTGAAAAGTCCATACGAACTTGAAACCAAGTTACATGACCCAGCAATATGGGCTTGTAGATCATTTTCTGTAGGCACAAACTTTGAATAGCCGCATTCCCTCTGCTTTTGAGACAGATACTGACCCCCATATGATGAACGCATGAAATGCAAAAGCACATGTGCCTGTAATACAAAGGTGACATACGTCTTAAAGCAAATTATGATACAAACATCATTATTAGCACTAGAAGTTGGGAATTAGAAATCGAGTTGTATGTATGTCTCACATGAAATGCTGCCTTTAAAATGTCGTCTGACTTTGCCTGGTCCTTCAGTAATGCATATACTTTACCCTTTGAAAGATTGTAGGTGACAATATATCTCTCTTTCTGCATTAACATACAACACATGAGAGACCTACGGCCTATCAACAACTACTATATCAAATGTACAATACGTCTGATTCAGGTGGGGCTGGCTAGCTGCGAAGGGACAGCTTTGCCAATATCCGAGCCAAGTTGAACACAAAAGCACATACCTCAAAGAAAGGTTCCAAGGCAAGATATGTGCCTGGATCCTGGAATGCATCTTTAAATCTTGGTCCTGCCAAGCATTTGTAAGTATGGTTGTATAGTAGAACTACATGATTATTAAAAAAAAGGTTACATGGGAAATCGATCAATTTGAACATCATACCAAGAACAACAGGCTGCTCTTTCAACCATGGGAAATCAAATATTTTTTCTTTTTTGTTTCCTTCCTGCAATGAGGGTACATGTCCTGTAAATGGAAATACAGAATTAGGATCACATGAGTGCATGCATATTAGTAACATAAGCATCTAATTCCCTTGAGGCTATGAATCGCTGATCAAAAGCAAATAAAGAATAAGGAAAATTCAGTATGCGTTCTTTTTTTTTTTTTTTTTTGCTAGTAGATTTTTAACATTCATATTTCCAAGTTTTGAAGCCGAGACTTTTACCTTATACCACGGTGGTTACAAGGTAATTAGCTCCGTATGTGTTCTCTATTATAGAGCATATGTAGTTAAAATCTAAACAATCTAAACCACCTGTTTTAAGGAAGGACTCCACAGCCACAGTGAATCTTGCCCGGTTTAAGGTGTGCAGTACTACAGATTTAACCTGTCAAAACAAATAAATGGAATTAAGAAAACCAAGAAAAGAAAAATAAAAAACAAGCAAGCATAATTGCATAAATACTATGCTCTGTAGCTTCACATGATCATACCTCTTGGTAAGAGCTCAGAACATACCCACATGAGAAAAGGGCAAATGTGGTAAACAGGGATGGATTTCTTTTTGAGATCAGTATGCTCATTCCAGTTCCCAGCTTCCACAAAAAAAAAAAAAGTTTAGAACATCATCTTCTAACCAAAATAAATGTCAAACATCACAGGAAATAATATTATCAAAATGCTCGTGTGAATGTAGGAAGTAGTCTTGCTTCTTTTGTTATTCACTTTAGTGATAAGTATAGAAATCCTATTTTTTATCTTACCAGCTGACAAGGCAACTGAACCGGTTAAAGGTATTACTCTCAACTGTTGTGGACGGAAGCAATAAATAGCGGTATATGAATATATCAAAGCGATAAAATGAACACACAGTATTTACGTGGTTCGACAATTCGCTTAGGTCCACGGGAGGCAGCAGATATTATTTGAACTGAGTAGGAAATATACAGAATACAGATACAGATTTCCTCACTAATAATATCTCTCAAGTGTTTCCCCAAACTTATAGAAAACTCTCAAACTCACAAGTATTTTCTCTCTTTGAGTTTACTTATGCTCTCTTTGATTTTTTTGATTTTTGCCTTGTTATCTCAATGCATGAACTCTTCCCTATTTATAGATGAAGCAAGGCTCCCTTTCCCTAAAATTGTGCCATAATTTAAGCCTTAAATTATGCCACTAATTTCCTTAAATTATGCCACAAATTATGCCACAAATCATGCCACAAATTAGGCTATTAATTTGTTATTTTTAGAGCTAATATTCAACAATCTCCATCTTGGCGAAAAAGTTCATAACGTTGCCTCCAAATGCGCCCTAGACACTCTAAGCTCGAGAGATGTTGATCAAGTTCAAGCAGTGTTGAAACTTGATCCCTGTAACCACCTTTGTAAGCATATCTGCGGGGTTATCTTTAGTTCCGACTTTCTAGAGTATAACATTTCCTTCATCGACGATTTCTCGAACAAAATGAAATCGAATATCGATATGCTTGGTGCGACCATGATGAACTTGGTTCTTTGCCAAACAAATGGCACTCTGGCTGTCGCAGAAAACCTCCACGTTCTTCTAAACAATACCCAAATCCTTAGTCAACCCGAGAAGCCATATAACTTCTTTGAATGCTTCTGTTACAGCCATATACTCTGCCTCTGTAGTAGACAAAGCTACAGTTAACTGCAATGTTGATCTCCAACAAATTGGTCCTCCTGCCATTGTGAACACATAACCAGTTGTAGATCGACGCTTATCCAGATCTCCAGCATAGTCAGAATCCACATATCCAACTAGGTGTTTGCCTTCAGTATTGTCTCTTTCAAACTTCAAACCAATATCCACAGTACCATAGATGTACCGTAGAATCCACTTCACTGCTTGCCAGTGTCCTTTACCGAGATTATGCATGTACCGACTCACCATACTAACAGCGTGGGAAATATCAGGTTTGGTACAAACCATTGCATACATCAAGGCACCAACAACATTTGCATATGGAACACGTTCCATTTGCTTCTTCTCATCGGTGGTACTAGGTGACATCAATGCACTCTATCAATGTCAAACCTTTGTAGTACTTTCTTCAGATACTGAGTCTGTGTCAGACAAACTGTGCTTGCAACTCTATCTCTTGTGATTTCCATCCCAAGAATTTTCTTAGCTTCTCCAAGATCTTTCATTTCAAATTCTGAACTCAACAAAGCCTTCAATCTGTCGATCTCCACCTTGCTCTTAGATGCACTCAACATATCATCAACATATAAGAGCAAATAAATGAAGGTACCGTCTTGGAGTTTCCGAAAATATACACAGTGATCAAACTGACTGCGTGTGTACTTTTGCTCTCTAATGAAGCTATCAAAGCGCTTGTACCATTGTCGCGGTGATTGCTTCAAACCGTAAATTAACTTGCTTAGCTTGCAAGCCCAATTCTCTCGTCCTGGAATTTTGAAACCATTCGGTTGAGACATGTAGATTTCTTCGTTCAAAGTACCATGGAGAAAAGCTGTTTTGACATCGAGTTGAGCTAACTCGAGATCAAACTATGCTACTAAAGCTAATAGTATCCGAATAGATGAATGTTTAACAACAGGTGAGAATACCTCATTGTAGTCTATTCCTTCTTTCTGAGCATAGCCTTTTGCTACTAGTCTGGCTTTGTATCTGATATTGTCTTTACCAGGAACACCTTCCTTCTTGGCATAGACCCATTTGCAGCCAATAGTTTTCTTTCCTTTGGGAAGTTGAACCAACTCCCAAGTCTGATTCTGGTGTAGAGACTTCATCTCTTCATCCATTGCCATCTTCCACTTCATACTATCAACTCTCTACACAACTTCTCTGTAAGTGCATGGGACATCATCATCAATTACTGGAAGTGCGAATGCTACCATTTCTGTGTATCTGGTAGGCTTCCTAATCTCCCTTCTCGATCGAGTAGTGGCAATAGATTTTGGTTGCTGATTGATAGGTGGTGATGGTGAGAAAGCCTCCACCTCAACTGAGATCTCTTCTTGATCATCAATTTCATCTTCACCACGATCGGTAGTCGGTGCAATCTTTTTTGGATCTTCTGGAGTCTCAAGCATCACCTTAGAAAGAGTATTTGGACTTTCATTCTCTTTCTCTGAATTTGTCCGTCTCAGCATAACAGACTCGTCGAATGTAACATCTCGACTTAAGACGATCTTCTTGGATTCACCACACCAAAGTCGAAATCCTTTAACTCCTTCCTTAAAGCCCAAGAAAATAACTTTTTTTGCACTAGGATCCAGTTTGGATTCACTAACATGAAAATATGCTGAACATCCAAATATTCGTAATGAATCATAATCAGTAGTAGGTTGTCCAGACCATACCTCTTTAGGAGTTTTCCCATCTAATGCAGTCGCAGGAAGTCTGTTGACTATATGAGTTGCATATGACAAAGCCTCAGCCCAAAATGCCTTGCTCAATTTGGATTGAGATAGCATACATCGAACTTTCTCAATCAAAATACGATTCATTCGTTCTGCAACTCCATTCTGCTGTGGTGTACGAGGAACTGAAAAATGTCTGATTATCCCTTCATCTTGACAAACTTTAAAGAAGGGATCTGATTTATACTCGCCACCATTATCAGATCTGAGCCTTTTAATTTTCCTGCCTGTCTGAGTCTCGATCATTTTCTTCCATTTAAGAAAGATATCCAAAACTTCATCTTTGTGACTCATAATGTATATCCAGACATATCTAGAGAAATCATCAATAAAAGTCACAAACCAGCGTTTACCTCCAAGTGAAACATTCTTTGAAGGTCCCCAGACATCCGTGTGAATATAATCAAGAGATCCCTTAGTACGATGAATGGCAGTGTCGAACTTGACTCTTGTTTGTTTTCCCATTACACAATGCTCGCAGAAATCAAACTTTCGAGTCTTGGCACCTTTCAAAAGACCTTGTTTCATTAAGCCTTGCAAAGCCTTTTCACCGACATGCCCTAAGCGTATGTGCCACAGGCGGGAAGAATCATTTGTCTTTTCTTCAGAACTACTTGAGATAACTGCTCTTCCTGTAACTGTACTCCCATCTAGGAAATACAAGTTCGCCTTTCGAGTACCCTTCATTGCTACAAATACACCTCGTACAACTTTCAAGACTCCATTTTCCAATGTTACCTTATAACCATCAGAATCTAGAACACCTAAAGAAATAAGGTTTTTCTTTAGGTCAGGAATATACCTTACATTTGTAAGTTGTCTGATTGTACCATCGTGCATCTTTAGTCGTACTGTTCCAATCCCTTGTCTTACAGGCATTGTCGTTGCCCATAAGCACAACTCCTCCATCGAGCTCCTCAAAACTCGAAAACCAATTTATGTTTGGAAACATATGATAAGAACATCCAGAATCAAGGATCCACTTATCTGAGTAGGTTTTTGATGATGAAACTGAAAAGGCTGATTCTTCATCTTCATCGGCCTTCTGTGCAACATTTGCATTTGACTTGTCCTTGTTTGGACAATCTTTCTTCCAGTGCCCTTTCTGGTGACAATAGGCACACTCGTCCTTTGCAGGACGTCTTCTAGATGAATCTCCTCTAGACTTTGATCTGGATTGCCCCCTATTATTTGATCCCCTAGATTTTTTGTTGTTAGTCCTACCTCTGGATGCCGTCAATGCTTCTGATATTGAGTCTCTGTGATCATGTTGATCCTTCTTCTGGTACTCGTTATTTACCAAAGCATTTGAAACATCTACGAATTTAACCTCATCCTTTCCATATAACAAGGTTGTGGTTAAATGCTCATAGCTTTCAGGTAATGAATTCAGCAACAACAAAGCTTTATCTTCATCGATAATTTCAACATCTAAATTTTGCAGATCGGCCAAAATTTTATTGAAATTATCTAAGTGCTCAATCATAGGGGTACCTTTCTTGTATTGGAAACGGAAAAGTTTCTTCTTCAAGTAGAGTCTGTTCTCAATACTTTTCGTCATGTACTTGTCCTCTAGTTTCTTCCAGAGAACTGCAGCTACATTCTATTTCATGACAAAGTATTTATGATCTTTTCCTAAGCATAGTCGAATTGTGCCACAAGCTTGTCGGTTTACATAATTCCAATCTTCATTTGAATAATCTTCTGGCCTGGTCTCCAAGGCTATATTAGATCCTTCTCGAAACAATAGATCTAATACCTCACATTGCCACATGCCAAAGTTATTGGTGCCGTCGAATTTCTCCACCTCAAACTTTGCGTTGGACAACATAGTTCTTCGAGTAGAACAACTTGGCTTGTCATAAATTCTATGGTCAACTTGTTCACCTTCTTCGATCTCTCTTTTATCAGCCATAAGTACAAGCAGATAACTTAAATTTTGTACTTACAACTTAAAACAGTGTTTTTCCAAATTTTATATCTTATTTGAAAAAACGGAGTCCGTATTTGAATCCGGAATGGTCCAATTAGCTAAGAATAGATCCAACTCTACTGAAAACGGATGAAAAACGGACCAACTCGGTCCAAATATCACTAGTGGCTGAGTTGACTCGGTCCAACTCAGTGAGTTGACTCAGTTGCGTACTCCGGCAGCTTCTGGCGGTGATTCTGACTTCCGACTTGACCGATTCTTTCACCGTTGCGTTCGTCTCGTTGAGAGCTTCGATTTGATATATAATACTGCTATATTTGGCTCTGATACCAATTTGTTGTGGGCGGAAGCAATAAATAGCGGTATATGAATATATCAAAGCGATAAAATGAACACACAGTATTTACGTGGTTTGACAATTCACCTAGGTCTACGGGAGGCAGCAGATATTATTTGAACTGAGTAGGAAATATACAGAATACAAATACAGATTTCCTCACTAATAATATCTCTCAAGTGTTTCCCTAAACTTATAGAAAACTCTCAAACTCACAAGTATTTTCTCTCTTTGAGTTTGCTTATACTCTCTTTGATTTTTTTGATTTTTGCCTTATTATCTCAATGCATGAACTCTTCCCTATTTATAGATGAAGCAAGGCTCCCTTTCCCTAAAATTGTGCCATAATTTAAGCCTTAAATTAGGCCACTAATTTCCTTAAATTATGCCACTAATTTCCTTAAATTATGTCACTAATTTCCTTAAATTATGCCACAAATTAGACCACTAATTTCCCTAAATTATGCCACTAATTTGTTACTTTTAGAGCCAATATTCAACATCAACTACATCTATGCCACTAATTTCCTTAAATCATGCCACAAATTAGACCACTAATTTCCCTAAATTATGCCACTAATTTGTTACTTTTAGAGCCAATATTCAACATCAACTACATCTAATTGTAAAAAAATCAGCAAACGACAACACTTAAAATGCAAGAATTATGTCCAAACTATAAATAGCAGTAACAATTTGAGGTTTCCTTTTCTCATTTGGTAGGTTCTACTGGTATTATCTTCACATATATTTTCCTATGTTGTGCTTGCAATTTGTTAGCATTGGTTCATAAAAATAAAATTTCAAGTCTGCTAAAACTCTTTGTAGGCAAAATTCTATGTACCTATGCGTGTACTTTTCTATATATATTTTCATCATTCTGTCAAAGAAAAGTTTAATATTTACCAGATCAGCAACGTTGCCAACACATTCCCCTTTAGCTGTAACGTCCCCTATGTTTTCTCCCTTAGCAAAGGCCTTGTAAATAGGTGTACGAGTTGAGGTTGATGTGACAGCACCAACATTCTACAGGGATCCAAAAGGAGAGGGAGATAAATTATATAATGCTGAAAAAGGGGGAAAATTACTAAATGGTTTACATGATTATGAACAATTTATGTCATACAAAAACTGTGAAACCTTTGCAACATTAGCTGCACAAGCCAAAGGAAGAAACAAGTGTGGCACAGCTGCAGTTGCCAACTCGATACCAGCCCCCAACTCCATGAGAAGATCTCCAGAAAATCGCAGCTACAAAACATCATGATTTTAATAAGATGGATCAAATAGTAGAGAAATCTACAAAAAGTAAAAGTGATTGCGATTCTACCTGTTTAAGGTCATAGTCAAATTTCTTTCCCTGCCTTGCAAAGAGCATTTTTCCAACACGACCAGCACCATCCTACACATAAAATTCGTATTACATACAAAAATGAACATTAGAAAAGAAGGTTGTACAATAGTACTGAAAATTGGTGGATAGTAAAAGAGAGTTTGGTTGCTTTGGTATTACTATCTTTGCCAGATACTTTCCACTTTTTCAGTTTAGATACCTTACGTATTATATTAGTAGGGGGGGGAGATGCAATTGTCAAGGTTAATTCACAAGAATCAAAACATGGTTCTGCAACTGTTCTGAAATAGCCTCAAAAGTGCCAATAAAGGAAGCATTTGTCAAAAGTATAAGCAAATCCTTAGATCCCTATAGATATTACAGATCTCTTCCAGATCTATAAAGAAAAAAAAGTCGAGCAGAATATTTATACTTGTCAAATGGAAATGTTAAAAATACTCATAAAATGTTAAATATTACCTTGAGAATCCAGTTGATGGCAACGGCTGCTGGTGTAATTCTGCTATGAGAGACTCCAACTGAACTCAAAAGTGTTTGAGTTGTGAAGACACCCATTGCTCCCCCAAAGAAGTGCTAAAACATTTGCACAAAATCATAAATACAGCATATATGACAATCCAAGGTAATCAAATAGCAAAATTCAAACTATAAAATACATGCTGCCTATCTTCCAGAAACCTCCACTCAACACCATATATAGTCCACTGAAATTGAAAATAGCGTCGATACCTTCAATGCTCTCCATGACATGTAAGGTACATATGATGGCGTCACGCTATCTGGGAAACCTTCCGGAACTACATACGATCTGACGAATGATATCAACTCCTGCACCCACAAAATTCCACACTCATAATGCCAATTAGAGCAGAGCACCGCAATCACTCCAGTTATCATAATTTAACCACCATGTTATCAATTATACATCTATTGTACAAATGATATTCAATTCAAAAAAATGACTTTTTTTTAAAGAAACAAACCTGCAATTGAAAAGGTCGATTAATAAATTCGTACCAATTGTCAATACAAATGCCTTTTCTTATTGAGGTCATACAAATGCTTAATGAGTTCTAGCCCAAATTTGTGCTTATCAAAGATGATTTAGAAAGAAAAAAAAGAAGAAGATGAAGAAAGAATAACTGACATCAAAGGGAGCTTGAGGAGTCTGCAAGCTGATGGAGCGGAGAGACCCCTTCTTGAAACTTCCAGAAGAAGTATTTTTCTCGGCCACGTATTTCCATTTACGGCCATCAATTTCCTCATAGCAAATCAATCTCAAGCTAGCGCCCACGAATTCTTTCTCCACCAATCCTACACTTCGATTCTCATTCGCAACCAATGACAGAGAATGAGCCGCCGTCGACGCCAAATCCGAAGGCGTAGCCGAAGCCAAGTCAGCGCTGATTCGTAGTGTTTCACGGATCAGGAGTCTAGCATCTTGAGCCTTAGAAGCAACAGCAGCAGCCGCCGTAGTGGAATTGGTAGATTGCTTGAGATTGATTGGAGCCATGGATTCAAAGAGCGATATGGGTTAAAACGGAAATGCAAATGGGCGATTTTTTTATTATGAGTGGAAAAGAAGAGAGGAAGAGGTGTTAGTATATGATTTGTGAATAAAAGCTTTGGAATTAACGGAAAAGGCATTGGAATTGACATACAGAATCGGAACGGACTGTGCGCGGGAAATAAGAGGCAGTTGGTCTAATTTTTTAACATTTACTCTTCACTTCGGACGGAGCTAGGCAATACACATCGAAGAACAAGTGGTCGAATTTATTTTGTATTAAATTTATTTTTAGAAAATTTTAAATATCCAACCTAATTAAAATTATAGTTATTTTTAAAAAATTTGATAAAATTTTTTAAAAATAAAAATAATAAATCTGTGTATAATTATTCAAATATATTAGCGTAATTAAACATATATTAATATTATTATTTTATATATATATATAAATATAATTTTGATAATAAAATACATAATATTTTATATAATTATTTTTATTTTTATTTGTTATTATAATTAAAAACATATAATTTATAATAAAAAATAAAAATTAATACTAATATTTTAAATAATATAATAAAATAAAAATTAATTTAATATTTAATTTTTTAAAATTAAATATATTTTTTAATAAATATTAAAAAATAAAAAATATGATTAAATGATAGATAAACTAATATTGATTCATAAACAAGTTATTAACTAAATGTAATAAAAACTAATGTAAAATGGTTATTGTTATTATCATGATCATTTCGTTGATATATATACATTTATAATATTATTATGTTGTTTTATTTTATCTCTATCTAAAAATAAATTAATTTTTTTTATTAATTTTTGTGAATAGTAATTAATTAAAAAATAAACTATCTTATTACAAACAATAAAAAAGGAATATAAATATATAAATGCGATCCCAAAGTGCTAGTATAAAATTACTCGTAATTTTATGAAAAGAGTCGGACAAGAAAGAGGCAATGAAACTGGCTCCAGAGCTACAGGCACGCGTTGAGGAACAAAAACTGGTAGGATATGAAGTTGAGTCCACTGAAAATTTTTACTCAACTCGGTGCTACTTGGATGAGGGCTTACTAGGATGGAAATTTGATCCCACACAAGGCACGAACAAAAGATTAACGCATTGGCCCGAGAAATATTAGATACTCGGACTAATATATATTATACATTAAAAATACTAAAATATATAGCATAAATTAAAAAAGATTATAACAATTTTATATCTAATTTTAATAAGTTTAGATCAAGATTATATTAAAGATCCGGCAGCAATCACCATCATCAAAATTTTGATGACCATCACTAACAAACTTGTCAGAGATCATTGTAAATAATTTTTTAAGATTTATTAAGTTTTTTTCTCAAATTATGTACTATTTATAAAATAATTATAAATTTCTATAATATTTGTATAATACTTACAAAATTGTATACAAATTATAGAATAATTCTATAAAATAAAAATATTATAATATTTTTAATTCAAAACTCATCTTTCATAAAATTCATTTACACAGTTTATATAATTATATAATTTTTTTTATATATTTTACAAAATAATCATAATGTAAAATTATTCATATTAAGTAATATATATAATTTAAATCTTATTTTTTATTTAATGTAATAGTATAAATTTTTCTCATGTAAATTAATATAAGTTTTCTATATATATTGCAAATTATAAAAAAAAAATTATATATAGCTAACAGAATAATATTTATATAAAATTCATAAATTTATATACAATTTTTATACATCTTAAAAAATAATATAGAACATCAAAATATTCATAATATATAATATGTTTAATTTAAAACTTGCTTATTATAAGACTCATTTTTAAATTTATCGTGATAGTTTAATTTTTTTAATTTTTTAATAATAACACGATTTTAGAAACTTCTTAAAAGTAAAAAACCAAAATATAATATCGATAAACAAGAACCCAAAAAGACGGCAACAATATTTGATACAACGAAATCAAAATAATAGTTAACAATTATCTACGTCTAATTATAGACTTAAATTATATATTGAATTTACTTTATAAAATTTATAAAATGTCCAATAATTAATAAATTGTATATAAAATTTATATATATTTATAGAATTTGTGCAAAATTATGTACAACGTACCTAATAAAAAATTAAAAGCAACAAAAAAATAGACTCTGCCAATACCAAGTGTGACACCATTGTTACAAAGATAAGTAGCAGCATCTGGCACTTGAGAACTGTCAGAAGTCATATGATGACTCGCCCCTGTATCCAGCAGCCAAGAGGGTGAAGTTGATGTATTAGAGGAAGAAATATCAACATTAGCTACCATAGCCGTTGGAAGAGTAACATTTTTCCCATTAAGAATGTCACGCAAAACAAAATAAGTGTTGGCACTATGACCCTCTTTCTTGCGTATCTGACAAGAAGATCGCTCTCCTTTGGCTTTTCTTGAAGTTCTTGGAATGGTTAGAGACAAAACTACCAGAGGGACCATTAAAAGCTGCATTTTGTGACTTGGACACTTACTGTTGTAGAAATTGTTGCAAGTTTCACTTGGGTTGCTGAGACCCGTTATTATGTTTATAGTTTCCATTAGAACCAGAACCATTCTTGTGAAATTGAATAACATTGGCATGAAAAACCTGTTCTTGCTCAAAAGAAGCATTACGTAACAACATCCTCTCATAACCCTCAAGATGACCATTAAGAGTTGAGGCAGGTGATTTTATCGGATTAAGATTCGTTGAAGTTACAAAGGGTAGATATCTTGGACCTAACCCATTCAGAACATATAACAACAATCACCATCAGATATAGGATTACCGGTAGCTGCAAGTTGGTAAGTAAGATTCTTGGCTTTCATAATATAGTCAGTTACTGAAAGCCCACCTTTCCTCAATAACTGCAATTGTGACTTCAAATCCAACACATGGGATTGAAAAGTAGCAGAAAAAGAATCAGAAAGATTCTTCCACATTTCTTGAGAAGTATCAAATCCATTATAATAACTTTTAGAATTGAATTAAGCCTACTCCAATTCATATAAGTAGGATTAAGAGAGTCACCCAAAAATTTGGTGGCTGAGCAATAGACCCATCAAGAAAACCCTCAGGATTGTAAGCCCTAACATAGCTCAACATTTGGGCCCTCCACAAGAAAATTATCATCATCCAGTTTTACTGAGAGATTGTTACTAGTAGGAGGTATGCTAGTTAAACCATGAGCAAGCACGTGAATCAAATTAGGCCTTGGAGCTTCATTCTCTACAAGACTATCACACTGATTTTGGCCATTTGTGACATCCTTCATAACAGGTATAAAAGATTGCAGTGGAGAAGAATTAATAGCATCCCTATAGCTTGACTTATTTGCCATTGTTAGGATCTGTGCTCTAACACTAGACTGAACAATGAAAGCACAGGGAAGATGAAGAACAAAGGTGAGAAGCATGAATGAGAGTCTTATCATTATTCAAGAAAGGAAAGACAAAAATGAATTCTGTACATTACATTTTCAAGTAATATCACACTACTTGTAGTAACATATAGAGATCATCATAGCCTTAAACGTGGCTATTGTTAGATGAGTAGTGATCACAAGTCTAACAACTTATTTCTAATCATATAGTCATTTAGAGTTTTTCGACATTATAAGTAGCTTCTTCAAGCTTATAAAACCAGTGTTATATCTATGTGATGGTTTTGTGCCTTCTAGTTGCAGCTCTGCATCCAAGGATAGCTTTGATGTGGAAATCGATTCAGAAATCTTCCTAATAAGTGATTAGAATAAGATTTCTAGGAATTACTTTTGCCACTGATTTATTAAAGTTGGTGGGAGAAAAATATTAAACTTATAATGAAGTGTTTACATATCTCTCTCTTAGGAAGAGCACTGAGTTGAATGAAGTTAAATTCATTGAACATAGAGAAACTTGGGAAATTTATTTGAGGGGTGGATTATTGAAAAATGAAAAGTAAAAAAATCTCGACCACATCAATAAAATATCAATGAATATATGAATTTACTGTTAATTTTTTAGATAAAAGTTTATTATCTTATAAAAATTTATGATAATTATTATACGTATTGTGATAATTTATTGTAACTATTGGACCTATCATTGTAAAAAATTCATAATAGTTACTGTGTCAAAAATTAAGTGATAATGATAAATTTAAAAATGGTTGAATTAGTACAATCATTTTATTATGTCATTTGATATCTATTTCTGTCACAAAATAAATTTAGAACAGAACATAACATGGATTTAATGGTGTAAAATGGGTCAGTTCATCTAGCCCAACCCAGTCCAATTTCTTTACACGGCTAAGAAATAAGTGAAGTAACTTGAAATGCTTTTCAAAGCATAATATTGAGATCATGAATAATTTTAACTTTAATGGTAGAACAGAATAGCAAGTATTTCAAAAAATAAAACTTAACCCAAGTATTATTATTATGATTTATGATAAGACTAGCGTGAAACTTTCCAAAGTTATAAAAATAGAGACGAATCTAAAATGGGTATTTGTAATTATAAGTAATAGCTAGAAATTAGATTGTACGTTGGACTTAAAGTTGGAAGGAGTTAGCTAATTAACTGGTGAAAATGGCCCATATAGAGCATTGATGTCGTTAAAGATGAAGAAAAGTAGTGGTTTATAATTGTATTTTTGAATTTTTTTTAAAAAAATAAACTTAATTGGACCAGCCTATATCTAACCCATTATTAGCACAATAAGTAATGAATTAAAAAAATCTCACACATGAATGAAACGGATCGATCTGACCGAACTTTTGGTGGATTGGGATGGACCGAGCCTGGGACATCTGCCCATTTTACACTAACCCAGTTATTTAATTTGATACTGATAATATTGAATTGAAGGTACACACTATACACATTGCCATTAATTTTTCAATTAGTGCTTATAGTTAATCATCCTACTTTTTGAAAATGAAATTTGATAATAGCAATATGTCAAATTGTGTTTATTATCTCCAATAATATCAAAACATGTCTGGGACATGTCCCTCCTTACAAAGTTGTATAATTGATAGACGCAGCAGTAAAGTGGAAACACTTTCTAGTATTTCTTCCCCCCTTAAATTAAATTGCATCTCTAATTCTCTCTTGCTTTTCTCTTTCAACTTTTATTTACAAATAAATTTTCATTGACTAGTTTCCATTTGTAAGCATGATCATCATAACATATTGTTACATTTCCTCTAAAAGTATCCCTCTTCTTCAAGTAAGAAAAGCCCTGCTAACCCACTTAGCCACTTACGTGCTGAGTGCTCCTCTTAAATATAATGGTCATCCAAAGCAAAGTGTAAGTGATTCTTATTAGTAAGAATTGAACCAACTTAATTAGATTTAATTTATTTGATATAAGTTATAGTTTAATTCAACTCATCTAAATTTTATATAAATCAAATTTAGTTTAGATAATTTTTAAATGAATTGGATTCAACAATCCATGATTTAACTCATTCATATTTTTGAAAAAAATATTTAAAATTTAACTAGTTAATTTAATCTTATAAATTAAATTATTCCAATTTTATAACTCATAAACTTATGACATCAAACTTAAATCAGCTTATTCGCTCATCTGAAATAACTAGTTAATGGAATAAATTTAATAAAAGTCACTATTTAGACCTCGAATACCCACGTAGATGTTCCATATTAGAAAGGAAAACATAAAAGAGAGTGGGAGAGCAAGAAGAGACAAGAAGTACATTCATGAGGTCGCAAGATTTCCTTTATGGCAACTTTATATATAATTTAAAAGACTAAAATCTTCTTCTATATGGCCCCTACCCATTTCTTGTATGATCCTTATCTATATTACACAAGGCCCCTACCGAGAAATTCTAATATTACATGCATATATAATAATTAAATTTTAAGGTATATTGTCATCTCCAATGCTTTTTGAAGAATTGAGATTATTGTCGAGTTTATAGTCCATCCGAGTCTCATCATTCTGTTGCCCACATGATAAATTAGATGGAATGTTATTGTGTGAGTACCATTTGGACCAGAAAAGATAGTTGATAAAGTTGAGGAAACTAAGTCCTGCAAGCAACCAGTAGAAAAGGTCTAGTCTATCTTTGTTCAGATCATTATCACTTAGCCAACCTCCATCGGAAGATGTTGATGAGGTTATCTTATTCACCAAAGAAACCAAAACAGAACTCAGATAGAATCCAAATGAGTATGAACAATAAGTCATAGCAGTTAAAAATGCTTGCATTCCTTTCAATGATTGTTTGTAAAAGAACTCAATAAGTCCAACTGCTGTAAACATTTCTGAAAATCCAAAGATTAAGAATTGTGGGGTAATCCAAAAAATGGATATGGTTTTGTTTGAATATACAAACGAGTCCCTTCTCCTTTTCTCCATAAGAGCAGCTGAGACCATTGAAAAGGTAGCTAAGAAAAGACCAAAACCAATTCTTTGTAATGGGGAGATTCCAGAGACATGGCCAGTGTATTTTCTAGCAAATGGGACAAAGAAAGTGTCATAGAGAGGTACAATGAAGATTAGCATTATGTATGGGATTGATTGAAGGGAAGCTGGTGGGATTTTAAAAGATTTTGTGAGATGGGTATTCATAATACTTCCTTGTTGGACTGAGAAAGTTTGAAGCTGAGCCAAAATGGTGTTGAAAATTATGGTGCAAGCAAAAATTGGAACAACTGAGAGCAATATCTTTGTTTGTATTACTTGGGTTATGCTGCACAATCTCCATGGACTTTCCTTCTCATTTGTACCATCTTGAGTTTTTATGCATGCCTTGTCCAAAAACCTGACATTTAATTTTCTCATACTCATTATTAGGTATAATATTAATTGGTCATTAAGTTTAAAAAAGAAAATACCTGAACTTTTGGGTATGAAGAAGATTCTTAACGTCAGAAGAGAAAGTGTTAATGTCATTGTTTTGGCTTCCGTGAAGCATTTCAGGATTAGAGGGACCAACCTGTTTTCTCTTTAATATTGCAGCTACAAATACCTGATCAAAAAGCAATTTATTTTTCAAATAATTTAATTATGCAATCAAGTAGTTTAGAATCAGATAGTTTAATGAATCTAATACAGAATAATGTATGATATGCTACAAGATGCCTAGGAACCATCTAATTTTATATTAAATGTGATAGCTAGTCAAGTAGTACTTGACATATATAAACAAACAAAACTATAGACATTTTCAATAGAAACAAACAGTAATCCTATTATTTAAACATTAAGGGAGGAAAAAAAACAGTAATATATTACTATTTCAGATTGGCATATAAAATATTACTAAACAGTACATACTTTGTCATCATATTGTACTAATAAATTATAATATAAAGTTATTGATAAAGTTACTTGAGCAATTGGAGTAAGGATGCTTCCTTGAGGAGGCTTATTCCTGTAATAAAGAGTGCCAGAGACCAAGCAGATCAAACCCAAAGCCATAGCAGCAGCAGAGACTCCAAAACCAACATCCATACCAGAATGAGTTTGGACCCAAACAAGAAGAGTCAAGGCAATGAGTTCACCCATTGAAAATGCAAAGTAAGCTGCATTGAAATAAGTGGAAAGCTTCTTGGATTGTTTAGGATTATTTGAAGTACTGAACTGGTCAGCTCCATGAGCTATCATGTTAGGCTTCACACACCCACTTCCTAATGCCACCAAGTAAAGTGCTAAATAAAATATTAATGCCTTGAACCCTTTTGCTTCAACGCAATCTTCTCCGTTATTAGCGCTTATGTTGCATTTGGGTGGCTTTAGTTGTGGAAGATGTGCTTGGACTGAAAGTAATATAAATCCCTGAATATTCAAAAATCATACATTAAAATATTAAATTAATAAATATCACGACTGATTATTCATTTTAAGTCACAATTTCGAATCCTATTCGTTTGAGTTTATGAAATTTAGCCAATTGTGTGAATTAATTGAGAGATTTGTTTGCAGGGGGAGAGAGAGAGAGAGAGAAGGGAAAAGTAAAAGGAAAAGAAAAGTAAAAATGACAAAAAAAACTTATACCGAAAGTTCAACAAAGCCAAAAATGAGCATGGTCCAGAAACTGCCGAGATAAGAATCAGAGAGAAAACCACCAAGAAGGGCTAAGAGAAAGACAGTTCCAACAAAGTTAGTAACTATGTTTGCCGAGTTTGATAAAGAGAAGTGCATCTCATTTATCAAATATGTTATGAGATTGTTCCCCACTGCCGCAATTGCCATTATCTCAAATCCTTGAAGCCCTGAAATTTCATTAAGGCCCATATTCAAACACCAAACACTTAGTCAGTACTAATGGCACACATGCTATGTATAAATTATGCAGTATGGTAAAGGCTGTTCTGAAAATATACTTAGGGATCAAACGACATAGTTTCATGGAAAAGATGTAGGGAAAAGATGTAATTAAGAATTTTTTTTTCCTGAAACGTGTATCCAAAACAAGAAAATACCGTCACTTTTGAACCAGAGTGGCTTTCAGGCAATAAGAAGTTGCCAGAACACCACAAGGGGATATGACACTTGAAAATTTGTGTTATCTGCAGTTTAAGACTCACTTCTACCCGTTTCAAGTCACGAGATTAAACCACGTAACAAGAAAACAGGAAAAGAACAGCGCAGAGAGAGAGAAAGAGAGAGCAGAGTACCAAGAACAAAAACAGCAGCTCTCATTCCACCATGCTTGTTAGGTCTGGAAGGTCTGCCTCTCCAATCAATGGTAATCTCCTCTTGAGCCATTTCAAAGGTGTTTGTTGTCATTATATTCTCTCCTTTTAGCTCCTGCCTTATTTTTTCCTTTTCCATATTTTCTCCCAGGCACACCAACAAACACAAGCAAAACTAATTAGAGGTGTGTTAATTGTGAAGGCTTAGCTGTTTTGTTTTCAGACTCCAACGCTTACTTTGGTAGATAAAACAAGTGTGTTTTTGTCCTACATTTGTAAGCAGAGTTAACTCTCTTTAAATAGCAAAATGGAAGCTCTTTAGTCTTTGGAAAATGGTCAGCTCCACTCGCACAAGAACCACGTGGATAACAATTGCACCAGACAGAGCCTTAACCAGTCTTTTCTTTCTCCACAGTTCCAGTTCAGTATTTTACCTACTACTTTGGCGAGAAAGCATAAAAAAGTGTTTGGACTTTGGATAGAATTTAACATGTGGACTGTGTAGAGTGCCCTTTTTATGTTGGTCCTCTTTTGCGGTCCAAAGTCTTAACCATCTAAATATGATCTCTCTTTATTATGTATCTATGTCCAAAATGCTTATAAAAGAATTAATAAAACAAATTGCTCTATTATTATTTAAATCCTCCTGAAAATGTCTAATTATTTGTACTGACTCAAATCATAGCTATCTCATTTATATCTTAATAATTACATCAATATCAGGTGAATAAAAAATTTGTCATATCTTCATGTGGTGTACTCTAACTTAGAGAAACATTAACATTGGTCGGCAATGGAATTAGACCCATATATGATAAATATAAATAGAAAATTAGTTATGTTGTTGTAATACCTCACTTCTATTACAACATCAGCTATACATATCACATAACTTAAAGAATAAAGCTAACTAAATAATTAGCAATGTAATTAGCATGAAACAAATACTATGTTGAGTAAAATTTAGATGACATAAGTCTAAACTTATTAATATTGGACCTAAATAAGTAAATAAATTACTTGTATTATATATATAATAAAAATTACTATAACACTTTTCAAATAACATTCACAATTTGAAACGAAATACAAACACTCAAAAATAAAACTCACAACTCACATTCAAACTAAGAATACAAATATTTTTTTTAAGGGATGCTTAACTCAAATGGAACGGAAGCTATTTATAGTCTTTATCATGCAATCTATACTACATAAATATAAAATTAAGAAATAATTCCAACCACAGATTATTATCACATTCTACACACTTCTCCTAAAAAATCTTCGTTCTATATCCTTCTAGAATTTTCTCTTAAAAAAAACTTGTTTCAACATTTGTTGAGAAGCTTTCATTGTCTTGGGCTTAGATAAAATGGATAGAGCTTTTATTTTCATTGGGCTTTGTAATGGGAAAGGGTTAATTTTCAACACTCCCCTCAATACCAGATCTCACTATTTTTATTGTGCCGAGCTAACAGGAAAACATTCCGAACTTTCCAATTTACAACTTGATCATCTGTCTTAATTTTCCTTATCTCAACTTCTTCTTGTAAACCTTTTCTCTGATAAAATGATAATGTACTTCAATATGCTTAGTTCTTGCATGAAATGATGAATTTTCTATCAAACGAATTGTCGACTCATTGTCACAGTAAAACAAAACTGCATAATCTATTAGTTGATGTAAATTATTCATTAATTGTATCAACTATGTGTTATCTTGAGTTGTTATTGCCACTGCTTCATACTTAACTTCAATGGTTGATAATGATGTTGTTGGCTATCTCATGCTACACCAAGAAACTATTCCAAAACCAAGCTTAAATACATACCCAGTTGTTGATCTCCTACATAAGTAGCATCGCAGTAACCAACTAACTTATCGTCTCCACATTTTTGTACAAAAGACCATAATCAATTATACTATTCACATATCTCAATATTTGTCAAACTACTTCCAAATGAAGCTTCTTTGGATTTTGCATGTACCGATTTATTACACTAATTGCATAAGAAATGTTAGGTCAAGTAGATTAGATTGCCTACCAATTTTTGCTACATTGTTGCCTCTTCAAAATTTTTTCCTTCATGTGCACACATTTTGGCATTTGGTTTCATCGGGGTCGAAATCAACTTGAATTCAAGCATTCCAAACCTCTTCAACAAATCTTTGGAATATTTTTGCTAACAAAAAAATATTCCTTCTTGTGTGCAATCAACCTCTAAACCAAGGAAGTTCTTGAGTTGTCTAAGTTCCTTCATCTGAAAATGGACTAATAAATTCTCATTTGTTTGAAGAATTTTTGCCTCATCATCACCAGTTATGATTAAATCATCTATGTACATTAGCACAATAGCTAGCTTTCCTTCATTGGCTTTGACAAACAAGTTGGAATCTATAAGTGTTACTGAATAATCACTTTGTGTTAAAAATTTAGCAATCTTATCATACCACATCTTGAGTTTTTATTTCAATCTGTAAAGTGTTTTTCGTAGCTTACACACATATTTAGGATTATCTTAGTTCTAAAAACTCATTGGTTGGATCATATAGACCTCTCGATCTAGATCTCAAAGAAGAAAAACATTATTCATATCCATTTGCCATAAATTCTAGTATTTTTTGGCTGTAAGTGCAAATAGAACTCGTATAGTTGTAAGTTTCGCCACCAGACTAAACATTTCATCATAGTGTAGCTTATTAATATTAGACCCAAATAAGTAAACAAATTATTTGTATTATGCACACAATAAAATACATTATTATACTTTTCAAAAACCACTCACAATTTGAAAAAAAAATATGAACACTAAAAAAAAAGCTCAAAACTCACACTAAAACTAAGAATACAAAGACTTATTTTTTAAGGGATGCTTAACTCAAATACAAGTGAGAGTATTTATAGTCTTCACCATGTAATCTATACCATATAAATATCAAATTAATAAATAGTTCTAACCACATATTATTATCACATTTTATACACTTCTCCTAAAAAAATTACCTTTATATATCATTTTAGAATTTTCCCTTAAAAAAACCTTCTTCAACATTTGTTAAGAAACTTTCATTGTATTGGGCTTAGATAAAAGAGATTGGGTTTTTATTTTTCTTGGGCTTTGTAATGGGTTGGGATTAATCTTCAATAACCACAAGTAATAACAATTTTTCTCTCTAACAATCCAGCCAAGTAATTAGAGAAAAAAAATATCAAGCTTAAGGAATCAACACAAACAAAAAACAAAAACATACCAAACCATTCACATCAAATCAAAGTATCCAAAAGATGAGTTAGAATCCTTCCTAGTTGTTTAACTACGAAAAAATGAGCAAACTAAATGAGAAAAAGTGAAAAGTTTATACAATATGGACCTAATTAACCTTGAGTGAAATAAATAAGTTATTTTCAATTTTTATCAATTTATAATTTTATAACCTAAACAAATCGGTTAGGCATACAATCGCATTTAAAAATAAAGTATGAAAATGAAAGAATAACACACGATATTTTTAGGTGAAAATAACCTAGGTCACAACCATGATCTAAGAGAAAAATCACTGGTCGACCTGATCACCTAACCTTCCACTCTGAAAACCAAATGTTTAAGTATAAACTCGATCTTATGCTACTCTCCCTAGCATACCGCTCCAATACATCTTACTTATGAGCTTCTACTCTGTTTTCATAGTTTCTAATACTAACATGAGTTGTTTCAGACCAACATTTCAATAAACTTTCTGTCTATCAGATCATTCACAAATCAATTGTAAAAGAGTTAGCACAAAAAATAAGTGTTTGTGTGTGTTCTAGAACAGATTTAATAATGAATAATCCTAACTAGATGATTCAAAAAATATTTCACTTAAATCAAATTAAATAGCAAATCTTAAAGAAAGTAAATTAAGCACAAGTTCATTAATGATAGCTTCTTTAAATATTAATAATGAAACTAAATAATTATGATATGACACACACAATTATTTGATATAATAATTTAAGAACAAAAATAAAGAAAAAGTTATAAGAATATATGATCAAAATATTATAAACTAATTAGGCTTATTAATCAATCAAACACAACCAATCATGTTTGATAGATTAACCAAACAAACAAGTCTAAATAATTATGATATTATATTTGCAAAATAAGATAGAGAGATTAAGAATAAGAGAATAATGCTCTTGTATGGTTAATTGAAATAATGAGCAATGTATTTTATTTATAGGAAAAATTAGAACCCTTAATCCTATTTAATTGATAAATATTTTTTCTATTACAAATAGGATTAGTAATACTCATTAATCAAGAATACTCATATTTAAAGAAGAGTTTCTTTTAAAGTAGAGTTTCTTTTAAAGTAGACTCGTTAATAAAGAAAACTCATATTTAAAAAAAGTTCTTTTAAAGTAAACACATTAATCAAGAAAACTCTTATTTAACAAAGAGTTCTTTTAAAGTATATTTTAGGCTATCTTATCTAATAGTTTAACATATATCTTATTATATATTTTAGCATAGAAATAATTCCAGATTTATGAATATGTGTTATTAAATACGTGAGTACAATTCTATGTATTATAGTTATAATAGATATACTTGAAGTACGACTATCTGAAATTTTAATGTTTCTTCAACTTTGCTTAATAACAAACTTAAAAAGAAGTTTACATATAAATAGTTTGTTGTTGCGTGTTTTTCAACACACGAACTCGTGCAAGTATACACGGTCACAAGTAATAATATTTGTAAGTAAAGATCGTTCCCACAGAGATTTATTACTAGTATTCGTTAATTATTAAAATTATTTCAACCTAATTTTATCCAAACAAATGACAATTGTTACGCTTGACTAACTAACTTTTATAATGTATTGCAAGAAAATTCTAGATTGCGCTTTCACCAAATTAATCCACTTGAATCATTATATTTTATCTTGATTTATGTTATCGTGTTTTAAGTTGTTAACCAAGAACTCCTAATTTATCCATATATCTCTTCCGAAAGCTCCATACGTAAAACATCTAGTTAAAATGATTCACTATATTCCTATGCTAATTAAATTCAACCGCATTTATTAAGTTCGAAGTTCTCTAACAGCTTACACATACAATAAAAGTATATTTCTATCTCTTATGTATATACGCTATTTCATCACGAAAAGACACAAAAATGCCTTTTTCAAGTTTATTTAAATGTCACATATCGCTTAATTAATCTTCCGATAATTAAAAGCATTAAACACAGATAAAATAAACAACTTAAAACAAATTCCATAAATCATTCAAAAATATTTAATTCAAATTTCATAATTTACGCTTACACTCGCAATCCTAGAACAAATGTATTAGTTCATAGCGCACTTAAAATTACAACACAACAAAAATAAAACATTGCAGAGAAAGAAAAATTAAAAGAAAATAGATAAGAAAAAAACTCTTTCACGATTCCTCAATGAAAAATAAATTTCATCCCTTTTCTTCTTCTTTGTTGTCTTCTTTCTCAGAATTTCCTAAGAAAATACAACATAAAATGTTAAATCAATACTCTGCGTGTTTGTGTAACACGCAAACAAGAAAAACAGAAAAATTAAAATGTTACAAGGAAGAAAAACTTGCAAGAACTGCTAGTTTTCTCCCAAAATTTTGAGAGAAAAAGAAGAAAAAAAAAATGCTCGAACTGGAAAACTAACTAAAAAAAGGAGAAAAAAAAAACAAATCTGTTTACGCGTATCCCCCATAAACATATATCCCCTATTTTTCTTTTTATTTTTTTTTATTATTTTTTTTATTTTTTTATCATCAGCGTGAACAAGTGAGAGAAGACGCCAGAAACACACTCGCAAATTTTTTTGAATTTTTTCTTTTTCTCGCATGCCACGTGGTCACTATGTGATTCGGCCGAGAGAATCAGAAGTGCCACGTGTCGCCTTTTCATCACAGAAGCCTGGCGTACGAAGAACGCATCGCACACGATTTCTTCTGATTCGAAGTGGGTTAACTACTGGAAGCCTGGCGCCGATTCTCGCGTTTTATTTCACCAAATACATGCCACGTGTTATCATTTTATTCGTTGGAATATTTCTCGAGACACGTGGCTGGTCATTTACCATTTGAAGAGCCGAGTGGTGCACGCCACTGACGGACCGCGCCACACAGATTTTTACACGAGCCGCTCACAAGGCGATGACAACTGATGGACACGCTTTTCAATCCGGGACCGTTGATCTCGATCCAACCCGGCCGGGCCGATCACCGGGGAATTCGCAGCCCGATACGCTGGGCCCACTCGACGCCGCCCGCGCGATACGTGGGACCCATCGGCACGCCGAGCCGTGCGAAGATTCTACACGCGATTTTTCCTCGCCTGGTTGTACTCGCCGAACCTGACCGCTTAACCGAGCGATCGAATCCGCGCGTGATGGACGCCGTGATTTGTGAACGAGTGATTCTTTTCCTCGCAGTAAAATTCAATTTTCTTAATTATATTTTTGACTCCACAAATATATTTCAAATTACATTTTTAACTTTTTTAATTGCAATATAGCCCATTTGGAAATTTAAATTAAATTTTAAACTTTTAATAATTGAAATTAAGCCCGACTTTAATTTAAATTATATTTTCAACTTTTATAAATTGCAATTAATCACTCTTTTATTTGAAATTATATTTTTGGGTACAAATTTGCATTTAAGTACGTTTTCGATACAAATTACTTAATTTTATTTAAAATATATAAAAAACAGTAAATACTAATTTATTAATTGAAAATTAACTAAAAACATCAAGAACATAGCAATTATAATTAATAAAATAGGTGAAAATAACTATATAAAATACAGTTATCATTTGTCCAAAAAAATAACCAACACTTATAATCCTTACACAGAGGACAAGTAAGACCATATCATAACAACAAAAAACCAATTGACAGAGTTCTATCACTCTAACAATTTCAAAAACAACACACATTAACGTTATACTAAAGACACAATAAAGATCTTTATAAAAATATTATAGCTTAAAAATCAAGAAAATCGTCACCAAAGACCAAATCAAAATCCATAAGAGTTTACTTGAATCACACATATATCTACTAGGAAGTGTCTTTGGACTTCAAATACCGTAAGCATCATGTTAAACCAAAAGAGAGTTAATCCAACTCTCTATAAAAAAACAAAATATTATTAAAACTCCTTAACACTAACTCGAGTTGAATTCACCACAAACAATTGTTGAAAGCCAAAAAGCCTACATAATTAGGTAGATCATTGTTTCCTTACTATCATCTCAAGTAGCCAAATCACAACAAGATTAAATTAAATACAAACCCTTTAAGAGAGCTCAATGTTTTCATTTACCAATACCTTGACAATTTCAAATCAAAATTTGCATATCAAAGGCCATCAAAGCAAATCATACAAATCCTAAATCCTAAACTTTAGAACAAATCAAAGCAAATTGTTAATATAGAGAAAGAAGATCAAGAAAAACAAATCAACAAGAAGATGAAGTTATCGAATTAAAGAAAATTAGAGCAAATGAAATCGAATTAAATCAAAGCAATAAAATCAACAAGAATAAACAAAGATTGCTACGAAGCCAACAGATGAGTCTAAAGAGACTTTGAATCTCCTAGAGAATAGTAGACAAAGCTAAAAGTGAATAAAGAATTATCAAACATAAACTTAGCAACTGAATTCGTTCTTCCCATGGAAGTTGTCTTATAGTGGAGTTGTTTGATTATAGGAGCGAGGCCAACTAAATTTGTCATCATCTTCCTTTCATGGTACACGACTCATATCATATTGAACAACCTCCTACGTAGCACTGCTAAATTGGTAATGAGTATTGTTGATGTGATAATATCTCATTCTTATTAATATGTTAACTTTTGGAGTTACAATTCAAAATTTATTTTCAAAAAATGGGCATAATTTGCATACCCTGTTTCAATTCATTTGTAATCAATAAGAAATAAAACTCAAGCATCCACCATATCAAGTTAGCTTATTTTATGTCACTTTTAAGTTTCATGTGGTTTGTGAAAGTAAATTGTATACTTGTCTAAACCAAAAATGTAATATTTACTTTAGAACATTTTAGTTTTGGGGGGAAATAATTTGGCTAAAGATATAAAACACATTAAATCTTCACCTTGTCACACCTTTGAATGGAACACAGTATAACTAGTAGCCAATAAATAAGTAAACACTTCTAAAATAAATAAAATTTATTTATTTTTAAAATGCATATAAATTCATTTATGTACTTTTTTTCTCTTAATTTAGATATGTAAGGACTATGAATGTTGGCTATTTTCGTGGACAAAATATTTATCTCTAAATTTATTTTTAGGCCTGTTATCAAGTCTATCAAGAAAACCCAAACAAATGTTCGAGTTCCAGATAACTATACTTCAGATATATCTTTGATAACTACAACATATAGGATTACATTTATGTATTTAATAGCACATGCTTATAAATCTAAAATTATTTTTAGTGCTAAAATATAGAATAAAATATGCTAAAATATTAGATAAGATATACTCTAAATTATAGCTGGAATATTTAGCATAAAAGATAACATAAAATCTATTTTAAAAGAAATCTATATTATATAAGAGTTATCTTAATTAATAGTAATACTAATCATATTTGTAATAGAAAATATATTTATTAATCATATATGAGTTATCTTAATTAATGAGTAATATTAATCCTATTTGTAATAGAAAAGATATTTATCAATCATATATGAGTTATCTTAATTAATGAGTATTATTAATCCTATTTGTAATAGAAAATATATCTATCAATTATATAGGATTAAGAGTTTTAATTTTTCCTATAAATAAAATTCATTACTTATTGTTTCAATTAACTATACAAGAGCATTCTTCTAATCTTCTTAATTTATCTATCTTGTTTTACAAATATAAGATCATAATTCTTTAGGCTTCTTTATTTAGTTAATCTATCAAATATTGGTGGTTATGTTTGATTGATTAATAAGCCTAATTATTTTATGATATTTTGATAATATGTTCTTATGACTTCTTCTTTATTTTTGTTCTTAAATTGTTAGATCAAATAATTGTTTTTGTCATATCATAATTATTTGATTTGATTATTAATCTTTAAAGAAGCTATTTTTATTGAACTTGTATTTGATCTTTTTGCTCTAGGATTTGCTAGTTTATTTAATTTAAATGACATATGTTTTGAATCATCTAGTTAAGATTATTCATTATTAAATTCGTTCTAGAACACACACAGGTACTTGTGTTTTTGTGCTAATTATTTTGCAGTTATTTTGGGAACGTATCTGATTGGTGGGAAGCTTATTGGAACGTTGATCTGAAAACCGCTCACGTTAATATTGAAAATTGTGAAAATAGAGCAGGGGCTCGTAAGTAAAGTACATTGGGATAGTATCCTAGGGAGGGTAGCATAAGACAGAGTTTGTACTTGAACATTTGATTTCATAGTGAAAAGTTAGGTGGTCTGGTGGACCAGTTGTTTTTCTCTTAGGTCATGGTTGTGGCCTAAGTTGTTTCCACCTAAAAATATCGTGTGTTATTATTTTATTTCCGTACTTATTTTTATACCCGATTGCATGTCTGACTGTTTTGTTTAGATTATTAAATTATAAATTAGTAAAAATTAAAAATAACTTATTCAACCTTTAATTAGGTACATAATTTATAAACTTTTAAGAAATAAAATCCAATTATTTATTAAAATTAGCTGATTTTTAATTGAAATTGATTAGTCTTGACAACCAATGGCCATGGGTAGATGGGTCCATGGGATGAAATGAACTCCATCCTTTGAATTTTATTCACATGAAAGCAAGATTTCATCAAAAACCAAACCGGGGATTGTGCACGTCACTTATGAGGTGAATTATTTTAAGAACAATAAAGTCATTTTTATTTTATATGAAGAAGAAAAATTCAATTTTTTTTTACTTTATAATATATATATTGCCCCCTACTCATTAACTGCAAACCGATTCGCCAATACAACTTTAGTATTTCATTTCTCGAGCTCACATGCATGCAATTTCTAGTAAATATATTTACTATTAATGTTCTGTACTCATCATAGATTGGTTTTTTCTGTCTCGATCATGTTATATATATGTACAAAATTTTGTTTCTCAATTTTGTATATGGTAGCCAAGTTGATTTGTGCAACCACCTACTAATCATATCAAAGTATAGAAAGCATGATGTAATCTTTCCAATTTCATCAATCAGCACCAGATTGTATTCTTTTTTCTTTCAAAAAAGTACCGCACCATATCTTGAAAACATATATTTACTCGTCTAATCTCATAATTAATTAACAAGAATTATATATTTATGTAAATGAATAGCTCTCACACATATAATTTATTGAAACATATAAAATGTATAAGATTTGAGTCTTAATTTATGAATATATAAAAAAGATATTACAATATATATATATATATACAAACTTCTCAATTATCATAAACCATATGACAATTATAACAAGTTAGTAAATGGAAGCAAGCAACAAAAAGTATGTTTTTTCCTTGTTTTCTTCAAGAAATGACTGTTAATTAAGAGAATTTTGCAACTTCTAGTGATCGTAGTTACTACGTAGCGAGGAGAGTAATGTTTTTAACTTTTGCTGAAACGTAAAGTAGAACTTGAAGGACAGTAGTGTATTGTAAGTTGTAACTATGAAGAATAGAAAAGTAAGTATAAGTATGTGCCAAGTGCCAACCATGAAAAGCAAATAGGAGAAGAGAAATGAAAGGCGATCTAGTGGTAGGTTTAGTCTACGCAGCACTAGATAAAAGAAGAATGATGACCTGTCTTGAAATTAGTTTGGTATAATGCAACATACTATTCAACACTTCCTCTAATGCTATGCGCTTTTGCTTTCGTGTGGGTGAAACCAAAGACAAGGAAACCAACTCAAAAGTTGTCTGTCCTTATTATAAGACAAAATGATGTTCTAGTTTTTCATATGCTTCCGTGAATCTTTATATATATATATATGATTTATATTTATTAAAAAATAATTATAATTATTTTTTATTTATTATTTGTTTTTAATTGAAAAAAAGATTTATATGTATCTTATTTTATTAAAAATATATCCAATTTTTTTTATATATATTTAGTGTTAAAAGCTTAAAATTTAAAATTCAAATAAAACACAATTCTATTTTATATATTAATTTATTTATAATTTCATAAATATTACACCTAAAAATTTATTTATTAAAAGTTAAGGTATTGTACGTATTTTTTCTTACTAGACATAGATCTGACCATGTATATATATAAGGGTGATGTATATATATAAGGGTGAGGTATAATACATGTCCTTTAGATTAAATTATTTGTATTATTTAATCTTTTAAATTAGAAATTGTGTCATTTAGTTCCTTATCTATAAAAAAAAGATACAAATAAGAACAAATTATACTATTTTAATAATTTTTATTAAAATATTATATGTTATATCAAGCTATTAAAACTCTATCAAATTATGAATATTTAACAAGGAAAAAATTTAAATTAATATGAAATTTTTTAAAAAAAATCAATAATTATAATATTAAAAAATTATTTAAATAGATATTTAATTTTTTACAAAAATAAAAAATTAATAAAATATTAACGAATATTTTTCGTCTTTCTCAAGTCTCAAACCTAAGACTCAGTCCTTAAGTACCATAGATTCATAAAAATTAGTACCAATTGAGACGTTTTTTTACTGAAAAATATTAAAAGTAAAACTATATTGAATAATTGCATTTATACAACATAAGGAAAAAATTATTATTTAATAGCATGAGTGAAATAAATATAAAGTGATAATATGAGTTACATACCATACCCTTGTTTCAAGGTCAATTAGATTTTATTTATGATTAAAACGTGGTTTTCAAATTTTAACTAAATTCTTATATAGATCTCCAAAAATTTAAAATTTACGATCATAATTTGATCCTTAAATTTTTAAATCATAGGTCACCAAATTATTAAAATTTTACGCGTATATTACAAATTTTTTATTCACAAATATGTATTTGAATAGCCAAGTTATGACATATGTTTAAAATTTTAAAAATTTGAAGACTAAATTATAGAATTTAAAAATTTAAATACTTATTTGTCAAGTTTTAAAAATTTAGGGACCAAATTATTTGTTTTAAAAATTTAAAATTTTATGTGTAAATTTAATTTAAATTAAAAGACAAATAATACCCTTTATCCTATTAAAAATAGTGGATTGAGATTGCGTTTTAATGCATATATTGTGAATGAGTTTAGTGGTTTAGCAATATATAGTTTATTTTTACATATAAAAATTGAGATGTGACTCTCAATTTTGAATATATAAATAATATAATTATTTACAAAAAATCACATGCTTGAAAAACAGTTCTTTAACACATAATTTTCATTAGAAACGGTTTTACAGAGAAATACTTAGCTGATGGAATAAATAATAAAAATATTTGTATTAGTTTTAATTTTAATTTTTATTTACATTATGAAAATATAATGAGAATAATAATAATAATACTATGAATTAAACCCAGTGAAAATTATATTATATATTTGTTAAGCAATAAAATTAAAATAATTATAATATTGAAATAAAAACTATAAATAAAAAAAATAAAAAAAAATAAACTTATTTGAGTGAAAATTATATTATATATTTGTTTAAAAAATAACATTAAAATAATTATAATATTGAAATAAAAATTATAAATTAAAAAATTAACTTATTTGATTTTTTAAATGAGATAAAATAAAGAAAAATAATAAATGATTATATAGATATATGAAAAAATAAAGCATTATAATATATGTTTAAGGAATATAATAAATAAATTATTTACATTCTATTATAAGCCGAGGTTAAACTAAACACATTATATCTAGAATAATATTATTAAAATTGAATAACTAATATAATTTCGTTGAGAATAATTAGTAAAATCAGTAGATTTTATTAATTTAAAAGTAGTTTTTTTTTAAGTAATAGGGTTTATTTATTAAAAAAAAGGTACTTCAATTGTACTTAAATATAGGCCCAAAAATCTTTAAATTGCTTTAAATTTATTAACAAACACAATAGCCATTTTATTCCCAAAGCATTTTAAAATAGAGCATCTTTACAGCACCACCTACATACAAATAAAAATATTGCACACAGTGCAAATTTGTAAAAGAGTACTATTTAATACGATTTATTATTTTAATAATATTTTTATTTAATAAAAGGTATAATATTTACCTATATTCATAATAATATATTTATAATTTATACATTATAATTTTAGATATATAAGTAGTCTAAAATCATGATATAAAAAAATTAATAAACTTACCTTTAGAATAATTAAAGAATAAAAAAGTTTATTCATTCTTTATAAAAAAATTCATTTTAACCCAAAACAAGATAAAATCATGAAAAGACAAAAAATATCAAGAAAATTTTAAAGGGATCAAATCTTGTTAAAGACATAATTTTATGAGAAAAAGAAAAGAAAAATTGATAGTTTTGTGAGATAAATTTAGAATGTTTAAATAAAATTGACACTTAATAAAATTTATAAAAACTTATATACTCTTAAAAATGGTTGATCGAAGATTGAGATATAATTCAGTAATACAAAATAGTTTTAAAGATAGGTTTTTCATTCATTTTTTGTCATATGTATAGTACATGGTGAATTCATTGATTAAATTTTATTTAAACTATTAATATATTAAAATTAAATATAAAAAATATTAACATATTGTAATATATATATATATATTAATCACTTTTTGAATAATATAATATTATTTTATTATTAAATATTTTTAACAAAATAATATAGTATATTAACGAAGTAAAATTTTCATTTTAAAGTTTTTTTCTTTTATACTCTTTCGTCGGTTTTTGGTATAAGTTTTACTTTCTTTTTTTTTACCAAAATTGAAAATATTAACATTTTTCGTTTACAATTGCCTCTATTTTTTCATAATTTTTTTTGTCACTCATCTTTATTATCTCCACAGCTAAAAAATAAAATTACCAAAGAATGAAAAAGAAAATTACCAAAGAATGAATATATCACTCGTATTGATAAATTATATTGGATTAATCAGATTTTTAAACTCTTAATTTTTTTTTTTGGAAAATTACAAAAAAAAATCCTAAAATTTATAATAATAAAAATAACACTTTAAAAATATTATACATAATAACATTTAACATTAAATGAATCTAAATTATCGTAATTTAATTTAAACGACATCTAATTATATAATATTTAAAAGAAAATGATGTAACATATTTTTTTAATAGTAAAAATATATATAAATAACATATTTTTATGATTATAAATTTTACGAATATTATTTTTGTGATTTTTTAAAAAACAAATTCTTAAAAAAATATACCGAACTGTAAATAAAATATTTCCAAGTGATCTGCTTAACATATATGAAATAAGGCGATAGACACCAAAATATATATATATATATATAATGGAGGCACGATGAATATATATATATGGGTCCGAACCGCGGGTAATGTATTTGTAAGTGTATGAGGTTAATGTTAATTAATGTAATTGAAAAAAAAAAACAAGCTGATTGGCAACCTAGAAATTGGTTGGTGTGTTAGCACTTAAGCACAAAAAGAAAGAAGAAGAAAAAATAAAATAAAATTGGTTGGTTGGCAACGAAGTCAATGGTGAAATGCATGCCACTGAAATTAAGCTGAGGCAATTAAAGGGAATGAGGTTTGTTAGGCTTTTTGACTTTTGAGTATATTCAAGGAAAATAAAATATATTAAAAAAAAAGCATCTAGTCACCAAGCGGCAGACAAAGAGGAGACATGGCATTTGAATCCTGAGTGGATCCCATTTCAATTAATCCTATTGGCCCCCGAACATCGGAAGGTTTTTGGCCCACCTCATGCATCCGTCTAAAATTAAGATTTTAGAAAGAAATAAATAATTATCATAATAATAATTATTATTATTAAATAAAAAATAAATAAAATATCTATTATACTATCAATATTAATAATTATATATATTATTATCCTTAATAATTTATATTATGATAATATTCTTTAAGTGTTTTTATTTATACATAATTAATTATATTTAATTATTATTTATCAAATATTAGTGAAGATACAAACCCGATCATGAATGTGAAGCAGCTATAGTAGATTTTAACATGTATTGAGTGGTGTATTAAGTGTCAGGTTGGCTAAATCATTACTCTAATTGTCTTAAATTTAATTGATTTTTTTTTTAATAAGTGGGCTCACCACTTCAGATCGACATACATGCACATATAATCAATTAATTTACGTAATTTAAATGAAGTGTAAAAAAAAGAAGTGTTTACATATATGGTTAATTACTCTATAACATCATTTTAGGGGGTAATAAGACGTATTATTTTTACTAGGTATGGAGTCACTTTTTTTCTTTAAAATTAATTTATATTTTTAAATATTTATTTAATAAAAATAATATAATTGACATAAATATATAATTTAAATTAATATCTAAAATATTTCTTATATTACACTTATAGTTTTTTGTTTGAATTACATGAGTAATAATTATATGAGTAATATTAAAAAAAAATGTCAACCTAAATCATAATATTTAAAGAGGAGAAAATAATTTTTTAATGAAACATTGAACGCTAAATTGAATGTTGTCTATATCTATTTTCTTTTACAAAAAAAAAATTGAATATTATATTTTAAAGATAATTTGACTTAAAAATAAAAGCAATATTTTATAAATTGATTAAGTTATAAATAATGACATCTTTAAATTAAACAATTTAATATACTTAACGGTGTATTTATTGTAACTATATTTCATGTTAATTCGTAGTTATGTAATTAGTTTTATATTTAAAATTTTATATATATATATATATAAAATTAAATTTAACTTAAGTTATTTTTATTTATTTACGTGAGTTATAGTAACATTATTGTTTAATAGAAATACAAATTTATTTAAATAGTCAATAATTTTAAAAACTTATTTACATATAGTTTGGTTGGTACATGAATCAATATTATCATAAAAATAAAAAATATAGCAATTAAATATGAGTTTTTATAGTATTTTTATTGTTTGTGTGTCTTTCTAACAACACTTCCAATCATAGTGGGATTTAAAATTAAAAATATATATACTTTTCCATGCATGAATTGAGAGATGTTTGATAAAATAAATATGTGAGTTCTTATAATGGATAAATTTATACATGTAATATACAAGATCACTACTAAAAAAATCGCTTTTTTACGATATTTGGACTCACAAAGAGATCGTTGTAATCATAAGTATAATATTTCAATTTTTAAAGTTGATTTGTATAATATAAATAAAAACTCACTTAACATATATTTAAGTGTAATTTTGTTTGTACATGGAGTTAGAAAAATGGCATAGCTATTGTAAGGACTATGAGTGTTGGTTATTTTCGTAGATAAAATATTTATCTGTGAAATTGTTTTTACGTCTGCTATCAAGTCTATCAAAAAAAGTCAAATAAATGCTCAAGTTCTAGATAATTGTACTTCAAGTATAACTACGATACATAAAATTATATTTATGCATTTAATAACACATGCTTATAAATCTGAAATTATTTTTAGTGCTAAAATATTATATAAGATATAATATAAATTATAGCTTAAATTTTTAGCCTAAAAGATAACATAAAGTATACTTTAAAATAACTCTTTTTTAAATAGGAATCTTCATGATTAATGAGTTTATTTTAAAAGAACTTTTATTTAAATAATAGTCTTTTTAATTAGTAAGTATTACTAATTCTATTTATAATAGAAAAGATATTTAAAAAATCATATATGAGTCTTCTTAATTAATAAGTATTACTAATCTTATTTGTAATAAAATATATATTTATCAATTACATAGGATTAAGGGTTTTAATTTTTCCTATAAATAAAACTCATTACTCATTGTTTCAATCAATCGTACAAAAGCATTTTTTATTTTTCTTAATTTCTCTCTCTTGTTTTAAAAACATAAGATCATAATTTTTTAGGTTTTTTTATTTAGTTAATTTATCAAATATTGGTGATTATGTTTGATTGATTAATAAGCCTAATTATTTTATGATATTTTGATAATATGTTCTTACGGCTTCTTCTTTATTTTATTTTTAAATTGTTAGATCAAATAATTATTTTTATCATATCATAGTTATTTGATTTGATTATTAATCTTTAAAGAAGCTATTTTTATTGAACTTGTGCTTAATATTTTTGTTCTAAGATTTACTAATTGATTTGATTTAAGTGACATATGTTTTAAATTATCTAATTAGGATTATTCATTATTAAAATCGTTCTAGAACACACAATAACACTTGTGTTTTTGTGCTAATCATTTTGTAGTTATTTCGGAAACGTATCTGATTGGTGGGAAGCTTATTGAAATGTTGATCTAGAAACTGCTCACGCTAATATTGGAAACTGGGAAAACAAAACAGGTGTTCATAAGTAAGATATATTGGGACAGTATCCTAGGAAGGGTAGCATAAAATCAAGTTTGTATTTGAACATTTATTTTTCATAGTGAAAAGTTAGGTGGTGTGGTAGATTAGTGGTTTTTCTCTTAGGTCATGATTATAATCTAGGTTATTTTCACTTAAAAATATCGTGTGTTATTATTTTATTTGAGCACTTTATTTTTACATACAATTACATGTCTGATCGTTTTGTTTAGGTTATTAAATTAAAAATTGATAAAAATTAAAAATAACTTATTCATACTGTATGGGTTAATTAAGTTTATATCTTATAAATTTTCAGTTATAAATTGACACTCTAGTAATAAGTGTAGAGTATCACATATAAAAAAATAAATTTAAGTATTAATATTGTCACGATACAAAATTTAATATCATTATTGTGCTAATTTTTCATTATAAATTGGTGCTTTAATAATCAACATTCTAACATTATAATAAACAATTGGCTTTTCTAAGTTAAAAAAATATGATATATTATTATAATTATTTTTGTTATTATGATAATAAAAATGTATGAATTATTTATTATATATTTTTAATTAATTATATGTTATTATTAGATAAAATTATTATTAATAAATAATTATTGTATCAATAAAAATTTAAATTATGTCAATATTTCAAAAAATAAAAAAGGAAAAAAATATAAGTGCTTAATTTAATTTATATTGATAATATATTAATAAATATTATTTCAAAAGATAATTAATTAAATGTTTAAAAATATTGTAGCAAGTCACTTGGCTCATACGAGCAACTTAATTCGTGGATCAGACCTTTGTATAAAATTATATATATAATTGTGTAATTGTTTATTTATAAAAGTAAAATGTTGGAAGATTTAGGAAATTAATTTTTTTAAAAGCTTTTAAGTTATTGAAATAAGTTTTAGTAATTTTTTCATATATTTAAGCTCTTTCAAAAGTGTTAATTTTATACCTCATTTCAAATACTTGTAATTTAATGGTTAGAGTTATTAAAATTTAAACACATGACATATAGAGTTATTAAAATTTAAACACATGACATATAGAGTTATTAAAATTTAAACACATGACATATATCTTTGATATTATATTAGAATTTTTTAATAAATCAATTATAATAAAAGCTTAAGTTAATAAGAAAAAATCCAATAATATTTTGTACATTTGATATAACTCATAAATATTAGTTCTATATACCATACGGGTTAGGATTGAGTATAAGATTGAAACAAAATGTTTTTTACCATCTAAATCAAGTTTAAATATTTTCAATCTAAATACTAATTTATGATGTAATCAATTTGAACCAATTTAAATCCAAATATATCATAATTTTTTAAATCGAATAAGGTTATAATAATATTCAAATATATTTATAAATTATTATTATATATAAAATACAATATACACATAATTTAAAATTTAATTTCTTTTATCTTTAACAAAATTTATTATTTATGGTTACAACTAAGAAAATTAAATGAACAATAAATATGCTTTGATAAATATTAAATTATGATAAAATTTAACATTTATATTTATTTTTTAAATTAAAATAATAATTTAATATAATGATGGTATATATAATATTTAAATATAATATATTATAAAATAAAATAAACATTTATTTATAATTTTAATTTGATTGGATCAAATTACAGATTATATAATATGTTAATTTGAACCCTAGATGAGAAAAAATTATATACATTTCAATACAAATATTAATTCAACTAGAAATTTTATCGTCTAATATGTTCTAAATATGATGGATTTAATCAAATTTTTTAATTGAAGTAAATTGGTTAGTTTATTTTCTGACACGTCAAATACTTATAATACAAAAACTAAGATTAATATGATTTTAGCACAAAATCTTAAATTCTGATATAATGTTAAAAGATGTTGAAAAATTAAATTTTTAAAAAATTTAAACTATTAAGAAGAGTGCTAATAATATTTTTATATATTTCTGCTAAAATATGCATTGAAGTCTATATAATAATAAAGTTTCATTAGTTTAAACTTCTAAAAACTAAAAAATAAATTATTATTTTTTTCGAAGAATGTATCAACAGAATTAAATAAATAATTTTGTTTAAGGTGAACTAAGTAAATTATCTCTATATTTTTATATTTTTTATAACTTTATTTTTATTATTATTCTTATAATTTAACTTATTTAATTTTTAATTTTTATATTTTAATCTGCTTATTCCTTATAATTAACCCATTTATTTTTAAGTTTTACAATTGGTTCCTTAAGTTTGTTTTAAATTTTAGACTAATTGTATTAAAATTAATAAATAAAAAAACGAAACTATAAAAAATAAAAATAATAAATAGATCAAATTATAGAATATAAAATATATAATAACCATCTGTGTATTTCAGCCTTTATGTTTTTTAATAAATAATTTTTTTCATATTTCGAATTGTAATTCATAAATATTATTTATTTTTCTTTTTTTAATTTCTTGATTAATGGGTCAAATTGATGACAAATGTAATTTATTTCGCTATTGCAACTTTAGCACAAGAATTGTGTGCACCAGCCTTTATTGATGGAGATTAATTAGAGAAATGAAAATTCCAATTAAACTTTACTGTCATCTTAATATATGAATATCATTTGGTCGCTTCTCTTATGACCAACAAACTTAAAAAAAGATTCAATTAAAAATTTAAAATATTAATGTTTGTTACTATATTCATGATTTAATATATTATAATATGAAAAGTATTATGATATTATTGAATATATAGTAGGTTTTTATCATCATTTATTTTTATATCGATGAATATCTAGTCGATGAATATTTTAATCTTTGTATTAAATTGAAATGTAATGTAAATTATTTTATCTCATGTTATATCTTATCTAGTGTTTTTAATAGATTTGTGTTATAATATTTTTTTATTTAATTTAAATATTATTATTTTTCATTTCATTTAGATTATAGTTTTGATGAACTTAACTTTAAACAATTTTTTTATTAAACTTAAATTATAAATAATCATGTATTATATATTTTTATTTTTATTTTTATATTTTTATTTATCTTATTTAGACACGTTAGAACCAAATAAGATATCTTAATTAGTATTACATTATTATCATCTCATCTCATTAAAAATTGAGATAAGATGAGAGAAACTTTTAAAAGTAATAGATTTTATGATAAATCACGTTAATATTTTTTCTTAATTTACATCTCTATTATTAAACATGGATCACTGTGTTTGTTTTATGATGAAAAAAATATATAAATAAAGAGTAGGTTCGTATGCTAATTATAATAAAAGTATATAAAAATTTAATAATTTTTTGGTGAGTCATTACAAGTCCATAAAAAAAATACGATAAAAGTATATAAAAAAATCAATAACTTTTTTGGTAGGACAATATAAATCCAAAATAAATATATCAAAATTTTAAACTTCAAAAAATGTAATAAGTAGAACACGTAAATACATAATGTATATTTTTTTAAATTTTTATATGTTTCTTAAATCAATTATAACGCTTAATATATCAATAAATTTAAACATATTATAATTAATTTAAGAATATATAATAATTAAAAAATACATATATACATGTTTACGTATTTTATTTATGACATGTTTTAAAATTTTGGATTTTTAATATATTTTTTTATAATTAATGAAATTTTAACATCTCAATAAAATTAATAAATTTATATATATATATTTAGTACCGTTCATCTTAAATACAATATAAGTGAACGAAAAATGAAATGGAAAATGTTAATGGGTATATATAGCACTATGAGTAAATGAGATTCAACCACTATTATTTAATCATTACTTTAAGGAGAAAGTGGAAATAACAAATGAAATTTATATGGAACCCACAACAAATGTAATCCCATAAAATACTCTGCTCCAATTAAAATGGAAAAAAAAGAAGACGAAGTTGACAAGTTTTAACAATCATGACATTACATTATTTTAAAATAAAATTAAAAAAATCTATCATGACATGCCCAACTTCCACAAAATCGTAACTTTTCTAAAAGTACTGCGGTATCTTTTTTAAAATTTCTTAAACTACATCATGTTCATAAGTAGCAGCTATTGTTAAATGTGTGCTAAATAAAGTTTTTTTTTTAATTTTTATTAAATTATTAAATAGGCACCATATGAAATTTCAATTTTTGCTTGACTGGTAAATGTTTTGTAAAGTGCAGAACAAGTGAACTAAATAAAACATTCTCGAAAAAGTTACATTTCTTTTCTCCTTTTATTGTGAAGAAAATTTAAATTTAATTTATATTTCAATCTAAAAAGTGTAATAGATTATATTATATCGTTTGTTTTATTTGTTTGCTTTAAAAAAGTTTATTTTAATTAATTAAAATACAAAAATTTAACAATAATAATTAATTAGATTTTTTATAAAAAAAATATTTATTTTAATATATATTAAGTGACACTGTTTTATTTTAATATAAAAAATAAAAATAAAAAAAAGTACTCATTTAGATTAAGTTTTATTGTGTATTTAGTTTATCATATTAAAAAAAGAATTTTTTAGTTATATTATTTATAATAATAATATTTTAATTTTTTTATTTATATTATTATTTTAATAATATTTTATTAAAATAAGATTAAAATTTGATCCTTTAATATAGATAAAATGATAGTTAATATTGATTTTTTTACCAACTATTAGTTTTAATATTTAGTTATTATCAATATTTTATTTATTTATTTATTTTAAAATATATATATTTAAATAATTTATTGTTAAAATATTTATTATTATGTATTTTTTATTAAATAAATTTTATACTAAATTTTAATTTTGTTAATATTAATGGCTCATATATTTATCATTTTTTATAAAATTTATTATAAAAAATAATATTTTAATAATAAAATCATTAAAATAATATTATTTATTTTTAATTGATTAATTTTTTTAAAATTGAGGGATTAGAAAACACTTAAAATTAAATTAAAACTTTATAATTTGTGGGACTTATATTGGTCTCTCTCCGTTTAAGATAATATAATTGAGGGATTAGAAAACATATTTAATGGTTTGATGGGAAAAAATAATGTTTTACAAATACTAAATGAAAAAAATATATTATAATTTAAAGACGTCGCTACTACACTATATATGTCAAGAAATTAATGAGCCATTAAATTGGGTGATACAACTGTTTTATTGTTTCCTGGCCTGTACATTCACTTAACCGACCCTTGAAATAAGTCAAAACACAAAAGTAGCATGAACTTGGTACCAATTTGTTTGATGCAAAGCACTAAACTATTTTCAAAAACCTTTGGAAAAGTTTTCTTAGATAAGGTCAAATTTGCCTAACTTATTAATCGGTAGATGACAAGTCTAAACTCTAAAGTGCTTTTCTGTATTTTATATGCCTTTTTCTTAATTAAGGTGCTTCTTAATTTATCCACTTCTCAATCCTTCATACCCATCTCACCTTTTGTATGATTAAAGCTAAGTTAGAATGCATTTGAATGAAAGTATATCTAAAAGCACTTTCCTTTATTTAAAAAAACAATAATAATAAAAAAACACTTTCTTTGTCTTTGCCAATAAAAATTGAAACACTTGTAAAATTATGGTTCACATTAAAGCATTCTTTGTTTTGAAGTAAACACTTTTTAAAAGTACAACGGACAATTTTTCCAAAAAAAAATACCAATTTTTTTGTGAAATATATACTAAATTATTGTCCAAATCTAAAACAACTCCTTTTTTATCATTCATCGTCCAATATACCCCATAAAACATTTTTTTTAATTAACTTGAGCATGTGTTTTGCATTTAAAAATTAAAAGTATGCTTATGGCTTATTTTGCCGACATGACATTATTAAATAATTTGTTCCTACTTTAATTTATGCTTTTTCAATGCAATTATCATTAAATTTAATTAATGGTGCTCAAGCTTAATTTGGAAATTACGGTCATTGACATAAACACTCACTTATTTCTTTAATTGTTTAAGGTAATCTCTTATTTAAAATAATAATAATTATTAATCAAATAATATCTATTAAATTAGTGTTAAAACTAACGATAATTAAAACCCATTTATCTACTCGAACCTTCTTTTTCATTACTATTGAGGGTTTTATTTTAATTTTATATGAACAATTAATTATTATTTTTAAATACAATCAATTGATAATCACTAATTTTTAAGCATGGAAAGGGAATTATGATTAGTAAGATTCAATCACACTTTTTTTCCTTGTTTATTTTTTTTTAGATTACACAATTAATTGAGCTAAGGGATCAATTGTTAATTTTTTTTAATCAAAAAATGCAAGCAATATTAAATTTTGAGATAGTGTAAAAATGGAGGTTCTGTGGCTGCTAAAACTTATACCATTATTATTGATAATTTTGGCTATTGCTAAATTATAATTTCATGGCAGTAAACAATTGGTTGCGTTTAATAAAAATAAAAATAAATGAATGTGAAAAACCAAGATTAACCCGCAACAGTAAAAAATGGTTGTCCTTATATTAACTAGTATTAACTTTAATATTGTTTTAACAAATATTATTTGATTGATTAAATCGATCATAAGAAAAAAATGCAAAATTAAATTAGTGTAATTTGCAAGGATCGTAGAGTAAATTAATCCAAACAAAAAAGTATTAAGGATTAAATTTCACAAATTAATACGTTTATAATTTATAATAAATGTGTGTAATTAAAATAGAGTACGTTATTGAATTAATCATATTATTTATAAAAATTAGTGGTTTATTCTCGATTATTTTTGAATTAAACTTAATTGATTTTATAATTTTTAATAAAAAATTAATTTTATTTTTAAATTAGATAGAATAATAGGTGTAAAAGATACAGCAATTTTCTTTGTCAAAAGTATTAAATAGATTTAACAATTTTAGTGCAAAAGAAAATTTCTGCCACTTTTGAATAGGGGATTTTTTGAACCGTGGAAAAACGGATTCAAGTTTTATGTCGCATATAAATTTGCTTTCCTAATTTTTTTAATTCAAAGTTAATTTTAGTTAATTAAGTATGTATTTAATAAATATATTTTTAATTATATATAACATATAATTATAATTAAATTGATATTTTTTTAACTAAAATATACCATCTTTTAAATATATAATATCTATATAATTTTTTAATTTAAACAATTACACATTTTTTAATAAATGGATAGACATTTGCATGATTCCATAATCTCAAGAGAATCTTACATGTAATGAAAACATGGATATATGGTGAAACATAGTTGTTTTGATTTTTTTTTTATAAAAAATAAATATTAAAAGTTAGACGAGATTAATGATTTAATGATTGATATTAATATAAAGTATATAATATATTGTGTATAATTTTTTTTAGATAATTATACATTTGTAGTTTGAGATACAAATAACGTATACACGTTCAAATTATTAGCATAATTTCAAATTACTGCTCTGATTCTAGTTTTATATATTAAGTATATAAGCTAGTCACTTAATTTCAAAATACTGCTCATAATTTCAAAATATGATATCAATCCTTATTTAACTTTTTAAATTTTATCTTTTAATATTATTCTAGTTTTTTATATTAAGTATATAAACTAATAACTTAATATTTTTTTTTATACTTAACTAAAAAAAATATGCTTATTATTTTTATAGTAAATAAATTGAAGTTGATCTAGATTTAGAACAACTTTTTAGAAGTAAAATTAATATTTTATAAAAATTTTATTTTATTTTAACAAAAATAATTAAAAGTAAATATTTAAAAAATTATTTTTTTATTCACAATTATCTCGTAATTTATCTTTTTACCATAATAATCTCAATGATATATTTTTAATATTTAATTTTTTATGTACTTATCATTTCAAACCATAAATTAATTATTTTTGAAAAAATTAATTTTTTAAATATTTATTTTCAAATTCCTAAATGCTTATAAGTATCATATATTATTACGTTACAGAGTAATTGATAACTTTTTTTTCCCTTAACAATATTTCTTGAAGAAATATGGTGAGAATTTTTTTAATTAATTATTGACAACAAAATAAATCGAAGATGACAGCTACATAGGCGATCTATTTTTTTTGTCATAGTAAAGGTTTGTCGTTCTTTATAGTTTCCATCGTCGGTCTGATTTGAAGTTAACAATTAAGAAAGATTCTTTATTATTTTTATTTTTTTAAGAAAATCTGTTGTTAATAATTAAAAAATATATAAATTGACAATTAAATAATTTTCCTCCCATTTTTTGGAAAAAAATTTAAATGTCAAATTATTCCTTTATATTTGAACAAAAATTAGGTTGTATTTTTTTTTTTGACAAAAAATAAAATTTTATATATTAAATTACTTTATTTGATGAGATAGATGAAAAAATGTATCAAAATAATAGTATAGATATCGTTAATATATGTAACACATAATAAGTAAATAACTAATTTTTAAAAACTTTTATTCTCTTTCTTCTCCTTATGCATTTTATCTACAACCATTAATTCAAAATTAATAAATAATTCCTCTATCATTAACATAATACAGTAACGCACGTCACCAAAAGAAATTTTCTTAAAAGTAAAGAGAAGCTACTAGTATATTGTTCTGTACCCAATAGTGACTGATCGTTCTAAATGTAAAAACTACATCTTTGGCTTTTTCAATCACTGATTAGGAATACCACATTGAAACATACATCATAAGAATTTTGGTGCAGTGAAATATATATGGTAAGATTGTGAAAGAAGTCAGAATTAATTGGTCAAGATCCTCTTACAAAAATGACGACTACCCACTGAGTAAAAAAAAAAAAAGTCAATTTGGTATCAATTTGGGAATATTTGTCAAAATTGGACTTAAAAGGAGATTGCAACTTATCACATCACAATGACCCAATCCAGTGCAGTGAAGTCTTTCATATTTTAGTGTGGAGCCATTTAGTAAAGAGCTTGTACTATTATCATATGGCAAATTCATGTCAGATTATTATCCGTTCAATAAAAAATAAAAATTAATAAAGAAGTGTTGAGAGAAATTGGTGACCAACGCCCATAAAATTTGATATTTCTTCCTAAAATTTCTGGGCTCAAATCTCACTTTAATTATCATTAGTTAAAAAAATACAGTGATGACAGAATTGATTGGCGAGTTATCGAATAAACTGATGATCTGAATCAATTTATATAATGAAAAGATAATACTTGGAGCAGGGAAAATTACACGTTTTATCCCTCTTTCTTACCTCTGGTTGCTATGTTAATTGTTATCGAGCTAATAACTTTCGGAAACTTATATAATATTTTTAAAAATTATAATAATAAAAATAACATATTTTTTTTTAAACTCTAGCTTATTTTACGGGAGTTATTATTTCAAAAAGTTAATTTATTGGATAAAGATAATTGATGATCTCATTTATATTTTATTAACATGAGTATGATTGATGCTTTTATTTATTAATATGAAATTTTTTGTTTTTCATTTTTCAATAATTTCTCTCAAATAAGATTATTTGAATTTTTAAATCCATAATTTAATTCAATCAATCCAATTAATTCTTCTATAACAATTCTCTCTTAAACTTTGACTTTATTCTATCTTAATTATCTAAGATTTTAAAAATCTTCAAAAGATCCTCTAAGTTCAATATTCATTCTCGAACTTTAACTTTAACACAATTTATTTATAAGGTTTAAGAGTCTTTAAACTCAACTTTTAAAACATTCTCACACTATCATAAAATTTAAAGAATATCATTTTAAGTCCAACTATTTCACATTTTATCAATTAACCGAGGCAACAACCATTGAATATGATTGGATTTAAAAAACTTAATAACTTTCATGGTTTTTTAGGAGACAATAAACTCTCATATTAAAAATTTAATCTATTAGATAAGTTTTACTCATTTATTTATAAATTTATATTTTTATCACATCTAAATAATTAATATTATGATGTTGTTTTTATCCTTATGGGTCTTAAAAATATTATATTTGATATTTTTCCATCATTTTTCTACCGTGGAGGCTGATTTCAATTTTCAAAGACATAAAGCTAAGAATGCGGCACTTACATGTCAACGTACCAAAGCGTTGTATTCTATGAATCTAATTTTTTTGTTTTGTGGTTTTACATTTCTTCCAAGTCAGCTTCAAATATCGAACCATATATACCATTATCCCAACGGAATCTTGATATGTGGAATAAAAGCTAAGAAAATCTTTCAAAGTCGCATCACATTTTGATTACCCTTCATGTCATTGAAACTTGAAAGTCACAAGGATGATGAATAATTGCCAACAAAGAAAGAAATACTGGTTATGAAAATATAGTGAATAATGCTGATAAAGGAAAATAGTAATTAGTAACTAGGATAAAAGTCTTATTAATCAAAAGAGATGCAATTTTCTGGAAGAAAAAAAAAAGATGCTCTTTCAATGAGCCCCAAATACTTGGATGGAATTAGCCTCGTGAAATGCTTGAAGAAGTTAGGTCTAACTTCATTTAATGATTTTCCAAATATTATTTGATTACTTCTAAATGAAAAGGACAAGAAAAAGTAATGCAATTGATTTTCCAAATATTATTTGATCACTTCTAAATGAAAAGGACAAGAAAAATAATGCAATTGATTTTCTAAATATTATTTGATCACTTCTAAATGAAAAGGACAAGAAAAAGTAATGCAATTGATTTGCTAAAGCTTTTCTCCTCCTATGGTAACCATATATATTGGACATATATACATATGGAGTTTATATATGCTCTATATGTATATGAATATATATTATCTAATTTATAAACACTAAATATTCATGCTGTCTATAGTAGAAATGATATATTATTTTAAAACAATTTAATTATATATAACTTGTATATATTGATATTTAAAAGCCGGACTCCATCTCATATATAGAAATTGCTACACTTTATGGACATTGGATAGCCGAAGCATAAACTAGCGGCTCAAACATTCAAACTAGAATTTCACTACATTTATCCAAAGTATTGTATTCTTTTTAGCTTCTTCATCACAGTAGTTTAACATGTTTTATCCGTATATTCTACACAGCTAACTCTGCATAAGGGGAAAATAACAAGTGAAATCTATATATACCGTAAAGCATATCACGTTTTCTTACAATATTTTGCTATATATGGTTGGATTTTGACGCTTCATTTTGCAGCAAAGTTTGTTTGATATTTTGGTGGTTCAACTGTGCACGCAGAATGTTTGGCAAAAAACAAATACTCAATAGAGACTTCATGAGTAAAGCAATAGTTCAACTTGTCTGAGCCACTTCTATCAGTGCAACAATATAAAACATATAGAACATTCAATGTGTTAAAGTGAGAAATAAATAAGATAGCTACAAGTAAATAGCCATCTTCTATCTCATATTGGGTCGAACAATTTTATAAATCATATGCTTCGGTCTAATATGTATTATTTGAAATCGTTTTTCAAACGATCCGGTCTGATTATACTAATTTTTAAACTGATTGGATCGAACTGAACTATTATTAATAATATATTTAAAAAATATATTTCATTCTCTCTGCAATTCTCTCTTATTGTAACTGCAACAAAATCGTTCACCGATTAATCTTTTCGAAACCTTAATACCCTATCTGCATGGTGAATCATGGGTGATGTGTTACACTTTTTATAAGGAGGTGATGATTTGATTCAAGCCTTGTATAATGGATTCTCTAGATCTCTACGTGAAGAAAATCAGGTCTCATTGATTCAAACTCGACATTTTCATCATCCTCAGGTAGGATTTCTAATTTGTTTCATTTAATTACATCCAAAATCTCCAAGATTTTTATTAATGAATTTACTTTTATTTTTTTTGTCTTCAGGGAAATTCGATTCAAGCTCAAAGCTATGGAGCTCCAGGGGCTTTGTTGAATTAGCTTCATCCTCCAATAAGTAGGTCTTTTGGAGCAACAACACCAGCACAACCAAGACCTAGGGTTAGGGCTAAAAGAGGACAAGCAACTGATCCATAAAGTATTGTTTAAAGATTATCTGGAGTGTTATTATTTTCATCTCTATCATAATTCTGTTTGGTTCATGAGAAAATATTGTAAAATTGGATTTTAGATTGAGTTTTTTTTAATATTATATATTAAATATTCTTCTTTAATAGTCTTTTGAAGCGTTTTTTGAATAAGCAAACGAAAGAGAATTAGGTTCTTTTTTCGATATGTAAACTTGTCTTTTCTTTTGTTGACTTGTTGCGGTTATGGAAAGAGAGAATTGCAAAGAGAATGAAATCTCTACAAGACCTGGTGCCAATGACAACAAGGTAAAACTCTTTTTTCTTTTCTTTTCTTTTTTTAAATTCAAAAAATATATTTAAAATTTATAGTAATAAAAATAACAAGCCATATCGTTGAAAACCATTAATCAAATCGGACTAAACCGTTCGATTATAACATTTTTAATAACCAAATGGTCCGATCTGGTTTGATTAAGGTAATATAAATGATCTGATTTGGTTAAAAATATTATTTAAAATCGGACCAGATCGGACTGTAAACACCTTTAATATCATATAAGAAGGTTATTACGGAAGATAATTAAAAAAAACTTTTATAGGATTGCTTTTGAAAGTCTCAAAAACATTAGGACAATTACTAACCGCCATATTAACAAATACGATGGTTAGTAGTTGTCCTATTTATTAAATCATCCTTAAATAATTTTGAAACTTAAAACTTAAAATTTGAACATATTTAAATTTTTTAAAATTCTTTTAGGATGGCTACTAATCGTCTTATATGTTAAAGGTTAGCTCGTGTTTTCAATTATTTCCCTATCAGAAACACATATCTTGCAAGTTTTAAACTCTTAAGCGTTCCATTTCTATGTTGTACCCACCGATCGTTGTTATTTCATTCCTCGATCATCATTGTCCAATCCCATTCCAATCAGTCATCGTCTGATCTTTATAGTTTATAATTTTTTCTCTAACATTTATAGGAGTAATTTTAGGGTAGATTTTAAGTTAATAGTTTTACCTCCATGTAAAGATATAGTGATAAGACCCTCTAATTATAAAAATGATTCAAGGATTTGAAAAAAAGAGTGATAACTCATTTAGAGATCTCGAATGATTTTTATCAAGAAGGGGTAATTTTACTATTATATCTTTTAGTTTTCTTTATAATCTCTTTGTACGATTTTAGTATTTGCTTTCAATGATTTGAAGAACAATTTTGTGATTTAAATAAATAAAATTTTATATTTATTTCTTACTCACAAACTTCATAATTTTAATTATAAATTAATGATGAACCAAATATTGATTTATGGTTAAAGAAAATATTTTAGAATAAACATTAGACATATCATATGTGCTTAATTTTGTATAATTAATAAGTGTTTATTTTAATTTTATTAATTTATATTGAATTATATTGTTAAATTAAAAATTAAAAATAGATCAAACTTTTATTTACTATTAAAAAATATATCTACATTTGGTTTATCATTTTTTAATCTCAAACCCTACCAATGAAATTTATCAATTAATTGAAGATTTTAATATATATATATATATATATATATATATATATATATATATATTTGATTAATTTATTAATTTATAAATTTCGATTAAGAAAGAATTTATTAATTGATTATTATTGGAAACTCACCATAATTATAAGGAGTTTTATTTAAAAAAAATTAAATATGTAAATTTAATTTATTTTTAAATTATTTACTTTGTTTTTTCCATGAAGGTTTATGTTTACTAAAATCCCATACACATCCATCATTCTAGGTTTTACATAGTTTTATTACTTTCATTTATTGCTTTTATTTATTTGTTTTCTTTATATGTTAATTTAATTTAAAATTTGCATTTTTATTTTTTTTAACCATCCAACAATTTATTACAATTTTTAGGATTTGTGTCCTTTTTAACAAAATTAGAAAATAATTTAACTTTTAAAATTATTGTAATTTCTTGATAGATGATCTCGGTAGTACTTGTGAGCATTTTATAAAAATAAAATTTGATAATCAAGTTTTTGTGGATTAAATTTTTTTGTGCATCAATTTTTTTTGAACCCGTGATTCCAAACATATAAATTTGCTTAAAAATGATAAAATCATAAAAAATAAAATTTATTTATTTTATTTAAGTGCGAATAAATTACAAAATAATAATTTTCTTGAAGCACTCATTAGTAGTGATACCATACTGATGGAAAAAGTAAATTTTTATACAAAAAATGATGTATGTGTCTTGTCATACATTGTTATTTTACATCACTTAGGAAATAGATAAATAGAAAATAATTGACTATTGAGTTTGGGCCCTAAAGGGCACCCACTTTTGTGAAAGATGAGAGGATCTAGGAAAATGTGATACCACACATGCGCGCATCATCGTCGCAACCGACCGACTGTGTCGAACTGAGTCTGAATCCGGGTATGGGTGTGAGGTGGCATTTTATTTATTTTTATTAAAATACTTTTTTACTCAAAAAATAATCGTTATTTTTCTTTACTCAAAAATATCCATTAAATGGTCATTATTCTTCTTTACTCAAAAAAATGACCGTTACTTTTCCTTTCATATTATGATTGTTACTCTTTCCACACAGACATGACTATTATTATCATGATGGTCACACGTTTTCTCAAACTTATAAATAGAAAGGCTCAGCTCTTAATTTCAACATATCAATTGAAAACATCTCTTATTAAGAAAAAACTCTCAAAAAGAAAAAGAAGAAGATCTTAAATTATTTTGAGTTTTCCGAGCAACAAAATTTTATAGGTGTAGCATTCCGATCTTCATCAGTGTAATGAAGTTTCGAGACAAAATATAAAGATTTTGTGTTATTTTATCCTGTGGACAACGAGGTTGTGTTTGTTTGCACATGTTTAAACAAAACCGCAAAACTTTTTAAAAATAACGATCTAATCTCCGACTCAACCCAAATAATATATTTTTTCAATAACTCTAATACGATGTTTGCCTAATGAAAAATATATTTTTTATTCATCTTTAGTATATATATAAATGGTAATCAAACATTTTAAATTCATGATAGTTATTTGACATTAATCGCTTATAATATTGATAATTAATGACTATTTTTTAAATTCGTAACAATTAATTCAACAATTTCTTCTATCGAGTGATCGGTTATTTGAAAACTTTGTAAAATTTTAATTTATTTAATTAAAATACATATAGTATTTATAGTTAAAAAAATGTGGAGTTATAATATGATGGTCGCATGATACCTGAATAAGGATCCTGTTTGTGAGAGATTCACGAGTAGTTTACAATTTTATAGGCATAATATTTTGATTTAATTAATTCAAGGGTACATGACATTATAAGTATTTTAGTTTTGTAAATAAAAACAATTTAATCAGTTTATTATTTTTGCAATAGTTTGGTCTTTTATTTTTTTTAAAATGAGGATAAATAATTATTTTTTTATTTTGTTTTTATTTTTCTTATATTAAAATATTAATTTTATAAATTATCTTTCTTAATAGATAATAATTACTACAAATAATATAAAAAAAATTGATTAATTATTTTTGTACCGTCACTTTTCATAATAACAACACTATTATGTTTTAAAAGATAACAAACAAATTAAACTTATGTAATTGATATAATTAAAGGATATTGGTTACATTTGTCTCTTAATTCAATTAGCTTTAGGATTCAATTGACTTTCATATTGATTCGTAAATCGAGTTGCTTCAAATTCAAGAAATCCAAAAGCTAGTCAAAAACTCTCCAATTTTAAGTAAAAATACCCATAATTAGTATGCATTAATTAGATATTTTTAATGTATTTTTCGAATGTATTTTAATATTTAAAATACTTAAAAATATGTTTTTTTGGAGTGGTTGATGGTTGAATGATGAAATAAATTACAATTAACGCATGTTAACAATATTGGCTCAAATTAGTATATCAGCAAATACACACACCAGTGGCTGTTTTGATTACTTGATTTATTAAATTAATTCAATAAATAGATATATACACACCAGTATAACGAAAAAAAATTTGTTAGCTACTTTCAACCTGATCGATCGAGAGCAAAACCTCCAGTATTGTGTTTGGAATTAAATAGATATTCAATCCTACTTAAACACCAAATAGGCTTAATTAGCTCTACATAAAGATCACTTTTATAGTTATGCCTCGCTCTCACCCACACAATTTACAAGTACATTAAAAATTGCATGTTTTCAAGCTTACCAATTTTACAATTTTTATTCGTTACTTGTATAATATTATAGATTTTATTATGTTATTTTCTATTTACTTTAATTAATTCATCATTTGTATGATTAGATTTATTAAAATATTGATCTAAATTAAATGCATATATTATTTTAAAAGATAATGAAAAAGAGTATTGAATTGAATCATGTTTTGTACTTAAAGGTTATCTTTTACATTAAATAAGTGATATAAAGTTTTATTATTAATCCTTATTAATTTAAGTTGTTTTTCATCTAAATACTCTAGGATATATCTTAATTTTTGTATTTAATTTTAATATGTGATTATATGTATAAGTTGTGAGTAGTTTATTATTTTAGAATTTATAAAAGACACATACTAGCTACTATAGTTCTTCCCAATGTCAATGGACATGAGGCTTTGATCAATGTCACAAATGAATTATTTTACCGTCAGGGACAAAATGTCACCATAAAATACGGAAATACAGAGCTTGAGATCTGAAGAAATGGCAAAGCAAATGGGTGGTCAATCATGTGCATAGGTAAACTCGCACAGCAGCTTCAAGATATGAAGAAATGTTTGCATATATGGATGGAGGAACTTTACTGTGACTTGGGTATTAATTGATGAATCATTTGGGATTGATAACAAAATCCCATGACATTTTTTTGAATTATAATATTTGATGTTCTTTTTTTTTTGTTGTTGAAATATAGTATTTGATGTTCGATGCTTATCAAAGAAAAAAAAAATGGTTTTTTTTTCAAGTGTTAAACTTATGTTAAATTGCTTTATTAATATACAATTAAGCAAAAAGTAAACACATACTACCATTAAGAAAACACTAAATTTTAACACATTGTTACCAAAAATTTATTAATTATAAGGACTTATGTGTTAAATTCGATAAGTTTAAGTAATTGTTAAAAAAAAAAAAAGAGTGCCTAGTTATGTATAAAGTGATCAAAGTTTGATAAGTCAGTGCTAGTCCATTCTTTTAAATTAATGAATGGTTCAATGAGAAAATTACAATTAAGGACAATATAAAGTCTTAATATTAGCCATAGCTCCTCAGCCTTATCTCCCTTTTTACTCAACCATCAGCCCACAAGATAACCCATAATAACGATTGTCAGACATGAAGATATTGAGAGATGGGAGGGAGAGAGTAGGGTTGAAGTTTCAGTGTTCTCTCTCGTGAAAAAAAGAATGAAAAATAGAGTAATTTTATTTGTTTCTTATTGGTAAATTTTTTTAATTATATGTTAATTTTTTATTAGTTTATAGACACGGATATCGATATTAAATCATGTAAGATTCATGAATATTTATGAATTATATATTTTATTTTTGTATAAAAATGTATTAAATATACAATTATAACAAACATAAATACAATATTAAAAAAGAGTACAAAACGAAATTGTACTTTCCAAAGTTCATGTGTGAGCTCTTATTTGAATGGCATAAAAGGAATTTGCATGGACTAACAAATTTCGGGTTGTTTGGTCAAATGACTTGAAAATAAAAATTTGCTTTTAATAATATGTTTGGCCATTTATTTTAAGATGTTATTTTTTATAAACAATATGTTTCAAAATAAAAACTGAAAATAACTTGAACATGTTTTCATGGTTTTTTTTTTAATTAAAAGCATGCAAAATATTAGTCTATTCACTAAGTTGTAATTATTATAGTTATTATATTAATGAATTAAATAATCATATTATAAAAAACATAATAATATAACTTTTTTAAATAATTTTTTTAAAATATTGTCCTAACATCTTATTATTTTTAAAAACTAAAAAAAATATTTTTTAAGTTATGATTTGAAAACAAATTTTGAGTTAAACCGCCAAACAAATATTCCTTAATATTTTTTTATACAACCTAAATTTACATAATGTTTTTGACCAAAATAAACTTCATGCTTTTAAAATTAGCTCGTTGTCAACAAATTTATATAATGTTTGATAACTATTGCAATTTCTAATTTTTAATTTCTTAGTTTTGGAATTAATTTTCAATTTCAAAATCTTTTTTAAAAAATAAAATCATTTAATAACTAATTTCTAATTTCAATTTTAAAAAGTATAAATTAAATATTATATATTATTTATTTGATAATTAATTCTTAATTTTTAATTTTTAATTTTCAATTTTTTAAAGTCTAAAATTTAATTTTAAAATTATTTTTGATAAATTTTCATTAAATTTTGACTCTAATCATTTTATATAAGGTTGATTATGATTGAGCATAATTTAATTATTAATTTTTAATATCAATAAATTAAAGAGAATAAAAATTCAATTGCAAAATAGTTTTTTTATTTATTTATTTCAACATTTTGGTCAAATTTTAGAACTAAATTTCAAAATTTAGAAAATAAAAATTAAAAATGAATTATAAAATGTATCAAATTTTAAAATATTTAAAATTAAAAAAATTAAAATAGTTATTCAACAAGCCTAAAATGTTATTAAAAATCATAATATAAAGGATTAAACACCGTGAGCTAACTTATAACAATTGTGGGCTAATTTAGAAGTACTCAAGTCTGACTTGTGGTATGTTGCTAGCTCTAAGTGCGGTAACCATTCCAATAAGCAATGTCCACTAACTTTGAGTTTCAAGTATTTGGGAGGAACAAATCTGAAATGGGCTTTTACTTTAAGAAATACATATGGCATGTTTGTTTGGTACGCGGATAGATATAAAATGTAAAAAAATTTGAAGCCACAAGTTATTCTTACATATCATTCATTTTATAAATTTTAGGAAAAAGATAGTTAAATTCTACTATCTTTAATAAAATTACATTTTAATTCTTTTTCTATTAACATAAATATATTATATTTACAAAATTGACAGTAAAAGTTCATTTTATAAAAATAATAGACGTGTATTATATTACTTTTACAAATAAAGTAAAATATTACAAACATATTTACCTTTACAAAATATATTTCTATGAACTTTTTGAAAAAATAGACTTATGAATCATCTATTATAATTATTATTTTATCATGTGAACCTTGTTATTACAAAGTTGTTAAATTTTTTATTTATGTATTTAACTTATCCATATAGAGAGTATCTTGATCTACCATTTTCAAACATAATCTTTTTTCAATTTTAATTGTAAAGATTTTCGCATTTTTACAAGTTTCTTAATGTATACTTCAGAATTTGTTAAACATACTAGGAATCTTTGTAATCCATTTTTGTCTTTCAATTTACTAAAAAATCCTTAAATTTTATTCTCGACTTGTATATTATGTTATCTATCTTCAATTTTTAATCTTAAATTTTTTATTTTTTATTGAGCAATTATTGCTTTCTTTTCATAAAATAGAATGTCTTATTGTAGAATATTAATAAGATCCAAATAACGTTTATTTAATTCATTATTGAAAATTAAAATACTATCTATGTAAATTTAACAAATATTTTATAATTTCTTAAAGATGTTATCTATATATCTTTGAAAGATACATAGAGCTTGTTTTAATTCAAATGATAAAACAATCTATTGAAATTGTACTTATAGGCAACTAAATGCCGTTAATTTTTAATATTTTTTATTTAACCTTATTTGCTAAAATCTATTTTTACAATCAAAGCTCGATAAATATTTCTTTCCTTTAATTAATTATAATAGTTATTTTTTATTTGGAATAAAGTATCTATTATCAATGATTTTTTTATTCAATACTTTAAAGTTTATTATCATTTTCTTATTCTCTCTTTTTTGTTTTTCTTTTTTTTTTTACTAAAAATTTATTAGAGTGAGGTAAATTACTTGATATTATAATTTTTAGTTTCTTAATTTTATTTTGAAAATTAGTTTAGATTTATTAATTTTTATATCTAAAGGATTTTATTAGCTTACTATTTTTAATAGTTTTATAATACATATTAGGGATTTAGCTTCCTTATTTCATTAAAAAAAGGTTTTGTTTCTCCTTTATATCTAATGAAATATCTTCTAAATAAGATTTTTGTTGCTTTGTCTTTATTTCACCACTTTTATTTTTTATTTTTTATATTGTTCTATAAAATTTGAGTTAGATGGAGTCAAAGTTTTTCTTATTTTTGATACATAAATGGTTTCACATGTTGTTAGACTTATTTTTTATAAATATTGTGCAAAGGTGAATATAAGTTTAAAAATTTATTTTTTATTAATAAATCAACTCTTGTTTATTGATATGGTAGGAATAGTAAAACTTTCTTCTCTTATCATTATATCTGTATTTTTTAAAACCTTATTAAGATTTATTATAATATTATTATAATATTATTAAAAATTCTTACAATTAAATCTGTTGGTGCATGTTTTCATTGTTCTTTTGGAAATACATATTTACTTACTACATATATATTAGCTCTTGTATTTATATATGCATGTAAATGATAGCTAGCATAGTCTTTAAATTTCAATCCTATCTTAATATAGAAACTGTTTGGATTTATAATATTATATAAATCATTCATATTCTAATGAAGAGTATCCATATTTTGAGTGTTCATACTCTGAGTTGATTATTTCTTTCTTAGTTTCCTCCAATAAATAAATACTATAAGTTTCATCTATTTTTTATTCATCAATTAGTTCTAATTCCATCTAAAACCTTCTTCTAAGATTTTCATTTTCTATAAAATTTATTTTTAAATTTTTTCTTATGTTGAAACCTGATAAGGAATTTATTAACATAATGTCATTCTTTATTACAGATACAACAGTTATATTTTTTTTAAAGGGTAATAATTCTTATTTTTAAGAAGTTTGTACATTTTTCTTCTAAAATATCTTTTATATATATATAAAACTTCCTATTAAATCTTCTTTCATATTTTTTGGAAAATCTTATTTTCTGAATTTATATGTTTTAAATATCTTGTACTTTTGATATTTTATATTTTTCTATTTATACAATTTTATATTATATCTATATTTTTCTCGCATATTAAAATCTTTTGCATTATAACAGATTTTATTATTTTTCTTAACATTTAATATTATCCAATTTTTAAGGTTTCTTATTCTTCTTCTTAACGTGCTTGGTATTATTTTCCTATTTCTTTAGTTCCACCATTCTGTTATGATTTTAAGGAAACTTTCACATAATTTTTGAAAAAGTATTTCCTTATATGTTGTTATATAAAATATGATAATTTATGATAATACATTTTATATTCACAAATATAGGGATCTATATAATAAATATTATAAATTTTCATATTTTTTAAATATCATTGGACTTCATTAATTTCATTTTCACTAAATTTAATGATAATTATTTCTTTATCTTATCAAATAAATTCCTTATATATTATATTTATTATTATATCTAATTATTATCTTCTTCTGAGAACATTTTCTTACATATTTTGAAATATCAGAGATTTTGAACAGGACTAAACTGTTCGATTTAATTTTTTTAATAACCAAACGATCCAATTCGGTTTGAGCAATATAAGTTGTCTCATTTGATTAATTTTTTTTATTCAAAATCGGACCAAATTAGACTATGAACACCCCTAAGTTTTTTTATTTGATCAAGTTTCTACAATATTTTATCAATTTTTATGAATTTATTTTAGTTCATATATTGCACTATTGTGACTATTTGTTAATAAATATACTACTATATAATGTATTGAAAATGAATAATTTCCTTCTTTCATTAAATAAAAATATTTTATTAATTATAATTTTATTTAATTAATATTAATAATAAAATAAAATTTTATATATTTTTATTGTGATATTAATAAAAAATATTATGATAATATCTTTATCTAGAATCTATTTATCTTAAATTTGAGATAAATCTTAAATCAAGTAATATATTTTTATTGATAAAATATAATCTAAACCATATAGATATATCTAATAATAAAATTTTAAAATAAATTATAATTATGATATAATCGCACATATAATAATGTTCTCTATTTTATCTTAAATTAAATAAACACTTAATTGAAGAATTATAATTAAGTTGAAATCATGTTTAAAAAATTAAAAAAATATGTACTTTTTATGAAAGAGATTAGTTAAAAATTCCAACACTTCTGTATTCTTGAATTTACTTTTGTTTAGGTATTTTCTTTGCACCTTTGGCAATTATACTTAGCACATGCCCTACTAGGGTTGCAGGGGCGTCCTACCATTATAGAGAGCGTGATTTATAAGGTTACACAATGGAGTATTTTATTTACGCAGAATTTAATTTTTAAAATGAGTCATTTTTATTTAAGATTTTAAAATAAAAATAAAAAATTTACTTTGAGTGCTTAGTTTATTATCATCAGTTCTTTTATACAGTTTGTTTCATTATAAATATAAGTATATAATGGTTAAAATGGCTAAATAATTTGCTAAGCTCATAAATTAAGAAGAAAAAAAATATTTTTAGATCTTAAAATAAAATTTTCATCTTTTAAGAACACTATCACCCAATAAGTCTCATATACTCTGATATTATAGGAAGATGACAAGAAGGCAAAGCCGATCACTTGGGTTGCTAGTCGATCGTCTCTGTCGATCGGAGTAATTATACGTTATTTTGAGAGAACTTATATGTATATTTTCGAATAATATTAAAAATAAATTTAATTATATATATATATTAAATATACTGTATTATATTTTGAGAAAATTTTTACACTAAATGAATATTTAATTGATATAGGCTACACCAACACCTTTATAATGAATAATTTGTCACCCATGTCTACTTCCGAAGCCTATATATAATACCGTAGCACACGTTTATAGGTTGACTGTACTTTCTGCCTTACTGGACATTCTTTGAGGGTTGAGTATAGTGAATGTATCTATATTTTATAATTGGTTTTTATTTTCGCTTATATATTAAAATAACTTTAATTTAGCATTTTGTAAATAATTTTGAAATTTATAAAACTGAACAATAAATATATTTTATTTAAAAAAAAAAATTATGTGCTCCTCAGGTTACTTCTAAGGAAGGGATAATTTTGTCATTTTTTTAAGGATACATTATTACTTTTGTTTTTTTGGCTGGGAATATATGGTGTTGATCATTTTTTATAGTTCTGCAATACCAGTACAAAGAATTCATGAAGGATATATATGCATCCTCAATTCCTCACTTAAATTACTTTCCTTGTTTTTAACTTAGGGAAAGCAAGCCCTAATTTTACTAATGCGACCATGGGAAGAATTGCTCAGGGGGACCAAAATTTTGGCTGAATTAGTTGGATATGAGAAGGTCTTTAGACAAACTGTCTAACCCTGCTAAAGACCACCGCCTTCAAAAACTGCCTTAGATTCGCCATCAGTGACTCAAAGTTGTCTCTGTTTTTTTTTTTTTTTTTTTTTGTATATAAGGGTATAAAATAACAAAATTACCAACATGTGAAAAATTATTTAAATCTTTTACTTATTTTAATAATAATTTAATTATATTATTATGAAAAATTAACTACACAAAAACAAAGAAATTAGAAAGGAAGTGTCAAACCTCTCTCCACTATCCTCCTATATCTTGATTCAATGACCCCATTTTCTTTTGAGGTACTAAAACAAGTGCAACAATGAACAACCTATCTAATTCAAGTTATGTTTAGCTAATGAGACAAACTCCCCACCCTATAATTTTACAAATTTTTGATATGCATGAAAAATTACTTTTTAACCATAGTTTTAGAAACAATACAGACTGAAGTACAATGATCTTTGGTTTGTAATGAATAAAGCTAGATAAATCAAGGAAAATCATAGACAATTGACAAAAAATACTTTTCTTTATTAAAGGATAGCAATGGAGAAGTTCATGGGTCCATATACAACAATTCAAAAGAGTTGCCTACTCTAACATGTACAAAAGTAAATGAAAACCTATGAACTTTTTTAAGTAGACATTCAGTACAAAAAATAGCAGTTTTAGACACCCATTAATGTAAGATGTCATGAAGAGACATGACTTTGACTGTTGTATCAAATGAAGGATAACCAAACCTTCGATGCCATTACTTGTACTCATCAATTCCTTTATTGACAAAAGCTTGCCATTACTTGTACTCATCAATTCCTTTATCAACAAAAGCTAAAAACGCAGAACTAGATACAGGTGACACGTTTATGCCTTTGGATCCATTGATCACTACTCTGTTTAGTTTGTCTAAACTATTATCAGTACTACATTCAAGAAGTATTTCTCAAGTATTAACATCCTTGATAAAAAAAATGAATCAAATTAGAACTCAATTAATACTTAATTATTTGAACAAAGCTTTTGTACAAATTGTCAGGTGCATTAGGAGTAAGAAGTGCAAAAGAATAAAAATCATACCCTTCGAAAAGTTATTGAAGAGAAAGGATTATTATAGGTTTATAAGTGCATTGGAATAAGAATCTCAATAGATATGAGAATTTAGATTTTTTAACAATTAATAAAATTATTACTATTGATTAATATAAATGATATTTTGATTTAAAAACTATAATATAAACAATTCATTCATCGTTTTGATTTTTCTTAAAACTAGTACAGGAGTAAAAGCTACTAACTCCGATCCTTATTGATAGTTGTCTAGAAATTAGTATTTTTAATTGTTGGATAATTTTAAATATATTTTCCTTAAATACTCCGTCTTTATTTGATAGTTTAAGTTAAAAATTATTTTTAAATCATAACTTAAAAATAATAAAATATTTGATTAATATTTTAAAATATATTTTTTAAAACAAAAATATGGTTATATTATTGTTTTTAATAATATGATCATTTAAATAATTACTATAATAGTTATAACTTGATGAATATTATTAAAAAGCAAAAAAAAAAGTTAAAAGCTTTGGTGATTATATTAATTAGAATATTACAAATATTATTCACAAGAAAAAAAACTAGAAGTGGTAAAAGTGCATAAAAATTTAAACCAAACTATCAAATAAAAAAAGAGACTATTGTTCTACATATTTTTAATTTTCGTAAAAATAATGAAAACAAGTTAAAGCTATTTTCAATTTTTATTTTTTATAATATATTATTTTGAAAAATAATAATTTAAAAATAATGATCAATACGTTATTATTTTTAAAAAATAAATTTTAAATTTTAAATAAAAAAATAATTTTTAAATAATTCGAACAAATAAGCCCTTAATATTCTCAATATTCTAATCACGCTAGCGTTGTCCATTCGGATGTAACCCGGTTGTATTCAGTTTGATCACGTGGGCTTTGACGTTTGACATTTTGTATTGTAGTTAAATATGTACTTTTATTCGTTTAGATTAATGATATTTTCTTAATTTTTTATTATTACAGTGATAAAATATATAACAAATTATGATTTGATATTATTATTATTAAATAAATTAATGATTAATAAAAAATAATTATGTTATTATATATTAACAACTTAAATTGTGTTTACGTTTGGTTCAAAAAAACTCTAAGGCACACAATTCCAAAATAGTGTTAAATGATTACTTCATATTTTAATATATTTTATTTTATTATGTCACTTATTCTTTTTACTTTTACCACATTCATTTTATTTAATCTATTTGAAGAGAGATTTATAAATAATTAAAACTTAAATTTCATGTTAAATTTAAAAAAAATTATGAGTTATTAAATTTAAAAAATTTAATTAAATAAATAAATAGATTAATAATTTTTATAATTTTTATAAAATGAATATTTTTAATTATATTATTTTTACTTAAATTATATTAGATTTATAATTTTAAAAAAATAAACATTAAACTTGAAAGTTCAAAATTATGACTTATATACATTTTTTTGGATTAAGCTATATATTTTTAAAATTATAAAATTAAAATGACACGATTAAAAATTACAAAAATAAATTATATTATCTTTTATCAGTACTTTTGATACAATATCTACCACCTTCATTTAAATAAATAAGTTTCTTTATAAAAAAAATTAATCGATCAAGTGGCCCCCTTGACCCAAAAAAAAAAAAAAAAACAGCCTTGTTGACTACCGAGAGTCTTATGAACGAAAAATATGCTCTTGTGGTCTATAATGGCTGCTACTTATCCTTGGACATTCGATGGAGAAGACACAAAAGTCGCATGATTTGTTCGTGTCATCGATTAAAATTATTTCAGTATTTAAATCAATTTAACATCAATTCGATTAAAACAAATTCAAATATTTTTAAATAAAATTTGATCCCATAATACAATAAATTCAAATCTAAATTTAAATATATCGAATTTTTTCAGATTTAATAAAAATATTGATATTAAAATTTATTTATAAAATATCACATATACAAATTTAAATTTTAAATTTATACTTTAAACAAATATTATTATTTTTAATCACAATTAAAAAAATTAAAAATATATATGCACAATTATTAAATTATTATAAGCTTTTATATTCATTTTAAAACTAACATAATAATATAATATAATTATAATACGTATAATATTTAAATATAATATAATATAAACTTATTTATAATTTAATAATAATTTTATCATAATCGAATATAATAAATTATAAAATTTGTTAATTCGAATCCAAACATTATATAAATTTTAATCTGAATCCGATACGATTATAAAATTTATTAATCCAATAATTTAAATAAATTTCTGAATTTAAACAGATTAATCATATCATTTGTTCACCCACATCCACTAAATTGATAAACAAAAATCCCTCGTAAACAATGTTTAAAAAATCCAATTATTTTTTTATTTAAAAAATAATATTCAACTATCAACTTTCAACTTTCGATTATATTGCTACTAACAACGATGAATTATACACAAAAATATGGTTATATTTTTATTTTAAAAACTATATTCAAGTTTCAATTATATTGCTACTAACTATTAGAAGAAAAAAATTTATATTTCTACTAACTAGAACGTACTATAAGACGGTTGAAGGTGTTATAAAGTTGTAACAAGTACATCTAAAACCAATTCATTTTTACGAAATTGATTAACGAAAATAAAGAGAAGAAAAGCAAGTATATTCTCCTTAGTGTAATTTAATGAGTACATCTTGTTAGATATATGTTAAAAAATAAATTACAGAGAGAGTACTTTTTACGCACGCAATGGTATGTTTTTTCTTAACAAACGATATTTGGTGATGATTTTTACATATGATTTGAAACGGAAGAAATGTGCATTAGACTATTAAGTGAACAATTGTTAAAATTTTTTGAAAAATTAATTCTCTCAACAGTTTATTAAGTAAGAATCATCAATACTTTTATACATTCATTACTCATCCACAAATATTAGTTATATATATAATACAATTTAAATATTTACAATTTAATAATTAAAATTATTCGAATTTAAAGACATAAACTCGAGCTTTAATAATTTATTAGAAGTTTTTGATAAATCAATTCTCTAAACGGTTTAAATTATTAAAAAAGAACACAAATACTATTATACACTTATCATCATATAAGTTAAGGCATAATTAGTTAAATGCATATAAATTCTTACTCATATCAGTTATAGTTTGTCACATGGTAGAATTTTTTTAAAAATTAATAATTTTTCAATTTTTAAAATTATTTTTCCCCATGGTATAATATAAATAGGGTATATATGTCCTTAACACTTCAATTTAAATAATGTATTTGAGTTGTTTTAGTTTTATTGATTTATCGTAAATTGTCTCTTCATTTAAATTAGTTTGATTTTATAAACATTTTAAATTAGTTAGGTTTACCTACACTTTATGCTTAATTGAGTGTTTATTAACTAGCGGCTCTCTAAAAGAACGTTAAGAATGGTATTGAGTGGTGGTTTAAGAATATCAAACAAATTCTTTCTAGCTAAAGCCAAATTGATCACAAGAAATTAAAAATATTTATTATTATGAATACATAAAATACTAAATTGTATAATAAGATTATAAGGGTATAATCATATGTGATGAGAATTATAGGTATTGTTATATAATATTAATTACTATTAGTATTATTTGTATTTTTTTTAATAGATAAAATACTATTAGTACTAATTACTATTAGTATTATTTGTTATATAAAATACTAAAAGTAAAAATATGTAAATAAATTGATAATATAAAGACAAGTGATATTTTAAAAAAAAAATTAATAATGAAACCAAAATGAGAATACAAATAAAAAATAGGAGAAAAAAAGAATGATTCATAATAACAAACTTCTGTAATAAAAGTCAAGTACACCCTTGACGAAAGAGCAAGGAGTTTTTTTTATATATACTGGAGTGAAAGACCCACACGGGCCACAACCACCATTTTTGTCCTATTAATCCTTTTTTTTTTTTTTTTTGCTTATTCTAATTTCATGGGGAACATGCCTTATTTAAAGGATCTCCGATGATAATTGTGATCAACTTACTTAAAAAGTCAACTAATTAAGATGAATCTGATTATCAAATTAAAAGACTAAAAAAATTGTTCAAAAAACCCTACTTTTTAAGGAGAGCTTCATTTTTCTTTATATTATTTTTAAAATGTATCAACTTACCAAATTAAAGACACAAAATAATAATACAATTAAGTCCTTTTCGTTGCTAATGTCGCCTGTGAATCGAGGTTAAAAAGTGGGGATTATTTGTTATTAGGGTTTAGAAGGGGAAAATGGAATTATTGGAAAAAAAACATAAAAATATTATTCAATAATTTATAAGTGATTTATTTATTTTTAATCTTTAAATAAAAATTATTACCAAAATAATTATTTAAAAAAATATATATAAATAACAAAACCAATTACTTAATTATAAATCAAAAATCAAAAATTAAAATCACTGTCAAATAATGACTTAATTTTTTACTTTATAAGCAAATTAATATTTTTCTTTAGTAGAATTTTTTTTAAATTCTCTCAAATAAGAAAATAAAAAATTATAACAATAAAAATAACATAATTTTTTTGAATTGAGAGTATAAGTTATTAATAAAAATATCGTCTTCGTATAACATGTTTTTCATTTTAATAATATTTTTTTTCAAACTAATGAAAGTATAAGCCACAATTCATTGTTTCGTACATATAGATACCAAAATACATTTACTATATAAATTAAATTAAATAAAAATAAGATTATATCCTACAAGATTTTAGACAACCAACTGGTTGTAACATATTATATTAATATATATCTTTTATGTAATATATTACGTTAATTATTATTCTAACGATTCACTGGACATAATATGTTATATTCATATGTATTTTTATATATAATATGTATTATTTATCATGATTTATGTGACTTGTTAAATGCAACATGTTACATCAATGTAATTTTGGTGTCCCATTGGATATAACTTGTTATATTTATCTATATCTTTATATGTATTATATTATATACATTGAAATTTTGATAAGATTTTCGATGGTGATTATTGAAGTTCTGGTATGTCATCGGAGCTCCAATAGGATCGTCAAAGATGTGACGATTGTGATATATTTTTAATTTTATTAAAGTTATAAAATCAAGATTTCTTTAATATTTTTATTATGTAATTTGGTATAAAATTTGATTTTTGGATTAAGTTGTTAGTTAGTAAAAATTGAATAATTTATCAAAAATGAAATTATTTAGGTTAAAAACTCGTTTATTATTAAGGTTGTTAGTTTCGAGGGTAATATTTATTTTTAAAAAAATGAAAAATTATATAATATAATAACCTTAAAACTTATAAAAATAAAAACAACATTTTAATAGTTATAAAAAAAACAAGTTAAAAAAATAAAAATAAAAACAAGTTATAAAAACAAGTTAAAAACAATGATAAGCTAAAAAAAATAAAAAATAAAAATAATCTATTTTCCTAATTGTTGTTTGCTTGAGAACCTAATGGGTAGATAATTGCCATATAAAATATAATAAACAAATATACGGGAAGACCAAATGTAAATTTTTATTTCTAGGCTTAAATATATGTTATATCTCTAAGATCTGTGGCTGATAATAAAAATACTCTTAGTGCATATTTATTATACAATCTTAATTAAGATCTTGATTATATAAGTTTTATATATTTATGTATTTGGTTGTAACTTAACATCATATTATACATAATAAAAATTGTATGATTACGTGGGTTTAAATTTTAATGAATCCTTTAATTAATCTGTCAATAATTTAAATTTTAAAATTATGAGTTTTAAATGTTTCTTTCATCTTAAATTAAATATCAATTTAAATAAATATTTATAATAAAATTATTCTTGATAAGAATTGACTAAGAAACTTTCTATCATAAACATCACACAAAGAATGCTTCTAAATAGAAGACACATGCATGAATTACAAGAATGCACAATCAACATCAAGATTTAAAGCGACTCTTTTCCATAATGCGTGAAGGTTACATCCACCTAGAATCAACAAATTTCAATCTCCCTTTATTAATTAGAATAGAAATCATACAATAATAGCATCATACTACAATAAAAAGTTATTAAGTCATTTCGTTAAATCAAAATTAGAGTAACTTTAATTTTTAAGTCAATTTATTAATAAAATCAACTTAAAATTCTAAAATTATGAGTTTTAAATGTTTCTTTCATCTTAAATTATAATATTTATTTATTTTTAAAATATAAAAAATATATTAAAAAATTAAATATTAATTTAAATAAATATTTATAATAAAATTATTCTTGTTGAGAATTGGCTAAGAAACTATCTAGCATAAACATCACACACAAAATGCTTAGACACACGTGCATGAAATTACAAGAATGCACAATCAACACCATGAATTAAAAATGGCTCTTTCTACGTAGTGTGTAAGGTAACATCCACTTAGAACCAACAAATTTCAATCTACCTTTGTTAATTAGAACAACAATCATACAACAATAGCACATTATTATAACAAAAAGTTTTTAAGTTGGTTTGATGAACCGACTTAAATTGATATAACCAACTTAAAATTTTAAGTGAATTCATCGGTAAAATTGATTAAAAATTTAGAGTTGAGCTTACGTATCAACTGATTTAAAATTTAAAATCGATCTTACGTGTCAATTGAATTAAAATTATATAACCTCTAAACATATTTTGGTTATTTTTTTATAGTTTCCCTACACATTTGAAATCATATAAGTGCAGAAAAAATCATAATATATTTTAAACATTTTTTAAAATTTTTTATTCATTTAAAAACTAGATATTAACTAATTACTTAATAACTAACTTATAATAAAAAATAATAATTTACATATATTACATATATATAAATTTAACTTAATTACAATATTACTTAATATTATAAACAAATATACATGTGCATGATATGTTAGATACAAAATTACATATACTCATTATTATATGCAATTTTATAATATAAGTACATAATAATAAGATACATATACTATTCAATATCATCGGATTCTTCTTGCGACTTTATATTTGAAGTATGTGTTTTGTCCAATCTTCTCATAAATCTTCAAAAAATTGTCTATCATAATCTGTTTTACTCAAACCAAATAACTATATGTATTTAAATTTAAAATAACAATTTAATATCATGAATTTATAAAAAATAACAATTTAATATCATGAATTTATAAAAAATAAGTTATAAATGTTAAAAGATCAATTTTTAGTTATTTAACAAGTATACATGCAACATCATCTCAATGTTCTCATGGCTTCGAATGAAGAGGCTTAAAAAATCGACATAGCTTGCATGTTATGTAAAATATTAAATCTAAAGTCTTTGAGGCTAATAAATTAAAAGTATAGTTATGAAACAAGTAAGCACATCAAATAGCACCTCACAAGTATTACAATTCCAGAAACATAAATGAACAAAATTTACTTCATAATTAATAACATAAATTTATTAAAAATAATTTATATATTAAAAACGTATATTAGTAAAAGATATTACCACATCTTTAATTAACATGTTGATATTTGAGATGATCTCTCTAATCGGACATGAATTGTGTGTAATGAATACGCAAGTATATGTATCATAACAAATAATATAATTATAAGAAAATATAATTTTCACGGAGATTTTGTTATTAGAAGCTAATTTTTAAAACAAAATAATAAAAATTATTTTTTTGTATTTTTATATTTTAAGAAAGAAAAATTAAAAGAACTAAAAATAAATGATAATTTAGTTACCTTAGGTTTAAAAACTAAGAATATATATGAGAAAATATTTAAAAATATTTAATCTCTTAATTTTTTAAACATGTAAATTATTAAAATTCTTTTATTTAATACAACTTTCACGAATCTTCACCATAATATCATATAGGCCTTTCTTAAGATGAATTGTCTTAAATGTTGGCTAGCTCCACCATTTCCTTGACTTAAGGTGAGAGAGACTTTGAGAAGTAAGGAAATGCTTAAATGTGTTAGGAGTGACATTCTTTGTAAACATTTTGAATGGATTTTCTTTTATTTTTGCTTTTATCATACGAACTAATCCTTCATATGTTACATCTCTAATAAAATAAAATTTTATGTTAATGTGCTTAATCTTTTCATGAAACATTGAATTTTTATCATATAAATAACACTTTAATTATTACTTATCAATCTTATTGTTCTATCGTAAATATTCAACCTATCTATCAACCACAACCACAACCACAAAGTTTCTTTTAGAACCTTAATGCGGACTATATACTCAAGATACGTGGTTGATAATGCTCCTATACTTTAAAAATTATTTTTATAGTTTACCAAGTTATCATACAATGTGAATGTATATTCAATAAATAATATTCTATTCTTAATGTTATTAGTTAAATCTAAATCTAAAACATATTACATATTTAAATAATAAAAAAATAACAATTAATATTACAATAATTTAATATTTTATTAACGAGAGTTTTATATAATAATAGTAGTAGTAGTAAGGTTAATTAATATTAGGAATAAACTATGCATTTTATATATTTTTATTTGGATAATAATAAAGGGAGACACGTGGGAAAATAAGAGTGCGGAGTTGTATGACGTACGTACCATGACATCACATGTAACGCGTATTGACATTATACTAGTTTCCAGAACTCTCGGTCAATTTACGTGCATAATTAATTTCTCTCTAGATTTATTTATTTATTATTATTATTATTTTTGTATTTTGCTAAGAAGTTTCTCTCTAGATAGTCTCTGACTCTCTATATATATGGAGTGTACGAACTGACCCATTCCCACAGTCACAGAGTACCCATTAAAGCCCAGATATTAACTTTAGCCTTTGTAGCTTAGTTAATATCCGTATTCCATCTATTCCTCTGATTCAATCAGTAGTACGACTTTTCAATTTCTTCCGTCTACAAATTCAATTTTGGCTATAATTAAGAGCCGCCATAAATTATATAAAATGCAAAATCAGAAGTGTAGTTGGGGATCTCTAAAGAAGATAGAGGAAGAGCTTATTCTGGGCCGTGAATTGGCTACTCAGCTACTTTTAAGCCATGTTGTTGCTCCCAAGATATCATCTTCTAGTCCCAAAGTACTGAATAGTACTACTTGTTCAGATCATGTGTCTACAGATGATGATGATGATGATGATCTAGTCATGAAGATTTTTGATTCGTTTGCAAATTGTATTGGCCTACTGAGTACTCCAGATCAATGTCATCAATCTGTCAAATTTGATAATAATTATAATCATAATCAAAAATCAGCTGATTATAATATTATGGGTGTTGATCATCATTTAGTTGATCCAAAATCACCTAAATCTGATGTTGACGATGAACCAAATTCTGAAGAAGAAGGTGTCAAGTACTCAGGTGCTACTACTAGTCCGATTATAGATCAGAATCAGATTACTATCGGAGTTCACAATAAGCGAAGGTTATAATATTTATATTTAAATTTTAATTTCATCATCGTGTATACATCGTACGTGCTTTTTTTCCTATTTATTCACCAACAATATATTTCAACTCCAAACTCACATAAAACTACTCTCAATCTTGTATCTTTGAATTTGTCTCTTTAATTTTACAGAAACTTTCTTTGATTTTTTTTTTTTGACAATATTTATAGATGAAATTAAGCTAAAAATTAGATGATTTTAGAATTAATTATTCAAAACGTAATTATTAATTATCTGAATCAATTAATTAATATAGTATTCTTCAATCTAATATTAATGTCTGTTTATTGTTAGATAGATAGATAGATAAATCTAATCCTTACTATCTTTTGGGTCAGCGGTTCAAGTGATACTTAATTAATTTTGTACATGTATTAAACAATTAATACATGTAATTAAGGAAGTAGTTTAAGAGTGATAGATCAGTTTTTAAACATTAATTTAATTAAGAATCCGTTTCTTAACATAGTAGTGTAACATGTACAAATATTTAAAATTTGTTATATTACTCTGAAATACCAGCAGAGATGCGAAAGCCAGTACCAAATATGTTTCGTATACTATATTCGAATTGGAAATACATAATAAGGACAATTTCGTCAGTAATATTAATGTACAAGAGATGCTGGCCTAGCTCTAATTAAAGATTATATTTATTATCATTATTTTTAAGTATATATTCAATATGTACGTAGTATGATAATATCATTTATCATTTTAGCAAGAAAGAAAACTTCTAACAAATAAATAAACCATATTGAATTTTTTGTATTGTTAATGATTTAAGGGTATAAAAAACTGATCACAATTAGAATACTCTTTATTGTGATTGGTGTATAAGATTTTTCATAAACTATTTCAAGAATACACCAATTACAGTTTAAATTTCAAAATAATAATAATAATAATAATGATACTCCTTAATTATAATTCCACTAAAAATTGCTGGTTCTTATTTTATAATTTTATTCTCATAATTAAGTTTTTTAAATATTGACGGTGGTTACTGAATACAGAAAACTGACCACAAGCGTATGGGAAAGAAACAGCCCAGTTTTGGTTGATGATGGTTATGCTTGGAGGAAGTACGGACAAAAAATGATTCGATATGCCAAGTATTCAAGGTAAATAAAATTCATGTAACGTTTTTTTTAATTATTAATTTAAAACATATAAATGGTTGTTCATTCTATACAAAAAAAAAACTAGTACATATGAATATTTTTGTAATTAGTACTTGGGAGTTAGAGCTAATGTATAATTTTAAAGAATTTATAGTATATATATTTTTAGTATAAATGATTTAATAAATAAATTTTGATTATTGATTTGAGTAGATTTAACCATAAATATATATATTTTTATTTGATTTATTTATTTTATTGATTTTAATAGTTATTTATGAAATTTAAATTTTAAATATAATAACATTTATATAATAAATTTATATATATATTTAGATAAGGCATAGTGTGTGTTGGAGTGCAGGGATTACTTCAGGTGTAGTAACAAGTACGATCAAGGGTGCAAAGCAACCAAACAAGTTCAGAAAATATCAGATAACCCACAAGTTTATAAGACCATATATCATGGTCACCACACTTGCATTAAGGATCTAATCTCTACAATATTACCATCAGATTTTGGTACAACTTGTCATAATTATAAAGATGATCGTGATGACTATTCTTCAGGATTTGTTATCAGCTTTGGGAAAACCAATCATCGTAATAAATTACACAAAGAAGAAGATTATCCATTTTTGTCATCTTTCAAATCCACAAAGAATGATCAGCCTAAGGCAGTAGTACTACTTGACGATTATCAAAAAAAGAAGATTGATCAACAACAAGTACAGCAGTCGATTTTCACATCTGATGGTGATGATTTGATAATCAAGGCCGCATCTGAGCCCTCCATGATGCATGTATTGTCACCCTCTCTAAAGTCAAGTCCTTCAGATGTTGATTTTGGAGCTTTTTTCGAATATGACTTTGATTTTACTGATGTATTGCGCCCCTTTGAAATTTGATTTTTTTTAGTTGATATGGAGATATGTTTTTGTTAAATTCGGGAAAATAAATGAGAAATCAAATAAAATTTTTGTTTTTTTCTCTTTTATATATATTATATTTATTTAATTAATTATATTTTTATAGCTTATAAAATATATATATATAATTAAACACATTAAATATATATATATATTATGTTGAGATTATATTATGTAATTATTTTTTGTTTTGATAATTTTTTTTATATTTTCTAATGCGTAGGAATGGATGGGCATGCTTGGCGGATTGATCAATTTGAGTTTGAAACAAAATCATAACAAAAGTAATTTATACTTTGGAAAATAAATTAATATTATAATTTTTTAAATATTTGTTATTTTTATATTTAAAATTTAAATATTATATATTCGAATAAATTTTATATCATTAAGTAATAAATTAACCTTACATTTGATAAAATGAATAGAACTATAATGGATTAATAATGGATTAATAATAAATAAATAAAAAGGGTTGTGTGATTAGAAAGTAGTAATTTACCTAATTTTCATCTTAATAAAATGAATAGAGTTTGGTTAGATTCTTATCATCTTAATTTACCTAATTTTCGATCAAGAATTAAGAAAGGTACATCTGATAACTTATCTTTATATCTGCCAATTTAATAAGTGATAATAGATTTTGAAATATATATAGATTGACATCATTGTCTGATAATGGTATGATAAATTAATAAGTGAAATTCTGATAATTAATGGCCTTCTATTCATTTTAATGATGTTTGGACTTGGTTGGATAATACCCAAAATAATTTTTCAGTTAAGAGTGACTATCAAAATATTGTTACAAGTCTTGGAGATGTGACTAATTCAAATATTTGAATTACCAGTTTGTAAAAGATGACAACAAAGGTTCGATCAACTGATTTTAGAAACAAACATTTTATGGATTATGTTAAATTAGTATTGGATCCCCCTTTCTATGTTAATTCAGAATCATTTTTCAAAACATGGTTTCATTTTAGATGTTTTTCTTGCATGATATTGGGTATGATCTACAAGAAATAAATGATATTTAAGCATGAAGCAATTTCTTTGTAAAAATTGGTTTATACTCTAAAACAACAATTTACATATCATAATCTTTTTCCCCAGAGGATTCTTGTGTTTCTATGAATGTTGACCAATCTAATTATGAGTACAACGGCACCAGCAGTCAGCTTCTTCCTCCAGCCCAGCCTCCAGCCTGGAAACCCCGCTTTTTCTTTTCTTCTGTCTCTCTCTCTCTCTGTACAGAGCCCAATAGCATTTCCCTCACGCTTATTGTTCTTCGTTGCTATTGCCCTAGCTTGGTCTGGGTCCTTGTTGTTCATTCAGCACCGTGTCTCGTCCCTCTCCGCTCTTAGCCAGTAAATATTCATTACCGCGAAGATTAATCTTATTTGAGTGGCAAACGTTGCTTTGTTTGATGAAGGCTTGGCCACGCACCAGGTGAGTCCTCAGTCGGCACCTTGTAGTAAATGGTAATCAGTTGCTGAATCTTACATTTCTCTTATCTTTACTTCATACTTGATTAAATTTTGTTTCCATTTGTTTTTTTAAATATTGCCCTAATTTGTGTCTTTCACACTCCTCTCTCTGCTCTTTGTTTGTCATGTTCAATAGGTTTTCATAGCCACATGGTTTTGAGCTCATTTTCTTGTGAAAATAGTTGCAGGAATTTCACGTTTTTAATTATCTATTACATTTAATTTTCAATTCTATATTACTCTTGATTGTTAGTTTGTGTGGTTCTATTTAATTTTCTCCTAATTAATCTCAACCGCAAGCTGCACCAAATTGCATTTGTGTTTTCCTTCATATTGTGGCAATCTTACCTTCAGCCCTGTCATGTCGACTGCTTTTTCCTAACTTTCAGCCTATATATGAGCACTGAATTGTTATTTTTCTAGTATATTTTTTTTTATGTATTTGTGTATTATAATATCTTTTCATAGTCTGTAGGATTATTGGTGGTGAGAGGAAAAGAAGAACAAGAAAGATGGACTCAAAAGAGGACTGAATTCAAGCCAGAAGGAAATTAAGTAGATGGGTTATTTGAAAGTTGCTATATTAGAAGCTCTTACGCTGTGTCCTTCGGTGCTATTGGAACACCATGAGTTAAAGAATTAAACCCTAGGCTTTTCTTCTCTGTTTTTCCCGACAAATAAGCTTACTTAATTAACTAGAAACTATTGTAAATCGATAGAGGAAATTAATAACTAATTAAGGATAGGATGTGGTTTATTAATTGTTATTTTGATTGTGAATTCTTTCATGTTCTTGTTGTGATGCTGACTTTTGGACATTTCTTTTCACAAAATCATAAGCCTAAATTGAGTTTTTTTTTTATATATAAGAAAATCTACTTTATGGTTAGTATTCTTAAGGATTACTGGAGCTGCTGTTATGACAAACTACTCAACAAGCTGACATTTGACATCAATGTAGAATTAATTTACCACGTAATTCTCCTAGATGATAGAGCAAACATACACCATAATATTTTGAGCAGCTAGCTAGAGTATACTCAGGTTGGTTTTTTTCCTTTTGTTTGCTAAACTATGTAATTGATATTCATTAATGTCATAACATTACTTATGTATACAACATTTGTTCAATGTTTGATAATTTTATAGGGGTTTTTGTGGATCGATCTAAAGATATGATCAGCTATGAATATGATCATGATGAAATTAAGCTGTGAAGGATATGTATATGATGAGGGTGCTCGCTTTCACCAAAAGGTTCACCCAACACAAGGTATAATCTGAGGTAGAATTAACCCCAAGTATTGTACATGTTGTAGCATAATATGTGTTTAATTAGATAGATGGTTGGAATTTGTCTAATTTTGTTAAATTTTGAATGAAAACAGAGACATTGAGATCAATGATCTTCTTCAGCAAAGATATTGGTTGATTTTATGTAAAGAAATTAGAAGTACTTATGTATATTCTAACTGAGTTGGTTCTAGCAAGTCCAGTAAATAAATTAGAAGTTATATATATTCAAAGTTTCTAACTGGTTAACAATTTGCATTTAGTTTTCTTGATTATTTCTTTGCAATTGTTTGACTTTATGTAATCTCATGTATAATCCACGTTATTGCAGATTACTATGACATTGAAAATTCATTCCTTAGTTTAGCTCCAAATGTTGAGTTTATTTTATGCTTTTGATATTTCAACTGGTTTTAATAATAATGATATCATTTTTGCATAATTTTGTCTTTTGTGACTTTTTTGCAGTATAAAAGTTGTTTATGTTATTAATGTTATGTAGAGTTGCCTCTGTGTATCATGTTAATTATTATGACTTTTATAAATATCTTTTCTCTGGTAATCTGGCTTTAAATTACTGGTGTTATCATTTTCTTTATTGAAATGCTAAATATTTTTTAGGGGACTTAGCTTTGAACATACGAAGAAGGAAATGGACGGACTTGAAAAATTGATGAAAGTAGACAACATACATTGGAAGGTTCTTTATTTGAAGATTTTCCAATGTCATATTGTAATGACTATCTATAAAGCAATTTTAAACTATTTTATTTAATTAAATTAATTATATTTTTGTAGTTAATATTTTTTTGTAATTTTATAATTTTAATAAAACATTAATATTTATACATTTTATTATTGACAATATGAATGGATTAAAAGTTGGCTTATAATTTTAAATGATTTTCTATTTAAAATTTTTTCATTGGAGAGAATTATATTCATTTAAAAACTTTGTTAAGGAAAAAGTTCTCTACTATTACTTTGTAATAAAAAATATTTTCTTGGTTAAAATTTTTGTTGTGAAAAATATTTTTTTCAACAAATATTGCCTTTGTCAAGGAATACTTTTCTACAACGGGGGCATTTAGACGAAAGGGTAAAAGTTTATGTTGATAAATTCTTGTGATTTATAGTTAAAAATAATTTTTTTTTTGTAATATATAGAACGGTTATTAATCATTTTTAAAAAATAATTTTATAAATCTTAAAAAGATGTTTATCATGTCTTTAAAAACTTTTTGAGAATAATCTTAAAAAATCATATATATAGAGATACCTATTAAGTAAAAACAATTTAATTGTTTTAATAGATTTTTTTGAGACAATTTGAGGATTTTTATAATAGTGAGAATTGAACTTACTTTTTAGAGTTTTTGTCTATACATAAAATTTATTTAAAAATTAAAAACTTATTAGGTTAAAGTCTGATCTATGGTTGCATGAATTCGGTATTGTATACTTGAAAACAAAAACTCCCATCACGCTCTCCCACTTTGTTTATTTCTTGCTTCCATATTGTTGACCAAAACAATATGGGCATTCCTAGACACAGACTGGTCTAAATAATTTCCTTGATCGTGCTCACTTTACAGAAAAGCAGGGATTGATAATATTGTTTACTGGAATCCTTTAGTACCGTTAGAATCCACACGAGCGAAAGTGAGGTGATAGACATAATAGATGATCTTAATTCATAGTTAATTATATTTTCGAAAGATTATTATAAAATAATGTTTCATTAATAAATAATAATTATAACTTTATTAATTATTATTATTTATCTTATTATATAGTTCCATTTTATTTGATTAAAAGTGTTAAAAATATATTTATTACTTATTTTATTTATAATAAATATGTTTATTAATTTTTTTAATTATAAAAATAATCACAAAAAGAATTTTATTAATAAAAAATTAAAGTATTTTCATCATTTATTCCCACCCTATTAAACAAAAAATAATTACAAACACAACTACCGAAGTATATTATCGATTTTTACTCTTATTTTATGACTATATTACTCTTGATAATTTTATTTTTTAAAATAAATTTAAAACTATTAATTATCCCTTTTTGACATCATTTTTACAAGCAAAATGACTAAATGTCATGTTTTCAAAATTAAAAAATAAAATAACTTTTTGTATAAGTAAAATGATTAATGTGATATTCCACCATATTATATATAGTTGGTTTAATCGAGTTAGTTTATCATAGAAAGAAGTTTCATTGTGTATGAGATATGCCTTCTTCTTACTTTATTCTTTTATTTTAGACAAATTTTATGCCCTTATAGGTTAAATTACAATATAAAAAATATTAAGGATGATAATTTATGTCGTAGTTTGATTGATTGAATCAAATTCGAATCGTAAAATTAGAATGTAATATAAATCGATTTAATTTGGGTCAAATTCGTGCTAGTTTAAATAACACAAAAAAAAATTAAATTATTTTTGAATCAGATCGTTAACCCAAAAAAGAAGAAGTTATAACACGTTACAACTTATTTTAGGTTAAAAAATTAAAATTTGAGAAATTTATTTCTTCTTATATGATATTGTAATTCTTACGAGGAACATTTTTTATTTCAAAATAAAATAAAAAAATCATTATCTCAAAATTAATATGAGTTCTAAATAAATCATAATTTATTCATTTTGTTATGTTTATATTAAAAAATTCAACTATAAATAAAATTTCATAAGGAAAATAAATAATATAAAAACATCATGCACATTATGGTTTGAAAAATAAGTATATTAATAACTATTATATTATATTCATAATTTTTGAATTTGTATTTGTAAATCTATATTCTCCAAGAGAAAGCTAATTTTCATACACCTAGAACAAAAGTGTTTTATTATATATGATAAATTTGTATTATATTTTAGTTTTTAGTTAATTAATTTGTTTGTTGTTTTAGATTTGTTCTTAACTTACAAATGTGATTTGATTTCAATCAAAGAATTAATATAAAAAAAAATGAAAATAATATAACTAATGCAATGGAAAACATAGTAAAAAAAGATGAAACAATGTTGATGTTTCTTTAAATTCAAAAAAACAAAAACAAAATATTAAAAAGATCATAAATATAGATATACTTTGAGACTCTCTCTTTGACTTTTCATATTATTCATAAAAGAAGTTTAAGTATTATGATTAAATCTATCAAATTAGATTTGAGAATGAAAAAGATATTTTCGTATGTTATTATAATAAATATATTATGAAAAATACATTAAATACATATTAATTAATTATTGTAATATAACATGTGTTTGTAAAAAGTTGTATTATCTCAATTAATTTATTATGTGTGCGAGTAATTAATTTAGTATTAATTTATTATTTATTTAAAATATAAATTGTTGTAATATTATTTTTCTTATTTTTAATATTTCATGTAATATTATTGAGTTTTTGAGATTTAATTTTAAACATATTTTTTTATTTATAAAAAATAAATTAATTATCTAATTAACAATTGAATTTAATTTCTGTTAGTTTATACCAACATAATTATATTTGATTCGAATTTGAGTTTATTTTTTTCACTCAAATTAAATTTTAATTAAATTAATTTAAATCAGTTTACAACTCGCATCAATTTCGTAAATTGACCCAACTCGAGATCGGTGACTAAGGACGTGTGTCTAGATTTTTACACAGATTCAAAAGCTTCATTAGCGCCTAAGAAATTCAAAAATGGCTGACAAGATGGGCTTACTGCACATGTTTAGCTGACCCCAGCCTCCTCCACCACGCACCAGATGTATGAAATTAGTTGTGGTGGGCCAACTTAGTTGTAGCCACTGGGCATGTAGCGGACCAGCGATTCTCATTTATATTTGTGGGAAAAATATTGTGAGGGTTTTTTTTTATATAAAAAACCAATATTTAATATTTTAAATTAAAAATATATTTTTAATTATTTTATTTATAAAAATATATTAAATAAGAATAAAATTTATTTTTTTATTTATCTTCATCTAGTATATTTTTTACTAATAAAATAATTTTAAAACATATTTTTTATAAGGAAAAGAACTTAAAAAAATCTTTTAAGTTCTTGGTCCTAAATTAACACAAATATATTTTATCTAAATAAACGGACAATTTAATTCTTCGTCTTAAATTTCATAGATACTTTTATTTTTAAATAAATTAAACTTAATAATTCATGGATTATTTTATTAAATATTTAATTTTTTAAAATAAAATAAAATTTAATTTAAATATAATAATATATATATAAATATTAATTTTTAATTATATTTTATAAAAATAAAAAATATTTTTTAAATATTTTTTGCTTTCAAATGACATTTTATTAATTACTCGTGTGCTAAGGTGCTGCTCATCAGCTCTCATAAGCCAATTAGCTTGAAAAGAATAAACTTTTATTTCCGGTTTGCCTTTTGAAATATATATAATTCTCTATATAAATAATGTAGATAAATAATCTTAATTTTTAAATATACACAATAATATATACATGTATTCATAGTTATAATTAAGTATTTTTTTTAACTTTAAAAATTATTTATTTATTTAAATTTTAATATTTATTAATATTTTAATTATTTTAAATAATTTTATCCTAATCTATTATATACATATCCTTAAAATAGAAAGATAGCATCTTCCAACCTTCGCACACCGACAATGCACGTGAGATAAGAAAAATTATTCAAACGTACTTGATAAAAATGCACATGTCAAAGAAACGACTCGTGCTAAAATCTCATGGCATTGTTGGCTCAAAACTATATTTTATTTTCTGGTGCTGGTTAAAGAATCTATTTCACTACAGGTTGAAATAACACGCATGATTATTTTATAAAAAAAATATAATTACATTTTTATATGTGTAACAAAAATGATTAATGATTTTTTATTCTTTATTCTTTTATATATATATATATATGGTAATATATATATATATATGGTAATAATTTATATACGTAATTTTTAAAAAATAAATAAAAATCTATATACGTAATTTTTAAAAAATAAATAAAAATCTGACATACCTAATTAAAAAATTATCAAACATTTAAAAGAAAAATTATTCTAAAACCTTTATCTGGCTGTTTTCAAAAAAATAAATTCTTTTGTCACTGTATATTATTATAAAAATATATTATTATTTTTTATTTTTTTATATTATTAAAATTTATAAATATTATAAAAATATAATCGTTATACCTATAATTTACTGTTAAATTCTTTGAATAGATTGGTACCGATAATGTTTTTATAACATCTATAGAATTTAATAATATAAAAATAATTATAATATTTAAAATTTAACAATAAAAATATATATTTAATATCAAATAATAATTAAAAAAATACTTCACTTAGGGAGAGTAGGGCCGAGAGTCAGCTGATACCCCATTGATTCATGCAATTGTCAAATATAAAAATCATAAAATACAAATTTAATAATAAAATATATAATTTTAATATATATATTAAAAAAATAAAAATAATTTTAAAATTAATGGATCTAAAATTTAGATTTTAGATTTAAAATTTTAAATTTTAAGATTTAAAATTTAAAATTTAATAACAAATAAATTAAAAATAATTTTAAATTTTATCGGTTTGAAATTTAAGATTTACGATTAAATTTAAGATTTTAAATTTTTAAATTTAAGATTTAAGATTTAAAGTTTAATAATAAATAAAATAATATTATTTATAATTTAATATTTTTTTTATTATTTACACACATTTTTGTATATTTTACTTTTAATAGTAAATAAAAAATATATCTATATGAATAAAAAATTACATCATTTGCTAATATATTGGGAATATTTATATGAGATAAAGGTGTATGATGGAATATTTATATGAGATAAAGGTGTATCATGGATTAGGCTATTTAGACTTATCTAGTATCAGCCTAGCCTAGGCCCTAGACCATATCCATGCATGTGCCTTAATTTGATGGAGTAGGCGTCATCATTTAGCACTTCATTTTTTTTAATATTGGGGTACGTTTTAAATATAATTAATAATATAATATTTTTACTAATTATATTTATATATTTTTATATTTAAATTTATTTTAATTATTAATATAAGATTTTATCTTCTTATAGGTCATAAAATATATAAAAAAATTATTTTTTATATTATTATTTTTATATAAAGAAAGTAATAAATTTTTAAGTTCAATATTTTTTAAATAAAAAAAAATCAATAAATAAGGTTAGATTATATTTAAATTTTCTTCTATAAATGAATTTAGATAAGAAAATAAATACATTTCTTAGTATATTTTTTAATAAAAAGGTAATAAATAAATGTTTAAATAATTTTATAGATATATTTTTTATTTACTTTTTTAATATTAAAATAACTTTGTATTGATATTAAAAAAATTCAAAAAATCTTCAATTTATCGAATTTTTTAATAATTTAAATTCTCTTAATTTTCATTAATATGATTTTTCATCTTCTCATAAATGATATTTAAGGGATGATTTTTTTTCATAAAAAAATTAACAAAAAAGGTAATAATAAATACAAAAATTGTCAAACAATTTCCTTCTATCATCTTAATTTTTGTTTTATTCTTTGAAGCAGTTAAATTTTTAAATCAAATATAATATACATTAAAGTTACATAAAAGAAAACAAAAATTAAAATTAACTTATAAATTGAACTTGGACTAGCAAATAACGGTGGATTAAGCTTGACACACCGATCTAACTAATCATCTTAAAGAAACTTGTGATGGATTGAGTCATCCTTTTTTATACTATTAATATAGACCGAAATACAAAATGAACATAATCTATTTTTATTATTTATGTTTTATTTTTAAATTTCAAAAATTTATTTTTATATATAATACATATAATAAATATAAAGATATTCATACAAAAAACAATATCCGAATCTTAGATTTAATAAGTCAAAACAAAAATAAATAAATAACCTTAGAACAAGGATCCAAGTAAATTTTTAAAGATTTTTTTCTTAAATTTTAGTATTTTTATTATCTCTGTAATAAGATAAAAAAAAACTTCAAAAAATAAAAGAGTCTGGTTCAAAATGTTTATTATGTAAAAGGTTCGTTGTTCTAAACTTAATTATAAATATGTGAGTAGGGTAGTTGTTGAAAATAAAAAAACTTTATGCATTAATTACAACATAATGACATTCTTTTATACAATTAGGTTAAAAATTATAGTTTAAATGAGTTATATATATTAAAAAAACTTATAATTAGGATGAAATATAGTTGAAGGGTAAAAGGATGGTTCTTTTAAGTCTCAACACATTTAAACATTTAAAAAAAAATATATTTATTTATATATTTTATAATAAAGATAATATAGTTTTAAAAATTAGGCAAATAATAAAAATTCATCCTTCTTTTATCACGTGTGGTTAAAACAAGGCCCCCTATTCCAATTTTCATTTCTTTTTCTCCGTCATTACCTCTGACTTAAAAGTTTCCATATTAACATATGTCTTCAAGAGAAAATTTATTGGTGAGATGAGACGTTAAACACTTAAATTTTATTAAAGGATGAGGAAAAGTTAGGCCATCAATAAAGCTATTTTTTTAATGATTTCATTCAAGAGTCAAAACCAAACTCACTTATTATTATTATTATTTTTTTTAATTATATAAGAAAAAAAATATTCTGGTTCCTTTGTACCTATAATATATATTTTTTAATAATATAAGTAATTACTTATACTTTGTTGGAGTTTATATAAGTAATTAATCATACTTTGAAAAGTTAGGCTAATGATTTGTAGTTATGATGATGGTTTGTTTGTGACAAATTTTAAAAGCATATAGTAATATTATTTTTTAATTAAAGACGTTGGACAATGATCGAATTATTTTAACGATAAAATAAAAATTTGAAGAGCTTATGATTATTATTGACCAGTGAATCTAATAGTTTATGATTGTTATTGAATAGTGAATTAATTAATGATTATGATTAATTAGTAAAAATCTTCTCTTTCTATCCATCTTTAATTATTTGTTTTTATTTAAATAAATTTCAATAACTACTTAATGCATATGATAAAGAAGAAGAAGAAGGTAACTTTGCATTTCTAAAAAAAAATAATTATTTGTTTTTATTTAAATAAATTTCAATAACTACTTAATGCATATGATAAAGAAGAAGAAGATGAAGGTAACTTTGCATTTCTAAAAAAAATTAGTGAGTTTTATAGAAAATTATCTTATTTTATATATGAATATTTCTATATATCATAATTATATTAAAAATAATCTAACATATCAATTATAATTTATAATAGGTTTATGATAAATAGACTTTTTTATATATAAAGAAGAGATATTGTATCAATGGCATAAATTTTAAAATTGGTATTATTTATTTGTTAAAATAAAAAAATTAATTAAAAAAAATTAATAATAAATAATATTTTTTATTCTTAAGAAATTAAAATGAGAGTCATTAACAATCATAAAAGTGAAATTTATATGAAATTATTTAAAAAAAATCAAATTTTTTAATACGATAATATAAAATTATTTAAATATATATTTTTTTAAAAATAAAAATCAATTAAATAATAACAATCAATAAATAATAAAATAAATATTTTGTATAAAAAATTTATTTTAACTTAACTTTATTGATATTAAATAATTGAGTTTTGCTATCGTTTTAAATAAAAACTAAATATAAAATTACTAAAATAAATGTTATTTTTTGTTTTTCAAATTTCCATAAAAACAAATCTTTTAAAATTTGAAGGATAAATACATATTAATATTTAATTTGATAAATTTTAATGATATTTTTCTATCATATAAAAATATAAAATTGAATAATTGGATGTGCTATGTTTTGTATATCTCTAATGATGACTGTAACATTTATACTAAAAAAATTTAAAAATAACAAAAACAATATTTTTAAAATTTATAGTTACAAAAATAACAATTTTTATATAAACATCATATATTTTTATTATTAAAAATAAAATATGACACATTATTTCATATTAAATTCTGTTTAATTAATTTGATAATGTTTAAATTTATTTATTATTATTTACATCCGTTCAAGATTAAAGTTTATTTACTAGAATATTATTTAATGTTATTAAAATAAATTTTAGAATTATTATTTAATAGTGTGATACATGACAGTCCTCAAGATTTTTTTTTTTAGTTACTTATGTTTGAAGCAATTGTCATTGGCATTTTGCAGTATAAGAAAAACAATATAAATGTCAGTTAGAAAAATATGTTAAAAATAAATTAAATAATATTGCACAACTTTTTCATACTGAAATTGAATTCTTGATCTTAAATTTATATATAAGAAGTTTTATTGCAATTGAACGTCATGAACTTTTACCGTAGCATAATTTCAAATAAGTTAAAAATATGTCTACAGTTCTACCTTGCCATTGTTCGGTATTATTAATATTAATCTGAGGCGTAACCGGTCAGTAGGGGTGAGCATCGGTTCGAAACCGTAAATTTTAGGTCAATCCGAATCCGATCCGATCCGAAGCAAATTATGAATTATTCATTCCGAATCCGATCCGCTGTACATGTCAATTCGAACAAATCCAAAACCGCTAATTTTAAGTCAATCCGAATCCGATCCGATCCGAAAATTATTTAAACAAAAAATTATTCAATCCGAAACTAATCTGTTGTACATATCAATCCGAACAAATCTGAATTTGCTAATTTTAAGTCAATCCGAATCCGATCCAATTCGAAAATTATTAAATCCGAAATTTTAATTTAAATCTATTAAAAAAATTACATATAATAAAAAAATCTAAAATAAAAATATTTTTCATACAAATTAAAAAAGTAAGTGAAAACATGATTAAAAATAATTCAACAAAAATAATCAAAAATAAAAAATTAAACATTAATTACATAATTTAACTCCAAATATACATAGTAATAATTTAACTCCAAAAAATTAAATAGCAATTACATAAATTAACTTCACTCTACGAATATTAATAACAACAACTCTTTTTGATAATCATTCAAGGTTTAAGGCACCAATACCATCGAGAATATCCGCGATGAAAAATTAAAAAGTCAAAAATATAGATAAATAATGAGCTAATAAACATAATAATATATATTTGATAACAAATAAATCTATATATATTTGAAAGTTTTATGAAATATACCTGATTCTAGAGCTTCAATTTCATCAAGTGACTCTTGGATATTAATGATTGGAGATGAAGCGAATCCAATTTTGAGTGCAAATCAAAGATTATGCAGGTTTAGAAGATAAGGAACTCTGTATGGACTAATTGTACGACCACCAAGAGAATGCGATTCGGATGCTACGGTAGATACCTAGGTATGGCTAATACATCTCGAGCTATCAAAGACAAAATCTTAAATCTTGAGGAATGAACATTCCACCAACTTAAAAGATCAAATTTCTCATCATCCATATCAACAAATGCTTCTTATAAGTATTTTCCACTTGATTGTTTTCCGTAGTATGAACTTCTTTTAAATGCTTTCTCTTACGAGAAGCATAAAGTTGGAATGCATCTGCTTCTAAACCAAAACCTTCTACCCGTTTCTAAAGGTTGAGAAAGATTCTTCTATGTTTGAGGAAAATATGCTTTATGATACTCCTCGTACATATCTTCCAAAGTTTTTTTTTACTTTTAGAACTTCATTTGAAGCCTCAATCTCATCCCCATTACACAATTCTAACAAACTTAGATGTAAAGAACACTCTTTATGCCTAGGATCAAGTAAAACAGTACACAAATAACATCATATTCATTTTAGATATTCCTCCCCAATATTTTTCAAACTTTACCTTCATATCACTAGCCATCTTCATCATAATATAATCCTCGCATTTACTCCACATATCAAGTTGATCATGAATTAAACAAATACAATTCAAGAAGGAATTAGAAGGCACATATAAAGATCCGAGAAAACATTAATGTAGCTTCATAAAAACTTTCAAAAATTGGACAAAATGTCTAGCATTATCCCAATCCATTATAGTCGGAGCTTGTTTAATTTCACCTCGACAAAACTCTTGATAGTATCCCCAATCGGTGATCTACAACCTTTCAAATGCTTTTTGAAAATAAGTTGCGAAATCCAACATCAAATAAGTTGAATTCCACCTTGTCGTAACATCTAAACAAACGAGTTTTGAGTGAGTTTTTCCATTTCAAGACACTCTTAAATTTTTGTAGTCTAATTGGTTGATCCTCTCACATATCTTACAACAAAGACGAATCCTATTTATTGATATGTTATACTCTTTTTCAAACCACCTTTCAACAATTAAATTCAGAATATGTGCACCATCGCATGTGCAAATGTTTTGATTCTAAAATTGCATTACTGACCATTAACGCATTTTTCAAATAAGTAAGTGCAGTATCATTAGAACTTGCATTATCAAGTGTAATACATACTATCCTATCAATGCCCCAATCTAACAAACATGCTTGATCGCCTACCAAGTGTATCACCTTTATGATTTGGAACTTGACAAAAGTTCAAGATTCTCTTTTGTAAATTCCAACCATTATCAACAAAATGGCTTGAGTTAAACACATATAACATAAATTCGACAAGATGTCCATGTATATCGGTGGTAAGACATATTCTTTTACTAGTTCTATTCAACAACTCTTTTAATTTTACCCTTTCGATGCGTACAAATTCAAGCAATCTCTTGCAATAGTCCACCGAGAAAGGGATTTTAAACAAAGGTTGTAACTTTCTTCAATAAACTCCTTAAATCCTTCACCTTCTACGATAATAAATGGCAATTCATCTTTTATTATCATCGCCGCTTACCAATTTTTCTCTACATCTTTCAAAGATTAAAACTATGAAGTGTACAGACTTCCTTCCTTATGGAAAGCTAAAGTTTTTGTTTCTTAAGAACTCTACCGGAAACTTATCACATCCAATGGAAATGTGTGCAAGCAAATTTGACGTGCGGATTTGCTTGACACATACTTATATTGTTTCTTACAATATTTGCATATAAGCTTTGCGATGTTGCCCTACCCCTTATAGTAAAATGAGCCCATGCTTCACTACTAGATCTAGAGGAAACTTTTTTACATTCTTCTTTAGAAGCAATGCATAGGTCGAAATTGGAGTACTTACGAATCTTCTTCTTGAGTTGGTTGTGTTGCACTTTCATCTTTATTTACTTCTTCAATCACATAAAGTGTATCATTATCTTTATTTAAAACCATCTGTATAGTTGTAGAAAAAAATATTAGACATTTGCAATACATAATTGTAAAAATGTGCACATAGACGTGGGGTGATGTTGGACATGTTTAATTTCATGTGATTTAAAATATGTATTGAATATTTATATATAATATAACTAAAACTTTAATAATACGAATGAAATGTTCAATTAACATGCACCATTTATAAAACAATGTTTTATGATATTGATTTTTATAATTATGTAAATAATCATGATGTACTACAACGATGAAATTTGTTCCACCAAGCCACTGAGATCTCAATATTTTAAAAATTGTTATAGCTCAATTAAAGCATGAAAAAGCAGCATTTTTGGGGATAAGCAGCGTTTTGGGAAAAACGGCGTTTTTGGCGAAAAACATAAAACAATGTTTTATGATATTGATTTTTATAATTATGTAAATAACCATGATGTACTACAATGATGAAATTTTTTCCACCAAGCTGACATATCTCAATATTTTAAAAATTGTTATAGCTCAATTAAAGCATACAAACTGCGTTTTTAAGGGATAAAAACGGCGTTTTTGGCGAAAAACATTGTTTTTGGCGAAAAACATAAAACAATGTTTTATGATATTGATTTTTATAATTATGTAAATAACCATGATGTACTACAATGATGAAATTTGTTCCACCAAGCCAAGATAGATCTCAATATTTTAAAAGTAGTTTAAAAATTGTTATAGCTCAATTAAAGCATGAAAAAGCGAGCGTTTTTAGCGTGGATGCGTTTTTGGCGAAAAACTTACGCAAAAACCGCCTTTAATGATCGGTGTGCCTAGATATCAAAAAGTTATATGGAATCATAAAAAATTCATCCAAAAGATTTCCACAACACAAAATTATGGCCGTTCAAAGTTTTCTTATAATGTCGTCAAAAAATATAACCTTCTTGTTAAGGATGATGAAGAACAACTGGCGAGCAACAAGAATGCGGCGGCGAACGCGAAAGCGGCAGCGGCAGCAAAAGCAGCGGTAGAAAAGCGGCGAAAAGCAGCAGAAAAAAGCGGAAGCGGCGGCGGCAGTCGAGAAAGAAGAAGCTGGCGCGGCAGCAATGCCATAGCGGCGAACAAGCGGCAGTAAGCGATACAGCAAAGATAGTAGAAAGCAGCAATGAAAGCGGAAAGCTGAGCAAGCAGCAAAACAGCAGAAGCGAAGCGAGAGAAGCGGAGCGAACGGAGTAAGCGAGCGAGCGAAAAGCACGATCAACGGAGAAGCGAAGCGGTACATTTTGCAATAAAGCCGGCCAGTGCAGTAGAAAGCGAGCGGTGAAGCGAGAAAAATAGAGAAGCGAGAGGTAGGCTGCGAAGCGAAGAAAAGCGGCGACGAAGCAAAGCCTTGATGGAGGCGAGGGAGAGAGATGGAGGCGACGAGAAAAATATAGAGGCAAGGAGAAAGATGGAGGCGACGAGAAAAATATATTAGGTTAGATTTTGGAGATATACGGCAACTCTTTAGGTTAGGTTAAATAATTATATATATATATATATATATATTTAAATAATATATTAAATATATCGGATCGGATCGGATTATACGGATTTGAATATTTCTAATCCGAATCCGAATCCGAATCCGAGCGGATTGATAAAATCCAATCCGAATCCGATTCGATTTCGGATAGAAACCACTTAATTTGATCGGATTTGATCGGATTTTTCGGATTGATCGGATTGATCGGATTGATCGGATATTTTGCTCACCCCTACCGGTCAGATGCGTAACTTTTGGAAGTGAGAATAAAAACATGTTTTATTTTAGTTTTAAATAAATAAATAAATTTTTAGGAATACTATTAATAAAATTATATAAATAAAATAGAATTTTATTACATTTAAATTTAAATTTTCAATTTTTTAATACTCAATAATTTAAATATATTTTTTAATTATAAAATAATTGATATTATTTTTTTATTATATATGATCCCCATTTAACGAAAATTCTAACTAACTCCCCATTTTTGAATTAATTTTTCAAAAACTCAATGCATTTGATCAAATATTAATAAATTATTGTTTCTTAATTCTTATTCACCAGTGATATCTCCATTGTTAATATCATTTTTTTAGACTCTGAGAAAAATAAATAGATTTGTAGAATATCGATTACTATTATTTTTATAAAGTATAATTATGAATTATAGTTTAAATGTATTAATTGTAAGAGAATGTCATATTGATAAATGATATATGTTAGTTTATAACATTGTTATATAACTTTAAACCAAATGTAATAAAATAATTTTAATTCGTGAATTTATTAATGATATTAAATAAAACATTGTATGAAATTATATAACATCTATAACCATAATTTTTAACTTTTGCAATTAAATTGTATATTGTTGACACCGTACTTTCCAGACAAGAGAGAAGACGAATTTGAGACTTGGATTCTCTCTTCTGGTTAGCATATATCATCAATTAGTGATTGATCCATATTTAAAATTATAAGGATTCTATTTAATGTCTTATCTCTAAATTAGCTTATTTTTGTAAAAATACTTATAAATCTAAAATTCTTTAAAATGAAATTAATGTCAAACTTCTAGGTGGTAAAAAAAGTGACATTTTGGGTGAGGAGATGATAAACAGAGGATCTAGAAAATTTTGGGGGTACTCACTACTTGCTTGTGTTTTCCCTAGAAAAATAGGTTGTGGGATTTTATTTAATATTTTTAATAAATTTACGTGTTAAAATTGTTTAATTTATTTTAAATTTGATGATTATAGTAGATAATTATATTTATTTTTTATATTATTTTAAACCTATTTAATATAAATAAAATATTACATTATAATTTCATTATCAATTAAATGTTGGAATATGCTCTTAAAATTCATAAATTATAACTAATGCATCTAAGTCAAGTTATTCCCAAAAATATTCCGACTTTCGGAAAATAGATGCAGCAAGCAACTAAGAACTACAAAAATGCCAGAGTCATGGATTGTGCAGAAAAATACGGTTTGAAAATAACCGATATAGGTGACCGAAAATAAAGAACATAGAAATAAAGCAAAGTACTGAAGAAAACAGGAGACAAGCGGACAAAACAAAAGAAATCAATTAAGTGTTTAATAATTAGAGGGGATAGGATGAGTGACTTCTCCAGTTCTCCTTCACCGTGATTTAAGCTAATAGAAATATTTATATGACTTAAAAAATTATTATTTTAAATTTTTTTAAAATGATTTATCTTTTTTAAATAATATTAATGTAAAAATCACCAATTAATATATACTTAGCATTTCTCTTTCAAGTAAAGCTTGAAGTTTCGTACTCATTTTCCATTCTTCCATTCTTATTCCACTATAAATTTTAGCTCAGAAGTTACAACGTATCCCTCAAAACAGACCCATCTTAGCTCTCCCTTTCAATATACAGCTTAAAGAAAATGGCAATGCCACTTTCACTTTTCCTCTCAGTTATACTCCTTTCCACTACTAGTTTGGCCTTTGCAGTCAGATTTAAGCCTCTTGAAGGTAACATAACACTTCCACTAACTTCTCTTTCAGGACTTCAAATGTAGAATAACATTTCAACTAGATCTACTTTGTCAGCTAGCTAGATCCTTGAGGCTTTCCACTTAAAGTTTGAATTTTTCTTGTTGATTCATGTTGTACTACCCTAGCTCTTTCGTTTCCATCGTGACGTACTATGGATATGATAATATTTTTCCAAAAGATTGAATCTTTTATACTTGAGGACGTGATTTGGTGTTCTCTCTGTTTTGTTCAAGCTTAACTGTCTGGTTAAATGTTACTCTTGATTTCTAATGTGTTCTTTCTTTGCTTATTTCTTCAGGACTTTTGGAAAATGGGAACTTTGAGGAACCGCCGAAGTCAACCAACCTCAAGAAAACAGTGATATTAGGGAAATATTCCCTGCCCAAATGGGAAATAAATGGTTTGGTTGAGTATATTTCTGGTGGTCCTCAACCAGGTGGTATGTTTTTTGAAGTGGCTCATGGGATTCACGCTGTTAGGCTTGGTAATGATGCCTCCATCTCTCAGAAAGTTAAGGTCAAAAAGGGGTTTCTCTATGCACTAACATTTGGGGCCTCAAGAACTTGTGCACAAGATGAGGTTTTAAGGGTTTCAGTTCCTTCTCAGATTGGGGATCTTCCTTTGCAGACTCTGTATAGCAGTAATGGAGGTGATACATATGCTTGGGGATTCATAGCCTCTTCTGATATTGTCACAGTCACATTTCACAATCCTGGTGTACAGGAAGATCCTGCATGTGGACCTCTTTTGGATGCTGTTGCTATCAAGGAGCTTCATCCACAATTTCCCTCCAGAGGTATTATACTCTTCTAGTTGGAATGTCCATTGTTTCTCTTAAAGGTTACAATCCAACATTCTAATTTTCCAATTTTAGAAAATGGGTTTACTGGTCGATTTGATGAGACATTGTAGATTCCGTAGGATGTGTCTTAAGTGTCTAAATGCTTGTGATTCTATTAAAAGTGTTTCCAAAAGAAAGGGATTTTAGGGGGAACACAGACACACACATTATTGTGCTTATGGTAGAAAGAACAAATGTGTATTGGAAAATGTTTGGAAAGATGACTTTTAGAGTTATGTCCTTGCCATGACTATGCTCACCCTTGCATCTTGATATGCATATTTATTTTACTTTTTACTTTTTCTGTCATCATTTCAATGGATAGAATATAGTCACGACGCTGATCCATAGCATTACTCATGAGTATTTTATGTTTTGTTCATAAGTGCTTCAACAGGGTTTCTTAATAGCTGTACAGTAAGATAACGTCAGATCAAAATTTTGTTATGTTGCAGATAATTTAGTCAGAAACTCTGGCTTTGAGGAGGGTCCTCATAGGTTGTTTAACTCTTCCCATGGTGTACTCCTCCCTCCAAAACAAGAAGATCGAACCTCTCCACTACCAGGCTGGATCATTGAGTCCCTTAAAGCTGTGAAGTTCATAGACTCCAAACACTTCAATGTCCCATTCGGACTCTCAGCAATCGAACTTGTTGCAGGAAGAGAGAGCGCAATTGCCCAGATCCTCAGAACTATTCCAAACAAACTCTATATTCTCACATTTACTGTTGGTGATGCAAGGAATGGTTGTCATGGATCAATGATGGTTGAAGCATTTGCTGGCAAAGATACACTCAAAGTTCCCTTTAAATCAATAGGAAAAGGCACACACAAAACTGTTAGTTTCAAATTCAAGGCTCTTACTCCTAGAACCAGGATTACATTCTTCAGCAGTTTCTACCATACCAAAGTTAATGACTATGGAGCATTATGCGGTCCTGTTATTGACGAAGTTCGGGTTGTATCGGTTGCATAGATACTACAATCACTAAGCTACATGTTATCATTTCGCAACGGTCATCAAATCCAACTTTTTGTATACTGAATGGTTGCTATTGAGAACCTATGTGTCTATCAAAGTTAAAACCGATATGTACTTTTTATAACCAAGTATTTTTCAAGGTAATATACTCTGCAAGTTCTTTAATGTTTGCGGTGTGGTTTTGCATTCAAAGAGTTGTATGAGAAAATTTTCTGGGTTTGCTAGAACAGTATGGTAGAAATGACATCTTTTGTGTGTGAACAATTTGTTATCTAAATATGACAATGAATAAACAGGTCTAACCTAAAAGCTAAAACCAGATTATCTTTTCATGGCCATCCTGCTGCGCTTCAAACACAGTAATTGCAGTTGGAGATTTTGTGATTTTCTAAAGGAGTCATGGAACTAAATAGTAAAATATAACAAATTCACATATTTATTAAAATCTTACTTTGTGGTGTGATTTTTGACAAAATTTGTGTGCAAAAGATGCTTTAATTTTTTTTCCATATAATTCCCGTTTTAACAGTTTCAATAATGGATTGATTTTTCTTAGCTTTTTTTAATAAAAAAAAATTATTTTGATACTATAAATATGTTATAAATGGACTTGAGTAAGCATTGCACGATTAGCCTGTACCAAATATTGTGACTTTCCGTTGTATAAAACTCATAAAACTTGGCAATTGAAATAATGTAAGAAAAGTAGCTTATCTGGCTCGATGAAAATTTGGAAGATACCGCGCATAGAGATAGGGACACGAATAGAAGGCAGAATGTATGATGTGATGGCTTTGTGCTTCTTTTTTTCTCCTCTTTTTATTTTTTGAACTGCAATCATTGCATCTTTGTAGTCAAAGTTTCATTTTTAATTTGTCTCCAAACTTAATTCAATTTTTTTATATAATATGATGAACATATATAAATATGATGAACATATATAAATATACTAAATATATATATTTTTTATAATACAAAAATATTGTTTTTTATATGTAAAAATGAAACAATTTGATTAAGTTACATATAAAACAGAAGGTACTTTTTTGCTGCAATGTTATGAAATCTTTATAAAAATAAAAATAAGAACTTCCAACAGTATGCATGTCAAAATTGTTTTCTGGTTTTACATCCATCTATTTTTGTCCTTCTGAGCTCTGCATAATGTCAAGTTACATATAGAAAAAAGGAAAATGCTTTTTATATGTATTAACCCACGTGGCAAAATATAAAACTCCAAATATTTTAACATCTCATCTCTCCTGTTTTACATTCAACATTCAGTCATATACTGATCGCTTGATGCATATGCATTACTAATAGAAAAAAACAAATAACAACAATTAAGTCAATGGCAGTGAGGAAATTTGTATTTCACATTATTTATTTTTTTTTGGGTCAAATGACTACTAATTGTTCATTTAAAATACAAAATGGAGGTTACTATGTCACTAGACTCACTATAGCTACTCGAACACATACTGAAAATATTTAAATGTTGTAGTGCCATGTATTCGAAATTGAAATGTTAGTTTTCTATGATTTGAATGTGAAGGTTGCCGAATTCATCAGCATTCCATAATCAATAGGCCGAGAACTTCTTATCACTGTTATGTTGCTGTCCACTATCATCCAGGGTACCAACGAGACACTTCTCCAGCATGAACTCAGCATTCACCCAAGCGTGGTATTTATCTAAATTGTTAAGGAATGCAACAGTTCACAATAATTTCGACAAGAGAAAAATAATACAAATGAAAAGAAAACAAGCTTTTACTTGTGCTTGAATCTTGTAGTTGAAATATGACAACCTCCAAACACAACACCAACAGACCATTGACAAAACATAAATATGCTAAACCTCCTAGATATTCTGCCTGACATGAAGTTTTGCTAAAACTATCAATGACAACAATTGTCTTATCAGGTGGTGAATTAACGACTTCAGTCTTTGTCCCTTACACTAGAGGACTAGTGTTTTCAGCGGATCTGAGCATGTCAACTTGATTAGGTAGTCCGCACTCCACAGCCTTCTGGAGTTACCAATAAAATGGAAAGTAAAAGCAGAAAATAAGAACATCATAGTTCTAGTTCAACTCTGATCTAAAACACAACTGGGCACTCTGCATAAGTTGGTCAACCTGATTGAATTGTCCAAAACCTTCTGGCTTTTTCCATAAAAATGGGGTAAAAAACAGAAAAATAAGCAGATTATATCAGCAATATCATAGACTTCATGGTTCTAGATTGAGACCTAAAATTCAAGCTAGGCACTGAACAGTTTCTGTCGGAACAGCATAGGTGAAGAAAACAACACTGAAGTGTTCATTGTCTCCCAGGGAGAAAAAGTTATCATTCGTCTAACTAATGGACACCCATACAAAAATCCAAGAGAAGGATACTGAATAAGGATGTACAGTCTTTTCCCACTGCTTTCATTAGCATATCAACACCTGAAAAAGGAACTTTTGTATAAGAAATGGAAAATGCCCAACACATTTATAAAGTGATCGGAATTGTAATAAATTATGACAACCATAATAAGATATAGTAGCTGTTAGGACAAAAGACCGTTTAGCAGTTTTACAGTGATGGACATGTATGACATACATATGTTGCAAACAGAGAATGCACTTTTTAAGTTTTAGAAGAAACACATAAGCATTGGGGAAGCCCGAGGAAAATACCATTTCAGTCAATATCGGTGCTAAAATACATAACTTTTATTCATGTTCCTTGGCAATTTGTGAGTTCAAAGTTTCTCTTTTTTGTTTTGCATTCAAGTTCATGAAAATTTCTCTAGAATCCGACAAGCCTCTTTAGCTTGTGTAGATGTGATAAAGAAGACATATGGTGGTTAACAAGAAAACATGTTCCTAACAAAAGGAGGGCTTAAAAAGCTAAAAATGTATGCATTCTTAGCATTATGCACATTGAATTATAAAGAATCAGTTCAAGGTAAACAATACATTTTGAACAGAGTGGAAATCTTCTCCATACCTCCAGGGTGAAATTTCATGTATGGGTACAAATTGTATACACGGCCTTTTAGAACAGTCCACATGGAACCTTCTTTCTGATGTTGTTTAACTTCACTCATGGAAATGAGCCTCTTATTTGACTGTCCCTTTAATCCTGAATCACAACTCATACAAGATAATACAGATAAACAGTAAAGATTTAAATCTAATAAACAGAAGAAGGAGAGAGAAAGGGAAGGGGGGGGAAGATGCAGGAATCTTCAAGAACACAAAACATCATGCATCATAGCCAGTGAACCCAACTTTATGAAGCTCCACTGGTAAATACGACAAGTAATATTTTCAGTAATTCCTTGTTCATTAATATACAGGTTGTGAGGCTGCATGCGAAAGGTCTTGAATGAATCAAAACTTTTTTTTTGGGTACATTGATAGAAGGAAGAACCCATTTGCTGGTAAAATAAAATTGAAAAACTAAAAAAAGAAGTGATTGTAATGGTTGAACATACATAACTAAAGAACATACACTTGACTAGATAAGGAACACAACTTAAGAAGGAAATATTTCATATTATGCACCTGCAAGATCAGGATGTGTTTGAGTAAGCTTAAGCCAGTTCACTTGGCTGTAACCCTTTTCAAATGGAACCTTAGCACGAGTTGCAGGCTTCACTGGTATTCCAACCTGTTGTTTAGTTGATTGTCGTGATTGTTTTGGAGACGCGGTATCAATAACATTGAAAGACAAGGAACCAACTGTCTCCTGCTTTTTGGAGGCAGGAACATTTGGAAATGTACCTTTCAAATGAAAGCTACTGTGTTGATAACCACTGGTGGCACCAGATGGTTCACTTTTTATACTAATGCCATCTATATCTGCTGCAAGCTTCTTTGTCTCAAGAGCATCTTGGTCAATAGGTGAGGCAACCTACATATCAAACATATAAAATTTTAGTGAAATCAACAAACTTGAAAAGAACCATCAAGCATATTCCGAAAAAAACAAAGCTTCCTTTAAGCTCATTGATTCAAAACAATTGGTAGATCACATAGGTGCAAAATATTTCACGGAAAAAAGAAAATACATCTCAAACTTGCCTGACAAAAAGTGAAATCATTATCATCGTCCATCACCAACTGAATTCAATTACGAATTACTTCAAGAAAAATTCCCTGTACAAAGATTCAAGTATTAAAGTCATGTTGTTGAATAGGCTACAATTTTATATAAGAAGCCAGAAAAGTCATGAAATGCTCCTTTTATACTAATGTTGAGTATCACATATCCAATAAGACAAAATTCAATATTTCAAGTCCCTCTAATCTTGAGCTTCTTTTTTTTCCTTCCTTGCTTTTCTTTAAACGGAAATAAAATTTCATTAAACCAAAGTGTCCAAGCAAACAGACTCAATTAACAAATACAAAAGAAGACCCAACATTGAAAGAGACTAAACAGAAGAACTAGTGACCAACTCCAAATTCTCTTGCAAAAATGCAAAGAAACAGGAACAACAAGCAGCTACTAGTAAACCATACTAGAGACTGAAGCTAGATGAGCAAATCCAGCATTATCCAACTTATCGTAAAAAAAAAAAAGATGGATTATATACTCAAATAACAAACCAGACTCCACTAGCTACACCAAGAAGATAACCAACAACAACAAAACAACACAAACACTGAGTTCAAAGAAGCAACCTAAAAAACTACAAACAACAACTATGGTGTGCTTCAACAGGAAAATAAGAAAACTACAAACCAAACCAAACCAAACCAACAGCCCCAAGCAAGAGGCACATAGTAACATCCAAAACTGGAATATGAAGCTTCACTACTGAACGAGATTAGCTATGGTGTGCTTCAGATCATCCACAGGACCAACAGTAGTAGGGGACTCCTTTGCAGCTTGATTAACCTCCTCAATTCCTAGTCAAGCAAACTTCTGCTGAAAAATACCGAGGTAAATCACCTCCTCCAAGTTCCACAGATGCACTTTCACATAAGAGAAAATGCTAACAACAATCACGTACTCAGTGTCGCGTTGTTCACCCTCAATCAGATCTCCCAAATCAATTGTTAAGACAATCTGAACAACATGAACCCTCAGCTCCTCCATCACAAACAGGAAGTGGTGGATCAGAATCATTAAAGTCGAGTAGATTATGGCTTGGATCATAAAGGGAGGCACCTCTAGGAGTCAATTGAAAATATGATTGGAAACTATAATTGAAAGGATTGATGAAAAAGATCAATGGAAACAAGCACACAAGAAACTCGAGAAATAAAACCAACACAAAGTTGGAAGAAGATACAAAAAGAGAGACGCACTCTTAGGGAAAAGTGCATTTTGATAGAAATATAGTCAATAATGGTGTCTACATTATCCAATCTAATTCGAAACATACCATTGGGAAGCGATTCAGTGACCAAACCTTCATGGATAAACTTCTGCGCCAAGAGGTCCAAAGAAACTGGGATTGTGACCTTAGCTGTGACGATGAACATGGTAAGACTGCTCTTGGCAATGGATTTTTGGGTTCAGAACAGAGATAGGTTTTTGAAGATGGGGTTGTGACTTTGGCGAGGTCCGTGATTGGAGAGTAGAGAGACATGGGGTTAGGGTTTAAAGAAGCAGAGATCCATGGTGGTGAAAAGAAGCGGAGCTCAACATTTTTTTTTTCCTTTTAAGTTATGGACCCTTTTGTTTTTAATGTTGAGCTACTTGCTGAAACCAAAATTGATCCACAGGTGTATCAGAAAATGTTTTTCTATACATCTTTCCCTATATGTTATTGTTTATTGAAGAATCTATTTATTTATTAGCTTCCATTTTGGTCTTAAGCATTGTTACTCAAATTTGATTAGCTGGTTTCCAGCTACCTAACAGTAAAAATTATGAATATTTTCGAAAAAAAAGGAGCAGATCATCCGTTAAACCTTAGAACAGACCTTTTTCACCAAACAAGCAGTATCAATAAGGATCCTAATAAATTTTCCTAAAGCACTGAAATTAAGCAAGTTCTAAACCGCATATACCAATGCATGGTCCAAACCTGAGACTTTAAAAAGAAAGAAAGTAAAGTTAACCCAAAAAATGGAAATATCTACAACCCAGAGTACCAAATCTTCAATTTTTGTCATGTTCGAGCATGTTGTTAGCAAACAAAACGGCTATGGTTAAATATGATCACGGAAAAACCCAACATATCAGAGCAAATATTAATATCAAGTAATCTACAAGTTGCAAAACTGAATACCTAATAAAAGAAGAAAACCGACGGGGAGTGGATCCTAGTTGAATAGAGAAAGAGTTGTGGGAAAAGTGAAGCTCGCAAGATTGATCTCGTCAGAGAAGCTCCGCGTTCTGGCGTTGATTTCAAGCAAAATAATGTCAAAGATATTTAAAAAAAAACAAAAAAACAATTTTTACTGCGTAGGCTTTTATTGCTCAGATTTAATCGAATATTTATACCCAAGTTTACAAGCTTGGTAATAAAAAATCAAAGAAGTCACACCTCGACAGTTATATAAGTTTAGAATATCATAGTAAAATAATTATCGTAATTCAACGTAAAAGTCATTATTTACTTAAATTTGCGATACGAGTATTGCCTATATAAATCTACATTTATTACGTCCACCCAATACAAATTAGATTTTATGCCTTGTATCACTTATTAGATTTCAAGCATATTAAAATAATATCTCATTTTAATTATAAATTTAATTCATTCTCGATATTTTTATAATAAAAAACTCATTCACACAGCACTTATATGATACGAGTTATGATTTTTTTCTTTTTCTCCAACTTAAAATATGATATATTGAGACTTTATCATGGTTAATCAAAAATTATAAGATATTTGATTAAATATGGTGTGTTTAATTAAGATTTTAAGATTTGATACATTTTAATAAATTTTTAAATTTTTTAACATATATTTTATTAAATTTTATATAAGTTTAAATAAATTTGTATGATTTTTAATTTTTTATAATATTTACATTTTTTTTCAACATCTCTTAGTTATTTTATAATTTTTAATGGGTTATTTTTAAAAATATTCAATATATTATATATTTTATTTAAAATTTAATAAAATTTATATTTTTTAAAATTGTGAAAATATTATGAGTTTTTATATATAAAAAAGTTTTTATTGATTCAAAAAGATGCATGCCCAACTTAATTATGATAAAAAAAATTTATTGTGAGATAGTCCATAATAACAATTAAAATAAAATTATTTATTTAAAATTAGTATGTACGATAATATTACAAAAACTTAATATTAATTATAAATTAATTTATATTTTATAAATATTAGAATCCTTGAAAGTTTTATGCCATGATATTAAAAAGATATAATTTTAAATTGATAATTGAGCTCAATAAATATTAAAAAAAATCAAAAGTGAATGAAAAAAATAATAATAATACAGAGGAAGGAAAACTAATAAAATAAAAGAAACTCCAAAAATCTCATAATAAATATTATTTATAGTAGATTTTATCTATACAAAATAAATATTTAAAATTATAAAAAATCTCAAATTAAATAAAGTTTTTAAAAATGAATAACATTTTAAATACACTTATATTTTTATAAATTTTAAAAAAATAATAATTACACACACTTAAATTTATATAAAAAAAATTGAAATATTTTAATGAAATATAATTATACTTTTATAAATTCTTAAATAAATATATCTAAATTTTTATATACTTTTAAAATCCATTCTACCAAATTCATTTTCAATAGACACTTCAAATTGTTCACGTAAGAGTTTTGTAGTGATACGATTCTTCTAAAAGCATTACGTATGGAAATTTAAAATACATATTTGGAAATATTGCTGGTGGATTTTCACGGATTCAGCTAAAGTTGACGACAAAGAGCCAGCAAAGAGAAAGGCCCAGCACTCCCAGTTCTCAAATCACTCCCTCACCGCATTCACTCAGATTCAGTCCAATTTAACGTTTTCGTAATACCCATTTTTCCTTCCCCATTCCTCTGAAACAATCTCTCACTCTCGAAGAAGGTTAGGGTTCTTGTAGATCTTGCATTCGATATAATTACCGCATTGTCCCAAACACTTACTCTCTGAATCTTGTTTTCATTGATTCATTTAAATCAGCAAAGTTGCTTTTTATTTTCCGCAAATTCCGATCATTTAATTGACAGTTTGATTTTTTTTTTTGGTTTTGCGTGGGACAAGCAGATCTTTGTTTTTTTGGTGGAATTTGTGATTGGAGTATTTTGGAGAGACAGATATGTCGAAAGCTGGAGCAATGGATCTAGCATCGGGTCTCGGCGGCAAGATTGACAAAACTGAAGTCCTCTCCGCTGTTGAAAAGTATTTCTTCTTACTCTCACACTCTCTACAAGTTATTGCCGTCTTTTGTTGGTTATCTCATTATATTTGGTGATTTTGTTGGGATCTCTCTCCTTAACTCGCAACTAAATTTTAGGAGACTTTGGACTAACTTATTTGCTTGCGTTATATTTCGTTATCTTCAGTACCCTTCCGTTTCTTTCTTTTCCAATTTTAATGGTTTGATTAGCATTTTCTTTTTCCCGACATAAAAAATATATTTTTTAATTTTCCAGTAAATAAGAGAATAAGAGCTAAGAAAGGCTAAGCAAAATCTTCAAGATTTTTCTATTGTCAAATCTCTGGGCTATGATTGATTGATATATCAAATTTCCTGAATATCTTGTGAAGTTCGTATTAAAAACTTTGTATTGGAATGTTAGTACGGCCAAGGAACTGTCGGAAGAAAACTCCGCTTTGGTGGGTCAAGCATGTGGTGATGACCAAGTCCCTTAAGTCATATCTCTAGGATGTTGCTATTGATGTGCTATGATGTACGGTCACGTGCTAGAAAATATAATTGGCTCCAATTGAATAGCAATGCCCGGTTCACCGATCTTTTCCTTTTCGGTGAAACTAGAGTTTGGAAAAGAAGGGAAAAAAAACCGACTTTTTCTTTTTGGGCAAAAGCGAACTCTGGTTTGTTGAGGCTGAGACTCGTAACTGGAGTGTTACTTGTGATTTTAGTTGTCCTTTATTGTATACTGGTTGACTCTCCGTTACATCTAGCTAAATCCCCCCCAACCCACCCCCACAAAAAAAAAAAAAAATCGTACAGAGGTTTCTCTGATTTACTGAAGGTGAAAAACCAACGGAATTCAGAATTCTATTTACTTGTGGCAACTGGCAAGTTCAAAGTTTAATGGATATATTCAATTTCTTTGATTCTTTCTTCCTTTTTTTGTGGCTAAAGCAGTAGATTTGTTTCCATTTTGACATCGCAGAGTTTTCTCGAAAATCAAAATGCACAAAGAGAACTATTGTATTTAACTCAAACAATTTCCCGTGCTGTAAACAATATGATGCATAGAAATTTCCAGAAGTTTCTGGATGAACTTAGTTTTTTTTTAATTAGAGACTGAGAGCTTTACAGGACTTTTGGTAACAGTTTTGGTTTGATGAAAAATGATTCAGGTACGAGAAGTACCATGTCTTTTATGGAGGTGAAGAGGAAGATAGAAAAGCTAACTACACTGATATGGTAAGACATGTGCTTTTCTTGTCCTTTCTTCAAGATTATTCTATTAACCTTACAATTCACTTTCTTGTTAGCTGCATTCCTTCAGTCATGCACTTCTGTCCATTCTGAAGCTATATGTTTTGTGCCATTTTCGCTAGTTGTGTAGAAATATTTCTGCAGTTACATTTTAGCTATGTGACTTGCAGAATTGACAGTTTCGCTAGTCATCTACAAAATTACTTTCATACATGTGATCTGAGCTTTCAATTTGTATGCTGATCATGTTGTGTATGTGCGGTATAAGATTTACTCAAAACTCTGGCCGATACATTGGGCAGATAAAGGATTTCTGAAATTGTCCAAGCTCGTCAACTCCGTTGTGTTTTCTCTATCGCATTTTAAGATATGGAAAGAGTAGTCACATGTTAGTTGCATTCCACTTACTAGCAGCCATGTTTATTGCTGAGAAGGACTGATACTTTGTTTTATCTTTCTGACAATATTGATATTTTATCTTTTGATCACGAAGTCCTCTTTCAACTGCTAACTTCAATGATCTGTTAAATTGCCTAATAAGGTTGCATATGCTTCTGTGTACACAGGTTAACAAGTATTATGATCTTGTTACCAGTTTCTATGAATTTGGCTGGGGAGAATCCTTCCATTTTGCACCTAGGTACTTTTCCTCTCAGCCCTTCCTACTTTTTGCAGAGCGAAGTATTTTGATTATTTGATCTGATTTTAAAAAAAAGTAATGTGATGCTTTTACAAGTGCATCATGAATACTATGGTTATAAATGTGTGCAGATGGAAAGGGGAGTCTCTTCGAGAGAGCATTAAGCGGCATGAGCACTTCCTTGCTTTGCAACTAGGATTGAAACCTGGACAGAAGGTTTTGTTTTGTTTCCTTTTCCTTTTTTTTTCAGAGCATGCTGTCATAGGGAAAGATATGTTCATTTGTTCTAACAGTTCAAATTGTTGACTTTTGCTCTATCTTGTTTATGTTAGGTGTTGGATGTGGGTTGTGGAATTGGGGGGCCGTTAAGAGAAATTGCTCGCTTCAGGTGAAGAGCTTCTCCTTTTAAATTGTTGAGCCAACAAAAATTAATTACTAGTTGTTCTTCACTTCTATTGAAAAGAAAAAAAGAGAAAAAGAGGGAGGGAGGGGGGCCACCGTGGGGGGAGAGAGAGAGAGAGAGAGAATGACTTGAATTATCAGACCATTGGCTTTTAATGATTGTTGGGGGTACATAACTTATGCCAACAGTTTCTATAGGTGGGGTAAGCAACATTGTGCGTAGCTACTTGATTGATACTATTATGTTTATTAGTAAATTCTTTTGTATGATGAAAGAGAGGGGCCCGCCAAGGTGTGGGGAAATGACTTAAATTATCGGACTATTGACTTTTAATCATTGTTGGGGTTACATAACTTATGCCAACAGTTTCTATAGGTAAGCAACATTGTGCGTACCTACTTGATTGATACTATTATGTTTGTTAGCAAATTCTTTTGTATGATGAAGGTTTTTCCATTAATATCAGTATGTCTAATGCTATTGCCACATGGGAGCAATCCGAATTACTAATTTATAGCGGTTTGTTGTAGCTCATCTAATGTTATGGGGTTGAACAACAATGAATATCAGTATGTCTAATGCTATTGCCACATGGGAGCAATCCGAATTACTAATTTATAGCGGTTTGTTGTAGCTCATCTAATGTTATGGGGTTGAACAACAATGAATATCAGATAGCAAGAGGGAAGGTAAATTTTATTCTATGATTAAGGGAACAAACGCAGCTAGAGCAGAGTTTTGACTTGGTGTTTTTGATACTGTCCAAGTCTCAGTAATGATTGTAAACTCTTTTATATTTTTTTTTTCCGCATAAATCCTCATAAAAGACTATGATGTGAATTGTGTCAGTGTCACAAGTAATCTACATTAGTCTTTTGTTGGAATGTAATCCTTATTTCTTATAGCGTCAAAACTATGCTTATAGAATCAACATGATTTCAATCTGGTATCGTTTATTTAGAGTTCTTAAGTTTAAAATTCACTTCTTATCTTACAAGCTTTGGTCATTCTGAAGGAACTGAACCGGATTGTAGGAGTGGACAAGACTTGTGACTTTGTTAAGGTTGGTTGTATTGTATAAGTAGATCAATGTTTTTTTTAATTGTAGCCTCCTTTCTTCTAGCTTTTTTTGTTATCCTAGGTTTTATTAGAATGGTTATAAACCTTGTTCTTGTTCATATTGATTCAGGCTGATTTTATGAAGATGCCATTTCCTGACAGCACATTTGATGCAGTATATGCAATTGAAGCTACCTGCCATGCACCAGATGCTGTATGACATGCTATGGCTAGGAGATCTATAGCTTCTTGATTTTCTTGATTGTTTTTAATTGATTAAGAAAAATTCTTATGTTCACCAGTATGGATGCTACAAAGAGATTTTCAGAGTTTTGAAACCTGGTCAACATTTTGCGGCATATGAATGGTGCATGACCGATGCATTTGATGCCAATAATCAAGAACATCAAAAGATCAAGGTCAGAATTGCTTGAAGAATAAAAACATCCTGCAGTTGACATTTAAATGTATTTTATGGATTTTTCTTGAGATCGGGAATATTTCTAATGCAGGCAGACATCGAGATTGGAGATGGTCTTCCAGACATCAGGTTAACAGGAAAGTGTCTTGAAGCTTTGAAACAAGCTGGTTTTGAGGTTGGTATAACTTGTATATTTCTTTCTTCTTTATTTTACAATTTTAAAACCCAAATGTTTATGAAGCTTAAATGTGGTATATGAAGATTAAATGAGATTTACTTCTTTTTTTCAATCAAAGGTGATATGGGAGAAAGACCTCGCAGTGGACTCACCTCTTGCTTGGTACTTGCCTTTGGACAAGAGCCACTTCTCTCTGAGTAGTTTCCGTCTAACAGCTATTGGGCGCTTTTTCACCAAAAACATGGTATGATTTGGTCACGTAACCTTCCTTGGTCGTACTGCTGTGTCATATAGAAAACTACTTTATTCTGCTTTTGACTCAACTCTGAAAGCAGCTGATTAATGCCATACATTATTTGTAATGTAGGTCAAGGCCCTAGAATTTGTAGGACTTGCCCCAAAGGGGAGCCAAAGAGTACAAGATTTTCTTGAGAAAGCTGCAGAAGGATTGGTTGAAGGTGGAAAGTAAGTATTATCTTCACCGTACTTGTACTTTTCCCATATTGGAGCCATTTATCTACATCATAACTTGTGACTAGGATGGCTGAGAACTTGTAATATTATTCTTGTCCTGACACCTGAATCGAAAGTGTTTTGCTTACAACACCATAAATTTGAAAGCTTATGTCTGTATAATTCCAGGAGCCGGGAAATTGGTTTTGTCATTATTTGGCTAGAGTGGGTGAATTTGGAATTTTGAACTTGAAACTTGATCTACTTATAGGTTTAGCTTAGCTCCAAAGTACCTATATATTTATTCATCCAACAATGTTGATGACAAGTTCCAATTTCCGTTGACATTCTTTCGTAATTGAGTTGATTTAGATTTCCTTGAAAAGTCTGATTGAATGTCTATTACTTATCATTCACTGAAAATTTTCTCGGTAACTGCCTTTCAGGAAAGAGATATTTACACCAATGTACTTCTTCTTGGCACGGAAGCCTAGTGTAGACAGTCAGTAAGCTGCTTGTGGAGACTAGTTAACCTGCTCCACCATCATGGAATTTCTTCAGCTTAGGTTCAGAATTGGATTTTCGGCATGCTAGCTAGCTCAATTTTTCAGTTGCTTTCCGTACCAAATTTTATTTTAATTTTGTTTCATTTTCTTTCCCTTGATGTACGTTCTCTGTATTGAAAATTGGAGTTTTTCATTACATAGAAAGACAAGATCCGGTTACATTATTCTTAGAACTAACTAAACTCATAAGCCATCCATGTCTGTTGCCCTGCAGAAAGTATTATGTTTCTTCAATTGATACCTTTCATTACAGGCAGTCAACTTACAAAGCTTTAATCATTTGTCAAAGCCAATTTTTTATCTCTCTTTAGGATTTTCAATTGTCGCCTTTTTCGATCGATCTCCCTACTATTTCTATTGAATTACCTATTGCTCTTGCCGATTCTTTACTCGATTTCTTGTTCTCTTTGTTCTAAGCTCATTTGTAGCTTCCGTTCTTCCTGTGACCTTGTGATTGCTGGTTATCGAGGTGTTTTGATCATTGAAGTTCGGTGATTTTATGAGCATAGATCTTGAAGTGTGTCTTTTGAAATTCAAGTACAGAGGATGTGTATAATAGCTTGGATGACCTGTCTTATACTTGAATTGATGATCTAATAACAGAAGATGAGGAATCATTTGATTTGGCTATCGTGGCTTGTGTCATTACTGAGCATTATGTGAATTCAGAGACTTTGATGAACGCATTTCGATGTGTGTGGACGTAGAAGGGTGGCCACTTTCTTGTTCTATTTTGAGGAAGTGGACGATCTGAAGCTGGTTTTGCACTAAACTCCTTGGAACTTCAATAATCCCTTGCTAATTGTGAAGAAAATGGAGCCTGGTATTAATCATTTTCAAATGAGATTGATACTTTGTCTTCTTGGTGATAGTTACATGACCTTCCTCCTAATTGGAGGAAGGAGTCTATAGTCAAAAAAATTGCTATGAAAGCTAGTTTTATAATGGAAATTGATTATGTATCTCTTGCTAATGGATTGTCTAGGTTAGTTAGGATTAGAATATGTCGAGCACTCATTCTTGGAGTATGAATTCTTATAACTGACAAATCCTCTACTTCACATGTAGTGTGGATTGATTTAAGGTATAAACTCTTCCTAGGTTTTGTAATCATTATGGTATGCTTATGCATGATACTAAGATGTGTGAGACTACTAGTGATTTAAGTGTTGGTTTTGGAGGAAGACATGCAAATTTAAGACGAGTGGATGCGTGTTGATTTGAATTGAAGCACTCCTGCATGTCAAGAATGTTGTTGGTAATGTGTTTGGCCCAAGAGAAGAATCTAGCCCTAGCAATTCTAGTGCAGGCTCTGTCAAAAAAGGTGCGTGATGCAAGTTTGGACGCATTTATTATTATAATAATAAGAATATATAAAATAATTATTATATTATTAAAATTAATTATACTATAGTATCATTATTAATAAATAAAGTTGTTATTAACCTAAAATAATTGTGATAATATTATTATCTTATATTTATTATCAAATTTAAAAATTGTAAAAAACATTATCAATGAATTTTAATTGACATAAAATAAATGTATTAAAGATAAAATAATATTTTTAAAATTAACAATAAATATGTTGCAGAGACAATGTAAAATGATGCGACAATAATGCTTCCTTTTAAGAGAAATACTAAGAAAACAAATTTATAATGATTTTGGTACTCACATTTTTTTATATTATAATACATGTAAGTATTATATAGAATATTTTAATTTCATTATTTTCTTAAATATTTTTTGCTATTTTTGGATTAACAATCAATAAATTTAAAAAAATTTAATAATTTGGCGACTTAATTTCCACTATTTTTTTAAATATAAAAATTTAAAAAAAATTAAAATTTTAAAATAAAAAATTTAAAATTTAAAAACACAAAATTCAAGTTTTTATTTCAAATTAAATTGAATATTTTTTTTTATTTTTTATTTTACTTTTTGCATTTTAGTTTTCAAAATTTCGAATTTACTCTTTAGAAGAAAAAAGATTACTTAAAGTATATTAAAATTTTTAAAGAAATATATGACCTTATGTGTATACCTTAAAAGATATATGATTAAAATATACATTTTGATAAATTATAAAATTTTAAATGTTTATCTTAAAAATTAGAGTATTAAAATATATCTTTTAAAAAATTATCAGATTTAGAGAAGACTTAACCCATAATATTCGGGATTGATATTTTTTTTACTCTTATTTTCAATTAATACATTTGAATTACTCTATTTAAGTTATTTGTATTTATTTTAATTATTTTTAACAGTAATAATATATCTAAAGTATTATAATTTATAGAAAAAATTATTAAAATTGATCAAAATAAATGATAATAACTTAAATAAAAGTAGTTCAAAGATACTAGTTAAAAATAAAGATAAAAAAATATAAAACAATAATAAAAATGCTTCAAAGATATCAATTTTATAACATTTTTCCATTTTTTTCTTACACACCTTTAATTTTAAAAAGTATTTAATGTGACGGGAATATATATATATATATATATATATATATATATTAAATAATTTGTAAAGATATCAATTTTATAATATTATTTCTTTTGCTTTGAAGATTTTTCTTTTTTTTTTATCTTTCCATATTTTATTCTAATGAAAAAAATTTCATTCGAATAAAACATGGAAAGATAAAAAAAAGAAAAATCCTGCGAGTAAAGAAAAAAATATTATAGAATTGATATCTTTTAAATATTTTTATTTTTATTATATATCTTTTGATATTGATTTTTTACGCATCCTTAAAAAGTATCTAACGTAAATATTGATTAAAATCAAAGATAAAAAATATATCAAAATAGAAATAAAGATATTTTAGAAATATCAATTCTATAATACTCTTTCCTTTGCTTTGAAATTTATTTTTTCTTTTCCACATCCTAGTTTTGAAAAGTATTTAAGGTAATTAGGAATAGTCTATATATATGTATATTAATTTTTACTTACATATTATGCAAATTTTTAAAACATTATTTAAAAATAATAAATATAAAAATATGTGATTAATTTTTTTTATCGGTGAATATAGCTTTGAAGGCTTAGATGGGAAGAAACGCAATACAATTTACTGAATTTGGGGCTATAACAGTATAACCGCACAGAGGAGATAGGGTCCTACACCTTTAAGCAACACAAGCAATTAAAAAAAATGAAAAACCATTAACCTAACATTCCCCTAAAATTGATAGTAATAAAAGTAATATTTTTAACATAAATTGACATATTTTTTTAATTCAAAGTAAGATGTTATTTTTATTTTCTTGAGTTTTAAGATGATTATTTCAAGTAATTTTTCAAAAATAAATTGCATCTTGAACAATAATAATGGCGGAAAAAGAATTAAAAAAAAACCTTAATAGAGAGCAAGAACATAGCCACAGAAACGAATTTAAAACAAAAAAAATTATATTCATCTTTGACTAATTTCTTGTGAAAGAACAAATTGGAAAGAATATTTGTTAGTGAATATATATTGTGAGAATAATAATAATAATCAAACAGAAAAAAGAAAGAAATCTTCAGACTTCTTCAGAGCACCCAAAACTGCCTTGGGACCACAGTGACACATCTGGGTCGCCACATCTCGGTCACCACCGCTGTAGAAAAAAAGAGAATCGTTGTTGTTGTTATTGTTGTTGTGATCAGATTGGACCTTAGTTGGAGGATGGTAGTACTTTCGACTTGTTTGTGGGCAATTTGAATGAAATCTTGCCGCTATTCTCACCCCTGCATCCAATACCTCTACGAACTTCCCCATTATCTGGATTTGATTTCTGATCTTCTCTCTCTCTCTCTCTCTCTCTCTCTCTCTCTCTCTCTCTCTCTCTCTCTCTCTCTCTCTCTCTCTCTCTCTCAATTCAAGAGGACCAAAACAAAACCCAACGAACAAAGTGAAAAGAAAAATCAGGGGAAAGATTTTGCTGAGGAGTTCTTATCTAGAGGACTTCCCAAATATCTGGCTCCCATGTGATGGAGAAAATAGGCACCTTAATATGTATGTTGTGAATTGTGAATTGTGATTTGTGAAACGGAAGAGTCAAGAGTCTATTTATATTTTATCTTGCTTGCCTGGTTTGGCTTCCTTGTCAACTTCGTCGCTTTTTCTAATTTCTTTCACGTTTTAATTACGATTTGAGTTATTTATTAATTATTTTCTATTTGCATTTAGGTCCCTTTTCTATTGCTATTTTTATTTTCATATATATATATATATATATATGTATAATGACAATTATGACACTGCTTTAAAATTTTGTTTATTGTTTATGAGTCGTTGTTTCTTATAACTCTTTATTTTCTTACAAATTTGAGAGATACTAGCAATACTATTACTTATATTTTTATTTTTTTACTTATATTATTATTCAAATTACACGTATAAATTTTATATATTTTTATAGATAAATTTTAAAAAATTAAAGAATAATATGAATAAAAATAAAAGTATAATTGAGAGTATTATTAATATTACTAAATTAATTTATATGATAATTTTATTTAGTTATTAAATTAATTTTACTTTTTACCTTCTAATAAAAAAATATAAATTTATTTTTAAAAAATATATATTTATTTATGTTTAAGAAAAATAAATATACTTTTTTTTATTGAAAAAGAGTTAAAGTTAAAATTAAAATTCTAATATGTATTATACTATATAATTAAATTAAATTTTATTAACTTTAAGACAGGATTTTAATTTTCAAAACTTCCAGACCTTTTTCCTTAGATGAGGTGAAGTGCTGGTAAATTTTAGATACATCACACAGAGCCAAACGTTCTCGGACAATTTATTTATTTTTAAAACAAAGTCTAACACGACTAAGTATTATTATAAATAAATTATAAAACTAAAGATTTATTAAATAAATTATTATTAAAAGATATGAAAGAGTAAAGTATGATGATCATTCCAACTTACAATTAAATACAAATAATTAGTATTATTATATTTATTTGAGTTAATCTCAACTATAAAATATATTTATTTTAGCAATCACCCAACATATATGAGTGATAGAGACCTTCCAAATTAAAAAAATGGGTAGAGTGTAAAACAGAGGGATAGTTCTGCAAAGAAGAAAAGCGTAAAAAATAAACGCGTTATTTAGGTTTGAAAATGGGTACAGTGTATTATTCTACATGGAACAGAAAAAAAAAATGTTCGTTGTAATTTGTAACTTACCAGTTATACCCTTCAACTTTAAATTGTAATTATGCTATTGCCTGACGATCCTCCACCTCTGACTTCCCTTTTCTTTCTTTATTTCTTTGACTTGTTCCCAATATCTTCCTATATTGACCCGCCACTACCTAATACCTCAGTTTTCTGGAAGGTGTTATCGTTCATCTAAGTCATGTATAAAAAAATTACTCGAGCAAAAAGTCCTACAATACTCTCTATTTGACTTTGACCAAAAAAATAAATAAATCATATCTTACAAAACATATACATACACGCGTATAACTATTAATTTTTTCTTTTTTTCTTTTTCAGAACTCAAATATAGTACAGGATATATATATATATATATTTCAACTTTGAACACATACAAGGGTTACTGGAAATAAAATAAAAATTTCAAGCCGAATAATAAATTATAATGAATTGCTATAAAAATTATTGAAAGTAATTGTTGTGGCAATACCTTTTCCAAATTGTGTTGTTAATATTATAGCTTTTCTTGTACGCACACTAAGAGATGCGCATGCCCAATTAGTGCTTAATTTCTGCCTTTATTCAATGGTTAATTACCAAGTTGTGATTATCTTTAATTAACCTACCTAGCTAGCCAACAATTTTGTAGTTTTTGTTAAACATTTGGCATCATTCATGAATTTGTTTCTTTGTTTCAGTCTTCCATTTTGAATGGAATCTATGTATTCCGAGTATAACGTGCATGTGAGATGTTTTACTCACCACCCAAATCTAAATTAAAGCTACGTACGAACATTTAATAAAGAAAGCTAAAAATATCATATCAAAAGAAAAAAAAACTAAATTTACCGACCGGGTATACTTTACCCGATATCCATTCATATTTTTTAATTTTTAATTTTTAATATTTCAATAGCATTAACTTGATATGTTAACTAATCGGGTAATTCAAGAACAGTAAATATGGGGGACATATAGCATAACTACATATCAAAATCTATGAACAAGCTCGCGTTAAAGTTCTTCTCAATACGTACGAAGGGTCAACAAAAGGAGGAGGACTCGCTAACAAATATTAAAGCTGTAATTTATGGCAAGATGAGTACTATTATGGGGGAATTCGTGGATAAAAAGGTTTTTCTCACCCATAGTTTTTTACCTTTTTGGTAGTTATAATGTTGTATTTGATGATTCACCTTTAATTTTGACAGTAATTTTTTTTTTTTCACATATTGAAAGTCACATGTATGTTCAAATCACACTTATAACATCTTAAAACAAATATATTATATGGAAAATATGGAAGCAAAAATTAGAGAAATGAGAATTTAAAGAAAATTTAGCATTGAGGAATTAAGCATAATTCTATCACCTACTGTTAATTTGTCTTGTTATTGTTGATTATTAACCTATAATTTGATGTTAAAAAAAGTTGTATTTCAAAAAGATGAAACATAAATTAATTTTATATGTGCATCTTTATATTTGTATTTGTATTTTATTGATTATCATAAATTATTAAATTATATACTATTTATATTAATTATTGAACATCTTCATTTGTTATTTATTGAGGATGTTACGTGAATGAAATAATAGTAAAAGTGTTCAAAAAATTTCTAAATAAGATGGATGAGAATTTTAAAAAAAATGTAGCATCAACCATTTAAGTCTAATTATCACCAACTGTTTCTCTTGTTATTTTTTTTATCCATTCTCTTATGTTGCATTTTATGATCGAACTATAGTAAAAAAAAATGTCAATAAATTTCATGGTCAACTATTAAAATTTATTTGTTCAATTTGAATTGATTTTTTAAATATATTTATTTGATATGTTCTCATTTTTCAAGAATAAATCATATTAGTGTATCATCTTTGCTACATTGGGTACAAGAGAGGTTTGGCTAGGTAAATTCTACTTACATGCATTAAAACCTACTAACTATATAATCTTCGATACAAATCTTTAAAAAAAATTAAATATAATAGCATGTATTTATAGGGTTAGGAGGATCTATTTAGAATTATCTTTTTGGGTATTGTTGAATTCCAAATCTGATCATGCACTACACCCAACTTGTGTCACCTGGGCTTGAGATGCACTTAACCCAAACTCTTTGTCCGGCTTGAGATGTATTAAAAGGGTTAGCCGAAGATTAACAACACAAGAGATTTGGATTTTGCCTTCAATGTTTTATACTCAAACATGGTGACTACTATGTGGCCCAATAGTATCACTTCCGTTTGTTTGATAGTTGAATATGTTTTTAAATGGCCCGCAGTACTTTGTTTGGTAATTTCTATTTACTTTTAATTTACATTTAAAAATATATATTTATTTTCTAACAACACTAACACTAAAGAGTATATGTTCATTTACACTGTGAGAAAAATGAATATATATTTTTTTCCTAAAAAATTATAAATGAAACTTCATACAAATGGGGTTTATACCATCCTATTAAATATATTTATTATTAGATTTGTTTAAAAATTTAAAAAATATTATCAATACACTAATTAATATTGTGTTTAAAAAATATTATGAACTATATTTATGTCCTATAATGAAATCTAATTTTGTATTGTGTTTCATTCTTGAAATATTTAATAAAATATCATTTAAAATTACTTGCAACAAATTCATACTAATATCAAATGCTTCTCTTAAAAGTAAGAAATTTCCTATTTTTATCCATCACAATTTAATATAATTTGAATTAAATTAGAAGGTTTAAATATGAAACTGTGCATGTTAAAAAATTTTAAACTGAATAAAGTTCATATTGAGATTAGAACTCATATATAAATTATTATTACATTGTGTTATAAAATATATAAATTCTGAAAGAAGTTGTATGTTTCCGATTTGAATCCATTTCAATCATAACTTTAAAAGCGACGTGTTCTCCCAAATTTGATTAGATTTATTAAATTATTTACCTATCATTAATTAAGGTTATATTTAATGGTAATTTTGATTTTTAATGGTTTTTTTAATCAGATATCTTCAAAAAAAATTATTAAATTATTTACTTATTATTAATTAAGGTTATATTTAATGGTAATTTTGATTTTTAATGGTTTTTAATCAGATATCTTTAAAAAAATTATTAAATTATTTACTTATCATTAATTAAAGTTATATTTAATGATAATTTTGATTTTTAATGGTTTTTTAATCAGATATCTTCAAAAAAAATTATTTTTATTTTTTAAATCATTTTAAAATATGTTATGATTTATAAATTTTTATAAAGTAGATTTTTAAATAAGATTTATAATTTATAATTTATAATTTTATTAAATATTTTTAGCGAGCAAATCAATTATAATATTTGCATTAATATTGAAATAAAATAATAATAATAATAATAACAACAATAATACTTCTGAATTCTTTAGGTTTTTCCAAAAAATTAGAATCATAAAGTTAACCGAATTATGTATAACTAACTTTTGATTTTTTAATGAAAAATATTGAATAGAAAATGGGTAATTTTTTTAACAAAAAAAATTCATAAATTATAAAATTAATTATCTAATTATAAATCATAAACTATTATCAAAACACAAATAACTAAGAATATTTGTGTAATAACAAAATATAATACTCTTAAAATTTTAACAATAAAAATAACACATGAATAATAATAATGAGATCAAATCAATAAATTATAATATTATTAAAATTTATAATAATAAAAATAATATTTTAATAACATTTAACGAATCAAATTAGATGACGTTAAAATATATTTAAATATGATATAATTTAATTTAAATAACATAAAATAATATGACAAATAATTTTTAACAGTAAAAATTTATATAATTTGTACATACAAATATTATTTTATGATTATAAATTTTAAATATGATATTTTTATTATTTTTAAGATGTTTTTTTCTTTCAATTTTTGACATTTTATAATTTGTCAAAAACATCCTAGTCTTACTGAGCCGTCAACGATATCACAACTCGATCGTCTACGACAGTGCAAAAGTTTCATATACAACATCACTGAGTAAAACAAAAACTCAAATAAAAACATCATTGAGTCAATAGAAAAAGAAAATAAATAAAAAAGACCTCTCATTGTGCAAAAACTCAATATTTTCTAATATACTAATGAAACTACTGGGTTTGACCCGTGTCTAAAGCTAGCAAGAAGTTTCTAATGGAGCCACTGAACAGACCCACACTAATTATAGTACTAGCGCCTCCACACTAACAAGTGTGAATGTTGACCAATGTTTTTCGATGGCAGTAATATTGTAGAGATTAAAACTAGCTAGCAAGTGGAAGATCGGTTCTAGCCACAATAAATAAATAGTGGAGGGTCGGTTTACAATTAAGGACTTGTTTGGTATAAGTCAATTGGATTGCATTAGGCTAAAGCAGTATTGAAGCACTTCGACATCATTAATGTTCCGATTAACGTTTTGAGTTCGATGATTAAAGCATATGACATGGGTTGAAAGATTTAAACTATAAAGTTTAAATCTAATATAAACTTTTTTTTTAATTATCATATTCTTTATTTTTTTTATTTTTTTAAGGTGAGATTTTTATTTAGATTTATCCCGTATATAATAATATTGCATCAATTAATTAATTATAGATTAAAAAATAAATTATATAATTTTTTTTAATAATTATATATTACATCGATTATATTTATATAAAGTAAATTATAAATATCATAATATAATTAATTTTGTTGGTAATAAATTTTATAATTATTTTAATATTTCACCTTATTTTAATTTAAAATTTAATTTAATATTAATATATAACGTACGATAACTTAATATATACGTTGTAAGTTTCTTTAATGGGTTGAAAGATAAACCAAATTTTGCCTTTTGAAAATCATGTGATACGTAGTAACGTATTGTAAAGAGCCGTTATCACTGGCAACATGGTTTGATGAAACAAGCATTAGACAGGTGCCAATCATTACTTTTTCGTAACAGTGAAGTTTGTCTTGAGTTTTGAATTATATATATGAAAATTAAAATATAAATTATCAGATCATTCAACAAATATCAAAATGTGAAAATAAAAGGCAAAAAAACTAAACAATAAAAATATGAAGAAATTAAATTATATATATATATATCGAAAATCCCAACTTTTTCTCGTATTAAATAGAATGAGAAGAATTATTTTATCGTGAACGAAATTAAGGTGAATACCTGTTATTACTTTCTCTATCCAACGTGTCAACATGTACCATTAATCCACCAATCAAGTACTCAATTTGGTTGGTGAAGCGTTCCGAAGAGTTTATAATTTTTATAAAAGTAATGTTTTAGATCAAATATTTTAGACACCTAATTTCAAAAAATATAGATATTATTTTTAAAAGTTTAAATTCGTAGGAGTTATGTATATCATTTTATAATTAAAGTTAATATTTTTTTAATTATAAAATTAAAGTATTAAATTTAAAAATTATGAGAATAATACAGTGATTTATCTAAACTAAAAGAATATTGATACACTTCTTTCTTATTTTATTTATTAATTATTAAGTATTTATATTTTTTAAAATAATTGTATTTATATTTCATTTTCTTTATTTTTAAAATAATGATTAATTTTTTATTAAATAATTCTTTATTAAAATAACAATCAACAATATCTCAGATCACATAGAGTTTTGATCTTGGGCAAGAGGCACGCAGTATAAAATCTTGACAGTGGTTTTTTCCCAATTATTACTTGTTTTAAGATACATAAAGTTCGTTTAAGGATTTTAATTTAGAAGTGGCATAAAAAATATTATTATTTATTTTTATTTATTAAATATATATTATGTGTATTTATTTGAATGTAAATATATTTAAATTATTAATTTTATAGAATATTTTGAGTTATGAAGTTTAAAAATTAAAATTGAGAATTAGAAAAACCAATTTATGTTTGTATTTGGTCTAATATTTTATAGATATTATATCTAAATATTTACTATTAATAAGTGAGGGAGGGTCACTACACTTCTTAGCCTCACTCCACCATTATGTATAAATGCAAACAAATAATTTTATTAATATATTAAAATTTAAAAAATTTACTTTGATACTTTGAATACATATTGAATTTAATTAACAAATTTAATATTTGGTTCAAATTAAGATCGATGATAGAATTTAAAATTCATGTAATCTAATGTGAACTAATTTATTACAAAAATTATAAATAAACATACATTTTATTTTATAATGTGTTATAATTAAATATTATAATTATATTAAATTATCATTTTAATTTAAAAATAACTATAAAATTAAATCTATATAATATTTTATAAGTGTTTCAAACATAATAATTATTATTTTATTTTTATTAGTTATGGTTATAAATAAAAAATAAAAAATAAAAAATTTATTTATTATAAATATTATATTTTATATATAATAATAATTTATAAAATTATTACATGAACTTGTTTAATATGAAAAATTACCTCGGTTAATTTGAATTGATTAAATTCAAATTACAAGAAAAAATACACATTTTTAATCTTTTCATATCTAATACATAATATATATTTATTAGTTAATTTTTTAAATTATTAGGGCGTATATTCAAACTTACAAATATATGGTAACATTGTGAGGAAAATGTAACGGTATCATCTTTACTCCTTTTTTTTTTTTCGTAATGATAATTTCTTCTGACCACTTTTATCCAACGAACGTGGAATCCTTCCCAATTTTACCAAATCAACTTTATTCTCTCTCTCTCTCTCTATTTACTAGCATTAAAGGGAAAAAAATCCTAACTTTTTGACTTCTTGATAAAATATTTCTACTTTAGTAGCATCAATCTTAAATTATAAAGGTGGGTTATGATTACAATATTTTTCTTTTCACGTTGCATTTAAAGTTAATACTTTAAATTAAAAAATATTTTTTTTATCTTTATTACGTTTCTTTTATATCAATTTAATTAATTTTAAAAATATTTTTGTTAATTATTAAAATTTGTATTAAATATAATGTAGAATTGATAGAATGAAGTGCGGTAATATATATCTCCACCCATTCTAAATTATTTGTCTCTGTAAATTTTCTTTTCTCAATATCTGTCACAGAAATTATTCTTTTTTTTCGAATATATAAATAACTTAGTAATTCGATATAATAAACTATAAAATTAATATAATTTTTATAAAAAATAAATACTTAATAAAAGATTAAGAGATAAAATAATTTGATAAATGAGAATTTTACTTTAAGAATAATTAATACCATTTCTCCTTATAATTGACATAAAATTGTAGAATAAAATTTAGGAAATAATTTTCCTGAACATGCAGATCATTCTCTGTCAATGAACAAGTTGGTTTTCTTTTTGGTATGCTAGTATTTAAATATTTATATTTTTCAAAGTCATTAATTTATTGACAATCAAAGTCATTTCTCCTTATACATTTTTCTTGAATGTTGAGTAACTGGCTTAAGCCTGTTTTTACCATTTATTTATTTGATAGATTTTGATTGATACTTCATTATGTATAAAATGTATGATTATCAACGATTGAAACGGTATTTGTAGGAAGAGTTATCATTGGCTAATAGTTACCCGCTCAGAATTTCAAAAACCTAATTTTAATATTTTTTTTAATTTAAAATTGATTAAAAATATAAAATTAAGAAGAAAAAAAATTACAAATTAAAAATAATAATATGTTACATATTTTTAATATATTTGATTTTATTTTTCTTCATAAAATAAATTAAAAATATTTTTATTTATATATATATATATTAATTTTAATTTGAGGTATAGGGACAAATCACCTCACAAAATCAACCAAAAATTTTAAATAAAAAAAATGATAAAATTTTAAATTTTAAATAAAAATTAATTATATCCAAAATTAAAAAAAATTATCATCTTAAATTGAACCCAATCGATTATTATAAGCGATTATTCAAATATGCGAAGAGCTTTAACATCCCTAACAAAATCTACATCTATACACTTAGATATAGATGTTTAAGGTTTGATTTTGAGTTAAAAAATTTAATCAAATCAAATTGTTTATATTATTTTAACTAAATTAAATCGAATTATTTAACTATTAAAAATATTATAATCGAATGATTTGATTCAATTTGATTAATGATTTTTAATGATCCGATTAATAATACATAAATATAAACTTTGTTTTTTTTATAATAAGATTCGTATGCCATTGAACAATTAACTTATAAATTGATGGAATTTTAGTGAAGTTATGACAAAATAATCTGAAACAAATATCTAAAAAATAAAAATATTAATCTTAATTATTATGTCCCGGACCGATGTAAATCAAATAAAAAGAATATAACAGTTCATTATTCATATAAGAGAAATACCTACCTTATTAGATCAGAAAACATGGCATAAAATCACAATCTTTAGAGAGCAAATTTCATGCAATAAGCCAACCAATTATTCTCCATATTTGTTGGGTATCGCAATTTTCTGCTGCTGAGGTACTAAACAGCGTAATCCACATAGCAATGTAAAATTCTTTGACAATTTTTGGAAAATAAAATATTGATGTTCGGTTCATCATGTCAAAACATAAAATTACAAAACATATAGAGCTAACTAAGCTGTATATAGAGTTATGGTTAATATAGTGATTCAAATCCAAAGAAATTTTGGAGTTTTACAACTAAAAGTTCAAAATCCTACCTTATATAAATGTATTACTTCTATAAAAAAAAGTTGTCAATATAGGACCCCAGAATCATATCTTCCACAAGTAGATAAAATATCATCCATACCTCAGAGATTATAGCTAATAAGCATCAAACTCGAATTTGGATCTCTGACAAACATTTCGATTATATTATATCTTGGAAAGTTTTCTTGATATTAGAATCAAAGAAGCTAATCCCATTAAAACTATTTAAAGTTTTAATTTTTGGGTATCTTAGTGAACTCCTTATTTTCTCTTCTACTTAAATACTTCAATTTGTACACTTAACAGATCCTTTTCGAAAATCATCATCACCATTTTTACGAAATCAGATAACAGAATTTCTATACATATGTTTGAAAGCTAGTGGTTGACTTAAAATTCATTCATATTTATAAATCTACGTTAAAAGAACAGAACAGTGAGTAGAAAATTTTATCACTTGGGTTTAGTGCAGGGCCATTCTTAAAGTTCCTCTAGCACTGTGACTTGCTGGTGAGACACAGCAAACAAAGTGAAGATGAACTTTAGCTGAAGGGGGTACTTTAGAAATTAATGGAAACGAGAGCCCTAAATAAAAATTAATACTATATACCAAGGTTTTCATTCCTTTTTTAAGCGTTAAATAACATAGTAGAGAAAACATAGAGTGAGAAAGATTACAAGTATCAATTCGTTAATAAGTAACAAGACTGAAAGAGAGGATGACTGCTTGGTGTTGGAGCTGATGAAGATGTAGATAGGGTATTAAGGTTTTAAAGAGTTAATCGATTTACGGTAAGAACGATTTTGTAATATATAATACCTTATTATTCTTTGTTAAATTAATTTTTTAATTTATTATTAATAATTGTTCGATAATTGAACATGATCACGTGATATATAAAACTATTTGATCTGGTTCAGATTCAATTTGATCCAATTCAATTTTTAATTTAATTTAATTTTATCTAATTTTTTGATACCTATACACTTACATAAAAAAATAAGTTTCCTAGAATTATTTAATATGTTTTGTTTTTATTATATATAAAAAATAAGTTTTTTTTTATTAATCTTGTTATTTTTTTTTAATTTTTTTATGTACATCAATGAATACTGTCATTATAAAAATATTTTTCATATTTTATAAATATAAATGATAATTTTATTATATTTCTATTATATATAATGATTTTTTATTGTATATTTTATTTATAACTAATTATTTGTTATCAAACTAAACAAAAAAAAATAGTAGCAAGACCTATTGAATCACCGACAATTAATAATGAGTCATAAAACCTATTTTTATGCCAAATATAATAATAATGTTATTAAATCGTATTTATTTGCTTGTTATATTTATTTTGTTAACGAGGTAACTATTACAAAATTTATGTTGATAAACATTAATTTATTTCTTGTGTAAATTATTTTTCTCTAAAATACATAAATAAATATAATATTTTCAAAATAAAAAATATATATATCAATTACACGAGTCTTAAAATGATCTAAAAATAAATAATAGTTAATACTTATTAATTTTTGATAATTTTTTATTTATTTGTATATAACATTCATCATTAATGAACCTCTTAAAATCTACAATAAGTACCATTAAATTGTATTGAATCTTTTAAAAAAAATTATTAATTATTTTTATCAAAAAATAATTATTTGTGAAAATATCGATATTAATTAAAATATTTATAACAATAATTAATTTGATAGGCGTATCATTGAGAGATAATCGTACCTTTATATTATAATAAATCATATATTTCAAATAAATATATAGTAAAAACATTTAAATGTATATATTTCTCACACGTACACTAATCGTAGAAATATATGTGATGCATTATCGGACTCTTGGGTCATCTTTCAATGACAACAACAATTGAAGACAACTGATAATTAGTTAAAAAAATTATTTTCAAAACTTCTCTGACTAGCTGTTGTGTTTTTCTACACTGGTTGAGCAGTCTCTTTGAAGATGAGAAAAGATACTGTTTAGTTTTTTTTTTCTTTAATGCTAGCTGATTAAAAAGAAAGAAGCTGACGTGTGTGCTATAAAATAGGGCCTATAAAAAAATTGTGAAAAATAATAAAATAATACATTTAAAAATTATAAATATAAAAATAATATTTTTATAAATGATAGTAGGAAATAGTATTACTCTTTTTATTGTATATTAAATGAACGACTTGTGCGGTTCATCCAACTTGGTAATGAGCATCCCATGACCATGTTTGAGCTGTCATCGGCAAAATGACAGCACCTACTACGCTAGTATCCGCGTATTAATGCTTACGTGTGCAATCAAATCACCTCAAGTGCGAGCGATAAGCGTTGTGCCACTGGCTCTGGGTAACTGAATTTGTTATTGATCTCTATCTTCCTCAATGCGTTTCGCGTTCACGTATGGACCATATGGATATGAACAGACTTAACAAAAAAATTATCTTGATAAAAAAGTAAATGTATTAAAAACAAAAAAATATTTTTGTAAATTTATGAAATTAATTTTAAATATATTATATAAATACCAGACAATAACCCAACAATATAATATCTTTAATGTAAATTGTCATATATTTTTTTTAAAAATCATCTTTATTTAATTATACAACAGTTTTAATATTTATATAATATAATCATAAATAAATAACTTTTAAGTTAAATAAAACATATATTTCAAAAATTAATATAATAAATATTATTAATTAAACTCTTAAATATTATAAAAATGTTTTTATTTAACAAGTTTTACGAATCTCTTTATTTTAATTTATAAAATAAGATAATTAACACTCAATTACAACTTTTAAAAAAATAATAAATATGTTATAAATTTTTATAATTACAAACGCTCACAACTTAATTTAATTACTATTTATTAATAACATATTTATTTTTAAGAATGATTTTAAAGTGTAGTTAATTATAATAACAAAAATAATAAATTATAGTAGTTAATTATAATAATAAAAATAATAAATTATACATATTTATTATAACAATAATAAAAATATTTATAAAAATATCATTTTTTATTATAACAATGATAAGTACACTGTTTTGGTTTTTTATCAAGAAGAAGACACCCTAAGAAATAAAGTAACAAAAAAAATGTTTGTAGTTAGTTAGCAGGAAATTTATTAAAAAAATAAAAAGAAGAAGGATAATATTGAATAAGTAAAGAAGTCTATACATAAGTTTAATTTAAGAGTAACATTATATAAATAATAATAAAAAAATATTTTTTAATTATTATTTATTTTTTAATAAAAAATATTATATTTAGATATAAATATGTTCAAATTATTAAGTTTTTAGTATATTTTTAAGTGGTAAAGACATTAAAAATGAATATTCAGAGAGAACATAGTCTTATTATATATATATAATTTATTTATAATTTTATAATTATTATACCTAAAAAATATAGTATTAAAAATTAAGATACTAGTATTTTCTATAAAAAATAATATAAGATAGTAGTTACATTGTATTAAAAAAATAGTAAAAGAACATATCAAATTCTTACATTTAAGTTTAGTATAAAATATTCCACGTACATAAAAAATTTGAATGAATATATATCATATTAGAAGAAAAACAAATTAATATAGTGACTTTATTATTAAAAAGTTGCTCTGAACCTTTATTTATCAAATAATAATTTGAGGTAGAGATCCTAAACAATTTATTGTTTTAAAAGATATCATGCATTTTTCATTATACTAGGGACTAGTTAGTGTAGTTTTAAACGTTGAAAAATTTAAAATATATACATCTAAATATAATTTATTTCTTAAAAAAAAAAATTGTCTCAATTTTATCCGCTATTATATGTTAGATTATAAGATATGAATACATATATTTTGATAAGCTCATAATACATGTCAAAATTTAAAATATATCACAATTTAAAATTATATATTTTTTAGAAAATAAGTGTATAACTAATTAAATTATATGTTTGTATTAAAAATAAAATACGCATTTACAAAATTTGAAACATGACGAATGCTCTGCGCGTGTTTCCATCCCGTGACTATTGACAAGTAAAGAGTATATTGGCATGTTGAAATGTTAATTGTAATCTTATAGATTCATTGATTAATTCTTTTGTTAGAATTTGTAATATAATTATAATGGATATTATATATAATTATTGATTAAAATAATAAAATTTTAAAAAACTTAAAAATAAAAAAATAGATATATTTATTGAATACTAAATCTTGAATACAAGAATATCAGTAAAAGATTAGAGCTTTAAGTATTTATATACAATCACGAAGATTACAATAAATGACTCATACTAATGTAAGACTTACAACAACTGAATATAACAAACTGTTACACATGTTGGTTATCAGCTAGCAACCATTAGTTACACTAACTCCTACATATACCAACTATTACTCATAATCTAATAGCCTCCCTCAAACTAAAGGTTTTGAAAAAACCACGAGTTTGAAATGTAAATGAACAAAAGATGGAGTAAAAAGTGGCTTTATTGTTTGCTACACCAATGCTAATGACTTAGTGGACTTATGCATTTCTCACTATAGTAAGGAAACAATTTCAATAGCCCAATGTAGAAGCATGCTTGCCAAGGAAGAACCTGAAAAATAATTGATATATTTCAGGCATTGATTTTCCCCATAACCAAACCAAAGAGAATATATATGAACATATATATATATCCAATTACAAGAGTCATATATATAATCAAAGAGAATTGATGTTTTAATAGTAGACCCTTTCAATAGAACTGATAAAAATGAAAAACTCATGTTGTTAACTCTCAACGTTATTGACACTAGCACCATTTCTATAAGTACCTTTTCAACATTTTTGCAACCTTTCCAATTATAGCACCATTTTCATTTTCAGATGATAAATTATTGACAGTAGAAAGTGCATCATTCAACGTAATATTTTACAAAACGAGTGCAGGTTCTATTAAGAAAGACAAAAAAATCACTGCACCAACAAACATATCAATATGAGCTTCAATCAATGGCTCAACATTTTTTATTATGTCCATTGTATACCTTGGAACAAATTTTTTTATAGCCATGGGTGCATTAGAAGAATACTCCTGATATCTTCCATAAACACATCCAAATTATAAAAACCTATAAGGTTCAGACTCAATAATGTCAGGACCTCTAGTATGCTCGGATATATCAAGATTTGTAGTATTGTTTATCTCTGTCGTTAACAATTTAAGAGCCAGTGGGATAGATTTCACACCATTAAAAACCCTCCAACGAGCACCTCCGAATATGAAACCAATCATTTCCCTTTTTGGCTATGGTTATGAGTATGATCTAACATCAAAACTAATAGACTGTGGGTTATAAGGCCTCATATAAGCTAACAACCTGAAATAAGTTCTTGGATGGATTCAGTTAAATGCCTCTGTAACCGTAGCTTATTATCAAGAAACTTTGGTATAATGACATCAGGAGCCTCAAATAAGTTCTTGGATGGATTCAGTTAGGGATCCTCATTGATGTTTAACAACAAAATAGCATTCTCTGTGAAAAATTAAAGGGTAAAATTATCTCAAAATTTATATTAAAAAATTAAATTATTCAAATAATTGTATCATTTTATTACGCTATGGATATTTTTAGAATATAACAGAAAAATTTGTATTAAAAAAATGAAATAAAAATGAGAAAGGGAATGAATGACAAAGGAGTTGGGAATGGATTTGTGAAGGGATTTGGGAATGAGAAAGGAATTTCGTAATCATCCCTTTTCTCCTTTTTACCTATTTTTTAAGTAAACATGAAAAATGAATTTATTCTTATTATTTCATTTCTTATTATTTCATTTTCATTTCATGATTATTAAATACACATTTAATTTAAAATATTTATTATCTTAGTAGTATCATGATTTTATTTTTAATATTATTAAAATATCATCTCAAAAATTAAAATAAAAAAAATATAAAAAATAAAATCATCCAAAGTTAAACTCAAAACATAAATTATCTTCGTAAGCACCTTTTAAAGCTCCCTTAAAAAAAAGTAGCTCACTATTTTGCCTTAATAAAGCACCCCTATAGGCATAGACTTTAAAGTTGAATGGTCAAAGACCCGTCAAAATTGAATGGTAATGGCAACTGGCAACTAGACAAAGGATTTCAGAGAGAGAAAAAACAAAAAAGTTAGATAAAGAGTCAGAGCCGAAAAGCCTACGAAACACTCCTTACATTCTTTTTAGACTTGTACGTTATTTATACCACTTGAAAGAAAGAAATAAACAAAGCCCAAATCCAAGAAAAATGTACCTATATAAGTAACCGGACTCCCGCTACCCGAGCCTACGTTCTTGTCAAGTGTCAACTATAACGCGAAAACTCTCTCTTCTCTCTTCTCCCCCTTTTTTTTCATTTTTGTATTACGCCCCTCTCCCTCTCCCTCTCCCTCTTTCTCTTGCCTCTGAAACTCGTATCTCTTTCTCTCTCTAAAATTAATGGATTCCCTTTCTCGATCCTCCATTATCGTAATCGGTGCTGGAGTCTCTGGTGAGTCTCTTCTACCGTTGATTTTTTATTTTATTTTTTCATTCCTCTCGTTTCTAATGCAACTAATGGTTTGCAATGGTTTTGATTTGTTGTTTTTGTAATTGAATTAAAGGTATATCGGCTGCGAAATTTTTGGCCGAGAACGGCGTTGAGGACCTTGTTATTCTTGAAGCGTCCGAACGTATCGGAGGAAGGATACGGAAGGAGAATTTCGGCGGCGTTTCGGTGGAGCTTGGTGCCGGATGGATCGCTGGAGTAGGTGGCAAGGAGTCTAATCCGGTTTGGGAGCTCGCTAATAAATCTGGCCTCCGTACATGCTTCTCCGATTACAGCAATGCCCGATTCAACATATATGATCGCAGGTCCTGGTCGATAAGCCTTTTCTATTTCGTCTATTATTTTTCGGTTAGATTGTATCATCTCTTTGGCTTTTCTTATAACTTATTTTCTTATTTTGGTTTGCTTGTTCGATTCTCTTATCGCATTCCGAGTAGAACGGTGTATATTAACATCGATACTTTTTTTTCTTAATTTTTAGTTCAATGTTTATCAAAAATACGCCGGGAGATTTTGTTTCCCAAACAAACTTATAAATTTTTGGTTTAGGTACATTTGTTAAGGATTTTTTTATTATAAAAAATCACAAAATTAACAAAAGTTAAAATTTAAAACAATAAAAACAACACATTTTAATACTAATTTATATCTCTTTAAATTTAGAGTGAGATTGCTATTTTTATCATTATTTTTATGAATTTTATTAATTGTTATCTAATATAATTTTGATTTATTTTTAACTTTATAACGTAAAAACCATAATTTTATTAAAAAAAGATGCCATGTAAATATGTATTAAAACGTAGCATATAAAAATAAAAATAGGAGGTTGGATTTTTTTTGTTCTTTTTGTTTATTTATTTTTCTCCTTGGAGCATGATACGTTGTCGTTTAACTATTTCCTTGCTATCATGCTGCCTCTGAAGGATGAAACTCAGTTCAACATTTATCTTCTTCTTTTTTTGGGTCAATTCAACATTTGTCCTTTGAGTCTCTTATATTATTACCATGGGTGATGTGCGCTAAATAATAATAATTTTTTTCTCTTTCAGTGGGAAAATATTTCCGAACGGTATCGCCTCCGACTCGTACAAAAAGGCTGTCGACTCGGCGATGGAAAAGTTAAGGAAAGAGGCAGCCAATCACTGCAATGGCGACGCCCCAAAAATGTCTGAGCTGCTTTCGTAAGTCTTGTTTCTATATTGGAGGTTGATAATTTTTAAAAAATAAAATTATTAATTGCATTGAAAATAACATATTTATATGCAAAATAAATGTATCTGTATATAAAACAAAGGGAGAGGTTTTTTAATTCATTCCTAACTACATCCATCTAAAAGTTGACATATATTCATATATTACTTTTTTTTAGGAATATGGTTGGTACCTAAATTTGTATTTACTTTTACATTAATATTTTTTTATATTATAACATGTATTAGTATTATTTTAAAAAAGTAATTTTTTTTAAAATTTTAAATAATTTTTACATAACACAATAAAAATATATATATGAGCAAAAATTATTATAAAATTACTTTATATTAACATTTTTTCATTTGTTTATCAGTACGTGTTCAAGTATAACTTACATTGCATTTGCACCATATTTAATTTTTGAAAATGAATTTATATTGTGAATTAGTAAAATAAATTCAATGTTGAAATATTGATACGTATTTAGACATTTATTGTAAAATAATTTTTTTAAATATATATTGGATGTTAGTTGAAAAGCTCAAAATGCTCCCATTTTTTTTAAATATTATATATTAACTACTCTGCAAGCTTTGATTGTGCAAGTTGAATTTGCGATGTTATTATAGATGTATATTTTGATTCGGGCGAAATATTTATTTTTAAATAATTAATTATTTTTTTACATATATTAATTTAAAATTATTAATAAAATATAGATTTTAATTTTTAAACTAAAAATTTATAGTTTAAATTTGATAAAAAAATATAAGATAATTAATAGCTTTTGTATGTACATGTAATAAATAAATAAGATGTATCTAAGTAATATTATTTTTATGATTATAAATTTTAAAATCTTTATTTTTATTGTTTTTTCAATAGTTAAACATAATTTGGTAACCCACCTAGATTTGTTTAGAATAAAATTATTACCACATCACTGTTTGTTAGTTTCACGTTACATTTAATATAAGTTTTAAATTAAAAACCTTATTTTTAATATATTTTTATGTTAATTAAATTATTTTTATTAATTTATAGAATTTATATTAAACGTAGAGTGAAATAAATGAAAAATGGTGCTGTAATAATTCCAAATATTTTTTAATCAATTTGGTTTAATTAATTTTTGTTGCGTGTTTTGTTTAGTACTCTCAAAACGCCGATAGAGCTCGCAATCGACTTCATCTTACACGATTTTGAGATGGCAGGTCCGTTTTTTCAGCTCATTAATTTTCTCTTAATCTTATTTCTTACTGCCAATAAATATAATTTTTTTATAATAGCAAAAATGTAAAATTTTGAATCTTGTATCTTTTCATCTATTGGAATTTACGGAATGGGAATTACATCCCGGTCAAATAATCACAATACTCAAATTAGAAAAATATATAGCTGTTTTTTCCGTTTGATTAAAGTAAGCATAAACCAAAATTTAATTTTTACGAGTTACTTCTTTATGATCTTTGTTTGATTGTTTCTTTCTCTTGATTCCGTTACATATAATGCTGAGAGGAAATGGGTTTTGTGCAGAGGTTGAACCCATCTCGACTTACTTAGATTTTGGAGAGCGAGAATTTTTGGTAGCAGATGAAAGAGGTTACGAGTATTTGCTATACAAAATGACTGAAGATTTTTTAGTCACATCTGAGGGTAAAATCATGGATAGCCGTCTCAAACTCAACAAGGTACAAATACAAATATCTTCCTTATTCATTTTAGTAATTTGCGGACATTTCCATGGTTTGGTTGTTCGTAATTTTATGGAATTTTTTTACTTGATATATTATTTACACCTTAACTGTTTTTGAACGGAGTTCTTATGCTACTAAATTTTTTTTTCCTATGTTAAATATAATTCTGTTCATGACAATTTGAACGTGATCTCGTACTTGATTGGATCAGGTGGTTCGGGAAATACAACACTCGAGAAACGGTGTTACTGTAAAAACAGAAGATGGTTGCGTTTACGAAGCAAATTACTTGATCTTGTCTGCTAGCATTGGCGTTCTTCAAAGCGATCTCATTGCCTTCAATCCACCATTGCCTGTACGTGTACTTTTCTTTTATGTACTTGTTTAATGTTTTTTCTACTATAGTATCGATATGAGTGTGGATTTTTATCTAATATGGGTTCTAAGTGTGTCAAAGTTTAAAAATGTCAAAATTGATGCTAAAGTTAGAAATATGCTTCTTAAAATCTGATTATGGTCAAATTTGGTCACTTTATTTCAAATTAAAATTGACACAATTTGAGGCTAGACTATAATTTTAGTTGATTTTGTTACGAATTATACTTGATACAACCGCGAGTCTGACATGCACTTATGGTTGTTTCAGTCAATTTTGTTTTGAATTGAACTTAACACCATTGTGTCTGCTCAAAACTGGGTAAAGGTGGTTTGGCTGGATAGTAGAGAGGACTTGAAATTGGTGAATGATGGTGGGTACTTGGGTTCCCCCACGACATTAAGAACACCATAATTGAAGAAGTCATAACTCAAATTTCTCGGTCTCAAAGTAAATGGGGATCAGTTTTGATCCTTGGAGCTACTAGCTACATGAGTGCTTGGTTGAGAAATTACTCATGATTATAGATGATATGGTATTTCAAGTTAATAAAATACTTGTTTAATATAAATAATTTTTGAAATGTGTTATAATTTTATATAAAATCAAAACAATAATATCATCAAGGAGAGAGCGTACATGTCACTTATCCAGCAACCAATAATTCCTCTCATGGGTTTCGAGACCAGTATAATTGTTAACCCCAGGCTTATACCTTATCTATGAAAACTATTTGAGATGTTCTATTGGTTTGTCCTCTCTTGTCATGGGGTTCCGCTGTGGAGTGTAGCTTTTGTTTTTTGGTTGTTCATGAATCATGATTGTGTCTTTTTTTAAGGGCAGTATTGTGCGGATTCCAGCTCATCTCATCTATTTTTTTTTCTTCCTTCTTTTCTGGTAATCTTCCTGTTGGAACTTTTTTAATTAAGTTGTTAAACAATGAGCAGAGGTGGAAAACAGAGGCCATAGAGAAATGCGATGTTATAGTGTACACCAAGGTCTTTCTTAAATTTCCTTACAAATTCTGGCCATGTGGACCTGAGAAAGAGTTTTTTATATATGCCCATGAGCGGAGGGGCTACTATACATTTTGGCAGGTTCGTTTTGTTTTCTTGTTATTTTGTTAATTTTCAGTTACTGTTTATTTGTGTTCTTATGCTTGCTTCATTTCAAATATTCTGTTGTGATCTCATTATTATTATAGCCTCTTGTTTTAACCTCTAAATGAGAAGTATCACCTGATCCTCTATAAAAAATGTTCCGGCCTACAGCTTTTGAAGTACTAATGATCTTTCTTTAATTTCAAGGTCTTGTAATTTCCAAAATGAATTATAAATCAACTCTTAAGTACTTATCTTTTTCATCGTGGTTGGTTGCTGATCTATTGCCATTTCAACAGCACATGGAAAATGCATTCCCTGGATCCAATATCCTAGTCGTGACTTTGACAAATGGTGAATCAAAGCGTGTTGAAGCTCAACCTGATGGAGAGACATTAAAAGAAGCCATGGAGGTCCTCAGGGACATGTTTGGGCCAAATATTCCGGATGCTACCAATATTCTTGTGCCCCGCTGGTGGAACAATAGGTTTCAGCGTGGTAGCTACAGTAACTACCCCATGATTTGCAATGATCAATCTGTTCAAAATGTCAAGGTTTTCATCCTCACTTGACCTATCATCTTCAATTTTTTTCCCTTGATTAAGCTGACCTTATCTTCTTCTTTTTCTTTGGATCAGACTCAACTGACATTATCTGATACTTCATTTTTGTTAAATACTGCATCTTGAAAGATGCGGTATAGATGAACTAGATATTACTGCTGGTTGAATTGTTAAGAATATCTTATCATATAGATTCAACTCTCCATATTGTTTTCTCTCTTAATTATGGTTTACCTTGATTATATAGATGAGCTAGATATTACTGCTGGTTGAATCGTTAAGAATATCTTATCATATAGATTCAACTTTTCATATTGTTTTCTCTCTTAATTATGGTTTAATCTTGATTTATTCATCCTCAAATTTCTACTAGAACCTGAATAAAATGTCCACTGTTTTATGTACATGTCTTTTCTATAGAAATTGTTTTGGAGCCCATGAACCGTCCTTTAACACAGCTTATGATCTTGACAATGTTCATATTCTTAGTTTCTTACTATGTTGTCTTTGATGTTATGATCAGGCCCCAGTCGGGCGGATACATTTTACTGGAGAACACACAAGTGAAAGATTTAGTGGCTATGTCCACGGTGGACACCTTGCAGGTAGATATTAAATACTGTGTTTATATAATTTATTTTGGAAATGTTACTGGTCCAATGGTTCATCACTCTCATATCTGACTATTGGATGTAATACATAATGAATAGGCATCGATACTGGCAAAGCTTTACTACGTGAAATGGGCGTGGAGAATGAGAATAAAAGTGGACATGAAACGTTTTTGTTAGAACCTTTCATTGCATTGTCTAGTTCATTAACGTTGGCACAGAAGCCGTACCAGGTCTCCACAAATGTGATATAACTACATAGTTATACCTTAATATTAGCGATCTTGGTATTCAAGAAGCTATATTATGACTACAAGGACTTACTGTAACGAAGCTGAGACCATTGACAAAGATGGCAAGATGGCTTTGGATTCAAATATATTCCAGCCTTTGGTGCCATTTACAAAATGCAGGGGCAACAGAGCGGGGAGAAGATGAGGGGAAGAGTGCACAAAGTTTCTTTTATTTTTTTAAATCAGTGTAGATGTTGATTATTAGAGGGGAAAGTTAATCGAGGTGTTAGGATATTGTGGGGGAGAATTGGTTTTTATCATAGATATCAAGATTAGTTTGGAGTATAGTTTCAACATTAAGAGTAGGAATGGGCACGGGATAGACATCGATAGTTTTTGATATAATTGTCATCGAATCGAAGTGTAAAATTCGTACTCAAAATTGTCAGAAAATTATTACAGTTTGTGTAAGAAATGGTTTTATTGATGATGAATAAACGAATGTTTATAACCTATTTATACAAAATAAAAGCAAAATTGTAATAATTAAAAACAAACACAATTATGAAGAGGCATGTTCTTGGACAGGCTGTTCTTCCCTACCAAGTTGTTGGTGATTATTTGCAGCTGGTGTGTTGGTTGTCACCAGCTGGATCTCGAGTTCTTTAACATTCCTCCTCAAGTTGAAATATATGTTAATTATTTCTAACTTGTTAAGCTCGAGAACTGTGGAAAACTCAGAGATTTGGTAAATATATCTGCTGATTGCTCTAATATAGAGATATGATAAGTTTTGATCATTTCAACTTAAATCTTTTCTCTTACTAGATGACAATTGATCTTTATGTGTTTGGTTTGCCCATGAAACACTGGATTTGATGCAATGTGAAAGGCTGCTTGATTGTCACAATATAACTTGGTTGGTTGGGAGTGTTTGACACCCAAATCATCCAAAATGTATCGTAACCAGGTTATTTCGCAACATGTTATTGCCATAGAGCGGTATTCTGCTTCTACACTTGATCATGAGACTGTATTTTGTTTCTTAGTTTTCCAAGAAATTAGCGAGTTTCCAAGAAACATACAATATCCTGTAGTTGATCATCGTGTATCTGTGCAAAGCATTTAGTTGTAATGAACTAGTTACTTAGAAAAAGAGACCTTGCCTTGGTGTGTTCTTGACATATCGTAACACTCGTTGAGTTGCTTCCAAATGTGGTTGGCGTGGTTTATCCATATATTGACTGAGAATGTGCACGACATACACTAAGTTAGGCCTTATGATGGTCAAGTATATTAATCTCCTAACAAGTCTTCGATAGAATGTGGGATTACCGATGAATTCCCCTTCAACCTTGTTGAGGGATAGATTTTATTCCATAGGTGAATTGGCACCAAGATAACCCATGTCCTCCAATATTTCAAGTGCGTACTTGCGTTGGAATAGAATAATTTCCTTCCTGAAACGTGAAACTTCTATGCCCAAAAAATACTTTAATTCACCGAGATCTTTAAGCTTGAATTGTCTTATGAGATGATTCTTAGTTTCTTCAATGTCTTGTACATTGTTTCCTGTTATGATTATATCATCTACATAGACAAGAAGAGTAGAGAAAGAATTACCACGGGTTCGGACGAATAGTGAGTGATCATACTTGAATTGGTTAAAACCAGCTAGCTTAAGTGTTGTTGATAGCTTGATGAACCATTGTCGTGAGGCTTGTTTAAGTCTATACAAAGATTTGTGTAGCTTACGTACTCGTGTTTCCCCCTTTCGTCCAAATCCAGGTGGAAGGGACATGTAGACATCTTCATGAAGATCACCATAGAGAAAAGCATTATTGACATCGAGTTATCGAAGATGTCAATTTTGAATAGCAGTAATGGTAAGAAGAAGCCGAATAGTGATAAGTTTGGCTACTGGTGTAAAAGTTTCTTGGTAGTCAAAACCTTTAATTTGACTGTATCCTTTTACCACTAACCGAGCCTTGTATCGTTCCACAGAGCCATCAAGATTATACTTGATTTTGTAAACTCATTTACAACCAACTGGTTTCTTGTTTGGAGGAAGCTGTTGAAGCGTACAAGTGCCATTAGTTTCAAGAGCACCCAGTTCTTGTTTCATGACAAGCTGCCATTTTGGATCGTTGAAAGCTTCAACAAAGGTGGTTGGTTTCCTGAGAATGGAAATATAAGTAGCAAAGGCAAGATGTGTAGGTGATAATTGGTCATAGGTAAGTACATGAGATAAAGAATGAGAAGTACCTTTGTCATTGGACGATGCTGAGTGAGACGAAGGGAAAGACCGAGAAGGTAAAGAAGCTTCTATATGATATTTTTGAAGGTAGTTAGGAACATTGGTGGATCGACGAAACCTACGTGTAACTGGTGTTGGAGGAGTCATGTGTGGTGGAGAAGTTGATGATGATGTTTATGGAGATGAATTTTGAAGATGAAGAATGTCTGAGTCGATTGTTGGAAGTAGGGTTGTCCAAAAATTGGCCCGGATCAGTTTAAATAAAAAAAATGGTCCGATTCAGATCAAACCGAGTAGTTTTCTAAATGAAACAGTCCGGTCTAGTCCGTATTAAGTAAAACTGATTTTAAAACGATTCGGTCCGGTTATAAAATATTATAAACCGGTCGGATCGGACTGGACTGGTTTTATTAAATAAATAATTTTTTTTATAAAATATTATAAACTGGGGTATATATATATTTTGTTTTCGAGCTAAGGCATTAAGCCGTTAACCCTAACCCTAGAAATCGCAATCCCTCATTTCCTCTACGCTTTGCGTTCGTCGTCTAGGCTTTAGGTCTGGCCATCGTCGCTTCCACCAGCAACTAGCCATCGTTCCTCGCGTTGCTTCCACCAATAGCTAGCCATTGTTCCACTCGTTGCTTCCACCAGCAACTAGCCACCTCTCTTCGCGTCGTGTCGTGTCATGACAACCATGGACGAAAATCACGAAATAGGTATGTGGTCTACTACTACTGGTAGTAGTTTTTTCCTAAATAAACTGAATGACAAGTCTGAACTCTGAAATCTGAATAATATGTCATTTTTTTGTTAGTGTGAGCTCTGAAGTCTGAACAATTTTTTCTCACAGAGTTCAGTTTTTTTTAAATGGTGGAAACTAAATAATATTGTTAAAACTTAGAACTTCAGTTAAATTTTTCGTACGTTGCCCCTTTTTTAAAGCTTAATTATTTTGATTAAGTTTTCTTTATAGATTAAATATATATAGTTCATTTTATTAATATTTGATCATTATGAATTTCAAGAGGTACAGGTCTAGTAAGAATAGAGGTAACAAAGGTATCATTTTCTACCCCCGAGAATAAAAAATCTATGTCATCAATTTGTTCATCTACATAGCTCATTTTTCATTTTAAGTTAATTATAATCATCAAGATGCATTCCACCTTTCTTATACTCATAATGACCTTTTGTTAGAAGGTAGAGTTATTTTTTGCCTGTTGGATCTGATTCCAATTTCCCTCAAATTGTTATCAATATTTGTTTGATCTAGAAAGTTAATTAAATTTGGAGCTCAAATTCATGTCTTGGTTATGGTTTGGAGAGTGTTATCAAGGATGGTTCTGAGTGAACAACAACTACTGTGTACTCGTTTAGATAATAAATTTCTCTTTCTAAAAAAAAGTCAGAGGTTTAAGGACATTTGTATCCAATATATATTTATTTATTTGGATTATTATTACAAATACTCCTGAGGTTTTGCGTTTCTTCAAAATTACCCTTAAGCTTTATTTAATATCAAAAATGCCCATGAATGTTATCAGCATTATATCTTCGTTTAATATTAAGGGCAAAATGGTAATCTTATCCATATACGTATATCACTCCCGAGAGATAAAAAATCAAAAATACCCCCGAGATTTTCAATATCTTCAAAAATACCCTTAACGTTTTAAAAAAAACTACAATACCCCTTAGGTTTAAGGTATTTTCAAAAATACCTTTATTATTTAACAAAAATATCAAAAAGCCATGAAAAATCACATCAATATCTGAAAAATTCTTTTTTACCCCTATTTATATAGTTTTTTTAATATTATCGTTGAGAATATTATCGCAAATACCCTTAAGGTTTTACTTTTCTTCAAAAATACTCCTGGTATAATAATTTATTTAACTTTATCAAAAATACCTCTGCTATAATAATTAATTTAATTTCATCAAAAATACCTATGCTACAATAATTAATTTAACTTCATCAAAAATACCCCTGTTACAATATTTAATTTATTTTCATCAAAAAATACATCTATTTTTATAAAAAATACATCTATTTTTCAATAACACGATATAAAATATTTTTAAAAAATATTTAACTTGATATTGTGTGCTTTATTAACTTAATTTATCTTCAGGAGTATTTTTGAAAAATATTTTATATCGTGTTATTGAAAAATAGGGTTATTTTTTATGGAGATAAATTAAATATTATATCAAGGGAATTTTTGATGAAGTTAAATTAATTATTGTAACAGAAGTATTTTTGATTAAATTAAATTAATTATTATAACATGGGTATTTTTGGTAAAGTTAAATTAATTATTATAGCAGAAGTATTTTTAAGGAAAAACAAAACTTCAAAAATATTTGCGATAATATTCTCAAAAATAATATTCAAAAAGTTATATAGGTAGGGGTAGAAAAGACTTTTCAGATATTGATGTGATTTTTCATGATTTTTTGATGTTTCTGTTAAATAATAAAGATATTTTTGAAGATACTTTAAATCTCAAGGGTATTATAGCTTTTTTTTAAATGTTAAAGAATATTTATAAAGATATTGAAAAACTCTAACATATTTTTAATTTTTTCTCGAATGAAAGCGGGCTAACAACATTAACTATATAAGTGTCGGAGTTTTATTATTACAAATAGTGACGTAAGATTAAGATTTGAAATATGAAGAGCACAAGGGAGAAAATTTGAAATACTGTTTTCGTTTACATTCCATCATCTTCTTATGCACTGTTTGATGAACTGGTCACGCGATACTATCAAATACTTTATCCAGAAATTCAAAGTAGTCGAGGCATAAAATTACCATTATTACCAGCAATTCAACGGTAACCAGACAATTTAACTCTAAGGAAAAAAAATAAAAATCTACCTATACATCCCTAGTTATCTCTCTCGATTTATCAAAATTAGTGTGGGTTTTGGTATTTTCTTACTGCATTGGTGAACATGGTAGAGTATGAGTGTATAATGTGTCATCGTTTAAGGAAAATTATTACGTGTGCAAAACAATTTAACATTAACAAATTAAGTATATAATTAAGATGTGATATTTTTAATAAGTTAATTTTTGGCTTAATATATCAGTGATATCTTTATTAAATAAAATGTATTAATTTAAACCAAACTTGCACTAATCAAATTAAATTCGTTAAGTAATTTGAGTATATAATTGAGATGAACTATTCTTAATAGGTTTATTTTTTCTATTATTTTCATTCCTTTTTGGATTATTGATGTAGAATTAGCACCAAACCAAATGAAATTGGTTAAATAAATTAAATATATAATTGAATATATAATTGAAATGAGTTATTCTTTATAGGTTAATTTTTTTCAATTATTTTAATCTTCTCTATAAATTATTGATATAGATAATTCAAACTAACACTAAATTAAATAAAAATTAGTTAAACAAATTAAGTATATAATTAAATAAACTGATTAGTACGTTAATTTTTTAGATTGAAATATGTCCAATAATTGTTATCAGAATTGGGACGTGCATTGCATCATGTAGGCGCATATACGATGGATCCAAAGTTAAAGTGAAAATTCCGCGATGGTTCAATCCAAATTAGTTAATAAGCACTTTTCCATCAGACTCCAAACAACCTATCAATTCAGTCTGGCCCTTGCAAACAACTAAGAGAATCTGTAACATGAACCAAAGCATATAATTACCTTTTGCATTTATGTTCAACTTTCAAGCAACACGCACCCCTTGATTTTAGTATATAATCTTCAGAGTCATGAAAAAGAAAAAACATAAGAGCTGTTTAAGTGTGTTTATGATAGAACCAGAAGAAAAAGAAAAAACAAACAGAAGAGGAGTCAGATAATTGGAAGCAACACAAAAAATGGTAGATAATCTACCTAATTAGGCATGGAAAGTCATAGCAGAGACCAAAGAGTATTTTCTAAATTAATTTGTGGAAACACCGTTTTGACGTTAGTTTAAAAGACTTGTAATAATTAATCATCTTAATATGATGTATAACTTTGTTTATTGATTTTGATAAGTGAGAGGTTTACTATATATCTTATACCGCAAAGCCGGCATAAATATGCAGCATCTTTTGCTCTCCCCCAAAGTACCATTGGGACTTGTGTAATATGATGTTATAATGGAAGCAAGATGGTTGCTACTGGTGACTTACTCAAATTATTATTGAGCCTATGAGAGTTAATATTCATTTTTCTTCAAAATTTGATTTCCTCATTGGATAGTTTAACGTGAAAATTACCACAAACATCATCTATAAGAGCTTATTTTGACATGTTCTTCTTAGTTTCAAAACCAAAGAAATTTGTCCAGCATTGTTAGTAGGAATTGAGGTTGGCTGGGGCTGAAAGTAGAGAGGCTGGTGACACACCTTATGCTGTCCCATTTTAGTGCTAGAAGCTTGTTTGCTTTGGTGGATTGTTATTTGTTGTCTTGTTGTTATCCACTGTTTATTCGAACAAGTTACACATTAGATAAATATAAAGAGCAAATTCAGTATATTATTGAGATGTAATACTCTTCCTATTAGGTTTAGATTGAAACCGTAGACGTCAGACCCAACAATGGGGCTTGGGTTGAAAGTGGAAATTCCACGACAGTGTCTCATTCGACCGAATCTGGTTATATAGCTAGAATGAGATATTACTGTCAGCAAAATAAAAATATGGAAGCAGCTAAATCTAAAAAGATTAACGAGACCCATTTCCAGTGTTTTTTTGCTAATAATGGAAAATAACATTAAAACAAAAGCACAAGTGTTTTGACTTTAGAAATAGTTATGTGAGATTAAGTTTTGATATAATAAGAGGTCCCTGTAGAAGTAACAAATTGTTATCCTCGTTGACCTCCCATCGTCTTCCTATGCACTTTTGTTCGATGAACCGGCCATCCGATACTGTCAACAAATTTATCCAGAAGACCAAAGTAGGCATTCCTCCAGGATGTTCTCAGAAAAAGTATTACACCAGGAACCAAAATTCCTGCTGCAAATCCCAACCCAACATTCATGTAAAACCATTCATCAATAAAGCCATCATCGTCATCATGCTGAAAGCTCTTGTCCTTATCATCTGAATCATCATCACCTTGACATTTCACTTCAATGGGAGCACCACAAAGTCCTGGATTTCCAGTAAATGAGGCAGCATCAAAAGTTGTCATGTGATCTGTATAAGGAATCTTACCAGATAACTCATTGCTTGACAAATTCAAATACCCCAAAAATGATAGTGCTGACAAGCTTTGAGGAATAGGACCTGAGAGCCTATTACTTGAGAGATCAAGGCTTGCCAATTGTTTCAAGTTTGAAATGCTTTTGGGAATTTCACCACTAATATGGTTTTTGGATAAGTTCAATACCCCCAAACCCAACAAATTTGTAATTTCTCCTCGAAGTTCTCCACTCAAATCATTTCCTGAAAGGTCTAGACTTATCACCATTGAGAGTGTCTTGGTAAATCTTTCTTGTCGGGCTTTTGTATTCACAACCAAGCTATCTTTATAATAGGTCCCTCTATACATCCCATAAAAGAGATAATGATTCATATCCTGGACTTGGGTCATAGCTTTGAAATTCCCAAAACTAGCGGGAATGGTGCCATTTAAATTATTTTCTGCCAAGTCAAGGACCTGTATTGAACTCAAGTTTGATAGCCCTGATGAAAGTTCTCCAAAAATCGAATTTAACCTCAAGTTAAGAATTTTTAACCTTTCAAAACCTTCCCCAAACCATCCTGGAAGTTCACCTGTTAATCTGTTGTTTCCAAGATCCAGCATTTCCAAACTTGATAAGTTCTGGAAAGATGATGGAAGCTGCCCAGAGAGCTTGTTGTTGCTCAAATGCAATGTTTGTAGTAAAATTAGTTGACCCAATGAGGCAGGAATATTGCCTGAAATGTTGTTCTTACTAAGGTCCAGTGCCTTCAGGTAAGTATGTTGAAAAAACAAGAAATAACTCTACACAAAAGAGTTCTCTAGTTTGTATTATTTTCTTCATGTTTTCATTACAATTGTATAGCTATTTATAAGGAAATTTTACTCCTTCAATTATTCTTTAAATTAAGCATTCCTTGATTTACTCCTTGAATTAAGGATTCCTTATTTTACTCCTTGAATTAAGGATTCCTTGTTTTACTCCTTGAATTAAGGATTCCTTGTTTTATTCCTTGAATTAAGGTCCTTGTTTTATTCCTTGAATTAAGGTCCTTGTTTTATTCCTTGAATTAAGGACTAATATGCAATAGTCGCCGTCAAGCTGGATCCAGAAGGTTTATGCATCGAAGGTTGGACAAAAGTCGTTGATGAAAGCCAAGGGCTTGGTGAAGATGTCACCATTAGTCGAAACTTCTTGTATAATGTGTCCGAATTACTGTGATTGAACTTGTTCCACGAACGTAATGACAATCAACTTCAATGTGTTTCGATCATCTCGTGAAACACCTTGGCCTGGATGCTATATGCATAGCACGATTGTCACAAAACAAGGACATAGGAAGAGTTGTAGGAACACCTAAATCACGAGAAGACCTTTAAGCCATATCAACTCACACGCACAAGCCATTGCGATACGATACTCGCCCGGCACTTGATCCGGCAATGACGCTTGCATTCTTACTCTTCCACGTGACCAAGTTTCCACCGACAAATGTACAAGAGGGTGGACTTGCGATCAATTGCATTCCGCCTTGTCCACGGCATTACAATACCCCATGATTTGTGTTGTCATTCTTCTTTCATGATAATACCACGACCACCGATCCTTTTAAGTAGCGTAAAATCCTTTTAACAAGGGTCAAATGCTCAAATGTCTGGGAGTTGTATTAATTGGCTCACAATACTTGCTGAGAATATGTGATGTCAGTGTCCGGTGATTGTTAGGTAGATCAAACACCAACGGTCAGCGGTAATAACTTATATCCGTGAGTGGCGTGCCCTTCAAGCTAGGTTTGAGTTTCTTGTCGACAGTGAGTAATGGTTTGGTTTAGCATCGCTTCATGTTAGCTTCTCAGCAAATCTAGGACATATTTCCTTTGGTTAAGAAAGAGTCCTTTGCGAGGTTGCCATTTCTATACCAAGAAAGTACTTCAATATCCCCAAGGTCTTTAATTGCAAACCTTTGTCTGAGGGACTGTTTTCAGTTGAAAATCACAAGATTATCACCAGTAATTATCAGATCATCTACATAAATCAGACAACCAATTTGCCCATAGCTCACTGTGCGAACAAATAGCGAGGAATCGCATTGCTTCGCTTTGAAACCAACACTAGTGAGAACTGAGCTTAGCTTGGCATACCAAGCTCGTGGGGACTGTTTCAAACCATAAATGGATTTGTGCAATTTGCACACTAAATCTAGTTCATTGCTTTGAGGATGCCCAGGTGGTAATTTCATATAGACTTCTTCTTTGAGATCACCATGCAAGAATGCATTCTTCACATCCATTTGGTACATGGACCACCCCTTGTTTACAGCCACAAACAGTAGCACTCTTACTGTGTTCATTTTTGCAACAGGTGCAAATGTTTCTTTGTAATCCACCTCGAATGTTTGAGTGAATCCCCGAGCCACCAATCTTGCTTTATACCTCTCAATTGATCCATCTGACTTGAATTTCAGCTTATAGATCCATTTTGCAACCCACAACTTTCTTGCCTTTTGGAAGTTTGGTGATGCTTTCCAATGTGTTGTGTTGATCTAGGGCTTTAAGTTCTTCTTGCATGGCTTCGCTTCCACACCTCTTGGTATTGCCTCATGAAAGTTTTGAGGCTCACCGAACTCGATATAAGGTCTTGAGGAATGCAGCGTAGGTTGGTGTCACTCTCTTATATGACACACATAATTTGAGATGGGATGTGTGGGTTTGTAGGTGACAAAGTCTTGAAGTCTTGTGGGAGGTTGCCTAACACGCATTGGATTACGTCGTGGAATGAAGGAGTTATCTCACACCTGTTCACATCTTGTACCATATTATGAGGATCATCTTGATTATCACCATCTTCACGCAGTACCATTAAGACGAGACCACTTCATTGTTACTTTCGGTAGAGATGCATCAATGTTGACATGTAATTTGGGATTCTTGTTGTTGTGGAGCCACCAGTTCAATTCTTGGTAATGGAAACACATCCAAGATGCCATTCCTGACTTGTGATTTCATGTGACTTGTGAAAAAAGGGTTAGTTTCATAAAACCCAACATCTTTAGACACAATTAATCTCCTAAGTTGGGGATCATAACACTTATATCCCTTTGTGTAGATGAATAACCAAGAAAATACATTTAACTTGGCCTAGGATCCAATTTATCTCGATGATGAGATTGAATATGTACAAACAGATGCGAAAGACTCTAAGGTGTGAAAGGTTAATTTTCCTTCCTTTCATGACTCTGGGAGACTTGAAATCAAGACTACATTGGGTAATCTATCATGATGTAAGCACCATAACCCTCGGGACCGTAATCTCTTTGGTACATTCATTTGTAGCATTAATGCTCTAGTTTTTTCAAGTAAATCGGTTTTGCGTTCAATACTACACCATTTTGTTGGTGTGCCAACCACAACTTGTTTGATGCATAATGCCATTGAATGCTCAAATATTGTTTCATGATATGAGACATGTATTGATGCCATTGTCGACCTTAAGGTTTGAATTTTTAAAGAGAAGTGATTTTTAACAAGATTATGAAAGTCCTTAAATACTTCCATAACTTCATTCTTAGACTTTAAAAGATATAACCATGATTTCAGAGAAATCATCAACAAAAATCACAAAATACTTATAACCGTGAAAGATTCATTAATCGTCCCCATACATCCCGAATGAACTAGTTCAAAACACTTACTTCCTAGACAAGGAAGAATTAAAAGGCAATCTAGTGGCCTTAGACAAGTGGCAAGTTTCCATGCAATTTCATCATTTCCTAAGTTTGGAAATAAAGTTGACAAAATTGGTAGAAAGCGGTGAGCTAAACGTTGATGCCACAATTGATTATCTTGGATAGGATTAAACTTGGCGAAAACCTGTGATTGTTCTTGGATATGTAATGAGACCATCTAAGTAAAACCCTTCACCAATCGTCTTTTTGGTGACACAATCTGAAAAATGACATTGCGTGAGGAGAAAAAATGGCTAAGCAATTCAAGGTATTTGTGATTTTTCCCTACAGGCAGTTGGAAAGGAAAGGAAGGTACATATAAAGCTGAGCTCGATTTCATCGACATTAATTTTATTTTTCCTTTCCTAAAACCTTTACATTCTCACCATTTGCAATTGAAACTTGAGAAGGATTTGCTAATTTTTCAAACTTATGAGAGTTTGACACGTATGGTTTGTCATCATGATCTGTGGCTTTTTGAATCTACAACCCAAAAATCATGCAACATATTTATTTTAAAATGCGATTTTAAAGGATTTTATAATACCTTGCATGTCCTCTTGTGGTATGAGTTTTGTATCTGCTGAAAGCATGCAAACTTGCCTAGCAATCGTTGAGTTTCTTCTTAACCATGCTATCCACACAATTCTCGCTCCTCCTCCTTGCTTTGAAGATACAACATAAACTCATTCATGAAGTTCACCGATTCGATTATTGTGAAGTTCTTGAATGGATCGACTCATTAGAGGTGTAGGCAAAAGCATGATTTGCCGATGTCGGTCACGATTCACTTTCTCAGAACCCTTATCCTTTATAAAATCGTGTTTTAATTTCGGATGTAGAATCCAACGTGTCCTTGCCCAATAGCCGTGTATGGTTGCAATGTTGACACTTCAAGTTTGGATGCTTCACTTGTACTTCCTCTCGTTGGTTAGATAACTCTTGCCTCGGGTGAACTAGCCATTTGTATTGTCACGACTTTCCTCCTTATTTCTTCACGTTGAATTGTCGCACATACATTGGTGAAGGAAGGAAGTTCGAGTATTCATGAGTATATGACATCGTATATCTTCATATGTTGAATCAGATCGGACAAAAGTTGAAATATCTTATCTTCTTCGTTTCTCTTTTCGTACGAGCCACATCAGTTAATACGAGGGCGATATATTTCCAACTCATTCCACATGCTTTTCATGCTTCTAAGAGTTGTACAAAGGCTTGCCATCTTGTTGCAGGTCAGATGTATTTCTTTAATTGAAAACTTCGTGGCCGTTGTTTTTGGTACCCATACATTTCCTTAACCGTCTCCATACAGTAGATTGGTATGCATTCGGAAATGCGATATTTTGGCTAATTTACGTTCCATGGAATTTAGGAGCCACGACATAACCACCGATCCTTACTAAGCCAGGATTCATAGGTTGGTGAAACATCAGTACTTCGATGCTTCCATTTATGAACCCCAACTTGGACCTTCCACCAGAGCAGACACCGCTCTTGACCAAGGCAAGTAATTAAACTCATTCAACAAGACCGAAGCTTAATCTTTGATTTGGGTTGACATCCACCTCATGCATATTCATGAAGGAAAGCATCGATGAACTTTCGACTTTCTGATCCTAACTGATTGTCTTCAGCCATTTCAAAGATTGAAGATGCTAAGATAATAATAAAGCAGAAGCAAGTTAATTTTCCTGCTCTGATACCATGTTTTATTCCTTGAATTAAGGTCCTTGTTTTATTCCTTGAATTAAGGTCCTTGTTTTATTCCTTGAATTAAGGTCCTTGTTTTATTCCTTGAATTAAGGTCCTTGTTTTATTCCTTGAATTAAGGACTAATATCCAATAAAGTACAATTCCCAATACTTGATGGAACACTTCCTGTTAAACTGTTATTTGAAAGATCAATGACTAGAAGAGAGTTCATGAAGCCTATAGAAGCAGGAATTTTTCCACTCAGATGGTTGCTAGAAAGAGAAAGAAATATCAAATATGGCATGGCATAGCTGAAGGTTTTAGGAATAAGACCAGAGAAGTGATTGTTTGAGAGATCAAGTAACTCAACCCCAACTACAGGAAGAGGAATGGCTCCGTCCAATAGGTTTGAGCTAAAATCAACATCTGCATAGGGAGCTACATGTAATGGACTTGGTAACTGACCTCCTAACATGTTAAAGGAAACATTTAACAGTGACATATTAGAGGAAATTTCCCAAAACCAGTTGGGTATGGAACCTGAAAGGCTAGTATTTGAGAAATCTAAATATTTGACCTCCTTTTGTGTTTTGAGCCAACCAGGAAATGAAGGACCTAAATGGCATGATCGCATATCAAGATTGCGGTATTTGAAATGGGGGGTACCAATTTGAACTTACATTCAGTATGAAAGAGTTGGAAGACAAGTGCAGGATTCTCAACTTGCCTAGCTTTAGAAAATGGTTTTCAGTTATTGTACCAATGAAATTATTGGAAGAAACATCTAACACAGACAATTCAGAAAGTTGTCCTAAACTTTCAGGCAGTGTCCCATTTAGTTTATTTCCTCCTAGTCCCAGTTTACTCAGATTTTGCAGTAACCCCAAAGAAGCAGGGATTGGACCAGATAAGCTGTTATAGTCCAGGCTAAGTTCAACGAGGTTCTGAAGCTGTCCCAACCACTCTGGTAATATACCCACTAACCGATTGTTGGAAACTTCTAATTCCTGCAAACTAGGCAATGGGGTACTACTAGATAGGCATTCTCTTGATCCTTCAAGGTTCTTAGGTAAAGTTCCAGTCAAGTTATTACCAGACAAACGAAAACTTTTCAAATTGCAAAGTTGGCCGATGGAGCTTGGAATCCCACCCTCCACATTATTGACAAACAAATTAAAATAACTGAGAAATGTCATGTTTCCAATGGAAGCAGGCAGTTTTCCATGTATCTTATTTAAAGCTAAGTCAAGGATTTCTATCTTCTCCCATCTCCCCCTGAACAATTGAGCACAACTTGCTGTAAGATTATCATTTCCAGCTAGATTCAAGGACTTCAAGTTTGGTAACTCACTGAAACCAAGTGGAATTCTTCCATACAAACCACTAAAGCTTATATCAATAGTTACAAGGCTGCTGATGTTGAGAATCCAATCAGGTAATTTAGAATCGAAGGTGTTAAAACTGAGATCTAACACAGCCAGTGAAGTTAAGTTGATAAATTTAAGAGATGGAATGGAACCAAATAAGCTACAGCTAGATAGATGCAACTCAGTTAAAGATGGAAGTTTGTTTAATATCCTAACCCAATTTGATCCTACCATTGAAAGGTCAACCCTACTCATTATAAGATGCTTTAGAGAGACAAGACCAGTAACCCATTCAAGGTCATCAACAACTAATCCAAGGTCGCTAACATCAAGAAACTGCAAATTAGTGAGGTTTCCTAAACTTGGAGGAACTTCACCACTAAAGCCAGCACTTGATAGGTTTAGGTACTGCAAATTCTCCAAAGAACCAAAAAATGCAGGAATGGTTTCACTGAATTTGTTGCCACTTAAATCTAAGTGTCGTAATGACTTCAATTTTGACAATGAAGGTCTAATTTCTCCACTGAGACTCCAGAAATCATACCTGATGGAAGAATCAAAACCTTGTGAATGTGTTGGGTTACGAAGATTAACCGCCATGACGGCTCCTGTCTTATTGTCACAGCTTACTCCTTGCCATTGACAACAGTTACTTCCTTTCCAAGATGAAAGTCGTTTCTTGGAATCTTCAAGACCAATTTTGAAGTCAATAAGAACTTTTCGATCAGACTCCAAACAACCTATCAACTGAGCCTGGCTCTGGCCAACAAATAAGACCACTGCAAATTTGAGAATGTTTAATATGAACCAAAGCATAGTGACCTTTTCCATGGATATTCAACTTCCAATCAACAACTATAAAAGCAACAAATCCTCCCTGGATTTCAGTATATAATCTTCAGAGTAACGAAAAGGGAGACAAAGGTTGTTTTAAGTGCTTTCCAATAGGACCAAATGAAAAGACAGAAGTAAGAATCGAAATTCGAACAAACACAGTAAGGTGCAACATAAATACATAATCTCTAATTAGACATGGAAAGTCAAAGCCGACAGTATTTTCTAAATGAAATTGTGGAAACACCCTTTGACGCTAGCTTAAAGACTTTGTACTAATAATCTTATTGTTGGGAAAAATCGATGAGTATAAAGATATAAATTACACAAATTCAGGATAATTTTTTAAATTAAAATAAAATAAAAATAACATTAAAGATTTTTAACATGATAAATCTTTCAAAATGAAAATAATAACTACGAGACTCATAGGTCACTTAAAACTTTCACTATAATAAAATGAGATTATAAACTTCACATTTATGTGGATCTCTCACAAAAATACAAATATGTATCTTCAATTTGTGGGTAAAAGTTCACAAATTGACTCTCAATTTTTTCTCTCATAAAACTCTCTTTGTTATTTGTAATTTTCTTTCTCTCAACTTGATGTATATTAAGATTGAGACTAAGGCCTTTTATAGAGGCAAATAATGCCTTCCACCATACAAGCCATATTTTGCACGGAGATAAATAGCCCACACATTTGACTTTTTTTTTTCCTTTTCACCGCATTCTCAACCTTCATTGTTGAATGCTTCTTTTTTATTTATTTATTTTTCGGTTCACGTGAGAGGGACCAACAAATCTCTCCTTCCACCTTACGTGAGACAAGGCTCTTTTACACCCGTAATCTCTCTACAGATAACAAATTTTTCTCTAGTCAGAATCTTTGTCATCATATCTGTCATGTTATCATTGGTGTGGATCTTCTCAATTTGCAATAGTTTATGTTTCAACACATCATGAATCCAATAATACTTTATGTCATTGTGTTTGGATCTTGAGTGAAAGGTTGGGTTCTTGCTAAGGTGAATTGCACTCTGACTGTCGCAATAAATAATATAATTTTATTGATTCTGATGCAATTCTTGTAGGAACTTTTTTATCCACAGGATTTCCTTACAATCTTTAGTGATTACAATGTACTCTACTTCTGTGGTACTTAAGGCAATACACGTTTGTATTCGTGATTGCCATGAAACAACTCTCCCTCCAAATGTTATTAGGTACCTAGATATAGACTTTCTCGTATTCACGTCGCCAGCCATATCTGAATCTATATATCTTTCTAATACAAGTTTATTATTACCAAAGCATAAACAACGATTGGAAGTTCCTCTGAGATACCTGAGTATCCATTTAACAGCTGCCCAATGTTCCTTTCCACGATTTGATAGAATTTGACTCATAACACCAACAACATGTGCAATGTCTGGTCTGGTGCATATCATAGCGTACATTAGATTGCCAACCGCCGATGCATAAGGCACCTTACTCATCTCCAATTTCTCCTCCACACTTGAGGGACATTGACTCACATTAAGCTTGAAATGACTTCCAAGTGAACAACTAACAGGTTTAGCTTTGCTCATGTTGAATCTTTTAAGAACTTTTTCAACATTTTTGGGAAAGCCAGATCCTTTGCTTTTTGCCTGTGGTGGGTAATCGTCATGCCAAGAATTTGCTTGGCAGGTCCTAAATCCTTCATTGCAAAGGATTTTCTCAACTCCCTCTTCAACTTGTTAATATTGTCAATATTTTGACCCACAATTAACACGTCATCAACATAAAACAGAAGAATAATAAAATCACTATTAGAGAATTTCTTGATGAAGACGCAGTGATTAGTCGTCGTTCTGTTGTCATATTTCTCCATGAATGAGTCAAACTTTTTGTATTACTACCTTGGTGCTTTCTTCAGACCGTACAAGCTCTTCTTTAGTATACATATCAACTTCTCTTTGCTTTTGACTTGGAAACCTTCGAGCTGCTCCATATAGATTTCCTCATCAAGATCACCATGTAAGAATGTAGTCTTTATGTCAAGTTGTTCAACTTCCAAACTAAGGTTAGTTGCCAAACCAAGAAAAACTCGAATTGAAGACATTTTAACTACTGGTGAGAATATTTCATCGAAGTCAACGCCCTTCTTCTGCTCGAATCCTTCCACAACTAATCTTGCTTTGTGACATGGTTACGAGCTGTCTTCTTCACTTTTGATTATGTACACCCACGTGTTCTTAAGAGCTTTCCTTCCCTGTGGTAGTTTCATCAGGTCAAATGTGTGGTTCTCGTGTAGAGATTTCATTTCTTCCTACATGGGTTTTAACCACTCAGTATTATACTGATCAGTGATAGCTTCGCCATAACTCTCCAATTATCCCCCTTTAGTGAGCATCACATACTCGTTAGAAGAATATCTACGACTTAGTTGTCGTACTCAGGTGAATCTCCTTGTTTGTACTTATGGTTTGACTTGTTCAGAAACTTGTTCTGGTTCTAAACTGTCAGCAGGTGGATTAACATCATCAATATCTGGTGTAACTTCCTTGTCATCAGGATTTGTTGGTGGAAGGACTGGTTCCAAATTAACTAGAATTTCATCTAACTGTGGTTTCTCGGATTTCTCAAAATCCTCGATTATTTGATCTTCAAGAAATACCATGTCTTTGCTTCTGACAATCCTTTTGTTGATAGGATCCCAAAATTTGTAGCCGAATTATCATGGACATATCCCATAACGATACACTATTTCGCTTTTCCATCCAACTTGGACCACTCATCCTTTGGGATGTGAAAAAATGCTCTATAGTCGAATACTTTCAAGTGTTTGTAAGAAACGTCTTTCTCCATCCAAACTCTTTTCGGTATGTCATAGTTCAGTGAAACTAATGGAGAAAGGTTGATTAAGTCGACTGCTATCTTCATTGCCTCCCCCCAATAGGAGTTCGGTAGTTTTGCATTTGAGAGTATACATCTGACTCTTTCACAAATGGTTTTGTTCATCCTCTCCACGACACCGTTGTGTTGAGGTATCTTTGGTACTGATTTTTTCAACCCGATGCCAAAACTTCTACAGTACTCCTCGAATGGTCCATGATACTCACCGCCATTTTTTACACGTACACACTTCAAACGTCTTCCATTTTTTCTCTCCACTTTTACATGAAACTGCTTGAAAACTTCATGCACTTGATCTTTAGTTTTCAAAGCAAAAGTCCACACTTTTCTAGAATAATCATCAATAAAAGTCACAAAATAATGAGCACCTCATAGTGACTTATAACTCACTGTACAAACATTTGTGTGTACTAAATCTAGAATATTTGCCTTCCTAGATGGTGTTACACTACGAAATGCAACTCTATGTTGTTTTCCCATAATACAGTCAACACAAGTTCGCAATGGTGTACCTTTCATTCCTAGTAAGAACTCCTTCTTGGAAAGAATGCTAAGACCTTTTTCACTCATGTGACCGAGTCGCTTATGTCATAGCTCAGTGGGAACTTCTTTCCTAGTGGTATTTACTTCTCCTCTACATAGTCTGGAATCTGTAAGGTAGAATGATGTATCTTTCTTGCCTTTCACTACTACCAAATTGCCTTTGGTGAGCTTCTATTTTCCTTCACCAAAATAATTATTATAACCATCATCATCAAGAGTAACGGTAAAAATCAAATTGAGGCGGATATCAGGAACATGTCTCACATCTTTCAGAAGTAATCTACATCCAAGATTATTTTTTAGATAAATGTTACCAATGCCGACAATTTTCGATGCATCATTATTTCCCATCCTTACACGTCCAAAATCACCTTGAGTATAGGTTGAGAAGAATTCACGTCATGAGGTGACATGATAGAAAGCGCTTGAGTCAACTACCCAAGTAGTGTCTTAACATGCAAGATTGACATAATCAACATCTCGAACAATGACAAATTTTTCAGTGATAGTTGTGGTGTCATTTGTTCGAGTTTCTACTTCCTGATTTCTGGATTGTTCCGCCTTTAACTTTCGACATTCTCGAATGAAGTGTCCGGGCTTGCCGCAGTGATGACATTTCTTGTCATGCCTTGATCTAGACTTCGACCGTCCTTTTTGCTGACTATGGTTATGGGGATTTCTACTTTTACTTCTTTCGTGCCATTCTTGCTTGCCTTGTTTCTCCACGACAAACGCTTCAATGTTAGGGGTATATCCTTCATTTTTTCATCGAGACTCTTCATTTAGCATTATGTCTTTTACCATATCCATGGTAAGCTTGCCGTTAGGAGCTGAGTTGCTAACTGACACAACTAGAGTATCCCAACTTTTTGGTAGAAAACTCAACATCAACAACACTTATAGCTCGTCATCTACGATCATCTTCATAGAGTTGAGTTGATCTACAATGCCTTAGAACTCACCCATATGTTCTAATACGTTACTCTCGTCTTTATACTTCAAATTTACTAATCGTCGCATTAGATTAGCTTTATTCGGTGCGGTTGTTCTCGCATACATTTTCTCCAACTTTTACCAAAAAACGTAAGCATCGTGTTCATTAGCAAAATTTTGAAAAATGCTCTTGTCGATCCATTGTCTGATTAGGGCAGCACATTTTCGATTCAACACGGCCCAGTCAACGTCTATGCTGGTTATTTTTGGTGTCTTGTCGTCGGTTTTCTCATCTATCGAAGTTGTATACACTACTTTCTCCTTCGGCATTATAATTGGCTTCCATAGATCTTTAATGTATAAAAGATCCTCTATCTTCGGCTTTCAAATTGCATAATTAAATACGGTCAACTTTATCATATTACATGTGCTCTACTTCATTTGAATCGTCCCTCAAAATATTTCGTCGAATTTGGTACTTTTTCGACGATAAATAATACTATGTGAATAATACCTATGAATAGTATCTATCGGTAAAATAGTACCGTATATGTGAATAGTATATGTCAAAAAACAGTACAATAAATGTGAATAGTACTTAAAACCATAATGATCTGATATCACTTTATTGGAAAAAATTGATGATTGTAAAGAAATAAATTCCACAAATCTAGAATAATTTCTCAAACTAAAATAGAATAAAAATAATACCAAATATTTTTAGCATAAAAAATCATTCAAAATAAAAAAAAATCACGAGACACATAAATCACTTAAAACTTACATTATAATAAAATAAGATTACAAACTTCGCGTGTAGATAAATCTTTCACAAAAATATAATAAATATATATTTTAAATTTGTAACTTCATAAATTAATTTTTAATTTTTCTTCTTAAAAAACTCTATCTATGATTTTTTTTTCTCTCAACTTGATGTATATTAAGATTGAGATTAAGATTTTTTATAAAAACAAATGATATCTTACACCGTTTAAACTATATTTTGCGTGGAGATAAATAGCTCACACATTTTACTTTTATTTTTTTTTGTCTCCTTACCGCATTCTCAACCTTCATGAATGCTTCCTTTTTATTTATTTATTTGCTGGCCCGCACGATACGTAACAACATTTATTACTCTCAGTTTCACATATTACTAACTAAAACCAGGCTTGTCTACAATTAAAGTCAACAATGAAGTTAAAAATTACAACGTAATAAGAATGCAAATAGTCCGTGCCAGATATTGATGTATAACTACTTTCTTTTTTTTTAATTATTAATTTTGTGAAGTGAGAGGTTTACTAATGCTTTTGCTTATAAATTTTGACCACTTTCCAGGGACGACTATTTTTTACAAACGTCCCAGAAAATTAACTGCAATATGCTTTTAGAATTTTTTTTTAATAAAAAAAATATCTGAGTTAACATCAATGGTTGTGGGTAGATGTGAGCACCCAATTAAACCCCTACTTTTCACCGATCTGAATTTCGATTCTATTCGAATTACATTTCAATATTTTAATATTAATCAATTAAAATTCAATCATATTAGATTTTTTTATATTCGATAAAATTAAATTTATTTATAAATTATTATTTTATATAAAATAAAATATATACGATATTTAAATTTTAAATTGATGTATCTTTAACAAAATTTATTATTTATAATCACAATTAAAAAATTTATAAAAGTAAAAATTATGTTAGGTTAATTATTAAATTATTATAAAGATTTAATATTTTTTAAATTAAATTAATAATTTAATGTAATTAAATTATTTATAATTTAAATATAATACATTATAAAATAAAATATATATTTATTATAATTTTAATAGTTATTTAGATCGGATCAAATAAAAATGAGTTATAAAATCTTTCAATTTTAATTGAGTAGATCGTATATTTTTTAATATAAATTTGATTCAATTTTAAATATATCAATTCAAATCGATCTAAATCCAATTTATTAGTTTAAATTTTTTAATTTAAATAAATTAAGTGTATCATTTGTTCTTCCTTATTTTACCGATAAACTTCAAGAAAATAATATTTTCTCACCTCTCAAAATTTATTTTACTTTTCACGGTAGAAGAGTAACTAACATTTTTTTGCCCTTGTAAAAGATGCCACAATTAGGTATAATTTTAATACTTTTAGTTAATATTAATATATATTTATTTTTTTATTATATTAAAATATATATATATATATATATGTTACTTAAATAAAAATAAATATTTTTTACCAAGATATTAAAAAAAACTTAATGTATAAAAAGTAAATATATCATATAATTAAACCATAAAAAAACATTTATTTTTTTCAAAATACCATCGTATTCATGTACATTTCATTGGAATGAATGTAATTTTATCTATATTGAACTGGTTACAGTTGTAGCCAAATTTTCATTTATATTTAACTAGTTACAGTTGTAGTCAATGGTTTACATACCTCAATCAATAACTATCCATTATTGATTAATTCTGGTCTAACTCTTGTCACTACTAATTAATATTAGTCAAAGATAACATATTATTAAATTCATAAATTACATATCAAAGGAACTTTCATCTTTCATTTCGTAAAACTTAAAAAAATATATGCTATTAAAATATGTTATTTAAAAGAAAAAGAAAAAGCATTTTATACTATTTTTCCATTAAAAGTCAAATATAATATATAACCTATGAGATTTGAGAATGAGATTTTTTAAGTGTATGCTTATAATACCACTTCATTGAAAAGAGCTAAACAAATTTGTTTCTAACGATGTTTGAACTCAAAATCCTTTAAATGTGGTGCATGTACTCCCATTTACCATCCTAATGTAGGGACGGATCTGTACGTGAATTAAGAAGGACGTGTGTCCCTCTTAAATACCACTTTTACTTGAACTTTGTTCCCTTTTTTTCTATAATATATTGTAAATTAAGATAATTGAAGTTGTTAGTACTGTGGGTTGCAGGAGAGACCGAAATGGATGAAAATTAGCTTGCTTCACGAATTGAAGATGAAAGTAGGACATGTTATTGTCATGATTCTTCTGGTGAAGATGATTGAGAGAAGCAAGATGGTGACTATAATCACAGGAATAGATTTACTAAGTTATTCTGTAAATATTTTCTTATCATCTGCTTCTCTGCACATCTTTCATGAACATCACAAAACAAATTAAGGATCTCATAAATATTTAAAAAAAAAACAATGTAATATTTCTTCTATGCACCTGGAAATGAATCTACAATTTTCCAAACCAGCAATGGTGGAATTTAAGCTTTTTTGTGAAAGTGAGCGAGTGACCAAATTCAAATAAGTAACAGAAGAAAGTAGAATATTTCAGCAGTAACTACTTTCTGCAATATGATTTCTTCGTAAAAAAGAAATATGCGTCTGCCGGGAGTCGAACCCGGGTCTATTGCTTGGAAGGCAATTATCCTAACCGTTGGACTACAAACGCTTCTTGCTTCTCGATGTTTTTTATATGATAAAAAAAAGAACCTCCCCAACAAGAACCAAATGTGTGACTTTAGGTGTCGTTTCTTTACACATTTTCTCTGTTTGCTGGGATGACTAAGTGAGAAAACTTTTAGAGTACAAGTAAAAAAATATAGTTGAAAAAATGATTTTGAATTTGTTCTCTGGTTGTTTGGGATGATAAATTGAAAAAATGCATATACGTGTGAAACTCAATAACAATTCTTATTTTTATTTGATTGAATTATATCGTTTGTATTTAAACTTTACTAAATTTATCATTGTGACATCTTAACTTTTTTCCTTAATACTATATCCACTATTTTTAAATTTAATATATTTAATCTAAATTTAAAAATCATCGATTAGAATTAGCATGATAAAAAAAGTATTTTATTATTATTATTTAATCACTTAATTTTTAAAATTTAACATTTTTAAGATATATATATATACGACTCGTTGTTTGCGTGCACAAAAAAGAACATGAATTTATAACTTATTGAAAATAAAGTACCAAGTTAAGTCGGGGAAATAGAGGCACGTTTTGCACAGATCAACATCCAATTCCCATCCATCAACCCCAGTAGATGATGGAGAAACTAACTCATCAGGGCATAGGAAAACCAGGGTCAGCTTATCATGCAGTACACTTTCAACGTCTAGAATTGAAGCAATAAACGGAAGTATGAGGACTGATAATATTGGTCTAAAGTAACACAAGGTCTTTGTTATGCAGACATGTAGTGTAGAGGAAGACACTTTCCTTTGACAGTCACAAAATACAAAAATAATTTGGTCTTCCTCTCTCCTCTCTTGTCATCCTAGTAACTCTCCTATGGTCTTTACTAAATATGGGCAAGATCTGATAAACACGCACCTATGAGGATGGACATACCTACAACCAGAAGAAATGTACCACAAGTGTATTATTCAATTATTTGTTGGAGGCTTCGTGTCGAGCATTTCCCTTATATTCAACCGAATAGAAGGTCCCATAGACGAGCATACAAAAGCACTTTTCCAGTACACTCCTTTTGCACCAGATGGCTTATTTGCTTCTACTGATTTCTGTAAGATAAAACAATAACATGTTTCATTACCATGACAAGCAGGTGAGTTTCAGGCACCCATAAATAGCTGAAAATTCAAGGAGGTGCATACCACCGTGGCAAGCAAGTTTACAAAAAGATCCTCATCAGAAAAGTCAACTTTTCCAAAAGGCAAGTGAACAATTCCTGTCTTATCCGCTCTATATTCAACTTTTCCCTGCTTGAATTCTGATATAGCCTGTGATGATAACAAAAGCAAATCCGTTTCAATTCGGTAAAGTAAACAACCTTGTACTGAAATTTATGGTTTCACTTCAGCTACCCTACCACAGAGAAAAAAAAAAAAAGGTTATCAACTTGGTTGCTATAACTTTTTCCACTTGCCTTTACTCACTCGTTATAACACCCAACATGTACACAGTACTCAACTGGTAAATGGCTAATGCTGATTTGAACTCTTAAGTCTCTCTCTCTGTTTCTCTTTGTTTTTTAAAAATCTGATTTCATTGATCCTACTTTGACAAAGACATTATCCCAAGCAAGCGTTGGAAGAGGGAAAGGGGAAGTTTTAACGATACTAAAAGCAGTTAGAAATTAATAACATTAAAACTGTACACTAGAATTTCAAGATGAAATAAAATTCAGGATTATATCGACCATACCTGAGGTATGTTAGGCGTTACCGTACCAGCTTTTGGATTGGGCATGAGCCCTCGTGGACCTAGAATCTTTCCTAGGCTTGCCACCTGAGACAGACAGCAAGAAAATGTAAATGAATGCGCTGAAAATCAATATTACAGCAAACAAAAACTTGCAATAGTTCCTCACATGCAAATATCACATTAGCACAATAGGAATGCTTAGTTTCAATTAACTCTATTCTTTTATGTCACTTTATTTGCATCAAAGTAAGCAACTAGTATTTAGAACCTGAGTTCCAGATATCTTAATTAGAACAAGATGATCAGAGCAAACCTTAGGCATCATATCTGGGGAAGCAATCAACTTGTCAAAGTCCATGAATCCTCCTTTTATCTGCTCTATCAAATCCTCTCCACCGACCAAATCTGCTCCAGCATTCTTTGCTTCATCAAACTTCTCACCTGCATATAGAAATTACCAAGTAAGATGATCTAATGGAACATGAAAAGGTATGTTCATGCACTTTATGCTAAGAAGAGATAAACTTCTGGAATGATAATAAAAGGAAAACTATGAGCAAATCCACAAAGATGCACCTTGTACAAACGTACAGTAACTATCAATGCCATGCATATACCGAAAGTAATATGTCTGTTGGGTAGCTTTTTAGAAGAGCAATACTATTTATCTTATGTGGTGGCATATTCACAAACAATATTGCAGACTACAACTGGATAACATAAATGGGTCCAACTGATCTCCAATTACAATCTATTAATCTGCCATTTAACATGGGAATGATCTCAAGATGAGATAAACAAACCTTTTATTTTTCAAGATGAGATAGACAAACCTTTTGTTTTTCAAGATGAGATAAACAAACCCTTTGTTTTTCAAGATGAAGATCAATGAGAGATACAATAACCAACTAGCAGATACAGTGAACTAAAGTTCTGAGCATAGTGATAACATCTAAGAGCAGATAGTTTAAAGAAGGATCACTACCTTGGGTAAGAACGGCTACTTTAACAGTTTGTCCAGTTCCCTTGGGCAGATTCACCTTTTAAAGAAAATGTCCCAGAACATATGTAAATAAGGCATAAGCAATGGAAGCTATAGCTAAAGTCAATATGATCCTAAATATTTGTTCCCATTATAAACCAATGATTATAAAAACTCACTGTTGCCCTCAGCTGCTGATCATTATATTTTGGATCAATATTGAGGCGGAAATGGGCTTCAGCTGTTTCTACAAATTTTGAACTGGCCATTTGTTTCATCAAACTTATTGCTGTCTTCATGTCATACTCTTTTTTGTTCTCCCTCAATTTTTGAATTTCCAAGAATCTTTTTGACCTTGTCTGAAAGTTCCAATAGACTTTCATGAGAACTTGATCTCTTACGGTCCCCTCGTAATTTCATAAATATAATCCATAGATACATTTAAAAATAAAAAAATAAAAACTTGGAAAGGAATGTTTCCTCAAAAGCCACCAAAAATTCAGTAAGGTACAATTAAAGCTAATAGAATAACAGAAAATAAAAAGGTTAGCAAATTGTTAGGGATACTCTTCACTATAAAAGGCACCAAATTATGAAATTGAAATTCTTAATCTATGATTAAAACCAAAACCAAGCAAAATTCAACAATCAAATCACTTAAGAAACACAAATTTAACAGAAAGAACCCATAATTAACAGGGAAATAAAAAAAATCATACTCTATCACTCTTTAGAAGCAGAGCAGCCTTGCCTTTCTTGGGCTTTGGGGCAGTGACAGTAGCCGAAGGAGCAGCAGCTCCTTCCTCTCCTTCAATCTCTTCCACAGCCTCAGCCACCTCCGCCTCAGCAGCAGCCAAAGCAGCCACAACCACATGGTACCTTCCAGGATGAGCTTCTCTATGCAAATTCCCATCAACCCACTTGCTTAGTTTTATCTGGGTTGACCTTAAGAGCAATGGGTAGGGAGACAAATCCCTGGAGAATGGCTTGGGCTTGACATAGAGACATGAAGGTGTTAGGTCTTGTGGGTGTACGGATGATGCGGCGTATGTTAGCATTAGAGATGGAGGGGTAGTAGTACATGTAGTAGCCATTATTAGACACTCTGTTGTCGCTGAGAATGAAGCTTCTCTTATGTCTTATCTATCCATGAAAATTAGAGATAAGGCTAAGAGTACCAAGTGCTCACTATTCCCTACTGTACTGTCAAACGGGTCGACTAGGGTCGGGTTTGCGTCTACTTTTCAAACTGAACCGTCTAATACAAATTGAACACATTTCATTTATATGAATGGGCGTGTAACTAAGTAAATAATTATGATTAGATAATTATTTTAAGTAAATTTTGTTAATAATTATTAATTTTAATTCTGTAGTAATTTTCATAAAATTTAGACATATTTTTTTTATTTTTTTTATATTTATTAAAATATATATTTAATTTTAAAAAAATAAATGGTAATTTAATTCTTAATTTGTTATATATTATTTAAAATATTTACACTAATTTTAATTTTTTAACTATTTAGTATATATTTTTAAGTAAAATAAAATAATATAAAATAAAAATAAATAAAATTTAATTTAATTTAAATATATAAAATATTATATATTTTATTATTAAAATTATATTTTTTATATAATTATAAGTATATAAAATAATAATATTAATATATATTTGATAGACTTTCTTTCTGCTCGATTATGATGGTTGATGCCGGCGATCACATGTATTTTTCTTTTTATTCACTGAAACTCCTCTTTTCTTATATCTAAGCCTCAACTTGGGAACTAAATCTTAGGAATTCGGATAACCATTAATGTCAACCTTGAATAATAGTTTATCTTGAATAATAGTTTATCTTTTCATTGAGTTACAGCCTCCAGCCTTAATATTGTCTCTTTCCTTAGGTAGGATTCAACCCACAAATTTTCAAATCTGCTTTCACGAGATATTAACTTCTCCATCTCTCTTAAAGCAAGTGACTTTCGGAGGAAACGAAACAACTCTGAATTTAACCACAGCAGTAAATTGTTAAATGATAATGGTTTGAATTTGTTAAAATTTAACGAAAAATGTTGACTCTATTTTTGTATATAAATGGATTAAATTAATCTCAATTTTTATATATTTCATATTACAGTAACTTTTATATATGTACTTAATATGTTATAATTAATTTTATGTTATGTGTAACATGTTACATTTAATTTAATTATTACAAATATTTTGATATTTTACGTTACATCTATATCTATATGTGTATGTAATATAATACATAAATTTTTATACTGTAACATATTTATTTATATCTTTATCTTTATATATAATAATTATTATATTGTATTATTTTCACTTAATTCGATAAGTATTTATCAAAACTTTTCATGATAATTTGTTGCATTATCGTACCAATATAAATAAAAAGTAAGTTAATTATAAAGAGGAAAATTAACAAGTTACATCAGTTTAATAGTGATCGAAAAATATATTAAAATCAATCATAATCAATATTTAATGAGTTACATTCACTTATATATCTGTATGTAATATGTTGGATTCAGTTATATCTTTATATGCAACATATTACATATACATCTATCTTTATATGTTTTGATGAGTTACATTTACCTATATATTTGTACGTAACATGTTATATTTATTTATATTTTTGTATGAAACATGTTACATATATATTTATCTTTTATATATAACATGTTATAACCAGAGCTTTGTAGGTAACATATTACTGTTGAAAAATTATGCAAATTTTTTATAAGTCAAATTTATGAGAAAGTAAGAATAGACAAAATAACACACAAATTTAATAACGGAGTTCAGTTAATCTTGCTTACGTCTCCCGACCTGCTGTAGATATTTTTACTAAAATGGAAGAAATTACACAAAGTGTTTACAACACTCACAACCCACAACTCAATTACACCCAAGAAAATTACCCTCAATTTTCTTTAACAAAAGTTTTTCTTTCTAAGTTTTTCTCTCGATTAGAATGAACACTTGATTGTTTAATTCATTACAATTATACATCTATTTATAAGGAAATTCACTCCTTGAATTACTCATTAAATTAATGGTTCCTTGAATTGCTCCTTGAATTAAGCTTCTTATTTTGCTCCATATTTTGCTCCATGTTTTATTCCTTGTTTTGCTCCATGTTTTGCTCCTTGTTTTGCTCCTTGTTTTATTCCTTGTTTTGCTCCTTGTTTTATTCCTTGTTTTGCTCCTTAAATTAAGAAGTTTTATAACAATCTCCCACTTGAAAACTGATTTCAATCTGTCTTCACACCTTGATCAATGTAGTAACTTTTCTAGTCTTGTTACTCTAGCATACCAACTGAAGTTGAGCATAACTTCAGTTTCATGGCAAGCTCCCACTTGTTGGCATCTTGAGTCTGACAAGCTTTATTATAACATTCAATCTCCCTTCCATTAGTCAGTAACATATAGTTCATGTATCTCTTGTTAGGCACATGAGGTCGAGAAGACCTTCTCAATACAAGAGTTAGAGTAGGAGGTTGTGGTGTGTCAGATTGTTGCGCACTACTCTATCCAACAAGTTCCTCTTGTTGAGGACTTGCTACAATTGGTTCCTTCACGGAACTATTTGGGACATCATCTGTATTTACAAATACTAACTCATTCTGCTTTGAGTTGTTGGTGTCTATTTTATGCATGTTCTTAAACATCACTCTTTCATTGAAAATCACATCTCTGCTACGGATTACTTTCTTGTTTTCGTCATCCCAAATGCGGTAGCCAAACTCATTTTCACCATAGTTGATAAAGGTGCATTTCTTAGATTTGGGATCAAGCTTATTCCTGCCTTGATCACTAATATGCACAAATGTTACACAGTTGAAAACTTTTAGATGTGATAGTTTCACCTCTTTTCTACTCCATACATCCTCTGGTATTTTATGCTCCAATGGAACAGATGGACCTCAATTGATTAAATAAGTTGTCATGTTGACTACTTCTGTCCAAAACTGCTTCCGTAGATCTGACTGTATACAAATTCTTCTGGCTCTTTTTGTCAACGTTCGGTTCATATGCTTAGTTATACTATTGTGTTGAGGCATTCTTGGCACAGTTCTTTCCATTCTAATCCCGTGCTCGTAGCAGAATTTTTTGAATTTGGTGTCTTCATATTCACCACTATTGTCGATTATAAGCTTTTTGATTTTCAAACCTGTTTCATTTTTAACCATAGCTTTCCATCTTCTGAAAGCCACAAATACTTCAGACTTATGCTTCAGAAAGTAAACTCATATCTTCTGAGAGTAATCATCAATAAAAGTCACGAAGTAGTGTTTCCTACCAATGGATGAGACAGTCGTTGGTCCCCAAACATCATAGTGGATAAGCTCTAACCTTTCCTTCTTTGGGGTTCTACCACTTGTCTAAAAAACTGACTCTCTTTTGCTTTCTAAGTATGCAATCTTCTAAATTGTCTATCTCTATAGACTGTAAACTTGGAAGTTTTTCCCTTTGAGTGCATAATCTTCATCACTTTCTCACTCATATGGCATAGTCTCTGGTGCCACAGATTTGGTGTTCCATTACTTACTACAACTATTATTGAACAACGTGCTCCTACTGTCATGTAAAGAGTGTCATTCTTCTTGCCTCGAGCAATTTTCATTGCACCCTTTGAAATCTTCTAATCATTACCATGGAAGATCGTAGTATAGTCTTCATTAGCCAATTGCGCTACTAAGATTAAGTTCTTTCTTGGGTTAGGAATATGCTTGACTTTCTTCAACTCCTAAACTGACCCGTTCAACTTAATATTCACTACACCTTTGCCAATAATAGCACACAGTTGATCATCATCAAGATACACCTTCCCAAGTTTTCTGGGGACATATTTCTAGAAGAATTCTTTCTATGAAGTAACATGGAACAATGCTCCATAGTCTAACACCCAAGATTCTTCCTTGCTCTCCAAAGAGCATATCAATGCATCATCTCCTCCTAAGGTGGAAGTAACATTTGCCTCTACCTTCACTTATTTGTCCTTCGGTGCACTTTTGCACTGATTTTTGTAATGCTCGGTTCTTCCAGAATTCCAACACTCGATAGTCTTCGAGCTATGAGAATTATTAAGATTCCTAGATTTAGACCTTCTGTCCTTTGATCTACCTCGGTAGTATATTATGTCACGTCCATTCCCTCTGGTTGAATTTCTTTCTCTTGACTCTGTATGCAAAACTGAAGAAGTTGACGATTCATCTGAATCTCTACGTCGGATTTCTTCACTGAGAACCAGATCACGAACATTGTCAAAATTCAACTTATTGCTTCCTAACGATATACTCACAATCGTGATAGTAGAATTCTAGTTTTCTAGTAAAGAAGACAAAAGTATCAATGCTCGTACTTCTTCATTGAATTCAATTTTCACTGAACTCAACTGGGTTGTGACTCTGTTGAGTTCATTGAGATGTTGAGCTACCTATGTGCCTTTCGTCATCCACAAATTGAACAAGCGCCTCATCAAATGCACTTTGTTTGAGGCTGATGGCTTCTCATACACATTGGAGAGAGCTACCATAAGACCTACCGTGGTCTTTTCCTTTGTTATGTTGAAAGCAACATTATGGGATATCGTCAATCGAATAACTTCGAGGGCTTGTCTGACTAGAAGATTCCAATCTTTTTCCTTCATAGCCTTTGCTTCTTCCCTGAGAGAGGTTGATACAGATAATCATTTATCTACATTTTCCAAAATCCAAATTTTGTGCCATCGAATTTCTCGAGTTTCACCTTTCCTTCATTTGCGGTCATTGCTCCCACTCAAATCTGACTTCCTCAAGATCATTTCTGACTATTTCTGTAAACCACCATGTATTAGAACACTTCCGTCAACGGAGTTTGGTCAATCCTTGCAAAAAAATGACAGAAATCACCACCAAAAGCTATAATACCAGTTGTTGGGAAATTATGCAAATTTTCGATAAGCCAGATTTATGAGAAAACAAGAATAGACAAAATAATACACAAATTTGATAATGAAGTTTGATCAATCTTGCTTACGTCTTCAAACCTACTACATATTTTTTTACTGAAAGGGGAGAAATTATACAAGGTGTTTACAATACTCACAACTCATAACTCATAACCCAATTACACCCAAGAAAATTACTCTCAATTTTCTCTCATAAAAGTTTTTCTCTCTAAACTTTTCTCTCAATTGGAATGAACACTTGGTTTTTTAATTCATTACAATTACACATCTATTTATAGGAAAATTCACCCTTTGAATTACTCATTGAATTACTCTTTGAATTACTCATTGAATTACTCATTGAATTACTCCTTGAATTACTCCTTGAATTACTCATTGAATTGCTCATTGAATTGCTCCTTAAATTAATAGTTTCTTGAATTAAACTCCTTAAATTAAGCTCCATGTTTTGCTCCATGTTTTGTTCTTTGTTTTGTTCCTTGTTTTACTCCTTAATTTGCTTTTTGAATTAAAGAGCTTTATAACAATCTCCAACAGTTATATACATTAGAACTTCGTAAGTAATATGTTACATATATAGGAGGTGCGATGAGATCGTTAATAATGGTCACCAAAGAAGTTGTGGGTCTTGTTTTGGTCTTATTTTATTGAATGTATAAAATAAAAATATTTTAATCTATTTATTAAATAATTTGATTTAAAAGTATGAATTTTGAAAAAAATTATTACCAATGAGCCCACTATTTTTATAAGTTCGACCACCTTAATACCTTCCCAATGTATTTGAACGAAAGGATTAAAAATCTTGCAAAAATTATAGAGTTAGAGTAATTTTAATTTTATAATTATTAAATTAGATATTATAAATTTTATAATTTTTAAAAATAAATATTTTAATATCGTAATTTATTAATTACACTATCGATCATATTATTATAAAAATATATATTTTTAATCTTATAATTTATTAAAATAAATATTTTTAGTTTATCAAAAATATTAAAAATAAGTATTAATAGTATATAAATTTTATAATAACAAGAATATAGGTATTGAATTCAAAAATTATAGAAATAAAGTACTCATTTATACATAATGATGACATTTTTTCAAAAATTATAGGATTTTTGATATTTAATGTAATATTTAGTGGACTAAATTACTTATTAAAATAATTATGAAATTTTTAGTGTCTAGTTTCAATTAAAAAAATTTCACTCATTCTAAAAATCATAAGTAATATTTTGATTTTATGTGATAAATTTTAGTTTGATTTTAAGATTTGGGTATTTTTTATTTAAAAATTTGGGTTTGCCTTGATTTTAGAGTGGAGTAATTTCATCCCAATACTAAAAATCATAAATTTAGATTTTATTTAATATTTTATTTTTGCATACAATTATAGATAAAAATACTTATAGCTTATTATTTATTAAAAAAATCAAATCAAATATATTAAATATATATAATATATTATTATTTTTTGTAAAGATTATAATTATCGGTTATTTTTGTATACAAAATATTTATCTGTAAACTTATTTTTAAGCTCGTTATTAAGTTTATCAAACAAAGTTAAAGAAACTTCAGAATTTTAGATAGTCGTTATTCAAGATATATGTTATAACTATAACACATAGAATTGCACTCACATATTTAATAGCACATATTTATAAATATGGAATTATTTTTGTTTCTACAATATTTATGCTAAAATATTAGATAAAATATACTCTAAATTATAGCTTAAATCTTTAACCTAAAAGATATCATAAAATATACTTTAAAAGAATTTTTTTTTAAATAAAAATCTTCATGATTAATGAGTCTATTTCAAAAGAACTCTTATTTAAATTGAAGTCTTCTTAATTAATAGGTATTATTAATTTATTTGTAATAGAAAAAAATATTTATCAATCATATAGGAGACTTATTAATTAATAAGTATTACTGATCATATTTATAATAGAAAATATATTTATCAATTATATGATATTAAAATTTTTAATTTTTCCTATAAATAAAACTTATTGTTCATTGTTTCAATCATCCACACAAAAACATTATTCTATTCTTCTTAATTTCTCTCTCTTATTTTGTAAATAAGAGTTCATAATTTTTTAAGCTTCTTTATTTGGTTAATCTATCAAATACTAATAGTTATGTTTAATTGAATAATAAACTTAATAGTTTATGATATTTTGATCATATGTTCTTATAACTTCTTATTTGTTCTTGTTCTTAGATTGTTAGATTAAATAATTTTTTGTCATATCATAGTTATTTGATTTGATTATTAATCTTTAAATAAACTATTTTTATTGAATTTGTGCTTGATCTTTTTGCTCTAGGATTTACTAGTTGATTTAATTTAAGTAACATATGTTTTAAATAATCTAATTAGAATTATTTATTATTAAATCTGTTTTAAAACATACATGAACACTTGTGTTTTTGTGCTAACCATTTTACAGTTAATTTTGAAACGTATTTGATTGACGAGAAGCTTATTGAAACGCTGGTATGGAAACTACCAAACGTTAATATTGAAAACTGTAAAAACAAAACAGTGACTCGTAAGTAAAATACATTGAGACAGTATCCTAGGAAGAATAGCATAAGAAAGAGTTTGTACTTAAATATTTATTTTTCATAATAAAAAATTAATTTGTAAATATTATTTTTATTAAATTTTTAGATTTTTGATTAATTTTAAATTAAAAATATATTAAAATTTAATCTTTGGAGTTATGAAAGGGTATCCTTTAACTGACTCAAATTTCTCGTATTTATACATGTCGATTTTAGTTTCAATTTAGGATATAATATAATATATCAGTTTTGATTTTAGATAAAATACCTTCCGAACCCATTTGATCCGTTGACATTTATATGTTGATTGTATAAGTCTTATTTTTATTCTATAAATGATATTTAAATTATAAATTTTTTAAGATAATTAAGTGTTATTATTGTAAAAAAAAACTTACACAGAAGACAAATAATCATTTATTTTTAATTTTTTTTATTTGAGCTAAAACAGTTCCATTAAAAATAAAAATAAAAGAAGTTAACTTTATTCTTATAGGTTCAACAAAAAAATATAAAACTTAAATATTGTTTTTATAATAAGAAAAAAAAGGATATTTTTTTCCCTTCTTTGAAAATTTTAAAATCTGTTAAGTAAACCCTCTTCCATCTCCCTCCTAACCACGAATGTCTTCTTATAATCTTTCATCTACTCGTCGTCTCAAACTCTCCCCTATTTATGTGTTCTTTCGTAAATCCCAGAAAAACTAATATTATAGAATATAAACTAATAAACCATTACCAAAGAGCTTAAGAAAACTCAGAACAAAGAAACAAAAATCTAGATAAAGTGACTCAGCTCATATCTCTCTCTCTCTATATATATATATATATCCTTTGTATGTATAGTGTAAAATTGCTGTATAATGCATTGAAAAATAAACATAAATCGTTTATAGGATATTTTTAATACTATAAAAAATTTCCTTAAATAAGCATTTTTAATATTATACCATAATTTTCTTTACGGGATACATTTATATTTGTTTTCTTCCGATGATGTAAAAAGCATATTTTTTAAATAAAATGAACAATAAAATTACGGAAATATTTTAATCATAAAAAAATAGAGGTATTTCTCTCCATAGATAAATGTATGGAAAGTTCAACATTTATATATTTTATTTTTTTCAAAATAAAACTTCATATCCAGAACTATTTATCTATTTAACTTGGATAAAAAAATAATAAAAAATCAACACAAAACAAAAAAAAATTTTAAAATTAAAATTAACTTTAGTTTTTTTATAAAAATCTTTAAATCACTTATACATCACATGAAATCATAAGGACATGACATGAATAAAATAATGAGATTATAAATTCATGTGTAGTACATATAATACAAGTTTTTTTTATCAAATTGATAAATTTTGGTTAAAATATTTTATTGAAAGATATTTTAAAAATAAAGATAATCAATTGAAAAATAAATTAAAATAATAAATTAAATTTTTTTATATAATATTAATAGATAAATAATTATTTACCCTAATTTTAGCCCTAGAAACATTTTAAACGATCTTTTTACTTGCATAATTAAGTGCGTGATTTCTTACGAGTAAACAAATAAATTGTTTCAACTTTTAAATTAGGATAATGTTAGATAGGGTTAATATAAATGGTATATACTTTCTCATTTAAATTAATTACAGTTTGATATATTGTTAATTTAAAAAATGAATAATTTTTTCATCTTTTTGTTTATATAATCACTAATCATATTATAATTAATATAAATATAAATTTAAAACATCTTAACATTATTCTTTCAAATTAAACAAGTTGCAATTCAAAACTTTTAAGGTAATGTTTGTCTGCCATAATCAAGAGTGTAAGGTTTTTATTTGGATGAAGGGGTTAAATGATAAATTTTTTTAGAATAAATATATTATTTAGTTATTTTATTTAAAAAATGTTTTTAAATCTTTTTATTAATAAAATTAAATATTGAAGTTTTTTTCAATTTTTATCCAATTTTTTTTTTAAATAAAACAAAATAATATAAATGTCACAAGTATATTTATATTTTTAATTAACAATTACTTTATTAAATATATCTATAAAAAAAATAAAAATATATATGTTATTATATTATATTTAATAAAATATTGAATGAAAAATTAATTTTGTCATTGTTTGTATACTTTTTTTACAAATAAAATGACTTAAAAATATATTTTTAAAACAAGTAGACTAAAAAACCTCTAATATATAAACAAATATATCTCTATGATTTTTCTCCTTTTTATTTTTATTTTTTTAAAACGGTGTAAGACTAATTTTGATCGGCATAAAAATGTCATCCAACCCGCTAGCTACAAAGTAAATAAAGAAATAAAGAGAATTTGTAATGATTTTAATTATTATTATAATAAAATATATAAAATATTTATTCTTAATATTAATTACAATTTAATATTAATATTATTTAATAAAATTATTCATCAATAAATTATTTATGTATTTATAAAAATTTATATTGCGTTAATATCATTATTTTTTATTGTTAATAATATGGTATTTAAAACCAATAAAATACAAAATAAATATAATAATTAATTATAATATAATTACACTCAAAAATTATAAATAAATATAATAATATAAATTATTATTATTATAAAATTAATATAATAATAATAATAATAAAATTTAGATAAAATTAAAACCCTAAATAAATAAATATTTTATATATTTTTCTTCATAAACAAAACCAATAATGCAGCTGCGATTTAAAGGGTATAAGATTTGAAGCAAGAGTAATGTTATTGGAGTAGACCCCAATGCAGTCAAACATTAACAATTTGAACAAAAAATATAAACAGAGGCAGCAGCCACCACCACCACCAACCAAGTCTCATTTTGGGAAGGATTAGGTTCAAACACATGCACACAACCCACGTGTGCTAATGCCCCTCCTCATGAATCAGATAAGGACAGAAGCATCTGCCCAATCCTCTGCTTGTTGCCTTGTTGGCTTGGGTATGTCCTTTTATATTTTAATAATAAAAATATGAATTTATTATTCATAAATTTACATTAACTACAAATCACTCATATCATATAATTAATATAATTATATAAATAATTAGTTTATATTTTAAAAATAATTTAAATACGTAACATCATGATACAAATAAATTATAAATAAAATAAGATCTCCCATTTATTTTTATTTCAATTTATTAAATTTAAATCATATATTTTGATTAAAAATTAAAATATTATTTTTTATTAATAAATTATAAAATAAATACAAAAGTAAAAAGAAAAGAAAACTTATTCCATTACAAATTTATTTCCTTCTCTAATTCCCACTTCTCTTTGTAAAACCCAAACTGAGACCTCCATCGAGAATTTGCAGAGATCTTATGTCGGATCAGATTGTCCAACTTTATTTATTCTTTAGAGGAAAAAACAATGCCTAGTAGCCTAGAACCGTTGGATTTGTGTGTACAGATTCCATACCATTTCAGATGTCCCGTCTCTCTTGAGCTCATGCGGGACCATGTCACTGTTTGCACCGGCCAAACCTACGACGGAGCCAGCATCGACTCATGGGTTGCCACCGGCAACACCACTTGCCCTGTGACTCGAGCCCCTCTAAGTGGCTTCACTCGCATCCCTAACCACACCCTTCGCAGACTCATTCAAGACTGGTGCGTAGCCAATCACTCCCTTGGTGTCCAACGTATCCCCACTCCCAAACAATCTGCTGACCCTTCATTGCTTCGCTCTCTCCTCTCTCAAGCCTCATCTCATTCGAATCTTTCGCTTTATTCTCGCCTCTTGGCCTTGCGTCGTCTCAGAAGTTTCGCTCGAGATTCCGAAAAGAATCGCTCCGTCATATCTTCTCTCAACAACTCACGAGAAACTCTCCTTAGTAACGTATTTTCGGACTCCGATTCAATGACTTGAGACTCGAATCGTTCGCGATTGTTGTAATGTTGCTCCCACTCACCGAGTCTGTGTGCGAGTTTGTAGCTTCGGATCTGAACCGTGTGGTTTTCTTATCGAGTTTGCTTCGACATTCTTCGATCGATGTTGCATTAACTGTGCAGCCTTGATGGAAGCCGTGATTGCCGGTACTAAATCGACGGAGTTACTAGCTCAGGTCACTAGCGTGGATGAAATATTCCTAGGAGTGATGGAGATTCTGAGGAACCAAACAATTGCTGCTTATCCACGAGCTCTGGGGGTTGGTATCAAGGTCTTGTTTACATTGTGCCTTTTGAAGCAGACAAGGAACAAGGTGGTCGCAGCCGGAGCGGCGGAGGTTCTCATTGATAGACTTTCCGGCGATTTGGAGAAGTGTGAATACGCGGAGCGAGCTTTGGCTACCATTGAACTGCTCTGCCGCACTTCGGCAGGTTGTGCTTCGTTTGTTGCGCACGCGCTGACAATGCCTCTTTTGGTGAAGGTCATGTTAAAGATCTCTGATCGTGCTACGGAGTACGTAACTGGGGCTCTTCTGTTGCTGTGTTCGTCTTTGGATGATAGCCGGAGCGATGCTGTGGCTGCTGGGGTATTGACTCAGTTGCTTTTGTTGATTCAGAGCGATTGCACGGACAGGGGTAAGAGAAAGGCTTGAAGATTCTACAGGATTCTTGGCCTGATTATTTCTCTTTGGGAAATTCTGACGATTTTGATTGCACAAACAGGGGTAAGAGAATGGCTTGAAGATTCTACAGGATTATTGGCCTGATTATTTCTCTGGGAAATGCTGACGATTTTGATTGCAGCGAGATGGTGACACCATTTTGAAATTTTATGTTTCTATTTTGTGAAATCTTTGATTTTCTGATTCTTATTGAAGATATTGAAGAAGAAAAAAAACTGAATATATAGTTGTTTTACATTGGTATATAAGTATCGGTTTGTAATTATGTATCGAATAAGATTTGTTAGTGGAGTTAAGTAATGAGCCAAAGTTGTTTGAGACATCATGAAAATCATTTTTAATTAAAAAAATCATTATTGTCTTAATCTACTTATCAGAATATAACTGGTCACCTTGTCTTATGTGAGACATCATCTAATACAATATAGTAATTTTATATATCATAAGTTACTAACTTTTTATTAAATGACATCTTATAAATTTAGATATATTTATTAATAATAATATATTATATTAATTTTAATTTATTATAAATAATTTTTTTTAATATAATATGTTAAATGTAATAAAATTATAACTTGGCGATTGAAATGTGGTAATGTGGTAATTAATACTGGCCTAACATTGGTTGACATTTCACATGTTTATGAATATTTTGGGTTTTCAGTTTTGAACGTCTATCGTTTTCTACTTCAATTGTGAAAAGTGAACCGTCACATACATTACTCATTAATTACTATTTACCAAAGGTTAAATTCTTTGCCTCTCATTTTATTCAGTATTATCATTTTCACAGAGAAATGATATATATGTCCCGATTGCTACTAAACCATAAAGAAGCATTTTGCACATACCTAGTGCACAAGCTGAACAGTGATGTTTTTATAACTCTATAATGACTGCTAAAGTATTTTATGTAGCATGAAGGTCTTTTATACATGCTTTAGTTATATACACTACAAGAAAAAAAATCGATTTTAAGTATCATCGTTAACCATATGTAAAACGTTTAAGTTATAATCATTTTCAAATTCATAATCGTATCATTAATTACTATAACTATTTGTTTCACTTTTAAGTACAATCAACTAATAAATGTATCGTAAACATCTTAAGCATGATGAACAAAAATACTTTAAAAAAAATAACTATACCTAAAACGATTATGGTACAATTTATTGATTATATCGAAAATATTTTAGGCATTATTTAACGTTTACAATCTTTTTAAGTATGGTCAACAACCTTAACTATTTTTTAAAAAAAATTAATTTTTTATAAATAATTTTATCTGTTTATATATGAAATATCATATCCATTATTTTTATTTTTACCCTACTCATAACATATATCATACATAAATTCATTTTAAACTCATAAATTTGAACCTTAACCACACAAGTTAATTTAATTACATTAAATATTAAAACGTGAAATAAGTATATATATAAGAAACTACTGGAGACGATAACAATACTAATAGTGAGAGACACTTTCTTGGTTGTATATTTCATGTATCTCATCAATACAAAACCACACTCAATACCATTGTTTTGATTAGGTGCATACACAAATATATTTGGCCATATTACTTTGGCCAAACATGTACTAGATCATATATATATATATAGAGGAAAGAATATATGATAGAGGAATAAGTATCTAGAACTCCTAATTGATTATATAAGTAAATATCAATGCAAAATTAAAATAAAGATTACAATGAATTACAATTGATCACGGAAATCTAATATAAAAAAACCTTAAGTCAAACTTGTCCATGTTAATTAAGCCAATATCATGTAAATCTCATAGTCCCAAATGTAGCATGGTATGTTAATTTGGTCTATAAATAATGAAAGGATTCATGTTTCTGACCCTTAAAAGTAGGTAAATTTCTAATATTATATCAAAATGAAGGTGATTTTTAAGTAATATATACAAAAGATAAACAATCTATAATTAAAAAAATAAGATAATATATAGAAGCTAATGGTACAATCAAAAAATACAAAATATATCATGCCAGATGAACTAACATAATGTAAGTATCATAATCCAAATAGTAGGATACACTACTACAAAAATGGATATTTAAGTCGATACATAAAATCGGTTTTTTTCAAAAATTGACTTTAAATTGGTTTAAAGTCAGTTCGGTGTAGAACCAATGCTATCCACGTAGGATATAGCGTTGGTTGACGTGTGAAACCGACGTTACACATGGACGTAGCGTCGGTTAACGTGTGGAATCGACGCTACACATGGACGTAGCGTCGGTTGACACCTGGAATCGACGCTATCCACGTAGCGTAGCGTCGGTTGACACGTAGAACCGACGCTATCCACGTAAGATGTAGTGTCGGTTGACACGTGAAACCGACGCTATCTACGTGGATAAATTCTTTTATCTTCTTTCTTCCTAGACAGAAACTATTTTCAGCGTTATAAAACTCTCAAAAACCCAAAACCTCCTCCACTCTTTCTCATTTTTTGGCCACCTACGACTACCATTTCCAACACCGGTTAGTGAGTTTTCTTCTTCTCTAACTAATCTTTTAGATCCTCTATTTTTTTTTAGCAAAATACTCAAAAAAATTATACCTATTTTTCATTTACAAAACATCATTTTTTCTTCCCTTCCTTCATTTTATCACTTCATTTATTTTTGTAAGTATTTCTATTAATTTTACGCACTTATTATTCATTTTTTTTTGTTATTATGTGTTATTATTTATGTGTATAATTTTTTGTATTATATATGTAGGTTTGTATTATAACATAAGGAGGAGAATATGATGATCTTGAATAAAATAGAACAAAATCATGGTAATTTTTCTACTATTAATTAATATTTTATTTTTTAAATATTTGTATTATTTGAACTATTTGTTAAACTGATTTTGATTTTTTTTCTGCTTGAATACAGGTTTTTATTTGAGTATAAAAAATGAATAATTTTTTTTAAAAAAATAATAATTAAAGTCGGTTCATCGCGTGAACCAACTTTAAACGTAAAGTCTGTTCACGCCTTGAACCGACTTTAAACGTAAAGTCTATTCACGCCTTGAGCCTTGAACCGACTTTAAACGTAAAGTCTATTCACGCCTTGAACCGACTTTAAACGTAAAGTCGGTTCAACGAATTGATTTTAAATTGGTTTAAAGTCGGTTTTTAACCGACTTTAATGCTCCTTTTTGTAGTAGTGATAATATCATTGGTATGTAAATTATTCATAGTAATTAATTAATCCAACGTAATGTAAATATCAAGAAAATAGTTTTGTTCATAAGAGACTATACATATAGCTATGGGCATAAATTGAACGGCTGTGTATGCAAAGAGGGGAGAACAAAATACCACAGTAGATCTCGATATTTAAAACGCAAAAAGAGTAACCAATGAAAAAAATATATAAAAACATAAAATAAGTTTTTAATACGATAAAATTAAATATAAAGATTAAGCCTAAAAGTTTTTCAATTTAGAAATACAAAAAAACACGTTCTTTTAAAAGATACTTTTAAAGTTACCATGAAATATTTTCATAAATAAAATAATGGAAGTAAAACATATACAACTAGTATGCATTTTTATTTTTAAAAAAGAACATTAAATTAAAATAGATCAAGATAAAAAGAAAAAAATATTCAAACCTAAAATAAAGAGAGGAAATTTATAGAAAAAGATAGTGAAAGATAGTAAAACATAAAATGAACATAAAAAAATTCTCCCGTGAAATAATATAAAACTAGAATTGAGAAATAAAGATATTTTGTTGAAATAATTGAATTTTGCTACACATAGGGGAACAAAATGGGAATAAAACCAAAAAAATGGATATTATACATCTCTTGGAAGGAACCTATCTTGTTTGTAGCTAGGTAGCAACCGTTTCATGGCATGGAAAAGATTGGAAGAAATATAAAACGAAATTTTTTAGAAAAATATATTGAAAGAGAATAAAACAAAAAATGAATAGAAACAAATGTCACTTTGTATATAATATAAATTAGAATTGAAAAATCAAGATATTTTGTTAAAATATTTGACTAATCCCAAACATGGATGAACCAAATGGGAAAAAACCACACAAATGGATATGATATATAGATATCTTGACCTATATCATTTAAATGTCCCAACGTTTTGAATCATAATAAAAATTGGAAGATATAAAAATTAAATATAACACAAAAACCTATCATAATTTTTACTTGATTTTTAAACAAAACATTAATTCGGTAAGAATTTTAATAAAAAAGATATTACAATTAAACAAAAATATTTTAAAATTATAAAGAAAATACTTACAACAAAATGATAAAGAGAATAAAAACTCAAAACAACTAACAATTATAGGTGACTTTGCTCCTACACACATAGCAAGAAAAAGGGCAATATATATACCACACAAAAGAATAGCACTACCCAGTTTATGGTGGAATACTAGCTAACAACTTTATGATACTCTCCTAGGAATGAAAGTAAAGCACATACACTATAATTCATTAATTTTCAAAGATATTATTTAAAAAATAATGTTTTGATTTCTCAAATAGACAAATAAAAAAAATAAAAGAATTATCAATAGAAAACACAAGAAGAGTAAGCATGAAAATGATTTTTTTTAAAGGTTTTCTATACAACATAATTATGTACAAGTTAAAAGACGAGCCAAAACATTTTTCTATTTAGAATACAAATAAAAATGGAACATTCTTTTAAAAAATACTTTTAAAATTACCATAAAATGTTTTCATGAACAAAATGATAGAAGTAAAAAAAAATACCATTAGTAGGCATGTTTGTTATTGAAAAAAACAAACATGAGCAAAAAATGAACAGAAAAAAATTGATCTCGTAGAATAATACAAACTAGAATCGAGAAATGAATATATTTTGTTAAAATACTAGACTACTTCCTAACATGGCAGGAAAATGGGAATAAAACCATACAAATGGATGTCAAACATATTTTGGAAGGAATCCTATATCATTTGAATGTAATAATTGTTTCAAATCATGACAAAAGATCGGAAGAAATGAAAAGCTTATATAACACAATTTATCATAATTTTTCCTTAGTTTTCAAACAAAACATAATTCATAAAGAGTTTTAATAAAATAGATTAAATAATTAAACAAGAAGATTTTAAAATTACAATGAATACACTTATGACAAAATAATTAAGACAAGAAAAACTCTAAAGGATTAATATTATAGGTGATTTTACTCCTTCTATATACGTAGCAACAAAAAAAAGAATATATTATAAAAATAATGACATCACTCATTTCATGGAAGTATACTATCAACTTTATAATACTCTGTTAAAAAATGCAAGCAAATAACATACAATGTAATCCTTTTTAGTATTAATTAGTTTTCAAAGACATCATTATTTAAAAATAATGTTTTGTTTCCAAATAAATAAATAATAAAATCAAAAAAATAACAATAAAAAACGCAAGAATACGAAAATAAAAAGTGAACAAAAATTATTTTATACAACATAATTTTGTACAAGACAAAAACTAGCAAAAAAAACTTTTCTATTTAGAATAAAAATAAAATATCACATTTTTCAAAAAGTTGCTTTTAAAATTATCATTATATATTTTCATACAATTTTATTGAGTTGCTTCAACGAAGCAGTGGGAAATCTTTAGATAAAAGGCGTCTGCTTGAATAAAAATGAAAATTGGCCGCCTCCGTTCAAATAAAAGGCGTCTTACTCTTTTTCTATCTTGCACTTGTGGTTAATATTTCGGTCCAAATTCCCAACAAAAATATAAAAATAGAGCGCTTTTTATGAGAAAGAAAATATGTCATTTATGTCGCTTTCAGGCTAATCAAAGAAATATCAAAGACGAAGAAGAATTTCCAAAAATATTTTAAATAAATGATCAAGGGGATCTGAATTAAGAAGTATAAATTCCAGAAACGACCACCTTCATCATAATATGTCAGAGATTAAAAACCATTCAATTCCTCATAAAACATAAACAGAAATGACCAAAGAAGACGAACTAGAAACTGATAAACTCATCAGATTAATAAAGTCAGATGGAACAGCCTAAAAATAGCACGCCGTTTTAAGAACTTTAAAGGAGTTGAGAAGCATAACAAAAATGTTATAAGAATTACTAATCTTAACTATTGACAAATGACGTTAACGCTCTCAAACCAGAAAATACATTAAATCACAGCAATGTCAATGTACCTCGTTCAGATCTCGAGCCAGAGCCAGAGCCAAAGTATGAAGGTGAGGATGTAGGGTTTCGAACAAATTTTTTAAATTAATTTATACAACATATTTACATTATATAATATATTATTAATAACGATTTAATATAATCAAATTAAATTAATTAAAAAATAATTTCAATTAATACAAATTAAACTTATATAATTATTCGGTCACATCCCATCTAATCAAACTTTTCCATTTAATTCGATTTTATCCTGTTTTTTTAACAATCCTATTTATATCCTCAAATTCACGTGTTTTTCGTGACATGAAGCAGTAATGATTAACTCTTTACTGGCTAGTATGTGGTTTACACTTGCAATGTGGCGCGTTAGTCTTAACTCTCAAACACGTGGGTCCTAGGAAGGCTAGTGGTCTGAGCTGAAAGATACTAGTCTACAAAGGACAATTCATCGATTTTTTTTCATGAATTTTCTTTCGCATGAATCAGACTTATAAGTATGTATTATATTTTATTAATTTTAAAAATATATTATAAATATTTATATTAAAATAATTTTTATATATAAATAATATATTTACTTAAAATATTGAACACATAATTTATAAACCTATTAATATAAAAAGTTTCTCTTTTACATATCACGGATGCGGGTGTATTGTACGGTGAAACAGGTTTCTTTGTCATTTATTTTATAAAATGGAAAAATTAATAAAAATATAACATAATCAACTATATGTCAGACAAAAAATATTAGTAATTTAAATAATATTATTAATAAATATAATCAAATTTATTAAATTATATTAAATAAAAAATTATTAAATTAATTAAAGTAATAATATATATAGTTGTATTGTTTATTATTAATAAGATTAGAAAACACACGACGTATTTATAAGAATATCTTATCAGCTATAGTCCATTAACAGTTTAACATCATCATCAACATTCCACCGCATCACATGGAGAGAGATAGGACAGATAGATACATGTGCTAGATACACAAACGGTGTAGCAAAAAGGAAGAGATCCAACCACCGTTACATACGACACAGCCGGAACCTCCGCCGCAGCTGTCGTAGCCACGTTACTTCTCAGATGAGTACCACAGGACATGTAACACAATCGTGTTTTTTTTTCGTTGCCTTTTGTTTCTCTTGATTTCTTTTTGATGTTAACGTGTACATGTGTTTATAAAGTTTGAAACTTTGATATGGAAGGTGGGGGAGAGGGAAAGCGATGGTGGTCAATTGAAAGAAGAAAAAGAGAAGAAAACAGAGGAAGTGAAAGATGTGGAGAAAGGTGAAATGCATTCTGAAGAACGAGGAGGTGAGAGCAGTAAACCTGGAAAGTTTCAGCTTACAAGTTTGCAAAGGCTCAATCCAACCAACCCTTCGAGGAATGTTCTAAATGGTGGTACCAGAGTTACAACTCCATCTACTTCTCATTTTCCTGAGCCTCCTCATCCTTCTCAGCTTGCTCAGCCTCAATCTACCCCTACCCCACAGGTAAGTTCCTCTTTATAAGATTAGGTGATTAACCAAAACAAGTTTTATATAGGCATTTCTTTTTATAAAGAGAGAAAAAAAAGGCTTTACATTTATTGCACATTGTAAATTCTTTTTTTTTTTGGGCCAAAATTTTTCTTTTGAAATGTTTTGTCTGGATTGTTTGGCGAGAAATGTTAAAAAGCTGCCATTTTTAGTGTATATATGTAAATGTTCTCTTTATCTTTTTCCTTTTTTCTTTTAAGATAAAGTGTGTTTCTGAAAGTAGTTCTCATAACTAGTAATGAAATATAGAAATTTTGTTCTGAATTAAATCTTTAATCTGATAAAATTATGGGTTTTGCTCTTCTTTTTTAATTGGCCAGCCATTCGTTATAACACTCAATTCAAGAGCATATACAAACAAAATATCTCTGTTTCTGTTCAGTCTGCATATGGTTTTGGCTATTGGATTAGTTTGCTTTCTTTTATTCAAGGGCATTCAAGGGTTGATAGTAGCATCATACTCTGTTAAAAGAAAAGAGGTGAAGGTCTTAAAGTATCTCCTACCACAGATTGAAGTTGCTTCTCTGTTAAGCATTACTCTTGCATTTACATGGCAAAAGGCTGTAAGGAAATGGCCCGAATTTATGGTTCATTTCATACTATGGAGTACTTTTGTCATGTCTTTATCTGCTGGGATTCTCCTAATTTGCTTCCAAAAGCCTCCAACAGATGGTTTGGGAGTGTGTTTCATTGTCTTTGCAATATGCAATGGCTTATATGCTTGTTGGGTTACGCAACGAACTGGATTCTGTAGTAAGATATTGATCAAATCTCTTGAACCCGTATCAAAATTCCCTGATTTGAATCAACCCACTTATTGGATGCTTGGGTCTGGATTTATGTGGATGTCTTTGTGGATTTTAGCAGTTATAGGAGCTATAAATTTCTACTTACCCCCATTGGTCATAATTTTACTAGTGTTGAGCTTGGCTTGGACAACTGAAGTAATGAGAAATGTTGTAAATTTAACAGTAAGTAGAGTGATTGCTCTGTATTATCTCAGAGGAATGCAATCCAATACTCAATTTTGCTTCCAAAGAGCCTTGACTAACAATCTTGGGAGTGCTTGTCTTGGATCTCTCTTTGTTCCTGCAATTGAAGCACTGAGAATTGTTGCTCGAGCTTTGAACCTGCTTGAGGGTGAAGATGAATTCATGTTTTCTTGTGCACGTTGTTGTCTCGGGGTCATGGAGTCCATCTTTAGAAATGGCAATGGCTGGGCCTTTGTACAGGTAAATGAGTACTACTGAATCAGCTTTGCTAAATTCAGTATGATATGAACAGTTTGGTCGTCCAGTTAAATTCTCTGGTTTATAAATACTAAATGTTTCTTATTTTGTTTCGTTCTCTTTTTATAATCTAGATGGTCTGATAATTGATCATGGCTAAAGGGAGAAAAATATTCAATCGAAAAGGTGAACTAGATGCAGCTTTTTTGTCAATAATGGCATCGCTCTTTTCTTAGGAGTAAGATTCAAGTCATCTGATATTTAATGCACTCAAGCAGTAGCGGATTCAGAATTTTAATTCAAGAGGAGTACCATATAAATAGGAAAAAATAATATTACTTGTTTTTCAGTTACTACTTGTTTCTTATTGAAAAAAAATATCATGCGTAATTCAATTGAGTATAAATATGTTTAGATTATTGGATTTGGAGTGATAAAAACTCAAAAATAAAAATTTAGAAGGGCCGTTAACTCATTTTATGTATATAATTTGTCCATAAGTTCATAAATACTGCACCTAAATTTTTTGTTATCAGAGGTGAGAGATCTGCCAGTGCACTCAAGAATGGTTCTCAATCTCGAATAGTCAAATTTCTTGATATGAATAAGAAAAACTTGACGGTATTTTCTCCATTGTCATTTTCTGGTAAGATGGTATCTGCTTTTTTCTATGTATAAGGTCCATAAGGAATCTATCTAGGTGTATATTGTCCAAATCTATATTCCAGTTATTGGCTTCTCAATAAACTTTATAATCTTATAATAGCGAAATCACCATCTGAATACTCTTGTAAAGTATTTGCATGGATACTGCATTTGTAGTTGATAGTGAACAACTTTGCACTGGTTTGTATATACGAGACTTGCTGATATGGTCTAATTTAGATCATTATGACCAGATAGCTGCTTATGGGAAAAGTTTTGTGGAGGCTTCACAAGACACTTGGGAGCTCTTTGAAAAACAAGAAATGGAGACAATTGTTGATTCGGACATGACTAGCGCAATCTGCTTTCTAACCGGAGTCTGTAGCGGTTCGATATGTGCTATCGTTGTGGGTGCTTGGACTGCCAAAGTGCATCAAAGTTTCACAGCCACCAATTCTCTCCTTGCATTCTTCATTGGATACCTTATGGTTAGTAGCCGCCTCATTCACGAGTCATTGAGTCGTTTGCTTTCTTTTTATTTTTTCTTATCACATTTACAAATAAATCAAGACATGAAAGAAAACTAAACCAGTATCGTTTGTGTTAATATATCAGACCAGGATTGCCATGGCATTACCGCAGGCCTGTGTGAGTTGTTACTATGTTTGCTATGCTGAAAATCCAGAGAACAGGTTATTTGATCAAACAATCAGACATCGTCTCAGTTTGATTAAATCTGAACGTGATGTGATTGTGCCTACACCAAGAGTGCGCTACAGGATGACAAGAACTTGAAATGTTAATCGAGTCCTCATTTCTTTGGTGTCGTATTTTATTGTAAGGATTAGCATGTTTTAACATTTCTTTAGTATTGTATTTCACTATTATTACTCTGGTAAAGATTAACCACACTAGCAGGACTTGAGCTAAATTGGTTGGTGATGGTAGAGAAAAGAAAACAAATGTGAAAAAAGAAACTATTGGAACCACCATCAGATGTGGCGTTGCCAGAAAACGTGAAGAGCCCACCAAGATTCCAATCAACTAAGCTTTCAAGACTAAACATCAACCTGCTTGTGAAATGAATTCCCCACGAATAATCTCTTCAAAGTCATACGACTCTCTAACACGATCACAATCCATATACTCTTTGGGACCAACTCTGCCTATAAGATATCTCTTACTAGGATAAACATAAGGAACTAGAAGTGACTTGAAAGAGACAAAGATCAGGGATTGTATGATTGTATGTGAAACATGTATTGCTTTGTTCAGTTTTGAACAAGTATATGTTTCTTGTTTTCAAGGGAAAAGAAAAAAAAAATTAATACCTGTTGCACTCGCAATTTCATGATGTCATGGAAACTACTTGTAACATTGAGGGTGAGAAGCATCAATGGGCACTTAATATCGGGAATATAAATTTGTCCGTGAATCTTATCCGAGATATGGGTAACCTTAACCCTAGGAAAGCAATCAAGTGCCAAGCAGTAGTGCATAGTAGAGAAACTGGCCGTAAATATTGCTTGGCTTCTACAGTTGACGAGGATGTCCTATTGTCCTGTCATTTGTTTAACATGACAGGACAAATTTATAATATCAAAACATCAAGATCCTGACATTGAAGACAGTCCTAAAAATCAATTAAAATCCTACGTTAATGAAAAGATAAGTAAGGAAACCTAGTTTGATTTTAGAAAATAAGGAGATGGAAAATTAGAAAAACAGGTTGAAAATGATGCATACAAATCCAACATACAAATAATCTTAAATTTTAAGTAATTCTCATCTTTAAAATTAGTGTTCTCTCAGTTACTGGTTGAATTTCCACAATCTGATGTATTTACTATTGTGCGTAGTGACAACCTTCTTCATACCAACAGCCAAGCAAGTGATAGGAGGTCTAGCACTTCTAGGAATGCCATCGAGACAGGCATCTTCTGCAAGCCTTCTTCCTTTCTCGATCTCAATCGCTCCATGCCTGTCTCGAGAACTTGATGTGCTGCTTTCCAAGACAATGCTTGTAAGAACTTCCCCCGTGTTCTGGTCCAGAATACGTAGCACTCCATCTATACCGCCAACAACTAAGATTGACTTGTCATTCCTCAATTGTTGCAACGAATATACAACGTTTGGACTCACCCGGGTCTCCCATAAAGCTCTCATGGTCCTGCAGAGATTGTAACCATAACAGAATTAGGCAAGCCAATTTTTATTCAGAGCTAAACAAATGCAGAAAAATAATTCTTAGATGCAGAACGTCTTCTGAGAATGCTATAGGGCTTGATTACCAGGACAAACTTGAATTTCTTTTGGCTTTAAGCATAATTGAATTTTTTTCAGTTTCAACAGATTTTAATTATAATAAAAACATATTCAATTCCTGTAAGTTTGTTATGCATCATTCATCTTAGCAATTGAATCTTGATCAACTATAAACTTTTCTTTTCCCCCAATCATAAGTAATCCAAAAGAGGATGAGTATTCCGAAATTTAGTTCCACTTCAATATATATATATATATATATATAAACTCTTCATATTAAGTTGACATACATACACTGAGTATATGTGTGCTATCATATCTGAAAAGTTCAGAATATATGAGTGAGTTTGCATCTTTCTGATTTCAGTGTTCTTTCATGCAAGTCCATACACAATGAGGTGAGAACGACATTTGTACAGCAGACAGATTAAAGCTTCATCTACGAAACTGCTAACCAGTAAGTTGATACTCAAAACAGCAATAAGAGCTCATATAATTATATACCTAAGGTCCCAACAAGACGTGTATCCAGCAGTCGATCCAGCAAACACAAGATGAGAAAGTGGGTCGAATGACAAAGTCCTTATACCTGTTTGGATAAGTTGGAATTAGAGTTTATGAACTATCTTTGAACAAAATGACCTAGTCATCAAAAAAAATTATTTTAATAGAATCAAATAATTCACAGAAGCATGATACATAGAAAGATAAAACTTATTGGTTAGGAAAGCTTGATTTTATTCATTAGTAATACGTAGCTCATAATGAATATTTAAAAAAACAAAAAAAGGGCAAACTTAACTTTGAGAATTAAGAGGTAAATAAAATTATAAGCAATTCCAGATTCACTGTCAAAAGAACATTAATATTTTTTGAACAAGTGTGTCCATGGCACGCTCAGGAAAAAAAATCCAAATAGAGCAAGCACTGTGTAATGTTTATAACCTGTGGAATCCGTCAATCTCAACTTTGCTACACGTTCATCAGATGAAAGACCTGATATTGAGATACTACCAAGAGAGGATCCACTGACTATCAATTGGTCATCACCCAAACATAGGCAAGTTATAGGACCAGCATGCATCCTGCAATTAAAAGACAAATAATAACACATGAAGTCTACTTCCGTATGAATTACCTCAATTATAGCAAAACCTTCATCAAGCAATCACATGAACATTGAGTTAAATACAAGACAAAGACTTTCTCTCAGAAATCAGATATTCAATCAGATGAGTTTTTATTTGCTTATCGCAGCAGAGTAGAAAAGGATATTGTTCAGACATGGTTGAGAAGATACAAATATCTAGCAGGGCTTACACCCTTAATGATATGACAAAGGTGAAGAAACAAATATGCTACTTACCTAATTATTCGAGAACACTTCCTACTGTACATGTCAAATACACGAGCTGTTCCATCTTCACATCCAACCACAGCCTCCGGATCTAAATAACTGTAAATATATAATAAAACAAATTAACGGATTGAAAAGTACAACCTTCAAAAAAAAATATAAAATTCTTCATGTTTGACTAAAGACCTCAACCCAAATAAGAGGAGACAATGAAGAAGCAAATTATAGAGCACATTTAAACACAGTTATGAACATACAGAAATAACAGGATTAGTAAATACTATCTGACAAGCAGCATATCAAAACTAAAGAGTAAAGAGTGCATGATAAGTTTTATTGAAGGGAAGTACTTAACTGGAGATCCAAATGTTTAAATACATTTTAAAAATGTCAACAGGAGAAAAGTAAGTTGTACTACTATCCCAGGATTCATATATTGTATATTGTAAACCCAAGCATACCCATAATAACTTATAAAATTGGAAAAAAAAAGAGGAACACTTTGCCTAAAACAACTTATGAAAAATGTCTCTCTTAATCATTTCCCTAATATTCTCTAATCCTTTATCATGTAATTTTTTTTTTAATTCGTCTTTACAGCTTTCTTATGGTAAAATTATCAATATAAGAACCAAGATAATAATAACATATATATGCATACCGCATACATAAACCCTTCGGAAAGGTACCTTCACGTGATGGAAATATACTTCTGTTCCCACTTCGCCTCCATATGCATATGCGTGTACCAATCAGACCAACAATCTAGATAATTTGGAATGACATGTCATAGGAACAGAAAACAAAATGAGAGGAGATATTTTTATGACAAACAACCACGAATTATCATGGAAGGAAAAATGATATGGCCTATCATCTTCAGCAATCATACATCTAAAGAGAAGAGAAGAGAGGAGAGAAGAGAAGAGAAGAGAAGAGAAGAGAAAGAGAGATGAAAATGAAGATTTAAAACATAATCCAACTCTTTGGAGCAAGAAACATTATCCTACAATCCAATGCATTGGAAGAGGCTGCACTCTTTATTTGGCAATGCAAACATAAATGCATTAACATTTGCTGAACTCAATAATAAAGAGATGATTTTTTTTAATAAAAATATATGTAAAACAGAAAGCAGATTAATGGTGTACATTCATTATGTGGAGCAATGTTGTGAATTGTGATATATCCTCTTTAATAAGCAAAATTAACTTTTTGTACAGTGAGTGGTGCAAGGTCAAATGTCACAGAAATGGACAACTGTAATTGTCAAATAGATGTGTTCGGGTTACCTTGCTCTCGTCAAAATCAAAGTCAAGTAAGGGTACGTTGTCTGGAACAGAATACTCTTCAGCACATTTATAACTTTGTAATGACCAAAGACGCATAACCTAACATTATTTCAGCACAAAGCATAAGTAAACTATGATGTAAATGTTATCTCATGAGAGCAAAAGTATTAAAATGATAGCACTTCCAGCTCTGAAGTTCAGTACTGGAATATTTCAGAAGTATGCATACAATCCATTATGATTATGAAACACTAAGTAATATAGTTATAAAATTTCATCTTAACTATGTGAGATAATACCTTATCACCTACACCAGTGAGAAGCAAGCCCATCTTCATCCGGCACTGATCCACCCTAAGAAAAATTTAGGTTAGAGAGAAAATCCCTCTAAGCATGAAACTAACTAAACGGACAAAGATGATGCAGATGTACAACTAAATTTGCTAATGGTTTCATGTATCTAAATTTTGCAGAACAAAAAATATTTATAATCAAATGGAACCAAGTTACTAAGGTTTCTAGTGCTTAAATTCTGCAGAGTCCCAGTTGGTTGAACTGCAAGAGAGTTACTTTCATCACGCTCATGAAAAGGAAAGTGTTTGAAATTGCGCCATAAAATTATGCCAGTTCATTCATGATTCCACGTATTGAAGAAAACAAGTCATTTCATAATCTAGTGTCTTTCAAGTTAGCCATATTTCAAATCTAATCTCAGTCAATATTCCATCAAAGTTTTATTTTTTGTATTTGAAGAACTTAACAAAAACCTAAAAAGAGAAAAAACCTAACTTTGAATACTTGTATCATTACATGGGAGTCTATCTGGCTCTCCTTAATCAATTTCTTACAAAATCCAGATACTTCAACCAACAGATAGCAACAAATATTTAATTCTTATCCGAAAAATAAAACGAAAATGGAAAACAAAAATTTATGACCTTCAAGAAAACAGAAAATGAGGTATTGAACAAAGGAACACAACACAAGATCACCATACTCTCCACCACTTCCTCGAGAACACAACAAAGAAAGAAACTGGAAGAATAAAAGAAAAAACACGAAATTTACCCAACAGAGTGACCTCTCCATTGATATACATCAACCCCACCCTTTATCAAAGCCAGACTGTGACGCTCCATAGCTAGCTCCTCCAATTTCTCACTCAACGGTATATCTAAACTACTGGACCCATTGGGAAAGCCCCGAGATCCCATTTGCAGCTGCTTCAAGTAGAATAATTGCAGCAACTTAGACTTTCTGATGATCGCATTCCTTCATGAAAATAACAAAATCCTTCAGGATATTTTACTTCCAATCTCCAAAGGAGGAAATAGATAGATCATAAGATACAAAACTGTATCAGAATTTGCAGACAACAGAGCAGTGTACGAGGTCAAATAAGTCGAGGAAGGAGAAGATTATACAAAGTATGTCGGTTTCCAGTTGAGGAATTGTGGTACATGAGCTCCGACTGATCTTCCTCTTCTCCTTTTCGCCGACGAAAGTGGGCTCCATAGTCGGTGGGAAGCAGCCGGCGCCAGGAGCTACCGTATGAAAATGAACCGGAGAGGACACCTAATTTCTCCTATTAGATCTTGGGAAATTATTTGGGTGACATATTGATAATTTTAAATATAATATAAATTTATTATATAATATAAATATAATATAGATATAAATTTTATAATTTTTATTTAAGAAGAAAATCAAACTGAAACTTTATAATTATATTACATTTATAATATATAATAAATATATATTATATTTATAAATATTGATATTTTATCAGTTATTTTTATACTATAAACTATTTATTATTTATATTTAAATAATTAATTTAATAATTTTTAATATTTTTATAAAATTAATTATTAATATATTTAATAATTATTTTTAATTAATAATTTTTAAAAATCAAAAATCAAATCTAAATTATTTGATGATGTTTTCTTTATTTAAAAACTAAAAATATTAAGAAATTTTTTTATTATTATTTATAAATTTAAGTTTTTAGTCATTTTGTCTAATACTTATACATACAAAAATATAAGAACTTGTTTAATATAAAAAAAATATTTAATTAAAATAAAAAAATTATAAATTATAAATATAATTAAAAATCTTATTTTTAAATATTTATGAATTATCCTATATTTTAATTAAGAATCATTATTAAACATAACTCGTTAAAAAATAATTTAAAAATTAAATTCATTATAAACGCAACTTAAATATAACCCTTTAATTAAACAAATTACATGTTTCTTTATAAATTTGCCACAAAAAACAAAGAATTAATAATTGTTAGACGATTGGATATATAAGTGGAATAAGTTATCTTATTTTAAATTCTGTAAAGAACACGTGCCAATATAATAAAAAGAAAAGTAACACTTAAATAGCTAGTAAAAAAAGATTTTTTAATTCTTAATTAATTATTTTTGATTTATTAGTGTCTAATTCTTTTGAAAGGGTTAGTTAATAAAAAATTAAGATGTATAAAATAAAAATAAAAATTTTCAATCCTAATTTATTTTTAATCTTTTTTAAATACTTTAAATCAAAAGATTAGATTTACTCAAACGAAAAATTATTGATGAAATTAAACAAATATTTTAATAATTTTTTTAAAATTAATAATTAAAGTAGTAAATAAATGATTTAAAATTACAAATGTTATTAATTACATAAGGGCAAATAAATATTATTAACAACATAAGGGCAAATAAATATTATTTATAAACTTATGAAGTACTACTATTTGATTTACGAGGAAGAGGAGTCCCATTTAAAAAATGCTTGATCAAGGAAAGTGCTCTAGAAGGCTGGTAGCTTGGCACTTGATGTCCTGCTTCTCTTACCGTAGCAAATGTCAAGTTTCCTTCGTATACTTCTGTGTATCCGCCGACCTAATAAATATATATATAACCCAAAAAAAAATCATCATTATAAATTAATTCTACTTTTGATATATTAATTAATTGCATTATTTAAACATTTTCCAGCAAAGTGACATGCCTTGTATTTTTATTTTTTCTAGTGATTGAAGACTACATGATTAAAACCTAATAATTAATAGAACCAACCATTGACACCTGCATTAACTCACGAATTTCTACATAGGTTTAATGCTGAAAGAAACATTTTCTATATGTTTCCTATTTTCGGGTACATTTTAATTCTCACCAAGAAGCTTGCAAAATCGGGCAATTTTCAGGTACATACGTACGTTTTCTATATGGTTTTGGAGTATGATATTGCTCTTCCTTTATATTTCTAATTTTTTACTTTTATTTTTTATTTCAAAGTACCGCATGGATCATATAGACTACACATGGAGATCGAAAATACTGCTGAAATATGAAATGAATTAGGTTATAAATTATAAAATCAAATTAGAGAAAAATCATTCATAAGAAATATTCGTAAGATATCTCCCCTAATATAATATTTTAAAAATGATCTATTCTAACTGTTACTAATACTCATAATTTTTTTTTAATATTTCACTGTTAAATTCAAATAAAAATAACTATTACAATTATTATTAACAAAATATTCAACGAGTATAAAACTTTTTAAGATAGTTGGATAACCAATGATTGTTGGGTAAAATACTAATCATTATAATAAGTGATGATAATTTGTAACGTAATTATCTAAACCAAATATGAACTTAATATAAATTGAACTAAATTTAAGTTTAATTTAAGACAAGTCGTGTAACCTAAACAAAATTAGAAGGGGTTTAAGATCAATCCAATAATACAAAAATAAAAAATAATTATAATTATTTTATATATTATTATTATTATTATTCTATGTAATTAATTTGTTAAATCATGTCATGCAAAATCATTTCTCTTGCTATTTTTATTATGATTTTTTTTCATTTTTATGTCTTGATTATTTACTTATAAACAAGAATTATACATTATTTTATCAATAATAAACGTGACTAATTATATGAACATTTATGAATTTCATTTAAAAATAAGTTACGTAATAATTTCTTTTGAATTTGTGAATAATTCTATATATATAAAGTACCTATAATAAGTTCATTGATTTGTTCATGGATACGTCGAATTAGTTTATAATTTTATTATTCTTAGATATTTTTATAAATATATTATGTTATTATTAACGATAATTACGTAAAACTTTTAGTTTAAAATATGTATTTACTTTAATTTTAGGTAGTAATATAATGAATTATTTTATAATATATTTATAGATTTAAAATTTTTATTTAATTTTATAAAATTTATAATAAAATTGTTATTTGTATGTTTAATATTGTTAGAATGCATTGAATTTTATTATTTTAATTAAATTAAAAATTATGAAAAATTGAAAATATTTCAAATCAAGGGTTGAATAAGTTAAAAAAATTAATTAATACATAAAAATAAAAATTTGGATTAATTCAAATTAATTTGTACGTTATAATTTTTTTTAATTTGAATTAGGATTTATAATTTATAATATGAATTTAATTTAATTTAAATTTAAATTCTATTTATTTAAATCAACTCAAACTATCAGCTGATATTGTTAAAGTAATTATATATATATATAGTTTAATCAAATTCTTAAAATATACCTCGCGATGAAGGTACCAAGGATGCCATTCAGTCTTCACAGAAATGTTCATCTTGTTAATTGAGTACTTAGTTGATGTTACTGGTACCCTTCCATCTGTATCTCCACTGCAATATCAGAACGTAATTAGATATAAATACGTCAGTGTAGAAATAAAATTCATAAATAATTCGTGATTTCTTTAACATTTTTTTTTCGTATTTTGAAAAAAAAAAGTTATATCAAAACTAGTTGCCTAGGAACACAAGTGAACGGGTACAAGTGTACAGTGTGGTAATGTTCTCAATTTTTTAAAATTTGATCACAAAAATTAATCTAAAAAATTTATTAAAACAAATTTTATATATAAATTAAATATCAAATTGATAGAAAAAAATTTTAAGCATCATAAACTAAATATTACTATAATTGAACTACCAAAATTAAAAAAAACATTTAACCCAATATAAACACTTTGATATATATTATTCATGTTTTTTGTTTTATTTTATACTTTTACATTCCTATTATTCATAATCATGTTAATTAGTCATTTTCATTAAAAAATTGATATTTTTAATACAAATATTTTAATGAGATTATTTACGCAATGAGGTCACCTCACCTCTCCAAAAACATATAAAAGTATTTCAAATAAGAAAAAAAAGATGAGGAAGAAAAAGAAAAAAATATAAAAAATTGAAATAATAGAGAACGATCACTCAATAAAAAACAAGAAATATAAAACAAGAATATAAATATTGGAGAATCAAACGAGGATAATTCAATAATATTGAAAGTTGGTAAAAATTAACATATTAAACATACATGAGAGTAACAACATTACAGTTAAGGAGAACGAGAAAATAATAGTTCAAGAAATTGATCAAAAAAATAATAAAAACAAAATATGTGGACTATCATTTGTTATGAAAGAAAAAATATTGTATAATTTAAAGTTAATTTATTAACTCAAGGAAATAATAGAGCAAAGTAGAAATCTATTTTACAAAAAAGTAATCTTAAAATGAGAAAATGAATTATAAAGTGATAGAGTTGTTATTAAAGACGTCATCAATAAATCATATCATTTTTTTATGTTTATTTTGTAAGTGAACAAAGGAGTGTTAAAAAACATTGATAATCCTCTAAAATACTCTAAATGTGATAATATTAAGGTGGTGTAATATTAAGTATGTATAATTGTTATTTAATAATAGTTAAAAATTAATTTGTTAAAAGAATTGGTTTTATAACTTTATAAATTCAATATTGTGTTTATTAATTTAAAAGGCTATGAAAATGAAAGTTTACGTACCAAAATATATGCATATAAATTAATATTAATAATACACGAAAACGTGGATAAATAAGTGAATGTTATATAAAACGAAGAAAATTAATTATATGATATTATTATAAGGTTAATATATATATAAAATATATACCTGAAAATCCAAACACGAATTCCATTTTGAATGATTTCATGTAGAAGGGGGATAATTGTAGAGGCACTATCCTTCCAACCAATAATACCACTGCAGGCTTCCCAATCGTGCAGGAGCCTTGTCACATTTGCATGTAAAGCTTCTTGAACTTCTCGTGTATTCAAATATGCATGTACATAGTTATCACTACATGGATCAAATTTCCATATCTGCATAGTACCAACATTAAATTAAAAAAAAATCTAAATAATTGAGATATGCCACTATAACGCCCATGATTCTTATATAACTTAATATATTTTTATCTCAAAAACATTAACCTATTATATGAGTTTGATAATTACACTTATAAATCTATATTGGCATTAATATTTTATACATATTTGTTTTTTTTTACTTCTCAACTATTTCCCTTCAAACAAAACAACTTAGCTCCTTAACTTTATATTCTGACTCAAACATATCCAATCAAGTCTTTTATGATTAGCTCTTTTTAAACTTTGATCTTAAATTTGCCTAAAATTTTAAGATACTTAAAATTTAACGATCCCTTTACTTCTATAACGAGTTCACACTATCATAAATTTTTAAAGAATTATCATTTCAAACCCATCAAAGTTAACAATTAACCGGTTGATTTAATATAATAATCATAGGTTTTAATATCACTTATAATTGAATAATTCATATATTTTTCTATAAGTCAATGAACTCTAGTCCCAAAATATTAATACTTAATACATTATTAATTTATGTACTTATAAATCTATCTTTTAATTGATATTTTATCAATATGATATTTATTTGATTCCTATTGATACTTTATGATACTTATTTGCTTCTAACTTCTTCAAAGATATATTATATAGAACTTACAGAAGCTTTTTTGGGGCGAGCTGTGACACCATGGTAATGACAATTAGGAGCATAGATGTTATAAATATCGAGATCGGAAGTATCCTCATCAATCTCATTAGTAATTTGATTACACGTATCATTATACGTGTTAATTCCTTCGTGAAGATCAGAATAACAATATATCTTTACTTTCTCTGCTAATTCATCTTTAATAAGTGCGTGTGTTGCGAAGTAGTCGTACATTCCAATATCATCCGTTCTATCGTTGATCGCTGCATTCCCAATCTGCATTTTTCATTTATTAAAACATTAATTGTTCAATTTTAATAATCGTATATGCGAATCATGCATTAGTGATACATACAATCATAAGATGATACGTTGATTCTTTTAGGATACGAAAATCATAAATTAATATATCGATCCAGGTATATATTATTGATACACCGCCATTTTAAATATTCTATATATTTAATCCAATAAATTAATGAATTGTGCGAGTATTCATTCATTCGTACGTACGTACACATGTTCATGATGCATGTTATGATAGATTAAACGCGGGTAATTTACAAAAAAAAAAAAAAAAATAGTCAAAGAGAAAACATACAATGATACCCTTGAGGTTGATAATGGTACCGTTATTTGATTTTTTATTTTGATGAAGAATGGTTTGGGCAAGCTGAGGAACATAATGACCGGCATAGCTCTCTCCAGAAATATAGAAATCTCTGCTTTTGTATTCTGGAAATCTCTCTAACCAGTTCAACAAAAACAAATAGTTATCTTCTGCTGTACTTCTATCTCCACTTTCATCATAATCGCTTGTTCTATTTGAGTATGAAAATCCCACTCCAGCTGGAGACTCCAGGAACAACAAATTTGATGCTGATTAAGATAATCAAAATAGAGTATATATATATATATGTCAATTAATATTATCATTTCATTTTCTAAAAACAAATTGTCAATGTTACTAATTGGATCCCAAAATCTATAGGTTTAAAGTACACACATATATATATATATATACCATAGTTCCATGCATATTTGTTATAGAAGAGTGTTTTTCCATCACTGAGGACTCTGAATGGTCCAAGCTCTTGCATGGCTCCGTAGGCAAGGGAAGAGCAACCAGGACCTGTTTCAATCAACTTCATTAGATTTTTATGGAAAATGATTAATAGTTATGTTCATCATCAATAATGTTATTTTCCCTCCATACGATGAAAGTAAGAAAGAAAACGCATAAAAAGACAAAATTACAGATTACTGGGATAATAAAATGAGATAAATAAGAGAAATAATATTATTATAAAAAAAAATTATGATAATATTAATTAGTGTTACCTCCATTTAGCCAAAGAAGAAGAGGCAAAGACTCTTTGGAATTCTGAGCTTCAGCAAAGTAATAATAAAGCGCACGTCCTGCATTTTCATCAACAATTACATAACCACCATACTGAGTAAAATTAACTGGACCGGGTTGTCCGGGTAATTTCTCAATCTTATCGTTCTCCTTCAAACCTTCCTGAGAATAAACTTTGCTTCTTACGTCCAAATTAACATTACTAGCCTCGAAAAGGCTTGTGTCAATTCCAGCTTTTGCCTTTGATCTGGCCGTGTATCGATGTACATTTGATCTCCCATTGATTTTCTTCCCAATGCTTTGACCCACCCACCCAGAAAAAACAATAAGAAATAAGAACAGATGACCCAAACAAGGCTTACTATTTCCAGATCTCTTCATTTTTGTTTATGCTAGCTAGATCGATAGAAGAAGAAATCAAAGTATGAGGTTAATCATTAACTTCATTCATGTAGTTGTTTATATATATGACTTGTTACGGTTCAAAATCAGTTTCAATTATAGTTGCTAATAATTGAAAGAGTTCAAAATCAGTTATCACAAAAATTTCAAGATATAAGTCTTATTTTCACTAATTAAACTGCTTTAGTTTATTTATTTTACGTAAATGTTATTGATTTTTTTTTCTCCGTACATAATTATCCAAACTTTTATTCCGTTTATATGTAAGATAATAAAAGATTATCCACTGATAATCCTACAAGACCAAGATAAATATTTTTTTCTCTACACAAAATCTGTTCAAAAGATTTTTTTTTCGCTAGAAAGAAGGAGAGAGGTAGAGATAAAGTTAGTTTTAGAAACGGGAGAGACAAAGTCAAATATTTTGTTGTTGTGATTTCGTTGATTGATAGCTAAATAAATCTGGAATAAGAGATTAATATAGAGTAAACTGTTACGAGAAACAGCTAAGAAATACATTGTCAACGTATGAACTCTTAATACGCATATGCATTGTTTCCATCATTTTAAATGTACGAGATGTGATAGAAGTTATTTAGATCGGATAAATTATATTATTTTAATAAATTTTTATTTAAAATATTATTATCTTTTTTGTTAATTAATTAAAATTTAATATAAAATATTCTAAAAAATAATAAAATTCAAACAAAAATTATTTAAATATATATTTTAATTTTATTAAAACATCAAAATAACAAAATTTTGTGAATTTTTAATATTAATTATGATTTTTTTATTGTTAAATATTTACATTTTAATTTTTTTTAATTACTTAATAAAAAATAATAATTTTAATAAAATAATATAATTTATCATTAATTGATCTTCTTTACAAAAATAATAGACTAAATGATATCACTTCTAATCTAATAAACTAAATGATAAATAACTTAATCTAAAGATTTTATGTAATATTTTTCTCTATTTTAAACACACATTGTATCCAATATATATTGTTTACGCAATCTGAGGTGAGAATATGAGATTATTTTTTAAATTTATTAAATAAGAGATATTTTAAATAGAACGAAATAACGTCCAAATCTATTATTTTTAATAAAATTGTATTTTAGACTCATACTTATTAGGTTGGATAACACAAATACGTTATCTTTATAAAAAAAATCACATAAATTCATTTTATAAAGATAATGAATTTGTGTTGTCCTAACTTTTTTTTAAAACACAAACTAGTTATTTTTACAAAATAGATTTATACAATTATTTTTGTAAAGATATTAGACTTATATTGTCCCATTGAATAAGTAAAGAACTAAAACCTACTTTCGTTTTTCGTTTAAGGTAGTAAACTTGAATTACCATTTTTCTTTTAAAAAAAGATGAATCACAAATATGTTGTCTTTTATAGAAGTATACTTTAGATACTACCTATATTAGGTGAGACATAAAAAATTTAATGATTTTACAAAAGTTAGTAAAATTATATTTTATAAAGATAATGAATTTGTATTGAATTTTTTTTTTTTGTGAAAGTGAGATAACATTAAATTTATAAAATAAATTTTTATAATCCTTTATGTAAAAATAATAAATTTATTCTTCCATTTAATTTAATAAATAGGGGGCTTAAAATATAATTTCGTTAAAAATAGTATACTTTATCTATAATTTTTTCCTTTAAAAAACTTAAATATTTGTTTAAAGTATACATAGGGAGCAGCTAAAGAGGAATCGGAAGAAAAACTAAAGCATTTGATAAGATGCTGGAAGGTTTTGAGAAGAAGATTGATCTTTTCCATGGGGTCTTGGCCGGAAGAAATCAATTGGCTAATGGTCTTAGGCAGAGTAAAGAGTGATAGTTGAAGAGCCTTTATCAGTCTATTGTACATAATGATTTTATTTTTTGTTTATTTTACTATTCTGATCGAACCTTAAACACATAATGAAAATTAGCAAGTTAAACCTTTTTTTTTGTCTAATTATTTTTTATTCTACATCCAGGGAAAAAAAAGTATTAACAGCTTCGTGTGTGTCCTGTAAGATTTTTTTTATAGAAAAGAGAATTTTCATTCAACATATCGACGTATACAAGCAATATCAAAACATCAAAGAACATCCCCAAAAATATCAATGATCAAATTTTACCATCCAAGACTGGCAAAGCTGTTGTTGCTTACAATAATCTGCATAAAGAAATTAATGTTGGCTGATGAAGTTGATACAAACAAGTCTTTAAAGGTGGTGATATATATGCTTGAAGAGATACACATATTCAATAGCAAATTCATCGATGTAGCAACACAATAACCGCGTAACTAAATTCATAAACAAAATAAACACTCTAATGAGAGATCTAGGATTCTTAGACTACAGTAGAAAAACCACCACTACCGAGAGATTAGATCCTCAGACACAAAGTACAAACAAAAACCACAAGAACAACAGCTACCTCTATTTTATTTAAGCTATATCAAATCCTTATTTGAAATAGAGAGGGATTGATGGAAGGTCTGATGATGGTGAATCTGATGGAGGCTTAATAGAAATTGGCGAAAGATGTAAAAAGAAAGAAAGAGGACAAAGCTCTAGCAAAGAAGATAAGAAGACCCTCAAAACGGCGGACTTTCCAAGACTCACTTCCAATATTTTTGCTTTAGTATGACATAAAGAAAAAAAATTTAGCTCACACAGTTGCAAAAAAAAATATAAATTTACAGCTGCAAAAGAAAACTATGCATACTGTGGAACCAAACACAGTTTTTAATCTCTACAAAACTTAGTTCAGAAACTAGCACGACTAACTAGAAACTCTTCTTCTCCATCATCTGACTTCATAGCTAAAATAGAAAAATCTATCACCCTTATGATGTACTTAGAATTGCTTCTGATTCCTACCTCTTTGATGAACTGAGCTCTAAAGCAACACTTCACTATCTAATTCATTTCAACTCTATTGATTCTGTTGGATGGAGAAAACTGAAAGGGTTTAAGGCTCACAACTCTCCAAATTGGCTCTTCAAATCATTTGAAGTGCATTTCATCTTCGGGAGTCTTCCTTTTGAGTTGAGCAACATCATTGAGCAACCTGAAGAACACTCCATTATAATAATATTGTAACAATAAGCAGTGTTAAAACTTGTTGGGAAAAAATAGTACCGGTTGTAAAGAAATAAATTTCACACACCCAGGATAATTTCCCAAATCAAAATAGAATAAAAATAACACCAAGAATTTAGCGTGGAAAAACCTTTCAAAATGAAAGTAACAACCACGGGACCCGTAGGCCACTTAAACTTCCACTATAATAAGATGGGATTACACACTTCACCTTCAGGTGGATCTCTCATAAAAATACAACAAATATGTATCTTCAATTTGTGGATAAAACTTCACAAATTGGCTCTCTTAATTTTTCTCTCTCAAAAATCTTTCAGAAACTCTCTCTCTCTCTCTCTGTTGATTTCTCCCCTTCTGATCTGTTTGAGACTGAAGCTAAGCCTTTATATACCTAACAACTTCATCCTTCTCTCCGGATTACACGGAGAGTTTTTTGTCTTTTTTTTTCTTTTTTTCTTTTCTTCTTTTCTTCTTTTCTTCTTTTCTTCTTTTCTTTCGGCGCCATAGACTTTCTTTTCTTCTTCCTTTTTTTTTTCTTTGTGGATGGCCCACATTAGTTGGACCAACAAATCTCCCCCTCCACCTTATGTGGGACATGGCTCTTCCATACCTGCAATCTTTCTACAGATAACAAGTTTTTCTCTAGTCACGGTCTTTGTCATCATATCTGCCCGTTATCATTGGTATGAACCTTTTCAACTTTCAGTAGTTTATGTTCCAACACATCACGAATCCAATGATACCTTACGTCGATGTGTTTGGACCTTGAGTGGAAGGTTGGGTTCTTGCTAAGATGAATTGCACTCTGACTGTCGCAATAAAGAACATAATTTTCTTGGTTATGATGCAATTCTTGTAGGAACTTTTTCATCCACAGGATCTCCTTACAACCTTCAGTGATTGCAATGTACTCTGCTTCTGTGGTACTTAAAGCAATACACTTTTGTAATCGTGATTGCCATGAAACAGCTCCCCCTCCAAATGTTATTAGGTACCCGGATATAGATTTCCTCGTATCTACGTCGCCAGCCATATCTGAATCTGTATATCCTTCTAATACAGGTTTATTATTACCAAAGCATAAACAATGACTGGAGGTTCCTCTGAGATACCTGAGTATCCATTTGACAGCTGCCCAATGTTCCTTTCCAGGATTTGATAGGAATCGGCTCACAACGCCAACAGCATGTGCAATATCTGGTCTAGTACATACCATAGCGTACATTAGACTACCAACTGCCGATGCATAAGGCACCTTGCTCATCTCTAATTTATCCTCCTCACTTGAGGGACATTGACTCACATTAAGTTTGAAATGGCTTGCAAGTGGACAACTAACAGGTTTAGCTTTGCTCATGTTGAATCTTTCAAGAACTTTTTCAACATACCGTTTTTGGGAAAGCCATATCTTTTGCTTTTGCCTATTGCGGATAATCGCCATGCCAAGAATCTGCTTGGCAGGTCCTAAGTCCTTCATTGCAAAGGAATTGCTCAACTCCTTCTTTAACTTGTTAATCTTGTCAATATTTTGACCCACAATTAACATATCATCAACATAAAGCAAAAGAATAATAAAATCACCATCAGAGAATTTCTTGATGAAGACGCAGTGATCAGCCGTCGTTCTGTTGTATTCATTTTTCTCCATGAATGAGTCGAACTTTTTGTACCACTGCCTTAGTGCTTACTTCAGACCATACAAGCTTTTCTTTAGTCTACATACCAACGTTTCTTTGCTTTTGACTTGGAAACCTTCGGGCTGCTCCATATAGATTTCTTCATCAAGATCACCATGTAAGAATGCAGTCTTTACATCAAGTTGTTCAACTTTCAGATTAAGACTAGCTGCCAAACCAAGAACAACTCGGATTGAAGACATTTTAACCACTGGTGAGAATATTTCATCGAAGTCAACGCCTTTCTTCTGCTCGAATCCTTTCACAACCAATCTTGCTTTATAGCGTGGTTGCAAGCTACCTTCTTCACTTTTGATTCTGTACACCCACTTGTTCTTGAGAGCTTTTCTTCCCTGTGGTAGTTTCATCAGGTCAAATGTGTGGTTCTCATGCAGAGATTTCATTTCTTCCTGCATGGCTTTAAGCCACTCGGTCTTATGTTGATCGCTGATAGCTTCGTCATAAGTCTCTCGTTCTCCTTCGGTGAGCATCACATACTCGTTAGGACAATATATACGACTAGGTTGTCGTACTCGGGTAGATCTCCTCGTACTGCATACGGTTGGACTTGTTCAGAGACTTGTTCTGGTTCTGAACTGCCAGCTGATGGATTGATATCATCAGTATCTGGTGTGACTCCCCCGTCATTAGGATTTATTGGTGGAGAGACTGGGTCCAGATTAACTGGAATTTCATCTGACTGTGGTTTCTCGGATTTCTCAAAGTCCTCGATTGTTTGGTCTTCAAGAAATACCACGTCTCTACTTCTGACAATCCTTTTGTTAATAGGATCCCAAAGTCTGTAGCCAAATTCTTCATGGGCATATCCCATAAAGATACATTGTTTCGCTTTTCCATCCAACTTGGACCGCTCATCTCTTGGGATGTGAGCAAATGCTCTACAGCCGAATACTTTCAAGTGTTTGTAAGAAACGTCTCTCCCCGTCCAAACTCTTTCCGGTACGTCGTAGTTCAGTGGAACTGATGGAGAAAGGTTGATTAAATCGACTGCTGTCCGCATTGCCTCCCCCCAAAAGGTGTTTGGCAGTTTTGCATTTGAGAGCATACATCTGACTCTTTCACAGATGGTTCTGTTCATTCTCTCTGCGACACCGTTGTGTTGAGGTGTCTTTGGTACTGATTTTTCCAGCCTGATGCCAAAACTTCTGCAGTACTCTTCGAATGGTCCACGATACTCACCACCATTATCTGCACGTACACACTTCAGACGTCTGCCAGTTTCTCTCTCCACTTTTACATGGAACTGCTTGAAAACTTCATGCACTTGATCTTTAGTTTTCAAAGCAAAAGTCCATACTTTTCTTGAATGGTCATCAATAAAGGTCACAAAATAGTGAGCACCTCCTAATGACTTACAACTCATTGTACAAACATCTGTGTGTATTAAATCTAGAATATTTTCCTTTCTAGATGGTGCGAGACTACGAAATGCAACTCTATGTTGTTTTCCCATAATACAGTCAACACAAGTTTGCAAGGGTGTACCTTTCATTCCTGGCAAGACCTCATTTTTAGAAAGAATTCTGAGACCTTTTTCACTCATGTGGCCGAGTCGCTTATGCCATAGCTCGGTAGGAACTTCTTTCCTTGTGGCATTTACTTCTCCTCTACACAGTCTGGCTTCTGTGATGTAGAGTGATGTATCTTTCTTGCCTTTAGCTATTATCAGATTACCTTTGGTGAGCTTCCACTTTCCTTCACCAAAATAATTATTGTATCCATCATCATCAAGTATACCAGTAGAGATCAAATTGAGGCGGATATCAGGAACATGCCTCACATCTTTCAGAAGTAATCTGCATCCAAGATTAGTCTCTAGATAAATATTGCCAATACCAACAATTTTTGATGCATCATCATTTCCCATCCTCACACGTCCAAGATCACCTTGAGTGTAGGTTGAGAAGAATTCCCGTCGTGAGGTGACATGATAGGAAGCGCCTGAGTCAACTACCCAAGTAGTGTCTTGGCATGCAAGATTGACATAATCAGCATCTCGAACGATGACAACTTCTTCAGTGACAGTTGTGGTGTCATTTGTTCGGGTTTCTGCTTCCTGATTTCTGGATTGTTCCGCCTTTAACCTTCTACATTCTCGAATGAAGTGTCCAGGCTTACCGCAATGATGACACTTCATGTCATACCTTGATCTAGACTTTGACCGTCCTCTTTGTTGACTTTGGTTACGGGGATTTTTACTTTTACTTCTCCCCCGCCATTCTTGCTTGCCTTGTTTCTGCATGACAAGCGCTTCAGTGTCAGGAGTATATCCTTCATCTTTTCGTCGAGACTCTTCGTTTAACATTCTGTCTTTTACCATATCCATGGTAAGCTTACCGTCAGGAGCTGAGTTGCTAACTGACACAACTAGACTATCCCAACTTTTTGGTAGAGAACTCAACATCAACAACCCTTGTAGCTCGTCATCTACAAATATCTTCATAGAGTTGAGTTGATCTACAATGCCTTGGAACTCACTCATATGTTCGATACGCCTGCTTGAGTCTTTATACTTCAAATTGACTAATCGTCGCATCAGATTTGCTTTATTCTGTGCGGTTGTCCTCGCATACATTTTCTCCAACTTTTGCCAAAGAACGTAAGCATCGTGTTCATTAGCAAAATTTTGAAAAATGCTTTTGTCGATCCATTGTCTGATTTGAAGCAAAGACACTTTCTGCTCGTAACGGCCCATTCAATGTCTCCATCGGTTACTTCTTTCTCCTTTGGCATTATAATTGGCTTCCATAGATCTTTAATGTATAAAAGATCCTCCATCTTCGGCTTCCAAATTGCATAATTAAATGCGGTTAATTTTATCATATTACCTGTGCTTTCCTCCATTTGAGTCGTCAGTCACCAGGTTTCGCCGAACTTGATACTTTTCTGACAATGAATAGTATCCTCCAAATAGTATCAATGAATAGTATCTTCCGAATAGTACTATGTGAATAGTATCCGTGAATAGTATCCGTGAATAGTACAATACAGTATATATGAATAGTACTGTATATGTGTATAATCTCTTACTAAAATAACTTGGCTCTGATACCACTTTGTTGGGAAAAAATAGTACCGGTTGTAAAGAAATAAATTTCACACACCCAGGATAATTTCCCAAATCAAAATAGAATAAAAATAACACCAAGAATTTAGCGTGGAAAAACCTTTCAAAATGAAAGTAACAACCACGGGACCCGTAGGCCACTTAAACTTCCACTATAATAAGATGGGATTACACACTTCACCTTCAAAAGGATCTCTCTCATAAAAATACAACAAATATGTATCTTCAATTTGTGGATAAAACTTCACAAATTGGCTCTCTTAATTTTTCTCTCTCAAAAATCTTTCAGAAACTCTCTCTCTCTCTGTTGATTTCTCCGCTTCTGATCTGTTTGAGATTGAAGCTAAGGCTTTATATAGCCAAAAACTTCATCCTTCTCTCCGGATTACACGGAGAGATTTTTGACTTTTTTTTTTCTTTTTTCCTTTTCTTCTTTTCTTCTTTTCTTCTTTTCTTTCGGCGCCATAGACTTTCTTTTCTTCTTCCTTTTTTTTTTCTTTGTGGATGGCCCACGTTAGTTGGACCAACAAAACTGACAGAATAATTTAAGGAAATTAGAAAATGAAAAAGCACTAGGATTTAATTTGGGTTATGCTTAGTAATGAAAAAGAATCCTTAAATAAAATTTATATATCCTAAATGCAGGTTGGTATCAGAATCTCCTTTCTGAGTTGAAAAAATGGAGGCCAAATCCAGACTGATTGCTTTATGGTTCAATAGTGGAATTTTTTTTCCTATAGGATAGCATTCAAGATAAGATTACTTGGCATTCAGTTCTTGGTGATACACACCTTAGCTCCTCAACCTGTAAAATTCTATGCGGTGATTGTGATTTAATTTGATCTCATGTAATCATCTTTAAGGAAGAAACTGAAGCAGAAGTTTTAAAATAAAAACATAAAAAACTATATAACCTAACCTTTTCTCTCCTTTATTGAAAACAACCCTTCATTTAATTTATGTTCTAGTTGCTGCAATTCTTTCAAACTCTAACCGTTGAGATTTTTACCCAAAAGACATCTACATTACAAAAACAAGTTGTTACATGTTAGGGAACTCGCGAAGTTTCAAAAAATCTGTATCTCAAGAGCTAAAAGAACACATACAATTGTTTCTTTTGTGGCTTTGTGATTTCATCTTTTTGAGCAGCTACCTCCTTAGAATCTTGCTTCTGCAAAGTACGGTGTAAGAATATCATGAAAACATTAAACAGAGTAGAAAATTCAAAGTAACTAGTAAGACCCTTTACTACTACACTTATGGAGTACGCATGCAAGGTATGTGTCTTTAATTTTCAACAACACAGTGACTAGGGATGTATAAGTTTCGCTAAGGACTTCCTTCTGTTAATTGTGTTTTGAGGCCCAAAAACCATTTGTTATTAAACCCTTCCCCTTTTCCATTTATATATATAACTTTCTGCGTGAATACTTGAAGCGCCGTTGGAGAAGAATAAAAGGAAAAGAAAACTGCAGAACAGTGAGATAGCAGCTGCGGCAATTGAGAAGAAGAAAAATTTCAATTGTTTTTTTTTTCATTTTCAGTCAAAAAATCTCCTATTTCTTTTCAAATTTTTCAAAGCAGATTAGAAGAAAGGTAAGCTCATTTGTGTGGTAATATTTGATTTAATAGTAAATTTGTTAATTTATCTTGCTATATATTATCAGTAAATTAGAGAAAATTATTTTGTGAGTATTTGGGTTTTCTTGGTATAATTTTGTGAAATTTTTTAAAAATTGGTGTTTTTATCTAAATTTGGTTATTAGTGGATTTTTCTTGGTGTATCGTTATCAGTGGAGTAGACTTTTCACATTAAAAAGTTGAACCACTTAAATCATTGTGTGTCATTTATTTTCTTACTGCTTATTATTTTGTTGTTACCTATTATTATTAATTTGTGCAACCAAAATTGGACCCGATCTTCGCTTCCGCAAGTGCCTAATTTATAACAAACTGGTATCAGAGCATTGGGTTATTCTGTTATTTGTTGGAACTCATCAAGTTTGCTCTTTTGGATTTATTTTGAGCTTCTGGTTATCTGATTGGTTTTATATTTTCTGGGTTGTGCTTCTGTTTATTTAATATTGGATTTTCTATCATGGCGGCAAAATACGAAATTGAGAAATTCAATGGTAAAAATGATTTTAGTCTTTGGCGTATGAAGATGCAGGTCGTATTAGTTAAAGAATGGCTTGTTAAGACACTTGAAGGTAAGGATAAATTGCTAGAAAAATTAACTGATAAATAAAAAGATGCATTGATGGAAAATGCTCTCAGTTCAATTCAGTTATCCTTGTCTGATGAGGTATTACGCGAAGTTGGTGATGAGGAATCTCCTGCTGGGTTATGGCTTAAATTGGAAAATTTGTATATGACCAAGTCTTTGACCAGTCGATTATATTTGAATCAGCGTTTGTATACATTCAGAATGTTAGAAAGTATACCTTTACACGATCACCTTGATAAATTTACTAAAATTATTTGTGATCTGAAAAATGGTGGTGTTAAGATTGACGATAAGGATGAGGCCTTAGTTCTATTATGTTCTTTACCTCATTCATCTGAACATTTTGTTGATACCATGCTATATGGGTGAGACACTATTTCTTTGGAAGATGTCAAAGCAGTTTTGAATTTCAGAAAGTTGAAGAAAAATGTGTCTACAAGCAGTAATGATAATAGCAGTGGTTTATTTGTCAGAGGTAGTGATAAGAGTCAAATTATTGCATTTTTGTTATGATTTAAATGTTGATATTTGTGTGAAAATTGGGTTTATTTGATTATTTAATCCACAAATGTCATTTCATGGGTATTTCGTGTTTAAAGTGTAATTTCAGGTAAAATCATAATTTTGGAGAAGTTTGGGACAAATTTCAATGAACGGGATTGAGTGCAAATAAAAAGAAAACAAAATTTCAAAATTTAGAATTTTAGTCGTAAAACCTTCTGAAGAATACGTTGAGCAAAGCAATCTACATTTCGCCAATGTAATCTCGCCGACAATGCATTCTCATGTAGGCCAAATGCATCTAGCCGTCGGCCAAAATCGAAAACCCAAAAAAATTTATTTTCCAGAAATCTCGCCGCGACGAGAATAATGTCGCCGCCGGCGAGTTTCGTCCGAAAACAGATTTTTTGGTTGTTTTGTTCCAAAATTGCCCCCCCAAACCCTAGATATATATATATAATATGATGGAAAAAGTGGGGGACGGCAGAGAGAACAGATCTGAATCATTTTTGGAAGAGAAAAGGCAAATTTTGGAGAGAAAGTTTGGAGAAGCTTGAAGGATCATTACCATTGTTGTTACCAAGTCTCCATCTTCAAGAGTTTTTCATCTCTTCTCCTTAGCCTTCATATTCTGCATTTTATTCAGATTTGTTATTCATGAATTCAATTGAAATAATGGTTGTTCTTATTTCCGTTATGAACTAATTCGTTTTCGCTAAGACTATGATGTAGTTAAATCAAGGAAATCTGATTTCTTTTGTTATGGTTATATGAATTCATTGTTTTCAAGTCGAGTATTTATTTCCATGCTTAATGCTTTTAAATTTCTGATCAAGATTTAGATGATTTGTTGCATTATATTGAGACTGAGAGGAGATGTGTAATGAATGCTTCTTGTGATAAATACCGTATGTTGAATGCGAGTTTGACACCTAATGCATGATGTATGTGGTTATTCCAGAAATTCCATAAATCGTAATGTGCTTATTTGTGATTAAATCTTTATAGGAATATAGTTGGTTTTCATAGATAAGTAATTCTAATATAACTTGAGAAAGAGTATTAGATAAGTTTGGGTTTTTCAACCATCACTTTTAACTTTGATTCTCATATAACATGACTTGAAATCGGATTGAATTGATTTAGCGAAATCAAATGCCTTAGCATTTTTAATCATTTGTGAACAACATTAAATTTTGTTATTTATGTTTAGTTTTATGTTAATTTGCTTTTAAAACAATTTCAACAATTCAGTTTTCAAATAAAATTAGGGTTAATCAATTTCGGTACTTAGTAACGCCATTCCTTGTGGGTTCGATATCCGTACTTTTGTACACTTTATTACTTGAACGATTCGTACACTTGCGAAAATAAGCATCAGGTAAAAATCAAGAAAAATGCACAAGCAATAATAGAGGCAAGTCTAGATCCAAATCTAGAAAAAGAAAAGATAAATGCAATTATTACTGTCAGGAAGGGCACTGGAAAGTAAATTGTCCAAAACTCAAAGGTAAAGGAAAATCTGTCACAACGTCTTCTGGTACTAATGATGTTGCTGGTGTTGTAGATAGTTCTGGTTCTAATGGTGAAAATGTTCTATCAGTATCTATTGGTTCTTCTGAAGATGTTTGGATTCTTGATTCGGGTTGCACTTACCATATGTGCCCCAGTAAAGATTGGTTTGCTTTTTATCAGTCTATTGATGAGGGTGTTGTCTTGATGGGAAATAATATGTCATGCAAGGTTATTGGTATTGGTACTGTCCAAATTAAGATGCATGATGGTATTGTTAGGACTTTGAAAGATGTTCGTCATATTTTAGATTTGAAAAAGAATTTGATATCTTTGGGTACTCTTGATTCACAAGGCTATAAGTATGTAGCTTAATGTGGAGTCTTAAAAGCTAGTAAGGGTGCTCTCGTTGTTATTAAAGGGCAATTGTCGTGTGGTCTCTATATGCTTCAAGGTAGCATTGTTATTGGTAGTGTATCAGTTTCATCCTCGCCAGATCAAGATTCAGACACTACTCGATTATAGCATATGCGGCTTGGACATATGAGTGAGACATGGATGTCTATTTTGAGCAAACGGGATTTGCTTTGTGGTCAGAAAACTGGGAAGCTTGATTTCTGTGAGCATTGTGTCTGTGGAAAGCATCGTAGGGTCAAGTTCAGTACAACCATCCATAAAATGAAAGGTACTATTGATTATATTCATTCAGATCTTTGGGGTCCTTCTCGTGTTGTGTCTAAAGGTGGTGCCCGGTATATGTTGACTTTTATTGATGACTTCTCTCATCATGTTTGGGTGTATTTTCTGAGGAATAAGAATGATGCGTTCTTAAAATTTATGAAATTCAAAGCTTGTATAAAAAATCAAACAAGCAAGAAAATCAAGCATTTGAGGACTGATAATGGTTTGGAATTTTGTGACAGTCAATTTAATGAGTTATGTGAAAGGAATGGCATAGTGAGACATCGCACTGTACGTCATACACCACAGCAAAATGGAGTAGCAGAACGTATGAATAGGACTTTCTTAGAAAGAGCTTGATGTATGCTCTTTCAAGCTGACTTGGATTTGGGCTGAAGCTTGTAACCATGTCTGTTATTTGGTGAATCGGTCTCCATCAACTGCAATTGAGTTGAAGACTCCGTTTGAGGTATTCTTTGGTACTCCTGCTAATTATTCTGATTTAAAAGTTTTTGCTTGTCCTGCTTATGCTCATGTTAATGATGGTAAACTTGAGCCCAGGGCATTGAAATGCATATTTTTGGGGTATCCTTCTGGGGTGAAGGGTTATAGATTATGGTGTGTTGAACCCAAGTCACCTAAATTTGTGATTAATAGAGATATTAAGTTTGATGAGTTTTCCATGTTGGAAAAGAAAAAAGAGTTTATTGTTGCAGATAAAGACCAAGGTGTTAGTAAGCAGGTGGAGCTTGAGAATGGAGCTCCTAGTCAAGTGTAAGAGGGCACTTCAGATCAGCCATCTGTGGATGAGATAGATGATTATGCTCATGATGTAGCAGAAGAGCAACATAAACAACCATATAGTATTGCTAAGGGTAAAGGAATAAGAGAGATTCATCGCCCTCAGAGGTACGCAAATGCAGATTTAGTTTCTTTTGCATTGTATGTGGCAAAGTCTATTGAGATGTATGAACCTTCTAGTTATCATGAAGTTGTTACTTGTGCTGAGTCTATTCAGTGGTTAGTTGCTATGAATGAAGAGATTGAATCACTTCATAAGAATCATACTTGAGAATTGGTGAAACCGCCTAAGGGCCAGAAGATTATTGGAAGCAAATGGGTCTTCAAGAAAAAGGAAGGTATACCTGAAGTTGAAGCAGCTAGGTTCAAGGCACGTGTTGTTACAAAGGGCTATTGTCAGAAGAAAGGTATTGACTTCAATGAAGTATTTTCTCCTGTTGTGAAACATAACTCTATTCGTGTGTTGCTTGCTATGGTTGCATTGTTTGACATGGAATTAGAACAACTTGATATCAAGACAACATTCTTACATGGTGAGCTTGAGGAACAAATATATATGCATCAACCAGAGAGGTTTGTTGTTCCAGGTAAGGAAGATCATGTTTGTTTATTGAAAAAGTCTTTATATGGGTTGAAGCAATCTCCTAGGCAATGGTATAAGCGGTTTGATTCTTTTATGATTGATCATGGTTACTCTAGGAGTGATTATGATAGTTGTGTTTATCATAAAAGATTTCATGATGGTTCATCCATTTATTTGTTACTTTATGTTGATGACATGCTTATTACTTCTAAGAATAAGTCTGAGATTCAGAAATTAAAGTCTCAACTTAATGGTGAGTTTGAGATGAAATATTTGGGTGCAGCGAAGAAAATTTTGGGTATGGAAATTTACAGGGATAGACAAGCGGGCAAACTTTATTTGACTCAGAAAAGTTATATTGAAAAAGTTCTCGAACGCTTTGGCATGAAAGATTCTAAACTTATGAATACGTTGTTAGCTGCGCATTTCAGACTTTCTTTGGATTTGTTACCATAGTTAGAAGAAGAAGAGCGGTATATGTCTCAAGTTCCATATGCTAGTGTCGTTGGCAGTTTGATGTACATTATGGTTTGTACTCATCCAGACATTTCACATGCAGTTAATGTTGTCAGCAGATATATGGATAATCCTGGTAATGGTCATTGGCAAGCAGTGAAATGGATACTTCGGTATTTGAGAGGTACATCTAATTTTGATTTGGTATATGATGAGAGTTGTAATACTGGTTACAATGTTATTGGTTATGTGGATTCCGATTATGCTGGTGATCTGGATAGAAGAAGATCTCTGACAAGTTATGTCTTCATTTTTTCTCATTGTGTCATTAGTTGGAAGGCTACTTTACAGTCTACAATTGTTTTGTCTACGACAGAGGCAGAATATATGATAGTAGTAGAAGTAGTGAAGAAGTCATTTGACTTAGAGATTTGGTTTGTGATTTGGGTTTACAATAGGATACTTCTGTTGTGTTTTGTGATAGCCAGAGTGCGATATACTTGACTAAGAATACTATGTATCATGAAAGAATCAAACACATTGATGTCAGATATCGTTTCGTTCGTAACATTGTCTCTCAGGGTGCTATTGTTGTCAATAAGATAGTCACTAAAGAGAATCCAGCTGATATGTTAACCAAACCAGTTCTATTTAATAAGTTCATCCTATTTTAGGATATATAACGAGGTGATACTCCAGATTTTCGCAAAAGATAATTGTTTTGCTTTCTGCACCTACTTGTTCTTAATTAATAACCTTAGCAGTTGGATTTATATGATTATTCTGATTCTAATTAAAATATTCAAATGATTGTTATCAAATGATTATTTATCTATTGTTTTTTCATGTAAATAGGGATAGCTAAAAAATGGCGGCTCGATTTGATGTTGTACGTTTAGGGAAGGTTAGAATACAAATGTTGACTAAATCATCGATTGGGTACCCTTCTCTCTTTTTACTAATATTAATGACTTGATCAATTATAATATTTAACTATTTATTCTTTTTGTGGTTAAAAATACTCTATAATCTACAAACATAATATTATTTATCTTCAAAATTATTTACTATATAAGCTATATGAATCATTTAGTGGGTATTTTTAATTTTAATTTTTTTTATAGATAAAAAAGTATTTAATATGATTCAAAATTTATAATATATAATATATATTATTAATTATAAATATTCTTAAATAATTTAGATTTTTTAATTTTTTTTGTCATTAAAATTATTAAGTTATAATGGTTTTTTTTTATCTAAGATCTGTGGAAAATATTTTTATACTTTTTTTTTAATTTTATCTATAAGATTATTAAAAAATAATACTACGTATAAAAAATTCAATCAATTACTTTGTAAATATCGTTTAATTTTAGTAACAAATTTTTTACTTAATTAATTTAAATTTTATTAACCATATCATTTCAAATAATTATATAATTAATATTTGTAATTATATACTGTTCACACGGTGGGCTATAAAAAATAAAACGAACAATGGGACAATTTTTGACCTTCATATATGACCAAACCAAAGCCTAACGACTTAAAATGATTCGGTTCATACTTACCGCGACATAGCCCAGTTTAATTTAAATATGTCCCGAACCAAGTCATTGTCATCTTTATTGTTTACTATATTTAACGTTTTAATACATTTATCAGAGGAGAATTTTATTAAAAAATACACTTTAATTCAATAATTTTTAGGTTAGATAGTTTTAGTTATATTACTATAAAAAATAACTTCATCTAATTTTATATTTATTAAAAAATAAACAGTCTCATCATTATTAAAAAAAATACACTTTTGGTCTTATCAAGCGGAAAAACTAGTACGAGACTAAAAATATCCAATCTATAAATTACAACATTTCTAAACATAATAATATCACAAATTATGTTGCCCTTTTTACTTTTTACTTTTTCCTTTTTCCTTTTCAGAGCATCAAAGCACCGCAGTTGTTCTAAAATATCTTAAAATCAATCTCATTCGTGTATTTAAATAATAATAAATAAAAAAACTCTCAAGCCTCAAGCAACTAATTTCATGCAAGACTCTGCTACCCGGATTTCAGACTCATAGGCTCATAGCCATCACTCAGTAATCTAACGGTAAAAGTGATGCTCCATATCTTAAATTTGGTTCGAATCCCTCTCCGTAATCTATAATAATTATTAGCAAGGGGATTGTACGGATTGCACAATCCTATAGAGGCAAGGGACCAAGTAAAGAGTCACTTTTTTCCCCCCCTTCAATACGGCATCCCAAAGGGTTCATTCTTCTTTTTTATACCATCCGTTTTTTTCCCCCATCAAAAAACTAACCTAGCAGATCCTTTGAAGAGAATTGTCATATCAGTTACAAACACCCCACAGATGCTAATGAAGGAATGATACAAATCATCGAAAGGAAAAAAAGATAATGTAAATGTTCGTGATGTATGGAGCTTTATAAGGTCTATCAACTACCCTCATCAATTCTTTGCTGCAAGTCATTGCCATGAAATATCAGCTGTCAATGGAAAGTTTGGTATCTTACTTTGCCTCGGAGTGTTCCAGCTTTTTACACACATAAATGAAGTGAGATTCTGGATCTTCCAAAACAAATTCCGGTGATAGCGAACCCTTATCAGTAAGAGGAACAGGTTCCAAGTATGGCTTTGTTGATGAATTAATACTTCCAGGTCTTTCGAAACCAGGTCTAGCTGTGCGAGATGAAAAGTATAAGAACATAGTTTATTTAGCCTCCTAGCATTCTTACTCATATGTCATATCCGTTGCCTAAAGATGTAACTAGTGATTAAATCCCATCAAATAAGACCACAGTATTAAATAGTGTATAGTCCATGAACCCTCTCAAGCATCCAAAGAATGGTACATTTCAAGAAGCAAAATCCTTAACATTCAAAATTACATGCATGCTGTGCAGTGTCAAGTTTAATATTGATTTATTCTTATGAGTACGCATAGGATATACAAATAAAAAGGTAAAAGCATAGACTCTTCTCATGATGCAAATAAAGTAATTTTATTCAAAATATGAACAAACTCCACTGAATTGCCAGTAGGCTAGCAATCAAAACGAACATCCAATATCACTTTGCCTATAATCTAATTTCAGTAAAACCTTCAGACCCAAATCGATAATGCCAAGTGTCTTTTCCAACAGAAACTACACTATACTGAAAAAATCCTTAAGACAACAAAATCCTTAACAATGATAGTCCTTTCACATGATATGCCATTAAAATTCCACGAGTATATGAAAAATCCTTAACCATGCCTCACGGCCTGATGCTGTTATGAAGGAATATCCTCTAATTTATAACCTTTGGGTGTTTAGAGTTAATGTATCTAAAATCCAAAATGGACAAAGGACTACCATCTACTTAATAACTTACGCATATCCATTTCCAAAACTGTTTATCCTTTAACCTTCCACATTAACTTATAAGTTATAACCACCTAAATTAAATTAGGCTCTTTTTCATATCCTGATATTTCAGAGTCCATACTAGTCGTTAACAACTAAATCTTACTACAACAAGTTATACTATCTACACAGGGAAAAAAAATAAAAAGAGATCAGAAAGCAGTCATATCAAGACAACAAAATAATGAAACATAAAATTGCTACAAGATAAATAATTAAATGAAAAACATACGTATAATGTACAACAAAATTTTCCAATCATAAGCAGGTCGGTTGAGATGTGGCATCCTTACTGTAGGATCACCGTAAGTTATCTGTCAAATAGAAAACCAAGAAAAGGTTATATAAAATGCATTTCAGAGAGAACAAAACAAAAAGAAATAAAGGGGGGGATAATCCTCAGTTAGGAGTACATATTACCAACAAATAAACTCCTCCAGGTTTAAGAAGCCTGCAAAAAAAAGGAACCATGAATTCAGAGACAGAGACGAACTTAAAATAAAAAACAGAAAGAAAATACATTGTAGCCAAAATTATAGTACAAACTACAATAAGAATTGGGCTTAAAGTATTCAAGTCGAAAACCTGCTCACTTCCCCTAGCATTTGAGCAGCACAAATTGGCCCATCAGAGCCACACTACAATAAGATATTAAAACAAAGGATCATGTGTGTACATCAATTATAGGGGGATAATAAGAACAACAGAACATGGATCATACCATCAATGAATCAAGAGTTCCTAGTCGGAGGTTTCCAGACCATTGTTAAAAAAGTGATGGCAGCAAAAAAGAACAAACACAAACATAAAATTAGTATACATTATAGTTAATTTTGGAAAAGAAAAGAAATTAAGGGGTGAACTTATACCTTTATCAATGACACTGCGAAAAGATTCATCTGGGAAGAAGCTCATATCCCTAACATCCATTTGCATGTCTATGAAAAGATAGGAAATTTTACAAGAACAAGAGCTTCTGGAAAATGGAAACAATAATTTGAAATAGATTTTCAGAAATTGCTATTCAATAGGATACATTTCAGCTGAGGGGTCTGCTCGTATTTCCTTCTCATCATGTCAATAGCAACTGGTGAAATATCAATGTTCACTATATCTTCATATCCATCATTGACCATGTCCTCAGACATAACTACAAATGGAAAAAAGAAAGGAAAAAAAAAATTTGTTCCAGAAGAGAGCAAAGTTCAAAGCTTGTATATTAAACTTGCATCCATGAAACTAAAGACCACACTCAAGTTATGTTTTAATGGTGGCAAACAGATGTGACGTTGAGGACCTAAATTATGATCATGATTTTCTTATATTTGCCTAAAAAGATACCATTATTGAAAATCTAATTTTCACCTCCGTAGCTATTAGCGTGCTTGGTTTACCTCTAGCTACAAGAGATGAACCACTTTGAAACTTGACTTCAAGAACTCCAACCTATCCATTAAGCCAAAAATTACAACCCTTAAAACCACCTAGTTAGTACTTAATTGCAGTGTCAAATACAAGAGCTCTGCCACAGATGACAGAACCCTGGGAAATGAAAGAAAATTATTAACGTTGTAGATAGTCTCATCCTATACAGCAGAACTTCAATTTTGGAAATGGCAGGCTTGGAAATAGAAATAGCCTAAACAAAAACATAAGAATGAACTTCATGTTAAATCTAATTATGAAAACTGAAACTAACCGAAATATAGTAGGCCAACTTCAAACTATACCTCCTTCCAATGTCACATATATAAAGAACCTTGCTTAGAACATACAAATTTCAAATTCCTTTTTTTTTGTCGCACTTTCTCATCAAAGAAAGTAAAAAAGAAAACAAAGGGAGAATTTTTTATTTGAATAATTCGAACTAAAAGAACAAAATACCCAAGTGGGTAAGCTAATACAAAAGGTCCAAATGCATTCACTGACACAGTTCTATCCATTACCAAGCAGCAAAGCAAAGGAGGTAATTTTCTCCCGTTGGAAACTCAAACCCAATGACAATTTTTCTAGTAACACGTTCGTTTTTTTTTCTTTTGCTTTCGTTATCAGCGAAATAAGGAAATTAGAGTCTCAATTCGAATTTAAGTTAATTAAAACGAGACGACCCAGTACCAAACAAAACCCTGTTTTATTTATTTATTTATTTGTCACATTTAAAAAGGCGAAGAATATTCTAGAAACAGTTAGTGAAACGGAGAAGGTACAAATTCTGGGTTTAAGTCAAGCAGTCACCGGAAAATTGAAAACCCAAGAAATCCAATTCAATAATATTCTAATAACTGCCCGAAAAGAAAGAAAATGATGAAGAGAAATAATAAGAAGATACCAGCATTGCCACATCCAACGACGAGGATGCGAGAGGAAGTAGGGATGTACATGCGCATAAAGGGGCGGAGAGCAGAGTAACGTTGGTACCAATCGAAGGAAGCACCCTCCTGTAAGTAGCGAGTGTCCCAGTAAAGGGCATCGCCATAGTTGTAAGTGTTGCAGCTCGAGATGTCCCTGTTCATGTTTTTCTGCTCTTTGGCCTTTTGCTAATCGACGGTGTGGATTGTGTATAGGGTTGCAAAAGCCCTCTGAATAAGGTTTGGTTTTGAGGTTAATAGGTGAAACAGAAAGAATTAAGAGGAGGTCCGAGGCAGATATTGTCGACGGTTGAAAAGGTGCTGGTACATTATACAATTGCTGGAAAATATTGAATTAGGTACTGGTTTTAATGTGAATGTGATGGTAAACTTTTTAATTGATTATTATTATATAAATATCTTTTATTCAAAAGATACAATTTAATAAATATATATATATATATATATATAATTTTATTCTTTTATTTATTACATATTTTTATAACTTTATATTTCGTATATATAATTTTGATTAAATTAATCAATTTTTAATAATAATATTTAATTAAAATAAAAATATTTAAAATAATAAATTAAATTTTTTACATATAATATTAATATATAATCGTACAACAATTGCTATGTATATAAGTCGTTGAAGATGTTAATTCACATGTTATTAAATTTAGAAAGTTTTATTAATACTTAATAAAAGTAAAATTTAAAAGGAATTGAAAACAAATGAATTAAAAATTAAGTGAATTAAATTTTTTTTTTGAATTAAATTGGTATTAATTATATTTATTTATATTATTTTAAAATAAAAAATATTATATTAAAATATTTTTAATATAATAAAAATTATTTTTTAATAAGTTAATTTAAAAAGAGTAATTTTATATAATACTAACAATATAATAAAATCATTTAAATTGATAACTTTTTTATTATCGATTAAATTTTATTAAAAAATAAATAATAATTATATTTGTGATATGTAAAAAATAAGTGGTGATATAGTAATGTTATTAAGGCTTTCTGAGATTAAAAAATAAATCATTCTTGGGAGCTTTAAAAAGATTTATGAAAATTTGATGTGATATTTAATTATATATTTAAAATTTAAATATTATTATTTTAATTAATAATTATCTATTATCTAAATTATAACTTATTATACACTATTTTAATCTTTATTATCAATATTTTTATTTTTAAGAAATTCTTTATTATTTAAATTTAGCATGCCAGTTTACCTATAATTTTTATAGTACAAATTACTTTCAATTTTAATCTTTTAAAATAATATATTTTTTATATCATAAAAACACATATATATTATTTTTAAATATACATAAATATACATTCTTTTGTGTTAAAAAATAAATATATATATATACAATACATTCCATTGAAAAAAATAAAAATAAAATTTTATATAAAAAAATTATAATATAAATTTAAATTTAATTATAATTGTTACATGAGATGTTAAGATCGACTCATCAATGAAACAAATGATAGAGAATATAAATGGTGTAGTTGGTCAATAGTAGGGATGCTCGTAAACCGAATCGAATCGAAAAATTTAATGATTTTATAAATCAAACGGTCCAGTTTTGTTTGTATTAATTAAAATTATTTTTTAAATGGTCCGATCCGATTATATAAATCGAATCAAATTGAAAAATTAGATGAAATTGAACGATTTTATAAATCAAACGATGTGATCTAGTTTATATTAATTATTTTTTTTTTAAAAAGTATAATCCGAATAATATAAATGATCAAATTTGATTAATTTTTTTCATCGGTGGACACCCATAATCACTAATATAGTAAGCTAGATGAGCTTCGATTACGATGAATCATACTATTTTTTTTAAATATAATTACATCAAATCAAATATATTTTTAATTAAATTTTAACCAATAAAATATTAAATAATTAAATTTTACTCATTTAAATAATTATTTAACTTAATTAAATTTATATTTATTTATAGATTAGGTTAACCATAAAAAAAACTTCAATCTATTAAATGTTTAATTATAATATATATAATTTAATTATAATAATAATTAAATTAAATCATTTATAATATTTAATTATTTAAAATATAAATATTATAATTTAATCATTTAATTTTAAAAATAATTGATTAAAAATAAATTATATTATTTTAATAATTTATATTAAAATAATATATTCTATTTTTAGTTAAAATATTTTTTAAATAATAAAAATAAGTAATATTATGTATCATATGTTATAACGATTTTATATTATTTTTTTCCTTATATAAATTAATAAAAATATCCTTTATTTTTATTAAATAACCAACTTGATTTATTAAAATTGAATAATTAATAGCTTTTTTGATTTTACTGTTAAAATTGAATTGAACAATTTTTTAAATAATATGAATTTAATCAATTGATGGCCATTTTCAATTAAATTAGACATTTATCAAATTGATTGAATTTTAATGAAACAAGATTTCATTAATCAAAAATAAATTAGATATATATTTTAAAAATAATATTTTGATTTTTAATTAAATGTATATTTAATTATGTCTAATTAAATATACGTTAATTTATGTATTTATTAAGACTGCTAGGATTTTTAATATAAGGGGATGTCTTCTATTAAAAAAGATTTTCGTCCCAATTTAGCGAACCCTTCCCAGTAGCAACGTAAAGATTAAAACAACTATTTCCTCGAAAAATCACGCGCGCGCGCACATACACCATCAGTCTCACAGACTCGCACATCGCGGGCGACGAGAGAGTTCGTTTGTATCAATTTCTCGTACACATTATACAGATTAGAAATTATTCAGATCGATCCTTAATTTAATTCCGTAATCTTCATTTTCTTGAGAATTCCTAATTCATTTGGATCAATTTGCCTCTGTCATACACTCAGTCTAAATTCCGGGCACTTAGAAAGGTTGGGACTTGAGTGTTTGAAGCATTGTTGGATATGGCGTGTTTGAAATGGGTAAATCGATCGGCGTCGGTGGTGCTAGCACCTGACGCACCGTACATGGCGGCTGGTACGATGGCTGGGGCTGTGGATCTATCGTTTAGCTCATCGGCGAATCTCGAGATCTTCAAGCTTGATTTCAAGTCCAACGATCACGACCTCCCTGTGGTTGGTGAGTCGTCGAGCTCTGAGAGATTCAATCGTCTGTCATGGGCCAAGCCTACTGTGTCTGGAAGCGAGCAATTTGGTCTCGGTCTTATAGCTGGTGGCCTCGTCGATGGCAACATGAACATTTGGAACCCCCTCGCTCTGATCCGGTAATTAGGGATTCGAATTGTAACTTCTTCTTTTTTGGGTCGTAAGGGAATTGATTTGAGTTTGATGTATGGTTGAGATTAAGTGTATTGTTTACCTTGGTGTTCAAATTGTTGTGTGAGAATCTGGAAATGGGAAAAAATTGACAAACTTTGCAACGCAGTTCAATATGTTTCTTGAAAAATCTCATTTTCTACCTCTTCTCTACGATGCTGTCTTTTAAATCATTTTTAGAATCCAAGTTCCATGTAATAGGAAAATGCTTGAAATTGGCATTCTGTATTTTGGTTTAAGATACTCGTTCTTGTGACTTAGTGCTTGTAAAATGTCTTATAGATGTTTTAGCGAACTGGATGGTTAAATTCAGTTGCTTTATTGGGCTATCGATCAATTCCAAGTGAATTGGCAAATGTTTAGTAATATCGAGTCGGTGAAAGTACATAGACATTTTTATTTCGGGAAAAGTTGGATTGGTAAGTTCTCCTTTGATTGGATAAATAGTGTACACTTCTACCATTGTGTGGGATTCTGTTAGCTTCATAGCGTGCTATTTTTGACTTCTGGGACAATTTTGAGTGCATGTTTAGCCATTATAGTATTAACTCGAGAAAAGTGTCATACAAATCCCTAGATTATGTTATTTGTATCATTTGATCTCTTAAATTATCAGTAGTGCTATTTTGTCTTCTAACTTTGGAAAAAGAGACCAATTAAGGATAAACTTATTTTAGTACAGAGCCCTCAAAAAATTCTCTCGCAGACAAATCAGGAATCTAGCAGTTTGCTAGTTTTGGATTCGTACTTGAATATGTTAGGTATTTGGTAGGATGGATATTACTTTTGATTGTAATCTTGGTTCATATTGAATGAATTCCTTCATATTCGATATAAAAAAGAAAGAAAGAGAGGATAAACTATATTATTTTAATGTTTTTATATTAAAATATTACTTTTTTCTTTTAAATAATTAAAATGCGATTAAAATATGAGTCTTTGATAATGGTAAGATGACAATTAATATAAAAAAAATTCAAAAAATGTCATTTTTAGTATTTTATGATTTTCACTATTTTATTCTAATATTTTATTGGTTTTTTATTTTTTAAAATATTAAAATAATTTTTTGTTAGAGTATTATTATTTTTTATTTTTTTCTTAAATATTTTCATATTAAATTTATTATTTACCAATGTTAGAAACTCATGTTTTAATAATGTTTTTATCACTTGATAAGAAAAAAATATTTTAGTTAAAAATCATTAAAATAATAAATTGTGTTTGACCTCTTTTTCTAAAGCATTGGGACTAAGTGACAATACTTTTAATCTAAGGGGTTAAAGGATACCAATAACCTATATAAAAAACCTGTACACCCTATTAACTATTAAGAGTGCATGTTCTTCCTACCTAAAGCTTTTGTGATTACTGTTTAGGAAATTCAGAAAGTGATTGATATTGGTTATTTTAAGCAAGATCTTTCATCGGCATTTGGATCCTTAACTCTTGTATGCATTTCCTCATTTTGCTTTATACGTATCAGGTTGTGGTCTGTGGAGCTTACAGTAGACCCATGTTTCTTTCTTTTTATTGATTTATATGATATGTGAAGATAGGACTTTAGCAATGCTTTCCAGTTATTTCTGCACAGCTTTTGCATGCTTGGCCACCTTTCACTGCTTAATTCTTTTGTTAAGATTGGAAAATTTTAAAGTTATTAAATTTTTTCCTCAGCAGTTGGGTATGTACAAGGAGTAACTAACTTAGCTTGTTAACAATGATCTTATAATTTCATCATCTTTTTAGTTCTGAGACAAGTGAAAATTCTCTTGTTGGACATCTCTCACGGCATAAAGGACCTGTAAGTATACCTCTATCTTCTGCTGCATGCCTGTCATTAAAGATGGATACTTACAAAGTTTACATTCTTCAACTTTCTTTCTCTCTCTTTGCCTCCCAATTCACAGGTTCGTGGTCTTGAGTTCAATTCAATTGCACCTAACTTACTTGCATCTGGTGCTGATGATGGTGAGATTTGCATTTGGGATTTGGTCAACCCTGCAGAACCTTCTCATTTTCCACCTCTCGAGGTTTGTCTTTGCTCCTTCTTGCCCATGGTATCAAAGGTTTCATGGTTCCTTTTAATGTTTTTTATTATTATGCCTCCCAAATACGAGAAAATCTTACGTGCAACATATTATATCTCCTATTAATATCAGTTGTTGATCTCATCCATAATTTTAACACATTTTCCTTTTTTATAAAAATAAATAGTCAAAATGATTCCGTTCCACCATGCATCCATGCCTTCGTTGTATGCTAGATTCTCTCACCACATAAAACTTAAAATAGCTTTTATATGTTTACTCATAATGTATTTACGGTAACTGCTCCAAGGAGTGCGTTTAACATCATTTTTATCACTTTTTAATACATTAAGCAAACTGTCAAAAGGTTTGCTATATTTGTTTCTCAAAGAACTTTTTGATTATAATTGTACACTATGACATCATAACATGGAAAATACAATTGAAGTGCATTTGTTAGTTGTTATTTGATACTGTTCTGCACAGAAGCTGATGCATAGTTATTTAGACTTGTTATACTGTAAATAGAAGGCATGGTTAAGAAATGATATTTGTCCTCAGAAATTAGAATAGCACATTCAAAGCACGAGAAGCTGTTTGAAATGGAAAGTAACACGTGGCCAAAGTAGAAAGTTAACTGAAGCAAAAAAGGATTTATCTGAAAATGTCTTGGAGACTTGAGTATTGTTATGGTGACCTTTGTTTTTCCAGTTCTCTTGCTTTATATTACCTTTGGTCATAAGGCCTTCCATGTGTACCCGTGTGTGATAAATTGAGTTAAGTTTTTCTGGTCACCTGATCTATGGTTAGTATTTATCATGCAGAGTAGTGGTTCTACTGCTCAGGGTGAGATTTCATTCTTATCTTGGAATAGCAAGGTCCAACATATATTAGCATCCACTTCATATAATGGGACAACAGGTAAGGAAGCATGTTATTCTGAAGTACTTGTTATCTTTTAAACTTGTTAATTAAACTTCAAATATATATATTTTTTCCAGTGGTTTGGGACCTAAAGAAGCAAAAACCAGTAATAAGGTAACTTGTTTTTTGATGGAGTATTTTTTTTTCCAATCCTTACATTATGTTCTTTTCAATGAGTTGGAGTTGTTTGTTCATCTGAATGGCTGTCATCAATTGCCAGCTTCTCGGATTCTGTTAGAAGGAGGTGCTCTGTTTTGCAGTGGAATCCTGATATTGCCACCCAGCTTGTCGTTGCATCTGATGAAGACAGTTCACCTTCTCTAAAGGTAATGGCTTTGCTGATTTTTCTCTTTGAGATTTTATTTTTAAAAGAGTGAGTTTATTATCTACTTCATGTCCTGCAGCTTTGGGATATGCGGAATATCATGACACCAGTTAGAGAATTTGTCGGGCACACTAAAGGTAAAAGAATCTCAACAAAATTGCACATACATTTGATGCTGTTTTATTGATCACTTAAGAGCTTAGAGTTTAGTTCATGATGGAAGCATTGTATGCTATTTGTCAAAACAATGTTGGTTTCTATTTCTCCTCAAAACTCAAAGTTGCATGGAGGTGAGCCAACACTTTTATATCACTTATTTTGTTTGCCTACTACTTTCCTCAAGGGTAGGCTCTAGCTGCTGTACATATTTTATCAGTCCCATCACTTGAAATATTTTTATCATGGGAGTTGTAGAGGTTTGAACAAAGACCTCCTACTTTTATACAAATTGTGCTGCTTATCAATTTTACCACAAACTTGAGCTAAGGGGAGGTGAGGTTGCATTTTTTTGTATCGTATTTTTGCTAAGGAAAAGTTTATATATCTCAAATTTGAAATGAATTTCAAATAATATGATGCATTGTCATTGTTAAGTACAGTTTGGTCCACCTAACTGTATCTAATGAAAAACTCCATGTCAGTTGTGATTGTGATATATAGTAGTGCTCTTTTGCTAAAGACCGTAACTTTTGCTTATTCTCAACCACCACCCCCTTTGTTTTCATTTTTTCCTTTTTCTTTTTCCCGTTTGAGGTTCCTATTGTGGTATAAAGTTGTATCTTAACTCGTGAGAAAATATATGAAAATCGAAAGCTTTTTAAATCATTCTTATTATATGCTGTTATGATAACATTGTATGTCATCCATGTACAAGGGAAAAATTACTTTCATCTACAAAGTTTCGAGAGGTAAATTTCATGAATCAATACCCTAGGGGATTAGACTCTGGTACTTCAAGCAACTAATTCCTTTCTAGCAAAGCCTTTTATTGCTCTTGCCTTCTGTATTATTTTAGAATGCTACTGCCCATTTTGCTTTGCATAATATTCCTTTTTTTCTGTTGGAAAGCACTAACATCTTAATTGCAATAGATGAGAGAGTCTTCTACTCTTTATTGCTGTGTTATAGCTGCTGTATTTATTAATGAATCATGACAAATTCATTGTGGTTGATTGAAATTGTGATTGGAGCTACATTGCATCCTGAATATTTTGAATCATTAATGTTGTAGATGTAGAACTTTTTACTATTCCTGGTTTATTGATGCATGTAAATAACTGAAAATTTGGTCTTGTTTTCGGTTTATCTTACTGTGTTGAATAATTTCTGCTATTTCCTTTCAGGCAAAGATTCATGGCTGTCATCTAAGTTGAAAACGCTAATAATTCCTATGTTACTTCCATGTCTAATACCAGGTGTAATAGCAATGTCATGGTGCCCCATTGACAGTACCTATTTGCTTACATGCGCTAAGGATAATCGTACTATTTGCTGGGATACAGTGTCTGGAGAGGTTTGTACTTTTGTGATTATTCCATGAGGAGCATAAATTTACTATAATGCCTGCTAGTGCTTACCCACCTACTGGTCTTTCAGATGGTCTGCGAATTGCCAGCAGGCACCAACTGGAATTTTGATGTGCACTGGTACCCGAGGGTTCCTGGTGTGATATCAGTTTCTTCATTTGATGGGAAAATTGGGTTATACAACATTGAGGTATTTCATGTTGCTGTTAAAAGAAAGTATTTAGAATATTTTCAACCACTAAATTTGCCCTGACATTTTTCTAGAACCCGTCCTTTTGTATATTAAAAAAATGTCTCCTATGGTGCTTTTACTCTTTTTTTTCCCTAACAGGGTTGCAGTCGATATGGTGTTGGTGAGGCTGATTTTAGTGCAGGTAGCATAATTTGAATATTTTTTACCTATTATATCTGCATGACCATAGCAAATTTTTTTTTTTGGGTCCATAAAAGGTTTTGAAGACACGTTTCTATTCTGTGCCATACTGCAATTATATGTTTGTACAACATGTATTAGAAGCTCTGGCTAAAGTGATTTTTTTTTCATGCTTCATTATGGATCACGACTGTTAAAAATGAATATATTAAGGACTATTTCTTTGCTGTTCTACATGATGGCAAGCTGATCCTAGAGAGTGATTTGTAGCAAACTATGGTCTAAGGATATGTTGACACTTACCGAGTATAAACAATATCTCCTGGGGCATTGAATACTTTATACACTTAACTGTTTCTTTTGTTTTATTTTAGTATTGATTAACCAATTAAAAAGTGATTTAGGTTGGTTTGTTTGTTTTCGTGTCATATGACTAATTGAGCAGCCTTTTATACTGTTTGCCCCCTGTTTGACGTTCCTTGTTCTTCTTTAAGCATTATTTCTAATGTTACTGTTTCTGGGATCGATCTCATTTTTTACCCATTCTGTGCAGGAACTTTGAGGGCTCCCAAATGGTACAAATGTCCAGTAGGTGTTTCTTTTGGTTTTGGAGGCAAACTTGTGTCACTCCATTCTAGGATGCCTGGTGCTGGTGCTTCACCTTCATCAGAGGTATGCTTGCTTATTTGGTGCTTGTTGGCTGCTATAATGAATAGTATTGACCATTTTTCTTTCCATGTAGATTTTTGTACACAACTTGGTTACTGAACAAAGTTTGGTGAGTCGCTCATCGGAATTTGAAGCTGCTATACAAAATGGAGAAAGGTCTTCGCTGAGGGATTTATGTGATAAGAAATTGCAAGAATCGGGGTATGTTAATTATCCTTAAATAAGTTGTGATGATCATCTTGTTGAGTGAACATCTTCCTTTTTCATGATATTTATTTCGTTGTTATCTAATTAGAGAGACTAAGCACCTTTGTTTCTTGGTTCTTTTTCTTTTTTTTTGGTTACTCAATAGAGCTGATGATGAACGAGAAACATGGGGCTTGTTAAAAGTTATGTTTGAGGATGATGGGATTGCAAGGACAAAGCTCCTCTCGCATCTTGGCTTCACTGTACCTGAGGAAGAAAAAGGTGGTGTTCAAGGTGATCTGTCCCAAGAAGTCAATTCTCTTGGACTTGGGGATACAACTGCAGATCAAGTGGGATTTTGTGGTGAAAAAGAAGCTGCCATTTTGACTTCTGACAATGGAGAAGATTTTTTCAACAATCTTCCGAGTCCTAAAGCTGACACACCAGTGTTAAATTCTGGAGATAATTTCAATGTTGATCATGCTGTTTCTAACACAGATCAAAGCAAACAAGATTTAGATGGATTGGAGGAGAGTATTGACCCCTCATTTGATGAATCTGTTCAACATGCATTAGTTGTTGGAGACTACAAGGGGGCTGTTGCAAAGTGCATATCTGCAAATAAAATGGCCGATGCTTTGGTAATTGCACATTCTGGTGGTGCTTCCTTGTGGGAAAGTACACGAGATCTGTACTTTAAGATGAGCCACTCACCATACCTAAAGGTAATGAATATTTTTATCACATATTCTTTAAAGCATTGAAGCTTTTCACTGTTAACCTTTGCCTTTATTTTTTTATAGCAATTAAGTATGTATGCTAATCTCTTGTTGTTCCTTTCATCATGCTAACTCGTTGGCACTTTTAGGTTGTTGCTGCAATGGTGAGCAATGATCTCTTGAGTCTTGTAAACACCAGGCCACTGAAGTTCTGGAAAGAAACACTTGCACTTCTTTGCAGTGTGAGTTCTTCATATAGTGATGTTGAAATACATGTTTTGCGATTTAACCCCCTGAGCATGACGTGAGCCTAGGCTTTGCTTCTGGTCCTTTTTAATGACGTTGGGAAAATCTTCTGATTAAACCTTCACCCTATCTACACCTTCTAGCTGACTCACTTTATTCTCTTCATCATGAATCAACAGTTTGCACCAAGAGAGCAGTGGACCATGCTCTGCGACACTCTTGCTTCCAAACTAATTGCTGCTGGTAACACGTTGGCTGCAACTATTTGTTACATATGTGCAGGAAATATTGATAAGACAGTAGAGATATGGTCAAGATGTTTGACAACTGAGCGTGACGGAAAATCCTATGTTGATCTTCTCCAGGTAATTTGTCTTTTCTTTCTTTCTCCTTTCCTTTCTTTCTCCTTTCCTTTTCCATGAGCATAGGAAATAAAGAAACATTTTCATCAAGAAAAACTTGAAAGTGGGGTCAGCATGCCCTAGCAACAATAAAACACCCACTAGGATAAAATAAACATACATGCTAAAAGTAGCAGCTCAATTAGAATTTTTTTGAAAAGTTGGGGGTATTCAACATTATTTTGTGAAACCAATAAAGTAGGCCTGAGCTTAATTCTAGTCCAATCATTCATGGCATCGAAATCCTCTTGAAAACATTTATTTTTCCAAACCTCTAGAAGTCGCTAGCAGTGAAGCAACGCAAATCATTACCTACAGATTGAACCAAAACCCACATGCCATACCTTTCAAGCAACTTTAAATACGTAAAGTGAGCATTAAGCATTTTACTTCTTGGCTATACAGTTGACAAGTTTTGTATATTGGCTAGGACTTGATGGAGAAGACTATTGTCCTTGCATTGGCATCTGGCCAGAAACGATTTAGTGCATCCTTTTGCAAGCTTGTTGAGAAGTATGCTGAAATTTTAGCTGGTGAAGGTCTTCTGACAACAGCTATGGAGTACCTAAAACTTTTGGGTTCAGATGAGTTGTCAGCAGAGATTGTGGTATTGAAGGATCGTATTGCTTTTTCCACAGAATCTGGTATGTTTTGCTTCTGGCTGTCTTTCAGATGTTAAGCTTTTGTTTTGGGTTGAATTACCATTTTTTTTTTTTGCTGAACTTCTTTTTTGATATCCTATTTATTAAATATAATTTATTATTAATATGATGATATTTTCAGTTCTTAAATTGATCGATAGTATGATTTCTTTTGGTTCTCTCCCTTAATTGGTCATATATGTTCAGACTTAGCAATTTTTCATAATGGTATGATTCAGGTGCAGTAGAGTTGGATAATGACCTGTTGTCAAGGTTGACTTTTCTTGTTCTACCATGTTTAATGATAGTATAATACGAATCAGACTGCTCACAGTATCAATTAAGTCAATGTCATGACTTATGAGTGATCGTAATGATTTCAAGTCACATACCTGCTAATCAAATATTGTTCTGAATAATGACAACTTGTATTCAATGACCCCAAAAAAAAATCTCTTCACCTGCAATATATGGTGCAACTTCATGTAATTTGTTTGTTGATTTATACAGAGAGAGTTGTCAATTCCATGGCTTTTGAGGGCTCTCCTCAGCCAAGTGGACCACTATATGCTGCTGATCAATCTAGTTTTAGTGCAGTTGGGACTACTCATTATCAGGTACTATTATTTTATTTTCTTTTCAGATTTATTTCCTGTCACATTGTTGTCTGGTTACCAAGTACATATTCATTGTGATACAACTCTTAAATCTTTTTGTGTTTAGGAAACAGTACCATCACAGATTCCTGGCAGTCAATATGGTGAAATCTATCAACAACCTATTACTTCTTATGGAAGAGGATATGGTGGTACTGTCCCAGACCAGCCTGCCACACAGCCGCCTAATATGTTCCTTCCCTTGCAGACTCCTCAAGTTCCCCAGGTATTTTTGTTTTATTTATTTATTTATTTACTATAGGAGTTATTTGTTTTGTGTTAGTCAGATGTTATTCATGTCAACACATTGTTTTAAGTGCTTGTTAGTAAGAACTTTTGTATTTTTATGGACTTGTATGTGCTTAATATTTTACCCCATTATTGTACCTTTTCTTTTCTTATGTTGCATAGAGTTTCAATCTTTTTGTTTTATTTATTTATTTATTTACTATAGGAGTTATTTGTTTTGTGTTAGTTAGATGTTATTCATGTCAACAAATTGTTTTAAGTGCTTGTTAGTAAGAACTTTTGTATTTTTATGTACTCGTATGTGCTTAATATTTTACCCCATTATTGTACCTTTTCTTTTCTTATGTTGCATAGAGTTTCAATCCTTGTTTTGTAAGTGGTTTGCCTATTATGAATACACCAAAACTCCTAAGTTTGCATTTCTCAGATTCTTCGTTGTTATCAAATGCTGCTTGTAATATCAGTGGTTTTTCAGTTTCTCTTTTGATTTTAATCAGTGTGTATTTTGGGAAACGTGACTGCTAATTTGATTTGTACTTTAGGAGAAATTCTCTGTACCTCCTGTTTCCTCTCAGCCTGCTGTGAGACCTTTCATTCCTTCCACTCCTCCCACGCTGAAAAATGTGGAGCAATATCAACAACATACTCTTGGTTCTCATTTGTATCATGTCAGTATCCTTTTGTTGATGTTAATCAAATATGGTAACAGAGCTATCATTGACACTTACAGTTTTCATTGTGGATAGGGAACTACAAATCATGCGTTTCAGCCTATGCAACCTGCACCAGGCCCAGCTGGCCCTCTTCCATCACAAATAAATTCAATTGTTGGTAACAAAATGCAAAATGCTGCAGCTCCCTCACCTCCTCCACAACAATTTATGCCTGTCACTGGTTCAGGAGTTGTTCAGGGACCAGGCACAGGTGCTATTCAACCGCCTAGAACTGCTCAACCAACACCATTACAACCTTCTGTAACAACTGCAATTCCTCCACCTACCATACAGACAGCTGATACTTCGAATATACCAGGTAATTAAACTTCTGTATTTATTGTTTATTTATAAACTTGTTTCCTGATATTGCACGTTTTATATGCCTTCCTATGCTTGTGGATTTTTTTAGAGAACATTGATATCAATTTTATGGTGTTTCCTTATGCATAGAATGTAGATTACGTTTATAACCCTAATAATGTTGCCTTTCAATTACATACAATATGCATGCATGAAAGTTCTCTCTCAATTAAAGTTAATGCTTTCTGTACAGGATTACTTTTACAATTTGAGGTTGATTTTCAAATCTCTGGTTTCAAATTGATTTTAGCTTGATATGGATATTTGATACAGCCCACCAAAAACCTGTCATCGCAACTTTGACAAGGCTTTTCAATGAGACATCAGAAGCATTGGGAGGTACAAGAGCAAACCCGGGTAAGAAGCGTGAAATAGACGACAATTCAAGGAAGATAGGTGCATTATTTGTCAAGTTCAACAGTGGGGATATATCCAAAAATGCTGCTGATAAGCTTGCTCATCTCTGCCAGGCATTGGACCAAGGTGATTACGGCTCCGCCCTGCAAATTCAGGTAGGTCAAGCAAAGCTTCAAACATGTGATGCGTTTTGGTAATCATGAGTTAATATGAGCATAATTGGGCCTTTTTTTGTTTCTGTCATTTGTTTGTTTGATTGATTCTTTGTACCTCTATCAGGTACTTCTCACCACTAGTGATTGGGATGAGTGCAACTTCTGGCTAGCTACTCTCAAGCGCATGATCAAGACCAGGCAAAATGTTAGACTATAAGTTATAATTATGTAAAATACCTTGGATTTGATCCTGGACTAGAGAAGTCATGTGCAATCACCAGTAGCTTGATTCGATGCCATTTACCTGACAGAAGTTGATTATGCTTTTCCTGGTGCCTTGACTACTGGCTTTTGATTTATACATCTTTGAAGGCAACCAGCAAGTTTTAAAGCAGTTAGTGAACATAGTTTCAGGGCACCAGTGGACTTATTGATTGTTTTCCTTTTTGATTTGTAGCATTAAGAAATAGCATAAATTTTTCAATATTGAACCTCATTTTTTTTATTATTTTTTTAAGTTATAGTGAAATTGCTGCACTGTTTCTTTTCTTGGCCATTAAATTGTAGATCATTATGCTTTACATTTATTTGACACTGATTTGAATAACATGACTTCAGTTTTGATAAGAAAGATTTGACATGGCTGCTGCCTGCAACGTTCTATACTTTTTTTATTTCCTGTTGCGTTGTTTGTATTTGAACGACCTCGGGTGCAGAATTTTACGATTCAAATGGTGCCTTTACTTTTTGGCGTGCAGAAGGAACCAAGTTATTTGGTTAAGTTTATAAATTACTAATTTAATTAATCTACGGCTTATAAATAGTTTATTTTTAATTTTTATCGATTTATAATTTAATAATTTAAATAAAATAATCGTGTGTAAAAATAAAGTGTAAAAATAAAAAAATAATACATGATATTTTTAGGTAGAAATAATCTATGTCACAACTATGATCTAAAAATAAAACTATCTTATTGAATCTCTTAATTTTTCACTATAAAAATTAAATATTTAAGTATAAACTTGATTTTATATTATCCTTTTATTATATTATCATAATGTATCATGCTTACGAGTCTCTGTTTTGTTTTTACAGTTTTTAATATTAACATGAGCGGTTTTTAAGTCAACATTCTAATAAACTTCTCGTCAATCAAATACGTTTACGAATCAACTACAAAATGGTTAACACAAAAATAAAAGTGTCTGTGTATTTTAAAACGGATTTAATAATAAATAATCTTAACTAAATGATTCAAAACATGTCACTTAAATCAAATCAACTAGTAAATCGTAGAGCAAAAGATTAAGTACAATTGTAATAAAAATAAATTATTTAAAAATTAATAATCAAATTAAATAATTATGATCACACATAAAATTATTTAATCTGAACATGTAACAATCTAATAAAAAAATTATATAAAGATAAAAAAACTAAATAAATTTACTAATAAATACTTTTAATACAATATAAATTTGATATTAATCAACCTATTTAATTCATTGTGTTTCAATTATCAAAGATTCATTAATAAAAAAACATCAAAATAGTCCACTAGTTTCTCGAGAAAAGATGGAAAACATGCTCAATTTCATTTGATTGAATAGTTGACCTAGCTCCTTGTTGTTTGAAGAAACCCTCCGCTTCAATTGGTATTTTTTCACGAAAAGTAAACATGAGATAACAAATCCAGTCTTTCACTAAGATTTTGAATAGCTGCCCGAGGTAGAGCACTTAATGGGCTAGGGTGGCCCCATTTCGCCTTATCAATCCCAGGAAAACTCCGAATACAGGCCATTCTAAAGAGGCTACAGGGCCTTCGATTAGGACTGTCCCGCACAAGGACCTCAATTCTCATTAGGAGGTCAAACCAAGGACCTATGGAAGTCGTGATTTCCAAGAAGTTACAAAGAAAGAATAGAAGAAAGGAGTGTAGGATTGGTATGGGTCACGCACGGTTTGCCATAGCATTCTTCGTCTTCGAAGCTGTCTTATTCTAGCTATGGCGTTCAATCAATCTCATAGGTTCCCATGGCTCGTCCTATAGGAAGGAGATATCCGGAAAGTCAAGGTGTGATAAAGAAGCTTTTTTCTAATTCTATAGATTTTTTTTAATGGTGTGCCGTGGCTATTGCACCTATCAAAACAACTAAAAGAATTTTTGAAATGCGAGGGGATTAGCGGCACATCGAAATGGAAAAAAAATTAATTATCATATCATTAAACTCTTCCATTCAAAAGTTGTCAACACCCCACTAAACTAATACAAATTAATATATATATATTATTGCTCCTCTGTTGTATATGTATACATAATCTTTTCTCAGTTCTTTTTATAGCACCAGCAGCTTCAGCAATTTTATGGCGGCTTCAGTAATTTCTACAGTTTTAACTTTTATTTTTCCCACCATTTTCAAGCCTAATGTATCTATATATCGATAATAATAATAACTTAGTAATATTAGGATTGAATATATCTTAAAATTAATTTTTAAAACCCATTAAAAACCTTAAGATTATAAAAAATTATTTTTTAAAACACATCTTAAAAATATTTAATTAATAATTTCATAAATTGATTAAAATTTAAATAAATATTTTAACAATAAAAATAATTTCAACTTTATGAATAGATATTATTAAATGTATTATTATAATCTTATGTGTCATAACTATAAAATATAACTCAAAAATATGATTATCTAGAATTTTATATTTATTTGACTTTACTTGACATATTTGATAATGTGTTTAAAAATAAGTTTACGCGAAAATATTTTATCCACGAAAATAACCAATATTTATAATCTTTACGTATCGGTAAAATTGAATAAGTTATTCATGATTCTTTGCGAGTAAATTATTTGTTTTTTATTTGTGTTTTTTGAAAAAATTATTGCACGTATATATCTATTTGTACGTAGTATCATATTATCACCTATTCGTGAAAAAAAGAATAATTTCTCATGAAATGGTACGAAAGTCAATAGAAGATAATTCTAGCAGAAGACATTAGTATAAGATGGAGACAATGATTTAAAACGATGATTGAATAAATGTGTGCTATCATTGATCCCAAATTTGATTAAACTCATATATATAAGATTTATTTTTCAACTTTCAAGTTCTAAAATTAAAGATTAATTATAAAATAGGGGATTGTGGAAGTTATTTAACTTTAATTACATTGTTTTTAAAAAAAATATTCAGTCACTTTTTATATAAAAATGAGAAATTTTAGTGATTTTTTTTAAAAAATATATTATTTTATTAATAAAAATTCTTATATAATAATAAAATAAATTTAATATAGGTAAAATTTTAATTTGATTCTAAAAATTTAAAAGTATGTTTTTTTAGTTAATTGTTTTTATAAATTTTATATTTTATAGATTTTTTTATATTTTTTGGTACTTTTTTTATGGGTATCGTGTTTAGATTGAAATTATAAACTTTATAATATCAAAAATAAGAGTTACATGTGTTAAAAAATTATAAGATTAATGACATTAAAATTACATACATCTTTTTTCCAATCTATTATTGTTAAAGACCACAAGAATGGTACAATCTTACTCCAACTATGAGCAATACAACAGTGCTAGTCTTTGATGAAAGTAGACAAGTCATTCATATGATTCTAATTCCAACTATACAATTTATAATTTTTTGACATGTATTATCCTTATTTATGATATTGTGAAATTTACTGTTTGTATTCAAACATAATACCTACTTATAAAGATGATACATAAGTGTCTAAAAAGTACATAAATTATAAAATTGAAAAAAAAAATAAAAAAAAAATATTATATTACTTAAATTTAATTTTAAACAATTAAAATAAAATAATAATTTTACATTATTAAATTAACTTTATTATCAATAAAATAATAAAGTTAGTTTTTTATTAGTAAAATAATATTGGACATTATTTAAATTAAATAATGATTATTTAGATTTATTTAATGTTAAACATCGTATAATTAGATCATGTTTATTGTTATAATGTGTTATTTTTTTTTATTAGAAACGTTATTTTTATAATTTTTAATAATATTTTACTATTTAAAAATGATTAAATTATTTATTTATATTGAGAAAGTGATCCAAGTTTTCCTAATAAAAATTAAGTTACGAAAATATTTTAATAATACAAATAAAGTAATAAAAATACTTAATAGTAAATTATACTATTTAAAAATTTATTTCTCAATTCTTTTTCTTACAAACAATGGCAATTTATTTATTCTTTTTCTCTCTCATAATCAAGGTAACTATAGAGTCATCTGTATCTTGCTAAAAAAATAAAAATAAAAACCAGTAATTTTATTTGTACTGAGGTTGAATCTCTAGCAATATGTGCATTTTTTATTACATGTAACCATACATAACTTACAATAATTAATAGTTTATTTTTTTATAATTTAATAAATATAATAAATATGGACGAATAAATATAATTTATGGAATTTTCGATCAAAAAGTTATTCTATAAAAAAATTGTATTATTATTAGGAAAAACAACAGCCGTGTTTATTTATGCATTTATATATATGTTTTTTTCAAATAACTATATTATTTACATATTTATAATTAAGATTAAACGTTTAAAAATTTATTTATATAGATTAAATAGCAGTTTTTTAAAATTATTATTTTTACTATATATTATGTTTTTTTTATAAGAGATTGTGGTTTGTTCATTAAACCTCTTTTTACTATACTTTTTTCTTGAAAAACATTGTTTACTTAAAATCACATATTTTAAATATACGGATTATTCTTTATATTTCAAGGTTTAACGATTAGTCAAATAATTGCAAAATGTAATATATAAAGATGACGATTCTAAGAAAAAGAAAAAATTACAATCACTTTTCTCTTTCATATATATATATATATATATATATATATAATAACGATAAAATTTATAAATTAAACGGCTATTGTTTTAACATATATCTCGGAGGAAATAAGATATAAGTGTATGCTAAGTTCTTTGAGTCATTTTATTTATGTTACTTAAATATTTTAATTATTAAATTTTTACAAAAGTTATATAAATTATTGGGTTTTTAAATTTATGACCCCTTAATATAGATTCATTTTAGTTAAAATTATAGAATTAAAATATCTTAATTTTAAAAATTAAATTATTTATGTATCCTAAATTATGTACCAAAATATTCAATTAAAATAAATAAAATAATTATAAAATATTTTTTTATAATAAGTCTGCACTAAATTGCTAGTTAAATTATATTTTAATAAAAATATAAAATACACATATTAATTATAAGATATCATGAAACATAATTATTTTAAACTAAAAATAATTCATTTTTCAAAACATTAATTACACAAATATTACGAAAAATTAAAATTTGTGTGGAACTTTATGTAAACTTTAACAGCTATTGTGGTTTTCAACTGTAAAAATGGATACTTGTACGAAAAAATTATCCATAAAATAAATAATAATATAGTAATTTATATTAATAAAATATAATATTATTGAATTTGATTTTTTTAAAAATATAAGTACTCAATTCTAAATTGATCAAAGGGAAAATACATCATAATTTTATTAATTTTATGAATTTGGATATTTTAATATATTAATTTTTTACTATATTTTTAGAATTCTACTATAATAATAAAGAAATATATTAAATTTAGACGTAAAAGTTCATTAATTGATATACATGATAATATAAATTTAATGATGTTAAAATTATTAACATTAAGTCTTCCAACGACACAATACCTAATAAAAATATATTTCACTGTCATTTTCACAATTAATTTTATCATTTAAAAACTCGTATTTAAATTTCAACAATAATCTTTTAATTACATTGATATTTACATTATATTTGTAAAATCATTATAGATCAAATTATTATATAAATTTTTAATATTATATTTTTAAAATGTTATTTAAAAAATTAATAGATTAATTTAATACTGCATTAAATAAGTAATCTAAGTTTTGAAAATCATCAGTTCACATATTTAGGAATGACTTAAAAATTAATAAAGTATTAAGGTGAGATATAGATTTAAACTCAAAAACATTAAATGGGACGGATGTCATTTTTGTCTTATTAAATTATTATCACTGGTTGGTACAAATTTGTCTTATTTTTTCGTTTTTTCTCTAAACGATAAGAAGGAAGGTGGAAAAAAGTGGTTGTCGTGTCGCACCACACTAAATATTCTAATTCCAAAAATGAGATGAGATTAGAGGGTAAACGTGTAAGATAGGAAGTTAATTGCAAAGTCATACTCCACCGAATACTAACAAATAATTACGCAAATTGCAGTTAAATAATGAATAAATGATATTTCAACTCTCCTTAATCTAAATAAATGTAAAAACTTTAAACATATTATTATTAACTTATTTTCAATCTATCATAATCTAAAAATAAATTATTTTTTTAATTATTATAATTCATAATTTATTTACATTTATAATTAAGTAAAAATAAATTAATATATAAAAATACTTAAATAATTAACTCGAATTTTACTTTAACAGTTAATAAAAAATAAATTAAAATAAAATTTTATATATAAAAACTTATTTCATAAAATTAAATTATAAATTATTTTTATATATCAAATTTATATTATATTAAATATAAATATATTTAATTTTAAAAATAAAAAAATATTTTTTTTTATTAAATAAATAAAATTTATTTGAGTAAGACTCAACTTTATTAAAAAGTGATAAAATGAAAGTCATATCACGCGAATTCCAAGTCATTATATAATGCTATCAGGAGAAGCAGAATCCGCAATTGTGTACAAGTTTGAAACCCTTAGCTTCAAATTTAGGCGTAGATAGGATTCCTTTTAGTTTCTTCTTCTTTTCCTTGCAATTTCAGATATTGACCAAAGTCTCTGTCATCATTTTCTCTCCAGCACCAGGTAACTTATTTCTTGCTCATCTTATTCTTGTTTGATGATTTTAGATCTGTTTGTTTTTTCTTTTTTCTTTTTTCCTTTTTGGGATTTTCGCATTTTTTGAAAATCCAGGGAAGCTTATCTGGATTTTCTGCTCTAGTTTATCAGAATCTTTTTCATCGCTATCGGTTTCTTCATACCATTTCAAATATTTCAGGAAAAAAAGTGAAAACTATGGAAAAAAAAACAAGCGATTTTGTTGTTTTGATTTATTAGGGTGCCTATTTACGTAATTTTCCTAAAATAAAACAATTAGCTGTTGCCTTTTATGAGAGGGAAAAGGATCGGGTGGGTTAGTAACTTTATTTAAAAAATATGGTTTTAAGTTTATTCATTTATGAAAAAATTGTCAGATAAAATTAATTTTTATCTGATTATTTGTTAAGTATATCAGAATAACACACATATTTTTATTTTTCACATTTTTTAATTAAAAAATTAATCAAATTTTAACTTTCAATTAAATTTTTATTATCTAATGTCTATTTTGTATTGTTTAAGATTTATTAAAAATTTTGTTTAATTTTGAAAAAAAAATGTTTCTTAAAAAATTGAAGTATTTTTTTACTTAAATATTAATTTTGTACGTGTATATATATATATTTAAAAATATAAATATGTATGTGATACGTACATTATTATGTTATATTTAACTTAAAATGGGATTAAAAGTTAACTTTGTACATATTTTTTCATTTTTTTTGAACTTATAAACATTTTTTTTATTAAACAAATTTACTAAACTTAATCAAAGTAACCATTTAGTTGCTTCATACTTAATGACATAAAATGATTAGTACGTATCTAGAAGTTGGATATTCTCCATGTATCCGGTGTCTGTGTTATGACATAAAATGATTAGTACGTATCTGGAAGTTGGATACTCTCCATGTATCGGAGTCTGTGTTTTGGTGTTCCATATTTGTTCGACGTCTGATTTATTAAGTCCAATTAAATTTTGCCGAAAATTTTCAAAATTTGTTTTCATTACAAGTTAGCTTGGTGGTTATTGTGACAACTTCGTCTGTTTCTTTTGTAGCCAAGTACAATTCATTGACTCTGGTAGGTGGAAAATAGGAAGAAACAGTGTGATTTTGTAGAACAGAACTTGTTTTGGAAAGAAAAAAAAAGTATAATGCAGCCACAGATGAAGAATAATCTTTGATGATTTTAAGAAATTGGTTATTGGCTCATTGCTACTGAAGTACTCGTATAAAGAGCAAAGGGTAAAAGCTTGCGAAATTTTTGGAGCTATGCCAGTATCTGAACATGAAGAGGTTCTATTTTTGTTTCTAAATAGTGCTAGAATTTTTTATCGTTGAATTCTAGCTTCCTCATATTGTTTAATTGATTGTTTGTTGGCAGACTGCGGTTAAACCAGTTACCCAGAACTCTAGTGATTATTCTGCAGGTATTCCTATTAAGAAAAGGAGGTTTCCCATAATAAGGCCTCTTTCACCTCCTCCTGAAGAACAGTGTCTGCTTTCGGTTGAAAGTTCATTGAAAAAGGACCAATCTTTGCAATTTCCGGTGACAACCTCTCCAAATTTGACTGTGGCACCAAGTTCTAAATTATCCAACACAAATAATATTCCTGATTGTGAAGTCAGAAGAGGAACTTCTGATATTAAGAATGAGAAAGTCTTCACAGTCAATGGTAATTATGCTGAAGTTAAAGTTGAGGAACCTAGCCTCACAGTTCAGACTTGGTATTTGGATCGCAATCGCAATAACACAAATGTGATGCTTGACTCAACTGAAAATGTATCAGACCGGGTTATTTCTAGGAAAAATGAGTTGAATATTCCATCAACTCAATCTTTTGTACTTGATCGAGGGAACAATGTGGACATGAACCAAAAGGCTGAAATGAAGATTAATTCCAAAGTTTGTGCACATCTTGAAACTGCTGAATCTTTTTTAAGTGTGGATAAACAATTTGCTCCAGTTTTGGGAGGCGAAAACAGCTATAATAGTTATCAGAATCAAGAGAGCTCAGATTCAATCTCACTGAATTTATCCTTAAGTGAAGAAAGATGCAGCAGCCTGGGTAAAAGTGATGATGATAAGTTGAGCAATAAAAGTGCTCGTCTATGTGTTAATCGAGCAAACTGGGATCTGAATACCTCAATGGACGCTTGGGATGGTGGTCCTGTAACTGATGTAACACATGGTCAAATGTCTATTGATGGAAGTATAACTACAAGTAGAACACTTGATATGAAGTCTAAGACATGCTCTACCAGAATAGTTAATGCAGGAAAGCATGCTGCTTCATTGATTGGTAACGTAACCAATTCTATTATATCGTCCGTGTCTCCTAGACAGAAAAATAAATATGATGATTCACTTCATTTGCATCTAAGGCCACCATCTCCTCAGTCTAGTATGAACTATGAACCTTTCACTTCATCGCATTCATTAAATTGGGACAAATTCATTTCTGTTGGTACATTGCCAAAAGTGCCTGTGTTGACCAGAAATCTGAAGGCAGCAATTAATGTTAGAACTGTAAAATCAGAACCACTTGACAAGAGCATCAGGCTGGATCCAAAGGGAGCTAATACCTCCAACCTTCAACTATTGAACAGTAGAGTAAAACAGGAATTACTTGAGCGTTGTAGTCTTGAAGTCCACAAGCCTAATACATGTGCCAGTCAATTAGTTGGCACCAGATCTATTAAAGCTGAACCATCTTTTGAAGCTAACAAGGGTACAGTGAAATTGTTAGAAGAATCAGCTCTCCAGTTAAATAGACTAGGGCTACAAAATACAGATGGTCATTCCTGTGCTATTACCCAGTCTGTAGCCTCCGAGATTGCTTGTTCTGCTGAAAAGTCTTTTTGTGGGACGGAGTTGACTGTGAGGGGTCATTCAGACCATTCTGAACAGTATACTCAGAGTTCTGGAGCTCAGCATGATGTATCTAGCGAGAACAGGGCAGTTGCTACAGATACTGATGCTACTTTATTAGGAGTTGATGGTAAGGAAGATGTCACTGGTTTTGATCACCCCGAGAGTTGTAAATTGGATGACGGGAACAATTCGACACTTTGTTCATCCAAAAACGGTGAGGGTTCCGTGAGTGATGAGGAAAGGATTTATTTATCAGGTGATATGCTTGAAGAAGATTCTTATGGTTCTGATTTTGAATCGGACTGCAATCGTGTTGTAGAAGCTACATCTGTTGATACTGAACAAGATGGAGGAGATGATGATTATGAAGATGGGGAGGTCCGAGAACCTCCTGAAAGTACATGGATTCAGGAATCCATGCCTGAGAAAGGGGAAGTAGATCAAATCGATAATGGCAATATTAATGTTAAGAAGATAGAGCCAATGGAACAAAGCAATAGAACTGAGGATACTGCAGAAACAATTAATCAGGATGGAAAAGAAACTTCAGATGCAGTTTGTATGGATGAATCTGATGTGGTATCTAATAAAAATGTGTGTTTGCCAGAAACCTTGGCTATTGAAAAGCCATCAAGTGGAGCTGTATTGAGAGAACTGAAGGCCACATCACTTGATTACTTGGGAAGCAAAGATTTGCAGAAATATCAAGAAACAGGGGTACAATATGAGCAAAATACTAATGAATGTGAGGGTAGTGTAATGACCAGTGTTCAGGTGACCGAAGCAAATTTTGATAAAACTGAGCTGGTACAAAATGAAGATGTATCTTTGCCCAAAGGACTGTCAGATGGTGACAATGCATTGAAGGATAACAGTGTTGGAAGTCATCATAGCCGGCTCATAAATTTACCTCGTTCTTCAAGTTGTTCTTCTCCTGGTAAAACGAGATCCATTTCTGGTAGGTTTTTGCCATCAAGCGTTGAAAGAGATGGATTGCCTGATGACGATAAAAAACAATATCCAGGGAGGTGATTATTTTTTAATCCCTTTTAAAGCTTTTTTTCCTCTGTTTTTATAAGGTATCGCAATGTTACCTGATATATCTGTATTGTCACTTGTTCCAGAGACGACATATACTTTGATAATAATCCAAAGTTTGCAAGAGAGAGGTATCAAGATAGGTCACCTAGAAACTCTAGAAAGAATTTTTTGCGTGGAAGAGGTAGGATTGGCAGTCAACTTGACAATCTATGTTGTGATAGGAGACCTGGTTGTGATATTGCTTCAGAATTTTATAACGGTCCAGCAGAGTTTCATGTTCATAGAAATAAATATGCATCCGATGTTTCCAATGCTGACCTTGAATATAGCTCGTATAATAATGGCCAAGATGTTGGATTTGCTGGTGCTGACAGGTCAGGGAGGCGGTCACATGGTGGTGGTCGTGGCATTCATATGGATAGAAGAATTTCAAGGAATATCAGCCCAGGTAGATGCATTAGTGAAAATAGTTCCAAATTTGCTGGACTAAGGCGTAATGGAAAGTTCTTAAGGGGGTTTCGAGGTGATAGAATAAATCCCATGTTCTCACATTGTCAACAGTCGTATGAGGGAGAAGATGGTCGGTTTGGCTGTGGAAATAGGGTTTTCTCATCTGTCCACAGAAAGGGGCGTCCTGGAATTCGATCAAAATCACCAATAAGTTCTAGTCCCTGCTCTCCTGGCACTTGGTCTGCTCCTAGAAGAAGAGTGCCAGAGGAATTTGAAGGACACTCAGATTTAACTCAGCGAAGATCTCCACCATTTTACAGAATGGACAGAACAAGATCCCCTGTCCGCCCTTGTTTCCTTGGGGAGGTGGCACTTAGATGGAATGATACAAGGGATACTGAATCTGGACGGGACCATAGTCATCCGAGGTCTGTGATTCCTAGTAGAAGCCCTTCTAGACGAATTGCAATCAGAAATAGGAGATATAATGTTATAGATACTCAAGAAAGGCCTGGTGATGAGTACTTTGGGGTTTCAATGCATTCCGGTCAGTTACATGAGCTCAGCGGTGAAGGAATTGCTGATGACCATAGGAGGTTTGCAGAGAAACGTGGACCTATCCAGACTTATAGGCCTCCTTATAATTGTGCTGATGGTGGGAACTTTCATCTTAATCCAGAGGACGGCCCTAGGCCTTTTAGGTTCTATCCAGAAGATGACAGAGAGTTCCAAGAAAGAGGTAATTCAAGGATTAGAGAGTTTGACCAAAGGTTTAAAAATCGGCCAGGAAATGTGCCTAGAAGAATAAGGAGCATTGGAGAGCAAGATGAAAATTATAGGTGTGGTGGATTGAATTGGCATGATGATGGGTTTGATGACATCTCTAGATTTAAGAGAAAAAGATTTTGATTTTGTTTTAGCTGCAAGGATATTCAGGATATGTTTTGCTTGTGGAAAAGGTGGACTAAGCAGATAGAGCGTGTCAATTTTCCGGCCAATTGGAGGCATTTTTCATCTCAAAGCGTTAAGCATTAAGCATTAAGCAAGACCAGATGCTTTGTGATCATTGGTAATTGGTCTTCCATGTACATAACTTTGTTTTATTATAATGCTTGTTGATGTTTATGGAGCTCTTATACTCGTTTCCTTTTTCTTCTATTTGGTGTACAAATGCTTTAAGAGTTCCATGTACACTCTATTTCCTTACTGATAGCAGAGACCTGTAACATTCTTTGGGGTTAGATATACTAGAAGTTTTTCGATAGTATGTTTTACCGTTCGGCGTTTGTGCTTGTGAGCAAGTGTTGGTATGCCACAGGATATCTTATAGTTGAGCACACTTGAGCCGTCATGGAAACAGTAACAAAGCTTTTAATGTCCTATTTTCATCTGCTTGTTCATTTTCCTCTACCAGTCACTTGAGTTACTATTATTAGCAAATGGTTAGATGCCTGTTATTGGTGTATCATGTATGTACCGTGCTACCTTGGAGCTGAAATCTTTCGTGGAGTCTTTTAAGTATTGGTTATTTAGCAAAGAAAAAATCAGCAGGATTCAGAGTGCTAGAGCAACTTATGCTTTTGACCTTGCAATTGGAGCCAGATTCAGAATTTGTTTCATATTATCTTTCGTGACATGTGCAGTATGAACCCTAGCTGTTGGACCAAATCTTTATATGTAGTCCTGCTACTGATTTAGCCTGTCATTTCCTTCTGCAAATAAGGCTGCTTTGAATTCTCCATCTTGATCTGTTAACATTTGAGTGGATTGCTCTGATGTCCTATCCCTTTGAGATCAGAGTAGAACAATTCAGTTTGTAAGTCTGGTGATAACATGTTTCTGGGGTTGTGATAAGAACAAACTTGAAAGGCTTTCAATTGTTGTTCTCCAGAATGGTGAGAGAAGAGCATGTAATTTTGCACAAGTCAGGAGACCAAGAAACAGCTGGGTCGTTTACGTTTCACTTATGGCCTGCAGCTTAATACTATAAAAGTGTAGCCACAATTGTTGGATAGTGTAGTTGACTTGAGAGTAAAGCTGAAAAGGAGAACGAAGTCCAGCTTTGATACTTTGCACAAATTAGTGTCAAGTACCAAACTTTGAGTGCATAATTTGCTGATTTTGTGCAAAGCATGTGAGGAATTTTAAAATGGAACTTGTGGAAATTATCAAAAGGAAACTGTAAGTTCCAAGTTCTCTGGTGCACTTGATTTAGATCTGCTTTGGGGCTATTATGTGGTTCCATTGACATCTTGTGTGACAGTGAGTTAACTTGTCTATCACCATGACCGATTGATATTGCCTTGCAAACTGTGTCCCGCTAGAAGCATAAATTTTTATAATTATTTTATCAAACGATAGAGCTTACATTGAAGAAACTAGTAGTGGAACTAGTTAACTTTACTTTCCTCCTAAAAATCAAACCAATATTTAGAATTTCATTCAATTAATTCATAATTTCATACCAAACAATCACGACTTAAATATTTAAAGAACAAAGGCTGGTATCTAACCTATCTAACGAATTAAAATTTTGTCCTTAATTTTATAATTCATACAATTTAGTCCGTAATGTTCTTAAATTTGATAAATTTAGTTCAAAATTTTTATTTTCATCAAATTGATTAAATTTTGTTACAATTAATAATCATATAATTAAAAAGTCAGACAATTAATTATAAATTTTGTTGTTATAAGTTAGGGATGAAATTATGTTTTTTAAAATAAGTGGAAATTAAATGAATGAAAAAGTAAGTTTTTTTTATAATTAAGTATAACGTGTTAAATTAATTTAACAAAAAATAAAATTTTAAATTAAATTTGATAAATATAAAAAAAAATTGCTTGAATTAAAAGGTTATGGATTGAATTATAATATCTTAAATAATTTTGGGATAAGAGGAGTATAAAGGAAATTTAACAATTAATTAAAACAATTTTTAGTATGGGAAAGAAAAAACCCCACCTGGTTTCCCTTTAAAAAAAACGCCATCAACACCTTTGTATCGGTTCCAAAACTCCTTGGGTTTGCCTTCCACTTCATAGGCTAATTCTTCATATCGAAGCACTAAACAATGCATGCTGAGAAAATTAGGTTTGGAAAATAGTCTAGTCTTGACTCAAACATCCAACAATAAAGCACAAGAAGCCAAAATTGATGTGAAAAATAGACCCGTAACCACAACACACTAATTAAATGTGAAATAATAAAAAACAACACTGATCTAAACCAACAAATAGAAAGCATTGCCATTGCCAGGGTTGTCATATTAATCCTTGACTCGAGATTCCTCCATATTTTCATTGCACAAATGTTAGGAAGCAATTAAAGAAATGTCGATTATGATAACAATGCAAATATAACCCATGTTATTAATAATTTTTATTATTATTTAACACACACATAGTACGAATTGAACTCATTTAAATAAGTAATTTTTACCTAAAATCAAAATTTTTTTTTTTTGAGTTATAGCCGAGTTAACCTTACATGGAAACAATATATCAATTGAACGTACATTTCGTTCTTAAATAAATGAGTCCACACCATCACTGAGAGAAAAAAAAAATGGAGGAAGAATTGAAGAATTTCATAAAGGTATGGCTCTCCATCTTTGCATCTCTAGTCTATTGCCACTCTATTGGTAAAGTAGTTTTAATTGGTACTAAAAGACTATTATTTCTTCTCCCAATTATTTTCCTCTTTCTCTTCCTTCCTTTCAACCTCTTCACCATAAATCTTGTAGGTGGCACCTCATTTTTCATCTGCCTTACCATTTTCAAGCTCTTGCTCTTTTCCTTTGGTAAGGGTCCTTTAGCCTCAGATCCACCAATCTCCCTCACTCATTTCATTACTATTGCTTGCCTTCCTATTGATGCCAAACAAAACCCAACTCCAAAAGCACTCAATCTACAAAAATTGAATCAAAATGACCAATTTCAGACAGATCCATCTGCTCAAAGTTCAGACATCAATGGTCAATTCAAACAAAGCCCACCTCCAAAATCATCAAGAGAACATAAATCGCCTCTAAACTATGCAATTAAGGGTTTGCTTTTGGCTATTGTTCTTCGAGTTATTGATTACAGAGACTATTTGCATCCAAAGTTAGTGATGTTTCTTTATTGTGGATTTATATACCTTATTCTAGAGAACGTTTTAGCCATAGTTGGAGTCCTGGCTCGTGCTCTATTGGGACTTGAACTGGAGCCACATTTCAACGAGCCATATCTCTCAACCTCACTGCAAGACTTTTGGGGCAAAAGATGGAACCTTGTGGTCTCACGTACCCTACGCCTCGCCGTATATAATCATACCCTCAACTTGTCTACACGTTTTGTGCACCGCAAGTGGGCCCCACTCCCAGCTGTATTTGGGACTTTTCTCGCTTCTGGTCTCATGCACGAATTCATCTACTATTTGATGGGGCGCGTGAGTCCCACCTGGGAAGTCACTTGCTTCTTTGTCCTCCATGGCTTCTGTGTACAGGTTGAGATTGTTTTGAAAAAAGCGTTAAAGGGCAGGTGTCGGTTGCCGACTCTAATCTCGATTCCATTGAGCGTTGGATTTGTAATGGCGACCTGCTTTTGGCTGTTCTTTCCGCAATTCCTTCGATACAAAGCTGACGTTAGAATTTTTGATGAGTACGCGGCGGTGGGCGCGATGTTGAGGAATATCTGTCAAGTCATTGGTCAGCAAATCAAAGGACTGTTTCATGTAATATGAATGATGTGATCTAATATTTGTGATTAGTTCTATCAGGGTTGGTTAATTACTCCAATTTTATAGTTACTGGACTTAACCCGTATAAATTTAAAGATGTGTTATTTTTCGAGAAGTGTCTCCGTCTATGATATTTATTTATTCTTCACCTTTCATTTATATATATATTCGTGAAATTGTGTTAAATTCACATTTTATTGAAATCTGCACATTATAAACAAGCAGCTGACAAAACTTACACATTAGATACACAACCTATAATTTCACAAAAGGAAACAATAATCAGATATAAATTACAAAGAAAGATACAAGATTAAAGAGTAAATGGAGGGGGAGATCAGCAATTTCATAAAGGTTTGGCTCTCAGTCTTAATCTCTTTATCCTACTGCTATGTAATTGGTAAATCTGTCTCTAAAGTTCCTCTTAGACTGCTTTTTGTACTTCCAATTGTGTGCCTTTTTCTTTTACTTCCCCTTAAGCTCTACTCTCTGCATCTTGGAGGTGCCACGGCGTTCTTTGTTGCTTGGATTGCAAACTTCAAGCTCTTACTCTTTGTGTTTGGTAAAGGTCCTTTGTCTTCTGATCCATCTGTCTCTCTTGGACGTTTTGTGGCTCTTGCTTGCCTTCCCATCAAGATTCAACCGAACCCATCTCCTCAAAAATCACATCAAAATGGCATAAACAAAGAAAACCCATTTCCAGAAACACCCAAACAATCCAAAGTATTACCATTTCTGAATTATGCAGTGAAGGGACTGTTATTGGCTACTATACTAAAAATCTACGATTACACGCAGCATATCCATCCAAAGATCTTGTGGCTTTTATATTGCTGTCATATATATATCTTCCTGGAGCTAATGCTAGTAGTAGTCGGAGTCTTGGCTAGAGTTTTACTAGGGCTAGAGCTCGAGCCACATTTTAATGAACCTTACCTCTCTACTTCACTGCAAGATTTTTGGGGTAGGAGATGGAATCTCATTGTCACTAGCATCTTGCGCCCTAGTGTTTATGAACCAATCAAGAATTTGTTCACATGTGTCATTGGTCGCAAGTTGGCAACATTTCCAGCTATCATGGTAACATTCTTGGTGTCTGCTTTGATGCATGAGTTAATCTTTTACTACTTAGGACGAATGAAGCCCAATTGGGAGGTCAGCTTGTTCTTCCTTCTTCATGGGTTCTGTTTGATAGTAGAGATTATTTTGAAGAAGCTGCTCAGAGGCAGATTTGAATTGCCGAGGCTAATTTCTGGGATTTTGACAGTTGGGTTCGTGATACTTACCTGCTTTTGGCTGTTTTTTCCTCAATTCCTTTTGTTCAATGCTGATGTTAGGATGCTAGAAGAGTACTCGGCACTTGGCTCCTTTCTGAAGAGTATCACTCGAACCTTTGTTCATTAAACAGATACTGTTATCCTGTTATAAATTACCACCCACTTTTGATAACTTATTCTAAATTTTGTTATAGAGGCTGGTTTTGATTCATAGTTATCTTGTCGTTATGGGGTAGGGGTAAGAAAAGAATTTGATATGTCAAATTTGAGACTTTGATATGCTATTAACTTACTGTAAGACAAATATAGAGCACAAGTACAGAAATAAAAATGAAGTCATAATTTACTCTTTACATATAAGAATGTTCAAAATTGGCTTAAGCCAAACGTGAAGGCTAAAGTAAAAAAAAAAAAACCATTGGCCTATCTTTTCTCATAATCATTTATCATTTTACTTCCTAAACTTCAAATACTACGTGGACATTATAAGCAGAAAACCAGAGTTTATGATAACAGATTCAGGACAATGAATAGCTAGCTGATGTTTCACAAACAGAATCACAGAGCTACTTAAATTGTCCATATAACACATTCCACTAACGAACAATAACTAATTTTCTGTTAAGGCAGTATAGTTGAACATAAGACATGGTAAAATTCGGAAGAAAAAAATTATTTCTTAAAAAGAAATGGAATACGTTTTTATCCAAATTTATGTAACTTACAAAATAAAAGGAATGATTACAACACAATTCACGACCTTGTTGTTACTGTATTATTACATTATACATCTTTTTGACTCGCTAAATATACTAGTTAGATTAAAAATCAATACACAATGAAAGGTATATAGATGCCGTGGATGTTTGTTTCTATCAAGATGGATCCAAATGCCAGTGAATTTCTAGGCGACCGCAATCAAATGAATCTTTAACTCTATTTAAAGCTGCCTGCCTATGTTGTAGCAATGAAAAAGAGGACGAATCTTCCGACTTTGACATGTTATCATTCTTCTTTTTGCGGGGAAACTTTCTCGAAGAATTCTTCCATTTTGATTCAAATTCACATGCTACAAAGTACAAACAAAAAGAAAAATAGGTCAAATAAGACCAATGAAAAAAGGGTTGTAATTACACATGCCTATCTTATAAATGCATCAGTAGCATATACAAAGTTCCCTAATCTTTGAGCATAGTCTCAATTAAATTGCTCTTGGTATTGACAGTGATGATCTTGATAGCTAGCCAACATAGACACACCCTCAAAACAAATTCAACAGTTACCGTAAGAAGCAATATAACCATTTGAACGGAATATATCGTCAGGGTCTTTCATGGTGTATTTGAAACATATATATACCTTGACTTTGGTCTGCGAAACCACTAATAAGGCACGCACAAATCCATGGCCTTCCAGCACGGGATGCCTTTGCACCACCTTTAAGTTCCCCATTATGTTGTTTTAAACTGCATAAGAAGCAAAAAGGTAATCACTTGATTTAACACATCAGACCTTCCTCAAAACAACACATATCTTCTTCTCATCCACATTAATTTCCTAGGAGGATAAAAATTTATGCAGCTAAGAGGAAGAGGAAACAATATGAGCTTCTTAATCTAGAAGGATACCATGTACTGCAAAAATTGAAAATGTCACACCAATTCCTTACAACAAAATTTGTTAGATGCAAGACCTTCGAAAAATTAAAAAGAATTTGTTAAATTTGGACCTAACTCCATCTCAAAACCCAGGTTGTAAGATAGAGGACTGCACTTATTTATATGCGCAGCGTGTAAACGATCCCAGTCGATGTGAGACTTTAATACTCCCCGTTACATCGGCAAGGATCTGTTCCCTTGAGACCGACGGGGATGTTGAGCTTATGGAACCCAAGTGTTAGAATGCATCACTCACCAGTGTCGAAACAACTACCGACCGGATAAACTTGCTTTGATACCATGTTAAATTTGGGCCTAACTCCATCTCAAAACACAGGTTGTGAGACGTAAGACTGTACTTGTTTATATGCGTAGCGCGATACACAATCGATGTATGACTTTAACAAAATTTTCTATTTTGATTACGAAAGAAGATGATAGAGCTAATCTGATTGAAAAAATCCGCATAAATACTATTTACCAGAATTACCACAAATATTTTTCCTCAAATCGCTAAATTTCTTTCAATATATCTGACCCAAAGGAGCATTTGGGTATCCATTTACAAAAAAAATGACACATATAATCCAGTAAACGAAAATGTTTCGAAAAGCTCAAGTAAGAAGGGGGGAAATGAAAACCCATGAGACATACCGGCGAGAGAAACTCGTGGTGACGCCGACGTAGGTTTTGATAGGCCGATTGGTAGAAAGTATGAGATAAACACACCATGACCTTTCCTTTGCTTTTGATTTTCTGGAAATAGACGATGACTTTGATGAAGATGGTTGCGACGATAGTCTTAAGGGGCTAGTTTTAGGTAGTGATTGTTTTATGGATCGGAATGTGTTAGAGAGTCTTCTCATATTTCAATACGTTCTGGGACTTAAATTAGAGCCTTGTAAAATTGGTTTTTTTATTTTTCAGCTCCTTCGGCTTTTGGGTTTTTTTTTTTTTAAATCCGTGATATCACCAAAAATATGCACACATAAAATTCCGTTAATACAGCCAATTTGAATGGACATGCACGTTTTTTTATTTTTTATTACGATAACTTTTAAACAATTAGAGAAATAATTATATACTAAAAATATTAGTTATTGTTTGAATATATGCTAACCTGATATTCTGAATTAATAAAAATTAACATTAATGTATTTTTTTTAAAAAATAAATAAATATCAAATAGGAGGTAAATGTAATGTAAGTGTACCTTTTTATTGAAATGACACGGGTGCTTCACCAGTTCTTCCTATTAATACAAAGGGAAAAAAAACTTCTTCCTACTAATACAAAGGAAAAAAAAAGAGTGTTTTAGGTTTGTTCATATATAAAAATATTTTATATTAAATATGAAAAAAAAATTGTTAGAAGCCTTTTTAAAACCTAATTAGATAAAAATAGAATCTTTTTGAAGATATATTTGTCAATTATTAACTAAACACATCAAAATGATACAAGAGATTTGAAGAAAAATTGTATCTTACGTTCATCTATTAATTAGTTATCTTATTTTAATTTTTTTCTTCAAATAATATTTAATGGATAAAATTAAACTTAAAAAAATCTATTAACTTATAATAGTTAAATGTAACTTACAACTTCTGTAAGTTATTATAAAATCTGTAGATTATAATGATTCATTCAATTGAAGTTGGATGTGTGAGGTTGGCTTAAGGGATTTTTATAGACTTTTTTTTTAACCTATTCGATCTATGATTTAAGTCCAAGAAATTCAACCTTTTATTATGGATCCAATATAGTTGGGCCACAACACAAACCCCATTTAGCATCCAAGTCCTCACAGACTTACCCCATTAAAAGACACCCCTGCCCCTAGGCCTTATATTAGTTGAGAATGAAGTGATAACAACACAACATTGTGACCATGACAATAACTACTCCTTTGGAATCAATTTCAAGCATATAAGGACCTCAAGGTGGTGGGGTATCCAAATAGCTTGACAAAATAGACCCAGACATGAAACAATTAATAAATAAAACATAATTGGGTTATGTTTGTGTCAAAACGAGAATAAAAGTTTAAAATAATATTTATTATGTTTCAATGAAAAAATATTTTGGTAAACGGAAAAAATGAAATGTAATATTTTAATGAATTTCATTAAGAATATCAACGGGATGAACAGATGGTTATTTTATTTAAAATAAAAATAAAAATATTATATTATATTTGAAATTATAATAGAAACCAACGAGTATAAACACAAAGAATTATTATCGAGTAACGACTATTGGTTCAAAACTTTAAAAACAAAATTTTAATATTTTTTAAATAATAAAAAAATCTTACAAATTAATAATAATAATAATATATTATATATACTTAATATATTTATTTTTATTTTTCTTTATAAATATTTTTATATTTTTATACATATATAAAAAAATATAATATTAAATAAAATATAAATTTATAATTTTAAATATGAATCTTGAATTACCCCACCTCAAAATCAAATCATAACCCAAAATTTTAATTACAACAATAATCAAACTTAAATTAAGATTTATTACTTCAACACTTTTGGTTGTTAGCTTAACCAAGGTAAAATTTTGACGAATAGTAGAGAGAAGAGTATTAAACAAAATCGTGTAATTGATTCATTTTATTTTCTTCTTAAAACTCAAACATGAAAAAACAATGTTCACAACTTTAATTCCATTACATTAACTTCTTATTTCGTTGATTGGAATGTAATAAAACGAACTCAAAATTAATTTCTATCAATTTTTATATTTGGTTGAACTCAAAAGTGATAATAGATTCGAATTGATTCCCAATAAAGAAAAAATTATGTTCCTTCTTTCCCTTAAGTAATCATTATTTCATTCTCATCTTAACTTTTTTTTAATTTTATTCTAATTCTAAATATAACCTTAAACCTTAAATCACAACTCATAGATTATAAATCTCAAAACCCAAAACCCTATTTAAAAATAATAATTTTAACTCTAAATCCCAAATCTCAAAACTCGAAACCTTATTTAAAAATAATAATATTTTTAATAATATTTTTAAAATTTATTTAATGTAGGATATTAAGGTAATATACAATTTTTTTAATTCTATTCCAATTATAAACGAAATACTATAATACTTATTTTTTCTTTGATTATAATCGTCAAACTAAACAAATTTTTTTCTTCATTTCATTAAATTATCATTCCCATTTCAATTCTAATTTCTTTTTCGCAAACCAAATGCCAACAAAGTTACTATCAATCAAATATTACTTTATATCATGTTCATTCCATATAAATTGTCCAAATTACTTTTAAGATTTAAAAAGCGCTTTTTGTCATAAAACTGCTTTCTTATAAAAAAAATTGCTTCTATTTAAGCAGATTTTATCATAAAGAGTAGGAATTGACAAAAAAACTACGAGTTTGATTATCTATAGTTATCTGAACTAACAGTTTGGTTTTTACTTGTTAAATTTTGAAAATGGATATGGTTTCAAGTATAAATCAAAATGAAGCAACGGGTACATTTTGGTTACTGTTATATTGAAAATCATACTCTCTCATACACGAAATTAATAATATTTATTTGATAAATAAAATTATGTATTTTTTTGGATTTTTTCAAATATTTTTTATAACCATCTTGAATCGTAATAATTTCAGACGATTTTGGATATATATTTTATAATTTAATTTTGGGAACGGTTATATCAAAAAATATCTCCATCGATACTCGTGAACTTTAGATAAACAAATAAAGCCTTAACTAAATTAAATAAAAAAATTATATGATGAAATTTAACTTTGAGTTCATAATAGTCATACCTAGGGGTGTTTACCGGCCCATCCGATTTTGGGAAAAAAATTAACTAAATTGAATCAGATTGTTAGATTTATAAAATCGTTTGATTCGGTTCAGTTTTTGATTTAGTTCGATTTTTGGAAACCTCTAATTAAAAATAATATGAAAATTTTAATATATTATTAAATTAATTCGGTTTAAAAATTAATATAACCGGATTAGATCGTTTAAAAAATAGTTTTAATTAATATAAATTAAATCAAACTGTTTGATTTATAAAACCGTTTAATCTGGTTAATTTGATCTAATTTTTTAATTTAATCAAATCGATTATGTTTATGGACACCATTAGCCATACCATTCGATCCCAAATGCAGCTTTACTTAATAAGTCAAGTACAGCTTTATAGTTAAATAATTTGGTGAGAGATTAAAACGTGCCTTCTCATGTTGAGAAAGAATGCCCAAAATCGCTTTTCATTACAACGTGGTCTACTCAAAAGGAGTGGCCAGCAACGCCATCTCTCTTAATTATGTAAGTGAGTCTTTGTATTAACTTTATGTATCACTATTTATCATAGTACTTTATGGAAGGTAGGGGAAAAAATGATACATCATTTATGTTTCGGACAAGTAAGGAAAGAGGTTTATATTCATATAGTACTTTATGGAAGGTAGGGAAAAAAATGACACATCATTTATGTTTCGGACAAGTGAGGAAAGAGGTTTATATTCATGTAATGTTTAGAGTAACAAAGTAAATAATTTACCTTAACATTGATACTATTGCTCTGTCTAGATTTATATTCATGATTTGGAGATCTCATTCATGCATTTTGAGATTTTGTTGACAAATAATAATTAAAAAAATGTTGGATAATTAAACCAACAAATGAATCATGATTCAACGGAACTAATTACATTTAAGTATATAAAATAATTTAGTTTGAGTATCAATTAGTATAAATATTTTTATAAAAAATAGATGACGATAAAAATTTAAAAGAATCTATTTATAATTATGCAAACAGTAATGACAAAATGGGAACTGACGATAGCCGCAGTGCTTAGTCACATCCACGGAAGCAAAGCAAGTCCCCAAGGTATTCAACGGAATGTTTGAATATTTGATTTTACGTTAAATTTAAATTATATCACATATTTTATTTAATTTATTTAAAATTTAAAATTATATTCTTTATATTTAATTAAAAATAATTTTATTTATTTATTTTTAAAATATTATAAAATAAATATTAATTTAAATAAATTTATATTATAAAATTAATATGAATAAGTAAAAAAATTACATAAAATAAAATGAATGTTATTTTAATAAAATATTTACTATTAAATTTATTTAATTATTACGATTATTATTAAATATAATACATAATATTTATAATATAAATTAACAAAATTTAATCTAATATAATTAAAAATATACTTATTATATGTTTGATTTAATTTAAACTAAAATTAAAATCAGATAAATAATATTTATCCTTAAAATCAAGAATCCATTCCGTTTAATAAAACCTATAAAATCAATTTAAATTGAATTATTCGGATTGAATTTTGTGTTTTTGTTTTTATAATTTTTAATTTTTTAAAAAATATTTATTTTTAATAAATAAAAAATTATTATCTTAATTTTATGTTTTAATATTGATTCAAATTTAAAATTAAAAGTATTTTAATTTTTTTAAATAATAAATAATCATGTACTTAATTCTATATTTTAAATTACACTAAATTAACACAAATGTTTAATATTTAATTTTATATAATTTTAATTATAAATTACATGTATAAAAATATTTAATTTAAACAACTTAAACGTGAAAATTGGAAGCTCGATGACTTGATGCGAGACTTTAGATCTCCTACTCTCTTCTAAGGTGGATATAAAAATTAAATAAAATTATTCTATCAGGGTAAAAAATTAAGAAATGATTAATTAAAATTTAAAAATATGAAGTATATTAGTGTGAAGTGGGTTGAGAAAAAAATATTAATTTAATTATATTTTATTAAATAAAATTATAACATAAAAATAAATATATATATATATTATTAAATATAATTTAAGTATGAATTTGTTTACAGTGAAACTTTAATAATGTATTGAATTTGTGATAGATTAATTCTATCAATTTTAAATTTAAATTAATTCAATAAGAAAAATTATATAATTTAAGTACGGTTACATGGAATTATTTAGAATAGATCGGATCAATTCATTTTTAAACCCTCCAAAATATAATTATTAATATACCAAATATGCCCTTAGAGGCAGCTGAGGACCCATATGACTCATTTCGTGCTAGTCCTTACAGGTATATCAGAGGCGCACATGGGCTGCGTGGTTCTTTTTCTTTCTAAGATGTTGTTTTTGAGCAATTATATATTATTATATTTATTATTAAATATAAGATATTTATGTTTTTCAAAAATAATTATATTAATTTTACCTTTCATTATCTAAAATAATCACCTTGTTACTTATTCTAATAAATAATTTCTCATTATTTTTTCAATTCTATAGATTATAATATTAAATCAATTTAATTATATCAAATATATATTTTAATTATTTGATTTTTATAAGTAATACTTAAATCATCCATTTTATAAAAATATAACATGATTATGATTTTTCAAGATAACATTGTTATTTTATTAATAAAGATTTCTTACAATATAATAAACATATTTAATAAGGAAAATTATAATTTTAAAGCTTTTATTTTTTTATACCATTAACTCATTTTATGCTTCAGTTTTAAAATTTTTTTTTCAATTATAAAACTAAAATATCAATATTTTAGTTATTTTTTCTTTATTTTTATAAAAACAAATTTTCAATAGTCTATATTATATCCATAATTAAAAATAAAATAAAATATAATATATTAACTAGTATAAAAACTCTAGATTGTTTGATGGTTGGGTATATTATAATTCATCTTTAAAAAACTTTAATTATAAAATGAACTAATGATAGGAAGATAGAAAATTTTAAAAATAATAATTTTGTTTCATTAATTATGTTTTATTATTTTATAAAATTTTTTTACAAAAAAATAATAAAATAAGTACATTTAATACTAATATATATTTTTATTTTTAACAAATAACTAATATACTTTATTTTTAATGAAATTGTCACCTTACTATCTTCTATAAAACCAAAGTTATTCAAGTGTGTAGTCATTACAAATAAAACGATTTCAAGAATAATTCACTCCATTAAATCCTTTAAAATTAGCTGAAAATTAATATTTTCTTCTTGATTATATATATTTATTAGTATTATAAATTTAAATGAAAAATAAAAAAAAGTAGAGTTAATTTTAAATTTTTTATTTTTATAATAATATTTATCTTATGTTATTGAGTTATTGACATAGACATTAACCCTCAACAATAAATAATTCCTCTTTTTTCCTCTGCCAATTACAATCACCGAGAAGTAAATAATTATTTGCACAGCTCGTAGGACCCCGTAAACGCTTTCCTCTCTCTTAGCTACTCTGTTTTGTATTACCGAAAGAAAAGAAAAGGTTTTGTAAATAAAAGCCGCATAGAATATAACCACTCCATATATAAAAAGCTATAATTCATGGAGATTGATATGGACGTTGTATGCACAAACGACAAATCATAATTTCACTATGATCATCATACCACCACTCACCCACATACACAGCCGTAACATCTTTTGCAGTAGAAATGATTGATTGTTTTTAAATTGACAAATCATAATTTCACTATGATCATCATACCACCACTCACCCACATACACAGCCGTAACATCTTTTGCAGTAGAAATGATTGATTGTTTTTAAATTGTATGATAATATAGTATTTTGAAGATAATATAATTATTTTTTTAAATAATAATTTAATTAATAAAAAATATATTTTAATAAAAATGAATAATATATTATTTTTTTATTAATCAATATTTATTTTTTATTAATAAAATTATTTTAATGTATAAATAATTAAAATTATTTTAATGTATAAATAATTAAAATTATTTTATTTATTTTATTTTTAATCGTTAATAAAAAAAATATATTTATTCTATTAAAAGATGATTAAAAATAAAACTTTATGTAATTAAATATAATATTAATCGGATTTTAATATTATTATTAATATATAAAAATATTATTAATAAATTTTATTATTATTTCAAAACCAGTAAATTTGTCTTCTACGTATTAGCCCTAGTCTTAAAAGAAATGATGCTCTCTGGATATATAGTATTTGAATTTCATGCACCTCGGCCAAGTCAAGTGTATATGAATTTCAATATTTTCAAAGCATATCAATCGGTTCCTCAAAGTGGGGTAGAAAAAGCAATACTCAATTAGTAACATCATGTCAAAAAATTTAATACTATTATAATTAATATGCCAGGTCTGTTTTGCCTTTTCCTTATTTTCATTGCTTTTGCATTATTTTATTCTAAATATAAATATATATTCATTCTCGTTCATCAAATTATTTATTTCTTTTCATATGTTGGATGGCTGTGGCCCATTAGTCCCCAGGACAAGAAAAGTAATTAGAGATTATCAACTTGCATTTAGATAATGAAAAAGTAACAGTATATATATATATATATTCAAGCTATAGTTAAGCTGTCAAAATAATGATAATATTGTAGGCTATAATTTTCTGTGATTTGTTGTCAGAAATAAAGACTACTAAATAAACTAGTTTATGGAGATTGATCCAGTTTAGGTGCTAAATACTAATTAAATGATTCCCACGACTAATTAGAAAATGCCAGTTTATTTTACCATTCCTCAATCAACTATATATAATAATTCTTTGTATCACATATTATAATGTAACATGATTAAATTAATAATATTTATTTTTTAAAATTTTAATTATCTTTATAATATTACAACTCTAATAAATAAACTTTTTTCAATATGTATATATATATATATGCTAATTAAATTTGCACCATAAATCATACTTATCTTATCATTAGTCATATTCTAACGTTATTTTTAAGTGTAACTGAATGTATTATTGATATGAAATAAATATGTTAACAAAAATAATTTTATAAATAATATTTGTTGGTACGTTTTTAAAAAAGTTAACCTTTTTTTCTTATAAATGATTAACCTTTTATCTATTTGTCAACCTTTTAAAATAAAATGGCACAAGGAGATACTTAAAAAAAAAATTAACTTATTCTTTAATTTTGAGGCCGTACTTATATTACGTACACATTATGTAAGATTCGGAAACATTCTATAACTTACTTTGTTTTTTTTTTCCTGTGAAAATTCTTAAATGTATAGTTATTACATTTGTACATATGATTGAGTTATTTGAAGGGTGATGGTGTGAGAGGTGTGTAATTTTTATAAAATTAGTGTTTTATAATTTTAAAAATAAATATGAATTTTAGTTTTTTAAAAAAATAAAAAAATAAAAAATATATATATAATATCACTCTACTTTATTTTAGTAATAATCTTTTTTTTCCTAATAAAGAAACAAATCATGTCACATATATAAAGTGAAAATCCTAAACTCATTATAATAATATCATAATGCTTTAACCCTGTCAAAGATTCAAAAGTTAATTAACTGGGTAAAAGGTTATACGATATCATCCGATCCACGTGCCCAAAATGAGTCCTTTCTATAAGTGGACTTAATTTTTAGATTTGATAATTATTATGATTTATCATTTCTATTTCACAGTACTTATAACATAATCTTAAAGGTAAGCTGGGTATTCATATCTAATTTTTGGCGTGTTAAATATAAAAATAAACATATATTTATATAAAAATAAATAAAATTTAAAACATAGCTGAACAAATATTCATGTGCTACAAAAATTTGAACACTTGTTCAATTTTTGGAAGGGGATGAAAAATCATTTAAGAAATTGAATTATATATGAAACTAATTGTAAAGCAAGGAGTTAAATATTACTGATTGCTCCACATGATATCAACAACATATTGTTCACAACTGTTGATATTATAGACTGGATCACATGAGTAAAAAAAAGGGCTCATGATTAGTGCATGTAGTTTGTTTTTTTATTGAAATAATTACAATTATATAATTATATAATATATATAATATATATAAAAAATATTTTACGATTATAACTTATATAATATTTTTATTTAATATAATTATTAATACGATACATTGTTTAAAATTTAATAATGTATAAACTTTACTTAAGCATTGAAAATCTAGCTAGTATTAGCAATACGGTCGGTCAAAGATGATTACAGAATTTCACATGCATAGTGGAAACACAAGTAGTTCATCGGAAGCGTACAACCTAAGCAGTAGTACCAGCGTACAACCTAAGCAGTAGTACCAGCGTACTGACTAAAGAGAGCGTTTCTCTATGTTGGGAAATTAACACCTCTTCTTATATATATATATGAAGGATTAAAGCGTTCTGGGAAACAGACACTCAGACAGTGTCTTAATAAATTAATTAACTAATTGTTGGAGTTTGGTATTAATATGTACAAAAATATAATCTTTACGCAAATTAACAATATTAATTAAGAGGACAACTGAGACAGTATCTTTGTTAGCATGCAACATCAGCTAGAACGTTACCCTTCTTTCTAAGGTTGTGTCTTATGGAAGACATAAAACTGTTTGTCTTTTACTCTATTACTGAGATAATAAGCTATATACCAATTAATTCCCCTGTACATTATTAATTCATTGGTGGCATTTTTTATTGAGTAATTTTTAATATTACTCCATTAAAGTTTTTTTTTAAACAATTATACTTTAACATTAAATTACAATTCAAATTAATTCCAAATTTTTTTTAATTATAATAATTTTTTACAAAGATAAACAATAATACCTCTAAAATATAATTAATTATAACGTTCAAATAAAAAATTTAAAATCTAAAATAGAAATAAACAAGAAATATATTATTATTGTAAAAAAATGAAAAATATTAACTCTACTTAAATGTTTTTAATTTTTTCTTCTTTTTAATATATTAAGAAAATTATAATATTAAATTTTACATAAATAAATTTAAAAAATTATAATTAAAATAAAGATAAATATACAAAAATATTACATAATTATTATGTTTATTTAGTTTATAATTCTTATTTATTTTTCATCTTACTATATAGTAAAGTTTATAAAAAATTTCATTTATATTTTCTGTGTCTAAGATGTCACAAATACTAGTATCTATTATTATAATATTTTATATTTAATTTTAAAATAATAATTAAATTAAATATAAAAATATTATAAATTATTTATATTATCATTCTTATTACAGGGAACCACTTATAAAGAAAACAAAAACATGCACTCCTCATCGGTAAAGAAAAACTTATACATGTTGCTAATGTTAAGAATATGCTAATGTTAAGAATAAGCTAATAAATGATTACGTTAATAACTATAATTATAACGTATTAATTTTAAGTATATTTAAATAATTATTATTTATTATAATAAGTGGGTAATAATTTTATTACTATATAATTATATTTTTTATTTTTAACATATATTTAAAAATATATTTAATTTTAAAAATAAATATTAACATAATTTTTAATTTACCTATCCTTTATACTTTCTAGCTTTTTAAGGTATAAGTTAAATTAAGGATAGGATCACTTCACCACCATACTGTAGCGACATACTCGGTGCATCCAAGCTTTTTTTCAATCACCCGTAAAAAATATTATATACTTATTTTTTTTTTTATGAAATAAAGGTATTAGGGTACTTTTATTATACAGAGTGGATTAATTTCTTCTCTCCATTTATATATTAATTAATTTAATCTTATAATTTATAAGAATAAAAAAAATTAATGTAAAAAATTTACTTTAATCTTAGGACTAAAGTGTATAATTTTAAATAATTATAAGATTAAAATGTTTCATAATAATATAATTTATAAGGAATGATTTAATAAAAACGATATTAAATTAAATTATTTGTCAAAAAATAGGATATATTTTCTATCTTATTACATATTATAATTATTTTAAAAATTATAAAATAATATGATAAAATTTAAATAATATATAAAGTAAATATAAATTTATATATTCTTATTATATATAAAATATATATTATTTACGTTTAATGTGTATAGCGTATGAAATTAATTATAAATATATTTAAAATATTTATTTAATTGAAATTAAATCAATAAGATATTTTGGTTGTTATTACAGATAGGTATAATTATAATTATAGACATGTTCAACATTAAGTATGTTTTTATCATTATCCATATGTTATTGATATAATTATAATTAATTAAATATTTTAAGTACATTTATAACCAATTTCATATATTATCAAAATAAAATATAAATTCTTATACTTTTATTATTCTAAAAAATCATATATTTTTCATATTATAAAATCATATATCTTATTTATATATATATAAAAATATATATTTTTACATTATATTTAAAACATATATTTGCAGCATATATCAGAGGTTTGAAATTTTATTTATAAATAAGGTTTATGAAATGCAAATTTACTACTAATGACGGATTGTAGGGTATTCTTTTTTATTAATTTTATAAAGGAGTATTTGAGAAGCGGTGGACTGAAAAACATTTAGCTTTTTCTTTTCTTTTTTTTGAAAAAAAAAATATTAGAGATGACTTATGAATCACATCATTTTTCAAAGATGAATAATGTTATTTTATTTAAAAAAAAGCATCATAAATCATTTTGCATTTCAAAAAACAAATAGATTAAAATACTTCTTTAAAAAGTTGAGTGACTTTCAAGCTCAAATTAAAAAATTAACTAATTTTTAATTTATAAGTTAAATATAAAATAATTAATTTTTTTTTGTAAAATAAATAATTTTAGGGCAATATATAAGAAAACAAATGAATTCAATTGCTTCTTTTCAAAACATAAGGAATTAAATTTTTTTTTCCTTATCTTATACATCAAAATTCAAAAGAACTAAAAAAACAAACAATTCAAAAGAACCAAAAATACGTTGTCTCTCTTACCTACTCAGGTATTATAGATCATAACCATCGTCATCATCGTTATAATTATTATAAAGCGAACGAACAAATGCATTTTGGAAAGTGAAGAGAGCGGAGCATTAGCTGTGATGGGACATGACCAAAAATAAACCCCTAATGATGTGTCTGGATGATCAAAAACATATAAAATTTTGGGAAAGCAAAGAAGATAATTAATGAATTGGAAAAAATGTGTTTAGTGTTATTTTATTTTAAATTAATATATATTTATCTTATTATTATATTCGTAAAATTTTGATTTATTTTATGATAATTTTAATTATTTTATTTTTTATTTTTCATATTTTTTTAATATAATTTTTCAAGCATTTATCATCACACTTGTACTAATATTTAACTTGATTAAATTTAATTTTTTTATAAAGAGATTAAAATTTTATAAAAAAATAACTATCATCTTTAAAAATATAATAATAATATAACTAAAATAAAAATATTTTTTAAAAATAATTAATATATTTAATTTATAAAGATAAAAAAATTTAAAAAATGTTAGAAAGTTTGAAAACTTTTATAAGAAGAAATAAAACATAATTTTACTGAATTGATAAATTCTTTAGCATTATTAGTATTAAATTTTTTTGATTTAACCTATTATAAAATACAGTAAATTTTTTTGAGTTTATTCGTGGTATAAATGAAATAATTTCTTACTTATGTTATTTTAAATTTAAATTCGAATTATATCTAGATAAATTTTAATTATTTAATAAAAAAAGCTTTAATGTTACTTTCAAATACTTGCATACATCATCCATCACATTCACACCATTAATATTAAAAATATATGAATAATGTTTTTGAATAATCATTATTTTTATTTTTTATATTTTTTGTCTTTCCTTCTCAATTAAAATACATTAAATATTTATATTTAAATAATTGATAAATATTTTAATCAATTTTAATAATAAATTTAATAAATTTAGATAGTTTAGAAGTATCATTATTATTAAAATTGATTAAAAATATATAACAATAATATTTTATATGTTTCAATGAAAAATAAAAATAAAAAATAATATAAAAACAAAAATATAGACAATACATATATATCAATCCCTAAAAATACTAACATAATAAATATTATTGTACACAAACACACATATATATTATGCATAATATTTAGGAAAAATATTTTTATATTTTAAAAAATAAATATCTTAATTAAAAATACTTGTATATATATATATATATTAGTGATTTTACTGTTTTAATATATATAATTTTTTAACTTATTAGAATTTCTTTTCAAAAATCGAAAAATCAATTAACAATGTTCGTTATATATATAGGTTGGCGATATGCATGCTTTAATTAATTTATATTATTTATTTATTATTATATTATATAATTTTTAAACATAAAAGATAAAAAAAATTTAAAAATATAATAAATTAATAAATGAAAATAAAATATTGAAAACGATAATTATGAGTCAAAATATTAATATTTGAGAAAAAGAAGATCCCATTAACTATGAAACTTTAACCAATGGTAATCCATAAGCAAATAAATTAGTATTGGGCCAGAAAGTCAATTATCTGTTTGTACGATAAAACATTATTTTAGAATAACTATGGTTATAATATTTTAATTAAATAAAATGTAAAATTAATGTAATTATTTAAAAAATATAAAAATATGAAATATTTATTAAATTATTTGATTAAGAAGTAATAAATTCTAAATATAATCATGTGTTGTGTTGGCCACGTCGTCCTCGGGCATTTTTCAAGTTTGACTAAAATAAGGAAAAAAATACTAAATATCAGCCTAGATGTTACTCAAAGGACATCACTTCTCTTCGTCTCTAATCTTGCATACATCTTCTTTTAACGTCTTTAAATCGTGTCATCCCTAACGAAGAGAAGTAACATCTTTGGGCTGCATGGAGTTCATGTAATTATTGATTAGGCTCATTTTTTCTCCCCCATGCATTTTGCCTAATTCAACTATTTAGCACGGTGTTGATTTAGTTGTACAATCAACTCATAAAGTTTTATACTCTCATACACCATCATCAATGATATACATGTCGGGTAATTTTGTAGACAGAGATAGGATTTTTAGATGCCTTCAAATGTTTCAAAACTCTAGTCCCAGTTACATTATTCTAGCATCATTGGATGCCAGACCTCAAGTTAACGAAAACCCACAAGTTATTTTCAGTAGGGAAATGCAAATTAATGGTATTTGCTTAAAAAATTACCACAAATTTTACTTCTCTATTCTTTTAGTACAAGAGTATATTAATCTCATAATTTTTTAATTTTTTTTTTAAATTTATAAAAAAATTATCTAATCTCCCCGTGGCCCGTGCCACTAACCCTATATATTCCAAGAATTACACAACCTTAACCCTATATAGTCGCATACTGACTGCATTGACTCACCCACCAAAGTGCACGTTCAACTATCATTCCTATCAGTCAAATCCAGAATATGTTTTTGTACAAAATATACCGCTCAAGATAAGATTTATAAACTATCCAACTAAATTTTTTTTTATATATATATTATCGTTGATTTAAAGGAATTTGCATTATCAATGATGATATATATTACCCGTCAAATAGTGTTGAGAGTATAGTGTACACCACTCTCCAATCACATCATGTACTAGTACTGCTCCCGATGGGGTCTATAGTTTATGAAAGTCTCGTGTAGTGCGTATGATACAATGCAAAATATCGCGCGTGAAGTCAATAATACTGTTCGTTTAAACTTTTGAATTAAAGATAGATGAATAAGGAGAGCGTTGTAACTTATAAAGAGTGTCAGAGGATTGGGGCAAGAGAACGTGCATAATTTGAATCATAGATCTCGATCCACTCAAACCCTCCACCCTACCAATATTTTATGTTTTGAATAATTTTTAAAATAAAATCATATGAAATATTTTTTTTATAATAAAAAATATTATTTTTATAATTATAAATTTTAAAGTTGATATTTTTAAATATTTTTTATTTTACAAGATATATCTCAAATATATCCGTTGCTAGATTTTTTTTCCTTTTAATTTGTGACTTTTTATTTAAAATAATATGAATCATCGTTATGTAAAAATTGTTTTCCTTTTTTATATTGTGTAAGGTAAAATATCTTTTCGATAAAATTTTGATATAATAAGACGAGTACAATTTGCATTTCTCTTCGCATAACAACACTACACGCAAAACTTAAAAACATTACTTGTTCTTAGTCTTCCTTTTTCTGATTTTTTTATAAATACTTTATTAAAATCCTTATAAAATGTATTTTTTTCTCAAATAAAACATTTTATAATTTATTATATTTGAAATACTTCAAAAATAATACCACATAACTTATTTAGGCATATTTTAAACGTGTAAAATTTGTGATTCAAGTTACATTTAAAATTTATAATATTTATAAATTTTTTAAAAATATATTATAAAAATGAAATGTAAAATTTATTTTATCTTTTTAAGTTTAATACGTTTACGTTAACATTTGTATAATTTATTTAAATATATAAAAAATTAAAAGTTTGAATTTGAATTTAAATATAAGTAATATAATTTTTTTAAAATATAATAGGTGTAAATTATTGATTAATGTCTACTAATCTTACAATGGTTAAATCGTTAACCTGTCTACTAACCATTAACCGTCTAGGTTAAGGATATGATTTCCATCTTCATTGTATTCTGACAAAAATAATGATATTTAATATCATTTTTTTTATAATTTTGCCAATTTTTAATCTTCAGAAAAAAAAATGTTTTTATGCCATTAACTTGAGAGAGAGAAGAAAATCTAGTGCAAGTGAGAGAGAGAAAGCAGAGTTATTTTTTCTTTCTTACTTCCTTGGCTCCACTGTCCACTTGCTCAGAAACCCAAAAAAAAAAATCAGAAGCAGCGGCAACAGCAGTGAATTAAAGTAATTGATGAACTGATAGTTTCTTCATCAAGTGCTACTACTATAACAACACTGATAATAGCCCAGAAATAATTAAAAAAAAGGCGGTGGTTTAGCTTTTTGAGTAAAGTTTGACTAACAATATCGAGTATAGCTCAAGTTGAAGCAAAGAGATTCAAGAATATTATCAAAGGTAGCTATTATCTCTTCATGTGTAAGCCGTACTCTTATGCTCAGAACTGGGTTTCATTTTTGATTTTGGGAAAATACTAGGAAGACATTCAAAAAATGAAGGAGTTATTTTATAAGTTATGACTCTTTCAAGCTATTGCTTTCTTTAGTTTTTCGTTTCTGGACAAACTCAACCACTAACTTTTTTTTTTCTATTAACAAAGGCTTCGGCAACTCTCAGCATCATATTTATTCATCTATAATTTTTTTCTCGCTCTTTGCTCACATAGTCTCCTTTTAATCAACCACACGAGAATACTACTTTTGAAACCCAACTTTCTTTTATAGTGGGTTTTCCCTTTTTCTTTTTCTCTTTACTTTTGTTTAAATCTACTTATTGTGTTTTGCAGGAATTAGAGAGAGACAGAAAGAAAGTCCCTTTATTACCATTCGTCACAAGTTGGTAGGTGAAAGTTCTTGAGCGTGGTTGAGAAAAGAAATTTTACTTGTTGATAAAGAGTAAGAGCCAAAAAAAAAACCTTTAATTTGCTCTCTCCAAAAAGCAAGCACAGTCGAGTGTTACAGGGTTGGTGGGTTTGAAATTCTAGCACCAACCCCCTTAATTAATCAATCCCAAATTGTTCATCAGCCATGGATTCTTATGAAGCTACTAGAATTGTGTTTTCGAGGATCCAAAATTTGGACCCTGAAAATGCCTCAAAAATCATGGGTCTTTTACTAATTCAAGACCATGGCGATAAAGAAATGATAAGGTTAGCTTTTGGTCCTGAAGCTTTAGTTCATTCTGTTGTTCTTAAAGCCCGAAAAGACTTGGGATTGCCTTCAAATTCTCCTCCTACTCCTACCACGCCTTCTTCTCCTAATCCTTTCATGTCCAGTACTAATCCTATTGCTATTTCTAGACAGAACTCTTCTTTTAATTCCTCTTCACGCCTTTCGAATTTTTTACCTCCAGCCCTTACCATCCCAAATCCATCCTCTAATTCAGCTACTTCAGCTTCTTGGGCTAGTTTATCTGACCTTCGAAGTAACCCAGATGAACTTATGAGTCCTAACAACTTAGCTCTTGGGTCTTCTTCAGCTTCCATGAACTCTTCTTCACTACCCTTTTATGGAACGGGAACCTCTGAAGTTATAGATGATTTTCAACTACAAGACCACCTGTCTTTCTTTAATGATGGACCAAAGAACCTAGATTTGTTCTACCATCAACACGACTTGTCGTCTAGTCCCAACGGAGCTGTCAACTGGGGAGGGTCGAATCTTCACCGTCGGAGCTGCTCTGTTAACGATGTTTGTTTGGGTTCAGATGATCCCAACTGTGGGTTTGGTTGGAAGCCATGTCTATACTATGCTAGAGGCTACTGCAAAAATGGAACTAGCTGTAGATTCTTACATGGAGGACTTGGAGATTCTTCTGCCATGCTGGGGTCAGATGGTTCAACTGTTGTTGGTTCTCCCAGTAAGCTTGAGATGATGGACCAGACGTGTCATGAGCTTCTTAGATCTAAATCTGCTCAGCAACAAAGAATAGCCGCAGCTTCTCAGCTAATGTCAACTTCTGCTAGTTCGTTTCCTTACTCACCCAAGTGTATGAATTTCCTTCTTCAACAGAAACAAAATGAAACTCAAAGGTACAACAAACACTTGCTCTTCTTCGTTTAATTATTATTGTAAGTTGAAAACTTTTCGAATTTGTTTTATGATAGTGGTGTTGGCCTTTTCTTTTTTAATATATTTAGGGCAGCAGCAGCTTTGATGATGGGTGAGGACGTGCACAAATTTGGGAGATCGCCAAGAAATGAATTTTCAATTAATGGTGGCGGTGGGGGGGCGAGTATGGTGAACCCAGCTTCTAGACAGATCTACTTGACTTTTCCAGCTGATAGTACTTTCAGAGAAGAAGACGTGTCCAACTATTTCAGGTATTCTACTTCATTACAGTTCTAATTAGTTTTTGTTTTTTTTGCCTAATTTTGATGGCTTATTGTTTTGACTCATTGTTTTGTTATTAAAATTGAAGCATTTATGGACCAGTACAAGATGTAAGAATTCCATATCAACAAAAGAGGATGTTTGGGTTTGTTACTTTTGTTTACCCAGATACTGTGAAGATCATATTGGCCAAAGGGAACCCCCATTTTGTCTGTGATGCAAGGGTGCTTGTTAAGCCTTACAAGGAGAAGGGCAAAGTCCAAGAAAAGTATGGGCTCACTCGTTCCCTGTTAGTTTAATATTAAGCGTCGCTCTTGTTTATCTTGTTGCAAGCTAATACTGTTTTTGGTGTTGTTTTTCCAGGAAACAACAAGTGGAAAGAGGGGACTTTTCACCATGTGGTACTCCTACTGGAATGGATTCTAGAGATCCATTTGATCTTCAACAACTTGGTAGACACAAATTTATGTATTTTTTTTCATTTCTTGTAGAATAAATGGACTTAATTTAACTCGATGGCTTTTTATTGTTCTCTCAATTGTAGCACCTAGGATGTTTTTCAATCCTCAAGACATACTGTGGAGAAGGAAATTGGAGGAGCAGGCTGAGTTGCAACAGGCTCTTGAACTTCAAAGTCGCAGATTGTTGAATTTGCAGCTTCTTGACGTTAAGAAGCATCAACAAGCTCTTTCTAGTGGAAGTCCAATACAGTCTCCCCTTCAGTCTCCTAGTGTGTTTAACCAGAGTCTCATGCTCTCTTCAATTCCACAAGGTACAAATTTGAAGTTCTATGCAGACAATATTATAACGTATGATTTATTACTAAGGAGTACTAAAAATGAAACTGATACTTTCTAAAATGTGCTTGCAGAAAACAATTCCTTGACAGCTCTGAATTCTGGTGGTACTTCTGGTAAAGAGGCATTGACCAATGCTGAGGATGCCAAGGGGAAGGAAAGTCCCCGTGATGAAGTTGGCGATTTGGTTGAAAAGTGAGCTAATTTGATATCTGTTGTGTGAATTTTGGTTTCCTACTTATTGTATTCATCATCTTAAAGATTGTGAGAATGTCATTACTTGGTACAGTTTCGAGCATAACCTTCCGGATAGTCCATTCGCATCCCCAACCAAAGCTGCAGTAGAATACATGTCTGGCTTCTACAGTATAGCAAGTGAGGCCAATGGTGACTCGGATGCCTCAGCTAACACCAATTTGGCTACTTCACTACTTCCTGGTGCTTCTACGCTAGAAGTTGGAACCTTTAATTCCTACAATTGCCAAGTTCCGAGGTACCCACATTCACTTCTTTGGAATATTATCATCCTAAATAAGCTTAATGTTTACCATGATCATCCTAAATAAGCTTAATGTTTACCATTATCATCCTAAATAAGCTTAATGTTTACCATTATCATCCTAAATAAGCTTAATGTTTACCATTATCATCCTAAATAAGCTTAATGTTTACCATTATCATCCTAAATAAGCTTAATGTTTACCATTTCGTGTGTGTCACCATCTTAATCTGATTATTCTTAAGTGCTTTCAATTCAGGTTCGCATCTTCCCATGGAGCCATAGGGATGTATGCTGGAAACAGTGGGTCAAAGTGCCCCGTTGGAATATAAACTTCCTACACTTAGGTACATTACCTGTAGCATTGATCATGAATTTATGATTCTTCTCTATTAGATATAAATTATTCATCATGCAACTTTTTATTTGAACGATGGTTATTTTATTTGTGCTGATTTGTTTATTTGATATACTATTGCAGGAAGATCAGCAAATATAACCCAACTACCACTAAATAAAATAAAATAAAGAAATATGTAGAGAATCACTACCTTCATCTCCATCGCCATCGCCATCATGATCATGAATATCATACTACTTACTACCATACAAAATGCATACGTGAAAGGCAGTAAAGGAAGTGGGTCAGCTGTTCCTTTCTCTGTTGTTGTACTCTTGTTTAGTTTTAATTCATCTTTAGTTTTTCTAGTTTGAAGTTGAACCACAGGTAGAAAACAAAGACACAAAAGTTTCACAGGGTTAAAAATATATTTTACTTTGTAATTTCTGTTGCTGTAAGCTTCAGTAGTCTTCCATTACTCTTCTTATTTGTTTCTCTTGATGAAACAAAGTGCCCAAATTTAGTGATAGTCCTTTTAGTACATCCTCTTTTTTTTTTTTGGGTGTAATCAATCTTTGTACAGCAGAATTCACATGAACAAAGCCTTAATGATGTAAAGATGAAATCAGGGTATTAACTACAAGGCAGATACACAAGAACCCTTAAAATGGTAGTTGAAGAGGAGTTGGGAGTCAAAAAAGCTAGCTAACGCAGCTGGAAAGGAAAACAGAGTAGTGAGCTCAAAGATTAAAGTGTAAAAACTGGAAACCCCACACATGCATGTGTTTGGTGCTATTTGTAGTTGTTATATATAATATATAAACAGTATGGTCCACTTTTTTAAGTTATAAAAACAGAAACAAAGTTTAATTTAGGAAGAAAATCGTAAAGAAAAAGAAAAGTTATTTAGTCTAGTTGGTCTCCATTTCTTCCAACTATTTTTATTTTAAATAAATTTGTCTAGTTGTGATGTTTATTTATATTGGGTGGGGTCTTTCATTTTTTCCATTGATAGAGAAGAAAGGTGAAAAGGACCACAAAGCATATTGTCACATGGAGGGCTTCTGTCACTTTAATATAATGGACCCTACTCATTATCTATTGCCTGGTTGCGTGTGCGACCTTTCACATCAAAACTCACCCATGTGAGTGGTGCCTATCAGCCTCTGTATTTCTGTAATTCGTCATTAAAATATTAATTATAGTTGCAATATTCAAAATTTGAGTTAAATGTTAGTAAAGGTTTAAATACTGAAGGTTTGTAATAGAAAATTAATAACGTGGTTTATTATTAATAATTTATATAAAAGTATTCCTAAGTTATGTTAGTGAAATTCACGAAAAATAGTGGTTCCAATCGTGACTGGATGGAATAAAAATAAAATAAAAAATAAATTGTTAGACGTTTTATTTTGTGTTGAAGTCGATGTTGATAAGAAATCTAGTAACTCAATCTCCGAAAAAAATAACAAATAATTAGAAAGAAAGACATTGAGTATCCAGTTCTTAAATCAGTTGTTTTAAAATAAAAATGAAATTGTATAAAAATTTAAGTAGTATGTAACTTATAATTGTATTATGATATTATTTATATAGGTTAAATCGATATAGATAAATTATATATTCAAATTTTTTAATATCTAATATTATATAATATATTAATTAAAATATAATATAAATATTTACGTATTTTTATAAAAATATTAAAGATATTATGTTATTGATGAAAATTTTGAAAAACATAATGGAAATTATGAACTCTATAAAGATACATAGTTTTTATATATAACTTCATAAAACATTAAAATAATTAATTATTTATTTTAAATTAATTTTTAATGCAATACATATATTTTTAAATAGTTATAATATTTATGTTTATCTATAAATTGATTAATTAATTAAAATATTATATATATATATATTTTGTAAAATATTGTGTAATAAGGAGTTGAAATGTTTAAAATAATTAAATAAATTATTTAATTATATTAATTATTATAAATATATAAATCTCGATATTATGAAAAAATATTTCATTAATTATTTATTTTTAAATTTATTTATAATTAGGAGGGATATAATGATTTTTATATTTTAATATAATTTATACGTTATAATATTAATATAAAATATACAAATATAATAAGAATGCATATAGAATATATATTTTTATCCAATCCCTTTTTGTGCTAATATGGAGATTCATTTGTTGAAAATTATCCTTAATTATTAATAATTTAACAATTAATTTATTTAAAATGTAATGAAATATGATTCTTCTTAGTATTGAAAGATGTGACTCTCAACCAACTAGTATATATATATATGATTGGTTGAGTATGAAACTGTTATTTAACAAAAAAGTATCACTAATTTAACATGCATCATCAATTTTCCTTAACTTTTATATATATATATATATATACACGAAGGAATTTATTTTATTTTTAATTGAAATAAAATTATTTTTGTAAATATTTTTCATATTTTATTGATTTTTGTTGATATTTTAATGAAAATATATATAGTATTTAAGATATTTTGACTAAAAAACATTTAAATAGTAATTTATAAATAACATATTTAAGAGATAATTTATCATATTCTTGACAATTTCACAAAAAATTAATATAAAAAAATATGTATTACGTTTTGATATCAAGATATGTAAAATAATAATATTGTTATGAAAATATCATTGACATTTAAATTCGTGTATATTATAGATATTATTTGGGGAGTCACTAATAGGGGTGTCCAACGGTCCAGTTCGGTCTGGTTTTGGTCAAAAAACTTTAACCGGATTAGACCGTTTATATTACTCGTACCGGATCAGACCTGACTGTTTGAAACGGTTTTAATTAATAAAAATTGGATCGGATCGTTTGATTTATAAAACGGTTTGTTCCGGTTTGGTTCGATTTTTTATACATTTAATGAATAATAATGTGAAATTTTTAATATATTATTAAATCGGTCTGGTCCGGTTCGAACGGTTTAAAATTAGTATAAATCTGACCGAACCGTTTGATTTGTTAAATCGTTCGATTCGGTTTTACGATTTGATCCGGTCAAATCCGATTTATTGATACCCCTAATTATTAGTACAATAGAATTTCTTGTGATAAATTTTAGAGAGAGAATTAAATCCTTTACAATGAGTACATATAGATCCATATATATATAAATATTTTGAGTTATATGTGTTATATTAGAATGGTACAACCACTTTTAATTATTTAGGACTTCTAATTATTTATGATGCATAGACTGATACATATTGAAAATACCTCAGAGGAAAAATATTGTAAAATTTATTCTCTTTTATTATGTTTATTAAAGATATATAAAATATTATATTAAAAATATTATTTTTTTAAAATATATTTTTAAAAAATAAAAAATATTAAAATTAATCGATAATTTTGTAATTATATATCGTAAGTTTGACAAAGACAATCAATAAAAATATTTTTTAAAATTTGTAGACTCCTTATTCTATTTCTTTTATATTTTTAGAAAGTAAAATAATTCACTTTTTCATTAATATTTCCTTTTTTTTAATATATACACCCTTGGTTCATAAAATTGACTGTGTTGTTTCTGTGTTTTAATTTAATTTTTAGCTTTTTATTTAATTTGTAGTTTGAACTTTGAAGAAGTGAAATGGATAACTGGAAGCCGTCAAGTTGGTGGTAGTGTTATGACTAACAATTAGGGAATCTGAATTGATGTTTCCCTCAACGGTGGAGATGGTTTTTGGTTTATCTGGAAAATCATGATTAGAGTTTTTGGCAATCATGGGACGGACGGGGTTACAATTTTTTCAACATTATTTAAGGGACGGTCGGGAGAGCTATTTGATAATGATGTTCTTGGCCTCATTAGTCTAATCTTACTAGCGTTAAAATGGCTTACGATTAATTAAAAATAATATATATATATATTATGGGGAAAGAAGAAGGAAAATAATATATATATATATATATACGATTATTAGTGGATGGGTTTGCTTTAATTATTAAGCTTAGATTGGGATATCAAAATCAATGATGGCGTAAGGTTTAATTTTGATGGTTATACAGCAATAAATATCGTATAAGTTGCCATTTTTTCTTTTTATAGAATAAAGTTGGGAACAGGGGATTCAAATATACTATTTCTTTTTTTAATGGTTATAAGTTGTCACGGTTTACGTATTCTTTTGAACATCCTTAATCACAAATCACATATAATAATTTAACTATCCATATTTCATTTATTTATTTTAGGATCGCTTTTCAAACAAATTTTCACAAATATATGAGTATTCAAACAAAATTCATATTTTTTTATTTTTATCAAAAAATTAAATTTAAAATTTTACTTACTAAATCAACAATTTGTATATTAAATATCATATGAAATGACACGATAGGTAATTAAAAACCTCTATGAAATGACAAAATTATTATACGATTATAAACCACAAACTTAAAAAATAATTATTATATTAAATGATAAGATATGATAAAACTTACGGTTTAATAATCTATATATAAATCATTACCAACACGACGTACTATTTAACATGTAATGAGTATATACAACACTAATTAATTAACATATATCTATGCAATAAATTTGTTAATAGGTTAGACTACATCACTCTTGGTTGGACATGTAAGTTTTTGATTAGTTTATTTGTATTATTTAATCTATAAATTATAAAAATATATAAGTTTAAGATAAAATGTAATATTTTAATAAATATTTTTATTTTTATATTAAGTAATTAAATATAATTAAAATAAAAAATATTTAATAATTATATTATTTTAAATTTTGTTGTAAAAGACCAATAAAACACCTCTGTTATAAAACATTGAGGAAAAAAAAGGACGGGCTGTTAATCATGCATGCATCAAATATTGAATAGTGGGAAAATATTAGATATAATATGTGATATATTTTTATTAATATTAATTATTAATATCATTATTATTTTTTATAATTTTTTCATTTCAATAAAAATAGAAAGTAAACATAACTCTATTTAAGTACATGTTTTTCTCTCCATTATATGAAAGTTTTTTGAATAAATGGTTTGCAATGAGTTAGTGATTGGGTTAAAAAGAGAATCCTAAGTTGCAAGAATCGGTGGAAGGACAGATGTCACCTTTTCTGCTAAAGACTACCCTACCTACCTGTCAAAGGAAATGTCTCCCCCAAATCCAATTCAAAAGATTCGCTTCGCTTAAGTATATGGGTGACGGATTGAAATAACCTATTTTTATATGAATTAGAGTTACTTGCACAATTTATTTTATTATTTTTACAACATAGTTTTAAAAATTATTAAAATTATTCTTTGTAAATTTTATAAATTTTAATTGATATAAAATAAATATATTAAATATAAAAATTATTTTTAATGATTTTTAAATTTAATAATAAATAAATTATAACAACCCTACCTTTTTATCTATTTAAATTTATTTAAATTTAATATGATGTGAATTAAATTTAAAATTTTTTCATCTAAATTAATGTTGAATTTAAATTTATTAAATTTTTTATGTAATAAAATTAAATTTATTTATGAATAATTACTATATAAATAATATATACATAATATTTAAATTTTATATTAATATTTTTTAGACAAATTTATTATTTATAGTTACAATTAATAAATTCAATAAATATGTTAATAAAGTTATTAAATTATTATATAAATTTAACATTTATATTTATTATTTAAATTAAAATAATAATTTAATTATAATTTGTATAAATTTAAGTATAACTTATTATAAAATAAATCATCTATTTATTTATAATTTTAATAATAATTTAATATATTAAACTATATTGATTATGAAATTTGTTAATCTGAATTGAAATAGAATATAAAATAATTCAAATCTAACAAATTAAATCAAAAATTTTAAAAGAAATAGATCAATTAAACTATTTACTTATCCCTAATTAATTATACAAAAAATAGTTTCTATTATAATTTTAGGAACCATGATAAGTAATTCATTTTTGTTACACGATGAAATGAATGTTGATAAAAACATATACATTGCAAACATATAATATGAATAAATAATATGATTAATTTATTTAAATTAAAACGTTTGATTTGATTTTTTTGATCAAATTAAATTATAAAATTTTATAGCCTTATGAAATTTAAATTGATATATTTTATAATTCGATATATTTGATCAGAACTGAATAATCATTAAATTATAAATAAATACATACCTATTTTATAATATGTTATATTTAAATATTATACATATCATAATTACATCATATTAATATTTTAATTTTAAAATAAATATAAATATTTATGATAATTTAATAATTGTACGGACATATTTATTATTTTGATTTTATTATTTGTGACTGTATATAGTAATATTTTTACAAATATAACAATTCAAAATTTAAATGTTATTTATTGTGTTTTATATATGATAATAATTTATAAATAAATTTTAATGTTAATATGACCTTATTTGATCCAAAAAATCTAATCTATTTGAATTCAAATTAATTTAGATTAAAAATATCGGATTTAAATTTATCAAAAATAAACAATTTTGATATGCTACTCACCCTTATGTGCTATGTTAGTATACATTGACTTTAATAACCTTGTTAGAAGGATATTTTTTGTTTTTTTATGAATATAATAACTCAACTATTAATAAATATTTTTACAATCTTCATCGTTCCAAATCATAACCTTACATTTATTTAATAAATGACACATTGTTTCATGCACATAAAATAACTCTTAAGTACATTATGATTAAATAATATGCTAGTTATTATAGATTAAATGCACCATTAGTAATCTTATTGTTCAATTCTATTTAATTTGATTTTCATATAAAATTATAATCTAATTTAGTCCTCAAATTATTAAAATTATATTCAACTTAATTCAAAATATTTTATCAATTTTAAATTCAATACTATTCAACATAAGTAAATAATTTTTAGAAAATAAAATATGAAAATAATAGGAAGCTGTTAAAACACATTTTGTGATATTTTTTTTCTCAAAATGAAATTAGATTAAACTTAATTTAAAAAATATAAATACAGTGTGGCCTTTATTTTTTCATTTTTAAAAATATTTTTTTTCTAGTTTTAAAGAAATAAATAGGTGTACCATACATATTTATTTTCATTTTCATTTATTCACTTAAAACTAAAAGATTTTTTATAAAAGGAAATTTAAAATATTACACATTTTTTTCATTTTGTGGTCTATATTTGTTTTTTTATGCCTTTTATTTTAAACTAAAGGGTAAATCTTATTTCATTAAAATACAAGGTTCAAAAATAAATTTATACTCTTTTTATTTTATTTTAAAAATATTGGTATTAAAAATAAACTCGTTGACCAAAGTTTCTTTTAGTTTTATTTTGAAAAAAAACACACAAAAATTGACACAAAGGTATGTTTTACTGGTTTTTTTATCATTGTTATCATTTTATTATTATAAAACCATTGATTTTGGTATTGTTTTAAAAATATAAGTGATTTTGGATTAAATCGAATGTAATATTAGTAATTACGAATTAATTTTTATTTCATCATTATTTATAGATATTTTATAGATCTTAAAGTGTTAGAGATTATCAATCCAAATGGTCCAACGTCGGTTTTTAAAAGAAGGGGTTAGACTAGTATACATAGCATTCCACTTAATTCAAATAATAAAATACATATTAAATTCTATGTAATTGGTAATTAATTGAGAGAAAAATGACCAATAATTGAAATCTTCTATCATTAGGTTTGTCAAGTCAAGTATACTAATAAATATAAATGATTGGAGTAAAGTTGAAAAATATGAAAAGTACAAGATATGAAAAAACATTTATGTAAATCTCGTTTGTTTTATAATTAATTATATATTATATTATTTTTGTATTATATCTACTCTAAAATCTGATTTTTATTGAATCATTTTAAAGTCTCTAATAATTGGGTTAATAAGTGCTACAAAATTTCAAATAAGACATGAAAGAAATACAAACTTCCAAATTAGCTAGAAATTATATGTATTCATACTTACAATCACTTAATGAAGAAGAATTGTATAAAATCCTTGAAGATCACAAGTGGTTAGAACCCCATGTATGGAAAGAGTGTGAATTATAGATATATGGATGAATTTTAAATCATTAGGAAAGAATATCAAAATATATAAATATAGAATATTCTTCTTAATCGTAGTGTGAGGTCTTCAAATCTTCAAGTTAGATAAATTATGGTAATATTAAGCTATTAGTTTATAACTATTTTTATATTTATTTTCCCTAACTCAAGTGAATAAATTTATTTAATTTATGTACATAGGAAACTAAATTGGGTAGACGAGTTACTCGGGTTGAAATTTATATATAAATAAAGACACCAAAACGAAGAATTCAAAACTAATGAATAAACAAGAAGAAAAATAACTCAATAATTTGGTTAGTAATTTAACTTGATACAAATTCTTTGTTATGATTTTTGCATATTTATGTAATAATATATGATATTATTTATTGTTTTATTATTTGTAAAGAACAGTTCAAGAACAAATAACTAGGGGTGAATTAATTCATAACCAGGAAAAGATGTCATATATTATACATTTGGATCCGATTATCCTGGTCGGGTTAGGAAAGGAAGCCAACATGATCAATTGATTGTGCCACTTCTTAAAGAAATATTTAAAGTAGACATTGAACAATATTATATACCAATCAAGTGCATATTGGAATTATTTTAATTTCAAATGATTGACTTAAGTATAATTGAAGTGTTGACAAGTTGAATCTTCAATCAATAAATAACTTTTATTTATATAAAGTATATAATTATTTGTATATATTTATTTTATATGGAGTATGTTATTATCGACCTGAAGTTAATTACTTGTCACATTTAGTAATATTTTATGATTCATCATATGTGAATCAATATCGAGAGCATGATGTTGGCATAAGAGCGAAACAATTATATGATAGGGCATTAACACTTCACAGAATCAAAAGTTGATAATCCCTTGACCACTAAAGTTTGAACAAAGTCAAGATCATTGGTTGTTTGTAATTCTTGATTTATATGGTAATTATTTTTGATATTGTGACTTGACTTCCATATAATTAAATAAAGATACAAAACAGTTGTTGAAATATAAGAGTTATAACTAGTTATTTTTCTTCTATTGTTCTTTATAATATCGAATAAAGAACTAATCATTTTCTACTTTGATAGGGCATGAAAGCTATGGAATAAGAGTAAGGGCATTGTTCTTAAAAATCACATAAGTTTATATATGATAAATTTATGGTATGTATACATAAATATTAATGATGAATTTTATTAATTTAATGAATTGTACGATTAAATAATAAAGATGTTGGAATTGATTAACCATGTACATTTATTTTTTGTAGATTCCACAACAAAATGATGCATTTTATGTGTAATTACTTTGTTATGAAGTTTATGGGTGAAATCATCTTAAATATAAACATGTTAATTAAACATATGGTAATCTTTTTTACTAATATACTCTTTTAATATATAAGTTATTTTTACTAAATTTATGATATTAATGATAAAATAAGTTTTGTTCATTTACATTTATTCGAATCGTAATACTTATGAAATGTTATTTGATGTGTTTACTTGTTTTATAATCATACTTTAAATTTGTCAGCCTTAAAGACTTTAGATTTAATATTTTACATAACATGCAAGTTATATATCAGTTTTTTAAGCCTTTTTATTTGAGGCCATGAGAACATTGATAATGATGCATGTATACTTGTTAAATAATTAATATATTGATATTTTAACATATATAAATTATTTTTTATGAATTAATGATATAAAATTATTATTTTTAATTTAAATAAATGTAATTCTTTAGTTGGAGTAAAATAGACTATGATAGATAAATTTTTGAAGATTTACGAAAATAATAGATGAAACACATGTTTCAAATTATAGGATCATAGTAAGAATAAGAATAAGGATACGATGATATTAAATAGCATAAACATTTTATTATTATATGATTATTTTTTAAAATTACATATATCTATCATTATATGTAATCATATAATAATAAAATTACATATATTCATCATTATATATAATTTTATATTTAATATACCGTGCACATATATCTTTACTTATAGTATTTAATGATATTATAATTAAGTTAAATTTATATATATGTATTATTTATAAGTAATTAATTAATATCTAGTTTTTAAATGAATAAAAAGTTTTAAGAATTTTTTTAAATAAAGTCTATTTTTTCTCGTGGTTACGTGATTTAAAACTTGTAAGAAGGTCGGTAGAAAAGAATCAAAATATATTTAGGAATAATATTATTTTAAGATGATTTTATCCTAAAATATACTTTAAGTTTTAATTCGATTAAAATGTATGATTGATTTTAAATTTTAATTCGATTATATTGATAAATCAACTAAAAATTTTTAAATAAAAAATTTGATCAACAAACAATTTATAAATTGAAGTCACGGACTTAAAAGATCTTTATTGTGTTAGTGAAAAACATAAAAAAAATTTAGTCAAGGAATAAAGATTAAGTTAGTTTTCTTCAAGTCTATTTACACTCAAAGTTTTAGGTTGATGTGGATGGTAATTTGTGTCAGTTGTGTTTGTTTAAAATTATAAAAAATTAAATTATTTTTAATTATATATATCTTTACGAATACACAAGAATTAATTGTTAATTTTAATTAAAAAATAATTTTTATCATACCGTACATATATCCTAGTATAAGTTGTAGCGGATATTCCACCCTTAAAATTATTAAAAAGTCAGATACTCCACGTTCATGCATCACTACAAAAATATTACCAAATTTGTTCTCTATCTTCTTTCTTTTCATTTGGATGATTCTTATTTGTGCTCAATTTTTGGACCATGGTAGCCCAGGCTATTAAGTCCTCAATCCTTAGTAATAAAGTGATTTCGTGGATCTTATTAAGCCCATAATGTGATACGAAGAAAAGTCAAAAACAATTTTTCTTGGCATCCCATATGTATCTACATATATACCTCCAAATATTTTTTTAATCATTTAAATAAAAACTATTTACTATCCTCTGAATACATCTCATATTTATTGTCTTCAAACTAAAAAATAACTATTGATTACAACCTTCACTTCTAATTAAAATCTATCACATTAGTTGAGATTTCATCTCAATTAATAAAAAGATATTTTAACATATATTAGAAAGGACAAATTATCATTCATATTTTTGTAGTTAATCTTTTTTTTCTCTCAATTTTTTATACTTAAATTAAACCTTTTATTGTAAATAGTATCCATACACTTATATTAGCCATATTATTACAAATAATCTCCATCAATATTTACGTTTATTTTTTCGGTCGTTATCTCTTACACTTTTTTTTCTTCATTTTTTTGGTTAAATTATTAAAATTTTATTTAAAAACAATAATAGAGTAAAGTTATATTTACTTATATACTATATTTTTTATGTTTAAAGAATAAAAATCTATACTAATAAAAAATACAAAATATATAAGCTTATTTAAAGAAAAAATAATCCTTAAATTTAATCTAATATTCTTTATTTATCTATCTCATCCATGTTTTTTTTATATTTATATTTTTTGTAAATTGTCCAAAACTTTTTTCTCATTATTGGTATTTATTGATATAAAATTAATTAAGTAATTAGTTAAATTCATAAAAAATTTAAAGTTTTATGACAATTTTTTAAAAATTGATTTTAAAATTTTGATATCATTAATATAACTAAAAAAATTACTCACTATATTCAAGAAATAGAATATATGTTAATATTATTTGGATAATTTATTATAATTTAATCCAAGAAAATTGATTCATAAATTAGTTTTTTAAAATTTACTCTCAATTATTTATATTTTATAAATTAGTTTAATTATTTATTTTTATAAATCAAATATAAATATTAAAATTAAAAATATTATGTTATTTTTATAATTACATCAAAAAATAAAATTAAACAATTTTATGGCATGTGATTTTGGGTTGAATAAAAAATACAATAAATTCATCCATTGCATGTGTTTGAAAGAGTCTTGATAAGAGATTTGTAATATATTATGGTCCATAAGGTTCCTTCTCAGGTCTATCACCCCTCTATTTATACTGAAGAGGAGGTATATGTGGCTATGCTTCATTGTAGACGTAATAAAGCAAAGGTGTATATGGTTGTTATTGTAAGATGATACTTAGGTCTCTACAAGTTGGAGCCATGTAAGTATGGGGTTGTTTATGGGTTATATGCAGATTGTGCACATTCATAAGTAATCCGTGTGATCTTTTTGTAAGTAGTCTTTGAAAGGCTGGGCCATATATTGATACTTCTTACTATTGAACTATGAATTGGGTTGGTGTGGGTTTTTAGGCCGTTTAGAGCGGCTGGTTGGGCTTTAGACTGATGGACACCTCGGTGAGGGTAGATCATTCTCTTGGCCACGGGGTACTCATGATATTTGTATCAAACAGTATGTATTTTAATTTTATTTTCTTAATTGATATGTGTGTATTTTTTAATTTCATGTGGATGTATTTATTTTTTAATTTTATACTTTATATTATTAGTTTTTGTGTTTATTTTTTATTGGTTTTGTAGTATTCGTTATTTAATATTATAATATTAAAAGAAATTAAAATTTTAACTTAAAATAAAAGATATTATTCTTTGATTTTAAACATATTATAAATATTCTATTAATTAATTATTATCTTTAAGTTATATTAAAGTCGAAGGTTATTTATGATATTTTAAAATATTAAAGATATTTGTAAAAAATATGAAAATTTTAAAAATATTATTGATATTTTTTTAAAAAATACTTAAAATAATATTTTAATAATATTGAATGTATGTAAAGGATTGAACTTCAATATAGAATGTTTTTTAATTAACTAAAGTTTAAATGAACAATATCCAATTGACTAGCGTTCAATATAGAATATATGTGGTATGTTTTCTCTTTGTAGTAAAAATATATAAGTTAAAATTAAGAGAAATAAGTTTTAAGAGGTATTATAAATATTATTAAAAAAACTAGTAATGAATATGTGTTGTGTATTTTAAAATAAGGGTGAAATGTTACATAATTTTTTTAGATTAAATCATTTGTAACGTTTAATTTCTTAGATTAAAAAGATGTTATTTAGTCTCTTAGTTTTGTAAAAATGATCTATGAAGGATAAATTATGTTATATCAAATGAATAAAATATGATTAAAATACAAGTTATGAACAATGATAATGAATGAAATTTAATATAAAATTATTTAAGAAAAATACTAACAATAATAAAATTTAAATAAAGTATTATTTAAATATATATTTTGATTTTTAATAAAAATTTAAAATCAATAAAATATTAAAATAAAATAGTTACAATTAATAAATATTAAAAATGAATATTTTATAAATTTTTCATATTAATTATGACTTTATAATTATTAAGACTCATATTTCAATCGAGTTTAAACATTTTAAAAAGGTAATATTTTATTAAAAAATTATTAAAATAATATAATTTATTCTTATTTAGTAATTTTTTCAAAATTAATAGACTAACCAATACTTATTGAGATTGATCCGATTTATAGTAAGAGAAACTAGAGATAAGTTAGAGAAATCGTCTAGATCTGTAGATCTTTTAGGAAATTCATGTATATATACAGGGTTTTATAAGTACATGTTTCGATTATATATAGTAGATGCATATAAATGTGTCAGGAAGAACAAAAAAGGTAAAACAAATACATTCATTAATCGGGATCAATCACTCCATGGTTCGGACCAATGGTCGACCTCATAGATACAAAGGTGGTTTAAGCTGTCTTTTAGACTCAAGTTGTGAGAACAATTCATGCATCCAAACAATATTATTCTTAATCTAAGAGATTAAACAATACACATATAATCTAATATAAGATACTTTTGTCACATTTTTATTTAAAATAAATTGTATGTATTAGAAGGTAAAAATGACAATTTTATTGATTTTTCTTGTTCATTTAAGCAACGCAACATATTGTTTTCATGCATTGTCTTATTATTATTATCGTATTAGTTTATAGAGATAAATACTAGTTGGATACTTATTATAAAAATAATATTTAATTCATGTATATTTTTGACAAGTTTTATTATTATTAAAAAATAATTACATAGGGATTAATTTTTTTTAACTTCATTAAATAGAAATTATTTTAACTTAAATAAATTGTAATTAAAAAAATTGAAGGAATAATTAAATAAAAACATAAAAATGATCATTTATCTTTTGTATTATCAATTTTTTGTAATAATATAACAAAATTGTTATAAAAATAAGTACAAACTCTAAATATCATTTTAAAAATAATTTTCAGAATTATGCATTCAGACTCACTAGTTTATATTAATGATAAAGAAGGACTAAAAAAGTATATTAAAAAAAATACAAAATGTTTCTTTAGTGTTCTGATCCTATGTCTAAGTCACATTCTAATAAGAATTTTGAAAACACCAGATTTTGTTTATAAGAAACCATTATTTAGTATGATGCTCTAATTACATTCAGGAAAAAAAAATGACAGGACAATTCGAACATAAGAGGAGCTTCTTATTCTTCTGTATTTTTTTTCCCTTCCAAAACATGGGAGTTGTTAGAAAATGAAGAAGTAATAATTGTGTATATGCGTTTACCATAAATGCTGTAGTAGTAAAGTTAGTATCTCATGACTTTAAAGTTATAAGTGGAAGCCTTATTTGAAACATTATTTGTAATTTATAATCTTATTAGTTGAGAATTTTAAAATTATCCTCCTTATTTTCGTTAGAATATATTATTGTAAATTTAGTCACATAAAAACTATAGTTTAAAGAAATTCCTGGTGTCATTTATCTCAACTGCAATTCTATAAGTTTTATACATTACCAATTGCATAATTTATGATACTTGTTAACTCATTGTTTTCGGATGAGTTTGATTTGATGTTACATGATTCTATATATAAATATGTTTTCTTAATGGATTAATATTTATTTATTAAAAACATGTAAGATAATTAACAAGATGTATAATTAAATAATTAATTTTGTGATTAATATGCTTTTTTATAAAAATAATTATTAATATATTTGGTAATAATTTTTACTTAATGATTTAAAAAAAATCAAAAATCGATAATGCTTTAATTTTTTTTTAAATTTAAAAAATAAATTTTTTTTTTGTTATCGTAAGTTCTTTAGTCTTTTGTGTTTTGTTAGTTTTTCATATACAAAATACGAAATATGTTTATTTTACTTAGTGTATCTCTCTTCCTCTGTATAAGGTTGATTATTGACGATTAATATTACACGTACATAAATATTTATGTACATTTTGTATGAATGCATATTATATACACATACACCATAGGAATGGTTTTCTCAGTTTGCAAGCTAGGTTGAGCATTGTGGTTTTTGACGAATGAGTTTGCTCGTTGTTGAGTTACGTGCATGTGTATTTATGAAAATTACTTGGTAGCCTTTTGAAAAAAAAATGGACTTTTGGTATGCCTCGATGAAAGCCTCGCCGAACTCCTTGTCGAGGGATCGACGAGGTATCCCATGAGCTTGTATGATTTCTATAAATAACCTATTCTCTTCTTGTATTTTCAATAAGAAAAATCGTAACGGAACTTTATCAAATTGATATCTCAGTTTTTTTATATTTTATGTTACTATTACTTGAGTGTTTGTTTGATAATAGTAATTCATAATTGTGTCAACAAAACTGTGCTTTTGAGTGGTGAGTACTCGAGACGATATTTATTATTGAGGGTAAAATAACCTTGTTAAGTTGTAATTGCTTAAGACTATTTTATTGGTGTTGTGAGAGCAATATTGTTCTTTTGGAATTGTTAAGTGTTTTCAAGGTAGTGACTACAGGTAATACATAATTGAATGTGTTTTCTACATTGGTTGTTGGTGGCTCGTGGTTGAGTATAGTTCCCATGAGTAGTTGTTCACATTCTAATTCACTTTATTGATCATTGGTTACTGATTGTGCTACATTGAGTGATGTTGATTTTGGTGAAAAGTTGGGTTTATATATCAAACTAAGTCATTACGGAGGCAACAATAGGTAGTTCGGATAGAGATCACGACTAATAGAAATATTGGTGATTTTATTTCTATTAAGGTTGTAATTATTTTATTACTTAGTGGATTTGTTTGCTACCAAGTGGTTGTCATAAAAAACCCAAAGATGTTACTATATAGACAGAGATTATATATGAATTTACCTTGTTATATCTGTTGTTATGCATGACCAATTGTTGTATAGGTATAATCTAAGTCTCTATCATGTATGTACCAACATATTGAATTTAGACTATGATTAAAAAGTTTATGTGACGTATGTTATTGCATTTTTTTTTCATTTTCTTGTAACATGCCTATAGCTTTATGTTCATTGTTGTTGCTATATTAAATTAATTTGCATACTTCCTAATTAATTTTTATTGCTTTTACTTATTATATGTATGTGAGTTTGGTGTGAGTATCTAAAGAGTTTGTTTATACTTACCCTGATTGTATACCAAGTGTTGGACTCTTTTAATTACTTTGATGTTTTTTGTATGATCGTATATTGTGAGAATATAATTATACTTTATCGAATATGTTTCCATATATATAATCTTAAAGTGATTAAAAATCCTTTATTTTTTTCAATATGCATACCTATTCACATGCTATATGATGTTTACCATGATTTTTCATGTTGCTAATATGAACTTGATCCTATAAGTTACATCGTTTGTTAGTATGTTTACCATAAATTATTCTTTTTTATTTACTGTTTTCTTTTATTCTGTGTAGAATTAAGCATTTTGTTTTATTATTTTGATGTGTTATCTGATTAATTTATGTTATGAGGTAAGCTTTGTCAAAACTAAATAGAGCTCACAAAAAGATTACATAGGTTAGCATTTTCATCATTTATTTAGGCTTCAGATGCCTATTTGGGTTGGAAGAACAATATACATTTGTGCAATTGTTCTTATGTATGAAATTCTCAGTTATTATTTACAAATTTTATGTTTTTAATTATTTTCTTCAAATACTATAAAACAAATATTGTAAAATATGATTTATTTTCTAAAAAAATGTTTGTTGAAAATAAAAATAAAAAATCTAATTTTTAAAGATTTATAAATCACCAATATTTTGATAATGATTCCTTAAAAAGTAAAAATCAAAATCAAAAATTGTTACTAAACGTAATTGATTGAAAAATTATTTGAAAAAATTATAAAGGTTAATTAATCATTAACAAAAATATAATAATATATCATTTAACATGTTTTGATGGATCACAATCGAGTTCATGATTGATAAATGTATTATTTAAAACAAATAATAAAATAGACAAAATCATTAACATCATCCAATAGTATATAAGAGTTAAAAAATCATTAATAAAAGTACAATAATATATTATTTAACATGTTTAGATGAATTATAGTCGAGTTCATTATTGATATAAGTGTTATTTATCAATAGTAAAACAAATAAAAATAAGAGGTAAGATGTTATTTATAGTCAAGAGTAAAATTGACAAAAGATAAGTAATAAATAATTAAAATATACATTTTAAATAATAACAAAAATATTGATTTATAAATAATATTATTTTATTGGTTATTAAATCATAATCCTTAAATCCTAAATCTTAAATACTAAATCCTAAATCCTATACTTATTAGATTTAAGATTATTTTAATCTTTCTAACATATATATTAAAAAAGTTTATTTATTTTAATTATTAAACATATTATTTATATATATATATATATATAATTTATGTATTTTAATTATTTAAAATATTTTTTTCATCTATTTTAATGTTAAATATAAATATCTATTATATTAAATATTTTTTGCAATCATAGTCTATGCTGTTGGCTTGCTCAACCCATTTATTAAAGGCAGGGTGGATCAACGTGAGCTGAATGTGTTGAAATCATGTTTAATTTTTAAACAAGTTTTTTTAATGTTATTATGTATATAAACACACTATTTTTTTAATTAATAATTAAAAATTAAATATATCAATTTAGCTTTGAAAAAATCAACATGCTTATAGCTAAATAACATATTACAAAAACAATTTAGCATGTAGAGATTTTAAATTCTAACATTAATTACTAATATGTGAATAATATAATTATTAAAAAAAAATAAAAAAATTTAAATCAAAATACTAAAATAGAATATATATAAAAATATAAACTAAAAAACTTCATCTAACCAACAATCATCTCTAATCTCTCTACATCTTTTATTCTTTATTTTATTAATTGTTCATATATATTTTAGTCTCGTTAAGCAAAAAAAAAAAACTTATTTATTTTTCTTTATTTTGTTATTTTTTCTTAACTCTTATTAGTTTGTAGACTCTTCATTTTTATAATTCATTGATGCATAAATTTGTTAGTACTCTTTTATAATAGATATATTTTATAATTTCATATATCCCAAAAACCACTTTGATAGAATTTGACTGTAATTATATTATTTTTATAATTTTAATATAACATATTTTACTTTAATAATTACGATATCATGAACCTTTTGCACAATTTTTAACTTTATTATTGATTAAAAAAATTGATTTGCAATCAAACATTTTGTAAAATAATATATCAATTTATTTAAAAATAAAATTGTGGTTCTATTAATATTTAAATATTTAATTACATGGTATAAATTATTTCGGAGTTTTATTTTTAAACTTTTAAGAAAAAAATATATGCTCTTATTTTGTAGTGTAAAAAATATATGTTACTTTTTTCTTAAAAAAATATGTTATCTATCATATTCTTTTTATAAATATAAATAATATATATTTTTTAAAAATAAAAATAAATCATTAGAGTAGTTATTAAATAAATTTAGTAAAAGAAAAAAATGCAATACATTATAATTGTGCCAAATGGATACGTTATAAGGACCTTATATTCCATTCAAAGATTTCGTATACATGAAGTATGCATATGTACTATGGCTCGGTAATTTCTAAAAAAAATAAAAATTAGTATTTATATCAAATAAGAATCTTTATGTACAAGTAAATATATTTATATAAAATAACCAATAAAAAAATTCTTCAAATTATCTATAAATCTAATTCATATAAAAATTTATCATTTCATTTTATATTATTTGAATAAAATAGTAATATGACATTTTTTTATTAAAATAAATAAAATAATATAACACAAATAATTGTAAACTGCAAAGTCATAATTTAATAATTTTTCGCGTCGTCCACCTCCGTTAGAATTGTTTTAAGTCTATTTTTTGACCAAGACATTTTTGGTATACAACTTTAAAGAAATGAAAATATGATTAAATTTACGTGAGTGTCATCATCAATTATTTTGGTGATTATTATTATACATAAAATTTTACATATTTGTAAGAAATATATTATATATATTTTTAATAAAAGACTTTGTATATTTTAAATCTAGATGTAAGACTTTATATTTAATTATCTACTTATTTTTAGTTCAAGCATCTTACATAGATTAAGGAGTACCCTAATAATGGTTTAATTTCCAAATCTCTAACCGTAATAGTTGTGCATAGTAACTGTAAACTATCTTATTCCATTTAATTATATTCTTTAAGTTATGTAGTAAGTATCTCTTGGTATTTATATTGTGCGATTAAGTATAAAATTTTGAGTTTTAAGATGATTTTTATTTTTTCATTTAGAAAAATTGATAAATAGTAAATAGCTGATTATTTAAGGCAAAAAGTCCCATTCGCTATAAATCTGAGTCTTTGGCCATTCCCGCTAGCTACGGCAAGTTTGAAACATTCCAAAGAAAATCAATTCATATATGAATGCCTACATGTTAAAAATCAGATTTGTGTTTGTCTATCCATATTCGAGCACAAATATAAAAAATAAATCAAAATCCATATAACAATTATATTTGTGGAAAACAAATGAGATCAATTAGTCCCAGCTATCAATCCCAGAACTGAATTGGAAGCAGCATAACAATATAATTAAATGGAGGAGTACTTGAGAAGGAACTTCGAGGTTGAATCGAAGAGACCTTCTGAAGAAGCTTTGATGCGATGGAGAATGGCCGTCTCCATCGTCAAGAATCCTCGCCGTCGCTTCCGTATGGTTGCCGACCTTGCCAAGCGTGCTGAAGCTGAGAGGAAGCGTAAAAAACTCCAGGTTTATTAATTTTATAATTTTTGTTTTGATTCACTACATTAAATTTCAATTAATTAATTCCGCATTCTAAATCCATAATTTGCTTTCAAAAAATACATAAACATGTTTTAATTGTGTTTCTCACTCGATCGTTTCTTCTTTCTCTGTATTTTAGAGGAATCCAAACGGAATATTTGTTCTCATGTCGAGTAGTAAAAATATGATAGATCAGTTCCTTGTTTTAAGTTTTTAATATCTAATTTGTAGTTTTCTCGGAAAATTAGTAATATACAAATGTTATTCCATATAGAAACTGTCACATTATTAGCCTGAAAAGAAAAGTCACACTTGATGACTTTACGTCCAAATGTGGCCGGTGCTGTCTAATAATTTGTGCGGTGCATAACAATTTAAACATTTTCTTTGCCGTGTTTTTGAAACAAAAAAGTCTATTTATATTAATAACTTGTTACACAAGTTAGGCTAGGAAAAAAACAGGTTTTATTACTTGATTAATAGATAGTTATAATTATTTAATAATAAATTATTATAAATAAAAATATTTTTTAAGTTGGACGACTTAAGCAGATCAATTAGACGATTTTGATCTTTCAAGTTGCATTTATCTCGTAATTGTAATTTGAATGCTCTTTGATCGAGATCTTTTGTTATAATTTCATACTAGATTCGTAATGATTAGTATAATATAATGAATATTTATTTTAGAAAATTTTTGTATTATAATAATTTCAATCCATTTAGCTTACTAAAACAAAACATGCTTTCACCGCAATGAAATTATGTTTGTAGTATTCTTGATCTTTGGCCGTTTGGAGTATTCTTCACGGCTATATACGTTCGTCATTTTTTTTTCTTTATTTTGGCTAGTGTTCACATGAAAGGCAATTGTTCTTTCCCACATTTTTTAAAAAGTCGTTGGAGGTACGGAAGAATTGTGTCATTGTTTATAATTTACTTGATGTTATTAAATAAATATAAATTTTGAAACAATTAATACAGTGTATCACATGATAAAATAATTTTAAAATATAGAAATTATCTGGCAAAATAACTTTGAAACGTGAAAATTATTCATTAAAATAAATAAATTAATATATCACACAATAAATTATGTAAGCGTAAATGTGAGAGAATTGAGTGAAAGCATCCGAAGAATTAATGTCTAAATAACTAGCCAAAGGGTTCGGGTCCCTTATTGAAATTGAAATTAATTAGAGTACGAGAATGGATAGGACATGGAACACGTGACTGCATTTTAATTGGAAGATTATTGCTAGAAGTCTAGAACATGCTAAAAGCAACTTTCTCAGTCTGTCTTGGTAAAGAACGAGATAAAACAGTTGATACATAATTAAAACTCATTATTTCGAATCAAGTCACATATTTAAATATTGTTTGATGAGATCATTTTTCTGTGATTTTGGTTATGATAAATTTGTACTGATCTTCGGCTCTCTGCCATCAGTACTTTAATATGGAAACAATGTTATTATGTCACTGCATGTCAATGATTCAGTCTCTTACACGATTTTCTAACCTACACTCTTCATTCTCTTTAGATTTCTTCATTGCTTATTTCACATTTCATCTGTGTACATCTGTGTATGTTGAATTCAAAACATCTTACATATATATATATATATTTTTGATAAAAAAATGTCATTAGAAGGAAATGACACACCATACCTTCATAATTATAAGAGATTATCAATTATAAACTAGCAGGGGAGTTATTACTCACTCGGAGTTATTACTCACTCGATTGATGAGTCATGATATTTCCTGAAATTTGAATTAGATATTATTAACATAAAATTAAATTTATTAATATTAGATACAAATAAGTAAATAAATTACTTGTATTATATTCACAATAAAAGACACTGTAACATCTTTTAAAGATAACTCACAAGTTGAAGAAAAATACAAAAACTAAAAGAGAAAGCTCTAAACTTGCACTCAAATTAAAAATATAAAGACTTATTTTTTTTTGATAGGATGATTAAATCAAATACAAAGTAAGCTATTTATAGTCCTTACCATTCAATATATACTACACAAATATAAAACTAAGAAATAATTTTAGCTACACAAATATTATCTACACAGTTCTCTTTTTTACATCCTTCAACCATTCCATTTATTTTTCTACATCCTTCAACCACTCTATTTATTTTTCTATATTCTTCAACCACTCAATTTATTAAATTGGTATTGATTTTCGATAACTCTCTTCAACCAATTCATTTATTGAATTGATGTTGATTTTAAACATGTACCTCATAATCCAACAAAATAGAAATGTACTTTGCATTCAAACTAATCCAACTTAACCATCCTATGATTGGTCAAAGCATATTATATTTGATAGCTATAGAAAGCAACAATTTAGATTGTTCATTAAATGAATAAGTATAAGATATGCGTACTACTTATTATAACGATAAATGTATGAAAATGATGATGTTCATAATAATAATAAAAGACATGTTTGAATAATAATTTAACATTTTAAGAAAAGTACACTTGATAATATTTAGTGTTTTTGTCCATGATCCACATTGTTTTCTTAATTACGAGTTTTTTTACTACCCAATTTCCCTTTCATGTATGGTTATCCAATGCTATGGAATGACCTACTTCTATTTTAGCTTTCATAGATGCGGCTACTATGGTAACCGTGAGAATTTTTCTCGTAATGTCATTGTATATTGGAGGGACAATAATTAAGACAATGATAAATAAATAATTGTGTCAAAGTACCAAACTATCCAATAGAAAGACAGTTTTCAGTGCTAGTTATCCAATTACAAAAGCAACCGCATAAGCTTTCATTGATAAGAACAGAAGCTCCTTGCTCTTTGTTTCACTGGACCCTAGTAAGGCTATATCCATTTATTCAATCGATCCAAACTTAATTTTTTTTATTCTACACGAAGAATTCAAATAAGATTTTGAAGTTACCTGATAATAATGAAATATTCTTAGTAGACAAGAAATTCTACCAATAACTGATCATTTTGATTATATGGAAAAATTAAATGACTTTAGTAAATCTTTTTAAGAGGCACAATGACTATAGATAGAATGTATATAATTTTTACAATACATTGGTTAGTTGTTAATGAACTAGTTGTACTTACCATTTTTTTCTTAGGGCCGATTCATGTAACAAGAGAAATGTTTCCAATTCCTTAGTTGAAAAGAAATGTGACAATGAAATAGTGATAAAGTAGAATAGAATTGACTGAGTGGTAGAGTTGTGGAAACGCTTTATAAAACTCTTGGATTCTCAAATTTAGAGTATTTTACTTTCACACAATTCACATTTATGATATTCAACAAAAAATCGATTGTTCACGATCAAATATGTAGTACTATTTATAGTAACGATCCTTATATTCGTAGAGAGGAAGTAATAAATTGGGATTTATTAGGACTAATGTTGTGAGCTTTCAAAATACTGTAGGATATTCGTAATATTGATAATTATGAATGTTACGACAAATTTGATTAGAAAATACAATGACAAAAAATGGGGGTTGATAAACTTGTTATCTAGTCCAAATTGATGAAATGATAGGATCTATAAAAATTATTCAATAGGCCTCGAAAGAAATTCCAAGAGAACTCTTTAAAAATTTAGAAATTAGATACTTAGATAGAGACAAAAATCCATGTTTTTAGTAAGAGATGCACATTACTATATATAAGTTCGGGTGTATGCATGGTATACATCGACACTCTAGTGCATTTTTGCCTCCACGTCAAGAAAAAATATTTTTGCACTTTTTTTTAAAATTAAAAGCAAATGTTCCCTACGGGTTCGAGCCCTACCAATCCTAACAGATCCAAATCCAATAAAAGTTACATCAATTCATATCTCTATTTTTCTATGCATATTGGTACAAATAGTAGAATTTCATTTCCAACAAAAACCCTCGTTATTTTTTTTATTTAGAATTTGGATTATTTATTTGTCGTTGTTTAGAATCAAAGGTAAATGAAAAGATGCTTAGATGATACTTCATGAGATGATTGTACAAAGAAGGCAATAAGTTATATAAAATAATATAAAATAAAAATCATTTTTGATTGGATCCAAAATCCAATTTTGAATTTGATATAGGTAAAATATCTTCCTATGTTATACTATTTAATTCGTGACGATGAATCAATTTGATAGCTTAGATATTGTTATTTATGATATTAATCTAGTTCGATTACATTGAGATATAATTCATCCCATTGAATGTATATGCGAAATCTTTATCATCTCTATGAGATTTAATCTCGAGTTATTGCAAATTAAAGAAAAATGAAATGATACTATTATAGAAATAAATATTCTCACATTTATTGTTGTTGCATTGTTCATTCTAATCTCTAATGCTTTTTTACTTATAATTTACGTAAAAACAATAAGTGAAAGTCAAAATGATTAATTTTGATTAAACTTATTCCTTTGGTTCTTATTAATGATCGAAGGAAAAAAAGGGAAAAGAGTTTCAATTTTGCATCTTAAACGAAATGAGTGAACCATAATTAACATTATTTTATAAGAGTAGTATTCTACCAATATAGTAAAAAAAAAGGTTTTTTTTTCTACCGTATTAGACCATATTATCTAGTATGGTTATTGTATTTATAAGGTTTACTATATAAAGATATAGGTTAATTTGATATAGAACAATCTACATTATTATCTTCATATATATATATGTTACTTATATAATATACATAATATTCCAATTTTCTTTATTTTTTATCCATTTTTATTTAATTCTGTTTAATTTGTCTTGATTCTAATCAATCAAAAATAATTGAAAACTAACTCTTATAATTCTAATTCTTATTTTTTTAAATATGAATCCCGATATCTATTGAAAGAACGAATCAATACAAAAAGAAGAAACTATGTTAAAAGAAAATCAAATAATTTTTTTGTTAAGAAGAAATTCAACCTCGTTTATGTGTTATTTCTATATTGTTTTTTAGTTTTCTTTTTTTTATCTTTGAACTGGTATAATTTTTTACAACTTCTAATTTGATAAAAAAAAATTATTTCCCATGATACTTTTATTTTCACTAACATTTTCATATATTTTTGAATTTAAAAGAAGTAATTTGATTGGTATAAGCATGTTTTAATCTTATAAATATTACAAAGTATCACAAAAATCTTGAGAAGAACCAAAGTTACATATTAGATACATTACAATTTAGTATTTCATTATTTTTTGGGTAGATTTAATTTTGGATTTTGATGAATTGTAAGATAAAAAAGGTTTTTATTATTTTCTCAATTATTTGAGAACCGTCAAACATCTTTGCCGCCCTTGCTTGGTTATTAAATGTGTTAGCTCTACAAATTTTATGTACGTGTTGACGGTGGCCTAAGTTTTTTTTTTGTTTTTTCCCCTCTTTGTTTCAATATATTTAATCTCACAAAATTTCATCTTCATGCAACAAAAATATCATCCTTGAATATCCACAAGGTACTCTTTCATCACGTTCTTCTATATGGTTTTGTAGCTTTGTTTCAACAACTCGTGGAAGCTGACTGATCAACATTTACTTTCTTCATTAGACTTTTAGTGTTCTTATTGATGCTACTTTTGCTTTTGTACAGGAAAAAATTCGAATAGCTTTGTACGTACAGAAAGCAGCACTACATTTCATTGCAGGTACATCTTCTATCTTAATATGGTAGCATCACATTTTACTAATTTCTATTTCTTTCACTCGGTTATGCATATTCTTTGTTTCCATTTTTTTTACGTCCAATCTCATATAGCTGGAAATCGAGTTGAGCACAAGCTAAGCAAAGAAATAGGCGAAGCTGGTTTTAGCATTGAGCCCGATGAACTTGCATCGATTGTTCGATCCCATGACAACAAGGGTTTGGAACAACATGGGGGAGTCTTAGGATTAGCAAGAGAAATCCGCGTCTCTTTGGAAAATGGTGTTGTTCCAAGTGAAATCCCCATTAGGCAAAATATTTATGGCCTAAACCACCATGCTGAAAAACCTTCTAAAGGTTTCTGGATGTTTGTATGGGAAGCCCTACAAGATACAACTCTTATTATCCTCATGGTTGCTGCTGCTGCATCTATAGGTGTTGGTATTGCCACAGAAGGTTGGCCAAATGGTATGTATGATGGCTTAGGAATAATACTTTGTATTTTCTTAGTAGTGTTTGTCACAGCAGTAAGTGACTACAAGCAGTCTTTGCAATTTAAGGACTTGGATAAGGAGAAGAAAAATATTATGATTCAAGTTACTAGAAATGGACAAAGGCAGAAGGTTTCTATCTATGATTTGGTAGTTGGAGATGTTGTTCATCTCTCTATTGGAGATCGAGTTCCTGCTGATGGTATTTTGATATCCGGCTACAGCTTATCAATTGATGAATCCAGCATGTCAGGTGAGAGCGAACCAGTTGACGTAAACAAAAAATGGCCATTTCTTTTATCTGGTACCAAAGTGCAAGATGGTACTGCAAAAATGCTAGTAACAACAGTTGGCATGAGGACTGAATGGGGAAGGCTAATGGCTACATTAAGTGAGGGTGGTGACGAAGAGACCCCTTTGCAAGTTAAACTTAATGGAGTTGCAACAATTATTGGCAAGATTGGTTTGTCAATTGCAGTATTGACATTTATTATTCTGACGGGAAGATTTTTAGGGAATAAGGCAGTACATCATAAAATGACAAGTTGGTCTTCAGGTGATGCATTGACACTTTTGAATTACTTTTCTATTGCTGTGATCATAATTGTTGTTGCAGTACCAGAGGGACTGCCTTTGGCTGTGACATTAGGTCTTGCCTTCGCAATGAAACAATTGATGACTGAAAAGGCACTTGTGAGATATCTTTCAGCATGTGAGACAATGGGTTCTGCTACTTGTATTTGCACTGACAAAACAGGAACGTTGACAACAAATCAAATGGTGGTGTGCAAAATATGGGTTGGTTATCAGACTAAAGCAATTACTAGCAACGATAACAAAAATATAATGAAATCCTTAGTTTCTGAAACAGTTGTGAAGTTATTTTTGCAGTCTATATTTAGAAATACTTGTTCAGAGGTAGTCAAAGAAAAAGATGGAAAGAATCAAATTATTGGTTCTCCAACAGAAAAAGCTTTATTAGAATTTGGGTTGCATATTGGAGGTGATTTTAAAGCTTATAGTGAGGATTACAAGATATTGAAGCTTGAACCTTTCAATTCAATAAGGAAAAAGATGGCAGTACTTATTGCTTTACCTAGTGATGGTGGGTTCAGAGCATTATGTAAAGGGGCATCTGAAACCATTTTAAGTATGTGTGACAAGTTTGTAAATTCTGATGGTGAAGCTGTGACTCTATCTGAAGAACAGAGAAAACTAATATCAGATGTGATTAATGAATTTGCTTGTGAAGCTTTGAGAACTATATGCACAGCTTATAAAGATATTGAAGACTCATCTAACATTGATAGCATCCCTGAGGATGGTTATACACTAATAGCTGTAGTTGGAATAAAAGATCCTGTGCGTCCAGGGGTTAGAGAAGCTGTTAAGACTTGTTTAGCTGCTGGGATTGCTGTACGCATGATCACAGGGGATAATATCAATACTGCTAAAGCAATAGCTAAGGAGTGTGGTATTTTAACAGAAGGTGGTTTGGCTATTGAAGGGCCAGATTTTCGAGATAAGAATCCTCAAGAAATGGATGAGATTATAAGAAACCTACAGGTTCAACAATTTCTATATTTGAAGCTTTAAAATGGGATTGTACTATTTTTTTATTTGCTTAACAATTAATTATATATGTAGGTAATGGCTCGATCATCACCTACGGACAAGCACACCTTAGTGAAGCATTTGAGGAATGTATTTAAAGAAGTTGTGGCTGTGACTGGTGATGGGACCAATGATGCTCCTGCTTTGCATGAGGCAGACATTGGACTTGCCATGGGCATTGCAGGAACCGAGGTTAATATGTGACCATTATGTGTTATTTGCAAAATATGTATTATATCCCTCATTAATCTGTTTTGTAAGAATATTATCTAACCATATCTTATAGGTAGCAAAAGAAAATGCTGATATTATCATATTGGATGATAACTTTACAACTATAGTGAATGTGGCTAGATGGGGTCGTGCCGTTTATATCAATATTCAAAAATTTGTACAGTTCCAGTTAACAGTAAATGTTGTTGCGTTAATGCTCAACTTTGTTTCAGCATGCATATCAGGTGTGTGTATGTGTGTGTTGACTCATGTAGCAAATTTAAATTTTTCATAGTGACAGTGGCTTAGTGGGTACTAGATATTGACCTTAATTTGTGAAAATGATTTTCAGGATCTGCTCCATTAACAGCTGTTCAAATGCTTTGGGTAAATTTGATCATGGATACACTTGGAGCTCTGGCACTGGCTACAGAACCACCAAATGATGCCCTGATGAAAAGACCACCAATAGGAAGGAATGCCAAATTCATTACTAGAACAATGTGGAGGAACATAGTTGGACAAAGCATCTACCAGTTTATAGTCCTTTTAATTCTTAAGTTTCAAGGGAAACACCTTTTGAAGTTAACAGGTTCAGATGCTGACTCGGTTCTCAATACAATCATATTCAACTCTTTCGTATTTTGTCAGGTAGAATCTTAAATCCTTCTAAAATCACTTAATCAGACTCTGGATTTTCCCGAGCACAAAATTACCAACTCAACTCAATTTTTCCTTCTTTTTATTCACTTAATGTTAGGTATTTAACGAGATAAATAGCAGAGACATGGATAAAATCAATGTTTTCAAGGATATGACCAATAACTGGCTATTCATAATGGTCATGGTTTGTACAGTTGGTTTCCAAATCATAATAGTTGAATTTTTGGGCACTTTTGCATCAACAGTACCACTAAACTGGAAGTTTTGGCTTATCAGTATCCTAATTGGAGCTGTAAGTTTACCTGTCGGTGGTGTCATAAAGTTTATTCCTGTTCCAACAAGACAACCTAATGATGGTCCTCACGATGGCTATGAAATTTTGCCCAGTGGTCCAGAGATGGCATGAAATAACAAGTTGTATTTTGGAAATGACATACTGCAGCATCTCATGAAAAGCAGAAAATAAGTTCCCGTTTGGATGCACCGCGTGGAGAGTTTTCTTTTTTTGTTAAAGGCAAAAGTGCTTCTTTATCATTGGGAGTGAAATAAAAAGCACTTTCATTGTATGTGGGACCACTTAAAACAGTAAAAGTGTTTTTTCATGTATAAATTCACTTGTTTTAAAAAACTTTTTAATACACTTATTTAAAACGCTTTTGCATTCAAACCGGCTAAAATCAAGTAAATTTATGGTGGGTGACTTTAGCTTAGTATTCTTGCAGATATGCTTATTGTATTTGCCCAATTCCGGAACCATTTGTTATTTAAGTTATAATATCTTTCAACTTGCATGGTTGAGTTTTATTATAACAGATATCAATTGCTACTATTAACTACAACTAATCTTGATATATTTTAAGATAAAAAAACTACAAAAATTACTTAGGCTTGATAATATAATAATTAAATAAAATTTACTTAAGCTTGAGATTATCAAAGTTATAGAGCATACTATCAGCAAGATTTCTAGAAATTTCAAATTTTCATAGTTACATCTTTCACAAACAACTGAAAGGCGGCAACCTCCTACTAACTGCACCCTGTAGTAAAAAAAGTCCATGAGACTCTCTTTCTCCATTGAACAGTCTTATGGACTAAAAAATAAGTGATCGTAAATTTATAATCGATAATTAAGCAGCAATTAATCCACTATGTGAGTTTAAGGCAACTGCCATAAAAGTTAAGAAAGCTAACATTCTTCCCATTTTACACTATGTGAGTTCAAGGCAACTGCCATAAAAGTTAAGAAAGCTAACATTCTTCCCATTTTACAAAGAGTAAATCATTATCAAAGTTTATAATTGTCAAGAATCAACATTAACGACCATTAATTATAAAAGATTATATTATTTATATACTCGTCGTTAGGGGTGTCTATGGTCCGGTCCGATCTGATTTTGCCTAAAAATATTTAACCAAATCGGACCGTTTGAAACGATTTTAAGAAATAAAAACCGAACCGGATCGTTTGATTTATAAAACGGTTCGGTCCAATTTGATTTCCGATTTTGTCCGATTTTATTATAATTTAATGAAGAATAATATAAATTTTTAATATATTATTAAACCGGTCCAGTCTGGTTCGAACGGTTTAAAATTAATACAAATCGGACCAGATCGGACCGTTTGATTAGTAAAACAGTTCGATTTGATCTGGCCCGATCTGATCCGATCTGGTTTATGGACACTCCTATTCGTAGTTGAAATTCGAATCTTATATCTTTTATATGTTCAAATAAATTATATATTGTTGAGTTACAAATTTATTAACCAAGATATTACTAATGAAACATGAAACCAAAAACCAATATCAATACTATCTATTTAATTATGTATATTATAATAAACCCCTGTACAAATCAATCCCGGAAAATACTTTTATATCTAATTGAGATTACTTATTACCCATGCGTCAAAGGCTTTTAAGAAAATATAATATTGCTTTTCCTTAGATCCTAAGTAATATATCGATCATTTTTTAACTTCAATTTCATTAATTAATATTAAAATAAATTATACATGGATTGAATTTAATACGAAAAGTGATAAGAGAATAAAAAGAGAAATTATTATTTTAATCCTAACCATTAAGTTAAAGAAAAGTAAGAAATTATGTAATATTTTATTTATAAACCTAACCGTTAGTTCTAAAGATATTTGAAGGGATTACGGATATATTTGATTGGTCTTTAATTTTTAATTCCTCGAGGTAGCAACATTGGGAAAACAAAATCCATACATGGCCAATCATATTACCTCATTTTATTTATGAATATTACAAATTTATAGGTTTAATCGTCATGTAAGCTGATGAAATGTTGTTATCTCGAAAATTGGGCAAGATGGAAGATTTATTATGAGACTAAAGCTACCACATGCGGTAACAGCTAGCGCAAAGACAAGATACCTAGCAAGTGTAATAAGGAAATATAGAAAGGAAGGTTGTGGAGACGTAACAACTAGGCAAAATTGGCAAATTCTTAGGGTAGTTTTAGCAAGTGTTCTTGAAATATTAAGGGTAAAAAATAAATCAAATAATACAATGTATTATTTACGAGTTGATTATTGTATAAAAAAGAGTAATTTTTTTTTTAAAATTTAAATCTTCGTTCACATTATTCTCTTGTATTTTATTCAGTATTTTTTATCATATAAATCTAAGATATAAACATAACTTAAATGATTTTATTTATTGAATGTATAAACGATATCATACAAAATATAAAAAATAATTTAAGATGAATTACGTTACTAATAAGTTAATATTTTGTTTATAATGGTATTTGAGTATGACTCAATTTACATCTGTATGGATACGAAAAAAAATCTGGATATGAAAATAAGGATGAATGGTGGCCCATATGAATCCCAACCCAACATTATCGAAGTAGGCTTGACAAGTCTTCAAAATGGCAGGGACAATGTTAAAACCCTGTTGGAAATCCCTTTCTTCCAAATGAATCGCAATAAAACAGAGCCGCAATTAGAATATTAAAACCATCTATAATTAGTTTTCTTTTCTTTTCCTTCTTTACTTCAAAGTTAAGTTTAACACATATATATTTGGTAGGATTTGTTCGTAGAACATTAAACATTAATTTAGTGTTTAATTGCAATGAATTATAGTACCAACTAAGTTATAAGCTCAATGGTAAAATCATCTATAGTTCATGTCTCGTAGTTTCGGGTAATCTAATTAGTGATAAAAATTATAGGAAAAAAACCAATTTGAAAAAGAGAGAAAAAAATAATAATTTTGAAGAATAGTTGAGAGTAGACAATCTACTGAAACAAAGTGTGGAGGGAAAGGTTTAAATATTGTTTTTTCAGAAATCATTTGACCCGCTGTTGCTGTAATGCTGCATGCTTGTGAAGCATGAGAAGAAGGAGGTCTCCAGCAAATTATAAATATGCAGTAGTATTGGGATGATGATACTCCCTTAGTCTCGTGTACTTATGAATGAGCTGATAACTTTTGGGATATAATTAGCCATTAATTGGCATCACACGGTCAACGTTTTTAGTGCTTCTTCAGTCCGAAGCAAAACTGTGTGTTTCCTTTAGTTGCAATCAGGCCATTTGTGGAGTAATAGAAACTGAATAAGCAGAACATGTCTGTCTTATTGGAGTGGCACTAAGTGGTCGCTTAGATGATTGATCTTGGACTGCCATATCTTAGTTTAACATGGTTCATTGTGCCTTATCTTCTGAGTTCAGGTTTTCATTCAAGTTATTTTTTTCATAGTTGGGCAGGAAAATTAGTTTTATAAGACGAGCAATGTATTTTTTTTTTTGGTTGCTAATTAGACGAGCTATGATGTTTTTTTTTTCGTTTTCTGAACTATTGTACTTCAAACAAGGGAGGAAATTTTATAAAATCTATTTCACAACTTCAAAAAGTAGAATTAAATATTAAATTATGGGTAGAAAAACCAATAATACTTTTATATATCTATTACTCTCTACCGTTATATATCATACATGATATATATTAAAAATTCAACAATTGAAGTTACTAGGTTTGTATTGGATATTAGTCCTTAATTCAAGGAATAAAACAAGGACCTTAATTCAAGAAATAAAACAAGGACCTTAATTCAAGGAATAAAACAAGGACCTTAATTCAAGGAATAAAACAAGCAATCTTTAATTCAAGGAGTAAAACAAGGAATCCTTAATTCAAGGAGTAAAACAATGAATCCTTAATTCAAGGAGTAAATCAAAGAATGCTTAATTTAAAGAATAATTGAAGGAGTAAAATTTCCTTATAAATAGCTATACAATTGTAATGAAAACATGAAGAAAATAATACAAACTAGAGAACTCTTTTGTGTAGAGTTATTTCTTGTTTTTTCAACATGGTATCAAAGCAGGAAAATTAACTTGCTTCTACTTTATTATTATCTTAGCATCTTCAATCTTTGAAATGGCTGAAGGCAATGACTAGGATCGGAAAATTTGAAAGTTCATCGGTGCTTTCCTTCATGAATATGCATGAGGTGGATGTCAACCCAAATCAAAGATTAAGCTCGGTCTTGTTGAATGAGTTTAATTACTTGCCTTGGTCGAAGCGGTGTCTCTGGCTCTAGGTGGAAGGTCCAAGTTGGGGTTCATAAATGGAAGCATCGAAGTACGATGTTTCCTCACCAACCTATGAATCCTGGCTTAGTAAGGATCAATTTGGTTATGTCATGGCTCCTAAATTCCATGGAACGTAAATTAGTGAAATATTCGGTTACTACGAATCTGCATACCAACTATGGGAGACGGTTAAGGAAATGTATGGCGGTCAAAACAATGTCAGACGAAGTTTTTCAATTAAAGAAAGACATCTCGGATCTGCAACAAGATGGCAAGCCTTTTGTACAACTCTTAGGAAGCATGAAAAGCATATGGAATGAGTTGGAAATATATCGTCCTCATACAAACGATGTAGCTCTACTACGAAAAAGAGCGGAAGAAGATAAGATATTTCAACTTTTGTCCATCTGGATTCAACATATGAAGATATACGATGTCATATACTCATGAATCTTGAACTTCCTTCCTTCACCAATGTATGTGCGACAATTCAACGTGAAGAAATAAGGAGGAAAGTCATGAACAAGGGTACAATGGCTAGTTCACCTGAGGCAAGAGCCTATCTAACCAACGAGAGGAAGTACAAAGGGAAGCATCCAAACTTGAAGTGTCAACATTGCAACCATACGGGCCGTGTTAAGGACACATGTTGGATTCTACATCCAGAATTAAAACCTGATTTTATAAAGGATAAGGGTTTACAGAAAGTGAATCGTACTGGACACCATGCAAATCATGCTTTTGCCTCTACCTCTAATGGGTCTGATCCATTCAAGAACTTCACAGCGAATCCAGCTGAACTCATGAATGAATTTATGTTGTATCTTCAAAGCAAGACAGGAGGAGCCATAATTGACTGTGTGGATAACATAGAAGAAGGAAACTCGACAGCATTGCTAGGCAAGTTTGCGGGCTTCTTGGCAGATACAAAACTCATACCACAAGAGGACATGCAAGGTATTATAAAAGCCTTTAAAACTGCTCTTAAAATAAATATGTTGCATGATTTTTGGGTTGTAGATTCAGGTGCCACAGATCATATGACAAACCATGTGTCAAACTCTCATAAGTTTGAAAAATTAGCAAATCCTTCTCAAGTTTCAATTGCAAATGGTGAGAATGTAAAGGTTTTAGGAAAGGAAAAAATAAAATTAATGTCAGATGAAATCGAGTCGATAGTTTTATATGTACCTTCCTTTCCTTTCCAAAGGAAAAATCACAAATACCTTGAATTGCTTAGCCATTTTTTCTCCTCATAATGTCATTTTTCAGGATTGTGTCACCAAAAAGACGATTGGTGAAGGGTTTTACTTAGATGGTCTCTATTACATATCCAAGAACAATCCCAGAGGGTTTCAAGCCAAGTTTAATCCTATCCAAGATAATCAATTGTGGCATCAACGTTTAGCTCACCCTTCTCTACCAATTTTGTCAACTTTATTTCCAAACTTAGGAAATGATGAAATTGCATGTGAAACTTGCCACTTGTCTAAGGCCACTAGATTGCCTTTTAATTCTTCCTTGTCTAGGACTAGTAAGTGTTTTGAACTAGTTCATTCAGATGTATGGGGACCAATTAATGAATCTTTTGATGGTTATAAGTATTTTGTGATTTTTGTTGATGATTTCTCTCGAGTCACATGGTTATATCTTTTAAAGTCTAAGAATGAAGTTATGGAAGTATTTAAGGACTTTCATAATCTTGTTAAAAATCACTTCTCTTCTAAAATTCAAACCTTAAGGTCGACAATGGCATCAATACATGTCCCATATCATGAAACAATATTTGAGCATTCATGGCATTATGCATCAAACAAGTTGTGTTGGCACACCTCAACAAAATGGTGTAGTGAACGCAAAACCGGACTTACTTGAAAAAACTAGAGCATTAATGCTACAAATGAATGTACCAAAGAGATTACGGTCCCGAGGGTTATGACAATGCTTACATCATCAATAGATTACCCAGTAAGTCTTGGATTTCAAGTCTCCCTAGAGGTCATGAAAGGAAGGAAAATTAACCTTTCACACCTTAGAGTCTTTGTGCATCTGTTTTGTACATATTCAATCTCATCATCGAGATAAATTGGATCCTAGAGGTACATTAAATGTATTTTTCTTGGTTATTCATCTACACAAAAGGGATATAAGTGTTATGATCCCCAACTTAGGAGATTAATTGTGTCTAAAGATGTTCGGTTTTATGAAACTAACCCTTTTTTCAACAAATCACATGAAATCACAAGTCGAGGAATGGCATCTTGGATGTGTTTCCATTACCAAGAATTGAACTTGAGGCTCCACAATAACAAGATCCCACCATGTCAACATTGATGCATCTCTCACCGAAAGTAACAATGAAGGGTCTCGTCTTAATGGTATCTTTGCATGAAGATGGTGATAATCAAGATGATCCTCACAATATGGTACAAGATGTGAACGAGTGTGAGATAACTCCTGCTCCACGACGTAATCCAATGCGTGTTAGGCAACCTCCCACAAGACTTCAAGACTTTGTCACCTACAAACCCACACATCCCATCTCAAATTATGTGTCATATAAGAGAGTGACACCAACCCACGCCGCATTCCTCGGCCTATATCGAGTTACGGTGAGCCTCAAAACTTTCATGAGGCCAACAACAAGAGGTGTGGAAGGAAGCCATGCAAGAAGAACTTAAAGCCCTAGATCAACACAACACATGGAGCATCACCAAACTTCCAAAAGGCAAGAAAGTTGTGGGTTGCAAATGGATCTATAAGCTGAAATTCAAGTCAGATGGATCAATTGAGAGGTATAAAGCAAGATTGGTGGCTCGGGGATTCACTCAAACATTCGAGGTGGATTACAAAGAAACATTTGCACCTGTTGCAAAAATGAACACAGTAAGAGTGCTACTGTCTGTGGCTATAAACAAGGGGTGGTCCATGTACCAAATGGATGTGAAGAATGCATTCTTGCATGGTGATCTCAAAGAAGAAGTCTATATGAAATTACCACCTGGGCATCCTCAAAGCAATGAACTGGATTTAGTGTGCAAATTGCACAAATCCATTTATGGTTTGAAACAGTCCCCACGAGCTTGGTATGCCAAGCTAAGCTCAGTTCTCACTAGTGTTGGTTTCAAAAGCAGCAATGCTGATTCCTCACTATTTGTTCGCACAGGAGCTATGGGCAAATTGGTTGTGCTGATTTATGTAGATGATCTGATAATTACAGGTGATAATGCTGACGAGATTTTCAACCTAAAACAGTCCCTCAGACAAAGGTTTGCAATTAAAGACCTTGGGATATTGAAGTACTTTCTTGGTATAGAAATGGCAACCTCGCACAAAGGACTCTTTCTTAACCAAAGGAAATATGTCCTAGATTTGCTTAAGGAAGCTAACATGAAGCGATGCTAAACCGGCCATTACCCTCTTGACAATGAAGCTCAAACCTAGCTTGAAGGGCACGCCACTACGTGGATATAAGTTATTACCATTTGGTTGGTAAGTTGATCTACCTAACAATCACCGGACGACATCACATATTCGTAAGTATTGTGAGCCAATTCATGCACTCCCAACACTTGAGCATTTGACCCTTGTTAAAAGGATCTTACGCTACTTAAAAGGATCGGTGGGTCGTGGTATTATCATGAAGAAGAATGACAACACACAAATCATGGGGTATTGTGATCTGATTGGGCGGGGAATGCAATTGATCGCAAGTCCACCACCTGCTCTTGTACATTTGTCGGTGGAAACTTGGTCACGTGGAAGAGTAAGAAGCAATGTCATTGCGGATCAAGTGCCGAAGGCGAGTATCGTGCAATGGCTTCAATGCGTGTGAGTTGATATGGCTTAAAGGTCTTCTGTGTGATTTAGGTGTTCCTACAACTCTTCCTATGTCCTTGTTTTGTGACAATCAGGCAGCTATGCATATAGCATCAAACCCAGTGTTTCACGAGAGGACGAAACACATTGAAGTTGATTGTCATTACGTTCGTGAACAAGTTCAATCACAGGTAATTCAGACACATTATACAAGAAGCTTCGACCAACTGGCTGACATCTTTACCAAGCCCTTGGCTTCTCATCAGTTTCAACGACTTTTGTCCAAGCTTGGATCCATAAACCTTCTGGATCTAGCTTGAGGGGGAGTATTGGATATTAGTCCTTAATTCAAGGAATAAAACAAGGACCTTAATTCAAGGAATAAAACAAGGACCTTAATTCAAGGAATAAAACAAGGAATCCTTAATTCAAGGAGTAAAACAAGGAATCCTTAATTCAAGGAGTAAAACAAGGAATCCTTAATTCAAGGAGTAAAACAAGGAATCCTTAATTCAAGGAGTAAAACAAGGAATGCTTAATTCAAGGAGTAATTGAAGGAGTAAAATTTCCTTATAAATAGCTATACAATTGTAATGAAAACATGAAGAAAATAATACAAACTAGAGAACTCTTTTGTGTAGAGTTATTTCTTGTTTTTTCAACAGTTTGAATACAATACTTTTAATTTTGACACCATATTAGATTTGAACACATAACTTTTAATTTTGACACCATATTAGAAGTTATTATTGTTGAGGAAATAAGTCTCACATCGATTAAGAGAAAGATAATAATATTATTTATAATTTTATTCGATCGGGTACTTCTCTTAACCCAAAAACCACTTTGTAGGTTAAGGGTTACCTTAATCTTGTAAGCAAACACCGTTGTCTTACTTCTGATCGATGTGAGACTTATTTCCTCAACAATTATGACACTAACTCAATTGGTAATCAATACCTTCTAATAAATGGCTATAATTACTTGCCTTCTTATAACTTATTTTCATCTATATTTCCATGGTGAAATACTTTATATTTTCTCCTTAACCTTAAATACAAGCACACTTCATGAAAGTTCTGTTTATCTGAATTGCTTTTAAAATTTAAGATTGATCAGACAATTATGACTTAAAAATGTATTGGTTGTCTTGGATGTAAATTGTTTTTAATGCCTACGTGAAAGGAGAACCAGATCTTAGTTGGGATTTGTGAACGCACCATTGAGTTAAATCATTATCCTCTACATCATCATGACTGGAAATATGATCTTTCAGGAGAGTTTCTCCAGTTATTAAAAAAAAAATTCATATTCATATAAGCTTATAACTAGAGGGTTGGGACTTTTAGCACGTCCTTGATGTACTTCTCAAAATTATATTTAATTTTTGTTAAATAAGTTATTTACTATTCTATTATATTATGGTATGATTCATAGATATAGAAGGTCGAATCTGTTTCTGTTGTGTATTTATTTAAATACTTTTCCAGTGGGGCTGAACTTTGCATCGAAATCTCTGTGCTAACTTTTGTATGAATTGGATTAATTATTCTCCAAAACAAACATTCTTTAATTATAATGAGAGGTTGTAATTTGTTATATCAACATATTACTTGAGGACCTTGGACTAGATTCATCTCTCTGAAGGATGACTTTAACTTTTCCATTCTTGGCACACTTGCCGCTCATATTCAACTGGCCTTAGGAATTTAATGCGTAGTAATGTTTACTCCTTGATCACATATTCTGGGGTCCTGATTGAAGTTAAATGTTTTACTTTTTGTTTGTACATTCTTCTTGTGAATAATTATTTCAATTGCCATCAACACCATCAGGTCAATCCTACACTGAAACATATCAATGGAAGTGCTTTTGACAGAAAAGGGGCCTGGTTGTTGTCTGGTATAGAAAAGCTGCTGTCAGTGGAGAGCCCATCAATTTAGCAGCTTCCTCAATTGAGAAAAATTTACATGAAAAGTAAGTGTAATTACTTGGTAAATTTTTGCTTGAGATTCTGGTGGTTGTGCTCATAACTTATATCAAATGCTAAGAATTCCTTTTCAAAAAGGATGTTGTTCCAGATGACTGATTGTTTGCTAGCTCCTATTATTTCTTTTGGTAATTGTTTTAATTATTTTGTCTATTTGATTTGCAGATTCTTCACTTCATAATTTATATTCACACTTTTTAGCTGGAAAAATTCGGAAAATTATATTTGAGAGGGTTTGAGAATGAGCTTGAAAAACTTACTTTTGTTTGATTAATCAACTCCCTTAACCTGTTCGACCACTTTGAGGTAGGCTGCTTTCCTTTTGTGTATTCTGAAGCAAAGGTCCTTGTTATTGTCGGAAGTAAAACTGGAGCTTAACTTTTTAATCTGGTAAATAGTTTTTCAATAGTACTGGGCTTTTGAGTTGTTTAAAAATTGGAGGCAAGTGCTAGTGGCCCAACACATTATTATGGAATCAAGAAGTAGCCACTTGTTATACACCTTTTTTCTCTTGGTATGTAAAGAGGCGGAATAAGTACAGGAGCTTTTTGCAGCCCATTCTGCCACATTGACGCCGGAATCTTTGTCAAAAGAAGAATTATCTTTTTTGAGTTTACTTTCTACCTTTTTCTTGATATTGACTGTGGATGTTAGTTTAGCTGATGAAATGGAAGAAATCATTGTGCTGTTGACAGTAAGTTGAAACAGCTACTGTACAAATCATTGATAATATATAGTAGGACTATTTAAAGCACGAACCCAACTGTTTCTGTGGTCAAACCAAAAACATAAAAGGTTTAGTTTAGTCTAAAATTCATGTTAGGTTATCCAAGAATGCTATTAAATGACGTTTTGGATGGGAATAAGTCATTATAGTCTCTTTGTTTTTTCTTTTTCTTTTTGATATGAAAATGTCTTTATGTGTTCTATGTGTCTAGTTATGAACCCCTAAAAGTTACCATCTCAAAAAATCATAAGACACTCTGTATTTTCTGTGCTTCCAAATTCCAACTTTAGCCAATTTAAAGATTAATAATAATTTAATAATTTTTTTTTCCTTGAGATCATGGCTTTGGTTATATCTTACATTGCTGCACTGCAAGAATCTCATCTTCAATTATTCTCTGCTGGCTTCTGTTGGGACTTTAAATTGGATGTTGGCCTCAAATGGCAACTTATAGGGAAGTGAAGAGCATGCTTGATTTTCATGGGTTCAGAAAATGATTTAGTGCAAAAAAGTGTAATATATATGATAGACAGGCTGCTGTTTTGATAATTCAGGGTCAGTATCTTCTACATGACCACTTGGAAGAAATATTGATACCTACGTAAGTTTGAGCTGCTCAGCTTTTAATGCCAGTCCTATCCAACTTTTGTATAGTTTTCTTTTTTGTTATGCCATTTTGTGACCAGGGAGGGTTTTGAATATTGGAAAAATCCGTGAATTGTCTTCATTTGTTGATGGTGTTTCATGGTTAAATTTTAGGATTTTCTTTAAAAAGAAAGATTATGGGACCTCTTCCGTCCAACAAATTTGTTGTTTTTCTTTCTTCTTTTTTAATTTTGGCTGTTAGCTCTAGACATTTATAAATAATTTTTTGAGATCTTACCCAGCGTGTTGATTGTATACTGTACTTTAGCAAATAGAAATTTGGTTATGTTTACAAAATTGATATGTACATCATCTCTGGATGTGCTCTTCTCCGGTACCTTTTCTGACTATGATTACTATTCATATATGAAAACATATGACTCCTTTACAAATGTCAACCAGCTGCTGCAGCCTATGAGAAGGCTAGTGAATATAATAATTTTTACAATATTTGCGGCTGAGGCATAAGGACGTCTTCGTTTTTTTAGCATGTTGTCACTTTCATGAGAAGGGTATTGCCTTTTGAAATATTCTTTGACCTGGAGCAAATATTGCTAAAGGGTCGTGAGTAGATTTTCTCCTTACGAAGACTTCCCAGCGTGGCCCAAAATGGGCTCTCCATTCTTGCTGAGAGGTGTAATGGGGTAAATATTGCTTCATCCCTAGATTTGCTTTTTCACAGAATTGAAGGATTCTTTTGTTCTGCATTAAGATGTGTTCTAAGCCATGAGTTCCTGTTGAAGAGGGAACTGCAGATGTGAGAAATGCCACTAAATAGAAAATATCTTCGTCCGGGATAACCACAGATGTTCTGTTGTCCCACCTGAAGTCAGAATTAATTAATCAATTAGTCAGTTATGAGAAGCTACAAAAAACAGATGGATAATTCACTCATGCTATGAAGCTGTTACTTTGAATTGTGAACTGGGTAGATGAGGATGGGGCCATTGCTTGTGTCTCTGAGGATATTTCCAAAAACTTCTTCAGCAAAAGTGTGTATTTTGCTTTTCGGTATAAAAAGATTGAGCCATGGGTGTGGAACTTCCCACAAGCCTTTCGAGCGCAATTTGACCTCAGACACATGAACCCTGTTGAGGAATTCTACATACGTTACTTCAGTTATGAAAAGTGTTGAAGGTATGTAGCTCAACTGAGCCAGCAAGCTATGGACTTCCTGCATGTTAGGGAAAGGTATGGATAAGTTCAATTTCATTCATACATATGTTAACAGTTTTCAATTTAGGAAGTCTGATCCGATCCCTCACCTGATTTACCATTTCAGAATTGTCCAGGTTGAAATATTTTGCCAATTCCAAGCAGAAAAGTTTTCTTCCGTCTAACTTGAACTGGCTAGCCTGAGCTGGGTCTTCTGGATTGAAGGATGATCTCCAGTTATTTAGCAGGCCTGTGCTGTTTATTATCACAAATCCTTCAATGTAATCAAATGTATTTCCTGCAGCTATTAAATGCTCCTGGTCTCGGGTAAAGGTTACAAAATCTGAGAAGAGGACTCTTATCCATTTTACCTGTTCAGAAAGAGATTGCGTTATGACTACTGAAAATTATGCTAGATATTATGGATTGTTTTTGAATTTTATTTGGATTAAAACATTTGTCTTACCATTGCAGGAGCTGCTTCCAACGAAATCCGTGCCCGGGTTATGATGCCAAACTGACCTAAACCTCCAAGAACACTGTGAAATAGATCCTCATTGTGTTCATTTGAACAATTCACCATTTCTCCTTTTCCTGCACTCGTTTTCAATTGCATTTAGTTAAAATATTGAACAAATACATGCAATGAGCAAAATACATAATTGTGGCCACGTTCAGGTGTCTTTTCAAGAGACCAAGGTCAAGCGAGCCATGCAACCAGTGTTCTGACAATTGGAGGAGGTTATTTTACTCTAACTTCCCTGTTGTTTTGCTGTCTAACCTGTTGACCTTGGTCGTATTTCCTGTCATTAAATATATCAAAACATGATGTATTTCCACCCTTTCTATTTTTCACAAACCTGTAACAACCTCCAGATGGTGGACATTGCTGATTTGGGGACCATGCCGAAATGCTTGTCCACTAATCCCAGCATTAGAAAGAGTGCCTCCAACGGTGAGATATAGATAGTCAGTCCAAGATTTTGGAGCTAACCCATATTTCAAGCTTTCATGCAGGACATTTATCCATAGCTCACCACCAGAGACATCTACGTATGGATACTGTCCCATGTGAACCTGCATTTTAGGGTTCTTGAGAGATTCCATGTTGATAACAACTCCCTTATGCGCTTGTGACTGGCCCTGGAGTGAGTGGCCATGACCTCTTGCAGCAACTGTGAGTTCTGAGGTAGGACCCATATCCCAAATATGCTCTACTGTCTTGGCTATATCAGAAACATATTTTGGATTTAAAACTGCAAGAGGGAGCAATTGATACCTATTGCCAAAATCCCTGGCTTCATGATGAACGTCATCAAAACTAAATTGCCCTTCAAGGTGAATAGTCTTCAAGGAGAGGATATTAGAAAAGCAAAGCTTTACTCTAGCAGTTAAGCAACTTAGCAATATGATTAAAAAGCCTCTTATGAAACAAATGTTGCTCCTTCTAGAGTTAACTTGTGGGTATTTCATTTTTGTACAGAAGAAAGGAGGAAGCTGAAGATTAAGCTGATGAGACTGAAAGAAGATTACTTCAGTAGCCGTTATGTCTTGAACTTTGAAAGCAAAGATGTGAGAAAGGTGTAGAAGAGCAAAGGAATTTAAAGTGGAAGATTTTGGGTGGCTGAGTCAACCTAACATCATCATACGTGAGAGTCCGTATGAAGACTGCCTACTTTGCTGGAAGAGTTTTAGGATTTTCTTTTTAGTTTCCTCTTTTATGGGCTCCGTTATTTTATAAGTAGCCATCACACTATTGCCAAGTTGAAGAGAAAAAGTCACAGGAAAAAGAAGATTTCATACATCTTTGAACTTTTGCAAACAGTTGCAACCACAATATCACCCTTTTCATAAAAGACAAACATGTTAAAAAAAAAACGAACATCTCGTTAACCTTGTTAAGTAAATATATATTTTTTCTTTCTTTCCCATTTTAGCAAAGAGAAGGTAAAGCCTTTGCCAAATGCTTATATTTCTCATGAATGGATGATGAGCATCTTTGCCTCAAAAATCATTTTTGTCTGAATGAATTAACATTGCGCATATATTTGCAGATTGGCTGATTCTGTTAAAAGAGAGATCTGCGGTGACCTTGGCCTCAGTTGTGACTCTGGGGCTTTTATGGGTCCTTATAACATGTGAAATTTCAACTGGGTTTTTAGCTCTGATTGATTTATGGTGGTTTTCTCAGGTAAGGAATTAGAAGTATCAACCTGGGATTGAAAGCGTTGAGGTCCTTGAGGAACCTACGTAATGCTACACTACTGTCTACTGTTGCTGCCTTCAAATCTTAGCAGTTGGTTACTTGGTTTGGCTCTAAGCTAATGGACAAATTTTAACAAGGTTTTATTACATACCGTATCTTTTTCACAAATAAAGTTTCTTTTTTAGTCCCTTCTACGCGATGCAAATATATACATTTTTTTGTATAATGTAAAAAATATTACGTTTTCAAAAAATATAGTGTATATATATATTTTTAATAATGTAAAATATGTTTTTATAGGGTTGTTAAAGGTAAAACTATGTTAATAACTGTGTTATATAAAAATCGAGTGTTTTAAAAATTCTCTGGTTTATATGATTTAAGTAGTCAAATTATCTCAGTACAATTATTCCCATCTTTTGTTTGAATGCTTAGCAGAGACACCATTGAGAAATTATTTCCAGCATGGCGAAGTACATATATGGGTCTGGGGCGTCTTATTAGTCGACATATGCTCTGTTTTGGTATAATGAAGGTTTATAATATCCATCTAGATAAAAATATCAAGATTTAAATTTTACACAATATCTATCAATTATGTAAAAATTTATTAAACTTATAGAATAATAAAATTATAAAAAATTTGAACATATCTTTAAAAAATTAAAATAATGGATCACTTATCTTTTAAAACTATTTTTTTTATTTATTACTTATAATTTAAATGAATTAAAGATACAATGAGAATTTAAATACATAATCAATTATAAATAGACATAATAATATAAACTCTTTTTTTATTATTTAAACACCTGAAATAAAAATATAATTATACTTAAATCATATTATAATAAATCTACCTGAGAATATAATATTCTAACTCTAAGATCTAGATGAAAAATATCACCATCGTGATTTTATACAACTAAATTGAAAATAAAGAAATAATTACTGTTAAAAGAGAGCCGAATCTTATAAAAAAATGCTTTCTTTTAGTCATAATATAATGACTAAGAAATCTAAAAAAAAAGCAAAATAAAAAAGGAACTAAGATTTTGATGTGGAGAGAGTTTTAACTTTGTATTATTTAAATTAATAATTAAAAATATATAATTATGTAAATATTTATAGTATAATAAAATTTTGGAAAAATAAAATATTTGAAAACTATATACAAAATATCATTCTAATTTTAAAGAAACAAAAACTCTATTTACAATTTATTTTATAAAGAAATGTCTTAATTAATTTTATATCATTATATTAGTTACATTATTATTATTTTTATTTTTAGTAATATTTTTAATTAATAAATATTTAATTTTGTTTTTCATAATCAACTCAATCAATTTTTTTATTATTATAATCCACAATAAATTGTAAGCATGTTTCCATATATAAAATGAATTCTTCAATACATAAGTTTGATAAATTTGTTATTTATTGAGAACATAAAATAGATAAATTTATTAAATTGTATGAATAATTATTTCATAATTAAAAATAGACATATTTTTAAAAAATATTTTATTTTCTCTCATATATTTATAAATTTTGAAAAAATATATTTAATGTTCAAAAACAAATATAATTACTTGAAATGGTAAGGATAGATCTCCTTTTTTTCAAAGCAAAGAAGTTTAAATTTTTAATCTTATTTTTAAGCAATTTTACTATTAAAATTAAGTTTTAAATATTTTTTTTACATATATAAGTTGTGGAAAAAAATATTTTATGTAGGACATAATATAAAATTAATCAATCATATTATATTTATTAATTTTTATGATTAATTAAGTTAATAATAAACTTTTTTTTTGTTGTAGGTCATAAAAACTATAAAACATTATTCTACTTTTATATTTTTTATTAAATAAAATATTAATTAAAATAATCTAAGTAAAAGTTAGAGCAAAAGTTTCTAAATATCATGTAATTTTTATTAAATGAGTATATTAGTTCTACATTTATTATATAGACACATTAAGTCTCATAATTTAAACAATGAGTATTTTAATATCATAATTTATGATTTAAGTATATTAAGTCTAGTAATTTTTTACCATAAGTAATTTAGTCTCATAATTTTTTACCATAAGTAATTTAGTCTCATAATTTATTGACTATGTACTATTAATCATGTATGTATAAAAATAAATATTTTTAATCATATAATTATTAAAATAAATATTTTTAATACATCAAAAATATTAAAATCGAGCATTTATAATCCCATAATTTTAATTTATAGTTATTAATTTACATAAATAACAAGATTATAGGTATTTAAATAAAAAATTATGGTATTACTTGATTTTTTTTGAAAAATTATCGTATGATAATTATAGGATTAAATAATTTAAATTAAATAATTATGTTAAAAGTTAATACCAATATATAATTGTAAAAGGTTCTTGTACCGAATCTTGCCAAGAGAACCTTATAAATACTTGGTCGGTACTCATAATTATTATATTATCACGTCATATCTATATTACCTAAATGATATTTAGGTCTCAATTGTGTGTACGATGTTAAAGCATCCAAAATTAACCTCGACAACATCTAAACATTTTCATCCTTGGATTTAACTACTTATTATCGCCTTCTTGAAACAAATCTTGCTTAGCTATTGTGGTCCTCAAACATAAATGTATTTGGTATTTTTCTTTATCTTGTATAGAGAAATAGTCATCAGTGGCAGACTTCAAATCTTCTGGTGCCATATGTATGATAAGATCTTCTTTGTCATTTGTATAACACTCACATTGGATGTACATCAAAATATCCATTTCTTTCGTACTGTAATAAAAATAAAAATAAAAATAAAAATAACTTTCAAAAGAATTAAATTTTAGAAGTTCAACATAAAATTTCAAAAAAAACAAAATAATAAAATAAGATTTTGGTTGAATTGTGAATTAATATGTCAAAAATATATCAAATATCATTCAATCGAATATATCACCTATTTTATCTACTTTTAACCGGTGTTCTTTTTTATTGTTAAAAAGTATATAATTTTTTTATTGTTAAAAAAATATTGATTAATAATAAATTTTAATATTTTATATTAATTAATGATTCTTATCAGTCATGTATCAAAAATATGAAAAGAGCATCATGTCTTTTATCTTCTTTTTTGAGCTCTAAAAATGACACGAAGAAAATGTATAAAAAATTGAGTTGGTTATGTTTGAAAGAAAAAAATATTAAATGATCACATTGTCCCTTTAATAAATCTCAATTAAAATAATTATATTATAGTGACAAAAATATCATTTAATTTATCTCACCCATCCTTTTAATTAATAAGAGTAAGCGTGTATTAAAAAAAATTAATTCATGCAAAACCCTAACTAAATTTGGAACAATCAAAAATAAATAATTATACTGTAGGCAGCTGTACTAATCACAATCTTAAAATAATCATTCTTTTAGAAAAAATCATAAATCGGTAAACTTGAAAAAAAAATCTAACTATCGTATCTTTATTTATAATACTTAAATATCTAACGAGGTGTTCAAATAAACTATATTTATTTTATAAGTTATTTTAAATCTAATATTTTACGTAATTAGTTAAATATTAATAAAAAAATATAAATAAAAATATTTATAAATTAAATAGTATAAATTAAATAAAAATATTTTGATAATATAAATAAAACAAATACAATAATTAATAAGTATTCTTTAGATTTACTCTAAAACATCATTAATTTTTACCCGATCAGTTTCAATATTTATTGAATTCGATTAAATAATTACTGCTTTGGTTGGGATATAGGATTAAACATATTCAATTTGATAAGTTATTAGATTAAGTTAAGATTATTTTAAGATTTAAAGTTATTTATTTAGTTCATGAGAATTTGTTTTTCTCCAATAAACGAGAATTGGGTTGCTACTAGTACTACTAAAGAAGTAGAACCAAGTATATTAAAAAAAATCATAAAATATTCATATTCTAGACCTTTTCGAAATAAAATTGGCATTAATGCATTATTATGACATGAAATGTTTCCTTGATTTTAAATTACGTATGTTTTAGAGAGATGTTATTAAATTTGGTTTATATATAATTTTGACTTTTCAAGATAGAAGTGTACGTCAAATAATTTCATAAATTAAAAAAAAATTATATATACTGAAGCTAAGGCAAAATATATACAATTAACAGTAGTACTAAACGAATTAAATTTTGTTGGTAACACGATCAAAGTGAAACTAGGTTCATTCATATATAATGCAGACTATTTTTTGTACTTTTACAGATATTAATTAAACTAGTTGAACTGTTACACGCTTATTTAGTTGGAAAAGCTCTCTTATGCAAGGGTGTTAAGTATGAACTCAAAGGTAAAGATAGAAAAAAAATATATATATAATGGATTGAAATTATATAAATATTTGCTTCATATAATACACTTTGTATTAGATCAAAACATATTACTTTTAAATCGGAACATGACACGAATCAGATAGTACCGAAATGAATCAATATAATTTAAATTTTTATAAAATTATAATTTTAAAACACATTCACAATACATTTTTTTTATTTTTATAACTATTTATTTGAAAACATTTATATTATGAATAATTATTTTTAAAATTAAATTTTTTTATATTTTTTATAATTTTAATCCGTTCTTTTACAATTTTCATAAATCTATCTATTATTATTTAAAATTTATTATATCAAAATTTAAATATCATCATATTCATAATTATTTATTTATTATTATATTTATTATAAATGATATTATTTTTTTATTTTCTTAAAAAAATACTCCATATATAATGTTTTGTTATTGATTATTTTAATTTAATAATCTAAAATATGTAATGTATCATATTAATAATGTTTTAATTTAAAAAAAATTGAAAAAAAAAAACAATTTAAACCTAGTTATGAATATTTATTGATCTACAGATTAATATCGAATCAGTCTATTTAATTCACAAATCAAAATAATTCAAATCAAATTAGATATATTTATTGAATAACATATCGAATTAAATCAACACTAAATTCGAACTTATTCAGTTCATTGCAATATCTACTCAAAAGCAGAGTCTACCTTTTGTGGCGAAAAACCTAATATATTCAATTACATGTTTTCTAGAAAGAGACCGACCACTAATAAAGAAATCAAAGGCCTGCATTAAACGAGTAATGATAATGCAAGAGAACCAAAACCCACATAAACATTTCAGAGGGTCTCTCTTTGTCCATGTTATGCTTCAATTGCGTAATGCATCAAAATCACTTTAGGTGAAAAATTAATTACCAAAATTAATTAACATATCACACTTTTGATCAAAGGGCGGTAAGAGGGCCGGGCCCATTGCATTTTCTATGGTCCATAGCTTATGAAATTTAGGGTATTTGTTTCTGTTTTCTAGAACTTATAAAAACACTTTAGGATAAAACACATAATATATTTGTTATAAATATTTTTAGGGCTTCAAGATTTATGACAGAATCACATTATATAGCAATTTTAGTTTAGGTGCTTTTCATTTTTGAATCTTAGTATATTTATGTTCAAATTTAAACATATATTTAAAAATAAATTTCATTTGATTAGATATAATTAAAAATAACGAGTATAATCTATTTATTAATTTTTTTAAGATATAATAATGTTTCAATTATTGAACAAATGGATTTATATAATTTCTAATAAGATTTATATTTTTTAACTCATGTACAAGATAATTTTTTTAACATGTGTTCAAAATCAATAATATAATTAAAATTAAAGGATTTTTTAGGATATTTTCTTATAATTACCCACATTATATGTATTTATTCAATTTTCTTCCAAAACTACTTACAAAATAAGCACACACAAATCTAGCTTTAATGATTGATATGCATGCAATACTACATTAGGGCCATTGCTATATTCTATTGGTAAGTCGGAAATCTAGAGCTCACAAATCAAAATGTGTCAAGTGGGTGCATTTGTAATTTTGTCCACTAGACCGGAGGAGAACATAGGTGGGGTTGCCACGTTAGCTAGGGTCAAGAGTCATCCTTGTAATCATCATGTCAATTAAATAAAAGCAAAGTGTTTGTATGATAGAAAAATTATTTTATTTTTTCTAGTATACATGATAATGTAATATTTAAGATAAATAAAATTTAAGAGTTATATAATTTAAAAAAAAAAACTAAATACTTTATAAGATATAAAGAAAAAAAATCTAATTAATATAAAATATATTTTAAAAATAATTAACAACATTTCAATAAGATATACAAATTTAATTAAAAAAATATAAAATTGATTAATAACCTGTATATATGATAAATATGAGGATTATAAAAGATTATTCTTATCATGTTCCCTATCCCACTTTCATTCCACTTAAATCAATGTCTTCTTGTCCCTTTCTCTTGAATATCCCACTCCTATATCCCACCTCAGATCAAATCTATTGATTCATTATTTTCTCCCTGATTAAATTAGTTAATTAATTGTAAAAGAGAGCTAGTTAGCTAGAATCTTTTACTTTAATTATTAGTATTAGTGTTCATTATTTTGTCTTGGCTGTATTAATTATTATTTTATATGAATCCCACTTTGATTACTTTAATTATACTTACTTATAAACACGTACAAAATACATAACAAAAAAATTATTGATTTTATAAATTTAATTACTTACCATTCCAGTGAATTTGTATTATACAAACAATTTAGTGAGATATAATATAATTAATTTATGTTTTTTTAAACAAATATTTATATAAAATTTAGTGAATTTTATATATCTCACGATATTGTTAACTTACATTACAACATGCGACATAATATATTTAAAATTCTCTAAAATTATAAAAGAAATAAAGATTCTTCATTTTATTATGATTATATAAATCATAATCATTAATTACAAAAATTAATGTAACAAATTTTATATCATTTATGAAAAATTCAAGAATTCGAATCTCCATATATTTAAATTTATAATTTAATTATTAAAAATAATTATAAAAATTAGATAAGAAAATAATCCAAATAAATTTAGAGATGGAAGAAAAACAATGATATTAAATTACATGGATGAATGATTTCATTCCAAAATACTGTTTCTAAAGAATGAGATAATGATGTATTTCAATTTTCTCAAGTAAACTTGTTCTTTTATAATAAATATAGATAAATTTATTACATTTTTTAAAATTAATATATTTTAGTTATTTTATTTTTATTTTTTAAATACTTTAGTCACTTTATATCATTTAAGTATTTTTGAATTTTTTTAAAGAACTTAATCGAATTAAACCTTCCTTATAAGAGATTATTAGATATTTAAAAAGAAAAATACATAAAAAATTGAAAAAAATGAAAAATTATTAAAATATGTATAAATATAATAATAAGATTAATAGAGTATTTAAATTTAAAATAAAACAATAATATATTTAATTTATAAAAGAAAGTTAAATTACGAGGGTTAAAATTCCTAAATAGTTTTCTTGCGTTCAGTTGTGCCTTGACGTTGAAAATCTGTTTCTAAACTAATCCTTGATTTGATTTAAAATGGAGGTGAAAATTATGAGGTGTTAAATTAACATTTGTGGATCAACAGGGCATCATACACAAGAAATAGAAAAAAATGATATGATTTAAGCCTAATTATTATGACTTTAAAATAAATAAATTCAACTAAATGAGTTAAAATTAACATATTTCCCACAAAATAAAGAAAGTTGACTCTTTTTTGTTTGTTAATAAAGTTACTACTTACTAGTTACTAGTACACGAGTTCTATGGGCGTAACAATTAAGAGAGAGAGAGATAGAGAGAGGGAGAGAGATTGATTTCTATGGGCGTAAAAAGGAAATTGCACACTCTCTTCCTTTTATATTAGCAGTTTCACTTTAGTCTCCTGTTGTTGAATAATAATATAGTTTCACTTTTATTTTCTCTTAGAAAAAAAAAAAAAGAAGAGGAAGAGTGTACGTAATTCGCCTGAAATTGTGATTTGAACCTAAAAAAAACTTAGTGCGCATACATCCAGGTTTTATATTTAAGTTATTAGACTTTTTATTTTTCAACTATTTATAAACTTAGTTTCTACACTTTTATTTTATCTTTGAATTAAAAATATGGGTTATTAATTGATCACCGTAAAAATAAAAATTTATGATAAAATTGTAAAAATTAAAAAGTTTAGGACTTGAATTGATTAAAAATTTTAGAGATTAAATTATTGAAAAAAATTAAAAACTTAAATATAAAATTGAACAAAGTTTAGAAATTGATCGAGAAATTACACTAAAAATAAATAAATTGTGATTTGAAATAATTTAAAAATTTAGTTAAAACAAAAGGAGAATATTATTCACTTATAATAGGTTATAGGCGAAGAAAATGTATATGTTTATCTTTGTACAATGTACTTGTTAAAAATTTATGTCTAACTTAATTCAATAAGATCTTATTAAGTTAAAGATTGTTAAAACTTATAAGTAACATTACTACTTTGTTCATAGTCGATATGAGAAAAGAATACTTAACAGCTATCCTTCACACGACGGACAAAGGTGGACATTAACGTCACAATGAAAATGTGGTGTAGTCCAAGATCCAAGCACATAAAGACTAGGTCTAACTCTGATATCATGTTAGAAACTCAAACCTAACTTAATCTAATAAAATCTCATTAAGTTAATGATTACCAAAGTTTATAAATAACATTGTTGTTTTGTTCCTAATTGATGTAGGACAAGAATATTTAACAGTATTAAATATATATTTTCAAACTTAAACGCATTTTATTCACGTTTGTTCGATGATATAAATATGTAATTATCTTTGTATATTTTAAGATAAATAAATGTTTATTTCGAGTTGACCCAAACATATTATATCCACGCGAATTAATGCTTCTGCAATTTGTTTAGAAGTATATAATCTAGATATCTCGTTTCCAATATCTTAAATTTTAGCATGAGATTCAATTATATTGTTTAAAGAATATCCATGGTATGAATTGAAATAATCAAATACTAATTAGAAAACATTACGTTAGAATGAATGATGAAAGTTGAGTTTTTTTCAGCTCAAGATCTTTCCTGTATCTAATTTGATTATTAATTTATTTATACAAATTAGTTTTGATATAATGTCTTTTACCTTTATTAATTAAATTTTATTTATAATTCTAAGCAAATATCGTTTGAAGTTATTGATTTGAGATTATTGTGGCGATTAATGGAATTATTTCATTCATGATATTATTAGTATTGTGTTAAGTTTTTTTTTAAGTAATCAAATAAAAACCCAAATTTTTATAAAATAAATTATATTATAATATATATATTAGTTTATATCATGTGTCATAATATAAGAGATTCTAACATGATATAAGTAAGACATAAATTTTTAATTATTTGATCATAAGATAACTAAAGAGATATAATTATAACATTTAAAAATAAATTTATTATTAAGGGTAAGTATTATCAATAAATATATTCTATTTTATAAATATTTATTGTTATTCATCATTAAAATAATTACTTTTACACATAATAACTTCTTTTTCTCATAACTTCTCAACTACATACAAGATCTATACTCTTTTCTTAAATAATTTTCTAAATATCTCCATGTATCTCTTTACATCACAAGAAGAAGTATTAGTTCCTTTTTTTCCTCATTATATGAACTTATTTAAATATCAAATGGTCAAAATCCATCACACTTCATGTTGATCTAAGGTCGTAACGGCATGTTCTATGTTTTCAAGTACACAGGAATTTAGAGGTGTTCCAATCATTTATGTTGATAAAAAAGGCATCAAGAACATATATATGTAAGGTTAACATTTTAGGTAGAATAATCAAAGTCTTTATAAGCCCATAAATCATCCCATATTTAAGCAATGTAAAAATTTGTTTGCATATTTCCAACAATTATCCCCTCAAACGAAGTATTACATGGTTTAGCTCTCTTTTCATCGAAGATTGATATTATCTTCGCATTTTACATTGTGTTCAACTCTCTCTTAATCGAAAAATCCCTTATTTTCAAGGTATTAAGTTATTTAAATATTGTAACTATGTGATTTGTATATTTTAATTTTTTTAGGTAAGTTCTATTATTCTTCTAATTTAAATATATAATTAATTAAGTTAATAATTTTAAAAATTAATATTTTTTAGCATGAAATAAAAATTATATATTTTATTAATAAAAAACATTAAAAAATCCAACCATCATCCCTCCACCTTCTCTCTTTTTTTCTCCATCTTTTTTTACTATTTGTCTCTCCCAATCACTCTTTCTCTCTCTTTCCTATCAATCATTTTATCTCTCTTACTTATTCTTTTCTTTTCTCAATTTTATTTTTTATTAATAAAATAATGATGAGAAAGGAAAGAGAGAAAGGGAAAGGGAGAGGAAAAAGACTAGAGAGGGATAGAGAAAGAAGAAAGAAAGACTTTTTTTTATTTTATTTCTAAAAATTCTTAATTTTTAAAAATTGTAACTTAAATCATATTTTTAAATTATATAATTAATAATGATCATTTAAAAAATTATAAGACTAAAATATATAAATCACATAATTACGTTACTAAAATAACTACACATTCTCTTATTCTCACACTTACTATATGTCTAGCTCCCACTCAATTGAAAAAACCTTTATATTCACACTTTATATTAATGTATTTGAATTTCTCTAATGCCGTGATGAGCCTTGAGTTATGTAATTAAAAAAGTCATATGAGTATCTACAATGTCTAAGTTTGAGATTGGTTCACGTATGATAGAACTCACAATGAGTCTTGAGTTCAAGAAATTGGAGTTCATACAATTGAAAGAATTACATAAGTATCCCAAATATCTAAGTTTAAGTTGGCTATGAAACTAAATATAAGGAACTTAAGGCTCCATCACAAAAGTTAATATTTTAGGTGAAATAACTAAGTATATAACTTAACTTATATTTAAATAATATAAGATTTTATTTACATATTTCTAACATATGATATAAATGGTGTCGACACCCTAATATAATTTATGCATAGTACTAAAATTAGATGAAATTATAATTAAGTAGGTTGTTGAATAATTTCATTTTCTAAATGATATTATGAAAGGGTTCCTCAATTTGAACGGAAATCATCCTAACCTTAATTCAAAACCAGACACGGGTATATATTAAGGTGGTGTGTAAAATTCAAATTCTATCATTGGTTAACTGATTGTGATATAAAAAGTGTTGTAGGTTCCTCCCTTGAACTTTCTGAAGTTAAAGGAATTAATTAGTCAAATTTTGTTTAGTTTGGGTCGTTTTCTGTCGGCCGCATATATATGCTTCTTAACTTAAGAAGCTCGTGTGCTCTGTATATAAAAGAATGGTTAGGTCTATCTCCAATTACCACTGCCAAAATTTGGCTACATTCATGAATGAAATGTACCATTTTTATTTTATTTTTGCTTTCAAATACTAAATTGATTAGGGTTTCAATGATTTTTGAGAAGTATGTAGATTAAGCTTTTGAAAGTATCGACTTGATTTCACATCATATTCCTTAGGCACTTGAGAGTTTTTTTTTAATTTATTTTTTGTTCAAATTAAATGGCTTCTAGTATCCACCATTATTAGTAAGTCATATTATAAATTAATAATGCATCAACTGTGACCGAACTCATAACATTTACTGCCAGATTAATTGAAGTTTAAGAAAAATCTTAATTAATCTCTTAGACTTTAACATATTCAATAGCATAAATTTTAAAAAAAGTTGATATTTATTGTTTAAGAGTAATATTATAATTAAAGTAACGAAGATCGAATATATATATATATATACACACGATAAATTAATTAAAAAAATAAAATTAAAAAAGTAAAATTATTTCAATAGTTTTAAGAATTACATGACTATACGATATGTTTGTTTCAAATGTTTAAGCTGTTTATGAGTTAGAAGTTTGTTCAGACTTATAAGTAGTATTGTTGCCTTACTCTTAGTCAATGTAAAACTTAACATCTTTCCTTCACATCAGCTAGAGTCCGGATTTACAGCACGATCCGATTTATGACACGAGGGTCGATGAGAGTATAAAGAAGCCAAGAGCCTAGTTTTGATACCAACTTAGAAACTCGAGCCTAACTTTTAACCTAAAAACCAACTTGTAAGTTAGAGGATTGTCCAAACTTAAAAACAGTTATGTTAACTTACTCTTAACCAATGTAAGACTTAACATTCAGAATTTACCTTCACTAAAAATGGCTTAATTTAATTATATATAGAATTTGAATTTTTTTCCCTAAATGAGATTTTTCCTCGTGAAAACAACATTTTCTTAATTACAAATATATTAAAGGAATATAAATGAGTACACTTCTTTAATATACTTTTTTTTTTTTGGTTCAGAACTAATATACTTGCGTAGTTGCGTGGGTGAAATCAATCTGGGTTTGTAAATATCTAATGGTGCATGCATGAGAAAGGGAAAAAAAAAATCATTTATGGATACTTTTGGGCCATATTTAGTGAGAAAATTGGGAAAAAAAAGAGCGATGGTCCTTGAGGAAGAGCCCAATGAGCCTAAAAGCATTTATTCGTTATCCATCTACTGCTAGTAACAGGAGGTGGACGTTGCTACGTGGAACCAACCTCTCGCGTTCCCATCTACTTAGCACTGTTTGATTTGTATAATGAAAATATATCTAAAAATATAATAATAATTTAATTTAACAAAACGATATTATTATTTTTGTTTGAACAATATAATCAAAATCATAATAAATATTAAATTTAAATTTATAAAATTATAAAAGAAGAAAAATTAAAAAATAAATATTTTTAATTTTTAAATAAAATGAAATAAACGAAAAAAATAATTATACAAATGTGTAAGAAAAATAAAAAATTTTAACGTATTTTTGATAGGTATGAAATAAACGAAGATTAATATTATTGTTAGAATGATTTATATTATTTCAATCTTAACAATCAAATTAAATACATAATCCCTTAAATCATTATCATTATTATTCGTAATATTTTTAAACCAAATATAACCTAATAAAAAGCGTGATACAAACTAAGGGTAAACATATTTAATGACCTACCTAATAATTTAAACTTTAATTTTTCAATTCAATATATATATTTTAATATGTAATTTAATTTTTTATACTTAAAATATTTATATATTTTAATATATTAATATTCATAGTTCTTCGTATCATAATATCAGTGTATATTTATTTATTATTTTAAAAATAATTTAATAAATATTCGTAAAATTCACTATTAAAGCCATTTTTATTCATATTAAAAAAATGAAATTCTTCTCTTACCATTGGATTCACTTTGGAACTTTAAAAACTTACACTAAGGATTCCAAGCTTTTAAAAGGTTACATGTAGGTTTTATTTTAGTTAATAGCATGTGATTAACTTACTAATTTCATACACGTATAATAAGTACTAAGGATGAGGAAGAGATTTCAGCGTTCATCGCGTGATGGTTCGAATTTTCGAAGAAAAACAATATTTTATTTTTGATTGCATCTTTTTGAAGATTTAAAAAACGCCTGCATTTTAGAAAGAAAAAAAAAGATAACTATTATAAAATAGCATTTTTGTTTATCTCACATTGAAATGAATTTTCAAAGTTAAGTGATATAATATAATTAGATAACACAAGTGAATTTATATGATTCATCTAAAAATATTATATATACAAACAAGTATCATATCTGAAATATATAAAAAAAATTATATATTGTTGATTTATTGATTACTTACTTCTCTTAATAGTTTAATATTTTGGTTTGAATCTTATACTCAACAAATGATATTAGAGTCAAAATCTAATTTGAATTGTATGGACGATACAAAATTGATTTCTAATATAAAAATAAACTCATATAGATTGTGTACATGGTCAAATTTAAAAGAATGATGAGTTTCTATAAAATCGTGATAAGAATTTCACGATATTAAACTAAACTCACTGGATTATGAAGATACGATTAAATTGATGTGAGTTCTTTAACCTTATATTATCAAGTTGGTTTACTTATGAAGTATGTATGTTCGATTAAAAATGATACATTTAAATGATTAATTCTTGGTATGAAACACGATTTGAGCCTAAAAAAGGATTCTTGAATATAAGAAAGAGCTTAAAAAAATAAATGAGTAAATTAAATATTTATTTGAGACATGCTACTTCACTTAAAATTTTAGTTAATTAATTTTTTAGATTGTAATCTCGTACCAATAACATTATATTGAGATGTTATCCACACATGAGATGAAAAATACTTTTCTAATATCAAACACAACAATGGGAAACGGATTCGAAAATGGTTATCAAATGCCAGCCAATGTAACTTGAAGTTTGCAATTAGGAAGGCAGTTTACTCATTTCTAGTCTCTTTTAGCTGAAAAAATAAAATCACAAATCCAAGCAAGCAAATAAAAAAAATATTTTTAAAAAATCAAGTATTTAGTATATCAACTTATTTTACAAGCATCAAATACTAGCTCTAAGTTGAAAAGTGATGTTTAATTAATGAGAACTACTTACCCAGACAAATGAGAAATATATTCACTATTTTTTCCATTCAATTCACCAATAATTACGTATGAATTTCTGAACTTCCTCGAAAACCAAACACATTAACTAATTCATCTCAAGACATTTTGCTTATCCAAGTATGACAATGAACATTCTGAATCAATGCTTAGATCCTTTGTCGAATGGCATGATTTTATAGGACCTTTAACACCTTTCATGCTTGGAGATCTTTGTTGGTAGCCACTACTCCTTCCAAGCCTAACATTGTTAGGAAGTTGTTCACTATTAACTGAAGATATAAGTAAGAGTTTGTTCTTACATGGTGAATAGCTTTCAGAGTAAGTATCGAAATTCCCCGGCCTTATTTTCGGAGAGCTGATAGATCTTGCTCTTGCCTTTGCCGATTCTGTTGCAGCCATGTAAGTTGGGACAACTATAGGAGAGCTTGCAAAGGAATTCTCATCTCCTAATGAACGTTGTCTTCTATGGTGATATGATCTTCTAGATACCAATACTGGAGACTCCAATCCTTGATTTTGAGATTGGATTCTAAGATTTTTAAGCCTGAGTTGTTTTCCTCCAAACCCATTATCTCTTGGGTTTGAGGCCAAAGTTTTATCCAAGTCTTTTTCTTCTTTATCAAAACTTTTGGCAACTTGGTTATCTACCCATTTCTCCAACCAGTTTCTAAATCTATCATTTGCTTTGTCTCTTTCTGACTCTGCTGATTTCTGCAACAACAACAAATAGCTGACAGTTCATGAAGCTCTAACAACCATGAAACTCGAATGCTCGAAAGCTTACCCGATGAATATACGAGTATTCCTTTATTCGTTCTCGTTTAATAGCAGCCTCTTTCTGCCTCATATACATAGCAGTAGCTTCTTCTTTTGACATAAGACTATCATCCCACCTTCTTTGACTGTTTGAGTCCATCTAAACAATTTTACCAAATTTAGCAACTTTATATGTCATTCAGCATAAATTCATAGGACTAATACAAATTCCTAAATGGTTTTTAAAAGAGACACACATTGACACAAGCTTTAAGATGATTCTAGATATAATGATAATGTTTTTGTATTGTTTATATACCAAAGAACTAAAGTTTTATTGTACTACCTTTATTATATTGTCTTCCAAATCCCGCAACTGATTGTTATCATCAAATTGGCAATTGCATTCAATAGTTTGGATTCTCCTTGCACAAACCTGTGATTGAATGTTTATCATGGATTGCAGGTATTTTAGAGTAGTAATAGCTTGGCGTCTCACAGCTCCACCGCGAATAATAGCTTGAAGTTTCACTATTCCCTTCAATGCCCTCAAAGCTTTTCTTGCCTGCAACTCTCATTCACTTATATTTGTCACACACAAAATTGTGGGACACAAATCATAATAAATCATCTCAACGAATATTGAGATGAAATCAAAGTTACATACTAACAGTCAAAGTCAATAATATCTAGCTCCTTAATTTGCCAGGCATCAAAAAGTTGTAATTTGACATAGAAATCATATTTCAATTAGGAGCACTGCAATAAGAAGTTTTTTTTTAGTACCTTTTCAATTCGGGGATGAGATTTTAGAGATTTAGTGAAGAAAAAAATGCCTTAAAATCACTTGTTTTGGTAATGTAGCCCTCACTATATAATTTATGTACAGCACGTACATAACCCATGTGCAATATGTACATAACTCTTGTACAATCTGTACCATGCCTACCATATTTAACTTATCTTATTGGCAATAAATATGAAAGTAATAGATAAAAGAAGTAAAAAATTATTGTTCTGATGTGATAAAAGAGAAAATAGTTTGAACAAACTCACAAGGTAACCTCTAAAGGCAGTTTGAATTTTGATAGCAGAAGATTCTTGGATTTCAGTCTCACTTTGCTTTGTAGATTGAATAGTCTCAATTTGAGTTTCAACCACTAGTATTTCTTTTGTTTCTTCGAGACATGGATCGGCAGATTCAGCATATTCAACAGTTGCTATAGAATCAGTCATAATATGTTTGCTCTGTTCTTCCCCTTCTTCACTTGGACTCCTTTCTTTTAACTGTGTTGGTGCTGTTATTAAGGCTAACCTTTTTTTCTTAAACCTTCCAAAAACCCATTTCCTTCTCTTCTCCTTCTGAAACATAGATTTTAGAATTCATCATGAAAAGACAAAGCAAAAGAATGAGAAAAATGTATTTTGTTAGAAAATAGCAGAATCAATTCTAATTACCTTTTCTTGTTTTGACTGTGACTCTGAAACAAAGAACCTCTTTACTAAATTGAACCAGCTCTTTTTCTTAGCCATTGAAGAACCAATAAATCAAATCATACTAAATTGTGAAGATCCTGATTGGTTCTGAAAATTTATAATGAACGTTGAAACATAAGATCAATAGAACAAGGTAGCTATCAAAACAAATATAGAGAGAACGAATCCAAAACCAAAATTTATAGAAACTAATTGGACTTATCAAAATGCTAAATTCTACGAAGATGCTATACTAGTATCTAATTAACAACTTACCCATCTCACTAAATCCTTTGATTTTATTTTTATTTTTTTGAATCAAACAACAATCACCGCATCCAAAAGCTGATCTCTTGGGAACTTGGATACCACTTTTTAAGAGAGTCGGAAGGATAGCTTTGAATGTAGTTCATTGTTTATAATATCAATAGCCAAAAAAGGAGATCCAAAAACAGTGTTTTTCCTTAGGAAAACACTTAAACTAATAAATAAGCAAAAGCTCTGATTAAATATAATATCAGAATATCCTAGCTAATTTAGTGTGGTACTCATGCTAGGTTGAGATCTACTCAATTATTCATATTTTCCTCATAGTTGAGACTTGAGAATGTGGGCCTCTAACTAGACAAGTGTATAGGGAATAGTAAAACCTACTTAACCTACTTTGCATATGTAGAGGATCTTAGGCTAGCTGTTTATCAATATTGAATATATTAAGCTAAGTATCTGTTATTAAAGAAATGTAGAATTTGAGATGTGTAATGGTGAAATAATTCTAAAATTACATATTAATATGTATTAATTAAATTATAATATATAAGTGTATTTTTGTCATTAATTATGTTAAATATTCTTTTCAGTTTCCTGGGACCTTTCAACTTTATGCGACTTTCAATTTTGTAACGTGGAACTGACATGATCAAGTGTCTGTTGGGTATAAAAATACTTAACTACCCTTTTAATCAGGGAGTTGATATCTTGTAACGGTGGTCCATAGTCTGACCAAGATCCTAACTCGTTTGTTATTAGTAAACATTCAAATATGCAATCACAGATTAAGTGAGAAGGCCAACTCATGCATATTTGTTTATTAAAAAGTGCATATTGGTCTCTTTATAATGCAAAAAAGTTACATTACTTTAAATTCAGACAATGAAACATGATTTTTCTTTTCTTTTTAATCATGTGAATATAACGTAACATTTAAGTAAATATTGAGTGTCATTTTAAAAAAAAAAATTCCGTATTAAAGTTATATGCATATTTAAAACAACATGGAACTTAATATATACATCTTTCAAACAAAAGAACCAAATTGCATTTTTTTAGAAAACAAAAACAACCGGAAGCTATATGTTAGGCAGGAGGGAAGCCGTTTTGATAAAGAAAATTTTAGATATAATATATAAAGACAATAAATTATGTGCATAAAATGTTATCATAATTTTTTAAATTTAAATTTTTATTCTTTTATTAATAATTTTTTACAAACTCAATAATTTAGATTTCTTTCTCATCAAATAAGATATATATAACATCTTTTTTATTAAATAAAAAATAAATAACATATTATAATTATATTCATTTTAATATTAATTATTATCACTATAATTATTAAATTAAAGATCATAAAATCAACTGAACTGCTCCATATTTAACAAAATAAAGTTTCATGATGATTTTTGTATGTTCACATGATGATATACAATTCGAGTATTACTATTTTTTTTTGGTTTCAAAAGCGAGTATTACTAAAATATTAAACCCTAACTGTTGTACAGCAGATAGGTTGAGATGAATATTTGTTAATTTGTTTTCCAAGAGTGATAGGTTGAGATAATATTTGTTAATTTTATTTTGGAAAATAAAGCAATTATACATGTCATTATAAAAATTTATTTATTATAAATTTGTGATAAATTATAAATGATATGATGTAATATTATTATTAAATATAATAGAATTCAAATAATTATATATAATTAAAATTATTATATATAAAAATCGAAGATGCGTAACCATCTATATGTTTGAAATGGGAGAGCTTTAATATTTCGAATTTCTTGCTAGCAGCTTGATATAATCTGCCTCGGGTCTTAAAAGTCAATTTCTCCTATATGTTTGAAATGGGAGAGCTTTAATATTTCAAATTTCTTGCTACTAACAGCTTGATATAATTTGCCTCGGGTCTTAAAGTCAATTTCTCCTTGTTATATAAGAAAGGATATTAGAGGGAGACGTACATTATTGAGGTAAGTGGGGAAGTCAGTCAAGTCACAAGGTGCAAGAGATGAGAGAATGTAGGGAACAAATAAAGCATCATTTGGTTGTAAGAGCACAGCTGTAAGGGGACCCAAAAGAGAAGAATTGCCATGTTACTTGCCCTTTATTAAAAAAAAAAAAATCATTTTTTCAGAAAAAAACAAATATTTTCTTTGACAAGTTATTACTCCACTAAAAATGCAAATATAATACGATTAATTATCTATTAATAAGTATTATTATTTTAAATTTTTTATTTTATAAAATAAAAAATAAATTTTTAAGTTATTTTTATTATGATTGAAAAATTGATGTTAAAATATTTTATAAAGTGATTTGAATATTTTTTTTAAAAATAAAAAATTATTTAATTTATTATTTTTATTATTATTAAATATTTAATATTAATTAATCTATGAGCAATCGAATCCAAATACAATCTAAACGTAAATGATTTATCATGTTATTGGTTAATTAAATAATTTTATTTAAAAAATAAGTCAAATATAACCTAAATATTTATGAACTTATTCAATTAGTATTTTTAATATCTTAAAAGTTAATTTTACATTAATGATAAACATAACTCTATTGAATTTAATAAGTTTTTTTACTGAAAAATAGTATATACTAACTGACTATTTTTTTAATTGATATAAGATATGATATGATCTTTAAATTATTAGCTTTAACAAAAATATGATATGTTCACAAGTGAATTGATTGAAAACTCATTAAATAGATCATCATAAATTGTATGAATTATCACCATTAATGTAATAAGAACAGATGCATTATACAAAACATTTATTCATAAATAATATATTTATTATGTGAATATTTTTGTATTTATTGGTGTAAAAAATAAAAATATAATATGTTCATAAGTCAATTGATCGAACACTCATTAAATAAGTAATTATGAACCATATAAATTATTACACTTAATGTAATAAAAATATTGAATTATGCAAAATAATTATTCATAAAAAATATATTTATTATATAGATATTTTGATATTTACTGGTATAAAAAAGTAACAAAAATTTTAAAAAATGTATTTATCGTATAGGTATTTTTTGTATTTATTGATGTAAAAATATACGAAAAAATAAAAATATATTAGATTTTGGTCATATTAAAAATAATTAAATTATATATAATAACTATTTATAAAAAATTTATCTATTACATGGATATTTTGGTGTTTGTTATTAAAAAAAAGTTTAAAAATGTATTTATTATATGAATATTTTGGTATTTATTGGTGTAAAAAATAACATGTAAAAAAAGAAGAAGAAAAAATAGAATTTAATTGTCATAAAAATAATTACATCATATAAAAAACTATGCATTAAAATATATTTATTATATAAATATTTTACTATTTATTGGTGTAAAAAATAACAAATATTAAAAATATATTTATTATGTAGAATTTTTTTATTTTTTATTAGTTTTTTTACTTTTCATGAGTTATACTCTAGCTTTTTTTTGTACGCTAATAAATATCAAGATATCTTTATATGCTTATCAAATTTAAAAAATCATGTTTACATACATTTTTTAAATAAAAATTATAGAACAATTAATACTACTATATATTTATTAAATTTAAATAGCAGAATATTGTTTATATTTTTTAAAAATATATTAATATTTTAAATCAAGTATTAATATAAGATAAAAATAAAAATATTCCTTAACAAATTATTTTATTAATATAATTATATTTTATATAAAACTAGTTGTATATAAAAAGTGAGAACATTTTGATAGTTATTCTTTGAAATTTTTTAGTTTCATAATTTTTTTTATTGATTTTTCATATATCAATAAAATACTAAAATATTCTTATAATAAATATATAATACTCTTATAAATATTAATATTTTGTATTTTTATTATGTATTATCATTATTAGTTTTGTTGATTTTTCTTGTTCATCACTAAATACAAAATATGCTCCTATAATAAATATATCACATTCTTATAAATAATTATATTTGATAATTTTATTGTATATTTTTATTATTTTATTATTTTTAAATAATTATTTTAATCATATAAAAGTTATTATATTTAAGTTATGTCAATTTTTGTATGAGTTGATCATTTTAATGTCAAATTCATCATTTTTATAGAGATTGTATCATACCAATTAAAATATAATTTTTTTATTATCTTTATATATAATAATAATTTTTTCATTATCTTTATATATAATAAGAAAAGGCGAATTTGCATGATGTTACCAATACTAATATATTACAAAAGCTTAAATGGAATTTTGGTGGTTGATTTTGTGCAATAAATTTACAGTTATACTTTAGTGAATTTTGTTAATTACATACTTTATATCTTATATTTATATATTAATATGTTTTATAATATTTTTCTCTTTAGCTTTATTTATTTTTTTGTTATTTTTTATCACTAATAAATACTAAAATATATAGATAATAAATATATAATATATTTACCACTAATTGTATTTGATAATTTTATTATATATTATTTTTATATTACTCTTTGATAATTGTTTTAATCATCTAAAAGTTATTACTTATAATTTTTTATATTAAGAATGATAATTAATATAATTGATGTTTATATATTTAATGAACAATTTAGTTTTAATTAATTAATATACGAAAATGTCATGAATTTATATTTTTTACACTATATCATAATTAAAAATAATTAATTAATATATATTATTTTTAAATAAAAATATTTATTAAATTTAATAAAATTGTGCTTAGTTCATTTTTTATTATATTTAAATCTGATGATTATTTACTACCCACATCATGAATATGAAAAGGCATGACAAATTATTATTTTTAATTAAAATTAACTTGATTTTTTTTATGTTTGTAAATATATTATTTTTTTATTAATTAAATAATTTGATTAATATAATTTAATTTTTATAATATTAAAAGTATATGGATTTGAGTAAAAACATATTTATAAAAATATGTACAATATAAATAAAAATTATAAAAATAAACACATATTACATTATATAATTTACACATTTGCTAATAATTTATATCATTTTTAAGTTTTTGTAACAAATTGTCACAAATCATTAAAATAAAATGGGGGAGTATATGGAAGCGTGTGTATCACGAGCCTCCAAAATTAGAAGAAAGAAAAATGTTTGAGTATAGACAACAACGACCAAAAAAAAATGTTTTGAGTTATAATTAATAATTAATTGTTTTTTTTTTCATTAAAAATTATTATATTTCATATTATACATGATAAAATTTAAATCAATATCTAAATGTTTTGAGTTATAAACACATATTATATATATATAAAAAAAAAGAAGGAATTCTACAAAAGTAGTGCGGCCAATTTTTTCTTTCTCTGAATCTCTGTCATAAATTTAAATCAATATCTAACTTCAACCACTGTTGATAGATGCTTACTTCTTATTGGAGAATATGGAGATTAAAGTTTTACACAGTGAACACAAATACACATGACAAAAATATTGAGAATCTCTTGTGATTAAAAAATAAATAAAATACCTGTTCAGATTTCATTTATTATTAAAAAGGATGTTAGTGAATTAAGTTAGCTTAATTATACCTGGGGTCTACCACCACACCCACAAATAATAATAGATGAAGGTTCATATCCAAAAGTTTTGTCTTTATGTTTTGTATAATTATAATTTTATTTCAGTCTTTTGTTGATGTGTTGTGATAAAGGATTTAAGTAGGTTTTACCCATGTCAGAATTCTTTAAAAAATAAACCTAAAACGATTTTTTTTTATTGAGAAACATTAAAAAAGAACAATTTCACTTACTTTATTTATTTTGCAGCCTTTAGTTTAACAAATTGTAATATATAATATTGTATTTTGTTTAACTGGTAAAAGGATCTTCGATCTATTTGTTAGCAAAAAAAAAAACAATAGAGGGAAAAAAACAAATTTATTAGGGTCTCCGAAAGAGACGAGTCCTAGAGAAAGCCCATCCGCAAAATCGGTCAGATTATTTTCAGCCACTCCAAAGAGGACTAAATTGTCGCTACAATGAACTGTTTGAATATTTATATATATTATAAATAAATATACCACGATAATAATTAATATCATAATTTTTTATTACATTTAATTATATCTATACATAATATTACATCATATCTCATAAATGAAATACTATTTAGTATTTACTGTTTGTGGTAGTAACTCATAGTATTCATTATCTTAATATTACGAAAATTTATCATTTAAGTCAAAATTCTCGCCTTAATTAATATTTTTAAATAAATAATTAATTAATTAAATAATATTTTTAAATAAATAATTAATTAATTATCTAAAAATATTTTATAAATATCACAGATATATTATTACACAAGTGAAAAATATTTAATTAAATAATAAATTATATTAAATTAATATTTTTTTTTAAAAATAATACAATAAAAAAATATAAAAAATAAAATTATGATATTAATAAAATAAAGAACTCATATATTCATTAAATTCTTTATCCAATCTCTAAGTGGAATTCATTAAGCAGGATGCTTGATGTGAGAGGTAAATAGAGAGGGCGTAAAGACAAAACTCATTTGACAGCCAATATCTTGTAACAATGTGTATTTGTCATGAAAAACTCTAAAGCTTGCATTATTGTTTCATTCTCTTTATACTTATAATAAAAAAATAAATTAAATATTTTATTAATCATGATAATGTAAACTTATAATCTTCTTTGGATTGAAAAAAAAATAGTTACATACCAGTTTTAAAACAAGATTTTGCACACTTTTTTAATAAACGATTCACTTAATAGTTTAATGATAAGATTTATTCTATTTCGATTTAAATTTTAAGTTAATATCATACTATTTATCGTTATATTTAAACAAAAAAATCTCACTTGTTTCCTCCCATACTTTTGCTTGTTGTCCTTGTAATAAAACGCTTTCTTTAACCATTTTAAGTCATTTTTCTAAAAATAAAAATAAAAATAAAAAATTTAGGTCCATGTGGCAACGAACTATAATATCAACTCACTGCCTATATGGAACCTATAATTAGGTTCCAGCAGAGAATGGGTGTGTGGCGGATGCTGCCAATGGCTCTCCTGCTAGTAATGGTGTGCAAGAGGTGTTAGCAGACAATGCTGATTCAGCTTCGCCTTCTTTATCCCTCATTGAGGATGGATTCTCAAATAAATTTTCGAGTTTGAAATTGCAGAATGGGAATGTGCATGATTTAATATGTATCCCAGGATGAACACAAAAATCTGCTGAATGGGTCAGTTCTAGAATCAAAAGAAGAAATCAAGAAGATATTGAATGGACCAGTTGCGGTTTCATCAAACTTGACACCTTGTGGTTTGAAAAATTCAGGGAATTTATGCTTTCTGAATGCAATTCTGCAGGCTCTTATGTTTATTCAGCTTGTATAAGAATTAAGAACTCAAAACCTTCCTAAGGTGCGAAGTTTTGACGTGTTCAGCTTGTTACGTTTATGATATGTGTATAATGTCCAATAGGAATGTTTTAATTATATGTAAGAGCTTACTTCTATTTTCTCACTGACCCAAAAATAACTTGTTGTCCATTAGGAGGTTGGGCTTCCGACACTGACCGCATTTGTAGAATTTGTATCTGAAATTTGACATGCCTAGCAGTTCAAACATGAAAAATAAAGTATCTCACACTTGCGACTGTGGACCATTTAGCCCTACAATGTTTAAAGAAGTTCTTAAGAAGTTTACTTCAGACATTCCAAGTAGCCTATCAGGCAGACCAAGGTTTGTGAAGGATTTAAATATTTAAGTTTATTCTACCATCAATACCCTAACCTTCTATATGGGCTCTTCTTAGCTCTCTTTGGCAGCTAGAAACTGGACATGTTTAAAGTAGCCAATTTTTATAGCATGATAATGTTTTTGAGTATGTTCATAACATTACATATACATGCATTATAAATACATTATGTAGGAGAAATTATCAGACATGCTTTGTTTTGTAGTGTTTCTGGTATGTCACAGTAGTGTCTGCAGTATTACTTGTTTTTCGCCTTGCATTCATATCTTGGCATGATCTACAAATAGTTTTTCTCTTACATGTCATTACTTTTGGAATTAATTTCTAATATTATATGAAATTTTCAGACGAGAAGATGCTCAGGAATTTCTAAGTTTCATTATGGATCAAATGCATGACGAATTACTTAAACTTCAAGGAGACTCCTCAAGCTCTAGATGAATGGGAGACAGTTGGACCAAAAATTAAATACGCAGTGACATGAACACAATATTTATCCCTTAATCATAGCTAAGTGATATATTTGGGGGGAATTAGCTCAAGAGTGTGGTGAAGGCAAGAGGCGAGTTCTTTTTAAAAACAAAAAATATTCTTCCACTTTGTTAGCATTTGTGATAGTTATGCCTTTTCTTTCGACAAATTCTTTTAGATTTGCACATCTATTTTTTTACTTTTGATCGAAGGAGAAGCAGAAACTATTTTTTACAGCTACTTTACATTCATGTTTTAACAATGTGTCGATATATGTAGATCAACTGATCTAGTTTCGCTGCTACTTTGTGTCATTGGTCTGTTGCCCTTTTGTTGTCACGTAGAGACATTTTATATCAACTATTTGTCAACGATGTGGCACATCTGTCTCATTTTGCTTTTGTGTCTTTTTTTTCTTTCTTTCAGGAAATAAGGCTTTTGCTATTATTCAACCGTATCTATTACTCCATCTTGATATTTATCCTGAAGCTGTGCACACCATCGAAGCTGAAAGTAGTCCCCTCCATGTATCATCACCTCATCAAGTATCCTACAGTTGAAGGGGCAAGAGAATAAGGGGAAAGCAAGACAAGATGAGGAGTTGTTATAATTCCATCACAAAAAGTGCATTACCTCCTGTATCAAAGTAGCAACCAAAGAACGAGAACCAATCGAATTGAGAAATGATGCAACAAGTGGGGAGATAGACCATAACAATAACCACAAATGATTACAAAATAATTTATATTGGGGGGCCAGGAGTGGATAAATCTATAAAAATTAGTTCTAAGCTAGCCCACCTGTTAAGAGCTCCACTCATTGAATTCTTGAAAGACAATGTAGTTCTTTTTGCATGGAAGCCAGAAGACATGCTTGACATCGATCCCAAAATAATTTCCTATCGATCACACCAAGAAACCAGTTCAACAATGAAAACAAAGATTTTCTTGAGATAAAAATGATATCATTAAGAAGAAGGCTAATTCCTTAAAAAGTGTAGGCTGGGTTTGCGAGGTTGGTTATCCAACTTGGCTATCGAAAGTGGTGTAGGAAAATAAAGCGGGGGGAAAGCATAGAATGTGCATCAATTTTACGGACCTTAATATCGTCATACCAAAGGATTGCTTTCTATTGCAAAACATTGATTAGTAGGTTCATGCCATGGCTTGCTTTGAAACGATGAGCTTCATAGACACATATTCAAGTTTAAGATCCAAATGCCCAAAAATGAAGAAAAAATGGCTTTTATCACGAAAGAAGAGACATATTGCTATACGAGGATGACTTTTGGTCCAAAGAATGCGGGAGTTATCTACCAAAGATTAGTCAATAGAATGTTCGAGGATCAGATAGGCCATAATATTGAAATGTATGTGGATAACATGATAATTAAAATATAGTTAGCCAAGAACCATCTCTCTGATTTGGCAGAGATTGTCGCCATAATAAGAGGCTACAAGATGCGACTCAACCCAAAGAAGTGTGTCTTTGGAGTAACCGCAAGCCAATTCCTAGGTTATTTAGTGTCGTCAAGGGGGATAAGAGTTAATCCTAACAAAATTTTGGCTATGATAAACATGAGATCTCCAAGTTGTATTAAGAAGGTTCAATAGCTAAATGGTCACATAACCGCAATGAACCATTTCATTTCCAAATGTATGAAGAAATGCCTACCATTTTTTCAATTGTTAAAGAAAAACAAGGAATACGTATGTGATATAGTCTGTGAGCGAGCTTTCTAGTCCATCAAAAACTACTTGAGGAAGGCCCTTTTTTTAGCTAATCCTATTATCTACATATATACATTGCGTTCACAAACAAAGCTACTAGTGCTGTACTGGTGGTTGACAAGGAAGGGAGACAATATCCCATATACTATGTGAGTCACTCCTTAACAAGAGGATAACAATTGTACTCTCTACTGGATAAGGCAACATTTATCATAAGAATGGTGGCACATAAACTTAGACACTACTTTGGAGCACATAAGATAATATTCTTTACGACACATTCCTTGAAAAATATCGTGAGAAAGTTGGACCAATTTGGTCTCCTTTCTTAAATAACTATTGAATTAAGCGAGTTCGAGATACATTATAAGCCCTTGTCAGTAATAAAGGGACAAGCTCTTGTCGGTTTTATCACTGAATGTACTTAACAGCCCATACCTGAGCTAGAAGTTATGGTGCTTGTGTCGATGGCAACAGTATCTATTCTAGGTCTGTGGAAGGCATACATCGATGAGATAAACAATTCAAGAGGATCAGGGATTAGAATAGTGATATTCACTCCCATTGCAGGCTTAATAGAGCAATATCTCCTTATTACTTTCCAGATAACCAACAATGTTACCTAATATAAGGCTTTGCTCCTAGCTTTACGCTAATTGATGACTTTGGGAGCCAAAAAGGTGTTGTTGTGGAGGTTCTTGAGTTAAAATCTCTTTTTCATCTGATTCATCTTTTGCCAATAGAGGATCAGCTTCTATCTTATCTCAACCAATTGCGTCAACGATTCTACTTTCAAAATCCACCTGCTTTGAAGTTTGTTCCACATGCTTCGGAGTTTGCTCCACCTACTATAAAGTGTCATCAATCTTCTCAGTTACCTTTCTCAATAAGACATATTCATCAAAGGTAACATCTTTATTGAAGATTATCTTTTTTGTTTCAAGGTACCATAATCGATATCCTTTAGATTTAGAGGGGATCCCTAAAAAAATAACTTTCTTGGCTCTTAGGTCCAACTTTGATTCTGTTACATGGTAGTATACAATATAACTAAACACATGTAAAAAATTGTAATCTCTAGCAGGTTTTCTAGACCATACCTCCATAGACATTTTTCCTTTAAGAGTAGATGATGGTAGACACTTAACAAGATGACATACATACGTCACAGCCTCAGTCTAATATTGCTTGCCTAACCCAGCATTTGACAATATACATCGAACCTTATCCAACAAAATCAAATTCATACTTTTTGCAACTCCATTCTATTGTGGTGTTTTTCAAATAGTGAAATGTCTCACTATCCCTTCTTCTTCACCGATTTTCATAAATGGATCATTTGTGAACTCAATGTCATTATCAGACCTCGGACGCTTGATATTTCTACCAGTCTGAGTCTCGATCATCTTCTTCCACTTGGAAAATATTCTCAGCACTTCATCCTTCTTTTTCATGAGATACACCCAAACTCTTCTTGAGAATTCATCGACAAAAGTGACATAATAATGTAATCCAAGATGCATTTTGTATTATGGAATGCAGTGCCAAAGCTTATTCTTTTTTGCTTCCTTAATACACAATGCTCACAGAATTCTAACTTGTCGGTTCTTACTCCATTTAACAGGTCTTGCTTTACAAGAATCTGTAACAAGAATCTGTAAAGCTTTTTCACTAGTATGTCCCAAATGCATATGCCATAGCTTGGTAGTTTCTAAATCTTTTTCTTCCTCTGAAACTAATATTGATGTTGTCCCAATAACTGTACTACCAAGGTAGTAGTACAAGCTATTCTTTCGAACACCTTTCATCGCCACAAATACTCCAGAAGTAACCTTCAATGCCCTATTTTGTATGGTGATAGTGAAATCTTTTGATTTTAACACTTCCACGGCAATGAGATTCTTCTTCATATCTAGAACATAATGAACATCCGTCAAGACTCTGGTTGAACCATCTTGATTCTTCAAACGAATTTTACCAATCCCCAAAATTTTGCATGGATAATCATTACCTATGAAAATAACTCCATCATCTAGTTCTTCAAAATTAAAAAATCACTTCTTATTAGGAGACATATGGAAGCTACATGTTAAATCAAAAATCCAATCACCAAAATGGGATGCTGTTGACGAACCAACCAATGCAAAATTTGAACTTGAATTATTTCATCTACACATGCATTAGATGGCACAACTTTTTCTTTCTTCTATAGCTTTGGATAATTTTTCTTCCAATGACCTTTTTCATGACAAAAAGCACATTCATCTTTACCAAGCCTTCCTTTAGATAGAGATATACCTCTCTTTCCTTTCTATTGTGTTTGCAGACGCCCTCTTACAGACAGTACCTATGCTGCTTTATTCCTGCTTTCTTTCTTTTTTAATCTTTTTTTCTAATTTCATAACTATACAAAGTAGTGCAAACTTCCTCAAAAGGCACTTTATCATTCCTAATGAGTAAGCTTGTAATAAGCTGATCAAACTCATCAGAAATGGGAGCTAATAATATCAAGGCTAAATTTTCATCTTTTAAAGTTTCATCCATATTTAACAAATTTGATACTAATCGATTAAAAACAGTAATGTTGTCGTTTATTGTGGTACTTGAAAGATATTCAAAATAAAAAAACTTTTTCTTCAAATAAAGTTGATTATGTCTACTTTTCTTCATTGACTTGTTCTCCAATGCCTTCCACAACTTACTTACAGATGTCTCATTCATGAACGTGTACTTTTTTTTCTCTTGAGAGACACGAACGAGTTGTACCACATGTCAATCGGTTGATATTTTTTCACTCGACTTCATTTTCCCCATTTGGTTTTTCTTTTTCAATGGTGATGTTCAGACCTTGTTGAAATAGAGCATTTAAAACTTCGCCTTGCCACATGTCGAAATGATCGATTCCATCAAACTTCACCTCGAATGTTGCATTTATCACCATTGTTCTACCTGATATGGATGATTGGTCTTTGTTTAAGGGAGACTTTTCTTCCGCCATTTCTTTAGATTACAACAACTAGCAACTATATTCCAGTAGAAAACAAATGGAATAAAAACACATGCCTATGTAGAAACCTTCGGCTCTGATACCAATTGTTGGGAAAATCGATTATATTTTTCCTATTTTAAGTAGTTACTATTCATAAATATTACGATTTGAATTATAAAACTCAAACTAGTCTAATAAAATAATACTATTGGAAATATAATGCTAAAAGAAATTAAAGCAGAAAAATAAAAACATAAAAATTTAACGAGATTCGGTATAAATGTTACCTCTATCTTTGGACGTCGTTAACCACTTTCATTATCTTTAAATTGAATGAGCTCCAAAATTACAACTAATAGGAAAAAATCAAACTAATCAATTACTCTTACATAATGGAAGAAGATATACAAATTTTGAGATTTTTTCAATTTGCTCAATAAGAAGCTATACAATACATAATTTTATTCAATTAATTTGCATGTTATGAATTACTAGATCAATCATGCTCTATAGAGATGACAGTGAAGTGAAGGCTCCCCTTGTTCAATGAAATACCATGGCTTATATGTTGGCATTGGAAAATATCTCATAAGTAACTAGACGTACATAGATCTTGAGTTTGCATAACCCCTAATATGTATACAAGAAGACTTAATTTTCATTATATATGTAACACACCACATAATATATTACCAAGTAGAATTGACATTAAGTGGTAAGAATGTGACAATACCTCTCATGGTTTCCAATGGCAGTCGTGTACGAAACACGAGAGGTAACATATATGATTTGATGGAGGAAAAAATCCCACTCAATTGAAAAACAAATGACATAACTTATGTCTTCAATATGGAAAATGGAGTCTACATTTCCCGAGTTCACTTCATCAGCCATGGCTTTTTATCACTAATAGAGATCCTGGTTACATTATTTATCATAAGAATCTATAGCTACATTATTTATCACAATAATCTATTATAAACTTTAATTTTTAAATTCCTTGTTACAGTAAAAGCTAAGACTTGAGAAAAGTTTTCCTGACTATTGAATGAGAAGTCTATATGCATTTTAACTACAATTAAAAGAATCCATCAAAAATTGTTTGATTTGGTAATAATAGAAGATAATTCTTTTTTATTTTCAAAACTTATCAAATTAAATGTGATTTGTGTATTTAGCGGAGGTGTCACAAGACACCTTTTACATATTTGATAGTCGAAAGTATACAATACCTTATATATTTATAAGACCAAAATTTATCAATCTTACAATTCAACCATCAGGTTTATGTTTGAAAATTGGGATATCTAATAAAAAAATAAATAAAGTGTTGAAATCTATCAAGTTAAATCTCGTTCAATATTATTAAAATTATTTTTATTGTTACAAATTTTAGAGTATTATTTTATATAATTTTTTAAATAAATTAATCCTAAATATTTTTTCCCCTTCTTTGTGATGAAACATAAAATGGCAAGACAGTAATAGAAAATTTAATTATAGAAACACCATTAATTTTATTCTCTACATATATTTTTCAACAAAGTATACTGTACATATACTAAAACATAGTTATGTGATTTGGAGATGCCAAAATGAAAAGAATGCAACACCAAATCATATTGAAAGCATTTCACTCCTCACATTCAATATATTTAGGGTCACTAATTGCTTATTTATCGTCGTTGCTGCACCACCAAGACAGAGGCTTCACAATTGAAATTCGGTGATGCTAGCATGTCTCCAATGACTCCTAATTCAGAGAACTCACTCCAAGTTTCAAGACTTTCTATTTGTGGGGATTTCAATCCATTTCTTCTCCCAGCTACAATAAGGTCGAATTCATTCCCCAAATTTTCAAGTGCTTTTGTTGTTTGAGGTCCATCCATTATTGTATGTTCTCTGTATTCTGCATTCTTAATGCCATTAGTTTTATACTTAACATCCTTTAATAACTCATTGTCAAGTACGTCTTCCCATTCAGTCAAACCTTTTTCATCACCCCGTGCAGCAAACCTTATTATTGTTAGGCTAAAATTCCTAGGATCCCTTACTACACGCTTTGCAAACATCAGTGCTTCCCTATCATCATTTCCTCCTATGAATATCATAGCAACACGATACAATGATGATGGACATCTCAAATGGCTACGATCAATAAGAATTCCTACGGAACAAGGCGCTCTGACAAGGATGATACGATTTAAAAATCTTATGACATTGTCTTCGGACTCAATTTCACCAAAAAACCCATATCGTCTATGAAATGGGAGTATTATGAGTGAAGCAAGTTTGTCAAGGGCAAGGGTACAAACATCCTCATGCATCAATGTTGGGGGTGAAATAGCCGTGAAAGCTTCTACTGATACAGCTCCACTATTGTTTAGTTGGTATTGTATAAGGGAAAATATGACATTATCAGAATAGTTGATGTGTGATAGAACTTTTTTTCCTCCAAGCTTGTAGGAAACAAAGATAGGGAAGCTTCCTCCCGTAAGCTCAATAAGGTGAAGAGCATATATTGAAACTTGATTCTTTCCCGTTGGACAAGTGACATCAAGAAGGTTGATCATACTAGGAATGTTGGCCTCGGTGTGAATGCACATAAGTATACGTAACTCTTCGTTTTGTTTCAAAGTTATAATATTTCTTTTCTGATAACATATGTATTTCCTTGAAGGATCATGCAAGTAATTCACAAGGATTGGCACAATGGTTGCTAAAATTGATGAACTAATTACTAACACCACAAATGTCTGGTCATTTATAGCCTGCATTTCACAGGACAAGTAATGAACAGGAAAACTACTTAGTTATATAATCAAAGTATGATGCTATAAGAAGGCTATTAATTAGAAAATACCTCAATGTCGTGAAGAAAGGAATAAGAAACCAATTCAACCACCCCTTTGGTGCAAATTGTGAAAGCAAGTGCAAGAGCGTCTTTGAAATGCATTTTGCAGTATAAGGAGGGTGCCAAACATGCTGCAACTTTTGTTAAATAGGTCACCCCTAGAATTATTACATCAAACGCTAGCATTTTCGTACCAGTGTTGAGGTATGTGAAATCCACCCTTATTACAGATATAGTTACACAAAGAGGTAAAAGAAAACTGGAGCCGTAAGATTCAATCTTCTTTACTAGACTAGATCCTAGTGGTGGTCCTGCTGGTACAACCAAACCAAATAGGTAAGGTCCAAATAGTAAATTTTGACCTAAGTAATGAGTCATCAATGAACACCCAAATACTAACAAAATAATTGCATAAAGATATTCCTCTTTCACAGGCCTTCCTGTCGGTGTATTGTTGACAACCCAAATCATGGCTTGTCGAATAAACAATATTGCAACAAGAAAGAAAACAAAAGCTATAAAGTCCTTCAAGAATTTAGCATGACCCTCTTGCATGTAATGAAAGTAAGAATTACCAGTACATTGAATCACAATACCCATTGTGTCGTTTACTAGTGCTGCAGATAATCCTAACCTGCCAAGCACTGAATTTATGATCTTGAGTTGATCAAGAAGGCAAGCAACAACTGTGAATGAAGTGAAAGACTGTGACACCAGTAAAATTTGGAGCATAAAGGTCCTTTTCTTTTCATTTGATTGTGGACCCATGACACGTTTAGACAAAACCATTACTCCACTACCAAATGCTAAAGGCAACAGTAAGGATAAAACGCCAATTGCTATGGGTAACTTTCCTGTTTTTTTGATCCTGCTCAAATCTATTTTCACTCCAGTTATAAAGAGAAAGAGTGCATAACCAAATGCTGATACTGTTGCAAGGACTTCTTGACTCATAATAGGAAACATAATATCCTGTAATGCTTCATATTTTAGGCCACGGATTGTAGGTCCAAGAATAAAACCGGCCTAGTTAACATACAGAGAGACAAATTCAAGTATTATTACAATAACCTTAATCAAAGGTGAAATAACTTACAATAACTTTGGGACAATTAGTAAAAACAGTATATATATATGATAATGAACATTAGAACGCTTACAATAATTTGTGAAATAAATAAAGGGAGACCCAAACGCTTGAGAGTAAAGTGAGAGGCCATTGTGATGAAAAAAATGATAAATATTTGTAACTCTAGCATTGGCAACAAATCAGTTGAATGCAATAATAGCTTCTTATTATGATTTTTGAATTGTTCCCAAATGCCATTGGAAGAGACGACAGGTGGAGAGGTAAAACAAACACTAAGGGTGCCTTGGCCAGGGATATGTGAAGTGTCGTCGATTATCTTTGTATACATTGAAGCTCCCATCTTTGTACTAATTGTGAAAAATAACACAACATGCAAAGCTGTCTTTTTTGGCTAAAAAACATAGACAATAACAGAGTGAGAAATGACTATGAGAATGTAAACAAGGTCTCAAGTATTTTAAAGATAAGTTTGAAAGGAAAGGCCTAATTGAAGTAATTACAATTCTAACTTTTAACAATATATTTGTTACTTTTTCAATGGACATAAAGCAAAAAGCCCAATGTGTTCTGTGTACTTAACGATTTTGATATATATATCATGCTTAGCATGGCAATGATAAATATAAAGCCTAAAGATTTGTTTAACGGGTTGTTATACAGCAATATTTGTAGTTAAATAAAGTGCACCATTGCTTGCTATTTTAGGACCTTTACTGCTCTATTAATACCTAAAACTATTTTTATATATTTTAGGCAAAATTTAAACAAGAGTGTTCTTAATTCTATTTCAGTAAATCATCGTGCTGAAAATTTATTTATAGGTTTTTGCCGTTTTAAGTTTCTTTTTTTTTAATTTAATATATTCCATTCTAGAGAATAATTATGTTTGTTTTATTTGTTGATTTTAGTTTCTTGAACAAACTGCTATGCAATTATTTACCTTTAGTTATTATTTGTATTATTGTTTAAACTCACGATTTTCCTAAGACAACTTTGTTTTTATCCTAAACATAAAACAAACATCCCAGTTTATATTGGAAAATTATATCTTATAATAACTATATACGGGTAATGAGTCAAGGTAATTACGACAAATTTTGGAAATTTTGATTTAGCTTTAACTATAAAGAATCTAGATAGTGAAAATATCTTAAGTAATTTAAATAAATTCTACATTTAAATCTCTTACTTTGTTGATAGGATGTTAAAAATTTATCTAAGTTTAAAAAGTAAAATATTAAGAGCTTAAAAGTGTTAAAAATTTATAAAGTTTGAATAGTAAAATATTAAGAGCTTAAAAGTGTACATAAAGATCTATTATGTTCAATTTTTTAAATGCTATCTTATTTTTATAAATATAATAGATCTTTTGTTTGTTAGTGATACAATAGAATATATTAGATTTGAAAAACAAAATAGTATAAATTCAAAGTGATTTTTGGTATCTTATTTTACAAACATAATGAATTTATAAAATATTATCTAAAAGTAAACTAATTAAAATGTTAAATTTATTAAAATTAATTGATCAATTCACATCACACCTAAAATTAAAACTCTTTCTTAATTTAATTTGAATTAATTATGTTTAATATTCACAGATAATTTATAAAAATATCCACAATATTTATTTTATTATAATTATACCTAAGGAACAAAATAAATGTACCCAATAACATATATTTTTTAAAATTACAATTATATCAACAATATAAATAATGATATAATTAAGTTTAAAATTAAACATATTTTTATCATTATCATATATTGTAGACATAATTATAATAAAGTAAATATTTTTGAGTATTTTTATAAATTACTTCATACATTATGCATATAAAATATAAGTAACTCCTTTAATTTTTTAAAATATTAACTGTTATTAAATAATTTAATTACCCTCTAATTTTTTTTATTTAAATTCACCCGTATAATTTCATTGCTAAAAGAAAAAAAAATACATTATAGTATCCATAGTGTCCTATTATATAAATTTAGTAAATTTAGTGAACTTTTATGGTCATTATACATTAACATAAGATTATTGATAATCTGATAAATTAAGTTATTAAGTTAACGTAAATATAATAACTTAAAAAAAATATAACTAACAACTATTTTTTAAAATAATAATCAATAAAATTAATAAAAAAGAAAAAAACACTAAATTACTCACTCTCTTCAACAATAGTACGATCATAGGATCCATTTGGCATAAATTATCAGTAGTCGTGTAGTCATCCATTCCTCTTAATATTTATTTTTTCATTTGAAAAAATTATAATTATCTTAAATTTCATTTACCTGAGTTAACGTATCATCACGTATGCTTTTGTGGAACAGGCGCTATATCGTCTTCGTTGATCCACCTCCGGACTCCGGGCTTCTCTACTCTGCGCGCCCTCGGTTGCTGCTTCAGAATTCTGAGGTATTATCTCTCCACTTTTTTTCCCAAATTTTGGGTTTTTCATGTGAAAAAGATTTCAAAATTGTTAACTCTAATGATATATATATATATGTACTTTTTTTACGGGCAATGTATTTGTTCCTCGCTCATTTCTAATTCACTTCAAGCAATTTACAAAGTTTAAGAATTTGGCGTGAGTGTATTCGAATTTTGGTTATGGTGATTTTCATCATCACGTCTTTTATCGTTTTTTCAAATGCTTTTTGTAAAACACCATGAGTGAAGCTTAGTAATGCAGAGGGAGACCAAGAAAAGTGAGAGAAAAGAGACGAGGAAGAAAGCTGAAACTTATATTATCAAAGATAACAGTACAATAAGGCTATATATATAGAATAGCCTACTTTAATGATAGCCTGTACAACCTATTATAGAGTATAAAAACTCAACACTATTTCGGTACAACAAATGTAACAAAGTTCTAACTATAGTTACATAAACTATACAAGTGTAACCATAGTTTTACAGACTTAGCCTAACATCTTCCCTCAAAATGATCTCTCCCAAGCATTGTGAAGCAGAGAATTGATTGGAAGTTTTTGAGTTTCTTCTTAGGGGAATCTTACCATGAGAACTAGCCTGCGAATTTGGCGTAGTAGCCTTAAACCAGAGAATTCAAACTCTGGGTAGGAAGAATCTACTATGGTTAATCCTTCAAAGACAAAATACCGAGAGAACACTCTCAAACAAAATAAAAAATATATTCATCAACTGAGCCTCTCCTTCCACTAACTCTGCCTATAAGTACCACAAGCCATGTGCTCACTAACAACCAACAAGCCACATCAACTAACATGCAAAATACTAAAACAACTAATAACTCTTGTGCAAAGCACATGTTTTAGGGAAATAAAAATAAGTAAATGATAATAACAATATAAAGTAATTCATGGCTCACTACATCAATTCTCCCTTTCTATGAAAAGGATTCTAACTCAAATCTAAATGAAAGCCGCCATACCTCAGTATTGAAACTTAGTATTCACATAGACCAACCATTTGAAGATATGATCAATGGAAATTCCATCACTCTTGAATATTGGAACGGATACAAACCCAACAACAAGTGTTACAAAGTTCAAACATAGCAGTTCTTCTTGAATCGCTTCTTTTCCTTTACTTTTGTGTTTATTATTTCGGGCTTTGTCCTTGTTATGCATAAGACTACCCATTTTACTCTTAGGCTTAGGAAATACTATTATATACTACTTCATGTCAAACTTGCAGACTTCCCATCGCAGAGGCTTGTCATTCAGAACGCACATTTTCCAATCTTCAACACTATTAGTAACTTCACTACCATATAGCATCCAATCAAGACCTTCCATCTCTAAACTTCTGCAATCTTTTGGACAAGCCACAAAAAGTGCATTTTGAGGATTGAATATAGCTTGGCATACAAGAAAAAAGACTGGGCTCTTCCAATAGTGGCTAATAAACACCACCAGAAATTGCATGTTCAGAACACTTTTTGGTTCCACTCTCGTCATAAGCATACATGCTACAATTTTCAAGCTCAAGCTTGGCTACAAGAATTGGTATTGGATGGGTACTTCTCTGCACGGGGTTTTGGAATTCAATGGGGATTTCAATGATTGTTAAGGTGGGATTTAATGCATGAAAAGTTGAAGGTTTATGGCTAGTAGGTATGGACTGATTTTTCAAAGTTTGCTTCAGAATTTGCCACATATTAGTGTCATTCTTCCCTTCAATTCCTCTTCTCTTTCATATCTTCCCACAATTTATAAAGCTCCTTAATCAATTCAAGGGTATTCATTTGCACCTGCTCATTCCTTGGAATACCCATAAACTCAAAATAACTTTCAACAAGTTTTAACGATTCTTGGAGTTTGTTAATATGACTAAATCCATCAAAACATGGGATATCAACTTGAATCTCAATTCCTAGGTGCTCAACAAGTCCAGGAAAATTAGAATTATCCACATACCTTTGCTCTTTACTGTCCTCAAAGTTTTCTTCCACAAATACATTTTGTTGATCTGAACTTGCAACTCCAGTAATTCGGATACAAAGTGGAGTTGGAAATTTTAGAGCTACCTCTATTTCAGCTTTGTGAGTAAATCCTTTAGTTTGGGTATTGCTCAGAGCTAATTGATAGGTTGTAGAAACACTTCCATGTGAATGGAATGCAACAAGGGAAATTGGAACTGATGGGTTTTGAATAAGTAGATTAAGCTGAGGAAAACTTGCGTGGGTGTCGATTTCAACACAAATAGCTGACTGTGAAGGGTTCTGGTTACCTGGTGAAGAATAAAAGACTTTCCTGCAGTCGAAATCCGGTTTCACATTAGGTGATAGCGAAACTGGGATGGGTTGAACGCGCAAGCATGTAGCGATGATGTTGGTGGTTGCGAGGAGTTGAAAGCAGGTTGTGGTGGGCTCTGTTCAAGTTGCGATGACTCTGTTCTGGTCGCGACTTCAGTGGAGGTGGCGAATGGATTTGAGTAAGGGAGGTTGATAAAGGTTGAGAATAGGGTGATTTCATGGATGTCGCATAGGGATTTCAAGCTGGGGTAGAGTTGGTGGGTGGTGGTAGTTCATCTTCAAAACCATCGTCAACAGCATCAGGCTCTATAACTTCTGTCATCAAAATTTTATCCGAGGGGTTGTTTTCGACTTCTACGACCTTGGTCTCGTCCTCTAGGGAATCTATTGGGTAGCTGGTTATTCAACAGCGCTTGTTATTGAGGTAAAGCTCGCTCAACAGGTCGTTGATTCGTGCATTCAGCTACTGCGTGCTTGCGACGAAACTGTTCCAAAGTATGTCGCACTTGACTAGTGAACTGGTAAAGCTTGCCATTGAACCTCTATTCTCGTTCCAATAGCAATTGACGCATAGCTCCAACGATGAGATCTTTGTCTCCATCGTGCCGACCACTTCCACCCTTGCTAGCAATCGAAGATTGGGAAAATCCTAAGCTCTGATACCAATTAGGCATAACAGCCTTAAACCAGAGAATTCAAACTTTGGGTGGGAAGAATCTACTGTGGATTAATCCTCCACAGACAAAATGCAGAGAGAAACACTCTCAAACAAAATCAGAAAGTATGCATCAACTGAGCCTCTCCTTCCACTAGCTCTGCCTATAGGTACCACAAGCCATATGCTCATCAACAACCAACAAGTCACATCATGCTAAGTTGCTAACAGACAAGATACTAAAACAACTAATAACTCTTGTGGTGAGCACATGTTTTATGGAAATAAAACTAAGAAAGCGACAATAGCAACGTAAAGTAATTCATGGTTTACTACATCATAATTCCGAAGACTCGCCTAAGACTTCTCTTTCTTAGGATCATAAATGCCGGTATATTTCATATTTGGTGATCCATCCATTGATTTGATCAGAGGCTGCGTCTTCGGGATTATTGCTGTGGTTGGATGATAACTCTAGAAAAGTAAGTCTTTAGTTTAATTTTATGCTTAATATTTATTTATTTTATTCAAAAATTAATAATTTAAGATTAAAAATATTAAAATATAATTTTTTTTAATAAAAAAAATAAAAATATATTTTTAAAAATTTTATGTATTTTTTATGAACTTTTTAATACAGACCAATGAAAACATGACACGTTTAGGTCATACAAACAAGAGAAATCATTTGAAACGTGTTACGTGTACAAGTTGACTAGTCGTTACCACATGAATGCCATACAAACAAGAGAAGTCATTTCGAGTTTTGTTGAGTAGTCAATGATTGTTGCCACATCATCACGGGATTCGTACTTTCTTTCCATCAAGTGTCATGTAATCCAAATCAATGAATCGTAATGCACCACCTGTCATTGACTCAGCCCGTGTTGACCAACACCAATCCACGCCCGTCAAGCGTCACACACTTATTTGTCATGTGTCCCTCACTTGCCACGTGTTGCGATCCTATTGGCCAACATTATTTAATTTTTCTTTTTTTATCTCAACCTTCGATCTGAAGTTGATTTGACGGTCTAGATTACATCGATTCTATCTGAGTTTAATTCTACCTCCTAATAGCACCAAAAATCCTAGTAATCCAATTTATAATTTTTTTATTATCATTTTTTGGTGTCGAAGTGAGAAAGAGAAGTTCAAAATGAGATACAATTTGATGGAGATTAAATAGGACATTGGTGTTACAATTCAAGAAATTGATTATACTTATTCTTCTTCTTCTTTCTTTATTAATTTGTATATCTTTTTTATTGAAAAATGTGAGATTTATAAACACAATCATGTATATCTAATTTATTAATCTAAGGATCTTATAAACTCAATTTTTTACATGTGATGATCTAATACTTTTACCACAAATATGATTTCAATTTAATTATATTATTTAATCTAATTTTTATGTTATTAATTATTTAATCACAATTGATTTATAAAGACAATTAAATATATTTAAAAGAATTATTAAATTATTTTTTTGATTAAATAACATACATAGTTTTTAGGCAGAGATGTATGATTCTTATGTATGTGATTCATGATTGATAAATTTAATGAGTAATATGCAATTTAATTGACATGATAATGTGATTAAGTTAATTACTATATGATGTGTAGTTTACTTGAAAGAATAATACATGTTAAATTATATTCAATTGATCATGTAATTAATTGGTAGTTATATCAGGAGGATTTTATTCATTCATATATTTAAGAAATTGAAAATTAAGTATTCTAAGATATTTTTGTCATATATCTTCTTAGTTGTTAATTAATTACTGTTATTTACTTTTGATTATTTTAATTTTGCTTTCTCAAAATACATAAAATTATTTTTTGTTTTTTAATTTTAAAATTAGTTTCTATTAACATAATCTCTATAAGAACGATATTTTTTTATCATTATATTACTTGTTTGCGATATGTGTACTTGCGTATCTATTACATACAATTTATGTTGATCAATTTTTTGACGTTGTTATCGTGGATTATAAACATTAAAATTAATTTTTTATTTTGGTTATTTTTATTTATTTATTCATAATTTTCATTTTAGTTTATTTATTTAGTTATTTATTTTTAATCTTGACATCTTCTTTAGTGCTATTAGAAATATATTTAGCTTTATTGTATGAGCAAATTCTGTAAAAAAGAAATTTTGTCTTTAGATCCTAAAATCGATAATATTTTGAGATCAATAAGAAAAGAACAAGTTGTTATCCAAGTGGAATAAATGTCAAATCTATTAGGAATAAACAACAATGAGCTAAATTTGAACAACCATATATCTTTAATAGATGATAGGGACAAAGTTATGAATAAATATGCTTCTTATGTTGGAATGGCTGAATCCAAGTATTATAATACCAAATATTCAAGCTAATCAGTTCGAACTAAAGCTAATGATGTTTCAAACGTAACAAATAGTTGGACAATTCACCAGATTACTAATAAAGGATCTTCATTTACATCTTAGATTGTTTATAAAGTTAGAGATTCATTTATGTTCAGTGGTGTGATGATGAGGCATTTAGGCTCAGATTGATCCCTTATTCTTTGCGAGACCGTGCTCGAGCTTGGTTAAATTCTTTGCCACCTGATTTCATTACAACTTGGAAGGATTTGGCAAAAAAAGTTTTTGATGAAATATTTCCTACTAACAAAGAATATCACGTTTATAAATGAAATTACCTTCTACCAACAAATTGAAGTGGAATCTTTATATGAAGAATGAGAAAGATTCAAAGAATTTTCAAGAAAGTTTCCTCATTATAGTATCCCTCGTTGGATCCAAATTGAGGCTTTTTACAATAGTCTCAATGCTCAAACAAGAATCATTGTTGATGCATCCCCTAATAGATCTTTACTAGCCAAATCTTACATTCAAGTTAATAATTTACTTAAGAAAATAAGTAGTAATAATTATCAGTGGTTAATGGACAAAATGACATGCATAAGAAGAGTAGTCAGAATGCATAAGGTAAATGATAACTTGGCACTTACAGGTCAAGTGTCATCTTTGGGGAATCTTTTCAAGGTTCAAAACTCTCTTGTGAGTATAAACTTTGTCTAAGATTTAGGGGTGTCTCATGTCTTTTATAATGAAGCTCATTTGTTTGATAACTGTCAATTAATCCCGAATCAACATTCTATGTGGGTAATATGAACCAAAACAATAATTCATATTCAAACAATTATAACCTAGGATGAAGACAACATCCAAATTTCTCTTGGAGGTTACACCTTCCATGTGTATACTTAATGTTGTTGTGGAGAGTTTTGAGAGAGGATCTAAGCTCAAACCATCTATAGAAGAGCCACCACACATTTATCCGATCATTCCTAATCAAGTGACCAAGTGGAAGAGTTCCAAAGAAAGGTGAAAAAGATACTGCAAATACATAAATTAGATGAGCTATGGTGGAGTACTTATAAGAATACCAAAAAGATAACAAAAATATGACATGATAAGAGAATTGAGCACCATAATTTTAAATCGGAACATAAAGTATTATTGAACAATTCAAGACTCAAACTATTTTTAGATAAACTCAATATTAAATTGACACAGAGAGATACACCTTAGGAGTAAACATGAATGTCTTATTAAGGATGTTAAACGTAACACTGGTTCGGAGACAACCCAACGTTATTTTACTATATTTTTAATTTTTTATTATATCTTGTTAAGGATGTTAAACGTAACGTTAGTTGGGAGGCAACCTAACGTTATTTTACTTATATTTTTTATTTATTTTTATTTTGTAGGTAAATAAATGTAGAGAGCAATGATGTAACAAGATTGAACAATTTCAACGAAAGATGTGGTGTACAAAGATTAAGAAAGTTTTATTTTCTTTTACTTTTTCATATTTATATGTGCACATTAGGAAAAATGTGAAATTTAAGTTTGGGGAAAGAAATTTTATTATCTACTTTGATATTTAGTATGCATCTATAATTTTTAGGATTTTTTAATCATACTTTGAGTATAAATTAATAAATACATGAAAACTAAATACATATATGTTTGATATGAAACATATGAACCCAATGATAAAAATTAGTTGTCATGCGTAGGATAAGAAATGTAACATACTTATTAAGATATTTACATTAATCATGTGATATGTTTAGTTTTGATTAGATTCATTCAAATTTTTATGCACATATTCATGATTGATTTTGGTGTTCTTATTAAGAGAAAATTCGTAATGAGTCATGCAAATTGATGAGATCTACCATATTTTAGAAACTATTTGATCATCCCTTGAGGCTAAATCTTAAATAATAATTAGCATAAGAAATGATTTAGGCCCTATTTGGATCGATTGCGCGTTTTAAGCTAACCATTGTTAATATCTTTAGTCATCTATTTAAGCCTAATTAAGAACATTTTATATCTTTAAATCACATTTTATGCCTAATCAATAAACATTACCTTTATCCTTGCACATTTTTCTTGTATGAAAAGAAAAAAAACACAATTATGTGTTATGCTATAGAGTAAGATGAAATGTAATGCATCCTATAAAAAAGAAAAAAAACTCACAATATAATTATCCCTCTAAAGAAAAAAATAATAAAATTGAAAATAAGTTTAAGAGTATTATGAAATTAAAAAAAATATGTGGAATAAAAGAATATAAAAAGAATGGAAAGATAGGATGTAGTAAAAATTCAATTGTAGTTAAATAATGCATGATGAATTAAAAAAAAGCTAAGGTGTAGAAAGAGCCTAAATGTCTCCATTTATAGACCCCTACCTAAACCTTATATTACAAGCATGTATAACATTTATTAATCTTTAGCTAAGTGCATGTTTATATTAGTGGAAAAGGATGTGAAAAATAAACTTATGAAATTTGTTCTAAGATTTAATTGATTAGTATACTCAAATAGGTTGATTTCATGAGTGTATTGAATGATGTCATATGTAATACACATAAGAATCAATTTGTCAAAAACCTTGCATATCCTTTTATTGATGAAACGTTAATTAATAAATATGTAAATCTCTTTGTCATAGAATTAAAAGACTTTTGAAGGGAATACTTTTTACTAAATATGCATGTATTAATAGATATATATTTATGAATCAACTATCCATGTCATTTTATCTAGTTAGACTTGGCTTTATTTAAGGGCAAACAAAAAGTTAAGTTTAGGTGTGACATCTCTATGCATTAGAGTCATTAGTGTACTTTTTACTTAATATTTGTTTATTTTATTCAATAAGTAATATTTTTTGGATTAAAAATATTAAAATATGAACTTTCTACTGAAAAGAGATGAAAATATATTTTTTAGATTTTTTTTGAATTTTTTATGGATTTTTTTAATGTAGGACCAATCTGAATAGGACACATGGATACCATGCAAGCAAGGAGAGCCAATCAGAGTACGACGCATGTGTAAGCTTACCAATCATTACCACATGGATGCTACGTAAGCAAAGGGGAGCCAATCGAAATATACTGTGTGTACCAGTTATTGCATTCATTGTCACGTGTTGTCATGGTGTTCATTCTGAGTTTTGTCGAGCCGTTAATGAGCTTGCCACATGTCATCACAAGATTTGCCCATTCTTTCCACCAAGACACCACGCAATTCAAATCAAGGAATCGCAACACGCCACTTGTCACTGGCTCAACTCGCATTGACCAGTAACAGTCTACACCTGCCACACATTGCATGTTGTTTTGTCCTGTGTTTCTAACTTGCCTCGTGTCATGATTTCATTGGCCAACACTGTTTAATTTTTCTTTTTTCATCTCAGCCTTTAATCTTAAGCTGATCTAACAATCTAGATTCCATCTTAGTCTAATTTAATCCTCTAATTGCACCAAAAACCCTAACAGTTAAATTTAGTGATTCACATGTTTAGAAAATTAAGAGATTAAATATTTTTAGATATTTTCTCATACATCTTCTTAGTTACTAATTTTGAGTTAATTAATTATTGTTATTTGTTTTTAGTTCTTTTAATTTTTCTTTCTAAAAACACATAAAATTGTTATTTATTTTTAGTTTTAAAATTAGTTTATAATAACATAATATATGTGAAAATGATTTTTTCTTATCATTGCATTACTTGTTTGCAATATGTATATTTGTGTACCAATTGCATACAATTTGTATCGATTATTGAAACATGTGAAGGTGTCACTTTCCTGGTTGGTATTTTTTCTTTTTTACGGTTGATGGTTTCAAGCTCTCAATGTCTAAAAACTTGATTGATCTTGACTTCTTACTAGAGGAATAGATAACACTTTTAAAGTGAAGGGAGCCTGAATGGAGTTTGTGTAGTCTAGACAATTAGGAAAAGGCGTGAATGATTATGCTAATAACTATAATTACCCAGCATCAATTTTTGATATATTCGGATAATAATTGTAATTTATAAACTAGTAGCAGTTTCTTTATGATTTACTTATGCTTATTATTTTTTATTTATTTAAAAATATATTTAATTTAAAAAATTAAATATTAACATAATTCTTATTCTACTGTATTATTTAAAATATGAACATTAATTTTTATTTTTTAAACTATTTAGTACATGTTTTCAAGTAATATAAAAAATTAAAAATAAATAAAATTCAATATAATTATTCCAAGTATTATGTGTTTAATTATTAAAAGTGTATTTTTATGTATATATATAAAAATATTAATATATGTTTGATTTTAATTAACCACAATTTTGATATTACAATAACCATCTTAACCCATACCTTATCACTTGTTATCATTTTTTAGGAAAAATCATCAAAAAAATTTGAATAATTACAATTTCAATTATCCCTAGAGACATTGTTTTTCCTCATTTTGTTGTTGCTTCATTCTTTGGAGTTAATGCTCTAACTCTTTTGTTAGTGGAGTAGGCCCAAGATGATCGTCCATTCTCATCATCCCAAATTTGTTGTGGCCTATATCAACAATGTGGTCGATGAAGTTGTCTTGACCAAAATGGACACAAAGCTTTGTCTCGAGGTGATGCCTCAAGTTCGTGTGTCCGGTGCACGAGCGCTCTGGATTCAATTGACTCTCACCAACTTAAACAGTGATTGTTGGAAGTTGTCTAGAATTGGGTGTCATCACCATTCCTGTTGACTGGACCTGACCTTTCAGATTCTAAATACAAGGACCTAATCTATTAAGGATTGGGCCTCAAGAGCTGTTGTTAACGTTGGGCAACTAATGTTGTACCTCTAGATTGTTATGTCTGGTAGGACCCAAAGGTGAGATTTTTCGACAATGATGCTTGGTTACTCCTAGGTCTTGTCTGGAGTTAAATTAGTTACTTAAACATGCCCTTTAAGCATCCCAACCTTTGTTCCTATAGTTGGCTTCTTAGGCTTGGGCTTAGAGCTTGTTTTTCTTTTCTTGGTCTTCCTAAGTGGTGTTGGCTTACTTACCTTGATCTCAACTTGGTTTTGTTCATATGGAGGCAGATAAGAGTTCTTGGAACTTTGTTGGGAGTTAGTAGATCAAATGGGTTTTTGAAGGAAAATATGGATGAAGAATGCGAGAACATAATCAATGTTCTTGAGTTTTTGTCAGTTCATATTGGTTAAAACATTAATTTTTTTCTCACAGATGATACAAGAAATTGAAGTCGATTTCTATGTTCATCACAGTCTTATCACGTCGATCCTACAAGTTATAAGCAAGTATTTTCATAATAAACGATAACCTACGGTGTTGTATCCACTCAAATATTTAAGTCAATATTTGAAGTAGTTTACTTAAATTGAAAATGATAAGAGTTTATGAGTTTATTTATGTATAAATTTTAAAGGAAAACAACCTATTTATTAACTTAATTTATTGAAAATTTTATAAATAATTTATATTTATTAATTAATATATAAATAACTTTTTAAATTTAAATTATTAATATATATTTTATATTAAATTTTAAAAATTAATTAAATTTATTATCCAATAGACTTCTTCATTAATGATGTGGCAAATACAACCATACATACTAGATTTTTCCACCCAACGTTAACTAAGCACCTTTAACTAAAAATGAGTTTACTTTTCTTATATATATCTCATTTTTTAAACTTATTATATTACTTTTTTAAAATTTAAAGAGTTTAATTAATAAGGTTTATCATATATTTTTTTAATATGGTTATTTATTTATTATTATATCATATTAATTTCAAAATGTTATAATATTAAAAAAAGATACAAAAATTTTAAAAATTATAATAATTCGTGTGATTTTTACTAATAATATTAAATATATATACCTAATTGCCCAACATAATATTTCCATCATTAGTACACCATAATTTGTCATACTTTTACATATTCATATGCTGAAAAAAAAAACCATTTAATCAGTTTATTATTTTTCTATTTTCCTTTTAATGAACTCGGGCATTATCATTTACCAATAGATAGAAAAAGGAAACTTTGGGCACTTCGGTGATGTGTAAATACAGTCCAGGTACATTATACTGAAAAATGTGAATTAAGGTTCAAAAAATTTATTTTTTATTTTCACCTTTTTAGTGGGATATTTATATAAAATGGGTGGTGAAAAGCATGAATCATAAATTAAGAAACACTTTGTAATAAATAAAAAATACACATCTCTTCTGAGTCCTTTTTTGTAAGAGTTAAGGTATAGGAAGAGTAAATAATATAAACATACTAACTCATATTATATACATACAATACAAGCACTCCCACCTAAGACTCCGGACGAAAAAAATTTAGAAGAGCTCTTATCGACTTTTTGGTTTTTGGCTAGAACCCTTTGTTTCTTTCTTCTTGAGTAACAAGAAAGTATCAATGACCAATCGGATGGTCTATCCCTTAATAAAAGAATCCAAGTGGTGGTTTTGGAATTTGGAGGCACCTGTAAAGCTCTCCTTGCAATTCCCTCTATCACCCACTAAGCAACAAACAAGGGTATTGTTTTGATTTGTTGGGACATGTTTGGATTGGCCTTGTGTTTCAAACTTTCAGCATATTACCAAGTTTGGCCTGCTCTTTATTCCACCTCCGCTTCACTTGCTGACAAAATTCAACTCAAGTGTGAGAAACAAACAAACAATTCCCATTTAACAATATCTCGAAAAACAATTGTTGGAGAGTGAGTAAGGGATGGCTCTGTATTTCAGAAATTCCATTGTCTTTGAAGGACAAATGTACCGATGAAGACAAAATAAGCTCTTTTGTATTGTCGCCTAATGTGGCCATGAAAGATAAGTTCTTTAATTCCAAGGCACTCATTTTGTAACAATACCCAACCGTCTAACCCTTGAAGTTTCTGAACTCTGTTTAATGGATTTGGAGATTAGTGACCAGTAAAGGAAATTTACCCTTTTTTCTCTTGGGGTTCTTCTGGGTTATCTCTTAGTTTGGAAAACCAGTTGGGAATCTGTATTTGGTAAAGCACTTCGTCTCATTTCAGCTTTTTACAAGAGGAGTTACAAGCTTTCATTGGTAACTCCTTTCTCTTTGTCATAGCTTTGGTCGTTTTTATCATTTGATATTTTTTAACTGGAGAAGCAATGATCTTTATAGTGTTTGTTTGTGCTTATCATACCTAATAAGAGCACTTCTTACAGTAAAAAATGATTAAATAAGAAAAAATGGGTCACTTTCTGTTCCCAAAAAACACATTTTACGCTTATGAAAAGACGGTTTTTTTTCTTTTTTTTCTTTTTTGTCTGAAATTGCTTTATATTTTTATTTTGTGAATATATTATTATTATTTTAATATGTGTACTATCTTTTATGTATGCAATTGGCAGTGAGTCTTGTATATATAGTTTCTGTTAGCTTGGATGAGAAAAATCTTAAATTATTTTTCATAAATTCTGTAAATTGGCATTACTCAAGTTTTGTTGTTTTTTTTTTCAAATCCTTCTTGTTTTAGGAAAAAATCTGATGTTACTTTTGATATTATGACATTGAGATTAAATCCTTCAAATCTCATTCAGTCTAATCTTTCTTATAAAATGATTCCCAGGTAGCAATTTTCGGGCATTTAGATTCATCTTATTTGATAATCAGAAGAATGGTCTTGGAAGGAGGATCACCATCTTTGACTTCATCATCTTTGCAATTATTTCCTTATTTGCCTCTATCTACTCGATTAAGATCACCATATCCATGGTATGGAGAGCTCAGATCTGAAGAGAGGGGATTAATTTTGATTCAACTTCTTCTTACCTGTGCCAACCATGTTGCAGTCAGCAGTATTGAACATGCCAATATTAGCTTGGAGCAAATTTCACATTTGGCCTCTCCTCATGGTGACAACATGCAGCGTTTAGCTGCTTACTTTACTGAGGCATTCGCTGACCGAATGCTTAAAGGTTTTCCAGGTTTGCATAAAGCCTTAAATTCTACGAAAATGTCATTAGTTTCTGAACAAATTTTTGCTCAAAGGTTGTTCTTTGAGCTCTGTCCCTTCTTAAAACTTGCATATGTGATTACAAATCAAGCTATTGTTGAAGCCATGGAAGGTGAAAAAATGGTTCATATTATTGATCTTCATTCATTTGAGCCTTCCCAGTGGATTAATCTTCTTCAAACATTAAGCTCACGGCCTGAAGGCCCTCCTCATTTGAGAATTACAGGTATTCATGAACAAAAAGAGGTATTAGAACAAATGGCTCTTCGATTGACTGAAGAAGCTGAGAAGTTAGACATTCCCTTTCAATTCAATCCCATGGTTACCAAATTAGAGAATCTTAACATTGAGAATTTGCGTGTCAAGACCGGAGAAGCACTTGCAATCAGTTCTGTGCTTAAGCTACATATACTCTTGGCCAATGATGAAGAAACACACATAAGGAATTCATCAACATTAAACCACCTGAAAAATGCTTTGTCTATGAATCAGCTTACTTTAGAAGAGTTGCTTAAGAAAGATCCAATCAATGCGTGTCACGTAAGTCCAGATTCTGCACTATCGCCGCTCTCTTTAGCTGCTTCCCCAAAGATGGGGAATTTTTTGACTGCTTTATGGGCATTATCACCAAAGGTCATGGTTGTAACAGAACAAGAATCAAACCACAACGGACATACTTTAATGGATAGGGTCATGGAAGCATTGTATTTTTATGCAGCATTGTTTGATTGCTTAGAGTCTAGAGTATCGAGAACATCACTTGAAAGACAAAAAGTTGAAAAAATGCTATTTGGTGAGGAAATTAAGAACATCATAGCATGTGAGGGAACTGGAAGAAAGGAAAGACACGAAAAGCTCGAGAGGTGGATCTTAAGGCTCGAATTGGCTGGGTTCGAAAAAGTGCCTTTGAGCTACCGTGGAATTATACTTGGAACTGGACTATTACAGAGAGCTGGCTATGATGGCTATAAGATTAATGAAGAGAATGGATGTTTTTCTATTTGCTGGCAAGACCGGCCTCTCTTTTCGGTTTCAGCTTGGAGGTTTAGAAGGTTTGATTGAGAATATTAATAATTTGGTATCCTTGTTTCCTTTTTTCTCCGTTCTTTCAGTACTTAATCTTCTTTTCATGTAAAGAAAATCTCAAACAACTTTTTTCCCCTTCTCAATTCATGAGAACCAAATGGCTAAGTTTGTGCAATAAGGAAACTCTTTCACAAGTGAAGCTATGTCAACAATTAGACAATCAATAGAAAGACATAAAAGACTTCAAAAGCTACATTATCTTTTTAGTAGCACAACACACACATTGTCAGAATTTTTTTTATTGTAGCTATTTCTTTATATATAAAGCATGTGGTTACCTATATATCAAATCAATACACATTATGATCAGCTAGTAAGAAGAAGTGTGTAAAGAAATTGATTCCAAGTGTCTGGAACTCCAGCAATACACCAGTGAGTACAGTCCATGCCCTTAAAGCCATTGTAACTGCTGGGATGTCCATCTTTTCTAAGTTGTGACAGGGTCGTTATGTCAAGCAAGTTTACTGGTTCTCTTATTCCCTTTAACACATCTTTCACCACCAGTGCAGCCTCAGGAAAACCACCTGGGTACTTTGATCCGCGTATTGGTTCCATCTCTTTTCCACAGTTCGTCACACTTGTTTCATTCCAATCCATGCCACTGAGAGTGAAATTCACAGAAAAATATGATTAATTATTTTCATGAATTCATTTTATGAAAATAAAATGAAAAAAGTAACTAATAAACTTTATTTTTACGTTAATTACTTGTAATGAGAGGGAGAAATTCCTTGAAATATGACTTGTTTTTACTGGATTCACAGTTGAGTCAACCCATTTAGCCCATGTTGTTAAAGCCTTGCGAAAAGCAGCCATACGATCCATATCTTTGTATATAGTGTTACCATCTTGAACATAGTCCCATCTACATTGTTTAGGATCAAATAAATAGTTCAGTCATGGTCACATAAGTGTTGTGTGCTAATTCAAATGAAGTACTAGTTCTATTTTGAGATTGTAGAGCTCTTACTGTTGCTTAGGTCCTCTACGGTACCACCAAAGCCAGGTATTAAAGATAAGAACGTCCATGTCCTTCCATATGTCTCCATTTTTAAGAGAATTAAGTTTTAGAACACGACCAATATTTTCTTCGTCGACATCCACCAAATAATGAGAATTAAATAGAATCAATGAAACATCATAGTCCTGTGCAATTCAATGCTTTAAGTTAGTTACTTGGTAGTATTAGTATATAATTGTATGTGTGTATGCATATAAAATATATAAATAGGAAGTTCTCTGACCTGAAATGTTATGGTAGAAATTGAAGAATTTGTTTGCTCTATAATTTTAGAATAAGGCACAACAGAGTGAAGCAAGCATATAAGAGATTCCCAATGGTTAAGACTCACAGAGTCCCCTACAAACATTATCTTCTTTCCCTTAAGTCTCTTTAAAAAAACTTGTGCATCAAATCTGCAATAATTCCAACATCAAAGCGCAACTTTTGGGGCTTTGGGCCAATTTTCGCCCAAACTTGAAAACATCCACGATTTCGGGCTCATTTTTCAAATATTGTTTTCCTAAAAAAGATTTATGTGATCCTAAGTTGATTCATATGATTGTGATTATATATCTTGAAAACTACCATTATGGCATTAGATCACACAAAAGCAGACTAAATTCTGCGTTCTTTGTAGAATATTTGATACAGTGCATATAGTTAAGGAGACAGTTTCTGAGTAAGCAGTTTCCTCTATGGCTACATAGGCATACAGATATAGAGGCATATAAATGGATGAAAAATAAATGTGTATAAACGTACCTTGGCAAATCACAGTCCTTGGGTTGCCATCTATATTTGAGATATAAATGATCGGGACGACCATATTTTAGACAGTTAAACTCCTTTCGAATGAAAGGACAAGACAAAGAATCATAGAGAGGATAAGAATCATCCCAAACCCAACTACCTTCATATATATTACAACGTCCCTTTTGTTTTGATCTCCATTTCATACTCAACACTTCGTCTTTGTCGACAGAGTTTGCTAAACAAATTGAAAATGTCAAACAGACTGAAACTATGGATACTAAAGAAGTTGATATTCTTCTACTACTTCTCAACTCCATCTCTATTTCTTCACAGACAGACAGAGATATTTCACGAGTTCCATTTATATACAATTGTAATTATTGAGGGTGATGTGTTTTGCAACTGTTTGCGCAGAAACTATTGGTTGGTAGTAAACCAATATGACTTGGTGGTACAAGTCAAGTTATTTTCTTTCTTTAATGTCTTTTAATGTTCTTCCATGTTTTGATTGATCTTGAACACCGGCAAAAATTAGTCGATATTTTCTTATAATTTATTATCATATAAAATTTATTTTTTAAAGATATCTTGCTTATAATTTATTATTATATAAGATTTCATTTATCTTTCAAATGTATATTCTTATAATTTATTACATATAAGATTCTATTTAAACGGTTATAGTATTTTAAGATATATGCTTTTAAAATTTAATGTCGAAAAGAAATTATCTATATAAGATTTCATTTGTTTTTGAGAGGTGCTTCTTATAATTTATTTACTATTAAGATTTCATTTAACTAGTTATAATATTCCAAGGTGTCTGCTTTTAAAATTTAATTTCTAGAAGAATTTGTCTGACACCCTTCGCGAGAAAATTATTCATTAGATATTCTTAAGCTCATATGTTTGTGGAGTCCAATAACAATATAAAATATAGTCAAGTAAGAGATATGAAGATGGAAAAAATTTGTATTTTTTTCTCTTCCTATCCCCTCTCTCCATATTATTATACAATACAAACATCTAAGCCTCATCTAGAACTGATGAATAATTCCTCCCTTTATGATATATTTGCATTTTAACCAACCAATCATAAATAGCCAGTTATTAGACTTGTGGTGTAGATTTACCAATTTTTTTCACGTGCAATACATGGTTAAAACCTCATTCACGAAGCATATTCACAATTTCTTAATCGACTCCTTCGGGCACGAGACAAAGGGACCATGTGATATAGCTAGTGTTAGCTGAAAAATGGAGGACTTGGAAAGTGAAAATTAAATTCATAAAAAGGGTGAAAAGTAACAAGCTATCTTGGTTTCTGTAGATAAGGTAAACTATCATGTATGCATGCATAAAAGGTACAGTTATTTTAGAGGAAAATAATAAAGTGTTTACGATCTTTTGTTTATTTCATGTAAATGATAGGATTTGAATTTGTAACTTGAGAGAAAAATAATCTTTAATTATGAGACTGAACCACTAATGAATAACATGGTTATCTGTAAGAATTGGATTTATTGATGATAAATAAACGAATGTTTACGATCTATTTATACAAAAGAAAAGCAAAATTGTAATAATTAAAAATAAACACAATTATAGAGATGCATGTTCTTGGACAGCCTATCCTTCCCCACCAAGTTGTTGGTGGCTGCTTCCAGCTGGTGTGTTGGTTGTCACCAGCTGGATATCATGTTCTTTAACATTCCCCCTCAAGTTAGAATATATGTTAATTATTCCTAACTTGTTAAGTAAGCTTGAGAACTGTGGAAAACTCAGAGATTTGGTAAATATATCTGCTGGTTGCTCTAATGTAGAGATATGATAAGTTTTGATCATTCCAGCTTGAATCTTTTCTCTTACTAGATGGCAATCGATCTCTATGTGTTTGGTTCGCTCATGAAACACTGGATTTGATGCAATGTGAAGAGCTGCTTGATTGTCACAGTATAACTTGGTCGGTTGGGAGTGTTTGATACCCAAATCATCCAAAATATATCGTAACCAGGTTACTTCGCAACATGCTGCTACCATAGAGCGGTATTCTGCTTCTGCACTTGATCGCGAGACTGTATTTTGTTTCTTAGTCTTCCAAGAAATTAGCGAGTTTCCAAGAAACATACAATATCTTGTGGTTGATCGTCGTGTATCTGTGCATTTTGCCCAATCTGCATCACAAAAAGCATTTAGTTGTAATGAACTAGTTGCTGAGAAAAAGAGACCTTGTCCTGGTGTCTTCTTGACATATCTTAGCACTCGTTGAGCTACTTCCAAATGTGGTTATCGTGGTTTATCCATATATTGACTGAGAATGTGCACGGCATACACTAAGTCGGGCCTTGTGATGGTCAAGTATATTAATCTCCCAACAAGTCTTCGATAGGATGTGGGATTACTGATGAATTCCCCTTCAACCTTGTTGAGGGATAAATTTTGTTCCATAGGTGAGTTGGCAGATTTGGCACCAAGATAACCCATGTCCTCCAATATTTCAAGTGCGTACTTGCGTTGTGACAAAACAATTCCCTTCCTAGAACGTGAAACTTCTATACCCAAAAAATACTTTAATTCACCAAGATCTTTAAGCTTGAATTGTCTCATGAGATGATTCTTAGTTTCTTCAATGTCTTGTATATTGTTTCCTGTTATGATTATATCATCTACATAGACAAGAAGAGCAGAGAAGGAATTACCACGGGTTTGGACGAACAGTGAGTGATCATACTTGGATTGGTTAAAACCAGCTAGCTTAAGTGTTGTTGATAACTTGATGAACCACTGTCGTGAGGCTTGTTTGAGTCCATACAAGGATTTATGTAGCTTACATACTCGTGTTTCCCCCTTTCGTCCGAATCCAGGTGGAAGGGACATGTAGACATCTTCATGAAGATCACCATAGAGAAAAGCATTGTTGACATCGAGTTGTCGAAGATGCCAATTTTGAATAGCAAAGAATGAAGAAGAAGTTTAACGGTGACAAGTTTGGCTCTTTGGTGCAAAAGTTTCTTGGTAGTCAAAACCTTCAATCTGACTGTATCCTTTGGCCACTAACCGTGCTTTATATCGTTCCACAGAGCCATCAGGATTATACTTGATTTTGTAGACCCATTTACAACCAACTGGTTTCTTGTGTGGAGGAAGCTGTTGAAGCGTCCATGTGCCATTAGTTTCAAGAGCATCCAGTTTATGTTTCATGGCAAGCCGCCATTTTGGATCATTGAAAGCTTCAGCAAAGGTGGTTGGTTCCCTGAGAATGGAAATAGAAGTAGCAAAGCCGCCATTTTGGATCTATGAGCTGAATTTTCTGGGAATTGTTTCCTAAGCTCTGATACCATGTAAGAATTGGATTTATTGATGATGAATAAACGAATGTTTACAACCTATTTATACAAAAGAAAAGCAAAATTGTAATAATTAAAAATAAACACAATTATGGAGATGCATGTTCTTGGACAGCCTATCCTTTCCCACCAAGTTGTTGGTGGCTGCTTCCAACTGGTGTGTTGGTTGTCACCAGCTGGATATCATGTTCTTTAACATTATCTACTTTGGTTTGTTTTTCTTTTCTAATGGAGGGGCTTTAAATGTTCAATTAAACAGGAAAATGTTAAACTACAATCAAAACGGTTGATATTAGCATGAATTGGTTCTGTTAGAAACAGTAAAGTAAAATGAAATAAAATTTAATATTAACATGTAAAATGTTTATTTACAAAATCCAAGGTTAATTAGCATTTTTTATATACAAGGATGGAAAATATGTAAATGTTTGATTTAAAAAAAATGATAAATGTTGCAACACATTACTAGTTATTGTAATTAGAATACTAAAGTTAAATCATTTTTTATGATATTTTAATGCTTAAAAAAAGTGATATTACATATCAAAGGACTTTAATCCAATAGCTTAAATCATTTTTTGTGTTCGACCTACGATGATGATACAAAGGACTTGAAAAGATGAATCACTCACAAATGATGATCTCATCAACTTTAATGTTGTGTTGGGAATTTTGACTTTGGTGAGGAAAGGAAAGGGGGGGAAATGGTGAGGAAGATAAATTCTTCAACTTTAATTTTTGATGCTGGAAAAATAGAAGGGAAAAAAATCTACAAGGAAAATGAGGGAAAAAATTTATTCAAAGAAAATTCCTGAGACATTTACGAAGTGGTGTAAAATTTTGCATTTCTATGGAAAATATGTAATGTGTAAATTTTTGAAATTTTATGGAGAATCTTGTTGAGTAAAATTAAGACATTATAACATTTTTTAAAGATCACTCACAATTTGAAGAGAAATATAAACACTTAAAAAAAACTCACATTTTATATTCAAACTAAGAATATAAAGACTTATTTTCTTTTGAAATGATACTTAACATAAATGCAATGAAAACTATTTATAATCTTCACAATGCAATCTACATCACATAAATATAAAATTAAAAAGTAATTTTAACTACAAATTATTACCACATTCTACACGCTTCTCCTTTCTACATCCTTCTAGGATTTTTTTCAAAAAAAAAAAACTTTCTTTAACATTTTATAAGCTTCTATTATATTGTGTTTAGATAAAATAGATTGAACTTTAATTTTTCTTAGACTTTATAATAGGTTGGGATTGATCTTCAACATTTTTCCTCAACACCAACTATCACTATTTTTACTGTGTCAAATTGATGAAAAAATATTTCAAACTTGTTAATGCTTAAACTTTTTGTGAACAAATCCGTAACTTGATAAGCTCTCTTAATTTGCCTTATCTCAATTTCTTCATGCAAAATCTTTTTTTTTTATGATAAAATGACAATACACTCCAACATGCTTAGTTTTTGTATAAAAGACTAAGTTTTCTGCTAAACGAATTACCAATTGATTTTCACAGTATAACGAAATTATATAATCTATTGGTTGATGTAGATTATTCATTAGTTATATCAATCATGTATTCTCTTGACCTGTCATTATCATTGCTCTATACTCAGTTTCAATGGTTGATAATAATATTGTCGATTGTCTCTTGTTACACCAAGAAATTGTTCTAGAACCAAACTTAAACACATATCATGTTGTTGATCTTCTGCATAATAAGCATTGCAATAACAAACTAACTAGTTGTCTCAATATTTCTTGTACAAAAGACCATAGTCAATTGAACTCTTCACATATCTCAATATTTGTCAAACTACTTTCAAATAATTAGATTTTGCATGTAACGACTCATCACACTAAGTGTATAAAAAATATCAAATCGAGTTAAGGTTAAATAGATTAGACTACCTACTAATTTTCGATACATTATCTCATTTTTCAAATTTTTTCTTTTATGTGCACACATTTTGACATTTGATTTCATTTGCGTGGAAATTGATTTGCATTCAAACATTCTAAACATTTTCAACAAATATTTAAAATATTTTTAATAATAAAGAAATATTTCTTTTTTGTGTACTATCAATCTCTAGAAAAAGAAAATGTTTGAGCTGTTTAAGTTCCTGACTAAGTCCTTTAAGGATTATTGTCCAGTTCAGAATGCTTTTTACGATTGCAAAAACTTGATAAATGTTTGTAAAATTACCCGAGTAACCTTTGTTTGGTTGCACTCTCTTATTCTGCACTCTAATTTAACTTCGTTTTGATTTAGGCTTCTGGATTGTTATTTTTGCAATTTGCATATTTTTAAATCAAGATTATCCTTTGTTTTGATTTTTGATTTTTGATTTTGTGACTTTCTTATCGTTACAGAGATGAGGGGCAGTCTTGCTCAAGAGCTTTACTCAGAAAGTATGAAGTTATCAAAAACGGAAATGGATCCTATTGCAAATGCCAAAAGTGAACATACCGATTCTACTCGTAAGAGTTTACTTACTTGTCTTTAATGAGAAAATTATTATATTTTATATTAATAAATGCTCAATAATTACAAAAGTAATAAATGCTATCAACAAATACACATAAATTTACACCTAAATCATTTATGTTATGATCAGTAACATAAATATTATGGAAAATTGATAAATAATTCATATTTTTAAATAATTATAATTTTGGTGTAAAAATGTATAAATTTATGTTTTCTTCATATTTCTCTTTTTTTCAAATGTTTCGCCATATGTTTAGTATTTACGGAATATGTGTGTTTCACCATATATATTGTGTATCCAGGACTAGAACCTGTAATTTTTGATAATCTTGTAGGATAATATCAATGTTATGTTTGCTTTTAGATTTTGATGATGATTTTAGCCGTGAAGATTTTATCTTTATGGGATGATTCTGACTTGGAAAAGTCATTTGATTTGGACAGAGAGTGGCAACGGAGACATTATCAATTTCATTCGGTAATGTGATTGTTTCTATTTAAAGCTAATTTTCATGATTATTTCTTACTTCTTAAAGCTCCCCTTTCCTGTACATTATCACCTATTCTCTCTCTCTTTTTCATTCCCTTTGCATCCTTTTATTTTTTGGCACAAATTTTTAGATTGGATATCGAGATGGCCTTCTAGCGGGAAAAGAAGCTGCACACAAGAAGGTTTTAATATCGGCTTTAAGCAGTCCATTGTAGACGGGTACAACTGGGGTCTTGTTAGAGGTTTTACCGGGTAAACAAAAGTGAAGACCGTGTATTTTACCTATATTGCTTTCATTTCTGGCATTGTTACAAATTCATTAATATTTTTTTTATTAAATTCGTCTACTTACATCCCCTTTGAAGTGTATTGGCTTCACTTCCTGATGGCATGAAAGAGAGATTGATAGAAACACAAGAAAGGAGATCTGAATTCCAGAGATTATATGAATCTACACTCTCTCTTTCAATCATAGATGCTCTTAGGTTGTTTAGTGATAGTATCCTACAGAAAAATGCTGCTGAGCAGGGTGTATATGCTAAAGTTAGTTCTAAGATAGACGGCTTGCAACGGCAGAGTTTGGACACAGATTGTCTTGGAAAGTACTCTGGAGAGCTCAATTCCCTTCTCATTCAATGTCCCACAATTAAAGTGAAGTTCTTGTAGGTGTTTAAATATTAATTTTCATGTTGTACGCAATATTATGGAGCTTGAAACCAGACTTTTTGATTTCATTCCCCCAGCTTTGAGTAATAACTCGTCTCTCTCATAACTTTTATTTGTTTTGTTCTTGTTTTAGATTTTGATTGTTCCCCTTTGTTGTTATTTGATATATTTCATAACCTAACAATTGCTTTTAAAATTTCTTTTGAATTTCTTTTTATCCTCCATACTCTATATAGATTTAAGGGGATTTGTTTACAAAAAATATATTTTTTATAATAGTTTAAAAAAGTATACATATTTGTTTTAGTTTAAAAAAGAACAAATTAAACATTTTTTTTTCTCCTCTCCTATTTTTCAATCACATTTTTTCTTCTTCTTATCTTCTTAAAAAAAACAAAAATAAAATATCCTCGTTCAACAAATTTTAATAAATAATAATTTATTTTTATTATAAATAATAATTTATATTTATTTTATTATAAAATAAATTATTTTTATTTTTTAAAATAAAACTTTAATATATATTTTTATACCATAACATTATCTCTCTCTCATTTTTTTAATTAACAACCCATCAAACACGTTTTTTAAAAAAATAAATATTTTTATCTTTTCTTTCTCTCTCTTTCACTAATTTCAAGAATCTTATTTTTTTAAAATATATCCCTTCACTAATTTTTAATAAATAACAATTTATTTTTATTATAAATAAAAAATAATAAAATAATTTATATTTATATAATAAAAAATATTTTTATAATAAATAACTTATCAAAATTTTATTATAAAATAATTTAAAATAATAATAATAAATTATAAAATTTTAAATTATTAAAAACTTTAATAAATTATTTAAGATTAAAAAATAGATCACATTATAACAAATATTTCTAATATTATTATAATTTTAATTATTATTAAGATAACAAATATATAACAATAATTATATTTAAGTATTAAAATATAATTAATTTATTATAATTTATATATTTTATTATATTAATAATAAAAATAATTATAATCATATTATATTATATAATATTTTTTCATAAAATTTGTGATATAATATTCTATATTTGTATTATATCTGGTAAAAAAATTGGATATGGAGGCTTTACAAATTTTTTTTAATAATTTAGTTATTTTTATGAATATTATTTTTTATATCATAATTATAATAAATATTATAATTATTTATTAAATATAATTATAATTATATTTAATAATAATAATAATAATGTATTATAGTATTTATGAATTATCAAAATATTTAGTATATTATTTTCAATATATGTATAAATATATATTTATTTTATTGTAAAATAAATTATTTTTTATTTTTTAAAATAAAGTTTTTAATATACAATATGATAAAAAGATTTATGTATTTAAAATTAATTATAAATTTATAAGATGTTAATATTTTTTTATGTTTATAATAATTATATTTTGTAAAATAGAATTTTTAAATAAAATTAATTAAAAATTTTGTTTTCAAATTTAAGGTAAGATTTTGCCTATTTTTTAAAAAAATCTTACTTATGTTCATTTTTAAACTATTGTCTAAGAGTTGTCTTTTATAAACAAAACCCCTAGATTTAATTCTATATTTTGTAGAATTTACCATCTGATTTAGACGATGAAAGAAAATTAGGTGAGCATCATCCTATCTTTATATTTGGTTTTCACAGTTAATGACGTGAGAGCGATGAAAACATGAATATAGCATAAGGATGACATTAATTTTTTTTCTAGTTGTAATGACCAGAGCAAATTGCCATTACTTGGAGGTTAAGTGCCTCCTTCAATAAGGATGACATTAAATAAAGGAATCACAACGTAATATCTCATACTTTCATGTAACATTGTTACTAAATAAAGTACTCTGGCACTCTAGCAATTGCTAGTCGTTCTTCTGATCCAATGCAATAAAGAGAACACAACAAGTTGTTGTTCTGATCCTCTTAAAGTTACAGACAGACCTGGCATAGGACTAGTGCCTCTACTTAAATTGATTACGGGTGTAGCTTTACAGAGTAGCTGTCTCCATTATCACCTGCACAGCAACAACATTAGAAATGAAGATCTTATTCTATCGGTATCAATTACCAACTAGCCTCTTTTCTCTCTTAATATTTGTAGTCAAATGAATAAATAGAACATTATATGTTTAACAAAGAGGTCTTAAAGGTCTTAAATATAGTCACCAGCCTACACAATTTGCCACCATCAGTTACAAGCTTGAATAGTTCTTGAATGTGAAAATGCTGCAGAAGAATGCCTTTGATGGGATTCATGTTTGGGAATTGGAATCACAGTCTCAAAAGCTTCAACAAGCAATGCTACCTTCCTCTTCCTGGCTGGAGCAAGTTTGGAGACAGCCTGCTGGAGTGCATGATCAATCATCCACTCCTCTGTATTTTTCTTTCCATCCATCATCTGGTGCCTCAGATCAATCTTTTCTGCTTCTGGATCAGGAACCAGAGGCAGGTAATTTGGTTCTCTTGGATTGAATTTCTTTGGCTCTTCCATATCATTAATAGGTCTCTTGTATCTCATTCCTCCTTTCCATTTGTTGTAGGTGTTGGGTAGTTCTTGATCACCATGGTCTTCTGCATGTAAGAATGTTCTCTTCTTCTGTAAGTTAATTTTGTCAACCTTGATTAATGTTTCGGATCCATCCGACTTTGTGTCATTCTCCACTTCCATACTGTCGGCGTTGCTATTGTCATTTTGTGACAAACCTGATGGGTTGAGCCTTAAGGCACTATCCTTCTCAGAACCAATGTAAGCATTTGCATTGGACTTCTCAGCTTCACCTTGTTTTTCTTCAAATAAGTTCTGGACCAAATCAGAATCAGTACTGTTATTCATCCCAACAGAAAGATTATCTTGAGGGTCAGGTGAAACAGTTTTATCATCAACATCATGGTCTGAATTGCTGGAATCAGTGTTTTCTTCAACCTGGTACAGTTCAGGCAGGTGATTTTTGTTAGCATTGACACCAGTAGCTTCAGAAGCAGCCTCTGATAACTCAGAAGTTTGAACTTGTTCTAATAATTTAACATCAGTGTTTTGCTCGGTATATTTTAATTTATCAACAGAATCAAAATGGGTGAACTCTTGATCCAAGAAAAAATAATCAATACCGACACTTACATCTTTGTCTGCGCTCTCTAACTTCTGGCTGCCATTGGACCCTTCATATATTTCATCTTCATAGGAAAATTGACTGCCTCCACCTGCGCTTCTTCCATCATCTTGAGGATTTACTTGATCCACTTTGATATTTTTCATTTCAATTGTAAACTCCGTTCTAATTGTTTCAGGATTTATTGCTAGATTCACAATTTCTGATTCAGGATCTCTATTCTTCTCTGCTGTTTCCTCACTGTTTTCTTTTGTTTTCTCATCTTGTTCCTGAAGTGGCTTCTTTATTGAACTTGAAGTGACCGAGATGTCAATGACATTTACCTCAGCTCGTTCATCATCTTCTTCAGTGGTACTTGAGTCGTTGTCAGTATAAGAAAGCTCATCAATTGATCTATCGGACATTTTTTTAGATTCTTGAATCTCCAAATTCCATTGCATATAGTCTTGTGCAATGTGATCATAGTCAAATTCTTCTTCCATACATGCACTTTCTTCTTTATATGGCTCTTCTTGCACTTTGTCAACTTCTATCATATCACTGCAGTTGCAAACAATGTCATCTGCCTTGATCACAGATTCTTCAGACAAATGATCGCATTCAATTTCCAATGAAAACTCAAAAGTTGATTTCGGTTCATCACCAAATTCGCTTGAGCTATTGGCTTCATCTTCAACTTCTGCATCAGAAAATTGCCCCTCATCCCAATCCATATCAGTTGTTTCAGAGCCAGTATCATCCACTCCTATGCTTGCTGACCTTTCAAAATCACTCACGTTGGAGATCATCCCTGGGGTTAGTTCTTTCTCAGCCAAGACAAGTGGATAATACCTGACATCATCTTTTTGTTCATCATCACAAAAGTTGTATTTGATTTTCATTTCCTCCAGAAAAGTATCAGAATAGCCTTCCATAGATTCCTCAGAGTCGATCTCTGAGTGCAGTGATCGGTCTGACAGGCTCTCAACAACATGCTTTTCAATGTGACTTTCTAAAGCTGCTTCTTTGACTCCACCATCTGAGGGAAATAATTCAACCATTTTTCCATCATCTTCAGGTGTCATTCCAATTTCTTCATTGCCATGTTCCATACTTTTGGTAAAGATTTCAATGAAAAAGTCTACCCCTTCCTCTTTAACTGAAGAAGGCATGGCCAAATGAGCCAAAGCTTCGTCTTTTGTTGCTGTTCCTTCGTCACATATCCCTGAAAAATCATCAATCACTTTCACTCCAATACTAGAGGGTTTTGCCTTGCGTGGGCTTAGAGCTTGTGCTATCATTTTCTTCTGGGTCTTCAAGGATCGCCTTCTTGCTGATAAGAAACTCTTCAATGGAGGCAAAGGAGTATGATGATGACCGTTAAGAGAACAGTATGTATATGGGCAAACCTTTATCGCTGTGGTTCCCTCAGACTCAGTACCTCCAGGGTTAAGTGTCAAATAAGAAGGGAACTTTGAGTCCTTCAGAGTTGAAGAACAGGTAGCTTTTTCAAGATTCATATCTGCACAGAGAGCCATCCTAGAAGATTTCTTTGCTGAAGCTCTTGCAAGCTTAAAACTAGATGTCTTTGTTAAAGTCCTCACCAGTTTCAAACTAGATGATCTCGTTAATTTACCATTAGAAACAGAGAAATGATTGGAAGTTTTTGAGTTTCTTCTTAGGGGAATCTTACCATGAGGACTAGCCTGAGAATTCCGAAGACTCACCTGGGGCTGCTCTTTCTTAGCATCATAACAGCTGGTGGATTTCATGTAATTTGGTGATCCATCCATTGATTTAATCAGAGGCTGCTTCTGTGGGACTACTGCTGTGGTTGGAACATGTGAAGGTGGCGGCTTTCCTGGTTGGTATCTGTTCTTTTTTAGGGCTGATGATTTCAAGCTCTCAATATCTGAAAGCCTGATTGATCTTGACTTCTTCATTTTCTTCTTTAAATCAGCTCCTCTGTTTTTTCCATCTTGGTATAGTGGAGAGTTTGGTTTCAGGCTAACCAAAAGGTTCTCATGTTTTATGGTATCAGCGTGGATTCCAAGCTTGTTGATTACCTTCCTTTGAACCATATTCAGAGGAAACCCAAAAGCAAAAACAAGTAGAGAGGAGAATATTCGAGTTGGGTTTTCTTCAATTTTGATGGGGAATTTTAAAGTTTGTTAAGAAAAGTAATCTTCTTATGGTTTGGTTTTTTTGAAGATGGCCTTTTCGTCTATTTTCAACTGTGATTTGGTTGATGAAATTTGAATAAGGTTAATATTAGAGTTTGATGCTGACTTGCACTAGCAGGTAGCTTTTGGATATCTTTCCCATTATAATACTTTTACTCATGACATAGGTATTCTGCACGAGGCAGTGACTTTTCTTTTTCTTTATTTCAACCGACCTATTTTCTGATTGCTTATTGTATTATATTACCGTCCCCATAACTGCAGTTACAGAAATACCCTCCATTATTTTTTTGTTCAGGGGTTTCTTTCGTTGTTTGGATAAGAAAGCATCTATTATTTAAGTATTTGCTCTTATGAGCTCTATTCAGATTCTATTATTGTTCAAGTACTTTGCCTATTTATATTTGTTAATTGATAAAAAAAAATTAAAGATGGATTTTGTACGGAAGGTTATATTAAAAATTGGAGAAAAAATGAATTGAGGGTAGTATTGTAGTTACAAGGGACCTTCAAACCAGAAAAGGAGGTTGGGCGGTAGCACTTTTAGCAAAATGGTCAGCAATAATGGCCTTCCTGTGGGGTCGACTAAGGGCCATTTACGCATTTACACATACGCTCCTCATCTCAATCTCAAATCTCGTTACAAAGCAATGAAGCATGCTGCCATAAAGGGTAAAAATAATAATCGTCCCACTCAAAAATAAAAATAAAAAGTCCCACTCAAGTTCATGGATTTATATTTTTTTTTCCTGGAAAAAATGTGATTAAGGTCCATTACTATTATTATTATTTTTAATAAAAACGTTATCTAATCCTCTAATTTTTTAAAAATTATTTATTAATTTTTTTATTTATAAAATATTAATCTTTTTACTTATCAAAATTATGCTAATTAATTATTTTATTTATAAAAAATAATTAAAAATAATTTTATTAAAAAATTTTAAAACAAATATTAATGAAAGTATTTTCATGTTTATTTTCACTCTATTAAATAAAAAATTATAAATGTAACTGGTGGAAGTTATACTGTTTTTTATTATCATCCTATGATCGAAATATATATGATATTTTTTAAAAAATAAATTTAAAATTATTAAATATCCTTTTTTATATTATTTTTATAAATAAATGAACTAATATCATATTTTTAAAATTAATAAATTAAATAATATTTTTTATATAAATAAAAATATCCTTACTTTTTTAATATTCTTCTTCAAAACTGATGTGTACTGCATAATTATTTTCTAAAAATTACTTTGCATAATAAATCTAGTTCAAACTATATTTATTATTATTATTCTTTTTCTTTCGTGTAACGTTTTTGTTCAATTTCTCACCTTCATTAAAAATTGTCAATCACAACTGAAAAATAATAATTTTAAATTATCTTTTTTTTTAATTCTTATTTTCGATTAATACACAAAATATTTCTATTAAATTAATGATATATATTTATCAATTTTAATAATATTATAATAATTTAGATAATTCATATATATCATTTCTATTAAAATTTATCAAATACGAATAATATAAATAAGGATAATTCAAAGATTTCAATGCATAACAAGTTACTATAAATAAAAAAATTAAGGGTAATATATGGCTAATGTAAGAGTTGCTTTGAACATGAAAATATTCTTTGCCAAGTAAAAACTTATCAAATTTATGGATTGCACATCGCACATTCTTCATTTGGAGTTACAAACATTTAAGTCAACTCAAGAGGAAAAAGTTATGGTTTGTTAGATAATAGACCGAACTAACCCACAAACTCATCAAGCCCAATAGCATTGGGTTGGTTCCTAAGGGTTGAGCGAGTTAATTCGGTTTTTGTCCACCCATATGATGTATGAAACATGCACGGAATAATGTCAAAAGCGCCTTTAAAATTTGAAATGGTACTCTTTAAGGTTTTAAAATATCATAAAAGTCCTTAACAGAATTGAACGATTCGTTAATATTTGAAATATATTACATAAAATGACATTCACTACGGTAACAGGTAAGCTTTCTAATCTTTTTAGAATAATTTTTTTTATTTGAAAAAATAAATATGTGTGTATTTAACATTTTTTCAAATGCAAAAAAATATAAAATGAAGCATTTTATTATTAATGAGGAAAAGTCTTCTCTTTGAATATTTAAATTAATAAATTACAGTCAACAAAAAATTAAAATGAATTATTACTTATAAAATTTGAATAATACAAATTATATATTTTATATATATATTCATTCTGCAAGGATGTAATTGATCACATGTCTCTGTTGTTTTTACGATATTATCCATTTTGAATTATATTCTCTTATGTACAGCAATAAGTAGTACAATAAAAATTGGGGAGATGAGAAAAATAATATATGGGATTGTTTGACTGAATGTATCTACTTCAACCTCAGTTTCTTGTAGCGGGTAGTTGGTTTTATTTTCAATAAAAGCTTCAAAATAGTTCTGGTACCCAATGTTCATCAGAGGTGAGCTCTTCGTAACCTTCATCATTTCCATGGCCTGAAAAATTCCCAAGTTAAATGTCAACAAAAAGAAACGAAACAACTTAATAATGATATGTAAAAATCTACTTCTAAAAACAATCTAAAATCCATCAAAAATGGTGTTTCTAGTTCTGAATTGGGAAACCATTAAGTTGTACAAGCATCATTATACAATTACAAATCAATGCACTTTCCCGATGTATATCGGGTTAGATTCAAACATTTAAGTGACCCTTTGTGCATATATTCCTAAATGATGAAATAGGACTTATGCTGATGCACAAATGTCTTTGGTAGCTAGCTACCTGAAAGCTGAACACGAATTGTCTTGCTTTTTTGCTCACTTTTGGACTCGGATGGGACTGAAGTTTCTCATACATCAATTGCGCTTCCTTTGTCCTGCAAAGGATCAGTATACCTTAGGTACTCCATGTTAGACTATATAATATATGTTGCCCATCTCTCGTCAACTTGTTAGTTTCTTAAGCTTTTGGGAGTATTAATAACCTAACACACTCCAACAAGACACATTTAATTCTACTAAGATTCTCAGAATGAGCCACATGACAAGAGAAAAAACATATCATCTACTCTCCCATTAACAAATTTATATAGTGATTTAATTCAAGTTGAAGGCATGGAAAGGATAAATGTCAAGAGAAACACATACCTATTTAGAGAATCTTGACAAATAGACCATTGAAGAGCAGCTAACCCATACAGCTCGTTCTGTATATTAAGTTTTAAAAAAAGGAAGAAAAATAAATATATGAATATGATGAACAGTTCTCTGCAAAAATCAAATGAAGAATTATAATTGGAGAGGCAATAGCACCTTCCTGATATGTTTGACTGCATGTAAGTATGTACATTCAAACACCATTTCGAAGCAATTCTAGGGAATTTACCTTATCAGCTTTAGAAAAGAGCCTAATATTTGTCCTCCAAATTAATAATTTAAACAGCATTGCGGAAAGCTAAAAATGTTGAACTCTTGATTATCTAACCAAAAATGTAAAATAGCATTGATACACCAGAAAGAATACCTTGAATGTTAATTTATCAATTACTTTTTCAAAATAGGGTAATGCTTCCTTTAGATTTCCAAGATTCATCAAGGAGTTGCCATCCTTCAGTGCCTGTAACATTCATGACAAAGAATTTATTAAAATATGCATGGAAGATGGTGATCAGTAGAACACAGTAACAAAGCAAGGCACCAATATATAAGTACAACAATCAAAATCTCTCTATTCTTTCTTGTTATATCATTTATGTACTTTAACGACAACCAGAACATTCTCTAGAGTTTCATGTTTCCAACAACCATTGCAGTTGAAAAATTTGATTGTGTAGTAAATATATTATCCATTTCATAACATTTCTCTGTTTTCATCTGGTTTTTTTAAGACTTGCATTGATGATTTGCATAACCAATGGAAGTAACTAAGAAACTCAATGACCCTTGGGAAAACAAAACAAGGGTAAAATATAAGAAAACAAAATTAAGAGTCTGAGAAACAAGTGTAATTGAGTTATAAATTCAAAAGAAGATTATTAGATAGAAGCCAACTTTTTCACACTCCAATTTTAGCTTTGGGTCAATATTCAAGCCAATTGTCCTCTTGTAAGCAGCAATCAATTGCCTTGTACGAGCCTCTTTAACGGCTTTTTCTTCTTCCGTTTCGAGAACCTCACCAGGTCGGATAGTCCTTCCACCTCCAAACTGAACAAGAACAGAAATGAATTTATGCAAGTAAAATACCTGTGTAACTAACTTCCTCAAAAGGCTCAAATATACATAGAATATATTAGTATAGCAATAAATGATTAGAAATGGCTAGGATAGAAGTAAACTGGACCATTGCTCAATAAAAGCTACACAATTCAAAAAGAGCAAAAAATAAGTGCAGACTTAATTGTCAAGTATTTAGCCTCCCACATGGTCTCTTTAATTTCATGTCAGACTTCTCTTGAATATCTAAAGAAACACCTGACAAATTTTTGTGTGATAATCTACAGGCAAGGTCATGTTTTCTCTTAAAAACTCCGATAAACATGGAATTGACACATCCTGTTTCACATGCATGCATGTCTAGCTATTCCTATGAAAACTAAACTATATATGCGTGATGACATACATACATATGCACACAAACTGCTCATGCCTGATAGTAAAGTTCCAAAGAAGTACTTATCGGCTATTTCATGATTATTTAGTTATTAACTAAACCAACTTCATTGTTGGATAGCATGTATAAGAGCATTCATACCGTCTTTGAAATATCATTGGGCCTTGGAAAAACTCCCCACGAAGAAACTCTCGGCTTGTAAAGATCTGAATTATCCCCTTGAATTTGATCAGGCTTTGATGGTCTTGCACCTCCAAATTTGCTGGTGTCCCCGACAATAATCTCCACCTCAGACGAATCTCCTTCAGGAAAAGGGTCTGCTGTTGGAACCAAACCAGGTGGCAGTCCTCTGCTATTCTTCTTATCCGCAAAGCCAAGACCCACAAAATCAATGTTGGAGACTGTCAGTCCCTTTTTATCGGACATTTTCTCCATGATCCTGTTTCCCAAATTCTTCACTCGGATTTCCTTCACTCCTAAAAACCAATCGACATACTCATCTTAGCTCACATTACCACCATTCTCCAACAGCGTAATTTTACACTATACAAATACATTCTCTAATAAATAACATAATGAGCCTAGCATCATCAGTATTAAACAAACTCCTTTTGATCAAAATAAAATGAATTAGAAGCAAGCAGAACTTATGATATTTTAAACATTAATAAAAAATTTCCTCGATGATCCAAGAAAATAGAAACCTATTCAATAATAAAAACCTAGAAAACTGATTGTTTCACTAAAAATTGTGGCACCATATACACAATTCTCGATTGCTGAAAATGGTAATCTTAATGCTATCTTAAAATACTCAATCCCAAGAAATACCCGAACTTTTGTCGCTCATTGCACTACTCATGCCACCAACCCCTAAGTCTTCTTTGGCTTTCTCCTTTGGAACCTCAACTGATCTTGGGACTTCTTTGGCATCATTACTAGCACCATCAAGGAAAAACCCTGTGCCACCACTCCTATTAGCATTACCATCAGAATCCATATCTGGGTTTTGCTTATTAGTCGTTTTTCGGCTCGTCTGTGCCGACTTCTTATACGCCTTAGCTTTAGCAAATGCAAGCTTCACGGGATCGACAGGGCTGGGGTCAGTTTCAGACGTGTTTTCTGGCGAATTCGTTGAACTTGGTTGAGAAATTTCTTCATTGGATGAGTTTATAGAGCATAAGACTCCGGACGATTTGAAGGTACGAGCTTTAATGTTTATGGAGGGGAAGAGTGCGGAATTTGAAGGAGAAATGGTGTTGAAAGAAGAAAACCAGGAAGATTGAAGATAACCCATTTTGATTTGTAGGATAGGATGTTACTTTGCTTTTGAAATGAGGTTTCGAATCTCAGAGACCATCGGAAGACGTAGAATTGTAGATTGAGCCGAGTCTGGTCTGTCAGTTTGTGAAGTGCATGTTGAACCTGAATTGTACTTTCATCCTCCTCGGTTATCACATAAGACAGAGGATTTGGTGTCTGGAATATGACCATATGAGTGGTATTCTTTTATTAAAAAGTTACATAGGAATTATGATATGAAATCTATTACTTTCGTTTATTTTAAAGTACACGAATAATTTAATTTTATATTTTGAATTAAAAAAATTTAATAGATGTGATATAAATAAATATTAGAAGATTTGATAATTTAATAATATTTTTATTTAATAAAAAAATATTTATATAAAACCATATTTTCATAATAATAAATTCATAATTATTTTAAATACATCCTTAATTTAATTAAAAATCTCAATACTTTTAATACTAGCTAAAAATTAAAGATAACTTCACCTTTAAAGATATTTTTACAAATAAATCACCTCTTAGTATTCAACTCATTATTTATTATATAATTTTTTGTATAAGTATTATATCACATGATTTCATCTAAATATTATAATCTTTTTTTAATTATATCATTCACATGTTATATCATATATACAACATCTATGATGTATTAGATTATTTTCTCTATTATCTAATATGTCTTTCATTAATTCTCAATTTGTTTTCTACTCTTAAACATTCATCATTTATATGATATTTTTTGTCTTTTATTTTAGATGATTTTTTTAAAAATAAAGTATATTTTTTAAGTTTAAGTACTTGAGATTTTTCATCTTTTCTCTATATCAATTGATTGTTGTGATTTATTATGTATATTTTTATGTCATATTTATTATTTGATTATTTTTAAGATTCTTTACTTACATGCATTATTATAACTAAACTATTATTTTTAGTTGTCATTTTTGTTGGTTTGAGTTATTCACTCTTTCTAAATATATCTCCGTGTAAAGTTTGAAAACATAAGTATTTTTCTATTATTAGATGCTTTTATATCAAATAAAAATCCTAAGTTTTTATTATAAAATCATCTATCTATTTTCTAATTTTTTTAGCAAAATTATCATCTTTAATATGATTCAATTCTTTTAAAGTTTTTCAAGATTAACGCTTTTCATGACTTCATTTAATTTTGGAGTTAAATTAATTGTTTTAGTTAATAATATTTTAATTATTATTTAATTATTTAAAGATTTAATGTTTGTTCAATATGTGTAATATATGTTAAAAATTTTAATTAAATTTTACTTTTTGATCATTGATATATATATAATTAAATATATAAATTATTAGTATATTATTATGATAATATAAGTACACATAGTTATACTTATATTTTGTTTAATATAGATACTATTAAAATATCAATCCTTTAAATGATATAATTATTTTTCACTTATATTAAATGTATAAAATATATGATAAATTTCTCAATTTAAAATATAAAATTTGATCATCTGTATATTTTAAAATAAATGAAAAAATTATTGTTGTATTACTTCAAAAACATAAATCTATATAAATATTTTTTTATTTAAAAGATTACCATTAAGATATCAAACCCAAACAACAAAACAAAAGAGATAATTTTACCCCCAAGAAAAATTTCATTTGCTGGTTGATTTTTTTTTCCATGAGATCAAAGAGTTTGCTGGTGATTGGGTGTTAGCTGTTGGGATTAATGACCATAGTTTTTAAAATACTATGTCGATGCGGCTCCCTTTAGTCAACTTTATTTATCTAACAAGTTAAAGTTTAACTTTAAATAATTTATTTTAGGCTTAAAACTTTTTGGCATACTTAACGAGACTATTGATGATATAAGCAGATAATTTTCTATTTATAATATCATAATTACGATACCAACTCATATTAAACTAAAATTAGTTTAAAATAATTAATATTCTAAAATCATATTTTGAATTATTTTTGTTATTATTTTAATATTAAATTATGATTATATTTTTATCTGAAAATTTTCTCAAAACTGAAAATGAGAATTATACCTCATAGCACCTTGAGATTTACGCTTTGTCGCTTTGTCTCATGCAATAAAATCGTATCAAAACGTAAATTACCTTTTAAAACCTTGATAATAACAAAAGTATTTGTTAAATTAATGTAACATCAATACTCTCTGCCTATTTTCGTTTATCCAGTGATCTGGTATCCAACATTTTTTTTCATTTTAAATCATATCTTCGAAATAACATTAAATATTATTTGCTAAAAAAAATTGGTGTATGCCTATATAAGAACACTTATTGTTTAATAAATTGCCTTTAATGAAAAATAATTAGGACAATAATACCAAGTTATAAAAAAATTAACCACTCAATGTTAATTATTCTTTCTCGTGCATTCTCCCTTTGAATTTTTTCCCCAAATAAACAATTACGCACATTTAACTGAAGTGCCAAAAGGACAAATTGGAAATTTTTTTCTATATTCGTGGGTACATATTAGAAGAGAAATATACTCAACTCTCTCTTGTCGACCTAAATTGTTAGGTTTTTTCTACTTTTCTCTTACATACCTTGATCTTCTCTATCCATAGTAGTACACATTACACGTTTACCGAAATTATTCTCTACAAATTGACACTCTTATACTGCTAATCTGGACCAAGAATCTGAATTTGACGGCGAGGTCGTTTAATTGTTGTGTTTAGCAAGTTTGCCTTCTCTATCAATGGAGCTTTGTTAAAAAACAAAATGGTGCCAAACAAAAGCACAGCTACATTGTGACTTGCAGTGACCAGTGAATACAGTAGGTATTGGAAATAGTTCCAAATTTCAAGGTTCAACACAGATTTACTCTTGTTACAAATTGTAAGTCTTGAAATCTTTCTGATATTCTCCAAATTTAGACTTATTTAACAGCAGAACATATTAGAAACTTAGTACTTACATCCACAAGATTAGTTGAAACTTCCAGACAACCAATAATAACTCCCAAGTGCCTGGTGAAAAGAGATGGCAGCAAAGAAATCAACATGATTCATTGATTTATCTAAAGACTCCAAGTGAGTGGTTCACAGAAGTAAATCCCCCATCAACCATAAGATTCTCCCCACTTACATACTTTGATTCATCACTTGCTAAGAAGAGAGCAACATTAGCTACATCATCAACTGTCAATTCCACTCCCTGCAAGTTGGCATTTCGACCAATAAATTCCCGAAAACTTGCCATGACATCCTCAGTTCTTTCTTCCTCAGGCAAGTGTGATAGTGCCAAGCCTGTAGCAACTGCATACGGAGAAACACAGTTTACACGTATCCCATGAAGTCCCAACTCAGCAGCAACATTCTTGGTGAGCCCCAATACAGCATGCTTTGAAGCTGTATATGCATGGGGTCCTAGTCCCCCTATGATGCTTGAAACACTGCTTAGAGAAATTATAGTGCCCTTCTTATGTGGGATCATTGCCCTAGCTGCATGCTTCATTCCCAGAAAGACTCCCTTCACATTTATGTTATAGACCTTCTCAAACTCTGATAAGTCTGCATTGCGTATGTCATTACAGGGCAAACCTGAAATCCCGGCATTGTTGACCATAATATCAAGTTTTCCATACTTACTAACAGTGAAATCAATGGCACGGCAAACATCATCCTCTATTGTGACATCACAATGATTATAACATATGTTTGGATCACCACCAAGGGTTTCACACACACGTTGGCCAAGGTTATCCTGAATATCGACCAAACTAACTTTTGCACCATGGCTATGAAAGAGGCGCACAATACTCTCACCAATACCAGTGGCCCCACCAGTGACCAATGCCACTTTACCTAATAACCTAAGGATGAAAGAAAGAATTAACAAAAAGAAAAAGAAAAACTGATTCAGCACAGTACAGTTTTCTTCCAATGCCAAAAAACTGAGAGTATCATAAGCACATGAGCAAAATATTATCATAGATAGCAACACAATTATAAAACATATAAAGGAGCTGCTTCGGGAATGTAGTAAAGCAGTCAATTGTAATCTTGTAAAATATATATATATATACACATACATACACACAGGTGGCCTTTAAAGGAAAAAAATTACCAAAATCGCTTGAAGCTAACGCTTACCACTACCTTAACACAATAGTAGCAAGTATTAATCCTTGCCTCGAAGTAATTTGATAAAAAATAAAATTCGTGATAAGGCCACTACCTTAACACAATAGTAATAAGTATTAATCCTTGCCTCGAAGCAATTTGATAAAAAATAAAATTTGTGATAAGACATTGGCCTAATATAGGAAGGATTAACCTAGTATAGGAAGGATTGGCCTAGTGTGAGAAGGTTTACCATTGTTATTTAGTGTCGTGATAAAGCTTATCATAATAAGACAATGTCTTATAATAACAGTGATAAGACTTATCACGACCTTATCACAACAGTAATAAATAATAAACCTTACCTCGGAAAGATTTTGATAAAAATTAAAATTTGTGATAAGGCATTAATTTAGTATAAGAAGGCATTGGCCTAGTATCATAAAATGTACTATTTTCATTCAGCGTCATGATAAGACTTACCACAACAAGATAATACCTTACAACAACAGTGGTAAGCCTTATCTCGGAACGACTTTGATAAAAAATAAAATTCGTGATAAGACATTAGCCTAATGTGAAAGGGTATCTAGTATCATGGTAAGACTTATCACGACAAAACAATGCCTTATCTTAGAGCGATTTTGATAAAAATAGAATCTAACTTTGATAAATCACACTTTAAAAAGTTATATCTCTTTTTTCTTTTTTTTTTCTTTTTTTTTAGGGGGGTTCCTATTTTGTAGTTGTTTGGCAACAGTCAATGAATTATACTGCTACATTGTTGTGGGTACTTCACAAGGCCACACTTTGGCTAGCCTCCACGACCGTTTAAGTCGACTCAAGAGGACAAGATGTGACATATTTTTTTACACTATCTGCTAACTAGAAATATAATCATCATTGTTTATTTGGAGCCACTATTGGTAGTTGGTGCAAGGCCCAAATGATGTCTGAAACATTTATTTTATTGCACATAAACTCAAACTGATCTTGGTTGCCCATTTTTCACCTTCTCAGGCAGATAGTGGATATGGATTGAAACATGATACACATTGGTAACAAATAATCGCTTTGATTTAGATATTAAAGGTACTAGTGTTCTGCTAATAGTTTGAGCCTTGAGGTAAGCTAGGTGATGGAAAAACAAAGCATCTTGAGAATTTCAATCTATATTCTGTACTCTGAAATCAATCTAGGGTTTCTAATTACCAGAAACAGAACTTGTGAGTCATAGTAACCTCAGTTAGAAAGGAACCTAAAGTGTCACATCAATCAAGGACTCTATTTCCGGTATACTTATAAGTCTATGACAACTCTTCATCTTTAAGAGTTCTTTTGGAGGTTGTTAGAACATGAATTTCTACGACCCCAATTTTATCTTCACCTCTCAATTGAACCGGAAAACTTAAAAATGTGAAAATCAATGTCAGAAATCATTATTGTACCCGATTAAAAATCTTTGGAAAAAAAATCACAAATCAGAAAACTAAATGTTTTAAAAAAATGTAATAAGTAACCGAAAGAAGTGGGGCTAGTTTCTTCCGTTATTGCAGCTGATACAATGAAAAAGTGAATTTGCTGATATCTCGGCAAGGTGGATCAAAATGACAAACTGATTAAGCCAATTTGGAACCAAAATCAAAACCTGATAATGAAACCAAAACATCTATTGCCGTTACAGCCATAACGATATGTATTCTACGAAGAAAAAGATAATTGAAGAACAACAAGAAGATTACTCGATTTGCCCAATAATCTACTCGGATTATAAAATCTAAAAAGAAGAAGAGGGGAAGAAAAAGCAGAAAGAGAGAAGTTTAATACCTTGGGCTTACAAGTGAAGGCTCTGTGGTTATGCTGCTGTTAGTGGACATAGCTGACTTCGTTCTCCGCCCGTTTTCCCTTGGTGGGTGTGATAGGGGTGTGTATACTGCAATTAGAAGACTTTTTTTTCTCGAGATACCACTGACAATATTGTCTTTCTTCTTAAAATACCAATCTTCATCTCATTCATAGATAAATTATTTAGGGTTAAGGTTACAGCAGCATGAATCACTTGTTATTTTAGCTAAATAAAATTTAAAAATAACACATTTTATCAATATTCATAGATAAATTTATAATAAATTATAATTAATATAATATAATAACGTATTATTTTAGTTATAATATTAATATAATTTTGATATATATAAATGCTAATATCTAACTTATATATTATAAATATTATATATTTTTAAATATTTTAATTTAAATATCAGTATTTTTTTATTTTAAATAATAATCATTTTTTTAAAATATTATATTATTATTTTTATGATTTTTTTTCATTTTAAAAATTAACCAAATCTAAAATAAAAAAAATGTTAATTTAAAATTATTATTTTTCTAATATTATCAATACAAATTGACTATTTTATCAATTAAAAGTATATAATGTAAACATGATTCATCCATAATTTGTCTATACATAATTAAATTTTGACAATTTTTTTTAAATATTGATTATACATTTTTTATTAAAAAACTAATAATTCTTATATGATTTTTATAAAATAAAAGTTATAATATTTGTGTACCTTCTTAATTTTTCTTTATCATTTACTTATAAAATATATTTTCATCATACTTCAATAAAATTATTTAAATGTTATGATTTTTTTATATCTATTTATATTATATGGTTTTTTAAAAACGAAAATTTAATTTTTTTATTTATTTTTTCTATTTTTTACTATAAACTATTCCACCTAACTTGTAATAAAAAAAAACTATAATTAATAAAAAAAATACTCTTTATTAATAAACAAAAAGTGCTTAAAAAAATTAATTAGTATTTAAAAAAATAAAAATGATATAAATATTAAAATAAAATATTTTATTAACGTGGTAGATAAATATCAATAAATTTAAGTACCAATCCTCCAATTTTTTACACCAAATTCAGTGGTTGGTAAAGTTAATAGTGTCAGGCTGTCAGCTGCGTGTGAACTAGCAATGTCGTCGCCAAGTCAATATAGACGAATCACATTTTATAAATAAATGATTGAAGAGTCCAATAGTCATTTTTTTAAAGTTAAAATTATTGTTTGGTATCTAATATAAAAATTATTTTCAAATACCTTTATTTAAGGAAAAAATATCATTTAAATTTATTTATTTATAAAAGATATAAAATAATAATAAAATTAATTTTTTATTTAATATTACAAAATAACACACATATATATATATAAATATTTATTTTTTATTTAATATAACAAAATAACATATATAATTAATATTTAATTAAAAATTATTCAAAAAATCCTCTTATATTTTAAAAAAGTTGTAAACGAAACTTAATTGATAAATTTATTATCTAATATACAAAATCATATAAATTTTATTTAAATTTTATAGAAAAAAATTATTAAAATATTTAAATAATTTTTTAATTAAATATATATTTTTTAAAAAATAAAAAAATATATAAATTATATGTAATATTTTATTATATTTAACATAAAATTAATTTTATTCTTATCTATCAATTTTTTTATAAAAAATGAAAAAATAAAAAAAATGATAAACATATTTGATTAAATAAAAGTAACTAGATCTAAATAAATAAAATGACTTTCACTTAATTTTTTTTCTAATGTACTGGTATATTGTTTATTGGAAAAGTTTATTTACTATAAGTTTATAGTATATAGTATAATATTATTAATAAATAATTAAATTTATATGATTTTATTTGGTAAAAATTTATCATATTATTTTGATATATAATTTTTTTATTATTTATAAGTATTTATAACAGTTAGGAGTCTTTTCAGCTTTAACCATGTGCTTGACTTTTGTCCGTTTCTGATATAAAATAAAGGTATTTATTTATTAAAAAATTAAATAATAATAATTATTATTATTATTATTATGGTTAAAAATCTATATTAAATATTTATTTTATTTATAATATTAATTATATTATAGTATCATTATTATTAAATAAAATTATCATCCTTATAATATTTTTATCATAATAATAATTTAAATTATTACAAAATTATTATCTAAATAATATTATGATTTTATCCGCGGTTCACAATTCGTAGTTAGTTTTTGTTATGTTTAACGATTTGCATGCTCTTCTGTTACTTTATTATTTAAAATTTTAAATAAAGTTACATTTTGTCAAAATAAATATTATATATATGATGTAAAAATATTCAATTAATTTTATTTTTAATATTTTATTAAAAAATATTTATTTATTTTCTTATAATATTAAAAAAATATTTATATACATTATAAAAAAAATAAAATATATTTTTTAAATAATTAAAAATAAAATTACATATATAAATAAATTATACAATGTAATTAAATCATATTTTTAATAATCTAAAATACATACCTATACTTAAAATCTAAGTCAAACTCTTTAAATTGATAATTAATAATATAGCTTATTATTAAAATATTATTTTTTAAAATAAATAATATATTTATATAATTAAAATATATAACTTAAAATATAAAATAAATAAATCTTATCGTAAAATCATTAGAAGAATCATGATTAAAATACTTTGCTCAAGTAATCAAGGTACAAATAATTATTAAAAAAAAGCTTCAATGAAGTTATTGCCATATAATTATGAGATTATAAAAAATATAGTCAAATATAATTGTGTAAAGATTATTACGAATACTTAAATTTAAAAACATTAAGTAAATTTGATTGTATTTATGTATGGCACATTAATTATGATTTAACTTTGTAATAAATAAACTTTTACATTTTTTTTAGGGTATGCTCAATGAAATAAATATACGTATGTCTGATCATTTGCAGGAGTTATACCAGACTGCTCTAACGGCTCTTGAAGAGGGAAAGAATGAGCTTGGAATCTTTGGCATTATACACTTTTTTCCTGTACGACAATTTTTTTATAAATTAAATGCATTTTTATATTCTATTGTTTTTTTTTTCTGAAAAAAAAAACACAACTACGCATTCATATATAATGATGAGTACGAATTTATAACCTATCTTCTCAGTTAATTTTTTTATAACTTAAATTCTCATTTGTAAGGTAAATTTATAAAAATGTTTTATTCATATCAATCAGTTAATTTTATATACATTGGACTCAAAAATTTATAAAAGTTATTTTTTATCTTTCTCTCCAACTACTTGATTTTCATTTTAAATGAAAACCTTTTATATAATCATTGAATTTTATAATGCATTGAAACTCTGCATTTTTTTGAAAAATAAGTTCAAAGGTTTCCAATTATATACCCATATATCTGGCACTTTATCATTCAACGTATCACAGTTCTCATGCTTCTGGTAGAAGCATTCTTTCCATATTAATTTTGAATACAAAATATTTTTTATCTCCAAATTTAACGCTTCTTATTCCCTGTGGAAATGTGGTACAATTACTATGAAAGCTTATACCTTTGACCATTAGTTAGGTCATTTCGTCTTTTCCACACAGCATTTATGGGTCATGGATAGTTATTATATATATTTTTTAGGTTCTATGCAAATGGAAGACACATTGTATCTGTTGGTGAGGATCGTGCCTTTTGTTTTTTTTTTTTTTTTTTTGAGAAATTGCTATAGAAAAGTTATTTGTTCAAAAACTAGTGAAAAAAATAATAAATAATAAGTTTGATAATTTTTTTTATTTTAATGATTTAATGAATGAAAAACTGAGAAAGTGATATGAATGAAATATTTTTTATAATTCAACAGTAGAAATGAGATTCCGTTTGTTGATACAAATTATGCAATCATAATAATTCGATAATATATTTGTGGTTTTACCCATAATAAAATGAGATAACTTCTTATGCATCACTAAATCTTAAAGGAAGATGGTACAGATGATCGAAAGAGAGGAAGCAAACTCATAGAGTTTTATGGCATTGAGATCCAAGGGTACACAATACACAGAGATTGAGAAGGTATGAACTTTATAATGGGGATTCTGTTTGGGATTGATTTGAAAGTTTCTGTTAGCTAGTTAAAATGTATGAAATTAAACAGAAAACAAAACCTGGTTGTCCTCTATAAATGGTCTGAAAAAGATTTAAAAGCTTGACAGCTAGTTGTAGTTTCAGAAATGAGGGACTTTGGGAAAGAATTCTGTCATAGCCAGTTAGCTCATGGCTGGAAAGTTGAAAGAAAGTATAATCATAGTATAAACCACGCACAAGCTGTGCTGACCATCAAGCCACATCATAGCCTCAGTGATTTCTTATATTAATTTGAAGGTTATAGTCATTACCTAGGGGTTAATATTAAGCTTAGTCACAAACTAGGGCTAAACTTGGGAAATAAGCAAAGTAAATAAAAGTTATCACCAACTAAGAAAGGAAAAACAAATTAATGAAGAGCTACATACAATACTGTTATTACCAAAATAATTCAAAGGCGTTGCAAGAGCCAAACCCGATATTTGTGTCTCTTCCTTGAAAACATCTTTCACTAAGATACACACTAACTCAGCGCTAATTTGATTTCCAGCTACTCCAGAAACAACAATATATATATATATATATATATATTTCCAGGAAGCTTATATTGATTTCACTAAGAACCGACAGAAACCAGTACCTTTCAGAGTCCTGGAATCTTCATTCTTCAAGGCGAAGCTTTAGCTTGAAACCACAACATAACTTTTGTAATTGCTGCTCCTTGGGTAGCCTAGTCTGTATTTGCAATACAACGGTAACTGTATTAGTAGCTGTTAATCCAAAGGTCCATAGAGAACGTTAAAAACAGTTTATTCTTCCATTTTTGCTTCATCAGAATTGTTTTCAGGCAGTTCCATAGTTTCCTCTCTTTCCACATTTGAATGGTTATCAGAGGGTAGATCTCCATCTTGACCATCAGCAAGTACATCCATTTTAACATCTAAAATGCTTTCAGGATGCGCATCATTTGTGGTTGGCATATCAGAATCCGCTGCTGCATTATGGGAGGATGTTGGATTCTCTTGACCGTTATTCCCCTCAAATGTACCTTCTTCTCCAATGTAAGCCATATTCTGCTGATTGAACCGGGCCTGAGACAAATAATTCAATTTTTTATAAAAACCTGAGAAAAAGCATCCCATACAATAACATGATGGATATCAGCCTATCGCAAATATGCAAATTCCAATAATAACAATAACTCTTGTCCAAATAATAATAAATTAAAAATATGATGTAGATCAAGTAATTCAAACTCTGATGACACATGGAAACATATGTTCACTAACAAATTTTTCTTCCCAGTATTTACTGTTCTTCAACTACAATATCAGATAGTACTGTAACCTACTTAAATATTGAAGAAAATTCTCCTAAGCAAAATCAACTTTCAACCAGTTAATTATTAAGAACTGCACTGCCTTACAGTCTTTACACTACGGATCAACAAAGCACTAGCAAGAGATCACATGTATTTATATTTATCAAAAGAAGAGATGTATACCTGATAAAGCTCCTGGTAAATTCTGACCATCTCATCGACATCACTCACAAGATGAATAGAACCAGTGTCATCAACATGACGTTCAGTGTACGATGTAACCTCACTTAAGTTGAGGGCAAGACGATCAGATCTCTGAAGTAGGAGTTGAAAAGTAGGCTGAAGCTCATAACATTGTTCAAACAAAGACCGGCGGCAAAACACATACAGACCCAGACGGGCACGAGACATTGCAACAATCAATCTTCGAACATCACGAAGATGACCAACATATCGGGTACGCACGAGTGAAAGCAGTATAAAATCATTCTGCTGACCTTGAAACTTATCAACTGTCGCCACCTAACGATCAACAAAGAATTATAATAAATGTATCAACATAATATGATTGCCTAACATTATGAAAATACTTGGGAAATAAATAATAAAAATAATATTGGCTTGGCACAAGTTAACAGCAGTTATATGAAGGTTTCTACCAAGTGGCCTATTTGTTCTTTTTCAAGAATGGATTGAAGAAACCTATAGTGACTAGCATAACTAGCAGCAGGCTGCTGATACAAGCTTCGCAATTCACCTTGGATGGTGGTTATCTGGATTTAATATATGGTTTAATTTTTTTTAAGCCAGCCTGTCCTTTCTGAGAGAGTAGTTCCCCCCACCCAAGAAATCAGAGAATTAGATACAACTCACATACTGGTCCGCTACTGTAAGATGAAACCGTGAAAAAGATGATATAGTAAAGTACCTTATTGGGGGCACCAATAAAGTCATATGGAACACATCGTCGGTTAATAACATCTCGTATCAAAAGCTTCTGCCCATTATATGTAGTCAAGATGGATATCTTATTTGCAGGATAACCCAATAGACGCAAGTAAATATAAACACTGACAACATATTCGGCTTCTCCCTCATTCTGGTAGAACCAAGGAGAAGGAGTGCTCTCACCTTTACCCCGGTAATCTGGCACATCTATTAATTGATATTCATATGAGAAACCAGCATTGGCTCTGTGAAATATAGGATTCTCTTTTACATACAGAAGGTCGCCCAGATCTCTGTACCTCCAGTTGTAAAGTTTGGCTATACTTGGCCTAGCTCTACCTTGGGCATTGAGTTCAATGTAAGGAATGCCCAAACGAACAAACCTAGTAAAAAGACTCTGGTCCATATGGCTGTACTTCTGGAAAGCCATATTCTTAACAACAGGAGGCAACTGATGATGATCTCCAATCAGAATGCAGCGTTTAAGCCGTGCATAACCATCTTCCTGCCTCTGTAGCAACATTGGGATGAAAGTTTCAATCTCCAAAATTTGAGCACTTTCTTCCATCAGCAAGTTGTCATACTTGAAGCCTAACTGCAAAAAGTCCTTCCTCTTTAAAGCAGCATGAGTGCAAGTCATAGCAACAATTTTTGCTTGCTTCGTCATCAGGTAATTTGCTCGGTCAGCTGTTGATTTGAGTAATTCAAAAGCCCTGCATTCTTCGAGCTCTTGAAACATGGTCTTAAGATGATGGAAACACCCTTTAGCTGCCCGCATGTCTTTCCCAAATGACTCACCCATAAAGACTGGATGAGGTGTGTTGGAGAAGAACTCCTTAAAGGGGAAACGGTCTTTAACAAATGACGGTTTATCTTCATTCACCGCACAAGCAGCCAGGAACTGCTCCCACCTTGAGTATACATGAAGCAACCAAAAGTATCCAGCAGTTTCACAGGTATAACCTACATCCTCAGGTAGCTGTAGTGATCTTGCCAGTCTCTCCACTTCACTGAGTAATTCCAAACGCCGAACAAGCATTGAGTTGACACGGCCTTGACGGCTGAAGTCAAGGTCCGTTGCTAGTTCCTGCTCACCTTGACCAAGCCGAAGAAGATACCTTGCAGGTACATCCCTCTGAGAACGCAACAAGCATGCATTACAAAATCATGAAACTAAATATATGAACTGCGACTAATTTACAACATAATACATTTCATTAAAAATATTAGAGCAGGAAGAAAAGCCCCTCCACAAAAGTAATTTTTGAAACATGTACCTGCATTATCTTCTCAAAAAGATCATTCAGGGCTTGATTAGAATGGGTAATTATTAATGTTCTCTGAGAAGGACAATTATGATAAAGAACATTCAGGATTTGCACAGCAGTATCAGTCTTGCCAGTTCCAGGTGGACCAACAACCATTGTTAGTCCTGGCTGAATACCAGAGACTATTGCTTCACTCTGCAGGAAAAGGAAAAGAGAAGACAAAACTCAGTCAAATGCACTACAAATAACAACACCTTCAGCTTATTAAACGTTCTGAACTTATCAGTGTACTATATTTTTCAATTACTGTACTTTTTCTAAATGCATTAATGAATGGCATGTTGAAAGGCATCAAGAAAGAAAAACTAATAATGTTAATCAGTCAATCCCAGCATCATCATTCTAATAATAGTGACTAAATCAATTCAAAAAACTGTCAAAAAACAGAGTTCCTAACATAAATCTATCAGTCTCAGTGGCACTCACAAGACTACTAAAGATCAAAAGGGATACACCTTGACAGAATTCTACAATTTCTACTTATAACCAGTCAATAATTGCAATCTTGGTGGAAATGTAGCAGATCTAACATTTACAAGCAAAAACTCAACAGAATTGATAAGGAAGTACAGAGCACCTGCACGGATGTAAATCTAACTGAGTTCTGTCTTGGTTGATCTTGGGGATAAGGACCTGGATCAGGAGGGGTATATGATTCAACGACAAGATTCTCTTTCACCCCTTCAGCATTTGCCATAATCTCATTATTCATAGAATCAGCTGCAGAATTCATATTCCTTGAAGGAGTATGACTGCTACTTTTCAACATCTTAGGAAGTCTAATTCTGAAAGGAGGCCTTGGATCAAAAATCTCTGTGCCATCTAGATTCCTGAAAGAAACCTAAAATACAAACATAATAGAGAAAAATGTAAGTTAGGTCACTTTTGAAAATCCATGAAATATACAATACCAACTAAAAAGTATTATCAACCTGATAACCAGGAAAACTCTCCTTCAAATGGTCTGCATCAAGAAAAGTGTCTTTGAAATCAACTGATTCCAATAGATCAGGCATGTTAGTCCATTTAGCAGCGGAAGGATCCCCATATCCCAGAAATATGTTGTGCAGCCAATCAGGAACAATACAATACTCATTCATAAGATCTCTTATAGATTCCAATATTGCTTTGAAATTGTTCTCCTTGGGTTTCCTCCTTATCAGTATATTAAAGGTTCCATAAACATCTTCTGCACCTTTCTCAGCAATATTGGTGACATCCATGCAGTATTGTGCAGCATCCAAAGCAACAGATACAGTTCTTAATTCCCCTTTGGGAGGTTTCCACTCATCCCTCTTGATTCTTCCAGTAAAATCATTCATTAAATTTCCCTCTTCATCACGGATTTCAATAATTTCACAACCTCGTATATATTGAAGACCAAGCCTTTGTGGAACACTAGCTTTAGAAGCTTCTTCAGCACTTAGCGGCTCAAATGAAGGGCGAATAGAAAGTAAAAATAGAACATCATGCTCTTTGAGAGCATTCCATTCTGATCTTACCTGTGCCTTATAACTGGAGATGCTAAAATTGACTTCTGCTGTCACAGAAGCTGGCTTAACTTCTCCTATATTTGGCTGCTTTACCTCAGTGATTTTAAATTCTTTAATTGGCACAGCCATTCTTGACCAACCACGGAAAGCAGTTTCTCCTTCATTATTAATGAAGGCAAGAAGATGTGGGACAGCTTCTTGAATATCCTCACGTATCTCATATGTTGATTCAAGACGAAAGAGATTAAAATTTCTCAAGAGATAGTCATGAAGTGTTAAAAATTGTAAATTAAGTTTTGGAAGAGCCAGACAACCTTCTCCAGAGTAATTAATGCTTGGCACAAGGCTTTCATCCCACATTATCTGTTCATTTGGATAAAGTGGAAGTGCATTTATGGCTTCTTTTTGAGATTGTTGTTTCTCAAAAAAGGAAACTATAACTTCAATTAGAAAAAGAGAGTTATCTGACCAACAATCATCTAGAGACACCAACTTGAGCTGCATAGAAGCAAAACAAAATCAGGCATTCAATGACGAGACTTTGTACAACAGTGAAAATTATAACAAGAACTTATTTAGAACTGTAAGTTTCATCACAAGCACTGTTTCATTTATTCAACATTCTCTGTATCTAATAGAAAATTCCTGCGTCATAGGCATATGTAACTAAGAGTCATTACAAGAAAACTAAAATGGATGCTTTTCAAACTGAGCACATCTAAATTATGCCTATCAGCAATGTGAGACACACCTTACAACAAACCAAATCCTTTAATTCCTCAGGAGAAAGTACAGACAATTTCTTAGAGAGATCATTACGCTTGTCAATTGCACCTACGTGAGCCAATGCAAGCCCTCTTAACTGCAAGCAAAGGACAAAGAAAGTAGAGATATTAGTATTTCCCCATCAGTCTGTTGTTGTTTTGAGGGGAATTCTTTCAAAGCAGCAGCAACTGGATTTGATTCAAAAACTATAATATCTTTGATACTAACCTTGGGAACCTTTTTAAAAGCAAGTAACTGGAAAGATTGCAGACGATCATAATGAGATTGGAGCACTTCATCATCGGTTAGTTGTGACCCAGCATGATCATTAATTTCAAATCTCTCGTAAAATTGCAGCAAATCGACCAATTGTGCAAACAGTTTTCCATTTTCATGTCTATAAAGAGTACTTAGGTGGCACTTAGCAACCACAGCTACATCAGCAACAAGAGGCCTCAAGTACCTACAAGCCACATCAAAGTGTAAAAAGAGGAGATAAGCTGCAACAACAAACAAAATACAGCAGTAGCATTAAAACTGCTCCTTTCCAAGAAATCATATATTAACTCTATAGGTTTGTTTTTAAAACAAACGAGCAAACTTTATTATTTGTAAAAATCATGAATGAGAGAGGAAAATGAAGCCCAGTATTGGGCTGAAAATCAAGAGGAAACCTCACTTTTGAAATGAAAGAAAATAACTACCAGTCTTGACATAAGAAATGTGAAGTGCAAAGGGAAGAGAAAAGGGGAATTTAGGGTTAAACATTGAGTGTAGAAGATAGATAGAGAAGAAAGAGAATTGGGGGAAAAGCGGTGATTCATTCAATATTATTAGTCAGTTTTAGAATAATAAAGGGGCCACTTTATAGGCACGCCAGATAGGCAAATGCCTAATAAGATAAGTATTAAATAATTGAATTTCAAAATACAAAACTAAATAAAATCTCTCGATATAATTACTATCATAATTAAAATCTTAGATAACATTTATTCCATAATTATCTTATTCCTGCATTGCATCAAAAGGACAGCCCCATATCACCCTTCTACTAATTGAGCTCAGGTCAACATAATAAAGGCAAGCTAAATTATCCTGAAACAAAAATTAAGAAAAACAATAAGTGCATCCTTTATGATGAAAAAGTTAATTACTAAAAGAAAAAGGGAACCAGCAGAGTTCAAGAAAAAAGATAAAATGCTAGAAGGTTACAACTCTACCTTCTTGTTGGCAGTTGGCTTAATAAGTCAATAAGAAACTCCATAAATCTCTCACAGTACAAGACACATGCGTTATTAACATGTTCCAATCCATTAGCATTAATAACTTCATCTTCTCCATTCATACATGTATTTGAGAAAACCTTGGAATCAAGTATCTGATACGAATATAAGTGTGGCCATTAGGTTTATAAACATTAATGAAAGAAAGCAATTATCAGTTTGTATGTGTAATATGCGTAAAACACAACCTCAAGAAACTCTTTGATGAAATTTCTCAAGAACCTTGCTTCAATCTTAGCTGAGGGATGAAAAGGCTCTCCACTATCTGCAGCCTCCTTTTTTTCCCTCTTTATCATCCTCTTCCATTTTTTAAATAAATCGGTGTTCAAAGAAACCTCCATCTGCAGATAAGAGCAGATCATAAACAATGAATAGAGAACAAGTCACACAATTCCAATCACAAGCTTAATTCATTTACAGTAAATAATTGAAATCTTACCTGAAATCGGCCATAGGACAAACTATGCCATGAGTGCAAACTTGCTAACTTTAGAATAGTCTCACTGACTATCTCATCTTCCAAACTCTGTAAATAGGATAAGTGTGTATAGTTATTAAAAAAAACAAAAAAAGCGGCAATAAATGGACTCTTTTTGGGGTGGGGGAGAATGCGATTAAAATGTGTTTATGGTCCATGCTGAGGCAGGTAATCATATCCTGCCAAAGAGTTTTTCCTAGAACAGTCAATGGTTATTATTGTTTGTCTTTCCGGTAAAAGTCAGTCAAATTAAATGCAGACCCAGGTCAAAACTTTCATTATCCGATGATTGGCAACATCAGCAAAGCGAAACATGGGAGGTTAAAAAATAATATCTTAGTTTGAATAAATAATATTGAGGGGAGGAAATATGAAAATGGCAATAAGAATCTAAGGCATGATCAAACAAATATCTCATATGCAGAGGAAAGACGATACGGAGTGTAATTGATGTAAGAGAATTTAGGAATGGAAGCAAGAAATTGGTTTGAAGAGGATAGATGATATGCAGTGTGATTGATTTCAAAACATTCAAATCTCAATTCATCGAAGTCTCCCAAACATTACAATAAAAATAGTGTTCATAGTTATATACTACAAATTAACTAGCTAATGGGACATGGGCCTGGAAAATACTAAAAATATTAACAAACCTATTTAGCCTTCTTCCCACGTTAGGAACTCCACAAAACAGAGGGAAAGAATTGTAATCAGAAGTAAACAGAAAAGAATGCATGACAGGAGGTTAGAATGCCACACAAGTTGACATACAAGATTACAAGTTACTAGGTGAATCTAGATGTGCACGTTATGCAATAATGTATGTGCACAGAGAATAATTTCACAGTCACACATTGATCCACAATCATCTATGCATGATCCAAAAATGCATTTCGCATACAAACAAATAACAATACCTTATTATGAATTAATTAATATAAATGTAAGTGTACATGATGCAAATATGTAAGGGTATGGTTAAGCTAAGAAGTCATAATATTAAAAGAATACTATAAAAAAATTAGAAAATGAAAAGCCCATCATTTGATAATTGATTGTTATTAATCACAAAGATATCATGAATCAGTTGCAAATTATGAAAGCCAAAATAATGGTCAAGCTAGTGCAATCTTTGGTCCATAGGCTATAGTACCTGAAAGGCATTAATCATGAAGACTAGATAATTTGTCTTCTCTGCTATACTTAATTCTCTTCCCTGCAATTACATTCAGAGATAACAGATTCAATCATCTATATAAAACATTACATACATCCCAAATAATGCATCTAACATAAAAAACGAAAGCAAATAATTTTTTGAGCAGAAACAACTTCTAGCAATTTATTTACTTATTTCAAATTAACAAGAAAAGAGAAGCTAAATCCTAAATATCTTTGGTGTTCACTACTACTATCAACGAAAGGTCTAATACCATATATGTAGTCTAAGACTCTATATGCATGAGATGATAGCTTTTGCCATCCATCTAAAAATAAACGCTGCTTATAAACTAAAGAATAGGGAAAGGGAATTTATCCACTTATAAAATCCTCCCTACTTTTTAATGTTAAAATAACAAGTTTAACTCAATTTGTAATACAATTAGTGTTTAACATATGAGATGTCTATAAGCCCTCTCAAGTCTCATGTCACAACATGCCATACAGATAGAAGACTGATAAAATTGCACATCATTAAACAGAACCGTATCAAATTGTACCAAGTACAATGACGAGTTCATACGTATCAGCGAACAAGACAATACTGAAATGAATAAAACAACATGAAACCCTTTTAATTGCAAAAATTATGAACTGACGAAGTTATCATATCTTGAGGTCAGAAGCCAAAAAGGCCACAGAACAGCAGCACCTACACCAGACTGAGGTGAAATGTTTATCTTGGAAAATTAAATTGTCATATGTCAATTGAAGTGCTATTTGGACCTAGACAATTTCACTAGGGAAAAAAAATTGAAAAATAAGTTATAGATATATAAAAATATTATTGGTCATTCTCACAATAACTTATGCTTTTAGGAGAGTTGGTTTCCCAACAACTTCTAACGTGGTCTCAAAGTTAAAAGTCTTGTGACCAAGACCCAATAACCGCAATTGTTGAATTACAAATGTTTAATATGCATGGTACATAGAGTCAATATTTGTGAGGGAGTGATAGATGTACAAAAGTATGAGTAAACTAACAAATGTATCACCGAATTTAAGGTATTTGTACAAATCCACTACTTATTTTTATATAGTGACAAATCTCCCACCAAACTCTTAATAAATGTTATGAATCTAATACTTTGGTAACAAGTCTACCACTGAACTCTTTGTTAGTGGTTCAAATATATCATCGAAATGTATAACTTAATGATAGATTTGTAACACTTTTAAAAAGTTTAGTGTTCGATTTGTCACAGAATAGGTAGATTTGTAACACTTATTAGAATTTGGTGATAGATTTGTCACAATATAAAGTTAAATGGTAGATTTGTACAAATGTCCTAAGTTCGATGGTACATTTGTTAGTTTACTCTTACAGTATTATTGGTCTTTCTCCTAATAGCTTTAAGTTTTTTGAAAGAATTGGTTTCCCAACAACTTCTAACACTACCAAAAGCGGAAAAGAACACCCTGTTAAAGATGCTTGATTTTTTAGTCTTTCAAGTATCCAAGTACAAAGGAGACAGGGGTACAGTTGAATAATGAACAATTTCATCAATTTGTAAAAACTAGCAAATTAATAATACTATAATATGAGTAGGGAGGACCTCCTTAAGCCGAAGAACCCTCTCAAGGAAATGCTTGAAAGCATCTTTCCGGTCATAAAAACATCCCCAAGCTGCCACGTTCTCCCGAAACTGCAAGTTCACGAATTGGAATTGCGTAAGGTAAACCACACTTTTAAATCATTCCGAATACTTTAATGGATTAGATTCAAAAGATTAAATTGATGAACTTTAGCTGCATGAAAAATCATGCAACCACCATCCAAAACAATTACACTGATAATATTTCGGTTAAAAACCATTAGCAAGGAATACAACAAATACCGACAAATAATCGCACACAACTGAATTAAAAACCAAGTATAACTTCACCTTTTCTCTTACTTATTATTCGTCTTCCGAGGAACTACATGCCTAATAATTTTATATGCAAAAAAAGAGAGCATAAGGGAAAATGAAATCCTTCCAATGGTTCCTAGCAAACTGCAAAACAAGCAAAATATTCGAAGACCCACCAACCTTTTCATTGATCATGAGTATCATCGACATCACGTGCTCGAAAGTCGCCGTTTCCGCATTAAAATTCAACCACAAGTAGTTCTCCAAGTACTGGCTAACCTCCAAAATCATCACCCTCTGTAAAGGAACTGGCTTTCTCTGACCCTCTGTGACCAATAACTCGGTTTCGTAAATCTCCTTCACCAGCTGTGGATCAAATGGCTTTTTGGGTTCGGTGGCATCACCGGCTTTGGACCAATTGGCAGCTGCAATCTTGGTAAGTCGGTCCCGCTGAATCTCCGACAAGGTAATCGAACTCGGAAGATGTGAACCGGGTTTCGACTCGACCGGTTGGTCAGAAAGCTGGTGAGACACTTCGATCGGGTACTCGGCGACTCGGTGTCGCTTAAAATCGTATGCCCCAGTACCGTACACCTTCGGCATTGTAATTGAAGTTCACTCAGTGACTCCGAAAATAAATTAGAGCTTTAGGAAGACTGATGTCGGTGAAATTGGACATGGAGATCACAGTAGGATAAATGGTGTAACGAGGGTTTAAGTAATTTTAAATAATCTTAAAAGAATAAAGATGGGTTCGAACTGTTCGTTTAAAAGAAATAAAAAGTTATCCCATGTTACAATTTAAATCAAAGAAACACATTTACTCTTATATTATATTTGTAATTTTTATAAAAAAAATATTTTCTTTCAAACTAAAACAAAAATTTATTAACTAAAAATTCATATGAATTTTAAATAAATAATAATTTGTTCGTTTTATTATGTTATTATTAACAAAATCGATCATAAATAAAAATTTTAAAAAAATGAATAATGCAAAAACACTTAGGTTATGATTTGAAATTGATATATTAATAATTATTATATTATATTTACATTTTGTTTTTTGAGTTGGTATTCACATACCTTTATACTTCGTCCGGAACAAAATTGTTTTATTATATATTATGAATCTAATTTTTTAATTAATTTATTTATTTATTATTTTAATTTTTGATTATTAACTTGTAAATATAATTCAATTTCAATCAAAAAATCAATATGTAGCTAAAAAGAGATGTAATGATAAACACAATAAAAATAGATGAAACAATTATTGATTTTCTTACAAATTTAAAAAAATAAAAAATGATGCTAAAAAGATATATGGATAAGTTTTAGGACTCTTCTTCGAACTTCTCACGATATTTTCACAAGATAGTGTAAATATTATGATCAAATCTATCAAAATAAATATAAAAATGAAACATTTATTTTCATAGATCATTATAATAAGTGTGTTATAAGGAACACGTGTGATATAGGTCATATACATATTAACTAGTTATTGTAACATAACAAATATGTATGATAAGTTGTATTATTTCTATTAACTTTGTTATGTATATGAATTGTTCATTAAGTATTATTTTATTATTCATTCAAAATTCTAATTATTATAATATTATTTTTCTTATTTTTGATATTTCATGAAATATTATTTAAGCTAAGGAGCTAAAATCATAAAAAAAATTATTTATAAAAAAAATAGTATAATTAATAATTCAAACTAATTTTGACTAATTCATTTGTGTTTTATTTGAATTTAAGCTCACATTATTTTATTCGAATTAAATTTAAATTGAATTAAGATTACATTAATTTAAATAAAAGTTAGTTCCAACTAATTCAAACTAACCCAACTCAAGTAAATTAGTACTCTTGCTCTTTGATCCCATCTTTTTTATTTCTTCATATATTTGTTAGATAAACTTTAATTCAAATGAAGTATATATTCTTAAATTTTTGAAATATAAATTTAATTGTGTGAAATAACCTTTTTATAAATAAAATTTTATTTTTAATTCTTTAAATTATATATATATTTATTACACAATAAAAATATATTTTTAAAGATCATAAAAAAATAAATATATATTTGTTTATTTGATTGAAATTAGGGTTGAAAATTCTTACAAACTAATTCAATTTAATTTTTTTTGAATTAATCTAATATAAATTGATCAAATCTTTATTCAATTTGAATTTAATTTGAGTTAATAAAAGTTATCTTAAATCCAAATTATATATAAATAGATCGGTCAAAACTTACACAGATTAGTTCAAATTGTTAATTTTCATTTTTTTAATCAATTAGATTTTTAAATCAAAAATATTTTTAATGATATTAAAAATCATTAGTACAAAGATTAATATACGAAACAACAAAAATGAAAAAAATGTTATAATAACTAATCAATAAAAAATATATACATTAACAACATTATATTATATCATTATTCAAACATTCTCATACAATTTATATCACTTTTAAGAATTTAATAATTTCAAGTCATATCATTCTTAATTTTTGACATACATGTATCACTAAATCATAATATTTTTAATTTGATTCCTAGCTAATAGGTTGGCTCAAACCTAACTCAAATTTTTTGAGTTAATTGAATGGTTTGAAATTGATGCGAATTTAATTCGATTCGTATTCGATTTGATTAATCGAATTACAGTACAAATTATCGCCTCTAATTAAAAGTAAAATCAATTAAATGATTGTGTCTTTTTATGCACTAGATGTTAAAATATATAATTTGGTCACAAATTTTTAAAACTTCGCATGTAAATTTGAAATTTTTGATTCATAAAAATATATTTTAATAAATGAAATAGAATATTTTACTTATTATTTTTACTTGTCAAATCCATGCATTCTTAATGAAATTTTTAAATTATTATTTTTATTAATAACTTCAAATCATTACATTATTATATGTAAAATTAACATTAAATATTTAAAAATAAGAATAAATAAGTAGATAATAATAAGAATAAATAAGTATATAATCTTAGTCCTTAATAACAAAATTAGGATTTATGTGTGAATTTTTAAGTATAAAAAAATAAATAGACGAGGATTCTCTAGTTGATCTGCGACCTAAATACGCCTAATTTTTAATAATCAAATGATAATATATATATAGAAATTTGTAATATTTTAAAGATTAAATTAAAAAATCTAAAAGTTTAAAACTTATGTATATAATTTTATAAATTTATAGATTAAATTGTAAGATTTAAAAATTTAAAAAATTATGTGTAAATTTATTCAAAGTTTGAAAAGGTTTAAAGACTAATAAAATAATTAAACATTTAAATATTTATTTGGATACACTGTAAAATAAAATTATATTATATATAATAAAAAGTGTTCGCATAAATTTTATCCCATAGTTAATATAGGTTTAAATTGATATTTGATTTTTTAAATATTAAAATCACGTGTTTTAATTTTTTATCTTGAATTAGAAATAATATATTTTATTTTAAAATATAAAATTTAATTAAATAAAATTATTTAATATAAAAAAAATTACACATTATTATATATAAATTATTATATTAAAATAGTCTTACACGAACTTCTTATATTTATATATTTTATATAAAAAAATATTATTAAACTACAATCGCATTTTCTTTTTATTATTCTATTCATGGATAATGCTAGTTAATACTTATATTATTTTCCCCATATTAAATTTTTTAAATGTTTATCGGATGAGATACGAATTTTTCACTAAAATTTTAGATAATTTGTAAGGATAGTGTATTTTTTATTAACAAATAATATAAATTTAAATATATATTTTATAATGTTGAGTTAAAAATATATATTTGAAATTTATTTAATATATAATAAATGTATAAACTATTTATTTTAATAATTGTTAAATAATTAAAATAAACATATGTTTAATTGTAATATTATATTTTTTATAAATAAATATATAATTTTTTTATATAAAACTATAAAAAATTTGAATTTAAAAATTTAATGGGAATCCCATATAAACTACCTCAAGAAAGCATTTTATTAATAGATAAAAAAAATTGAATTTTTTCTGCAATTACCCAAACGTCAACTAAATCTAAAAATTTAAACTATTTTTTTACCTATTTTATTTCTTATTCAATAATAATTATATAATCATTATTAATCATGTATATAGTGAGCAGTGACACATAGAATTGTTGCTTACTGTGTTTGCTGATTGAGTCCAAACACACGCAATGTTTATCTGTAAGTACCGTTTTATACTAAATTGTTATATATATTATACAATATATAAATTATGTATAAAAAATAAAAATAAAAATTATGTGATTATTTATTAATAAAAATAAATAAAATTTTATTATTTAAATTAATTTGAACCTTAAATTATAATAAAAGACATATTTATAAGCAATTATATTTTATTGAATTTAAGTAGATAATCAAAGGTAATTAAAATTTATCTAACAGAAATTTTAGTCTTTTTTTTAATTTATTTTATATTCGAGATGAATCTTTTTCTACATTAGTCATTTTTAAATAGATTTGTTTTATTTATATATTTTTTATTAATTATATTAAATAAAAATATATAATTATATTATTTTTTTACTTAAGGTAATTTTTTCATCTAGTTATTCATTTAAGATTATCTTTATCATATTTATATTTATAAAATTTATATTTTATTGTTAATGTAGTTTCAAAAATCATAAATGTATGATATTAATATATTTTTTAAGAATATTAATATAAAATTTGGAACAACGAATCGGAGAATCTTAAAAAGTTTTTATCCTCTGTTTAAAAATATTTTTGAATTTAATTTATAAATTTTAATTATTGATGTATTTAAATTTATTTTATTTTTATATATTTTTAAAGACTAATTAATTACAATAGTTCCGAGCAGTTATTTTCTAAAAAGAACTTTTATAATTATTACGTCATTTAATTTTTTTTAACCGTTAAAATTTCACAGCTTTCTCATTTTATTAATCATGAATACTCTATACTTTCAGTCAAATTAAAAGATAATTTCATTAATTTTATAAACTTGTGAGTATTGTACAATTTTATACCACAACTTTCAAGTTTACAAATAATTGAAACCATACCAAATAATAACCACAAATCACTTCAAATAAAATATGCTAGTTTGAGCAAGTAGACAACTAAGTTTTATGATGAAGAATCAAAATACACCAAAAAGATTTAGGAGGAATTGAAGCTAATTTAGCAAAAACTTTAACGTCGTGGAAAAAAAAAATCTCCATAAGAAAACAAACAATAGGCATTGCAAGCTTCCAACACTCATGAAACACCAAAAGAAATTCAGATCTAAGAGCACAAGAAACTAACTAAAACGAATCCATAAAACCTAAACTCATCTTTAAACAATTTTACCGAACACATTCTTCCAAAAGAAAGAAAAGATACAACAAAAACAGGTAAAAAGATCTCTCCAACATGAGTATTAAGCATATGAGTATATCCTAGAATTAGGATCTCATTTTCCACAAACATTTTATGGTTTCATCAACATATGTTTAATATATTTGACAACTTCAGTTACATTCACTGTCCAAGCTACAAATACAGAGGGATAACCAGATCAAGGATTGCTTGAACCCCAATTTTTGTTTCCATCATCCATTAATGTAAGCCCTTCACATATTCCCTCTTTTGCAACTCTCACAACCCCCTTCTTGTTTGTAAAAAGGTCTGAACGAACTAATGCCACAAAACAAACTGGATCATGAAGCAAAATCCCATATATACCACTAGATTTTACGTGCCAATCCCTATAGAATTTGCACATATCACTTATAACTTTGGCATGTTTTCCTCTAGATTCTTTCAATTCAAGAAGATCAGCATCTGTAAACATAACATGATTTGTTATGTTTATTCCAACAACAACAATATTTGCTCCAGAAGTAAAAACAATATCTGCTGCTTCTGGGTCTCCATATATATTTGCTTCAGCAGCTGGGTTTACATTTCCTAATGTAATGAAAGCACCTCCAAGTATCACCAATTTCTTCACCTTGGATGCAAAAGAACAGTCCTTTTTGATTGCCAAAGCTATGTTTGTTAAGGGTCCAAGTGCAAGAACAGAAACTTCACCTGGGTATTCAGAGACCTTTTCAATTAAGAACTCAGTTGCATTCTTTTCATATTTCTTTTTCTTTGGTGGTGGTAAATATATGTTGCCAAATCCATCAGAACCTTGTATTGACTCATCAATAGCTGGTTTTCCACCTCTTAGAGGTTCAGGACTGCCCTCTGCAACAGGTACATTTGGAGACCCTGCTATTTCACAAAGAATCAATGCATTTCTAGTGGCATCTTCCGTTGTAACATTACCAAAAATTGTTGTCAAGCCTAGAATTTCCAAACCCTTTGTTTGAAATGCCATCAAGATGGCCATACTATCATCTATTCCTGGGTCTGTGTCAATTATGAGCTTCTCAGGCTTGGAATTGGACTCCATAGTCGCTTTAGGGTTTTTACAAAGAGCAATAGAAAGATCAGAGTTGAATTACCAGTAATAGTGTAAACTTTAATTTCTAATAAACATCATCTTACCCTTGACTTTGTAGTCGTGTTTGGTGAAGTGGCAAGTACGATAGGTTAAAAAGGTATCTTTCTAAGAAAAATGTTCATGTAAGAACTATAAGGTATCTTTCCAAGAAAAATGTTCATGTAAGAACTATAAGTGTTTATTTTTGTGGAAAAAATATTTATCTGTAATAGAAAAGATAACTATCAATTACATAAGATTAAAATTTTTAATTTTTTCTATAAATAAAACTCATTACTCATTGTTTCAATTAACCATACAAGAACATTCTTCTAATCTTTTTAATTTTTTTCTCTTGTTTTACAAATATAAGATTATAATTCTTTAAGCTTCTTTATTTAGTTAATCTATCAAATATTGGTGGTTATATTTGATTGATTAATAAGTCTAATTATTTTTATGATATTTTGATATTATGTTCTTATGATTTTTTCTTTATTTTTGTTCTTAAATTGTTAGATCAAATAATTGTTTTTATCATATCATAATTATTTGATTTGATTACTAATCTTTAAAGAAGCTATTTTTATTGAACTTATATTTGATCTTTTTGGTATAGGATTTGCTAGTTGATTTAATTTAAATGACATATGTTTTGAATCATCTAGTTAGGATTATTTATTATTAAATCTGTTTTAGAACACACATAGGTACTTGTGTTTTTGTGTTAACTATTTTACAGTTACTTCGAGAACGTATCTGATTGGCGAGAAGCTTATTGGAACGTTGATCTAGAAATCGCTCACGCTAATATTGAAAGCTGTGAAAATAGAATAAGTACTCGTAAGTAAAATACATTATGACATAAGACCGAGTTTATACTTAAATATTTGATTTTTATAGTGTAAAGTTAGGTAGTTCGGTGGATCGGTGATTTTCTTCTTAAGTCATGGTTGTGACTTAGGTTGTTTCCACCTAAAAATATCGTATGTTATTATTTTATTTTCGTACTTATTTTTATACATGATTACATGACTGACTGTTTTGTTTAAGTTATTAAATTATAAATTAATAAATATTAAAAATAACTTATTCATACTCTCTAATTTAATTATTTCTATAATTTATAAATTATCAATACAGAATACAAATTCTTAGTTGCGTTCACATTCAGGCCTCTCACTCCCCGTTTATAACTTTCTCTAATAATCTCATCCTTTTCTGTCAGCCTCTTGTTTTATTTTCTTTTTGTCTTTTAAGAAATATGCTTTATCTACGAGCATCAGAATCAAACAACAACTTTAGCAGCTGGCGAATTTCCATTTGTGTTCCAAAAGTGCTTAAGTTCACACGATTTAGTATCATTAATTATTTATTTGAGCGAATTTGACACTTTTTAACATGATGGGAAAATATTTATTACAGTTTAAAAACTTCAATCTACTGATCATTATTTTTTTAAATAATTTAATTCATTAATTTTAAAAATGTGACTATTAATATATATGATAAATTTTTTTATAATTTTCTTCATTTTTCTATTTTTTAAATTTTGGTTTATTAAAAAGTGCTTGAATAATTATTCATGTTTTTTTATCAAATGTCTTGAAATTTTTCAAAATTAAAATTAAAAAATAGTTATTAGACTCGTGTATACTGTTTATGTCCTTGTGTTATCAATATTTTTAAAATAAATATACAAAATTGCTCACATAAACAGTAACTTAATTGTCCTACTTTCAAATTAAATTTTTACTATTAAGAAAGGAATAACTTTTAGTGATGATCCTTAATCTCTCACTCTTTGTCAACTTTTTTTTATCCTTAATCCAGCTAATTTCAATACTTTGATTCTGTTCCGAAGAATTTTGGAGAAGAACAAGTTCTAGATATGATATTATGATTGTGAGCAAAGCAATTTAACATTCACACCATTTTTTATTAGTGTAAATATGTCATCAATAATCAGATTATACCATAATGTCACGTCCCGCCCAAATTGTCCCTAAAAATCCAAATAAATAGTGGTTGTCTAAAGGATCTAGGCTATTCTACATGGAAAGTTCTAGAGTTGCCTAGAGAAGTCTAAAAAGGGCTAGAGTTGGACGGACTCAACTCGTCTTGAAGACTAGATTGCCCGTGAGCACAATGGAGGTGCTAGAATGGCCGAACGTCTAGAATACGCCAGGATGGTTCGGGAAGGACGTGGAAGCCGTTGGAAGCTTGCTTTAACGTCCCTAAGGATGTAGAAGCTCAAAGTTTGCGGAACATCCCGGAAGGTGCGTGAAGGAGCTAGACAAACCTAGAAGACTCTGAGTTGGCTAGAAGATCCTGGCCTTGTACGTGCTGTCACGTAAACCTAGAACCTTCTTGTATATTCTAGGCATAGAATTATCTAGAATGTGGTGGCATATTCTTAAGCTTAGAAGCCACCCTATAAATAGACCACTGGTCTTCATTTGCATTCATCCTTGGGAATTCTTAGCATTTGTATCATAAACTCTCTCTGCAGCGATACAAAGCATTCTTTTGCAAACTCTTTCTATTCTCTTTGGAGTTACATTTTCGGATTAAAGGCAAAAGCTGTTGGTCCTAAGTGTTAGCCACGATCAATACTTGAAAGATTAAGGTCGTGACGGTTAGTATCGAGCAGGTTAAAGTGTCTCTATCTTTGGCAAAAATGAAGAACACCGCCCCACACCACACGGACGTTCCACCCATGGAACGTGGCCGTGAGAAGTGCGGAAAGCCCCAGCGAATCTCGAGCCAAAGTCGAAAGACTTGCTTTCTAGCTGGAAGCACGAGTGGGAAGTGCGCAGACGGCAGTGGGAAATTGCATTCGGCCAGGGTTGACAACAGTAGGAGCGTTGCAATGGCTTGGAGGCCGGGGATGTGGAAATCCATGCGGCGGTTGGGATGTCACTCAACGAGCCAGATAGTGGATTGAGGCAAGAGATTGATGGGTTAAAGGCGGAACTTGCCAAGGTAAGGGATCTTGTCGAAGGGAACTCGGTAATGTATTGCATAGAATGGAGGATATGAGTGGTGATCTAGTTCTATGTAGCGGGCATGCGCAGGAACTAGCACACACCGTCATTGAGGCTAAGAGGTGGACGTTCCCAAGCCCAAGACCTTTAACGGCGTTAGGAACGCCGAGGGAAGTGACAACTTCTTACGTGGGGCTAGAACAATACTTTGAGGCTACCGCGCCATAACGGACCGTACCGGCAAAGAAGATCCGAACCTGCACAATGTATCTATCCAGGCATTGCGATGTTATGGTGGAGCGGAGATGGTGATGTGCAACGAGGGGTTTGCACACTGATACCTTTCGATGACTTCAAAAGGGAGTTCAAAATGCAGTTCTTCCCCGTAAATGCCGAAGAGGAAGCTGTGAGGGACGATTGCGACGGTTCAAAGCAAACGGGTAGTATAAGCGGACTACGTGAAGAGTTCACAACCTGTCAGTTCTGACACATCCGACAAGGATGCCCTATTCTTGTTCGTGGATGGGCTTGATCACGGGCTAACCTTGAGCTCAAGCGACGTGGTGTCCAAGACTTGTCTTCGGCCATCGCAACCGCGGAGAGCTTTGTGTGACTACTCCACAAACAAGAGAGCTCGAAAGTCTCGGATAAAAGTTTAGTGGAGGAAAGAGTGGTGGAGACGTCTTAGAGTCGTGTCCCAAAATCCTAAGGACGGCTCCTCATTCAAGCCACGGGACAAAGGGAAGGAGAAGGAGGATCGGAATGCCTCGAAGCTCCCGGTGACGTGTTTTATATGCGACGGACCGCACGGGCACGCGAATGTCCAGAAGAGGAAGGCCTTGAGTGCCTTAGTTGCCTCCACACACAACCAAGATGGAGGTGATTCGGACGATGGTGCAAAGATGGGTTCTTTGCGCCTGCGCAGTGCGTGCGAGTGCCAGACCCCCGTGCCCGATGTATGTAGATGCAACCATCGGTAAGGTCACCAAAGCCTTGGTCGACACAAGCGCGTCTCATAACTTTGTTTCGGTGGAGGGAAGCAAAGAGACTTGGCTTGAAGGTTGTCAACGGAGCGGGTTCTCTCAGCAAGCTAACTCGGCCAAAGACCGCCATTACAATGGAGTCGCTCGCGGAAGTTAGGTCGATCTCGGTGCTTGGGCCTGCCGAGTGGACTTGTCGGTGCTGCACCTATGGACGACTTCTCGGTTGTATTTGGCATGGAGTTCTTGGACCAGGTTAGAGCTTTCTTGGTGCCAAGCTCAAACTCTATGTGGTATCACGGATGGCTCGCACGCGCGGCGACGGAGAGGACCACCATATCTCTTACTCGAAGCTCTTTCGGCGTCAATTCGAAGGGATTGAAGAGGGATGAAGAGAGTTACTTGGCCATCCTTAAGGAGTACGGACGATGAAGAGGTGTCACCAAAGCCAAGCTTGCCAACGTGCAAGTCGCCTTAGACAAGTTCCAAGAGGTGACGCCGGAGGCATTGCCAAACAGTTACTCGAGGAGGGAGGTAGACCATGAAATGTAGGCCGGCACCGACTACGCCACCAAAGAATGAGCCCATATCGGATGGCAAACTCGTAGTTGGCGAGTGCGGAAGCAATCGACGAATTCTTCGGATGCCGGCTTCATAAGGCCCTCCAAAGCCCCATTTTGGTGCCCGGGTGCTATTTCAAAAGAAGAAGGATGGCTCGCTACTTAACGTGCATCGACTATCTGCTCTAAATAAGATCACGTCCAAGAACAAGTATCCTATCCCTCTTATTGCCGATTTGTTCGATCAATTAGGGAATGCTAGATACTTCACAAAACTGGACTTGCGGTCAGGTTATTACCAGGTACGCATAGCCAAAGGGGATGAGCCCAAGACTACTTGTGTAACCAGGTATGGTGCCTATGAGTTCCTTGTTATGCCATTCGGTCTCACAAATGCACCAGCCACCTTCTGCACTTTGATGAACAAGATTTTCCATCCCTACCTCGACCGGTTCGTGGTAGTATATCTTGACGACATTGTGATCTATAAATTTGGACTATGGAAGAACATCTAGAGCATTTGAAGAAGGTGTTCGAGGTCCTGAGGAAAATGAGCTATACATCAAGAAGGAGAAATGTTCCTTTACTTTCCAAGATGAGGTGATGTTCTTAGGCATGTGATAAAGGATGGAAAACCGATGATGGATGGTGCTAAGGTGAAAGCCATCCAGGAATGAGCCTCTTACCAAGGTTCCCGAATTAAGATCTTTCCTTGACCGGTAAACTATTACGAGAAGGTTTATCAAGTCCTACTCAGCAAAAGAATTCACTAACTTGCTTAAAAAGAACAAGGCTTCGGGAAGGGACAAGCGAATGCCAAGCCTCATTTGAAGACTTGAAGAAGTGCCGTTAGTGAAGAACCTGCTTTGTCTACGGACCACTTCCAAGACATACGAGATACAGCATCTGGTCTTCGGACTTTGCCATTGGTGGGGTATTGATGCGGGAAGGGCGTCTCGATAGCTTATGAGAGCCGCAAGCTCAACACCGAACGCCGCTACACCGGGTACAAGAAAAGAAATGACAACCATCATTCATTGCCTAAGGGTGTGGCGGACATTACTTATTAGGTTCTCATTTTGTTATTATGACGGACAACGTGGCGACAAGCTACTTCCGCACTCAAAAGAAGTTGAGTCCCAAGCAGCTCGGTGGCAAGATTTCTTGCGTAGTTTGACTATAGGTTAGTACTGGCTTCGGTAAGGCCACCGATGTGGTGGATCTTGCGTTGAGCCGGAAGCCGGAACTAGCGGCCTTGAGTAGGCCCAGCCTCCTTTCGGATAGGATCGAGAAGGTTAGGACGATGATGCCCTTGCCCAAACCTCCTCGCCTGCATCGGAAGGAAAAGACGAAGATTTTGGGCTGAGTGGACGACTACTCTACGGCCAGAATCGAATCTTCAGTGCCAAAATGGGGGAGCTTAAGGAAAGAGCTTATCAAGGAGCTGCCGCATGATTCATTATGGGGCTGGACACCCAGAATGAGGCGTACCTCGCTTTGATCAAGTCCATCTATTATTGGCCTCAACTTCGGACGATATCGAAGCTTACGTGAAGACTTGTCTTGTATGCGCCAACGGGACAAGATTGAAGCAACATGCACCCGGAGGGTTGTTCGGCCCTACCCATTCCCGAGACCGCGGGGGAGAGTGTCTCATGGACTTCATCACTTGCTTGCCAAAAATCCGAGGGATTTGGCGGCATTATTGTCATCGTTGACCGTTTCGGCAAGTACGCGACATTCATACACTCGCTCAACGGACCGCACGGCGTATGAGACGCGCGTTTGTTCCTCAAGAATGTTGTGAAGCATTGGAGAATTCCTTCCAATATCATGAGTGATCGAGACCCACGATTCACGGGGAAATTTTGGACTGAACTATTCAAGTTGTTGGGATCAGACTTGAATTTCTCCACAAGCTTTCACCCACAAAATGATGGACATGACGGAGCGCGCCAACGCGTTCTGAGAATCAGTATCTTAGGCACTTTGTTGGTGCCAATCAACGAGATTGGGCGAAAGCCGTTGGATGTAGCCCCAATTCTCATATAATCTACAAAGCCGAGTCTGCGCAGAGAGTCCCTTCGAGATCACATGGGCGTGACTACGACTCACCCATGCCTTGGCCACAAGTTATGGAAGAGCCCGAGGCTCTCAAGTTTGCCTGGCATGAACAAAGCGGAGTTGGCCCGAGCCTATCCGAATAAGGCGTCTAAAAAAGATGAAGAAATGGGGCGACAAGAAGAGGAGGATGGTAGAATTTCGGGAAGGCGATTTGGTCCTCGTCAAACTATTGCCCAACAATTCAAGACCTCATGCGGAAGGTTCGCTATAAGGGGTTAGTGCGGAAGTACGAAGGACCATTTCCGTCCTCAAGAAAGTTGGTAAGGTGTCTTACAAGCCACAACTCCTCCAAGGCTTAAAATCTATCCGGTCTTTCACGTAAGCATGCTTAAACCCTTTCACGGAGACAAGGAAGACTTGAGCGGGGAGAATCCAAGGGCGCTACCGTTGATGTGGTAACCTCCTTTGACAAGGAAGTGGACTCAATTTTGGCGGACCGGCTGATCCGTCGAAGAAGGCTTACCAAGTTATAGGGAATACTTGGTCAAATGGAACGCCTCGGATGAAGAAACGAGGCCGGGAACACGAGGAATCTTTGTGGCAGCTTCAAAGACGACATCGAGAGGTTCAAGCTTGAAGGGCGCTGACGAGGGGCGTCGCGAACTTAGTGGGGAGTGTCACGTCCCCGCCCAAACCTTGTCACAAAAATCCAAATAAATAAGTGGTTGCCTAAAGGATCTAGGCTATTCTACATGGAAAGTTCTAGAGTTGCCTAGAGAGAAGTCTAGAAAGTGGCTGAGTTGACGGACTGACTCAACTTGCTCAAGACCACTGATTGTTCCAGAGCACACCTGGAGGGTGCTAGAATGAGGCCGGAACGTTCTAGAATGCGCGTTGGATGGTTCGGGAAGGATGTGGAAGCCGTTGGAAGCTTACGAAACGTCCCGGAAGGATGTAAGCTGGCTGAAGCTTCGCGAACATCCCGGAAGGTGCATGAAGGAGCTAGACAAACCTAGAAGACTCTAGAGTTGGCTAGAAGATCCTAGAGCCTTGTGGCACATCACATACGTAAACCTAGAACCTTCTTGTATATTCTAGGCATAGAATTATCTAGAATGTGGTGGCATATTCTTAAGCTTAGAAGCCACCCTATAAATAGACCACTTGGTCTTCATTTGCATTCATCCTTGGGAATTCTTAGCATTTGTATCATAAACTCTCTCTAGAGCAATACAAAGCATTCTTTGCAAACTCTTTCTATTCTCTTTGGAGTTACATTTTCGGATTAAAAGGCAGGCTTAGTGCAACGGACGGTGCTAAGTGCCGCACGATCGATACTTGAAAGATTAAGGTCGTGACAATAAGCTCTATCAGGATTCTAAAACACAATTAAAATTAATGATGGCCACGGAAGGAGCACATACTTCATTTCCCCAAGATGCAACTGAACAGAAACAGACTAAACAATGTAAGTTCAGCTTTCTTTTTCTAAACATGCAGTTTTTCACATAAATGCCGAAAAGAAAAATGTATATTTAAACATACAAGTTAAAAGTTGGGTAATCAAAATTTTTCCTCAAAAAACGATTCTCAGAAAAGGGATTGTACCAAACTAATAACCAAAGTGCTTGAATAATTATTCATGTTTTTTTCGTCAAATATCTTAAAAATTTTCAAAATTAAAATTAAAAAATAGTTATTAGACTCGTGTATACTGTTTATGTCCTTGTGTTATCAATATTTTTAAAATAAATATCTCACATAAACAGTAACTTAATTGTCCTACTTTCAAATTAAATTTTTACTGTTAAGAAAGGAATAACTTTTAGTGATGATCCTTAATCTCTCACTCTTTGTCAACTTTTTTTTTTTATCCTTAATCCAGTTAATTTCAATACTTTGATTTTGTTCTGAAGAATTTTGGAAAAGAACAAGTTCTAGATATGGTATTATGATTGTGAGCAAAGCAATTTAGCATTCACACCATTTTTCATTAGTATAAATATGTCATCAATAATCAGATTATACCATAAGCTCTATCAGGATTCTAAAACACAATTAAAATTAATGATGGCCACGGAAAGAGCACATACTTCATTTCCCCAAGATGCAACCGAACAGAAACAGACTAAACAATGTAAGTTCAGCTTTCTTTTTCTATACATGCAGTTTTTCACGTAAATACTGAAAAGAAAAATGTATATTTAAACATACAAAAGTTAGTTAATCAAAACTTTCTCTAAAAACGTGATTCTTTGAAAGGAGGTTGTATCAGATTGATAACCAGTACTAGGTTGACATCTCTGGTCGATGTGAGACTAAACACTCTACCTCACATCGGACGGGTACACAGTTCACCGTCGAGTGCCAATATGCGTGAGGGGACTCATCAGATCTAGGAACCTGTTCTGATACAAAGTTAAAAACTGGGCAAACAAAATTTTCCCTCAAAACGCGTTTTTCAAAAAATGAGTTATATTAGACTAATAACTAGTACTAGGCTGGTATCTCCGATCGATGTGGGACTCAACATTACATACATAATTGTCTGCTGATTTTATTGTCATCCATTTCCTTTTCTCTTATTTCAACGTAATCACATGACAGGTCCAAGGAAAATGTGTCCACCACACACAAAGACAAAAGGGAATGGAAGTTTATTTCAAGGATGGTAAGGATAAAATTTCTTGGAAAATGCATATAAATTGGTCTAGTGTGAATTTTCTTTCTTCATAGTGATTCACTGCATACTTTTGTATGAAGAAATTCCCTTCACAATTTCACAATGTGTAAATTTTGCAGCCTCGCAGCTTTATGCTGTTGTTGGATCTGCGACGCGTGCTGCGATTGCACCCTTGGTGTAGGATAAAGAGGAAATATGACAGTAAATACTTCCGCGGAGACTGAAGATATTTGATAATTGGAAGAAATTTTATGGGATATGAAACTGTGTTCATTATTGTACCTTCTCTATAGACGGAGTCATTCAGTTGAATAAATGTAGCTGCGAGTTAATCTGATTTAAAGTTTGCTCGGTAAAATATAGAATTATGTTACAAACTCTTATGTTTGATATATTTTCCACACACACATATATATATATATATGTGACAAACTGTTTAAAACACATAAGTAGTACCAAAATTCCCTCACCTTCTTGTGCTTCCACTCTAAACTTCCGCCTCGTTTCCTGTGTAAACTTGCGCATGTTAGCGTGATGATGGATGTTATAGATTAATCCGTTTAAACTTATTCATTAGGATAGTCGTTAAGTTATGTTGGTATCTGCATTCCCTAAGGGAGTAAGGGGTGCATCAAAACAAGCACTGTCATGTCTACAAAAATGTTCTTCGAGTAACAAAACCAATATAAAGAATATGTTTCAACCTCATTTTGTTTTCATTCACACATATATATATATATATATATATACACACACGATAAGTAGAACTTTAAACTGCATGCTAAACCACAACAAATAAATATGTATTTATGAGTTTAATAGAAAATACTAAATAAAAAATTGCAGCAAAAAAGTACAAAGAAAAACAAAAAAAAAATAATACACTTAAAAATTATAATCACAAAAATAACACCCTTTATGTCTAACTCGTATATTTTTATTATTAAAAAAAATTTAATTCATCATTTCACACTGAATAATTGTTCAAGTTGAATTACATTCGTTTAGACTCATTCAATATTAAATTGTATCCAATTAAACACTCCTTGAGATGTTATTTTTGTTATTATAAGTTTTAAGAGTGATATGATTGTATGTAAAAAAAATTTGGGAAATGAAATAAGTATGATTCTTGTCTCAAAAGTAACTAGACTGAACTTGCAAGAGTTCTAACTGTGCCAACAATTTTGCTATTGTTGATTTCAATCTAGAATCTCCCTTCTGAGCTAAATCTATGAGCACCCCCTGAGCAGATTCCCCATATTTTATTCTGTGTTCTTCAACTCTAAATATCCTCTCAAGTATCCATAGGGCTTTCTCTTGAGCCTTTACATTCCCTGATTCTAATACTTTTATAATAGCTTGGACCCCTGAACTTTTGGCTATACAATTGCTTCCATTTTCCCAAATTTCATCCTGCAAGATAGTTGCTAGAGCACTAAGTACAACTTCATCCGTTTCCCTCTCCTTTCCAACCAATATTCGGATCAGTGGTGGTATAGCACCTGCCTTGACCAAACAAAAGGTGTTCTTAACAGAGCAATAACCATCATGAACTTCACAAAACAAATTGGCTGAAGGAGGAACGCAAAACCATTTTGAGGTCCTGGGTTTTCTTAGAGACAGTGAATTCTTAGATAATTGGGCTAGTGAAGTTACAGCTCTACATTTAATAACAGATGACTCACTTGAAAGCAACTTCACAAGAAGAGGAATCACCCCATTTTCTGCAACATATAATTGTAATTTCTTATCTGAAGGATTAGTAAATCGAATCAGTAGACCTGTAATACTTTCTGTAAGCCAGCATGCTTCGGGTGTTGATGCTAAGTTTGAAGTCATAATGGAGACAATAATGGGTACCAAGTTTCCTCTCTTAAGTATATCTGTTGTTTTATTATCACTAATGGAGAAATTACTCAGTATGCCAACTGCTGCAGCTTTTTCACCGTCCGATGTTGATGATGAGATAATGTTGAGGATTATATTTAAATGGATTTCACCCTGAAGTTCTGTCAAATCTTCTGGAAAATCTTTAGAGAGAGTGTAGATTAAACTCAAAGTTTTGCTTCTGATTTTAATGTTGGTTTCCATCAGGAAAGGTAAGAGAAGTTGAATTGCATTGTTTTCCTTCATTTTTCTTCTAATTTTGGATGCACTGGGATGAACAGAAATATTATTAAGTGCTTGCAATAGGTTACTTTGAACTATTGGAATGGAAAGATTTAAAAGTGAGAGCATCTGATGAGCCACATCTTTATTGACAAGAATAGCTTCTGATTCAGCAATCCTAGCTAAAATAGCTGAAGCAGGCTCTCGGAGAGTCATAAGCACTGAGGTAACTGAGAAGAGGAGTTGAAGTAGAGGTGCTAAAATGCCTGAATTGACTAAAAGTTGAACATTTTCTTTTAAGCTACTCAAGTTCTGTAATGCATTTAGAGCAGATAACTTGGCTTCAAGTTTTCCGGTAATGAACATTCTAACTAAGGGCTCTATTGCCCCATCTTTTCCGAGCGAAGCTCTGCTTTGTTCTGTTAGCTCCATCCTTGACAGTGCTGTTGCCATTAGGATCTTACTCATGTCAGAACCTGCAACCTCAAGATATTCATAGATTATGTTTACTCCTTGGCTTTTCATTCCACAAAAGTGGCTATCATAGTGTACATAATAAGATTATAACCACTCTGCAACATTGAACATTTCTATATATCAATTTATCACAATCACACTGACATGGCAAAATCTCATTCCCACCTAATACATAACATATTTGTGATATTTAGTTTTCGTGCAACATTAGTTCAATCTGCATTATCTCGACTCAAAATTTAAAACTAAATGCTGGTTAAATGCAAAATTGGAGCTTAATCAGATTTGTGCACGTGGTGTAATTTGATTGTATTAATTCATAACTTCTACCCCCCCAAAAAAGGCATTTGTGTGAGACTTTCTGTCAGAAAATTCTCAGGTATGTTCATCTAGTAAGCATTTCCAATATGATCCTTGAAAAATCAACAATGAAGTTCTCTCCAAAACATACCTAGCATTGGGATCACATGTAAATCAAGACAGAAGGAGTATCGTAAACAATACTAGGAAGCTTATGATTACCTTCCTTAAGGTATCGCACAAGAGGCTTAAAATAGCCAGCTTCTGCCATATGAAGTGCATTTTGAGTGTTGCTAGACAAAGCATTCAATAACTTTTTTGCATCAGAAGAAGCAACAGAATCACCCCCATTTAGCAAGGCAACTAACATTATAATACACCCTTGAATTCTTCCAATCTGCCTTCTAACTGTAGAAAGATCCAATAGGTCTGATAGCAGCCCCACAGCTTCCCTACTCTCCTCTTCTTCTCGCGTCAAAGATCTCACCAATGTTGACAAAAACCGAGCATCTGCCATGTTTTCCTGCACACTACTCCATTTTGTAAGATAACTAATGAAGTGAAATTAATAATTTCCTAATGAAACACCAGCTCGGGTCCTAAATAGCACATTCTTGGAGATTTAGTCGAAAAATGTCCCTTAATCGCAGTAAAATCTGTTTATAGACTATAAATAGTTGTACATAGCATATACAGCCTGTACATAGCAAGAAAGAACGATTTTGGGAAAAATTTCACCCAAATTCAAAACACTTGAGATTTTGGGTCTCAATACAGCGCGCACACAAACACAATACATTCTTGCTTACCTTGTTTTCAGCATTATACAAAGCAAGGCTTCTCAGCAAACAAATGATTGCTAACCGGTTTTCTGCCTTACTAGAACTTAACCGGTTAAAGAGAATAGGAATAACTTCTTCATTTTGAAGCAAGTCATGATCAACCTTCTGGTCTTCAATAAACCCCTTTAATACCAAAAGTGCCAGTCTAAGTTCTTCATCATGACCATACTTTAGTTGCAACATGACATCCTTAACACTAAGGCTAATTTTCTCCTCAACTATTTCTATTTCTGTTTCCAACCCACCAATAGAACCAGAATGAAAACTTGGACTTGGAGTTGAACCAGTATCAAACCTTGTACTCATCAAATCTTTGTGTAATGTCCTAATCTTGTCCTTAAGATCTATACACACTTCAAGACTAGCAAAGAGAACAAGGCCTAATGACCTTCCAAGATCATGAACCATATGCTCCAGCTGTTTAACCAATGTATTTGAAGTTGGATTTGTGAATATAACTTTGGCTCGGCTAAACTCTTTCCCAAGTGATTCAACAGCTTTAAGAATTGGTGGGTGGTCTATGAACTTTACATTATTTATCAAATCATTAAGAACTGGAGCAAATTCATCAACCAAGTGGGCAAATTCAGAACATACTTGTCTCTCATAAACAGAGTTTTGAGCCAGAGAAGTAACCTCATGAACTGATACTATTAACTCCGTCAAAAAGTTTATGAAGCTTCTATTCTCCTTGTTTTCCATTGGTGACTATTATTGTAAAGAATTCAATCTCACAGAGATTACTAAAGGAAAGATAAATTTACAGAAGGGTGAAATAGAGAAAGATGTCAAAGATTGTTGTAGAAGAAAGAGATAAACGTGTTGGTCTTCAACAATAGAAATGGAGAAACCAAAGTAGTAAACAGGGAAAGGAAAAAAAGAAAGAAAGAACAATTATTACTTTCAGTGATGACCTACCTTATTCTTATTTTATTCTTCTCCAGCTTCAACAAGAAAAGCAATGGAAAGAGAAATAGAAAAGTCAGATTTTTTGCCGTTTGGAGTGTTACGGGGAAAAGGTAAGAAAGGGGTCGTTGTCAGTTGGCCTTGACTATTAAATTGTTATAATGATAAATATCATCTTCAACGTCTAGTTTCATTCATGATGATAATGATATTAACACAGCGAAGAAGAATTCAAACATTCTCATTTTCTTACTATTTTCCAATTTTCATATGGTCTTGCTTTGCTTTTTCAGACTACTATTGGGCATTGGCTAAACTTTATTTAACTTGGGTTTTGAATGCCTGGGACGACTTGTTTTTCTGAGTCAATGGTCATTGGCCACCACTCGTTTGGCTTGGTGTGTTGGAAGCTAATGTGGTACGTTTTGATTCAATTCATATATCCCTTAAGTATCAACAAGCAAGTTGGACCAACCAATTTATGAAGGACAAAAATTAGACACTCTGCTTAGCTCATGGGTTTGTCACCATGAAATCATGAATTCCTCCTACCAATTATGTTGTAATGGTTATTTTGTTCAGTTAAAAACAAAAAGTACTTGGCAGTTAGTAATAATTACTTTAATATTCTGAGATATAATACAAGTTTCTGTGGCTTTAAAGGGTTTCAAAGAGTAATTAAACTTTGATATTGACCTCTTTGCATTGGGAGCGAGAGGGGGTGGGGGAGTGGAGAGAACTCCGAGGGAATGGATTAATTATATTTTATACATGCACTCCGAGGGAATGGATTAATTATATTTTATACATGCAATCCAATGCAACCTCTTAAATTAATCATAAACATATACATAATGTTTATAGAGTCACAAACATGCTCATAACTTAGTTATATAAAATAAATCTACAATTTTAAGATTTCAAATAATTATAGATATGTTTGTATAAACATTAATAATATATTTATAATATACATAAAACATAATTAGTTCAATGGAAAAGACCACAAGAAAGGCAGGCGTGTTCTCTTCTTTTCCATGCTAGAGAGATGTATTCTTCTGGCACTTTAATGGGTCCCCAAATCGGATCTAGCTGATAAAAATTCAGTGGCGGAGACATTTTGGAAAAGAAGCAATTTTTAGCAATTACCATGTGTTGTGGACTGAGGTAGCTTTTGCATATGCATCCTTTACACGTTTGACACTTTATTGTGTAATAATATGACCAAAATGCCATAATGGAACGGAAAACTCCAAACCATATGCATTATCTCATTATTATCTAATTTTCACTAAAATAAACTAATTTTTTCATTAATTATTAAAGATTTTATTAAATTAATAACAAATCCTATTTATAACAATCAATAAAAAATACACATATTAATAAAACACCACTTCATTGTGTATCTATATAGAACAACTGGAAAATAAAAACTCTAAACATCCCCATATAAATATCAATTTTGTAACTGAGCATGCGACTCGTGGGTAGCTTTTGTACGTGGGATTTGAAACACGTCTTTGTTAAGAGGGCTAGCTGAGAAAGCAAAAAAAAAAAAATAGTTATTGTGAAATAAATCAGAGAAAGTTGCTACCGCAGATAATATATTTGGAGTAACTACTCAGCATTAATGTGATAATATTTACACCATGATGTTCGCCAAAATAAATTGAACATTTTGAGCATCTAAGAAACACTTGCTAGTGTAGGCAAAAAATAAAAAAATAAAAAAAGGGAAAATAGAAACACTTGCTAGTTGCTATATCCGATTGAATTATGTCTAATCACATATTCCACAACCTTAATTTACATAACTGGTCACCTATACCTTGGTGCCATTAAAATTAAAGTTCTACTCGTAATGGACAGTTTTTCAGAATCATGGAAAAGAAACAAGGAACAGCTTGTATAATGTGCTTCTCTACTATTCCTCCATCAAGCAACTTTTTTGAGAGACCTGATGATTGAAAATGAAGCCCCGGCATACATTTGGGCATTTAACAATTGATTTTCTCACATTTTTATCAGAAACATGAAAAAAAAAACTTAGATTGCTGAAATGTTAAGGTTGACGATGATTACCATTAAATGTTAGCAGGCGCTCAACATTACCTTGGAAATTCACCAGTTCAGAACATGAGTTTCCAAAACGGTTACTTCACTTTTTGTTCATTCCATCATTCCCCTTGAATGTTGCTTCATGTCCATTGTCCAAGTGTCCAAACTCCTTCAAAAAACCCATTTCATCAAAACCAGACGGCATACAGGCAGTTACAACTTAGCTAAAATATGAGAATGATGCTAATAACTGACTATGTGCTCAAGTCTAAGTCTAACTAAGTTCATGGAACCAGACAAGAGTGACACATGAAGAAGGAAAAAAAGGTTTGGGTTAGCCAAATAACTTGAGTACCTTGATTATAAACCAACGTAAATACTCCACTTCCAGGTAAATCATAAATGGTTTCGATTACCACACCACACAATAAAGAAAGGAAGAAGAAGAATAAGGAAGAAAAAAAAAGCTTTAAATTGAAACATATATGAATCTGCGACCTCAATGATGGCCTCCCAGTAACTGCCTTTCCATTCATCTTTGTATCCATCTTGCATTGCCATTATGTTTTTTAAGCTCTCTTTGTACATCTCTTCCCTCCACTCCTCCAGTGGTGGCAACCCAATCTGAGCAAGAAGCCAATTCTGGTACCCAAACTGCATACATTATCCAGACGAGTTTTGCTCAGACATAAGATGTTAACTCGTTAAGCAGGAAAGCATTTTACAAGTGAAATTGCAAAAACTTTTCGGTGATTTGAAGGATGAAATAATCTAGTAGGATACTACTGTAAACAAGTCTTCCTTTATGTCAATCTTTATGGTCAGCTTGTATTGTAGATTCAACTTAAATCAAACTCGACTCAACTTGATTTTAATTTATTGCCATAAAAATTGAGTTATGTTCCTAATACAAGCCACTTCTCCAAAAGAAATGTAAAGCAATACCTTTAAAAATACTTGAATAGATCTTTAAGAGGAGCAATGTGAGTGGTCTCTGTGTATGTAAATACTAAATAGGCCGACAAACTGACCAACTAGGATAAATTCCTTGTGGAACAGATCTTATCGAGAAAACCAGAAAGTGTAACAAAGCTACAAACCTCTTTCCTCTATAAACTGATTACTAATGCTACAAGTCAAGCACAACGCACATTCTATCCAAGAACCACTGACCATATAAATTTTAGCACAATGCACATATTTCTAAAGATTCTAGTGGCATACATCATTTATTGCAGGGATACATGAGTAAAGCAAACACGGAAAATAATAAAACATATTTATTGAAATGTAATGAGGATGCAGTTACCCCGGTTGGATTAAGAACATGTGTGAAGCGTTTTGGGACCCCCAGTTCCTCCAATCGCCTATAGAATTCTTTAGTAGAGACCATCTGCTCTTCTTCATCTGGTAGCAGTATCTTACCAGACAATACACGTGCTACCCACTTGGATTGTAAGTCAAATGTCATGAATTGTGGACTCTGGTTGTAAAATAAATTTTTCGTTATCAACTGCCAAAGATGCTGCTTCAAAAGCATATATGTCATAAAATCAACAGTAATAGGTACTTGTTTGTTTCTAATCCTGACAGCGAAAATATAAAGGACATGACCCTTTTAGCTAGCTCCATAGTGTAATGCGTTATGCATGCAATGAATTAGTAAGATCATGTTGGCTCATTTTTGTGAAGCATAACTAGATCCAATGCAAGAAAAAAATCTTATAGGCATGTTGTATGCACACTGTTAATATCAATCGTTGATATTATCCAACTTCTTACACCTTCCCATTTTTATAAAAATAAAATGTCAAAATGAACTTGTTCCACCACATATCAATGCCCTTATTGTATGTAAGATTCCTAGTGTAGTTAATGTCAGTTCCCTATGCTAGAAGATAGGTTGGTGTCACCTACATAAATTGTGTACCCTACAAGGTAGAACACAGATATCACAAGGATGGAAAAATATAACTTCATTAGAAATATGACACTCCCAGTTTGCTGTTGTATCACCTGAACAAGAGCAACATACTGACACTGATATCTGGTTTCCAAAATAATAGAACTAGAAAATTAACAATGAAAAAAAGTAGAATTTCGCCTTAAATCATGCTGGATTTTATCTTTTGTAAATATTGGAGAGTTGCATTTTGCTTCATGAACTGAGAGATACATTTGATTTTTCAAATAAGGTCAAAAAATGATAAAGGGAAGCTTATTACAACTAACCTTAGAGGGAATGCCAATGAAAGACAGCCAAGGAGCAAGCTGTGAAGGAAAGACATGTCTATACAGTGGCCGGACACAATTTTCATCAAAATTTAAGATTCCATTAGTCTCAAGAAATGGGTAATGGTACCTGTAGCTGCAAAAGTACAATTGTCAGAAGCAAAACATTTTAGTCATTCATTCAGTTAATTCTTTATCAGAAGCTTTACTAAAACTTGTCAACTAATGACCTTGTTGGTTTGGAGCCGTGCAAGGTACTTATTTTGAGAAAGATGCACTCTGGTATCGGTTTTCATTTACTACAAACATTTCAATAAAGGTGCAGGAGAAGGTTTACTTTTGACATTAATTGAACAATATGCCTTAAAAATTGGGTAAAATTGCATAATTGTTACACGTGGCCAAAACTATGAGGGCAATGGGTGTCGTATTTGCCCTTCTTTAATTTATCATGTGACTAGCATGTGATTTAATCTATAGTTAAACTCTGATTTATAAATCAATTTCAAAAATTAAGCTTGTCTTGCACCTTTATTTTAAATGTTTGTAGTAAATGAAAACATTTTGAAAATAATAGTACCAAAGTGCATCTTTCTCAAAATAAAACCTTATTCGGCACCAAACCTGACTTTTTGTTCCTTATTTTCCTGGTAAGCAATAGAACTTTTAGTATTGGTCTTCTGATCGGAGAACCTTCGATTCCAATATTAAGGAAGAAAGTATAAAAGGGTAGAATTATCAAAGTGTTTAGAAAAAGGAATATTGGAATGTACCCAGTACAGTATAAAATAACATCAGCATACAGCAAGGATCCCTCTTGAAAAGAAATTGTACCATCTTCATAAACCTGTTCTATCTGTTAAGATATGATTTTATTATCAGCATATCATGCATCAAGATCCTGCTTAGCACAGATTCCAAATAATGAAAAAAAACAAAAGTACCTGCTTAAGTGTGACTTTGAAGATTTTAAAGATAAAGATATTTGTATTTGTTGATATACTAACATTACATGTAAGAGTTATAGAAAGTTTAGAGTCAAAACAAGTTATTTTAGACTCTTACTCTATCTTAATTAAAAATGTAGTTCCATAGTATACAATAAGAGCTCTTTTACAAGGCAAAGGTCCCCCGTAATTAATTTGGGTAGTCATTGGTTAAGGTTCAAATTTGACATGCTCAATTTCAAAAAATTGGTATTTGAGTTTAATCAAGGTTTAGAATCTAGAACATAGCACCCTGCTGGCAGAAAAATGAAGGGTAAAGTAAGGACTATGGAGATAAAGTATAATCTAATAAGCATCTAAACAAGAACGCACCATCATATGTTGCCAAATATTCTTGTGATTTTCCAACCTTTTCACCTCTACATTTGGGTTCCTTGTGGCTATATGAACCTCTTTGGCTTCAGTTGCAATATCTCTTGAGATGTCAAAAGCACTAGGTCCAAAGCCAATTACAACTACAGTCTGTTAAGTAAGGATGTTTAGTGCAACTAAAAAAAAAAATCAATCATGGATTAATGGTTTTAAAAAACTAAAAAGTTCCCCAGATATATTTAACATAAACTTTCTGTACAAGGGAAACATAAAGCAAAATGATCAAAGTCAAGAAACTTAAAAAAAAATTGAGGGATGTTGCACAAAATGATATAGCTCACTTAATAGTAAAGCCACAGAGATGAAGCATGCAATAAATCTTTTAAACCTCAAAATGACAATTAGCAATGTAAATCACAATAGTTCAAAACAAATATAAATAAATCACAATCAGCTATCTATCTCGATTGCCTTGCTAGTTGCTAGTTTACAAAGACAGTACAAGGACGGAAACTGAAAGACATGCCTGAAATTGTCTTATATGATAATAATGAAGTCAACAAAAAATGTATATCATTTCAATGATAATATACTTTTTCTCACCTAAAAAATGAAAAAAAAATAAAAAATAAAAAAAAATCATATTATGTTCCAATTGTTGGTTTTTTGTTATATCCATTTCAGCTCCTACTCCTTTTCTTATCCAAAATCTATGCAGAAGTAAGTACAAGGCATTAACGATCGTCTCGAATGATAGCAAAAACAAATAGCAAGAATGTGATGACCCCAACACATGATATGATTTGTCCAGTTGGACTTATCCTAGGCAAGCATGATTTTGACCTTGAGTTTTTACCCAAAAAATCTCATTTCATTTGGAGTTGGCACACACTTAAATATCATAATTCTCCCCAAGATCTTGAGTTTTCATCCAAAATGGCCCATTCTATATAGAGTTGGCACACATACTTAAATATCACTTGGACTGTCACAATCTCCTCCTAAAGGGTCTCGTGTGCTTAGTGGGGCCATCAAATACATTGAACCACTTAAACATAGTGGGCCAAACTGAACAATCCATATGACCAAGCTATGCCCAAGTCATACATGATCGAAGCATCGGGTCAACTCTGATACCATTAGTCAATAATGACCCACTCAAAGCATGTTATGATATTGTTTGGTTGGGCCTAACATAGACGCACACAATTTTTCTATTGAGTATTTACCAAGAGATCTTATACCATATAGACTTGGCATACATAATTCTCCCCAATGCGTAACCAATGGGACTTAGGTGTCACAAAGAATGAGTAGCAGAAGAGGAAATATGAGTAAACGATGCGACATGCATCATAGATGACAATTGAGACTGTTTGGTATCCTACAGGTAGCAGATACACGACTCTAGGGACTTGATGTACCTAACTCGTATAGAGGATGTGATATTTCTCTAACAACTCGTATATAGAGACCTAACACGATAAAGCAATGGATCCAGTTTTGGTTAGAGGACCTTGGATCTACTCCGTTTCAAGCGACTTGAGCAACAAGACCTCCCGACCTAACAAGCAAGACCTAGTTAGATATTGACATCAATTTCGTGCAACATGGTGATGGTCCTTGTGATTACTGTGTTATTCCATACAAGGGGTATCTCTTATGACCTACATTTAGCAATCTAATGTTTATTGTAAAATTATTATGTTTAGGTCAATTTTGACATCTCGAACAGAGCGCCTACCAATATAACATTGACACCTACTTCTTATGTACCTATACATACCTTATTGATGAGATAAATAAAATATCTGAGTATTATCTTTTCTCAAAAGTCTTACTAAAACTCTCAACACACAATCAATTCTTCAAACAATTGACACCCACCGTGGGGTCTTAAATCTTTCTAATTAGCATTTGAGATCTTGATTTTTATATCCAAGGAGAATCAACACGTGTAATAGGGAAATTCACTCATGTCATTATGATCAATTCTCTTTCTCATCCCGAATCAAAAAATAGTATAATTCAACCAGTTCCAGTGACCTAAACGATCATTTATCCCATATTTCATCAGTCATCACATCTCATCAAGGTCTGTGGTATGACTTCACACGACCTGCAGTCCATAACAAAAACCAATTCTGCTAACTGCAGTTCCGAAAGCTTTTCTCATGAAAAAGATGTTAAATTGGTGAGGCTTCAACAAGTGGTGGAATTACAATAAGATTACGTAAGATCTCAAAATGATAACAAAGAATTAAGATCACGATTGTTACAAGAAGATTACTCGAAGGAAGCAGAAAGCTCATTCAACATGCTACCCCTCCAATAAGACCAAATCGATTGACGAGATTGAAACACACTTTCCAGGATCTATTGAGATATCCCAATCAATATCGACTCAGTACCATTTATGAACAACACCCCCCGCAACTCTAGCTCCATAACCTATATACACAACCTGCCAACATCCTATAAGAAATACATCCCAACAATTACTAAAACCTTCTGATTTGGTAACATCTATTCCAATCGACCCCACACCCAATTTGAACCGCCCAACAGTAACTTAAATAAAAAATTCAAAGAAATGGAGAAGAAAATAGAGACAAAGGTGAACATTATAATTAAAAATCTGGAAAAATTATATCCTTTTAGCAATATTAATATTGTGTGTGATCAATTGTAGACTTCACCTTTCTTTGATGATATTGAGCTAGTGACAACATCCCTCAAAATTCTCAACTCCAAAATGTCTCTCTTACAAGGGGATAAAAGATCCAATTACGCATGTAATTCACCTCAAAATGATCATGACAGCTGTAAGCGTCCAAGAAAACAAGGATGAGACTATGTACTATAATTATTTGCTGCCACCTTTTGGGAAACAACACAACAATAGTTCATTGAGTTATCGCCCAAGAGTATAACAAGTTTTAATACTTTAGTAAATGTCATCATCTACTCTTGTAACAAGTCGATAAGAAAGGAGTCTCATCATTTCTTTTCAATAGTCCATAAAAATAATGAGACCACAAAAACCTACATGAGGAGGTTTATAATAGAAAAAAATGGAAATCTCACAGTGCCAAACTCTATTGCTATCGAGACCTTCTGCAAGGGGATTAAAAAAGGTACAGGCCTATTCATTGAGTTAACCAAAACTACTCCACGATTCCTAGATATATTCTACAAAGAGGCCCAAAAGTTTGTCAACATGAAAAGATAATTGAAGTCAACAAAAATTAATTAAATCAGACTTTAGACAAATCCCCTCATGTTAAAAAGGAAGAGATAGGAAAGATTATGAGGATAGCGCTTTAACCCTCCCCGTTTCAAACCAGTGGTAACACCTAGGAAGAGACTTGGGACGTAATGGAGAGCATTGTCTCCTTTTAGATGTCTACCATTACATGTATTGTTGACTGAAGCTGTAGAACAGATGGAATGTATCAATCAAGTAAAATAGCCACAACCTATGAGAGCTCCATTTACAGACCTTAACAAGTATTGCGCTTTTCCTAAAGACACAGATCATTTAACAACAGATTGCAAATATCTTAAGTGAAAAATCAAACATCTTCTATCGAAAGAACATTTGGAAGATTTAGTTTACGAGAATAGGGGTCAAAGGGGAGGGAATATGGAGTTGAATAATCCCTCTAATCGAAAAGAATTTGTCCCTCTTAATCATGTTTCCTCGGCCCTCCAACAATGACTCATAAGCACAACAAAATTTTCCATTTGTTAGGGTCTACCATTACATGTATCGTTGATTAAAGTTGTACAACAGATGGAACGTATCAATCAAATAAAATGACCACAACTTATGAGAGCTCTATTTAGAGACCCCAATAAGTATTGTATTTTTCATAAAGACACAGGTTATTGAACAAAAGATTACAAATATCTTAAGTCAAAAATCGAACATTTTCTATCAAAAGGACATTTGAGAGATTTAGTTTATGGAAATAGGGGTCCAAGGGGAGGGAACAACAGGGAGTTGAATAATCCCTCTAATCAAAAAGAATTTGTCCTTTCCAATTATGTTCCTCATGCTCTCCAACAATGACTCATAAGCATAACAAAGTTTTCCATTTGTTGGGGTTGACTTGAGTGATGTTGATGTCAAACATATAGAAAATGTGAGACATTGTTCTTGAAAACAGACACCTAATTCCTATTTTAAAAGGCGCCAAGTGGATCACCCATCACCTCGTAGGAAGGTCATCGACATTATTTAGGTGGCAAGGTACTGGCATCATTCCTACACGAGATGGAATGTTATGTTGTATCTGCACCAGTTTGTCAATATCTAGTTCGCAGGATATTTTTTCAATCTAATGTTTGTCTTTGGTTCAATGGGTAGGTTCACCTTTGGTGTTATATCTCTTTGTTGGATGGGGTATCTTTGCTACTATGGTCCCTAGAATTCTGATTATTGGAACAGGCCCATGTGAAGACGAAGAGGAGACTGGACGCAACCCATAGAATATAGGGAGAGCTAGGATGCTCTCTTTGGTTGGTGCATCACTAGTTTTATTAGATCTTTTATCACGATCTGTTGCAACTTCGAGAGGTCATTCAGCTTGCTCTGAACTTGATCGTATGTGGATTGAATCATGAGAAGGATCTCGAGGTATTCTACCCTTAGAGGAACACTTTTAGTGCAGTCTGAAGAGACATCCTTAAAAGATGTTGGGCGGACTATGACTAATTTTCTAGAGAATGACTTGAGATTTATAGGTCGGTTGTTAAGAAGTCTCAAAGTATCAAACGAGTTGATATGACTAATAAATTGCAACGAAAATAGACTAATTTTCAAGCATAGTATGAATCCAATGGACTACTTATGCTGAATTGCGGTATGACAAGTCTTAAAATAGGCTGAGATTCTCTAAAGAAAATTTAGTTAAGTTAGAAGTAAAAGTGGTAAAAGGTAAAAAAGTTTTTACTATTTATAAAAGACTTGACAGTTGTGACAGAGGGAAGTGGAACGATTTTTAGGAGTTTGTGGGGGAGTTGAAAGGTCTGATGGTTACTTCTGGAATATTCCCTTAACTTTTCAAAGTTTAAAGAATAGGGGAATTAATGTTTGGTATCTTATAGATAGTAGATACGCGACCCTAACGACTTGGTATACTTTGCTCGTATAAAAAGCGTGACATTTCTCTAGCAACTCGTACATGACGACCTGTCACGATTAAGTAATGAATCCAGTCTTCGTTAGAAGAGATTAGATGCACTCTGTTTCAAGCGACCTTACCAATAAGACCACGCTACCTAACGAGCAAGACCCAATCAGACATTGATATCGATTTCGTACGACTTGGTGATGCCCTTGTGATTACTCTATTAATCTATACAAGGAGTATCACATACGACTTACGTTTAGCGATCTGATGTTTATTGTAAAATTATCATGTTTAGGTTAATTCTGACATCTCAAAAAAAACATCTACCAATGTAACATATATATACCTTATTGATTAGATGAATAAAGGATCTGGGTAACATCTCATAATAACCCCTAACATATAAGTAATTCTCTAACAGAGACAATTATCATTATTCTTGTTAAAATTAATCACTAATTATTTTGAGCTTATTAACATGTTGTTTTTTTCCTATTGTAAATAAATAAATAAATAAATTTGAAAAAATTTAAAATTTTCAATGTTAAAAAAAATGATAAATTTTTCACACAATACATACATGCACAACATAACAGGATTGACACCTAACATGAAAACACAAACCTGACCACGAAATTGTTCAGGAACACGATAATTGTGACTATGGATTTGATATCCTGGCCATCTCTCTATACCTGTCATAAAGGTTTAATCAAATCATCGTAATCGTTGCTATCATATGACAATGATCAATAATGCTAAAATAAAAATGATAATCCCTTATGTTGCTTCTTTGATCAATTTAACAAGTTCATATTACTAAGCAACAAATTTCATTTCAGTACATTTAGTATCAAATGCTTAAAGATCTCTGAGTTATACCAACTAAAGTATAGCAGTTGAGTCCCATTATCCTAAAGAAGAATACGGCAGAAAAATTGGGAAAGGAGTTAAAGAACGGCTGAAAAATTAGGAAATGAGTTCAGGATAGCTGAAAAAATTGGAAAAAACAATAAAAAAAAATTACATAAAATAACTTCCTAAAACTTATAACAATATCAATACCACCTATGATATTAAACGGGATTTAATTAACTAAAGTTTAACATTAAACGGGTCTAATTAATTAGAGATTGAAGGAAATCTAAATAATGTTTGGACTAGACTTATCCTTTTATAAAAATATGAGTTGAATATAAGGATATTATTTTGATTATTACAAGTTTTAAAGAATTATTATAAATATTATATTTTCAAAAATAAAATTCAAATGGAAAAGTGACGGTATGTTTTGTGCTAGTAACATTTTCATAATACAGTATGCAAAATTTAACTATATGTCTACCCTGAAGCAAAGTTAGAAATATAATTTGAGGATGGTTGAAGTAAAGTTAGAAATATAATTTGACTAAGGTTGAAGCGTAATTTTTTTATACAAAATAGAGAGTTATATTTAATTATTTAAAAGTAAAAAATATATATCATGATATAGATATACTAAGAGATTAAGAGTTACGGTATATTTTTTTTAATCAAAAATAAAATTTTCATGTTATGTTACAAGAGAAAAATAAAATTAACACGTTATAACTTACAACGAAAAATTATCTAATAAATAAAAAGATAAATATAATAAATTAATAAATACAAATATAACACATGTATAAGTGTTAGAAACTAAAACTAAAAAAATATATTAAAATATAAATAATAAGTATGAAAGTATATTTAAAATACATATTGTTATAAAATAAAAGCTAATAAATACATATATTTTTTGTTTGCATTTGTTACATCAGTTTTTTTTTAAATGAAAAAATTGATTGGTTTTACACCGGTGATAAAAATAGATGAAAATCTAAATATAAAAATATTATAAAAAATTATTATAAAATTTTAAATAAAATAAAATATAAAATAATATAATATTTGATAAAATTAAATTTAAAATTAAATAAAATATAAAAAAAACTTCATGATATAAATAACAAAAATATTAAAAGTTTTATTTTGAAGTTTCTTATCATGTTTCTTTTTTATTTTAGTTTTTATAATGTTTGAAATTTTTATCATGTTATCGTAAATTAAATTTAAATATATAAAATATTTTTAAATTATATTATATTGATTTAAAAATTATTTTTATATAATATATATTATTATTATTTTATATATATAATTAATTAATAGTGAATAAAAATATATATCCTTAACTATTTTACTAGTAAAACTATCTTTGTTTAACTATGTCACTTTTATTAACATACGTGCTAAATATTGTTAAAAAATATTAGAATAAATAAACCATCAAAACAATATCAGCCAATCAAAAACATAAGATTATCATCAACAAAAAAATCAAAACATAAAAGGAATCTTTTTCAAAGTATTTCCTATCTTTTTGAGATTAGTTATTTTAAAAATAAATATTAAATTTGTTCATGACTAACTAATTTGGAGAACATCACAACGTTACACCGTTACAAGGAAAATGAAAAATCTACAATTTCTGACAATAACAATATAATATAGAAAGTGTTTAAATCAACATATGATCAATTAACGAACTTAGAAAAACAATACAAAAATGACACGAATGTCATCCTTTGATAGGTTAAAAGTCACTAACAACAACTTATCCACGTAACATTACTAAAACCTCAATGCCAACAACTATCAAATTAGCTCCTCCAAAAGGGAGGTTAAATAACTTACCAGAAATATCAGCTATCTCGGGCTCACTGTTGCACCCAGAGCACACAACAACAGCTACAAATACTTCTCGACTCACCAAATCACTCCCACGATTCCTCGACTCGACCAACCACTCATCATTTCTCACGCCAACTCGAGAAACTCGGACCACCTCCGTGTTAAATCGAGCCAATTGAGCGAGTCCGAAATCATCGGCGAACTTTTTCAAGAACCACAGAACCTCTTCATGACCTGGAAACGATCTCGGGTCCCCGTTTTCGCTCTCTTTGGGGAACGGGTAATCATAAAAGCTCATTAATTGTCTGGGAAGATTGGTGCGCATTGAAAGGTAGAGACTGCTATGAACAATATCTCGGGTCGGGTCTAGACTGATAGGATCGGAGTCTATTATTGGGTCATAGACCCACATTCCGCCGATTCCATTAGACTTTTCGAAGATAACGACATCGTGACCTTCGCGTTGAAGCTCGCGGGCCGCACAAAGCCCAGCTACACCCCCACCGATAACGGCAACTTTAACTGATCGGCCCATTGGATCCCGCAGTTGTTGGATGTTGCCTTTCTATTTTGATCCACTGTAAGCTGCAACTTACTATAATGACTAGTCTGTGCTTCTGGACTCGTAGTTGTGCTTAATTTATAGAATACGGATGATAATTTCTAAACCGATATATATCTTAAAACATTAATAGCTATGTAAAATGATATAATATTCTAACCACATTTTACATTTTTCTTCTGATTTATTATATATTTATGCTCATATTTAATGAAAAAGGTAAAAAAAATAAATTGTTCACTATTAAGATAAATAAGGTAAAAATTTAATGTAATTTAATTTGGATTTCAAATTTATTTAATACTAATTCCAGTAAAACTAAATATTAATTACTAAAGTAATTAACTTTTATTTATTTCTTTATTAGTACGCCGTAGATGTAAAGAAAATAAATACTGATTATTAAAATTTTTAGAAATAGTTAATTAAAAAATTAAAATTAAATATAATTTTATTCAACCATCATGAAAAAAATTCAATTTGAATTGATTATCTTTTAACAAAAAATATCATAAATTAAATGTATGTTATATTCTATAATAAAACATTAAAATTTAGAATATGATAAAATAATTAGAATAAAATATTGTGTATAAGATTTATTTTATGTGCACATATAATTCATAATATTTATTACAATTATTTATATAAAAGTATTTAAAATATATTAGTTATTTTGAAGTTTAGATTATATTGTTTAAAATTTATAACAATGAAAATAATATTAATTGAGTTTAATCGATAAAAATTTACTGTTAAATAGATTATAAGTTACCGAATTTCAATTTAAATATACAAAATCTAATTGATTGGTATATATTTTTGAATATTTAGGTTGAATATATGGGATTTTATTTTTGTGGTTATCAGTATTATATATATTTTAAAAATATTATTTTTTATGTTTAATAATCTTATTATTATTTTTTCTTTGAATGTTAAAGAATATTTATTTATATATTTTATATATTTATTAACTTATTTATTTGACATATATTGTTTTTATTTTTATTTTAAATATCATATATCAATCAAAAAATTGAGAGAGTATAATAAGTAATTTTACTAGCTTTTTTCCTCGTATTATTATAAATGAAAAAATTATTAATTTCTTTAGCAAACTTTTTTTAATTTTTTTTAACATGCTAAGAATTGGAAAATGACAAATGATTCTCTCCTAATAAAATTCTAACGCAGCCTTCGGTTTTTCAGATTTTACCAAACGAAAATGCCAGCTCTCAATCGTGTTAGTTTAGATTTATCCCAAAGACAGCCAGTTGCTTACGTAATGTATATATTCTTGTTGTTTAGAAATTTAAATCATCCAAACCAAATTTAAAAAACAATTAATATATTAAATTATTATAAAAGTGAATAACAATCGTAATCAGGATGGATCAAATTGTACACTTTTTATTGATAAAATAATTAGTTTAATTAAATTTAATAATTTATGTTTTAAAATCTTCCCAATTTAAATTTAAAAAAATATTTAAACTAAAATATAATATATAAATCTCAATTTAAAAATAAAATAAATCAAAATATGAGATAATATGCCTAAAATCATTTGATGCAAGTAGAGAGTGTCCAAAAACCATATTAAATTAAAAAATTAGATCGAATCGAATCAATATGAACAATTTTATAAATCAAACTGTCTGATTCAATTTGTATTAACTAAAATAGTTTTTAAAATGATCAGGTCCAATTATATTAATTTTTAAATTGATCGAATTTAACCAGATTAATTTTAATAATATATTAAATTTCTCGTATCACTTCTTACAAATAGTTGATTAAAATTTTCATATTTTAATCAAAGGTATATCATATTTATATATTATTAAAAATTGTTGAAAATTGTTAACTAAACTAGACCAAACCATTCGATTATAATATTTTTAATAACCAAACGGTCCAATCCGATTAAATATTTTTTACTCAAAACACGATCGAACCAGACCGTAAATACCACTAGATGCAAGTCATGTAAATGAAAAATTACACTAACTAGATTGAATTCTAAGCATGACATACTTATAATCTATATTTATTAAAATAAATTAAATAAAAATGATTAAATATATTATTGTTTCTTAAATTTTCACATAATTTTTCAAACTTTTAAAATGTAACATCTCGAAACTTTTGAAGTTTCACACATAATTCTCTAAAAATTTAAATTTTATAATTTAGTTTCTAAATTTTTAAAATTTCACACATAAGTTTTAACTTGATTACTAAAATACATATTTATAAATGATATGGTTTAAAAGTTTAAATATTTATACGTGAAGTTTTAAAAGTTTAGAAATTAAATTATACAATTTAAAAGTTAAAAAAATCTATATATAACTTTAGTTAGAATTTAAGTTCAATAATACAATTTGACTAAAAAATATGATATATTAAGCGAAGAATCTTCACCATAAGAATGAAAAATAAAATTTGTTAGAAGAAAAATAAAATATGTTATTATATAGAGTTGGGTTATTATTGTAAATTTTTTATTGTTTTTATATCATAATTAATTTTATTTTTTAAATTGAAAAAAATATTATTTAATCTTTAATGTTTTTTATGATAATTATATTATTTTTTAAAAAATATTTATTTTAATTTTTAAAATTAATATTCAAATATAATGTAGAATAAAAAATAACAAGCTAACGACAATCCCTTCTGTCGTATATTTGTGATGTAACGAGTGACCTAACTTTCTATTATAAAATGCAACAAGTGGTTTAAATGTGGTCCTTATAACATTTTAATTTTAAGTTAAATTCTACAGAAGTCATTAAAACTTCTTTAAAGTAAAATTAATTTAAAGTTTTTTATCCATCGTACGTAAGACTGTATGCGAGCGGTAGAACAATATTATAATAATAACACCTTATTTATTAATTTAAGGTTTGTATAATTTTTATAATAGACCAATCAATGATACTATCGAACATACAACGTACTTGGAAGCCTATTGGATTAAGTCTTATCATGCATGTTTCGTGATAAGTTGACTGAATACTTTAATACAAATTTTGGGTAAGTCTAATTAGCATGTTTCGTGATAAGTTGACTGAATAATTTAATACAAATTTTGGGTATATATAGTTTTCACATATTTAAATGATCAGGAAGTTAAATAAGTGAATAATTTTTTTTTACAAGTGTGTTAAAATTTCATACAAATATATAACATGTTATGAGTGTGTGTATAATTTTTATAGAAATATATATAAGTTGTATGAAAATAAAATTATAAAAGTGAAAAATAAAATAAATAATAATTAAAATATATTATAAAGTAATATTAGTTTAAATTAAATTATAACCTTTTATGTGTTTTTTTCAATTTAATATTTTAAGCTTTGAATCGGATACTAATTTAATATTTTGGTTAGGGTGATAATCTGGAATGCGACACAAACATCAAAATGATACAAATAATAAATTTAATTATAATTTTTTATTGTTTTTTATTATTATAAATTATAAACAATACAAAAAAAATTAATTTTTTTATATACCAACAAACACTAAATATAACATAACTAATATTAAAATATGATATGTAACACAATAAGAATACCACATAAAAATGACCAACTACATTATTACAACTCTAGATACATGACTTACAACTTTGTTCTTATAATTTGTATATCTTTTAATTTTTATCCCACTAAAATTACACACTTCATTGTTACAATAAAAAGTATTTAAATCGAGATTTAAAATCTTTTTTTTTCTTCTTAAAATCAACTTATAATAAATTTTAAATTGATATCTTTATAAATTGACTTAAAAAATTGTAAAAAGAACAAAAAATAGTGTCGATAGACGTTACAACTAATGCTACACGTAAGACATAATGTTAATTGTACACATCAATCGACACAAAATTACATGTAGTGTTGGTTGTACACATCACTTGCATTCAATCCCCCACGAAAACTATTTGCATTCAATCTTCTTTTCTACCAAACATTTCACTTGGTCATATTTGCTTCTGTCGAATCTTCGTTGTCTTATTCTTCACGTCCAAAATCCATTCATTACCATGTATCTTTTGTCCTTATTCAAAATTTGATATTCCTTTGTTATATTAAAATTTAATCAAAAAATACTCATGAAATCATATGAACATGAATGCAAATGAAACGGAAGCAAAAAGAATTGAAAACTTACCTCTAATTATTGATCACACTTCACCACACTTACATGAGAATTTTAATGGTGTTTTAGTTTGAAACGGAACCAAGTCCCATTCTTATTACATGGTGATAACTGTATTTTATATAGTTATTTTCATCAATTTTATTAATGATAATTGCTATGTTCGTTTAATATTTATTAATTTTTGTTAAATAAATTAATATTTTCCTTTTATATGCAAAAAAATACATTTTTAATAAAATTAAATAATCTGTATCGAAAATGTACTTAATTTCATATTTCTGTCCACAAATATAATTTCAGATAATATGTTTTCTTAATTACAATTTATAAAAATCGAAAATATAATTTAAATTAAATTTGGGCTTAAGTATAATTATCAAAAGTTTAAAAATTTAATTTAAAATTTAGAGCTTAAGCGTAATTTAAGAAAGTGCAAAATGTAATTTGGATTAAATTTGTGGGTCAAAATATAATTAATAAAAGTTTGAATTTTCTAGCGAGGAAAAAGAATCGCACTCGCACAAATCACCACGTTCATCACGCATTCGATCATCAATTAAACGGTCCGTGATTTGGCGAGTACAACCAGAACGAGGAGGAAAAATCGCGTGTAGAATCTTCGCGCGGCTCGGCGTGCAGTGGGTCCCACGTGTTGCGCGAGCCGGCGTCGAGTGGAGCCCACATGTCGGTTTGCGTAGATTCCCCGAGGTGATCGGCGCGTTGGATCGGATCAACGGTCCCAGTTGAACGCGTCCGTCAAGGCATCGCGCAGAGTCGCTCGTGTAAAAATTACGTGACGCGGTCCATCCAAGCGGTGTGCACCTCGCTCTTCAAATGGTAAATGACCGGCCACGTGTCTCGAAATATTCCGGCGAATAAAATGATGACACGTGGCATGTATTGGTGAAATAAAACGCAGAATCGGCGCCACTTCCAGTAGTTAACCACTTCCGTCAGGAAGAAATCGTGTGCGATCGTTCTTCATGCGCCACGCTTCGCTAATGAAAAGCCTGCCACGTGGCACTACGAGTTCTCTCGGCGAATCACATGGTGACACGTGGCATGCGGAAAAAGAAAAAAAAATTCAAAAAATTTGCGAGGAGTGTGTTTACGCGTGCTACTCCCATACAATGTTGTTCCCTTTGATGATAAAAAAAATAAAAATAAAATAAAAAAAAAAATAGGGGATATATGTGTATGGGGGGCTACGCGTAGGATGGAATTTTTTTTTCTTCTCTTTTTTTAGTTAGTTTTCCGGTTCGAGGCATTTTCTTTCTTTCTTTTCTCTCGAAACTTTGGGAGAAAACTAGCGATTCTTGCAAGTTTTTCTTCCTTGTAACATTTAATTTTTTCTGTTTTTCTTGTTTTCGTGTTACACTGAAACACGCGAGTATTGATTTAACGGCTTTTATGTTGTATTTTCTTAGGGAAATTCTGAGAGAAAGAAGACAACAAAGAAGAAGAAGAAAATGGATGAAATTTATTTTCATTGAGGAATCGTGAAAGAGTTTTTTTCTTATCTATTTTCTTTTAATTTTCTTTCTGCAATGTTTTATTTTTGTTGTGTTGTAATTTTAAATTCGCTATGAACTAATACATTTGTTCTAGATTGCGGTGTAGCGTAAATTATGAAATTTGAATTAAATATTTTTGAATGATTTATGGACCTGTTTTAAGTTGTTTATTTTATCGTGTTTAATGCTTTTAATTATCGGAAGATTAATTAACCGATATGTGACATTTAAATAAACTTGAAAAAGGCATTTTTGTGTGTCTTTCGTGATGAAATACGTATATACATAAGACATAGAAATATACTTTTATTGTATGTGTAGTTAGAGAACTTCGAACTTAATAAATCGTTGAATTTAATTCGCATAGGAATATAGTGAATCATTTTAACTAGATGTTTACGTATGGAGCTTCCGGAAGAGATATATGGATAAATTAGGAGTTCTTGGTTAACAACTTAAAACACGATAACATAAATCAAGATAAAATATAATGATTCAAGTGGATTAATTTGGTGAAAGCGCAATCCTAGAATTTTTCTTGCAATGTTATAAAAGTTAGTTAGTCAATTTGCATCAATTATCGGCCCATCGCTTTGGATAAAAGTAGGTTGAAATAATTTTTATAATTGACGAATACTAGTAACAAATCTCGTAGGAACGATATTTTACTTATCATATTATTACTTGTGACCGTGTATACTTGCACGAGTTTGTGTGTTGAAAAACACACAACAAGTTTTGTGTAGTTACGATTTATTTTACTAATTTGTCTTGATGTTAATACCAATTGACCTAATGTTAATTGAAAAAAAAAAACAAAAATATTATTTGTTTAATTGCTTACTTTTACTTGCTTGGATTTGTGTGTTTATTTATGTTTTAAATGTAATTTATTGTATTAGATTTAATTTTGGATAAGTGGGACTTTGTATGACGCATAAAAATCTTGACTTAGTTCCCTTAGATCTAGAAATCCATAGAACTACTTTGAACTTAAAGAAAAATAATAAACAAGAAACCTTAGAACATTTAGCTATGAATAATGAAATTCAGTAGAAGAACCAAGATCCTTAAGAGATTATGCAGTGCCCATGGTTGGCGGCATCCGATCAAGCATTAGGAGACCTTCAATTCAAGCTAATAATTTTGAAATTAAGCCTGCAATAATTCATATGATTCGGACCTCGGTTCAATTTGGTGGTTTACCCACGATGATCCAAACTCCCGTATATCAAATTTTCTTGAGATTTGCGACACATTTAGGCATAATGGAGTCACCTTGATGATGCTATTCGGTTGAGACTTTTTCCCTTTTCACTTAGGGATAAGGCAAAGAGTTGGTTGAATTCATTACCGTAGTTCTATCACTACGTGGGAGGATTTGGCTCAAAAAATTTTAGCCAAATATTTTCCACCAAACAAAATGCCACGAATGAGGAATGAAATTACCACTTTTATACGGTTGACTCGGAAGTCATTATATGAAGCTTGGGAGAGGTACAAGGAGCTACTTGAAGATGTCCTCACCACGGATTACCAAAGTGGCTTCAAGTTCAAACATTTTATAATAGTTTGATGGGTCAAACTAGAAATATGATTGATCTTTGACGGTGGTGCTTTAATGGGAAATCAATTGATGAAGCATACAACTTATTAGAGAAATGGCCTCAAATAGTTATGAATGGCCATCGAGAGGATGTTGCCTAAGAAAGCGAGTGGAATTCATGAGATTGATGCTATGTAGCTGCTTGCCTGATATACGCTTTGGTGAAAAGATGGATACTATGGGCGTCCATTCTATTCAGAGTCCTTTTGTTGCATGTAAAATTTGCAATGGAAATGATGCCAGTGGGAGATGGCCTCATAACTCTGCATCTGGCACTTTTGTCTCCAATTATAATAGGAACCAAAACAATCAAGATAATCCCTATTCCACCACTTACCATCCCGGGTGGAAGAATCACCCTAATTTTTCTTGGAGTAATAATGAAGGCCAATCATCTTGTATGAGCCCCACTGATCCACCAGGTTTTCACAATCAAGCCCCACAACAAGAGAGAAAGCCTTCATTGGAATATCTGTTTGCTCAATACATGGTTAAGAATGAGGCTATTCTCCGAGAATCAAGCAACATCTATTAGAAATCTTGAAGTTCGGTGGGTCGATTAGCTACTGAAAACATGTCGACAACGCCCTCGAGGAGTTTTGCCTGATACCGAAGTCAATCCAAAAGGGAAGGAAAAAGAGCATTGTAAGCGATTACATTGAGAAGTGGAAAAGAGTTAGAAGAAATACACAAGCCCATTTCTCCGCCAACTCTTATTGTTGAAGCTATTGACCCAGAGAAACAAGAGAGTGGAGAAGAAATAGCTGAAGAAAATGAAGCATCAACAAAACCCATAATGAAACCAGCTTTAGAAAGTCTCAAGTCATATAATCCACCAATTCCATTTCCTCAACGCTTCCATAAGCAAAAGCTTGATAAGCAATTCTCCAAGTTTCTTGAAGTATTTAAGAAACTTCATATAAACATTCCTTTCGCTGATGCCTTGGAGCAAATGCCTAGCTATGTGAAATTCATGAAAGACATTTTGTCTAAGAAGAGAAGGTTAGGTGATTTTGAGAGGCAGTTGCTCTCACGAGAGTGTAGTGCCATCCTTCGTGAAGAAGCTACCACCCAAGCTTAAAGATCCGGGAAGTTTCACCATTCCTTGTACTATTGGTGAGAAATTTTTGGTAGAGCTACGTGTGATCTGGGTGCAAGCATTAATTTGATGCCACTATCCATCTATCAAAGACTTGGATTAGGAGAAACACAACCGACCAACGTAACTCTTCAACTTGAGATAGGTCTACGAAACACCCGAGAGGCATTATAGAGGATGTGCTTGTAAAGGTTGACAAGTTTATCTTTCTACTGTGATTTCATAATTCTTGACATGGAGGAAGATAGAGAAATTCCTATTATTCGGGGGAGACCATTTTTAGCAATGGTAGGACTTTGATTGATGTTCAAAAAGGTGAGCTCATGCATGAGAGTTCAAGACCAGAGGTAACTTTCAATGTCTTTAAAGCTATGAAATTTCCAAGAGAATCGATGATTGCTTTAGAGTTGACGTAGTGAATCGTTAGTTGAAAACAATTTCGGGAAAACTAGATCTTGATGCTTTGGAACTTGCACTTGTGAATGACAATGTTATTGATAACTTTGATTCTCTTGAATATCTCAAGTTACTTAAAAGCATCTCGACAACTCTTTAGTCCATGGCTGAAGAAGAGGCATCACAAGTTCTGTGCCACCATCTAAGTTTACCTATGTGAAGCCATCTATGGAGCAGAAACCATTATTAGAGCTTAAGCCACTACCTAACCATCTAAGGTATGCTTATTTGGGTGAAATGTCTACAATGCCGTGATTATTTCAGCATCTCTAGATGATGATCAAGAAAAGAAGGCATTAAGAGTGTTGAGAAATTACAAGTTAGCATTAGGGTGGTCGATAGAGCGACATTAAAGGAATTAGCCACACAATATGCATGCCTGAATCTTGTTTGAGGAAGTTTTGAAGCCCTATTGAAGCATCAACGTCGTTTGAATCCAATCATGAAGGAGGTAGTAAAAGATGAAATCATTAAGTGGTTAGATGCGGGTATTATCTATCCTATTTCGGATAGCTCTTAGGGTCGACCCAATTCATTGTGTTCCAAAGAAAGGAGGAATTACAGTGGAGACTAATAGCAATAATGAAATGATTCCCACGGGAAAGTAATGATTGGTGGGTATGCATGGATTATCGGAGCTCAATGGAGACCACTTCGAAAGGATCATTTTCCCTTCCATTTATTGACCAAATGCTAGGCAGATTGGCGGGACATTCTTTCTATTGTTTCTTGGATGGCTATTGCAGTTACAATCAAATTGCTATCGCGCTTTGAAGATCAAGAGAAGACCACTTTCACCTGTCCATATGGAACTTTTGCTTTCCGAAGAATGCCTTTTGGATTGTGTAATGCTCGACTTTTCGAGGTGTATGATGGCTATCTTCTCAAGCATGGTGGAAGATTTTATTGAGATATTTATGGAGCGACTTCTCGGTTTTGGGGATTCATTTGATATGTGTTTGCATAACCTTTCTTTGGTCCTACAAAAATGCGAAGAAACAAATTTGGTTTTAAATTGGGAAAAGTGCCACGTGGTAGAAGAAGGTGTGGTTAGCTTGCCATCTAATTTCGTCAAAAGGAATTGAAGTGGATAGGGCAAGGATTGAAACCATTGAGAAACTACCGCCTCAACATCGGTGAAAGGAATTAGAAGCTTTCTTGGTCATGCAGGATTCTATAGGCGTTTCATAAAAGATTTTCCAAGATTTCTAAGCCTCTTTGCAATCTTTTGGAGAAAGATACAAAATTCACATTTGACGAAGAGTGTTTGAGAAAGCTTTCCGGGTTTTGAAAGAAAGGTTAATCACGGCTCCCATCATTATTGCACGGATTGGAATCTACCTTTTGAGCTGTGTGTGATGCCGGTGATTTTGCGATGGAGCGGTTTAGGACAACAAAAAGAGAGTTTTCCATGCCATATACTATGCAAGTAAAACTTTGGTAGCTCAATGAATTATGCTACCACCGAAAAAGAATTACTTCTTTGTTGTATATGCTTTTTGAAAAGTTTCGATCCTACCTAATCGGAACTAAGGTGACTTACCTTGATCATTACGTTATAAAATATCTTATGGCTAAAAGATGCAAACCGAGATTGATTAGATGGATCCTCCTATTGCAAGAATTTGATTTGGAGATCAAAGATAAGAAAGGAACCGAAAATCAAGTGGCCGATCATTTATCGAGATTGGAGAATAATGATGGAGCCGTGGACAAGACTATCATTGGTAAGACTTTTCTGATGAGCAATTGTTTTCCTTTGATCATGAAGTGTGCCAGCGGTACGCGGACTATGTTAATTACATCGTAAGCAATGTGCTCCACTGAAATATCTTTCCAACGGAAGAAAAATTCTTACACGATGTTAAGTACTATTTATGGGATGAACCTTACTTGTTTAAGCATTGTGCGAGATCAAATTATCGGAAGGTGTGTCCCCAAAGGAAGAAATTGAAAATATACTTAAACATTGTCATTCTTCGGCCCTATGGGGGCCATTTTGGAAAAGAAAGAAGCTGTGGCTAAGGTTCTTCAATCCGGTTTTATTGACCAAATTTGTTTAAAGATGCACATTTCTTTGTTTCACCTTGTGGCCAGTGCAAAGAGTTGGTAACATTTTTAAGAAACACGAGATGCCTTTAAACAACATTCTTGAGGTAGAAATATTTGATGTTTGGGAATTGATTTCATGGGGCCTTTTATCTCGTCCTACAACAACCTCTACATTTTGGTTCTTTGTGGATTATGTTTCTAAGTGGGTAGAAGCAATTCCCTTGCCTACCAATGATTCCAAAGTGTAGTCTTGAATTTTCTAAAGAAAAAACATTTTTCACTCGATTTGGCACCCAAGGGGCAATCATAAGTGATGGGGGGAACTCATTTTGCAACAAATATTTTGAAACCCTCCTTGCCAAATACGGTGTCACTTTCACAAGATTTACAGCGCTTATCATCCTCAAACAAGTGGACAAGTCGAGATATCAAATGAGAGGTGAAGAGGATTTTGGAGAAAGGCAGTAAATCCTTCAAGGAAGGATTGGTCTAAGAGGTTGGATGATGCCTTTCTGGGCATATCGGAACAGCATACAAGACACCCGTTGGGATGTCCCCATATGTCGGTTGGTTTTTGGAGAAAGCTTGTCATCTCGGTTGAATTAGAGCACCACATGCGTATTGGGCTATTAAGAATTTAAATTTTGATTTAGGCGCTGGCGAAAGAGCGTCTCAACTCAATGAGATGGATGAGATTCGTTTACACGCATATGAAAATGCTGAGATTTATAAAGAAAAGACGAAGAGGTGGCGCATGACAACAAAATCTTGCATAGACACTTTGAACCGGAATGAGAAAGTATTGCTCTTCAATTCTCGTTTGAAGTTCTTCTCAGGAAAATTGAAATCTAAGTGGTCGGGGCCATTCATTATTACCAAAGTACACCCATATGGGGGCTATTGAGATTAAAGGTGAAAGAATCACAAAGTACCTTCCAAGTGAACGGGCAAAGACTCAAACATTATTGGGGGTGACATTGATCGTCAAAAGTCCACCATTTTCTTATGCGATCAACCTAAAGCAAGGAGAAAAGGTCAAATAAGCGATGACTCTAAATCAAGCGCTTCTTGGGAGGCAACCCATGTGTTTTAGTTTTTATTTATTTATTTTTTATTGTATTTTTAGAACATGTATTAGTTGCGTATTTCTTCATTGTTTTTTTGTTTTGATAGGTGTAAATCGGAGGAGGTAAAACAATTTTGGATTTCAATCTCACAAGTCAACTCACCATTCAGGGAAGTTTCTTTTAACACATCTCCTTTGTTCTTTAATTTTCACACATTGGGGACAATGTGCATATTAAGTTCGGGGGTGTTGAGATTAAACTTATTTGAAATACTGCTTGATATTGTTGCGCGTCTAGTTTTGTTTGTTTGGTTGATTAAAGATATGTTGCTATGAATAGTGATTTATTTTTATTTCTTCGATTTAAATGATGCATATCTCTTTGAAAAAAAAATTTTGAATATTGTCTAAGTGATAAATAATTTTTACGTATGTTTCATTTTACAAGAATAAATATTCATGAGCACTAGTCTTGATTTTTGAGTTGCTATGATAATTTAGAGAAGGTTTATGTGAGTATGAAATTCGATAGATTTTTGTGGTGTCACAGTTTTAGAATTTGTTTGATTTTCTCTCGAGGCGAAATTATAGATAACATTTAACTAAGAAAATGATTTAGGCCATCTTTGGATCGTTTGAGCCTTTCTATCTACCTTGACATACATTATCCATAGTATACCCCTTTTGAGCTTCAAAGTTTACATATATATTTTTCTTATTTCACCGGCCTATCTTAAAAAAATATATATATATATGTGTGTAGATATACTTATTGTTCTTATCTCACTAACATGTGACAATTGTTAGTAAATGTTGAATGATATATCGAAAAAAAAGGGTCGCTGAAAAAAAAAAAATCGGATTATTGTATGTGATGATAAATCCCCAATTGGGTTGTAATTATTGTGATGATAGAATTATCTTTTTCAATCCTGAAATGTTATGCTCGGGAAAAGTTTTAAGCTAAATAGTATCCTTCATTCCTACCTTTACCTAAGCCATACATTACAAGCTTAATAAAGTCCTATTGATTTGGTGTTTTGTGTTTGTCTACATTAATTGGAGAGAAATGAAAAATAAACTTATGAGATTTGTTATTTCATGAAAATTTGTTTGATTTTATATTTGCATAAAAGCGATCCGGATTTGCATGTGATGAAATTTGAAAAGACTTCACACACACACCTAAAATTCATTGTGAAAATGTAATATACTTTTAAATTGATTTTGATACTTAGATAAAATTCTTTTATTTCTTTGAGTTATGTTATTTGGAATGTTTAAAAAGAAATATTTTGAAAATCACTATTTTAAATGCAGTTATCTTTGTTTTATTTTCATCCTTTTCCTCGAGGACTAGCAAAAACTTAAGTTTGGGGGTGTTGATAACTGTATTTTATATAATTATTTTCATCAATTTTATTAATGATAATTGCTATGTTCGTTTAATATTTATTAATTTTTGTTAAATAAATTAATATTTTCCTTTATATGCAAAAAATACATTTTTAATAAAATTAAATAATCTGTATCGAAAATGTACTTAATTTCATATTTCTGTCCCCAAATATAATTTCAGATAATATGTTTTCTTAATTACAATTTATAAAAATCGAAAATATAATTTAAATTAAATTTGGGCTTAAGTATAATTATCAAAAGTTTAAAAATTTAATTTAAAATTAGCAAAGGCATAGCGTAATTTAAGAAAGGTGCAAAATGTAATTTGGATTAAATTTGTGGGTCAAAATATAATTAATAAAAGTTTGAATTTTTCTGCGCAGAAAGAATGGCACTTCGCACAAATCACCACGTTCATCACGCGCCGGATTCGATCATCGGTCGCGGTCAGTTTGGCGAGTACAACGAGACGAGGAAAAATCGCGTGTAGAATCTTCGCGCGGCTCGGCGTGCCGGTGGGTCCCACGTGTTGCGCGAGGCCGGCGTCGAGTGGGCCCACGCATGTCGGTGCGTAGATTCCCCAGGAGTGATCGGCGACCGTTGGATCGGATCAGCGGTCAGGATGACGCGTCCATCCAAGGCCGCGCGACCGAGCGCTCGTGTAAAAATCTGTGTGATGCGGTCCATCAGCGGCGTGCACCACTCGCTCTTCAAATGGTAAATGACCACGTGTCTCGTAAATATTCCCGGCGAATAAAATGATGACACGTGGCATGTATTGTGAAATAAAAACGCAGGCGCGCCACTTCAGGTAGTTAACCAGCCTTCCAAATCCAGGAAGAAATCGTGTGCGTGCGTTCTTCATGCGCCCGGCTTACCGCCCAATGAAAAGCTGCCACGTGGCACTCTGATTCTCTCGGCGAATCACACGTGGTGACACGTGGCATGCGGAAAAGAAAAAAAATTCAAAAAATTTGCGAGTGTGTTTCTGGCGTGCTACTTCCATACAATGTTGTTTCCCTTTGATGATAAAAAAATAAAAATAAAATAAAAAGAAAAATAGGGGATATATGTTTATGGGGGATCTGGCGTAGGATGGAATTTTTTCTTCTCTTTTTTTTTAGTTAGTTTTCCGATTCGAGCATTTTTCTTTCTTCTTTTCTCTGTAAACTTTGGGAGAAAACTAGCGATTCTTGCAAGTTTTTCTTCCTTGTAACATTTTAATTTTTACTGTTTTTCTTGTTTGCGTGTTACACAAACACGCGAGTATTGATTTAACGGTTTATGTTGTATTTTCTTAGGAAATTACGGAGAAAGAAGACAACAAAGAAAGAAGAAAATGGATGAAATTTATTTTTCATTGAGGAATCGTGAAAGAGTTTTTTTTCTTATCTATTTTCTTTTAATTTTCTTTCTCTACAATGTTTTATTTTTGTTGTGTTGTAATTTTAAATTCTGCTATGAACTAATACATTTGTTCTAGGATTGCAGTGTAAGCGTAAATTATGAAATTTGAATTAAATATTTTTGAATGATTTATGGAATTTGTTTTAAGTTGTTTATTTTATCTGTGTTTAATGCTTTTAATTATCGGAAGATTAATTAAGCGATATGTGACATTTAAATAAACTTGAAAAAGGTATTTTTGTGTCTTTGCTCGTGATGAAATAAACGTATATACATAAGAGATAGAAATATACTTTTATTGTATGTATGTAATTAGAGAACTGAGAACTTAATAAATCTGGTTGAATTTAATTAATAGGAATATAGTGAATCATTTTAACTAGATGTTTTACGTATGGAGCTCGGAAGAGATATATGGATAAATTAGGAGTTCTTGGTTAACAACTTAAAACACGATAACATAAATCAAGATAAAATATAATGATTCAAGTGGATTAATTTGGTGAAACTGCAATCCTAGAATTTTCTTGCAATCTGTTATAAAAGTTAGTTAGTCAAACTGCATCAATTATTGACTGTTTGGATAAAATTAGGTTGAAATAATTTTAATAATTGACGAATACTAGTAACAAATCTCTGTGGGAACGATATTTTACTTATCATATTATTACTTGTGACCGTGTATACTTGCACGAGTTCGTGTGTTGAAAAACACGCAACACATGGTTTTTGAAATTTTTTGGTGGCATGTTTTTAATCAAAGGATCAACAATCATCAACTCAGTACTAACGTACTCAATAATCACTTTCTTTTCCTTAACATGTTTTCTTATGGCCAAGTATTTGATGTCGATGTCGATGTTCTTACTATGACTACCGCTATTGTTGTTCTTAGCCATAAACACAACAGTTGAGTTGTCATAGTACAATCTTAATGGCCTATAAATAAGAGTCAACTACTCTAAGCCCAAAAATGAAACTTTTCAACCATATACCATATGATGTATCCTCAAAGCATGACACGAACTCGACCTCTATAGTGGAAGTAGCAATCAAGGTCTACTTCGTACTCTTCCAAGACAAGACTCCACTGGCAAACATGAAAATGTAACTAAACATTGATTTGCATGAATCAACATAGCCAGCGAAGTCTGCATCGGAGTAGCCAATCACTTTTAAATCGTCAGTTTGTCTATACACGAGCATGTAATTCTTTATCCCTTGAAGATACCTCATCATCTTCTTTGTAGCTCTCTAGTAGTCAACACCTAGATTACTCTGATATATCTTTAGCATTCCAACAAAAAATGAAATGTCAGGTCTGGTACAGACCTGAGCATACATTAGGTTTCTAATGGCTGAAGCATATGAAATGGTTTTCATCTGTTCCCGCTCGATCTCATTTTTAGGGCATTGGTTTTGGCAGAATCTGTCACCCTTCACAATGGGTGCCACACTCGGTGAACAATCCTTCATATGAAATCTCTCTAAAATTTTATTAATATAGGTCTCTTGAGACAAACCCAAAATACCTCGAGATCTATCCATATGGATCTTAGTGCCAATGACATAATATACCTCACCCATATCTTTTATATCAAAGTTCTTCGAGAGGATTTGTTTCACCTCATATAACAAACCCTTATCATTGGTTGCAAGCAAAATATCATCCAAATTAGCATTAAAAAACAAATCTTGCTCCCACTAACCTTCTGGTATATACATTGATCCATGGCATTCTCTTCAAAATCAAATAAAGTGATGACATCATGAATTTTCAAATACCATTGACGGGAAGCTTGTTTTAATCCATATATGGAATTATTAAGCTTACAGACCAAGTGCTCACCATCACTATAGGAGAATCCTTCGCGCTGTTTCATATAAACCTTTTCCTCTATGTCACTATTAATGAAAGTCGTTTTCACATCCATTTGATGCAAATCCAAATCAAAATAGGAAACCAATGCCATGATCACATAAAATGAATCTTTCTTAGATATTGGAGACAATGTCTTAATGTAATCAATTCCCTCCCTTTGAGTAAATCATTTGGTAACAAGTCTTGCCTTATATCTCTCAATGTTACCATGTGAGTCTTTCTTTGTCTTAAAGACCCATTTACATCCAATAGCTTTTATACCATCAGAAAACTTGGCGAGATCACAGACTCAATTAGATGCCATAGAATGTATCTCTTATTTCATGGCATTGTATCATAAGTTCAAAACCTCAAAACTTATGCATGTGAAAATGTATCAGGATCATTTTTGGCTCCAACATTGTAGTCACACTCTTGTAGATACACAACATAGTCACTAGGAATCTCCAATTTCCTTACTTTAGTAGATCTTCTTAATGTTGCATCAACATTCTTCTGAGGATCAGGGTCATGTTGTTCAGTTGGTTGTTCAACAAATTTAGGCATCTGCTAAACTTCAGCATCTACTGGAATAGGATTAACAGTTTGTGGTACTTCCAGGACTAATTCTTCAACACCCATTTGTACTCGAGGCACATTGTTAACAACAATGATCATTCCATTACTTGAAGTGGAATATTGAGCATCTAGATGATATTTCTCAAGACCAATGCCCTAGGATTGATCTCTCCCACTAATTAAGTCATTCTTAAGAAATTTTGCATTTCTTGATTCCACAAACCTAGTGCTATGAAATGGACAATAAAACCTATATCCCTTATAACTCTCAGTATATCCAATGAAATACCCACTTATTTTCATTGGGTCTAAATTCTTTTCTTGTGGATTGTAGACTTTTACTTTAGATGGATAACTTTAAATATGTACATGTCGTAAACTTGGTTTCCAACCCTTGAATAACTTAAAAGGTGTCTTTGGGACAACCTTAGTAGAAAGTCGATTCAATATGTACATAACCATCTTAAGAGCTTCAGTCCACAAGAACTTGGGAAGTTTGGTGCTAGAAAGCATGGTTCGCACCATGTCGAATAATGTTTGGTTTCTCCTTTCAACTACTCCATTTTGGTATAGAGACTCAGAAAAGCTGTATTAAGCAACAATCTCATTCTCTTGAAGAAACCTCACAAATGGACCACTCGTTTGTCAACTCTCAATGTATATACCATAATACTTTCCACCTTTATTGGATCTCACGATCTTAATTTGTTTGCCGCATTATTTATCTACTTCAACTTTAAACACCTTAAATGCATCTAGTGCTTCATTTTTATTGTTAAGTAAGTAGAGATACATATATCATAAGTAATCATCTATGAAAGAGACGAAGTACTTATCACGATATGCATCCATATTTGGACTATAAATGTTTGTGTGTATGATTTCTAATAACCTAGAGCTCCTTTTGGCACCCTTCTTCAACTTGTTAGTTTGCTTGCCCTTAATGCAGTCTATACAAGCTTCAAAATCACTAAAATCTATAGTACTAAGTACCTCATCATTTATTAACCTTTTAATTCTCTAGATGTAGATATGTCCTAATCTCTGATGTCATAACATAAAAGACTCTTCGTTCATAACACATCATTTAGTACCAATATTTTCATGAACGTGCATAGTTGTATGGTTTTCATCATTTTGCAAATTAAGGAGACAAAGTGTCATATCCAATAACATCAGATTTATAAAATAAATTAAACACAAAGTCTGAAAAGTTAAAGGAATAACCATATAATACAAGTCTGGATATTGAAATCAAATTCTTAGACAAATTGGGAATATAAAATATCTTTTTCAAATTTAAAATGAAATAACTACTTAAAACCAATTTGCACGTGCCAATGGCCTTCACATGTGAGGGCATTTTATTTCCTGAATAGATGCTACGCTTAATTCCTATTAATTTTCGCAAATCTTGCAAGTCTTGCAATGAATTGGTAACATGGATTGTAGATACATAATCAATCCACCATGTATTATGATTAACATTAATCATATTGGATTCATAACAACCAAATGAAAGTGGAGTACCTTTTTTATCAAGCCACTTCATGAGCTTTGTCATTCAACCTCTCTTCTTCCTCTAGCCAGGTCACGCGACTCGATTTTAACCTGAAAGGAGGCCCGACCATTTCTTGCGATTTCGATGACGAAAAATGGCATTCTTTTTATCAAAATTCTTATAATTGAATTTCCCAATTATTTATAGTCTTATTTTGAATCAAAAACGTCGAATTAAAAAACAAAAATGCCAAAACTCTAATGAAACGCAAACAACGAATTGAAATTATTGGAACAACTAAAACAACATTTTTAAGCACATAACCACTTGAATATCAATAATGAAATAATTTCTAATCTCCATACTCATCAAAATAGAGCCAAAGAAAAAACCCAATTAAGTAGTGTGAATGATGAAATAGAGCAATACATAGGTGTTTTAAAAATTGCTCTGATACCAAATGTTAGATTAAAATTTGATCCAAAAACATTCATGAAATCATATGAACATGAATGTAAATATAACGAAAACAAAAATAATTGAAAACTTACCTCTAACCATTGATCACATTTTACCACACTTACAAGATAATTTTAATGATGTTTAGGTTTGATGTTTCTAAACCTTTCTTTTTATTATGATGGTACATAGATTGAAGTTTAATGAAGATTTATTCGAAAATTAATTGAATTTAGAGAAAATTTAAGGACCAATAGTATATTTATATACACGTTTTGATGTTTCTAAACCTTTTCTTTTTATTATGATGGTACATAGACTGAAGTTTAATGAAGATTTATTCTAAAATTAATTGAATTTAGAGAAAATTTAGGGACCAATCGTATATTTATATGCACATTTTGATGCTCTTTTCATCAAAGAACAAAACAAAATGTGCAATTAAGGGGCTAAAGGTATAAAGAACATGAGTGAGTGATGGAAGTTCTTGGATTATATTCTAACCGGCTTCTCGGTTAATTATCAAGAATTTAGTAGGAAAAAACCAACATCTATAACTTTTTGTTAATTTTTTCACCATGGTTATATGTATATTGCTTTATTTACTATTTTGTTAGAAAAGTAAAAAGAAAAAACAAATAACTCAACTGTATTTGAACTATAATTTCTAACCATCTGTTTATTCTTATTATTTATTATATTACCCATTTATACTTAAAAACGCAAATTGATTACAAATATATAAAATTTTGGAAAAATTAATAATGTTGACTTAATTGGAAAGCCACGTAGTTTTATACAAAGTTTGAGTAATTGGATAGTAATACCATCCGCGATATATGTATCTTATTAAGTATTCAACAACTTATGAAGAGTGATTATATCTTAAAAAAAATATAAGATACCATTTAAATTTTATTCAAGGGTGAGAGTGCGAGTTATAACATAATTGGCTAGTTATATTAATTAGAATTTTTTTATTTTTTGTATTATTTTAATTATTTTGTTATAAAAAATAATAACACAAATAACCAGTTTGTTTTTATTGGATATTAGTCCTTAATTCAAGGAATAAACATAAGGACCTTAATTCAAAGAATAAAACAAGGACCTTAATTCAATGAATAAAATAAGGACATTAATTCAATGAATAAAACAAGGACCTTAACTCAAGAAAATTTAAGGAATAAAACAAAGACCTTAATTCAAGGAATAAAACAAAGACCTTAATTCAAGGAATAAAACAAATACCTTAATTCAAGGAATAAAACAAAGACCTTAATTCAAGGAGTAAAACAAAGAATCCTTAATTCAAGAAGTAAATCAATGAATGCTTAATTTAAAGAGTAATTGAAGGAGTAAAATTTTCTTATATATAACTATACAATTGTAATGAAAACATGAAGAAAATAATACAAATTAGAGAGCTCTTTTGTGTAGAGTTATTCTTTGTGTAGAGTTATTTCTTGTTTTTTAACATGATATCAGAGCAAGAAAATTAACTTGCTTATGCTTTATTATTATCTTAGCATCTTCAATCTTCAAAATGGCTGAAGACAAGCCACTAGGATTAGAAGTTGAAAGTTCATTGGTGCTTTCCTTCATGAATATGCATGAGGTGGATGTCAACCAAAATCAAAGATTAAGCTTAGTCTTGTTGAATGAGTTTAATTGCTTGCCTTGGTCAAGAGCAGTATCTCTAGTTTTAGGTGAAAGGTCCAAGTTAAATGAAAGCATCGAGGTACCTGATGTTTCCTCACCAACCTATGAATCCTAGCTTAGCAATGATCAGTTGGTTATATCATGGCTCCTAAATTCCATGGAACGTAATTTAGCTGAAATATTCAGTTACTCTGAATCCGCATACCAACAATGGGAGATGGTCAAGGAAATGTATGGTAGTCAAAACAATGTTGCACGAGTTTTTCAATTAAAGAAGGACATCTCAGACTTGCAACAAGACGACAAGCCTTTTGTACAACTCTTAGGAAGTATGAAAAGCATGTGGAATGAGTTGTAAATATATGGTCCTCATACAACCGATGTAGCTCTGGTACAAAAGAGAGCAGAAGAAGATAAGATATTTCAACTTCTATCCAATCTCGATTCAACATATGAAGATATACGATACCACATACTCATGAATACTAAACTTCCTTCCTTCGCTATTGTATGTGCCACAATTCAACGTGAAGAAGTAAGGAGGAAAGTCATGAAAAAGGGTACAATGGCTAGTGCACCTGAGACAAGAGCCTATCTAACCAACGAGAGGAAATACAAAGGGAAGCATTCAAACTTGAAGTGTCAACACTACAACTATACGGGCCATGTTAAGGACACATGTTGGATTTTACATCCAGAATTAAAGCCTGATTTTATAAAGGACAAGGGTTTACAAAAAGTGAATCGTACTACACATTGTGTAAATCATGCTTTTACCTCTACCTCTAATGGGTCTGATCCATTCAAGAACTTCACATCGAATCCAGTTGAACTCATGAATGAGTTTATGTTGTATCTTCAAAGTAAGACAGGAGGAGCTAGAATTGACTGTATGGATAACATAGAAGAAGGAAGCTCGACAACATTACTAGGCAAGTTTGTGGGTTTCTTGGCAGATACAAAACTTATACCACAAGAGGACATGCAAGGTTTCATAAAAGCCTTTAAAACTACTCTTAAAATAAATATGTTGCATGATTTTTGGGTTGTAGATTTAGGTGTCACAGATCATATGACCAACCATGTGTCAAAGTCTCATAAGTTTGAAAAATTAGCAAATCCTTCTCAAGTTTCAATTGCAAATGGTGAGAATGTAAAGGTTTTAGGAAAGGAAAAAATAAAATTAATGTTAGATGAAATCGAGTTGACGGTTTTATATGTACCTTTTTTTCTCTTCCAACTTCTATCTGTAGGAAAAATCACAAATACCTTGAATTGCTTAGCCATTTTTTCTCCTCACAATGTCATTTTTTAGGATTGTACCACCAAAAAGACAATTGGTGAAAGGTTTTACTTAGATGGTTTCTATTACATATCCAAGAGCAATCCCAGAGGGTTTCAAGCCAAGTTTAACCCCATCCAAGATAATCAATTGTGGCATCAACGTTTAGCTCACCCTTCTCCACCAATTTTGTCAACTTTATTTCCAAACTTAGGAAATGATGCAATTGCATGTGAAACTTGCCACTTGTCTAAGGCCACTAGATTGCCTTTTAATTCTTCCTTGTCTAAGGCTAGTAAGTGTTTTGAACTAGTTCATTCAGATGTATGGGGACCAACTAATGAATCTTTTGATGGTTATAAGTATTTTGTGAATTTTGTTGATGATTTCTCTCGAGTCATATGGTTATATCTTTTAAAGTCTAAGAATGAAGTTATGTAAGCATTCAAGGACTTTCATAACCTTGTTAAAAATCACTTCTCCCTAAAATTTAAACCTTAAGGTCTGACAATGGCACCGAATACATGTACCATATCATGAAACAATATTTGAGCATTCATGGCATTATGTATCAAACAAGTTGTGTTGGCACACTTCAACAAAATGGTGTAACTGAACGCAAAAACCGGGACTTACTTGAAAAAACTAGAGCATTAATGCTACAAATGAATGTACCAAAGAGATTCTAGTCCCAAGGGGTTATGACAGCTGCTTACATCATTAATAGATTACCCAGCCGAGTCTTGGATTTCAAGTCTCACCTAGAGGTCATGAAAGGAAGGAAAATTAACCTTTCATACCTTAGAGTCTTTGGCTGCATCTGTTTTGTACATATTCAATCTCATTATCAAGGTAAATTGGATCCTAGAGTTGTTAAATGTATTTTTCTTGGTTATTCATCTACACAAAGGGGATATAAGTGTTATGATCCCCAACTTAGAATATTAATTGTGTCTAAAGATGTTCGATTTTATGAAACTAACCTTTTTTTCAGCAAGTCACGTGAAATCACAAGTCAAGGGGATGACATATTGGATGTGTTTCCATTACCAAGAATCAAACTTAAGGCTTCACAACAATAAGATCCCAACCATGTCAACATTGATACATCTCTCACTGAAAGTAACAATGAATGGTCTTGTCTTGATGGTACACTGCATCAAGATGGTGACAATTAAGATGATCCTCACAATATGGTACAAGATGTGTACGAGTGTGAAATAACTCTTCTTGCTCCACGACATAATCCAATGCGTGTTAGGCAACCTCCCACAAGACATCAAGACTTTGTCACCTACAAACCCACACATCCCATCTCAAATCATGTGTCATATAAGAGAGTGACACCAACCCATGCTGCATTCCTCCACACTATATTGAGTTACAGTGAGCCTCAAAACTTTCATGAGGCCAACAACCAAGAGGTGTGGAAGGAAGCCATGCAAGAAGAACTTAAAACCCTAGATCAACACAACACATAGAGCATCAACAAACTTCCAAAAGGTAAGAAAGTCGTGGGTTGCAAATAGATCTATAAGCTCAAATTCAAGTCAGATGGATCAATTGAGAGGTATAAAGCAAGATTGGTGGCTCGGGGATTCACTCAAACGTTCAAGGTAGATTACAAAGAAACATTTGCACCTGTTATAAAATGAACACAGTAAGAGTGCTACTGTCTGTGGCTGTAAACAAGGGGTGATCCATGTACCAAATGGATGTGAAGAATGCATTCTAGCATAGTGATCTTAAAGAAGAAGTCTATATGAAATTGCCACCCGGGCATCCTCAAAGTAATGAATTGGATTTAGTGTGTAAATTACTCAAATCTATTTATGGTCTGAAATAGTCCCCACGAGCTTGGTATGCCAAGCTAAGCTCAGTTCTCACTAGTGTTGGTTTCAAAAGCAGCAATGTCGATTCCTCACTATTTGTTCGCATAGGAGCTATGGGCAAATTGGTTGTGCTGATTTATGTAGATGATTTGATAATTACATGTGATAATGCTGACAAGATTTTCAACCTCAAACAGTCCCTCAGACAAAGGTTTGCAATTAAAGACCTTGGGATATTGAAGTACTTTCTTGGTATAGAAATGACAACCTCACACAAGGGACTCTTTCTTAACCAAAGGAAATATGTCATAGATTTGCTCAAGGAAACTAACATGAGTGATGCTAAACTAGCCATTACCCCTCTTGACAGTAAGCTCAAACCTAGCTTGAAGGGCACATCACTCACAGATATAAGTTATTACCAACGACTGGTTGGTAAGTTGATCTACCTAACAATCACCAGACATGACATCGCATATTCTGTAAGTATTGTGAGCCAATTCATGCACTCCCCGACACTTGAGCATTTGACTCTTGTTAAAAGGATCTTACACTACTTAAAAGGATCAGTGGGTCGTGGTATCATCATGAAGAAGAATTACAACACACAAATAATGGGGTATTGTGATACTGATTGGGCAGGGAATGTAATCGAGCGTAAGTCTACCACTGGTTATTGTACATTTATCGGTGGAAACTTGGTCACATGGAAGAGTAAGAAACAAACTGTCATCGCCAGATCAAGTGCCGAAGTTGAGTATCGTGCAATGACTTCAACTGCGTGTGAGTTGATATGGCTTAAAAGTCTTCTATGTGATTTAGGTGTTCCTATAACTCTTCCTATGTCCTTATTTTGTGACAATCAGGCAGCCATGCATACAACATCAAACCCAGTGTTTCACAAGAGGACGAAACACATTGAAGTTGATTGTCATTACGTTCGTGAACAAGTTCAATCATAAGTGATTCAGACACATTATACAAGAAGCTTCGACCAACTGGCTGACATCTTCACTAAGTCATTGGCTTCTCATCAGTTTCAACGACTTCTGTCCAAACTTGGATCCATAAACCTTCTGGATCCAGCTTGGGGGGAATATTGGATATTAGTCCTTAATTCAAGGAATAAACATAAGAACCTTAATTCAAGAAATAAAACAAGGATCTTAATTCAAGGAAGGAATAAAACAAGGACCTTAATTCAAGGAAGGAATAAAACAAGGACTTTAATTCAAGGAAGGAATAAAACAAGGACCTTAATTGAAGGAATAAAACAATGACCTTAATTCAAGGAGTAAACACAAGGAATCCTTAATTCGAGAAATAAATCAAGGAATGTTTAATTTAAAAAGTAATTCAAAGAATAAAACAAATAGCTTAATTCAAGGAGTAAAATAATGAATCCTTAATTAAAGGAGTAAACTAAAAAGCTCTTTTGTGTAGAGTTATTCTTCGTGTAGAATTATTTCTTGTTTTTAAACAATTCTCACATTTTTTAAATTATTATTGATATTAATTGCATATATAAACTATATTTAAAATAAACAATAGCTAATACCAAAATTGATAAGAAAAATAAATAAAAATTAAAAAATTAAAATTAATCGTTTGAATTTATACTATCATTATTTTTATTAAAAAATAACAAATAAATTTAGAGTTTATTTGATATATATTTATGTTAAAACTGTTTTAATAAACACTAAGGAATTATTTAGCTATTTAACTTGAAAACATTTCTCAAAAACTTTTTTTAAATTATAATTAAAAAACAAATTTCAACAACTTTAAAAAATAATGAATTGTTTCGTAACTGTTTTTAAAAATTGTTCTAAAAAATTAGAAATAAAAAGTACATATTCATGGTGTTAGTAATTATTTTTAAAAATATTTTTAATCTTAAAAATTAATCTTCTATTATAATTTAAGCAATTTATTTTTATTTTATAATATTTTAAATTAATAAATTATCAAAATAAGAAAATGATAACATATAAAAAATATGTAATTATTTTACATAAGTAATTAAGAAAAAAACACAATGAAATGAAATAACTTCTTTAATAAATTTTGATTTTTACCTCAAATTGATTTTTTTAATGAAGAGTATAACATTTATATTATAATTAATTATATGTTTGTTATTATTCTTGAAAAATATTATATATGAGAAGGTACGAACATAAATAAATTTATAAAATAATTATATGGATAAAAAATAATATATTTTAATATTTTAAAAAAATAAAATAATAAATATTAAAATGATTACACGAATACTTATTTAATTATATGTGATATTTAGACTAATCATACTATTCAAAGGTTTTATGCCCAAGGCGAAATATAGAAATATAATTGTTAAATAATTTTAAATGATAAAAATATTAAAATAAAAATATTTTTTTTAAATTTTTTAAATTTTAATATTATAAGTTGGAAACACATTAAAACATTAATAAAATAATAAAACTTTAGTTGTGATGAAATGTAAACTTTTACGTATAATAGAGATAATGCACGAGATAAGGCACCGTCAGTATGTATATTATTGTTCTCGTCTTTCATTAAAAATATTTCTTTATTTAAAACGAATAGCTTGAATTTAACAGATATATCACTTTATTATATCAAGGTTTTATATTTGATAACTATTTTTATTATTATAGTAACAAAACTTATAAATTATTTATTTTATTATTTTTATTTTAGTGTTATAATTATTAGATAAAATTATTATTATTAAAATTTAATTATAACAATAATACTTTAAAATTGTAAAAATATTATAAAAAATTTATATTAAAAAACAAAATAATTAAATAAATATTGAAGTATAATGAATTAAATAAAAAAACAGTCGCCTACGGTTATCAAGCAACATAAAGAAAGAACAAAAACAATTTCCAGAAGCAACGCTTCGATCTAAATTTTTCCGTGTTTTCATTATTATCAAAAAAACATATTTAATTTTTTTTTAGATTTTAAAACATATTGTTTTAAAAATTAATAATCTATAAAAACGATCAAATATTTATTTATTTTAAAAATAACTTTTTATTTTTAAATACACGAAACAATTTGCAGGTTAGTTTTGAAAACGCAACTGACAACTTTTTTTAATATTTAGTCATAAAATATTTTTGAGAAATTATTGAGAAATCATTTTCCAAAATATTTTGATAATTATAAAATAATTAAAAATTAATTTTATTACATAAAAATGACAAATTTACCTTAAATGCTTGAAGTAAAATAAGACATTATTATTGAGAAATCATTTTCCAAAATATCTTACTCCTTTTCATTCACATCTACTACGGCGATTACGCACAAACCTTAATATTTTAAGTATCAAAATATTAGAAACATTAAAAATGAAAAAAATGTATATCCAGTATGTTAAACAAGAAGAAAAACTCAATAAAAATGGAGCCAAAAATCAGTATATGTTAATTTGATATTTTTTTTTATGTAAATTAGATAAGTATAAAACTTATGTAAATGTTTGATATTTTTAATAAAATTTATAAATCTACACAATATTATCTTTTTTCTTTATCCACGATTTTAAAATATCACACACTCAAACACTATTTTTTTTATAATATTTTATGTAACAACAACCCAAATACTATTTCAAACACTATTTTTTTATAATATTTTATGCAACAACAACCCAAATATCATTTCTCGTGTGTAGTTGGTGATGTATTTTGAAAATTTTAATAGAATATGTGAGAGATGAATGGGGATATTTTTATTATTTTAGATACTTTTTATTGAAACATAAATTTTAATGTATTTAATGGAATATCTGAGAGTAAAATTAAAAAAAAAATCAATATTTTTTCTGTCAAAATTGTTTTTATAGGTTTCGCAGGGTTACTTTTTTTTTATTTATAGATGGAGTGTATCGAGAAAAAAAGTGTGTACAAATAGCAGAACTATACAAAAAAAAAAAATTGGCGGTTAATGCGTCCGCTCTCAGCTATTTGCAATTTGCATACGTTCTGAGTTCTGACATGCAAATAATTCCGCCACGTACCACCGCAAGGGTTGGCAAGTGGCAACCGCTTGTTTATCCTTAATTTCTCTAACATCCCAAACATAATGCTATTACCTATTACGTTATATATTCAGACCAGTTACTTCAGTCACGGTAGGTTATTTTTATTTTATTTCATTTGAAGAAACATCAAGATCGATTAATGGATGTTCAAAGCCTATACGCATCAGCAGCCATTAACATAGGGTTGGCAATAGTGATTCTAACACTATTCTCCATTCTCAAAAAGCAACCCACCTATGCCCCTATTTACTACGCTCGCCGTCTATCCAAAAAACATCACATTCCATTCGATCCCTCTTTTACTCTCCGTCGCTTCCTTCCTTCTGTTTCCTGGATTTCTCGTTCTTTCAATGTTTCAGAGTCTGAAATTCTTCATTCTACTGGCCTCGACGCTCTTGTGGTTGTCAGGCTCTTCAAGTTCGGGTATTTTGTTTCATTTCTTTTCTTCCTAATTTGGTTACTTGTTAATAATAGTAATTAGATAAATATTATTAAGGGCAACATTCTTTTTTCCTTCTATGCTGTTTTTTGGCTTTTGATTGATTAGTTTATAGGATGCAGTGTAATGAATGGTCTGAATTATTCATTTAAACAAAAAGGAAATTCTAGCCCTTAGCTTGCTTTTTTATTTTTTTTAAGCTAATCAAAGTTAGTTCAATTCATTCAAAAGAGATAAAATAAAGAGAAAAGGAGAGGGAATCAAAGAATAGAGTTTGCAATTTCATATATTTGTAAATTTAATATATATAAGCTTTATTTATTCTTTAACTAATTTCTTTCATCAAAGATGTTTATATTATAACAATTGATATTAGAGCTATAATTTAAATAAAATTTGTTATTAGAAATGAATAATTTCAACTTATGACGGATGAAGATGCTTGCTCTTGTCACATATCAAGAATATGAGATTGCATTGAAAGGACAAGTAAATTTTCATATAATTTAACATTTACATAAAAGAAAGCGATTATGAAAGAGGCTTATACTTTTATAATTGTTGGGTGATGAAGTTTTAAGAGAAGTCTTAAGTGAAAAGACGCCGACAAGGGGAAAAACTAGAGAATCGGTGTATAATAAAATCTCTACATAATCATATTTATTCTAAGAAATAATTATATAGTCTTCAGATGTAAGAAGATAGTCTATTCATAGATATAAAGATAAATTTAATCAATATATTTTTAGTTTAAAAAATATTGATGTTGTAATAGACGATGTGGATCAAGTTATTCTTATTCTTAGTTTCCTATCGAGATTTTATAATAATTTAACAGATACTATAATTTTTGGAAAGAGTTCATTATCCATGGAGGAAGTAAAAAGGGACCTTATAATCTAGGGAATTGAAGAGGCGACTCAACAATTCAAATGATGGGAGTAGCTCTAGTGAAAGTTTGTTTATTCAGGGTAGAATAGAAGAAAGAAAGAAGAATTACCAAAGAAGTTGATCTAAATCATGCAACAAATACATAAAATAACAACATATGCCATTATTATCAAAAGGAAGGACATTGTAAAAGAACTTGTCCGGAGTTAAAGAAAGACAAAGTGAGTACTTCTGAGTTAGGTGGAGTAACTGTTGTCTTAGAAGAGTTAGACGATGGAAATATTCTCTTTGTCTCATCATACGATAATGATGACGACTAGATTTTTGATTCGGCATGTACTTTCCACGTGAAGACCAATAGAGATTGATTTGTTACATTCTAAGATGTTGATGGTGGCAAAGTTCTAATTAAGAATGATGAAGCTTGTAGCATAGCTGGTCAAAGTACAAAACAAATCAGGATGAATGACGTTCTTGTAAGAACGTTAATTGATGTGAGGTATGTGCCAGGACTTTGGAAGAACTTGATTTCATTGAGCACTCTAGATACTCTTAATTGTTTATATCATACTAAAGGTAGAGTCTTAAGAGTTTATAAAAGTTTCTTAACAGTTACAAAAGGAAAATTGAAAAGTGGATTATATATCCTGCAAGGTAGCACAATGGTAAGTGCAACCTCAATTTCTTCTATTTTTTATTATAACCAAACTTGTTTGTTGCATATGAGGTTAGGTCATATGAGTGAGCGAGGATTTGATGAGTTTAGTAAGGGAGGCTTGCTTGGCGGACACTGGATTTGAAAGCTAGATTTCTGTGAGTATTGTGTTTATGAGAAACTAAGTAGAGTGGATTTTAGCATTGGAGTTCAAAGGATGCGAGGAATTTTTGATTACTTTCATTCAAACTTGTGCGTCAAATGTTCCTTCTCATGATGGAGCAAGATACATTTTAACTTTCATTGATGATTGCAGAAGGAAAATGTGAACTTGTGTCTTGAAACAAAAGAGTGACGTCTTCTTTAGGTTCAAGTAGTGGAAAACTTTAGTGGAGAAGAAAGTCAAGCAATTCAATACTAATAACGAGCTATAATTTTATAGCAATGAGTTCAACGAGTTCTATGCAAATGAAGGTATAGCTTGCCATAGAACGGTGCATCATACACCACAATTGCTTGAGAGAGCTCAGTACATGCTCTCAAATGTAGGCTTGTCTAAGCATCTTTGGACAAGGGTAGTTAATATTGCATGCTATTTAGTGAACGAGTCTCCTTCTACAGCTATTGATTGCAAGACTCCATAGGAGATGTGGTTAAGTTCTACGAAAAATTATTCAATTTTGAGCATATTTGGGGGTCTAACTTATGCTCATGTTAATAGGAAAAACTAGATCCAAGAGCCAATAAATGCATACTTTTAGGTTATCAAGATGATATCAAAGGATATAGGCTGTGTAGGACCCTAAGTAGTCGAAACTCATGATCAGTAAAGATGTGACTTTCGATGAGGCAACTATACTAACCCACGATCACATGAGGACTATGATGACAAATTTTAAGTTCATAGAGCTAACGAGAAGGTGGAGCTTGAGATTGAAATTCCTAAGTAAGAATTGGAGGAGACATATGAAGATGTTGTACATCTTAGATAAATATAGGCCAAGAAGATAAATCAACCCACCACAACTGTGCAATGATTTTTTTTTGTTTTTGCACTCAGGGAGTATTAAAGAGTAGGAACCAAGTTCATTTCTTAAGGTAGTTACTTGGGATGAAGCGTTACAGTGGATATGTTCCATGAAATAAGAGCTTGAATCCCTCCACAAGAATCAAACTTGAGAACTTGTTGTGAAGCCAATCGATTAAAAGATTGTGGGTTGTTAGTGGATATTCAAGAAGAAAGATGTACTAAAGTTCAAAGCAAGGCTTGTAGCAAAAAGCTTTGCATAACAAGAAGGTGTTTACTTTAATGAGGTTTTTTTTCCTATTGTAAAGCATAGTTTTATTTGTATGCTACTTGCTTTAGTGTCTCTACATGATTTGGAGTTAGAGCAATTAGATATGAAGAAATACCTTTCTCTATGTTGATATGGAGAAAAGGATTATATGTAACAACTTGAAGGGTTTGTTACATCAAGAAAAGAAAACCATGGTTGTCTTCTCAAGAAATCGTTATATGACTTGAAGTAGTCACCGAGACAATGGTATAAACAATTTATTTCTTTTATAATTAGTAGTGGGTACATACGGAATGAGTATGATAATTGTGTATACTATAAACAATTCTATGATGGCTCTTTTATTTACTTGTTTTTTTTATGTTGATGACATGATAATTACTTGTAAGCATATAGTCGAGATCAATAAAAGTATGCACTAAATCATTGAGAGAGTTGTGATTATCTCAAAAGAACTACATTGAGAGAGTTCTTGATAGATTTGGAATGTATAATGCAAAGCCATCTAGTACTCCATTTGTAACTCATTTCAGGTCATTTGCAAAATTTCACTGTAGATAAAGGAGGAAGGGGAGTTCATGTCCTCAATTTCTTAGTCAAGTGCAATTGAGAGTCTTATGTATATCATGATATGTACTAAACTATATATTGCTCATGCAATGAGTATTTTTAGTCGATATATGGCTAACTTAGTTAAGGTTCACTCGTAAGCTGTGAAATGAATTCTTAGATATTTAAGGGGTTCAATAGATGTAGGTTTATCTTTGGTAGAGGAGGAAATGAAATTACTAGTCGTGTTACTTAATTTTGTAACTTAGACTATGTAGGTGAACTTGATCGTAGGAGGTCCTTGATAGATTATATTTTCACTCTTGGAGGTAGTGTTGTAACTTGGTGTGTGACATTACAATCCACTTTTACCTTGTCGACGACAGAAGGAGAGTATATGACAGCTATAGAAGCAATGAAAGAAGTTTTGTGGCTTAAAGTTCTAGTTGGTGATCTTGGTATAAGTCAAAAGGGTTTATTGTGTATTGTGATAATTAAACCGCAATTCACTTAACTAAGAATGAGTTGTACCATGAAAGGACAAAACACATTGATATCAGAGTACACTTTATTCACGATGTCTCAACACGAGGTGACATTTTGATGAAGAAGATTGTCATTTCTGATAATCCAGTGAACATGATGCAAAAGTTCTTCCATCAACGAAGTTCAAACATTATTTAGACTTAGTTGGCATTGCAAATGTTGATTGGATCTAGAAACAAATTGAGCAACCATTATAGAAGATAAACGTTGAATGATTTGAAAATTCAAGCCAAGGTGGAGACTTGTAATGAATGGCTTGAATGGGTCATTTATTAAGTTTAGGAAATGAAAATAAACTATTCATGAATGGCACAAACAAAAAGGAAATTCTAGCCTTTAGATTTTTTAGCTACTTTTGCATATATAAATATGCAATGTTAACTAGGTCGAATTAATTAAAATGGAATGATATTTTTATAATTAAAATATATGGTGTGGCCAAGCAAGGTGAAGTAAAGTTGTAAAATCTGCCGCAGCCGGTTTTGGTATATTGCATGAAATGATTAATTATATCCTCTCTTTTTTTTTAATTGATTTACACATATATATTGCTCATTTGCAGTATCAAATTCTTTGTGGCTTGCTCTCTTGTTGGGTTGATAGTACTTATTCCAGTCAATTATAATGGTCAGGGTGGCCCATTTAGGAGATATCATTCAATGGATTCTTTTACTATATCCAATGTCAGTACAGGTTCTGACAGGTAAGACCACATTATCTAATTAAACATGTTAATTTGCTGACATAGTTTATACATGACATACAGGACACTTGGGTGGCAATAATATATCCAAAATGTTTTCTAGAGAGAGAACAATCCATAGAGATAGTCAATCATGCTACCTTCAACATATTTGTGAAGAAATCTTTTTAGAACTTCATTACACACTTAGTGGTTATTTATACTTAAGGTTGTCGTTCCATTTGAAAGTTTGAGAAACATACATGTGATGAACATCTTGTTTGAACTTGCCTGGTAAACACAATTAGTATTTCAAGTTAGTTTATGTTTTCACCGTAATATATTGATCATGCAGATCAAATTAGTTGCATCCTCTTTCAGTTAAAAATGTTTGTTCTGCAAATTTTTGTTTCTCTGTTCATGTTATATGATCTATAAATTTATACATTATTACTGCAGGCAGAAATTATCCAACAAGATACAAGTCAAATTTTTTTAACTCTATATATTTTTTTTATTGCACAGGCTTTGGGTACATTTTTCATGCTTATGGATTCTCTCTCTCTATGGGTTGTACTTGTTGTATATGGTGAATTTCACACTTTGTTAACAACGCATCTTATCTTGCATTAATGGACTTTCAATATCCTGATGGGTTTTTATATGGCTCACCTCCTACATTATTTCATCCTCAGGAATATAAAGAGATTTTGGTTATAAGGATTCAGCAACTTCAGCACATTAGACATCACCCAGATCATTTTACTGTTCTAGTTCGGCAAGTACCACTCTGCACTGAACACAAGGCCCATGGTTGTTGCATTGACCACTTCTTCTCTAAGCACTATCCAAATTCATACCTCTCTTATCAGATTTTATATAATGGAAAAGATATTGAGAAGTTATTGGTACGACTTAATAGTTTTGTTATTTGATTATAAATTAATTTCTTTTTCATTAATTTCTAGCTTTTTCAGTGATTACTTGTTGACGTTCTCAAAGTACTATTATTCTATTCATTGTGACTGCTTGTAATTGTTTTATTTTCATATCCTTCTAGTTTTCTGTTGTATTTTATTAGACACTTCTTATAGATGGTATTTAATTTCAGAGCCAGGCGAAGTCTGCTGCAAGAAAAATAGAAGACTTAAGAAGGAGGTGCATGTCTAAGGAACCTACAAGAGAGTCTTTTCTCTTGAATGCTTCTCAACTTGATCTCTCAAAGATGTCTTTGCATGAGGAAAAGCTTGAAGAACTTTGCCTCAAGATAAACAAGTTACAGCGTGAAAATACACTTAGACAAAAGGTAATTTTTTCTGTATTTGAATTTAAAATAGTATAATGCATAGTTGATGCTAGACTCTGATGGAAACGTTTTGGTAGTTGTACTTCAGTATTTTCTTGATAAGATCATTCTTTGGTAGTATACTTACCAAATTATGGAAATGTTTTAGTAGTTTTACTTCAGTATATGCTTGATAAGGTCATTCTTTGGTAGTATACTTACCAAATTCTTTACTAGTTTCATGTATATCTAAGTGCTCCATTGACGTCTATGTTTATTTCTGGCATACTTTACATATACAAAGTTCAGAGATAAAAGAAGATTCAGATATTCTATGTTCTTAATGTGTTTGCAGGAGCTACCTGTTGCATTTGTTACATTCAAGTCTAGGATGAGTGCTGCACTAGTAGCCCAATCTCAGCAGCACTCACATCCACTTCTTTGGACCACTGAAATGGCTCCAGAACCAAGGGATGTATCATGGAGAAGTTTAGCAATTCCATATAGGTTTTTGCCTCTCTGCAAACTTGCAGTAATTCTTGCGTCAGCACTTCTAACAATATTTTTTGCTATTCCGGTCACCGCCGCTCAAGGAATAGCTAGATTTGAGAAACTAAAGAAATGGTTTCCCCCAGCCATGGCTGTTCAATTGATGTATGCATTTCTCGTGGTGCTTTTTGTAAATGTTATTTTCTCTTCCCCCTCCCCAAATATTTTTTCTTGTTTTTATGCGGAGTTACCAGTATCTCAGAACCTTTGAAGAGTAAACTGTGAGTTAGTGGCCTTTTGAAACTGTGAAAGGTAAGAAAGCAATTAAGAAAAATTAAAAGAAACATGGTAGACTATTTTCAAACTCTTGCAAATTATGTGTAGAAGTTGGATTCTTATGTCTACTCCTCAAAGTATACTTAAAACAATTTTATACCATTCAAGCAAGAAATTTCAGTGTTTGATGTATCAGTAAAATGAACTGTATTATTCGGAACATTTTCGTGAAATTGACTGGTGGGTATGCAATTTTGCTCCTATGTCTGTCACGGTATCTCCTCTCTCTATCATTTGTTTATGACTACGATTTTACGTAGTTACTCAGTGATTAATTCATTTTGTTGTTGATGTCATTCTACAGACCAGGTTTAAGCTCTATCATACAAGGGTATCTTCCAAGTGTCATTCTTAGAGGATTTATTTATGTTGTTCCCTTTGCAATGTTGGGGATGTGTAAACTAGCAGGCTGTAGCTCAAAGAGCAAGGAGGAGAGGAAGGCATGTAACATGGTTTTTTATTTTCTGGTTGGAAATGTGTTCTTTTTAAGTATGATATCAGGCCCCTTACTTGATGAAATTGGGAAATCGTTTGCGCATCCCAAGAGCTTCCCTACTCGTCTTGCTGAGGCTGTCTCTTCTCAAGTAAATTGGTGTTATTTTCTCTTTGGTTATGTTGAAGCTTTTGGATTATTCTGAGTTTTCTATCTGTTTTATTGCAGGCAGATTTCTTCATAACATATATATTGACAGATGGGCTGTCTGGGTTTTCTTTAGAGATTCTTCAACCTGGATTACTCTCTTGGGATGCTATAAAGTCTTGTTCATGTTTCCGTCGAAAGGATAAGGATCCTTATCTTTACCCACTACCATACTTTAGAGTTATTCCTTTGGTCTCTCTGTCAATGCTGATTGGTATCGTATATGCAGTTATTGCACCCCTTCTGCTTCCATTTCTCATTGGCAACTTCTGTCTAGGCTATGTTGTATATATCAACCAGGTTAGCTTTCTTTATTTTGCACATCTCTAAACTTCTTGTGATAAAGGAACTAATGGGTACTGTAAGAAGAGAGTTTCACATCAGAAAGCCAAATGCAAAATAGTGTGCAAGCATCTCTACTTAATTTTATATATGCAGAGGTTTCTGTCCAAACTCCTCCAATGGTTTGTGCTTCTCTCTTTTTTTTTGGGTATATAGTCAATCAAGTTGAGAAGGTGCAAATCAGGTTTCTATATAGAAAGCATGAGAGTGGTGTTGGGAAATAACGTAAATTCCCGATAAGCTAAACTTATGAGAAAGCAAGAATAGAAAATAACACACAAATTTGATAACGGAGTTCGGCCAATCTTGCTTACGTCTCCGGACCTGCTGCAGATCTTTTTACTGAAAGAGGAGAAATTACACAAGGTGTTTACAACACTCACAACCCACAACCCAATTACATCCAAGAAAATTACTCTCAATTTTCTCTCACAAAAGCTTTGCTCTCTAAGCTTTTCTCTCAATTGGAATGAACACTTTTGATGGTTAATTCATTACAATTACACATCTATTTATAGGAAAATTCACTCCTTGAATTACTCCTTAAATTAATGGTTCCTTGAATTGCTCCTTGAATTAAGCTCCATGTTTTACTCCTTGTTTTGCTCCATGTTTTACTACATGTTTTGTTCCATGTTTTGCTCCTTAAATTAAGGAGCTTTATAACAACAATCTCCAACAAGTGGTAGATTGCATATGTCAATATTTGCTCATGTTCGTACCTTTAAGGTAAGGAAAGGAAAATATTTTGCAGATTGAAGACGTATATGACACTGATTATGAGACATGTGGACAGTACTGGCCTGAAATTCACCATCACATTCTTCTTGCAATTGTTCTCATGCAAATAACAATGATTGGTCTTTTTGGACTCAAGTCAAAACCAGCTGCATCTATTTTCACAATTCCATTAGTCGTGCTAACTTTGATGTTTAATGAGTACTGCAAGATTCGTTTTCTACCTACCTTTCGCCATTATCCTATTCAGGTATTTCTGAATCTTTACGAAATTGATTATTTGCTTCTCTTTTTTGCTTGAGATTGGGATGATATGAACTTTGACATCCTCCTTAAGGGAAGCGGAAATGCCATTTGACCTCATTGGCTGCCTTCTTTGTTAGTTTTTGTCGTCAATAAAACTTGCACTGCTTGAATTCGTTATGGCCTGCAAATGAGGACCTATTTTGGATTAGTTTAGTCAAAAGCATTTAGTTGTTTGGTATAGGAAAATTAGAATTGATATTTTATTGATTGCTTGCTTTTCTTGAAAGTATTAACATTGTTTCAAAAATATTTTAAAGCATTCATCTTGATTATTTCCTACATCAACTAAAGTAAGTGCTTTTAAATTATTTTTAATTTTTTTGTTAATCATGATATGTGCCAATGATGCATTTTGTAATATATTTGTCAACATACTAAGTGTTTTTTTAAAGCATACTGAAATGGTTCTTTGTATGTTAGAATGCGATGGAAAATGATGATCAAGATAAGAAGAGTAATCAGATGGAAATTAACTATGAAAATGCAAAACATGCATATAGCCCGCCTTGTTTGCAGCCTTTGGACTTCACAGCATCAGGGTCAAGTTCCGTAGAGAGCTTGGTTTCTTTCTCGTGAATTCGGTATACTTTTATCCGTTATATTTAAATTTTAATGTCGTTCTTCTATGGTGTGTAAAATAGAGGTTCTCACAGATATAACCTAGAGCTAGTAAGGATTTTTTTTAACGAACTTGTCAGACAGAACATGCTAATTATAAATACTTGCAAGTTGCTTCTCTAGAGCACTATCTTTCCAAGTTATTGTTGAATTGTCACTGACAACTAGTGTATATGAGAAAGATGGTTCATGGTGCCAGCTAACAGAAATTAGATGGATACCGAGCTATGGTAATTATTTCATGAAATTAGATGCATTTTTTTTTAATAATTCATTTCAGTTATCACTATTATATATTATAAATTTATGATAATCACAATTGGCTCACATAATTGTATTAATGATAAGTTTAGGATGAATATAATTTTTCTGTCAGTTGCATGGTAACTCTGATAGTGTAATATGGGGGACTCGTGATCTTTTAACAACTATGCTATTTGTTGTTTGGTTTCATATAAATTCAAGAGTGATTTCTTAGTATTTCTCAGTGAACCATTTGGATTAAACTTTATAAAATTACTAGATGCCGATTTCTTAATATTTTTAAGTGAACTATAGATGAGACTATTAGACCCACATATGTCAGTATAGTTGGCTCGACTGTTGGGCTAATAGATTTGAAAATTCAAATTTAAGCGTTGTTTGAGCGTTGATTTAAGATTTAATCTATGTATCTAGATATTATATGATAGCATTTTTATCATGCTTTGGCGATGAGAAGTTTTGATAGGTGGATGGAAAAATTATCCCTAAATATGATGATTTGGGATAGTATGCGAGCTGCTTATCAAAATGAGTTTTAATATTTGACCAACAAAATATATATATATATATATATAGATGAGACCATTACATATGTTTAATATGTTTCTGTTCAGATTTGGGCTATGCATGACTAGGATATGTGTTTTGGAACTGTATAGTGATAATTGGTAAAAACCTGGTGGGTCTGTATACACGAGTAAATGATATTTTTTAAATAATAACGAGATATGGGTATAAAAATAAATTTAAATTTATATATTTTTAGCATTCTTATCGTAATTAATTTACAAAGTCCTCGAGACAAAAAGGAAAACACAATTTAGAAAACGCACATGAAACGTACGGCCTAGTAAAAACTTGTATTTATATATATCCACTTATACACAAACTATTATTGATGTGGTTAAAATATTAGCATATTTAATTCTAATAATTTAAATTGGTAAAAATATTCTTTTGTTTTTAATATATTTATTCTATGTCTATTAATTTATCTTTGGGTGTGTTTATCAATTTTTAAAATTGACATTGTAAGGTGTAAACAACAAAAAGAGGAGTGACAATATCTTCAGAGATGTAAATTTGGTAAAATTCATTAATATCAATAACTTATCTCGTCTCAATTATTTATTAATAACATGAGATATAATTAATTAATAACAGTACATTAATAACTTATTTGTTATGTATTTAAACTTTTTTCTGAACTACTACAGCATCACAAGCAGGTAAAGAGAAACAAGTTTGATCCTCCAAAAGGATTTTTTTTTTCCAAGCTCCACAACAAGACTGTCAGTTGTCTAGGATAATACTAGCTTGAGTTGGAGTTAATGTTGTTATCCATCAACAATCCTCAGCAAACAGCAGATTTCCACGTAAGTAATTAAGGCTCACAATTCACAAATTGGAGCAGAGAAACAAACAAGAATTGTTTTAGGCGAATATCAATGCCTGAATAGAGTTTCAGTTTAAGAGAAAACAAATCTCAGAATAGCTTCATAAGAATAGAAATCTAATAGATGTAAAAGATATAAAGGCAATCAAAAGACTAACAAAATCAAAAGCTTCAGCTTATAACTTTAAATTACAAACCTCGTGAAGATGGATGTCGTAGATGTTCTATAAAAGTGACGAATATTCAGAAACACCTCCAAGTAGTGGACAAATTAGTGGTCGCAAAAGGTAAAGGAATACGATATCCAAAAGTTTTGATAGAGGAACGGAGTTTTAGTACTCCACGAAACGAATACCAAAAAAAACAAACTGAGAAATGAAAAAGAGGTTGGGAAAACAAACTAACTATCCAAAGAAAATGAAGAGATCTGATAGAAAGTGGAGAAAATCGACAAGAATGTGAGAGATTTTAGTGGAGAGTACGAGATGAGTGAGGTAAGGAGATGATGGAGACAAAACCCTATCAAAGCTCTCATTTGTTTCAAATAGTTTTAAATGGGACCAATAACGAGAGTAAATATATATATATATATATTATAATATGTCATTAAATATAAAGAAAAAAAAATCATATAACCTTAAGTTCAAAGTGAAATATAGTAAGTATAAATTTATATGTGATGTTATAAGTTATATTTGTGCAATGGATTAACAATAATATATGTTTGTATCGTGCCTAGTTTAATGGAGGGTAAAAGATATCTCGAGATATCTACGTGGAGTTCAGGGATAAAGTGTTGATGCAAAAGCTAGTTTCTGATTAGACATGACGACACTTTTTTAATACGTGTTTGTTTCGCTATCTACAACTCTCAAACTCAGGACCTAGTTCTTAAATAGACCTTGGAAGCAAGTTGGTCTTACCCCTGAACCCCACATGAATACCCTGAAATATCTTGTGTACTCCGCTAAGCTAAGCGCGGTACAAATAATATACACATCTAGTTAAATCAACCTTGCCATGCAAAGCCTTTGTATGGTTCATATCGAGCAATACTGTAATGTTGAAAGTCCCACATCGATTGAGCATTGGGTTTCTGCTATACTTATAAGTCTATGGCAAACCTTCCTCTTTGAGAGCTCTTTTGGAGGAAGTTAGATCATGAATTTGTTCATGGTATCAGAGCCAGGTGACTCGGTCGGTATCCAGCCGGTTGTAGAGGATGGACCCTGCGCCGGTGTGAGGGGAAGGAGCTCCATATCCCCGGTCGGAAATTGATGTGAGGGGGAGTGTTGAAAGTCCCACATCGATTGAGCATTGGGTTTCTGCTACACTTATAAGTCTATGACAACCTTTCCTCTTTGAAAGCTCTTTTAGAGGAAGTTAGGCCATGAATTTGTTCAATCGATGTGGGACTTTCAACACTCCCCCTCACATCGATTTTCGACCGGGGATATGGAGCTCCTCTCCCTCACACCGGCGCAGGGTTCATCCCCTATAATTGGCCGAGTATCGACCAAGTCACCTGGCTCTGATACCATGAACAAATTCATGGCCTAACTTCCTCCAAAATAGCTCTCAAAGAAGAAGGGTTTTTATAGACTTATAAGTGTAGCAGAAATCCAATGCTCAATCGATGTGGGACTTTTAACACTCCCTCTCACATCGATTTTCGACCGGGGATATGGAGCTCCTCCCCCTCACACCGATGCAAGGTCCATCCCCTACAACCGGTCGAGTACCGATCGAGTCACCTGGCTCTGATACCATGAACAAATTCATGGCCTAACTTCCTCTAAAAGAGTTCTCAAAGAAGAAAGGGTTGTCATAGACTTATAAGTGTAGCAGAAACCCAATGCTCAGTCGATGTGAGACTTTCAACATGTAACCCAATTCGAGTTTAGAACTGCTCAACCATATTATGGTCAATATAGAATTGCTCAACCATATATGGTTTAAGTATAATGGTCTGGTACTCTGGTATTATATGTTTTTAAGTCAAATTCAATTCACAAAAGTAGTTAAAAAAATTGCTGAAAATCTGTCCACATTCTGGTACCGCCGTGACACTAAAGTTTCTTCGTGAAGTGCCCAAATTCAAGGTTAGGTTCATGTATGAGTTGTGTGAATGTTATTAAAATAAGAAGAATACAGATAGAAGTATAGGTGTAAGCTGAAGCCTGAAGGAGCTAAGTGAAGGAAAACATTCATGACATGAAGCTGCAAATGCGGCTAGCATTAATTGCGACATCTTTCTCAAACATAAATGATATCATGAGATTATTAAGCTTCTTCGCTGTCATACTAAAGTTGAGTCTCATAAATAAGGCTAACGAATCACATGTATATATAACAAGGTCCTCTCATATATTACAGTTTGAGTCATATAGTTGTAACTGTTACAATATTACTGATTGGCGCTTTAAGTTTCACTATGCGGACTCATTTTCTTCTGCGAGGGGCGCTTTTGGGCCTCTGTCTCTGCCTTTTTGCTATGAGCTTCTGTCATGCTTCTTCAGGTATTATCCAAGTCTCTTTAGCACATAAATTTGAACTTGGAATAAAAGCTATGTTTCTTTTGTGGTCTTATTAGAAGAATAATTTATCAATTAATTGGGATTTGTTAAAGTATCATATCGATTAGGGATCGCGCCCATGCTGCGCATATAAATAAAGACAGTCTTACATCTCACAACCTGGGTTTTGAGATGGAGTTAGGCCCAAATTTAACATGGTATCAGCAAGGTCTAGGTCGGTGCAGTTGTTTATGCGGTGAGTGATGCATTCCGTCACTTGGGTTCCGTAAGCTTAACATCCTCGTCGGTCTCAAGGGGACAAACCCTTGCCGATGTGAGGGGGAGTGTTAAAGTCTCACATCGACTGAGGATCGCGCTCACGCTGCGCATATAAATAAAGATAATGCTACATCTCACAACCTGAGTTTTGAGATGAAGTTAGACCCAAATTTAACAGGATTAGTTTCTTTAAGGTTTAAAATTACAACCTAACATTGATCAAATTCCATTGGAGAACCCAATATCAAAATAAAAATAAAAATAGCTTACAGTTCCAAAAATAAATAAAATATATATGCGACGTCTAATTTATTACATAGTAGTAAGTTTTTTTAACCAAATCATTGCTTATTTGTCGCCCATTCTTCAAAAGTCATGCAGTCAAAGCCATGGGCTCTTTTCATTGCTTGGGAGCTTACAGTTTCATGTTTTAATTTACTCCCGGATAAGTTTTCAATCAATAATATTGAGGGGGAAAAAAGGAATTGTGATTGATTCAACCAAATTTGAGTACTAAAGAATATTTTTTATTTTATTTTATGAATTGTTCATATAAAGTTTTGACACAAACCAAGATACGAAATATCATAAAATCATCCTCAAAGGTCTTACAATTTATTAATTTTAATTGAAAATTTTATTTGCCTCAAATGTTCGATACAAGCACAGCTTATGTTCTATAACATTTATATATATATGGACATTGCTAGCTTAAACTTTTTAGATACAGTGTTAAAATAATTTATTTAGAGTTTGTCAGTAATTAATGATCTCCATGTCAAACAATTATAACTAATTAATCATATTAATATTAATTATAATTAAACAAAAGTTATTAATGTATCGATTTAACTATAGGTGAGTAGTCACTATGATATTTAGGGACGAAAGGTTTGTAGTTCGAGTTTTTAGTGGTACACAGCTTCTATTAGGAGTTGTAAATATTTAGGTACTAATTATAATTAATGGTCTCTTATTAGTATAAGATTGATATCAACAAAAATAAACTATGATATGAGGTTGCACTGTTGGAGGTTTTTTTTTTACCCAAAAAAAAGTTATTAATATGTTTATTTTTTAAAAAATAAGTTAAAATAAACCCTTTCACAAATTTTATTATAATACGTAAATCCTATGATTTTACTTATATTTTTTATACTTCTGAAAATCACTTTATAATAAAAATAAAAAAAAGGGTTATATTAGTTTATTTTCCTTGTTTTATTTTTATTTTGGGGCACTATATAAAACACATTTAATGCTCCTACTTTGCATATCCTCTGCTCAAAAATGAAGAGTCGAAATCACCGGAAGCTGAAGGAGTCAATGAAGAAAAGCATTTATTGAAAGGATTTCTACCACACTTTCCAGCTTATAAGAAGCCACACTTGCATTTTCCCAAAGTCCCAATTTTGAAGAAACCAATTTTACCAAAGCCAATCCTTCATTAGGAAACTTCTCACATAGAGAAGTCAGTTGCTTCTTTAGAGTCATATTCCTCATCCTCATTCTTCAAAAAGTTCTTCCACCATGATCCCATTTTCAAGAAGCCTTTTCCAGATGTTCCAATTTATAAAAAACCACATCCATTTCCCTCAGTTCCAATTTATAAGAAGCCAATTCCTCATCTAATTCCAACTCTCAAAAAGCCATTCTTCAATAAGCCACTTCCTCCCATTGTTCCCTAGATTAACCAGCCTAGCAGATCATCTTTTATTTATTCTGTAGACAGAACTTGGAAGAATGGGAGTGTGAGTATATTAGTAATTATTGAAATAAAGCCTTCATGGGGTTGAAGGATAATTTCAATCTCAGAGAGGAAAACAATTTGATGCATGTATTATCTCTAATTTCGCTTTATTATTGTAAAATGGGTTGTGGTATGGATATTTTTTTTATTCAAATGGAAAGTACTTCTCCCTAATTTGAAATAAACTTATTGTTTTCTATACAATTACACTCATAAAAGTTATAATTTATTAACAAAAGGACTGTGATCGATCTTGATGAAACTACGTGCTTGATAACTATACATTTGGCTATTTAAGTTGAAGAGCAGATTTTTAAAAAAGCATAAAATATATATGCATTCAATTCTTCTATTGAGCAACTTTTTATTTTTAATTTTATTTTTCTCATTTTTTTTAACTTTTATTGAGTTTTTACATTATAGATCGTTTTTAAGAATAAAAATAATAATTATAAATTTAAAAAAAATTAATTATTTATATTTGTATTATTAATCTTTTATAACATTTGCTTTTAAACTGACATAGTTAAGAAATCAAACGTGGATTTGTCTTTTTTTTTTTAAAACAGCATTTAATTCTTCTACTTAGCAACTAAATATTTTGATTAGAGTGAAATGATTTATACTTAAACTAGATAACAACATAATGTGGGCGAACTCTATATAATCGTTTATTTAAAAGAAAAAAAATTATCTCATGTTTGATTGGTTCAAATAGAATAAAATCATAATAAATTCCTTCAAATTGTTTTGATTGTATTAAAAATTATAAACGCAATAAAATGAATCAGAATTCATTCTCTACCTTTAAGGAATCATGATTTCATTTTAATTTTAATTTTTTTTTTCAATTTTACTCCAACTCAAAATCTTTAAACTCCAAATCCCAAAACCCTATTTAGAAAAATAATAATTTTAACCCTAAACCTAACACACAAATATAATCCTAAACTCCAAATCCCAAGATCCTAAACCTTATTTAAAAAAATAATAATTTTAACTCATAAATATAACCTTAAATCTTAAATCCCAAATCTCAAATCCCAAAACTCTAAACCTTATTTAAGAAAATAATAATTTTAACATTAAACCTTAACCTACAAATATAACTTTAAACCTTAAACCTTAAATCCTAAATCTGAAAACCTAAAACCCTAAATCATTAGATCCTAGACATCAAAACCCTAAATTCTATTTTAAAAAAAATTAATAATATATTTTATTTTTGAGTAATAATTATTTAGAAAAATAATGATTTCAATAATTTATTTTGTCTTACGAAAAAATAATAATTAAATGATATTATTTAAATTTTACTAAATATAGAAATATTGAGATAATATACAATGTTTTTCATTTTATTCTAATTGTAAGTCAAACATTATAATACTGATTACTTCTTTGATTCTAATGTTCAAATCAAACAAAAATGTTTTCATTCCATTTCGTGAACTAAATTTCACCTTAAAAAAATAGGAAATAAAAATTATGTTTTTTTATACATAAAAATAAGATAAAAACAATATGTAAAGTACACGTTATGTAAATTGGATTTACCTCTTATACCCTTGTTGGACTCACATGGTTAATGGTTTACATACTCAATTTGTTCTAAAAAAAATTCAAGGCTATTGGTACATGTAAGGCCATCGAATTGCAATTGAAAGTGTCTATAATATAATGGATATTTATATTTAATAATAAAAAATACAAATAATATGCAATAATTAAAAGGTATATACATGTTAAAAATGTCTAAAATAACTCTAAATCTAACTAATTAAGAATTAAAGTTTGAATTTAGGATTTAAGATTTAACAACCAATAAAAAAAATTTATTTTTTTATTCTTATTTTAATTGTACCTTTTAATTATTGATATCATATTTTTATTTATAAGTAATACTTATATCAATCTCAAATATATATATATATATATATATAATTAATGCATTTAAATGAAGTTATACATAAAGAAAATCATTTTATTAGAAATGATTTTATAGTTAGTGAAGTAATTATAGGGAAAGTAAATTAAAAACACTTGTATTTGTTGTAATTATTAAAATAATAAATATTAAGATAAAATTAATAAAAATAAACAATTAAATAATTTTGTAAATAATAATAATAATAATAATAATAATAATAATAATTAAAAGTAGTGTTATAGGTTTACTCAGTAGAAGAATCTAAAATGCTTAAAGGCTTTTCAAATAATATGCTACAATTTTTATTGACACATACAAACACGCTCATACTTAAGAATGTTCAATTTCAAGGTTTTTGTTGAAAGTAGGGTTTTTTGTTTTCTTCTTAACAATAAAAAAGACAAAGATGGCATGCGGTAATTAAAAGTCACAATTAAATTAAAAGTTTATGTATATAATAGAAATAAAATATTTAATATAACAGTTATTTATATCTAACACTAAAAAGGACAAAGATAGCATGTAATAATTAAAAATCATAATTAATATATATATAAACTAAAATAACTTTAAATAGAATTAATTTAGGTTTAGATTTTATGATTTAGTATTTATAATTCATGATTTAAGACTTAACATTCATTAATAGAGTATTATTATTAAGTCAATAATTTTATTCTTGTTAAATTTTATAACATCATATTTTTATTAATTTTAATCTTGATTAGAAATAATATTTATATTAGTCTTAAACTTGAGTATATAATGTGTTTGCATGCACTATCTACATTTCAATATATTTATAGGTAAAAATAAATATGAATATAAGTGAAGAAGATTTTTGATATAATTATTTTTGAATCAAATTATATATATACTTAAAATTGTCTAAAAATTGTTACAATTTTGAGATAGTTTTTTAGTTATCGTAACTGTTTGGAATGGTTATTAAAATATATAACCGTTTGGAATGGTTATTAAAATATACATGTAAAAAACTATTTTTTTCAAACTTTTTAAAAAACATCAGAAATTACGACTTAATTAATTTCTTGCACAACTAGTACTTGAAAAACACAACACAAACTAATATCAGTAGCAAAGGAAGAGACTATACTACACCTGAATAATATATTTTGCATGGTTCAGAACATAAATGCCCAACAACGATATAGAGGAGTAAAATTTTTATGTGAAAGAAATTCAGAAAACTCACACAAACTAGCTTTTGATCTCTGATTTTAGTAATAAAATAGAAGTGTCAAAATCTAATCAATTACTTTCAAGTGAACTCCTTCGGCCCTTTTTGGAGCAACGCCTCCATATTTAACAAGCAACTCTTCCTTGATATAGTAAAGAATTAAAAGGAATCATGAGACTCTAAGAAAACATACTACCATATACCGGGAAAGAATTTTATAGATTTTGTCAAATTTTATCTAAAAAAGCATATAATCGTGAAACTGCGAGAGAGCGTCAGAGATACAGAATTTCTGAATCTTTTCTCAGTTTTTCATCTATAAATTGCACAAAAAAATGAAAACCTTAAATCTATAATTAATATATAATTTTAATTTAAAAAACATATAAATTAATTAAATAAATATTATTAATTTTAGATATGAACACATACGGTTATCAATATAAATATATTTAAACCGTACTCGTTATTTTATGTTCAATTTTTATCAAAAATTGTAACAATTTTCAAAATTTATTGAATAAAAATCGAAACATTTATACGAATAACTAATAGTTTTTTTCTATTCCTAATTATAAGTAACTATTTCACTATAAAAAAGTTAAAAAATATAATAATTAAAATAATTTTGTAAATAATAATAATAATAATTATTATTATTAAAAGTAGTGTTTGCGGAAGTAAGAGAGGTTTACTTACTGGAAGAATCTAAGTTGCTTAAAGGATTTTAAAATAATGCTTCAATTTTTTTTGGCACACACAAACACACTCACACTCAAGAAAGTTCAATTTCAAGGGTTTTGTTGAAAGTAGGGTTTTTTGTTTTCTTCTTAAAAAAACACTAAAAAGGACAAAAGATGGCATGCAGTAATTAAAAGTCACAATTGAGAGTGTGTATATAATAATTATTTATATATAACATAAAAAAAATAAAGATATTATGTAATAATTAAAATATATAATTTAAAAAAATTAAAATAACTTTAAATATAATTAATTTAGGGTTTAAATTTTATAATTTAGGATTTAAAAATAAGTAAAAAAATATTATTGGTGAGTTAATAATTTTATTTTGTTTAAAATTTACATTTTAATTAATGACATTATATTTTTATCAATTTTAATTTTGATTATAAATAATATTTATATTACTCAAGAAATTCTGTATATAATGCGTTTGCACATGCATTATCTTAAAAGTGCATTTAAATGCAGTTATATACTTAAACAAGCGTATTTTATTATAGATGATTTTACAGGGAAGTAATTATGCATTTGGGGGAAAAAATTAAAAACACTTATATTTGTTGTAATTATTAAAATAATCAATATTATGATAAAGTTAAAAAGTATAATAATTAAAATAATTGTGTAAATAATAATAATAATAATAATAATTAAAAGTAGTGTTTGCTTAAGTAAGAGAGGTTTACTCTAAAAGAATCTAAGTCGCTTAAAATGCTTTTAAAATAATGCTTCAACTTTTATTGGCACACGTAAACACACTCATACTCAAGAAAGTTCAATTTCAAGGTTTTTGTTTAAAGTAGGGTTTTTTTGTTTTCATCTTAAAAAACACTAAAAAGGACAAAGATGGCATGCACTAATTAATATTCACAATCGAGAATGTGAATATAATAGAAATAAAATATCTAATATAATATCTAATACAAAAAAGATAAAAGATAAAGATAGCATGTAATAATTAAAATACATAATTTAAATATATATATATATATATATATATATTTAAAAATTAAAATAATTTTAAATTTAACTAATCTATGGTTTAAATTTTATGATTTAGTGTTTAAAATTTAACGATCAATAAAAAAGTATTATTGATAAGTTAATAATTTTATTTTTGTTTAAAATTTACATTTTAATTATCAAAATTATATTTTTATCAATTTTATGCTATTCCTGAAATTGTGTATATAATGCGTTTGCATGCAATATCTGAAAATTGCATTAAGTGTAGTTATAAGTAAAAAAGTGTATTTTATTATAGATGATTTTATAGTGAAGTAGTTAAGCATATATTTTGGAAAAAAAAATTAAAAATATTTGTATTTGTTGTAATTATTAAAATAATCAATATTATGATAAAGTTAAAAAATAAAAATTAACATAATTTTGTAAATAATAATAATTATTATTAAAAGTTGTGTTTGCTGAAGTAAGAGAGGTTTAATTACTAAAAGAATATAAATTACTTGAACGCTTTTAAAATAATGCTTCAATTTGTATTGGCACACACAAATACACTCGCACTCTAGAAAGTTTTAAGTGGAGGTTTTTTTTTTTGTTGTTGTTGTTGAAAGTAGTGTTCTTTTTTTCCTTAAAACAATAAAATAAAATAAAACCTTCCCCATCGAGTATCGAACCGAGCTGCTTCCTGGAAGAAGTTTCCATATCTCAAGTTCATCGCAGATAGGTTATAAAGAAAAATAAATAAATAAACAAAAAAGTTCAACGCATGCAGATAATTATGACAAAAAGATTAAATAATTATTAAACGTAGATAATTATGACAAAAAACATATAAGCTTTCCTCAGCTAAGTAACGAAGACAAATGACAGTTTAGGAAGTAGGTACATCTTTGGGCCGGTAATTTTTTTTATCTATATTATTATTTTTGTATTTATTATTATTCAACTTAATACCCCTGTTTTCATAAATACGTTCATTTCATTCAAAATAATTTTTATATAAAAATAATAATAATAATAAAAGATAATTTAATCATTTTTATTTTTTTTTTCTCCTCCCTTTCTCACTCTTCTCTCTTTCTCACTCTTCTATCTATTTGTATAAAATTATCTCTAATTTTTTTCCACTAAATTTTAAACATAAAATCCTAAACATTAAATACTAAACCTTAAATAATAAATCATGAACCCTAAACAGTAATTCTTATAGCAATTCACAAAATTAAACCTCAACACTAAATCCAAGGTGAAATAATAAGAAAGAAAAAAGAAAAAGAAAAAAAGAAATAAGAATGTTTGTTTTTAAAAAAAATATATTTTTTAAATAATTTAGATATTTTTAAGATATTATTTAAAAATTTAAGTAACAATAAATGAATACCAAATAAATAATATGGGTATTAATATAAGGTATCATACCTTATATCTTTCTTATAGAATAAGCTATAACCAGTTAATATTTGTATAGGTTTATCTATTCACATAATTTATATAAGACATTAAAATTTGATCTCAAATTTTATAATTCACACAATTTATTCAAATGTTTCTAATTTTGATAAATTAACTTTAATCAAAAATCTTAATTTTTTTCAAATTAATTTAACGATATTATACTTAACAATCACATAATTAAAAATATTGGTGATCAAATTATAAATTTTATCATATGTGAGAGACTAAATTATTATTTTTGAAATAGAGTAGTTACCATATAAAAATCAAATTTCAGTAATCTAATATGGTTAAATTAATTTAATAAAAGTTATAAATTTAAAGTAATTTTATTATATTTAAAGTATTAAATACTAGATAAGTCATTTGTATATGCTAAACTGTCAAAGAAAAAATTAATATATAAAAGCATATTATATAATGCACGGTTTTTCATATTATTTTTAAAAAAGACAATCAATAATTAAAGAAAGAAGTAAACAAACTCACGTAATATTTATGGAGGAAAAAAAACACATCACGTAATAAGAAGGAAAGAAAAGTAGTTTGCTTTTCCAATAAAACATTCATTAATTTAGCAAGCGGTGGAAATTGACTTATTTTTCTTATGTGTTGTATTTAAGTTTATTGAAAAAAAAAATCATCAATTTAAGAAATAAAACAGGGAAGTGAACAAGTTAAAGAAGAGAAAATGAAAAAAATTGGAAAAATTGAATTAAAGAAAAAATAAATAATTTTTAATTAAAAGATTTGTGACGATGGTAACAATCAACAATATTGACTCATATTAATGAATATTGAATAGTTTATTTCGGTTGTTATCACAACCATACCACCATTTCTAGTTATTATATTTATAATATATTTTTTAATAATGCTAATAATATTATTTTGTTATTATCATTATAAAAATTATGATTTTTTATTTATATATATAATTAATTATAATATAATATTCTTGTTTTTGAATAAAGACAACTTTAATTTATAACCAACAATTAATTTGATGTAGTATCAATATCGCCAACTTGGGAAAATCATGTATTCAAACCGGTCTTAAGTCAACAATTAATTATCTATATTACACGCTTGTTTCTCACCGTCATGCGTTTTGATTTTAGAATTTCTTGGTACATTTGTGCCAACTTGCGTGTAAGTCGTGCAATTAATTAAGAAGCTTCTAAAGGATCCTTATTCCTTAAGGGTTTTATGGCTAAGAAGTAATAATTAAACTAATAACACCTCTTCCAATTTTGACTTAATCATATGCATTTCATTCAAGTCCGAAAAATATAAATATATATTCTCTCTTTTGACCAAGAAAACTATTACATGTATAGATAACACTTTTCTCTGATCTAAGCAAAGTTTGGTTAATGTGAATCCAAAAGTGTTTAGGAACTAAATTTATGGTTGAAAAAGTAATATTTATATAAATACTAGAGGTCGAGTCCATTAAATTATTATAAAAATTTAATAATTTTTTATATTAGTGTTTTTTTCTTTTTCTTAATTTGTGGTGTCAGTAGAATAAAACAGCTTGCATAAATAACTATTAATAATCACTGATGAAATTTTATAATTTAAATAACTGTTATATCTATCATATATAAATGTGTTGTGTAGGGTAGAATTAAAGTGTTTTCTATTCGATTAGGTATATAATATGTTTTGAAATAACACTTGTGATGATTATATTTATCATTTGTATGCGGTATCAAAACTTTATTTGTATCGTAGCGATCAATAGTAGGGGTGTGCATCGGTTTTAAATTAAAATTAATTTAATTTAATTAATTTTAAAAAAAATACAAATCAAATTAAGCCATTAAATGTATAAAATTAATTTAAATCGGAAAAAAAATTAGGTTAACTTAAATTAGTTGTATTAATTTTTAAAATTTATATTTTTCCAATAATGCCTACAAATTTTATTGTTTGAAAATAAATTTGATTATATAAATTTTAAATTTTATAATTTGCATTATATTATATATATATAATATCATAATTGTTATTTTTAAATTAAATAACAATATACGTACATATATTAATTTAATTATCTTCATCTATACCACATACTTAATTATAAATAAAAAAGAAGCCTTAAAATTGTAAATTATTATTATTTTACTTTAAAATTGAATAAAATATGAAGAATTTAAAAACAAATAAAAAATAAATTTAAGATAATATATGAGTTTGTTTTTGTTTTAATTGGTTTTTAAAATTTGAAAAATGAATCAACACATGTTTAATAGGTTATTAAAAATTTAAAATCAAATTAATCTAATAATTCTTTAAAATCAACAAAATTCAATTGAATTGATTTAAATTGGTAGACACCCCATAGATGATATTTATTTGAGATTATTTTATATGCTTGATTTTTGGTAATTATATATTTTTACACCGAATATAATTGTGTGTTTTTATTGAAGTTAAAAATAAATATGAACTACATAATTAACAAAATGACATGCTTTTGAGTGATTACTATAGTTTGGATTCCATCTAATATAAAAATGTGCTTGAGTTAGTAGAATTCTTCTATAAAAATGAATATAATGTTAGCATAATTTAACGATCCAAAAGTTAACTAAATAAATTAAAGTGATTGAAAACTTTAAAGTCAAGGATCTTATCTCAAGTAGTTGAAATTGTTCTCTAAATTGCAAAACGAGTAAATTGTTTTGTTCTCTATGTTTGGATCTTTTAAGCTCTTAACAACACTCAAATTAGATGGTGTTTTTTTTATGAAAATTATGTGTTGAGCTTTGGGACCATAATAGTCTTTTTATAATCATACTTCTCATCAAAACTTCGGAAACGTTACTAACTTTCATCCATAATGGATGAGTTATGACTATTCAATAACCAAAACGTATGGACTATACTAAATGATCTGTTAAAGAAAAATGGATTAAAATGAAATTGGAGAACAGAAACAAATTGGTTACATTATCTCACTTGGTCCAAACGTTCAACTTAATCCCATCAATTATTTTTCTTAAGAAATAAACACATGAATCATGACTATAGATCTTTTAAGAGCGAGTATTTTTTTTCATGTATTACAATATATTTAGTTTCTCAAGTATTATAATTTATGTGGTAACAAAACTTAATAAATAAATCTTATATTTATTCTTAGTCCTATACAAATATATTTTCTCAAATAAATTAAGGTACACATGAATATGAGAAATTATCACAATATATGGGAATTTTAGTAATAAGTTGTATATAAACATTTACAAACTGGAACCAAGTCCCACTTTTTCTACATGATCTTTAAATTCCAGTGGTGGTATCAACAATCATCAACTCAGTGTTAACATGCTCAATGATCACTTTCTTTTCATTAATATGTTCTCTTATGGCCAAGTATTTGATATCGATAGGCTTATTACGACTACCACTCTCGTTGTTCTTAGCCATAAACACAACAGTTGAGTTATCACAGTACAATCTCAATGGCTTAGAAATAGAGTCAACTACTCTAAGCCCGAAAATGAAACTCTTCAACCATATACCATGTGATGTAGCCTGAAAGTATGACACGAACTCTACCTCTATAGTGGAAGTAGCAGTTAAAGTCTGCTTTGCACTCCTCTAAGACACGTCTTCAGTGGCAAGCATGAAAATGTAACCATATATTAATTTCCGTGAATCAACACAGCCAGTGAATTCCACTATACGTGAGCATATAGTCTTTGGTTCCTTGAAGGTACCTCATCACTTTCTTTACATCTCTCTAGTGGTCCAAACTTGGATTACTTTGATATCGTCCCAACATTCCAAAAAAAATGCAATGTCAGGCCTTGTGCAAACCTAAGCATACATCGAGCTTCCGACAACATAAGCATATGGAATTTTCTTCATTTGCTCTCTTTCAAAATCATTCTTTGGGAATTAAACCAAATTAAACTTATCACTATTAACAATGGGAGCAACACTTGGTGAACAATCTTTCATTCAGAATCTCTCTAAAACTTTATTGATATAGGTTTCCTAAGACAAACCCAAAAGGCCTTAAAGTCTGTCTCTATAGATCTTAATACTAATGGCATAAGATGCCTCACTCATATCTTTAATATCAAAATTTTTAGAGAGGAATTGTTTCACCTCATATAGCAAACCCTTATCGTAAGTTGCGAGCAAAATGTCATCCACGTATAAAATCAGAAAACATATACTACTCCCACTAACCTTTTGGTATATACAATGATCCATGGGGTTTTCAACAAATCCGAATGAAGAAATTACTCCATGGAATTTATAATACCATTGACGGGATGTTTGATTTAGTCCATATATGGACTTATTAAGCTTACAAACCAATTTTTCATCATCACTAGAGAGAAATTCTTCAGGTTGTTTCATGTAAACCTGTTTTTCTATGTCTCTATTGAGAAATTTTGTTTTCACATTCATTTGTTCCATCTCAAGGTCAAAATGGGCTATTAATACAAATATTATGCGCAAGGAATCTTTCTTAGATACAGGGGAGAAAGTCTATGTATAATCAATTCTTTTTTCCTGAGTGAATCCCTTAGCAAATAATCTAGCCCTGTATCTCTTAATGTTTCCTAATGAGTCTTTCTTTGTCTTAAATACCCATTTACATCCAATGACTTTTGCACCATTAGGAAACTCAACAAGGTTCAAGACTCCATTACTCTTCATGGAACTCATCTCATCTTTCATAGGATCGTACCATAATTCAAACCATTGTAACTCATGGCTTGTAAAAAGGATTTGAGATCATTCTTAGCTCCAATGTTACAGTTAGATTCTTGTAGATACACAAAATAATCACTAGAAATTTTTGATCTTTAAGTTTTAGTAGATCTTCTTAATGTCGTACCATCATCTTCTTGGGAAGTATGAGGTTCAACTTGTTGTTCAGAAGTTTCAAGAATCTCCTTAACAATGTGATTTATTGGAATGTTGTCAACAATTTGTGGAATTTCAATGATTGGTTGTTCAACACCAGCTTGTACTCGAAGGTTGTTGTGAAAAATAATCAATCTATCTCCTGAAGTGGAGGGTTAAGACTCTAAATGATTAGTATCAGAATCTATGTTTCTGATTTGATCGCTCCCACTAATTAGATCATACTCAAGAAACTTTGCATTTCTTGATTCCATAAACTTAGTGTTGTGAAATATACAATAAAATCTATAGCCCTTATACTGTTCAACATATCCAACAAAATACCCACTAATGGTCCTTGGGTCTAGCTTCTTCTCTTATGGATTATAAATCCTCACTTCAGACGGCCATTCCCAAACGAGCATATGCCGCAAACTCGATTTCCAACCTTTCCATAATTCAAAGGGCATCTTTGAGACAACCTTGGTTGGAACTCGATTTAATATATACACAATCATCTTTAAAGCTTCAATCCATACAGATTTAGAGAGATTGGAGTAGCTAAGCATACTCCACACTATGTCCAATAATGTTCGGTTTCTCTTTTTTGCTACACCATATGGGTCTGGTGAATGAGGCATAGTGTATTGGGCAACTATCCCACGCTCTTGAAGAAACTTAGTAAACGGACCAGGCACTTGTCCATTCTTAGTATATCAACCTTAATATTCACCACCTTTATCTTATCTCACGAGCTTTATTTACTTTCCATATTGTTTATCTACTTCAACCTTAAAGATCTTAAAGGCATCTAATGCTTCGCTCTTATTATAAAACATGTAGAGATACATATGTCAAGAAAAATCATCAATAAAGGTGATAAAATATTTCTGACCTTATATGTTCATGTCTGGACAACATATATCAGTATGTATGATTTCTAATATGTCTGAACTCCTATTGACACCTTTCTTTGACTTGTTAGTCCTTGTTTCCCTTAATGCAGTCCACACATGTCTTAAAATTAGTAAAATCTAGAGTATTAAGTACCTTATCTTTCACTAATCTTTTAATTCTTTCTATGGAGATATGTCCTAATCTTCTATGCATAGTGTTATGAGTGTCATTATTTCATAAATCAATGCAGTAAAGATCATTAGACAAAATATCATTCACAACACAATCAGATTTATCAAAAAAACTGAAAGATGTTTTTGAAAAGTGAAAGGAATAACCTGAAGGTACAATTCTTGAAATAAAAATCAAGTTTCTAGAGAAACTTGAAACATAAAAAGTATTTTCTAATTCTAAAACAAAATCACTACTTAAAATTAAACTGCATGTCCCTACGGTCTCCACATGTGAGCCCATCTTGTTGCCGGATAAGATGTATTACTCACTTCCCACTAGCTTCATTAGGTTTCGCATACCCTGTAAGGAGTTTGCAACATGGATTGTAGATCTAGAATCAATCCACCATGTGTTAATATTAATATTAACCATATTAGATTCATAAAAAAAAAATGAAGTTAGATTACCTTTATCCTCAAGCTATTTCTAGAATTTGATACATTCCTTCTTCACGTGTCCATTCTTTTTACAAAAGAAACACTTGACTTCTTTCTTAATATTAGCATAAGGTGTAATTTTTCCTTTCCCTTTCTGTTTGTTTTGAGATGTGCCTTTCCCGAGCGTTGTAGCCAACATTGCACTTTCACCAAGTTGCATAACAAGCCTCTCTTCCTCTTGAATACACATGGTCATTAGTTCATTGATTAACTATTTATTCTTATGTGTTTTGTACGAGATTTTGAATGGCATGTACTATTGTGAGGGAGTGTTGAAGATATAGTGTACTAGGAAGGATTTTGGCATCTCAACAACGAGATTCTTAAGTTGAGCTACAATGTTCCTCATTTGCATAATGTGCTCACACACACCTTTCACACTGATAAGTCTTAAGGAAGAGAAATTCATAATAAGAGTGCTTGCTAAAGCTTTATCTGAAGTGACAAATTGATCATCAATGACTTTTAGTAGGTCATGAACATTCTTATGTTGATCAACAAAACCACGAATACTAGCAGAGATCTTTGTCTTAATGAACATCACGTAGATTGCTCCCATTGTTCATAATGAGTGATATTCGCTGGAGTGCTAATTTCAAAATTTTTAGGTGGTTCTTTTTCCTAATAGCATAGTCAATATCTATACATCCTAGATGAAAGGATAATTCTTTCATTTCATTTTTTATAATTATCTCCTTTTTAATTCGAGAATGTCACAACGAATATCAGAGAAATTCATAGGTTGTGAAGCTGCAATTAAGAATTATATGCTTATTAAAATTTGAGACCTAAATAAAAGTCATTCTTTACCAATGCAAATAATGAAAAAAACATGAATCTAGTGACATAAAACTTGCTTATGGGCTAAAGTTCTAATTCAATTAAATTCATCTTAACTTTACGATAAAATTATCAAATTATACTTCTTTTCTTAATCCCTGTAAGTATATTAGAAAATATAATTTGATAGTCTATTATAATCAATCACACCAAATATAATAAAAATTCATATGCAATAAGATTTATTATATCACATATGATTAATTACAACTAATATTTATTTTCTAAATGTGATACTAAACAAACCTTAATATAGTTTTAATTAATTAAAGATGCTATGACTACTCCTTAATTAATTAAACTATATAAATTACTTAAACATTAACTAAATCCTTAAGGTCAACTATTGCATAAAATCATAAGCAATATTAATTTAATCTCAAATGTATAAATATTATCTAACTTAATATTGCATTTACAAAAAAATGATAATAAATCATACAAGCAAAATAAATAATATAAGTACAAAGAAATAACAATAAATTATACAAGAAAAATAATTAATATAAGTACAAATTAAATTCATAAAGAGTCATTAATAATTAATTTTATTATGCATAAATTATTTAACCAAATTTTATATGCATAATTTATACATACAAATACCAAAACAAATAATTTAAGCACAATATATTTAATCATAAATAAATTTTAATGTGTAAAAAAAATGTCATATTTATAATAAATATTCTACATATGACAAACCTAAGTTAAATAAATTAGTCACATTAAAATTATATTTTTAATTCAGTATCAAAATTAACAAAAAATAAAAATAAAAATTTGAATATATAATAAGAAGCCTTTATCAAAATTAACACCAAGTCCAACAGTTGGGATATTCATCTTTCACCCAGAAGACTCGGGTTCGATTCTCGAAAATAGATCCATTTTTTAAAAAAAAGAAAAAGTTGTTTTTCTTTAAGTCAGAAACGACATGTCGTTTTTTGTCATCTTCAACCTCTAATCGGGTCATGCGACTCAATTTCGACCCGAACGGAGGTATGATGGTTTCTTGCTATTTTGACGACAAAAAATGACATTCTTTTTTATCAAAATTCTTAGAATTATATTTCCTAATGATTCATGGTCTCAATTTGAATAAAAAATGTTAAAATAAAAAAAATATTAATTCCAAAATTCCAATGAACACAAATGACGAATTTGAATGATGTTTTTCATGATTTTTCATATTTTAAATCACGTAATCATTCGAATATTAATACTGAAATACTTTATAATTTCCATACATATCAAAACCAAGCCAAATAAAAAATCCAATTTCAAGGTGTTACGATAAAATAGAGCAAAATAGAGATGAATATAAACTTATTAAGGTAGAGGTAATATGTTGCTCTGATACCAAATATAAGCATAATCTAACGATCGAAAAGTGAAATAAACAAATTAAAGAAATCAAAACTTATAAAGTCAAGGATCTTACCTCCAACTATTTGAATTACTCTTTAAGTTGGAGGATAAACAAATTGTTTTGCTCTATGTGTTTGAATCTTATAAGCTCTGAACAACACTCAGATTAGATGATATATTTCGATGAAAATTGTGTGAACTTAGAGATCATAACAACTTTTTTATAGTCGAGCTTCCCATCAAAGCTTCAACAATGTTACTAGTCATAACGAATGAGTTATTACTCTTCAATGACCAAAACATATGGACCATAATAAATAATCCATTAAAGAAAAACATATTAAAATGAAATTGAAGAATAAAAACGGATCGATTACATATAAATGTAATTTTTACTTGCGCGATACTTTTTTTTCCCTTAATGGCATTTTATTAAAAATATATACGAGAAAGAGGCTCTAGAAATCTTTTATATTATAAAGTTGGCTTTGTTTAGTCTCTTAGATTTTAAAAAGTATTTTTTAATCTATCAACTTTAAAAAAATGAGTTAATTAAGAATAAATAATATTATTTTAATACTATTGTCAAGTGATTAAAACACTATAAAATATGGACCATTAATAATGAAAAAAAGTAAAATTTAGTATAAAAATATTTAAGGAAAAATCAACAATAAAATATTACAAAAAAAAATTATTTAAGTATATATTTTTTATTTATAAAAAATAAAAATAAGAATATATTAAAATAAAATATTGTTAATAAAAAAATAACAAAATGAATATTTTATAATTTTTTATGTTAATTATCATTTTTTTATCGTTAAATGATCAAGTTATAATTGCATTTTAATATTTGGTTTTAATTAAATTATATTTTTATATAATTTAAACTTGTAACTTGAAATGAGAAAAGATAGTCTTAATGTAAGACCAGTAGACAAATCTTAATATTATTTTAATTACTTTATAAAAAAGAAGGTTGTTTAATAGAAAATAATTAAAATAATATTATTATTTTAATTTTTTTATTTTTTAAATTAAAGAATTAGAAAATAAATTTTTAAATATAAGAGAATAAAAGAATATTAAAACTTAATCTGAAAAATTAGGGTGAGACTTTTCCATATATATTATTCTCCGTATTTCTTTAAAGCAAATAGGATTCTATATAATCTTTAAATCTTACTCACAACCATGACTATTTTTAATCCATCAAATTTTTACCAATATACTCATATTTACATTAATTATATATGACATGTTTAAATTTTCTTAAAAGTTAAGTAATTTTTTATTTTTAAAATTATTTAATTATATATTATATTATAATTAATATAAATATATATTTACGTGATATTGATATATCTTATGAAGCTAACTTATGTTTCCTATATAAGTACTAATCAAGAGAAATGTTACGAATATATATAATTTTTGAATTTATATTATTTAAATTTTATCATAATTTAATATTATTTAAAAATTAAATAATTTTTTTAATTTTTAAAATAATTATAATATATGGCAGAATATTAAAGATATTAATGGAAAAAATAAGTACAAAATTATCGAAGAAAAGAAGCGATAAATTCGAGGAAAATACTCTTTTTATCGACCTGATATAATTTGTATCAAGTAAGCATTTTTTTTTTGTTTAATGCTTGTTTTAAAAAATAGACACTCCGTAGAATCTGGGTTATAAAAGCCGATACGAATAGAAGTACTCCAAATTCGAAGACATCAGACAGCAGTAAAACGGATTGTCGTTTGTGTTTTCGAAATTCTGTTACCGGTTGTACCTCGGACCTTCCACCTATTTCTATCTCTTTCTCTCTCTCCTGTGACTATTTGTCTCTACAAAGTCAGACGGAGAGACACAAGCAATGTCGAGAATCCTGCCAGAAAGAATTCTCCTCGTTGCCGTACTTCTTCTATACGTGGAAATGGTGGCTTGGAGTTTTCCGGCAACGATGATGTTGAAGAGAGCATTCTCAAACAATCACAGAATTGAACTGAATCAACTCAGAGCTCGAGACAAGGTCAGACATGGAAGAATACTGCAGTCTTCAAATGTTGGAGTCATTGATTTCCCTGTTGCTGGTTCCTTCAATCCATCACTCGTCGGGTATTTATAACAACCCATTTTTTCTTCTCTTCTATAGTAGTCTACGGTGGTTTAACTGATAGTTTTAATTTAAGGATTGGCTCGTGGTTCCGCACTTTATTGTCATAGATCAAGTTCGAATTTGACCTGTAAAATATTTTCTTTATTTAATAAAATAAATTATTTAAAAAAACTTAATATTTTTTGGAAAAGTTCGATTTTTTTGTTTATGGTTTTTCGCTTTTTGGATTTTTAGTTTGCTTCAAGATTCAGTTTTCTTTTCAAAGTGTCTCACTGTTTCTTATTCCGGTTTGTCTTCTATAATCTATGTTAATTATTTTTCTCAACTATTTAATTGTTTCTTCTTCTTTTTTTTTATTCTTTTTTTTTTTTGGGTTTCGTTAATAGTTAATGGTCAATTTAATTGTGATCTTCATTCCCGATTTTAATAGCCTACAGTCAAAACAGAACCATGATTACTGTCGTTATATTTATTTATTTATTTTGATAGAATAGTCGTTATATTTATTTGGTATCTTGTTTTATGTTCCTTTTCTTTATAAATTTAAGACTATAAAAAAAGAGGTGGAGAGTAATATTAGAAAATTGAATTTCAATTCTGATGGATTTATGATTATATGAACATAACAATTCGGTACTAAATATAGAGTTTATACAGTAAAAAGAGACAAATAAGAGAAAATTAAAACAAAAATATTGGGAAAAAAAATCATGGAACAAATATAATCATAATTTATGAAAACATTTACTCCAATAACTAGCGGCTAATAAATATTTATTTTGTGTCTGATTAATTTTGGAGTGTTTTGTTTTTCTATGTTAATAGAATTTAATAGCATGTTCGTTATACAATATTAAATATTCTGATAATATAGTATTGTGATTATAAAATATAATATATTGTTATATCATATAGAAGTTTAATATTATACTTAATATTTTATTTAGTCATTTTAAAATTTTAATTTTAAATTCACGTGTCTTGAGTATTTTTTTACCTTAAGTTTAATTTTTTATTTTTATTTTTAAATGGTAAGAAAAATATAAAAATAAATTAAATATTTAATTTAAATAAGTTTTTATAATAAAATTATTTTGATAAGATAAATTAAATACTATTTTAAATTTAAATTATTTTATTAAAATAATTAACATATATATACAAATCTTCATCAAATATTCTAGTCAGTTATCTTTTCTCAGGATTACTGATTAAGTTTTGGTTTAGGCTTTATTACACAACAGTGAAATTGGGTTCTCCACCAACAGATTTCTATGTGCAGATTGACACTGGAAGTGATATTTTGTGGGTCAGTTGTAGTTCCTGCAGTGGTTGCCCTAAATCAAGTAGCCTCAAAGTAAAGTAACCTACTCTTAATAATCACTTTTATTCTATTTGAATGGTCATCATTGATCTTATTGAATTTGTGAAGAAATATAGGACTAATATACTATTACAGTTTTCTCAAAATTGGCTCTTGGTTTTCATCAGATTCAACTCAATTCTTTCGATGTTGGAAGCTCATTAACGTCTTCATTAGTTTCTTGCTCCAACGAATTATGTAGCCTTGGACTACAGTCTTATGAAGCAACTTGTTCTGCAACAAACAACAAATGCATATATGAATTTGATTACGGCGATGGCAGTGGAACATCAGGTTACTATGTATCAGACTTGTTGCATTTTGACACAATTCTTGGAGAATATGTGAACACAAATTCTTCAGCTTCTATTATGTTTGGGTGAGACATGACGAGTCTTTCAAAGTTAGGGTCTATTTGTTTTTTGCTTTTGAAAACTATAGAGGCGCTAATGGCAATAAAAAAATTCTTCTAAACTAAACAATTTTTTTGCACTCTTGTCTATATATGACTCATGTATTCACATGGTTTTGCTTTTACTCTTTTAAAAAAACAGATATGTTTATGTTATTTAAAAAATAAAAAATATACGGCGAAAAACATATGTTGTTTTTACGATGTAAAAAAACAATATATGGTTTTTTTCTTTATCTATTTGGGAGTTAAAAATGAAATTCAATGTATGAAGGGAGATTATTTCATGTAATTTAACTTTTTCTTTTGCCATAAGTGCTTTCAGAGCTCATAAAATACATTATGTGCTTCCAAACATAACTGCAAATAATGTATAGTCCTTTATTCTAAAACTACTTTTGACTGAAAAAGTAAAGACATATCGTTAGTGTGATATTACTTGTGTAGTTGTATTGTTCTTTTAGACATAGAAGTCATGTGTTTTGTGAACCAGGTGTAGTACCTCAGTAACTGGGGATTTGATGCAAAAAGACAGTGCAGTTGATGGGATTTTTGGGTTTGGACCACAGGGAATGTCTGTTATCTCACAATTATCTTCACAAGGAATAGCACCAAAAGTTTTCTCCCACTGCTTGAGAGGAGATGACACAGGAGGAGGAATCCTGGTTTTGGGAGAAATCGTGGAGCCAAACATAGTTTACAGCCCGCTCGTCCCGTCTCAGTATGTTCTTCTTCGGTTGCACTATATTGCTTTTCTGAGAATTTCTATTCAAACTATACTAAAAATAAGAATTTATGCTCAAATTTAGTTGTAAATAGATTCAGTCCTTGAAATTACCATATTGTAAATCAATAAAGATCTTCATCAAGTTCATGGCAGATAATATTATATATAAATAAATATCTGAAGACTGTGCCTGAACGTGCCTGATAGGGATACCTTCATTTTGAAGCCTGGAGACTACTTGTCAACACAAAACTTGGCTGCTAAAATTTGATTAATGCTTGTGTATCTGAAATTTCAGGGCTCATTACAATTTAAATCTACATAACATTACTGTCAATGGCAAGACGTTGTCCATTGATCCATCAGTGTTTTCAACATCCAGCAATTTAGGGACGATAGTTGATTCAGGAACAACTTTGGCATACCTTGCAAAAGAAGCTTATGATCCCTTTGTCAATGCTGTAATTCTCTCTCATTCAATTTCTCAGTTTAGAGTTGATGTCTTAGATTCTGTTTCTTCATGAGAGGTGCCTTTTAATAATATAATTTTTGTAGTTACACATTTACGGTGAATAAAAATGGAGTATATGATAATACTGACAGAAGGCAGAGTCAAACTAAACAAGCTTGGAACATGTTCTGCAGATTACAGATTCTGTTTCACAGTATGCGAATCCTGTTGCTTCTGATGGATTTCAATGTTATGTAACAACCTCAAGGTTCTCCAAATTCTTGTTATATTGTACCTTCTTATGTAATGATTATGTCTGTTTAAGACGATCCTAATTCTTGAATATATCTTACTTAATGTTAATGCAGCTCCACAGATATATTTCCTCAAGTGAGTTTTAACTTTGCTGGTGGAGCATCCATGGTTCTAGGACCTGATGATTACCTTCTACAGCAAAATTCCGCAGTGAGTTCTTTGCCATTGTCTCTTAATTTTCCAAATGGTGAAAATTCTGATGTGCATAATCATTGTGTACTTAGATATGTTATGTCATCTGAATTTTCCACTATAGTACATTTTTGTTACAAAGTGAGAATACTTCACAGAAAGTTTGCAGTATCATACTGCTCATACTACATATTTTCTTTTACAAAATAACGAACTTGGTTTCTTCCTGTATTCGTTTAACTGAGGTGGTTGAAAATTCTGTAATAGGGTGGCACTGAAGTATGGTGTGTTGGATTTCAGAAAAGTGTGGGTCAAGATGCCACAATACTAGGAGGTATGAACTTTGCAGACATTTTTTTAATTTTCTTTATTGTTTTGTTTTTGGTGCTAAAATTTGTTGACAAACAATTTTCTGTTTTGCATTAACTTAGCTGGTCATTTGATTCAGCCTTATTAATGAATTGATACTGCAAAAATCCACTGCTCCTTTTCTCTCTTAGTGCCATTAGGCCTCCAATATTATGAGGACCACACATTTCATTCATATCATTGTTTAATTTTTCGCAATCTATCTTATGCTTAATTGTTAATTTGCCACAGATCTTGTTCTAAAAGACAAAATTGTGGTTTACGATTTGGTTGCTCAACGGATTGGATGGGCCAACTATGACTGTAAGTTAAGAAATTTATTTTCTTTCTTCAACTGAGTCCCTTATTCTCTGGATATGAAAGAAAACACATGAAGCTGATGATTCAATATGGTGTCATTTCACTAGAATGATTAGCAACTTTTTCAAATATTAAAAAGAAAAGCTTTCATTGCACTTCAGGTGATATATCATCTCTGCGAAGCAACATATAAACTCATTAAACTAACTGTGGAATAAAGTAAATTCTCATTTTAAATTTTGATTTTCCAAAAGACAATCATTTGATTTTTTATTTTTTTTGAGGGAGCTTAAATGTTCTTCAATTAAATTTCATGTCAAACCAAAGTTTAATCTGTAGGGTATGGCCTTTATCTTAATAGGTTCAATGGCAGTCAATGTGACAGCAAATATAAGCACTGGTACCGGGTCTGCCAGCACGGGGCCTCGAGGCATTAGCAGTTCACTGCAAAATGAGCCTTGCAATCTGATAGCATTGTGTATCGCAGCCTTATTATTTATGCTCATCAATGCTTGAAAGTTACCTGTTGTAGCATACAGGGTTACGTTAGAGACTCTTTTGGACTTCTTATTGTTTATTTGGTTGTAAATTTACACACACTATACAAATTTTGGCTAGATGACCACCACATTTTATTTTATTGGTTGCAGCACGTTTCTTGTTCCTTGCTGCTATTTCTTTTTCTTTTTTTCTTTTCTTTCAACCTTGGACATGTTTTTTTACTGTTGTACTTTGATCTTGATCTAGTAGCATATTTAATTTATATAAAATTTCCTTGAAAAATTCTATATATCTCAAGGTTAACATGAATTTTAAATAACGTGTAACTATTATTGATAAATATAACACACATTATTATATTAAATAAGAAATTATCACGTCAATTATGATTGTGATATAATAGTGTTCAATTTTTGTTGTACATTTTGTATCTTTTTATGCCATAACAATTTAAAATTATAATTCGAGCATAATAAAATTAAAAAAAATAGTATTTATTTTTTAATTGTTATTTACTTTTATTTCAATAAATATATTATATATATCTTATTTGATCGTAAATATGTTTAAATTATTAAATTTATAATGAATTTTAAATGTTAAAAAATTTAAAAGATTAAAATAAGGTCACTATTACACTAGGGGCTCAAAGTATGCTCGTACCAAACAATAATTAAAGTGTATAAAATTTTATTAATTTTTGAGTAAGCCATTTCAAATCTATTAACTATTGAAAAGTGAAATAGAACTCTAAAACTTAAAAGAAAATATAAGAAATGGAGCACATGAACATACATGTGCGTATTTTTTAAATTGTTATGTGTTCTCTAAATAAATTACAACTTAAAAAATATAAAATTTGATAAATTTGAACACAACAATTAATTTAGAAACATATATTAACTCAAAAAATCTGTACATATATATTCACTTACTTTATTTATGATTTTTTTAAAAATTTTGAATTTTGAATTTACTTTTTGATAGTCAATAAACTTGTAATATCCCACTTAAAAATTAATAAAATTTTATATATTTTTATCGTAACTACTTAATCATTTTTATCTTCGTCCATACAAGTAAATCACATGTTGAAAGACATAAACAATGTATTTTTTGTGAGAAAGTAAGAGAAAAAAGACAATTCTTTAGTTTTATTTGTTTCATCTTATTAAAAGAAGAAGAAAAAAAGTCATGCTCAAACTTTGATAATGATAACCTTGTAAGATTATCATCTTTGTAATTTTTATACTAATTTTCTTCACTTGTGATTCTTTATCTCCTTGTGTCTTTTATTTACATCGTGAAAGTTTATAAGAGACAGATCTAATTAACTTAAATATGATTAATAAGTTATTTTTAATTTTTATCAATTTATAATTTATTAACCTAAATAAAACGGTCATCATATGTAAGAATAAAATATAGTAATAAAAGAATAACATGCAATATTTTTAGATGTAAACAACTTAGGCCACACCAATGACCTAAGAGAAAAATCACATTTTCACTAGACTACCTAACTTTTCACTATGAAAATCAAATATTTAAGTATAAACTCGGTCTTATATTATCCTTCATAAGATACTATTCCAATATACTTTACTTACGAATCCTTATTCTATTTTCATAATTTTTAATATTAGCGTGAACGGTTTCCAAACCAATGTTCTAATAAATTTCTCGCCAATCAAATTGTTCACAAATCAACTGCAAAATGATTAGTACAAAAACCATAAATACTCTTATGTATTATAGAATGAATTTAATAGTGAATAATCATAACTAGATGATTTAAAATATATGTCATTTAAATCAAATCAATTGATAAATCTTAAAACAAAAAGATTAAGTGTAAGTTCAATAAAAATAATTTATTCTAAATTTAATAATAAAATCAAATAATTATGATTATACGTAAAATTATTTAATCTAAACATATAAAAATCTAATAAAAAAGAAGTTATATAAAGATAAAAATACCAAACATATTTACTAATAAATACATCTATTACATATTAATTTAATATTAACTAAATTATTTAATCATTTATATTTTAATTACTAAAAATTCATTAATAAAAAAATATTACAATTATCAAATCATTAAACTCTTTTACTAAGAGGTTTTCGGCAGCTTCCACCCACACAAAGCAGATGCAAATCAATATATATTAAACTGTTGTCTGTCGGCACACTAATATATATATATAAACTAAATTCACTTTCAACTTTGGTGCCCACACTCTTACGTTCCATGTTCATCGTTAAATAATTTGTAGTAGAAATTAAAGTCTAACAAACAACCCAAAAGCCAACCAAAAAGCAACCTTCAAATTCCCAAGATTAAATAACCCAAAAGAACCAAAACTATTTCATATTTAAATTCAAAACACAAGTAGAATAATACCTTGGAACTGAAAAGTGAGAAAAGAAGAAGAACTGAACTGATTCAAAGAAAACTCCAAAACCGTCCTTCTATTTTAGCAAAATAATCAAGCTTCTCTTACAGGAATAATGAACCACACTTTTCCTTCCTTTTTTTTCTGCTTTTGTTTCAACAGCTAGCGGTAGTTTCGTCAGATTTCAACACCGCTCTTGCTCTCAATTTAATTTTCTACAGTTTTGCAGCACACCCTAATTTCCATAGCTCACCTTAACCCTCGTAGTATCTATATATAAGTAATAACGATAATTATGATTAATTAATTTGGATTCAATATTCAAATTACATTAAAAATCTTAATAATATAAAATTGTTATTTTTAAGATACATCCTAAAAATATTAAAATATATTTAAAAATATTTAATTAATATATTTAAATTTAAATAAATATTTTAATATTAAAAATAATTTTAAATTTATAAACATATGTATTTAAATATATGAATATAATCATATATATCATAATTTTAAAACATATATATATACACTAAAAAATTATATAAACTTAATAACTAAAAAATTATATAAACTTAATAATATGACTAAAAGTAAATTTTTGTATGTAAATATTTATTTAAATATATAAATGTAATCATATATATCATAATTTTAAAAGATATATATTATCTTAAACTCAAAAATTTGTATAAACTTAATAATAATATGTGTAAAAACAAAAGTTTATATGTAAATATTTATTTACCGAAATAACCGATGCTAATAGTAATTTTACTATATTACAAAACCTCTTTTGTCCATATCCTTCCAAGCTCTGCATTTTTCAACTACAATGGAAGCTTCCAATGAAGATGAAAATGACGACTCTAATGATAATCAAGGCTGGAATTTTCTATGATGATTATATTATGCTATTAAATACGATCTTAATGAAAAAATATATAGTTCAGTCCAACTTCACACAACTGGGTTTCGTAACATACTCTATCTTCCTCAATTGTAAACATATTTGGGCATTTGTGTCTTATTTATATCTATCAATAATTCTGGATAGCTTTCAGATGGGTTCTTCTATTACTAGTTATCATCGAAAGGATAATGCAGTTCTTTGGATCATTCTCTCATCCATGAGCTTTTCAATTTATTTGAATTGGAAATCTATTTTGTGTCATTTTCTGTTTGTGAACCTCTCATCAACCTACAGGTGTCTTGTTTATTTAGTTGGCTCAAGGATTAAGGTCCTGTAATGTTCTGCTAGTAGTGTATTTTTACTGGCAAAAACTATGAAAATTACATTTATGGAAGACTGCATCTGTGGGAATTTTGGGTTGAAGAGATTATTATCATTAACAATAAAGATGTTCTACTATTTCAAACTAAATCAACTGCAATGTTCTTTTGTTTTTAATAATATATTATTTAGTTATGTGTACCTTAATTTATTGGAGTATTATGTTTGGGCATAACTTCAAAATGTTATTATTGTTGTGGTGATGATACAATGATATATACATGAAAAAAAAATACAAAGTAAATCACACTTTAATTTTTTAGTTACAGTTTAAAGTAATGAATAAATATGAAATAAGAAGAGGTGTTTTTTTGGGCCCCCCCGGAGTTATTTTCGAGCCCGATTGAGATTGCCGCTTAGCAACCTTAGCCACCTCAAAGTTGAATAAAGTTGTTTGTTGTCTGCTATATCCATCGTTTTGGATTATATTATTATACCGGGCAGTTGTAGTTTATTTGTTGCAAATGACAAATTTGTATCCTTAAGGAAAAATATTGATTTTTGAACAATTAGTAATTGCAACTAAAGTGCAAGTATTTATGCTGTCATTTGTTCTTTGTAGGTCTGTGCTGCCCTAATCCTCCATGTTCTTTCAAGAAGTGTGAAACTTTTGTCTCTAAAGCTTAGTTTCTATGAAGTTTGTAAGTCACTCTCTTCCTAAAGGCACTCATAAAGAATTCATAGATTTATTTGTTAACAAAGTGGAAATTTTATCTTTTGGGCACATCTATTTCAAATTCTTCTAGGATTAATTCATTAGAATTTGTTTCGTACAGACATGTTTGAGCAAAGGTTTAACATTGGTGGCTTTAGGATTCTGTTTGATTGCCCATTGGACCTTTCAGCTTCCACAATATTCTCTTCAGTTCCCACTGATCTTAATACACCATTAGCTCAAGAAACTCCGTGTTGTTTAGAATCTGATATTTATTGATATTGTGTTGATCTCGAATCCAATGGATATGTTAGGACTACTGTTTCTTTCTCGAATGAAGGGTTTTTCAGCTAAGGTATGAGAATGATGTAATTTTTTTTACAAATTTAGCTCTCTCCTAAAAGAAGGAACATGGGTTTCTTAGTTTTTTAATTTAAAATTGATCCGATATATGTATCAGAAGCAACTGCAAGACTCGGGCAGCTTATGATGGAGGAGCTTGTTTCTATGCATATGGAGTTCAGGCATATTTATGGATTCTAGGAGTCTAGTTTCCTCCATTGGTTGAAATTAGAGAACCTTGAGCTTCTTCCAGAGCTTGGATTCCCTTTGCAGGTAACTTATAGATGTTTCATTTGTTGTGTTATTTTGTTATTTATGGGTTGTGTGTTTGTTGTTAGAGAGTCATGTTTGATTGACAATGATATGAATGGTAATTAGAATAATTCAGTGTATGCATGTATTTAATTTGATTATTAATCTAGAATAAAATGTGACGTATTTTAACGGTAGTAGGAATCCTCATTCTTCTCACATCCCTCAAGATGGAATGCTTATTTTCTCACGTATTTATATGATTATTTATTATATTTTATCATTTTATTTTATTTATAATCTAAAAATTTATTTCTAATTTTGTTTTAATCATAATTTTATAAATTTTATTTTAATGTTTATCATTATTTTGATTGCACTATTCAAACTAACATATTAATAGTAATATTGTTTTTATTTAATTTAATTTCTATCTCCATTACGTTTCTATTCTACAAAACAAATACAACTTTAAAGCTACATCTCAAATTTTATGTTTTTCCTCTGTTATTGCTCACTTTGGGTAGTCGTTTCAACCACTACTTACTTACCTAATATATGAATTCTAAAGATTAGAACATTCTGATCCAGACAAATATGGTTTTCACTTATCATCCAAATTTAGTATAGCTATTTTTTTTCTTCTATCATGAAGATGTACTCTCAGTGCAGTTGATGTAAAGGATTGCATAGAGAAGGTCATGACACTTAAATATGCTCAGGAAACATGCTACAATGGCACTCTGATCATAAAAGCGTTCGGCTCAGGATTAGAATTAGGATCTTGTAACAGGAGAATAAACTGTCCAAAAGGAGATGTTGCTTATATTTCAAGCTCCATTTTTCTCTCTGGTCTTGCTATTGATTTTGATTACAATGCTCTTAAAGGAAATGATCTGATAATATATTCTGATTTCTCCTCTTTGGATGTTAAAAAAGATCTTGAGAATGATGTAAATTATTCACTTCCGAGTGCAAATGATTTGTCATCTCCAAGGTATTTTCTTTTTTAAGTTTCAATCAAAGACTCATTGTGTTTCCCAGGTTATCATATTGAAGTGAAAAAATACGTTCTTTACTGACATGACTAATTATGTATAGAGAAAATTATAATGCTTCTGATCAATTTACCAGTTCTTTAGCATATGCGGATGAGAAGTTAGAAGAAGCAGAGAAACTAGCTCTTGTATGCTCCTGTGCTGTTGATTCAGTTAAAAATGGTTGTTGAGCCCTTGTACCCTTTAGCCGACTTGGAATCGTTCTGCAGTTAATGGAACAAATATCAGCCTCACTCGATTCTGCAAATCAAAAGGTAGATGATACTCTTATTTTTCATTAAAAACATAAAGATAAATTCAATTATTCCTGCTTGGTTTTTACATTTAATGTGCTAAAGAATCACAAACATAAAGCCTGAATGGTTATGCAGAGAGCGACAAGAGATGGTACGGTTGGACTGGCTAGTTACATTTGCTTGAATTTAATCATAATTCATTACATAGACCTTAGAATTTTGAGTTGTCTCTTCTATTGATTACTGCGCAGATGTTTTCTGGTGTGCCAATGTTTGCCAATGTTTGCCCATGTTGAGCTCATAAAAGAGAAGAAATTGCATGCGTACCCTGCAGTTTATTCATCTGAATTATTGTGATTCTGCCATTTTATTTTCTTTACAATATGTTACTCGCGCGGGTGACCATTCTCAAATTTTATCTTCAGCAGATTTTTGCTTTGCTCCTTTTTGGCAAGTTGGCATAATATTCTTTGGAAGATGAATTCATGTGATTAATTTTGAAATTTATTTATTAATTTATTTCCCTGTGTGGGTATACATTTGTGTTTCTATTTTTGGGATTGACCTTTTCTGGATAGAATGAATTGGCAGGGACCGTGCATTGTATTCTCTCCTCACTGGGGTTTGTGACTTGGTCGCAATTCATTTGCTTCGACGTAGGTGTGGGGATCCCAACTCTCTACTTATACTGGAGGTGGTAGCCTGTCATTTGAAACAAACTTCTGTTGGGTTACAATTCTAAATAGTTCATGGAGCCTTCTTTACTGTTTTTAACTGAAATTAGTTTCATATTATTAGAAGACTACAAGTTTTTGCAGGGTGGACTTGATCCTGAGGTGTCTCTGTTGCCTTTCAAGCCCATGTGAATGATGGTCCGCAAGTGCTCTTTTGTCTCTGGAATTAGGTAGGATTTTTTTATATTTTATTTTTTACTGCCTTTTCAGTTATTTGAACATGGCTTTACTGCTTGCTTGAAAATACTAAGTTCTATATCTACCATCTGCACTTCCCATACCGCTCAATTTTCTAGTCCATGGATTTTGTTAACCCTGTAACTACATTGACCATATTCTCAAAATCTCTATCAAACTGGATTCCCCGCTCTTTAACTAACAGCACCATGTTGATATAAATGTGTATCACCTTTTTTGGAGGATGCAAAATTTACAACCTTTATTGCGGATATTGCAACCTAAATCTGTTATGATATATACCCATCTTGCACCATTCTTTCTCGTGTCCTATGAGATTAATCTTGCTAACAAGCTCTATGTTTTTTGTTTTTTGTTTGGTAAAGTTGCCTAAGGATTGAAGCAGGTTAGCTTTTCAATAGAAAATTCCTTCTCTCTTCTCTGCTATTCTGAAATTGAAACATTAAGCATAGCAAGCTTGAAGGAAGAATCAGAAGTAGAGATTGCCATGGACTTGACCACCCAGTTCCATTTCAAGAAGTTGAAACAAGAAGACATTAATGTTACTACTAGAGTTGTCAATTTTTTCCCAAGGATAGAATCCTTGCGAGGATTATCTTATTGAAGGCCAACGTGGAGACAATAAAATAGAATAAAACAGAGAACTTAAAACGGGGATCCGTATTTTATAACATGGAAGGCAAAAATTCCCCACATTGTTTCCCAAAATCATATAACCTATTTTAATAAATAATAAAAATTTAATATTTTTTTATAGATTTAATTATATTTAAATTCAAATTAATGATAAGCAATGTATTATATTTTTTATTTCATCTTTAAGATATATTTTTATTCTACTAAAACATCAATAATTTTTCTTTTATAAAAATTAAACTATTAATTTAAATTCTTAAAATCTAAAATCTCATAATTATTTTATAATTTATTATTATTATTTCAAAATAATTTGTAACAAGATTTTATTAATATTCTTTAATATGTAAAGGATAAAATATTTATTGTCACATATATTTTATTTTTCTCTTTCACATAAATATTATTTATTTTTTTATTCATTTTTACATTTTTACTCAAAATTTAATTTTAATATTATAAAATATTTATTATTTGTTTACTTCTTTTATAATCTTTCCTTTATAATAGAAATTTTAAAAAATAATAAATAATATATAAAATATTACACGGATCTTTATTTTTTATTTAAGAATCATCGTATTTTATTTGAATTCTCAAGTCATGATTTTAAGTGGAGATGAATGTTAAATTTTAAATCGTGGACTAAAAATGAAGAGGAGATTTTGATCTTATCTTTCCTCGATAACCACCCTTGTCATTGGGTTAAAGGGTGAGCTTATTTTTAATCACGTAAAACAATAGTTGCTTTTTGTAGATGAACAAGCATACCTAAAGCATCAAACGTTTATAAGATGGGTTTGCCTAAACATAGTTAAAAGATGAATATTTTAATAATAGGTAATTAAAATTATAATTAATCGTAAAAATTTAGTGATTTTTTTTAAAATAATTATAATTAAAAAAACACGAAAGGTAAATGATTATTATAATATTGAAATTGATATTATAAATCTAAGAATATATTAATAATATTATTTTATATACATATAATTATATAAAAAATATAATTTTAATAATAAAATACATAATATTTTATATAATTAGATTAAATTTTATTTTAAAACATATATTAAATAGTTATTTTAAATAATATTATAAAATGAGAATCAAATTAAAATTTAATTTTTTAAAAATAAATATTAAAAAAATAATAAATATAATTAAAGCGAATTATTATCGATTAATAATTAATCGAATGTATTTAAAATTAATATAGAAATGATTATTAACAAAAACTTAGCCGTGAGTATCGTACCCATCGATAAAGATAGCCGTCTTTGTGCATTATAAAGAATGGGCATTAAAGCTATAGAGGTAAGCGTAAAGAAACAAAAAAGAAAGGAAAAAAAAAACTTATAAAACAAAGATTCATGAACAATGCGTTGGACGGCATTGAAGTACAATTTTTTAAAGAGCAAAATACAACCGTTATGCACAAGATTGCCTACTTGATGGATGTTAGCGAAGAAGTCTCCCATACATCTCAATTTTTTGTCATTTTTTTACATACTTTGCTGGGTTGGTACTTTCAAGTAATATATTATTATTTTTACTATCTTTTTTATCTTTATTTTTGATTATCTTTATTTAAATTATTCATATCAATTTTTTATTAATTTTAATAATAATAATACGTTTAAAATATTATAATTTATTAAAATTATTATTAAAATTAATTAAAATAGATATTAATAATTTAAATATGAATCCTTATTAAAAATAGGAGTGAAAAAGATAATGTAATTCAAATTACCAATTCCTGCTTTGCCTACCTAACTGTCATAATATTCTCATTTATATAAATTAAAACTGTATTTAAAATTACCCATAAAACATACATCGTTGCACTGCAAAGTGCACTAGACACTTGCAGAATTGAAACATAATAAATTTAATGGTTTTTCATTTTCTTATCAGCAAAAAATAAAGATTTGTCACTTTCTATATTTGTATATGTTTTTTAAAGTGAGAATAATCTCTTAATGAAAAGAAAACAAAATTGAATTAGTCAAGATAGAAGGGTCCATTCCTTGGAAGAATAATGTATTATGAATAAGACAGCAACCTTGGCGTTTACGAAAAAGGCAAAGAAGAAAGAAAGAAAGAGGCAATCTTGGCCGTCTTTATTAAAAAAAAAAACCTTTGCCGTTGATATCAAAATCACAATCTTTTTTCATTTTTCCCAGTTTTGTAATGGTCAACTCTCATAAAAAAATTTATAAATTGATAATATTTTAAAAGAGTTTTTTTAATACTTATAATATAAAAAATATATTTTTATTTAATACTCATATATTTTTTTAAAAATTTATAGTATCATTTTTGAATAATAATTGACAAAAAAAAAAAACTCAATTCAAACTTTTCTAAGTAGTAATGTCTCTAAGTTTTCCTTTTTTTTTTTTTTATCTATTTTGTTTTAAGTTATGTTATGCTTATGTTCCATCACAGCACTAAACTAAATGGGAAAGTAGGCGAATAGATTGTTTCTTTAATATCAACAGGCTGTTAGATTTTGTATTAATGTTATTTTTGAAATTATAATATGAATCTTATATACTTTTTAGTTAAAGTAACTTAAATATCCCATCACTCTTTCTCAAATACATGAACTGCCATACATGCCACCAAAATCAGATTTTTAACACTTGTAAACACCCCAAAATAGCATTAATAGAAGATGAAATAAGCTTAAAATAATCAAGAATAAAAAATATAGACATAGAGATTAAATAACTCTTATTTTATTCTTGTCTAAAAAGTCCTAATTGACTTTTTTATTTGTTAATGTTAAAAAATAATTAAATTGAATTTTTTTTTAAAATATAAATAATAAATAAGAATATTTTTTATATTATAGATATTAAAAAAATTATTTTAAAATATGATTAATTTGTGATTTTTTTTTATAAAATAGAGGTAATAATCTTTAAAAACACGTAAATTGTTACTTTATTAGTTTTGCATGATTAATGAATAAATTCAACTTGTGGATTTATATGCTTTCTATTTTTTTTTCAATTGTATGCTTTTTAATTGAACTAAACTATTTATCAAATTTTTCCTTTTTAATTAAATTATATTTTATTTTAGTTTAACCGGCGATTGGATATGTTAAGATGACTCCAGCATATATCGTGCATCCCAATATCTATTGCTTTGATTTAAAGGCAAATCTATACCTATTTATTTATTTTTAATTATTTAATTAATGAAACATATTTTTTTATTTTTAGAAATTATTTATTATTTTTATTGTATATTTCACTCTAATTAAATTATTTAATTTTATAAATAGTTATTTGATATTTGTATTTTTTTTAAATATATTTTGGTTACGTTGTCTTTACTTAAGAAAAGTTTCTTATTATTTTTTATTTTAATTTTAACTCATCATTTTCAATCTATTTTAAGTTTACTAATTTATTTTCTTAAGTCAATGACGCAGTTTAATAACTTTAATTTTTACAATAAAATTTACTGCTATAAAAACAATTAATATAAAAGCTTTTAAATTTTGTTGCATTCAGTTATTACCATGTATATGTTATTTTACCTTACCGACGGTTCATTAAGTCAACTTATACTAAATATAGTGTTTCCGTAAAAATCCTAAGAACATAGGGGTAGTCTAGGAAATATCAACAGTTGCTTCTTTTGTTTGGGTCATTGACAATTAGAAAATTGGAGCAGACGAATCTATTTGGCACAGGCGTACTCCAATAGAAAAAGAAAGAAAAAAATTAAGAAACTGAGGGAAAAATCAGATCAGGTATGCTTAAGCTCGTCATGTTGTCGTCCTTAAGTAAACAAACAAACACCTTTCAATAGCAATTGTTAAAAAGTGAGATGAAGTCAGGAAATTTTTGAACGAGTTCTTTTTGAGCTGATTTCAAAGTTTTTTTTGTCGTTCCTTGTTCTCGCTTGCGGTTATGGTCTTTGATTTGCTCAACCCCTCTGTAACCTAACAGTAGGGGGGGATCTTGAGCAAAACAAGTTTTTTTTCCCTTCTATCAGGTACTAAGTATGAAATTTTATTCAATTTTGTTTGACGATCTGGTCAATTTAGGGTTCAAGCACGCTATTTGATTTTGTTCTCTTTTGTTTGATTTTTATCCATGTCTGCTGATTTATTTTTTATTTTTTGCTACGATATCTATGTATGCAGATTCTCATTTATTTATTTGTATTGCTTATTTATAAAGTTTATAATAAATGGATCGTGATCTTTAAAGTAATAATTCAATTGATGTATGATTTATGCTTTAAAATACAGTTATAGGAATTGGGGTTTTGTTTCTTAGTATTAATTTCAAAATTTATATTTACCATTTTGAGAGTATCTTGAAATGGAAAACATGCAATGGTTTAAAAAAGTGTGTTTTGATAATCCATGAATCGAGGCACGTTCGTCCCTGCCCTTGTGTGACTCCGTATTGATTTACAAAGCTAGCTTGCCTTTAAGATCTTTAGTGTTTGTTGTCTTACCTTGATACTTTAGAGATATGAAAGTCCCTTAGTTGGACTTCTGAGAACTCATTTACCCTTTTGGAATGTTCACAGATTGATGCTAAATGCAGTACTTAAAGAGTTGGTACCTTGTAGAACTTGGGAATATTGTTAAGAAATTTAGAAAGCCGGAGTTCAAGTTTAGCAACTTATTCATGTATTTAGTTTCCCTATAAAAGTTTAAACTGAATTGCATGTGGTCTTAGGATTAAAAGCATGTGATGATTGACTGTGGACTGATCTTGCATTTGTTATTTACTTGGCCCTAAAAAAACAAAATCTTGTCATCTTGGTATCAATAGGCTACTGTAGATTTCATTTTGAAATAAAAAAAATAAAATTAGGTGATCCTAAAGTAGTATGCATACCCTCTCGGTGCATATTGCACATACCATTTTAGGTAAAAAGTTTTGAGATGCATCATTTTATATGATTATGATATTGAGTATTCAATGCATGATTATGCTATTCAAGTGGGAGAATTGTTGGAATTATTTTATGTGGATTAGCATAATCATTGGCAGCTCTAAATTATATCAAAATAATTAGTAAAGCATGTTAGAACAAAATGGTGTAATGAGCTTGATTACACATTTTCTGTTTTAAATATTCCCTAAAGTTTACATGGTCTGTTGGTTTGCGGGCATGTGCATGTATGCACTTTTATGGCTGTTGGAACTCCCAGCTGCAGCTTTTTGGTATTCAAAACTGTTATCTTATTGAAGTTGGTTTCCTGTTTTGGTTTAAGTATCTGACAAAACATTCCTACATTTGAAGGAGTTGATTACTTTGTCTACAAGGCTGCAGAGAGGTATAGTAATTTGGCATGGTTCAGATGGGTTTTCCAAAGCAGTTTATTGTTGGGATTAAATTAATTGAGTTGTGGTAAACTGAAACAATTGATGGACCAGTCAAGAACAAACAGACGGTTCCATTATAATTCTGCTGAACAGGAAAATGATGAATTGCAGTCCTCTTCTCAGTCATATACTCATGACCCTGTCAGTGCCATGCATTCTAATACAAGATTCTCTGAACCTAACTTTTCAGAAGTCAAACCTGTGCTTAATTACTCCATACAGACAGGTGAGGAGTTTGCCCTTGAATTTATGCGTGATCGAGTAAATCCAAAGAAGCCTTTGCTTCCAACCACTGTGGGTGATTCTAACAATGCAACAGCTTATATGGAATTAAAAGGCATGTTAGGAATCAGTCATACAGGGTCTGAAAGTGGGTCAGATATTTCACTGCTTAGTTTAGCTGAAAAAGGTCAGACACAGTTTGATAGAAAAAACTCAGGCCCTCAGGAATACAGAAATAGCTATGCGTCAGCACCACGAACATCATCAGCAAATGAAAGTAATCGAGGAGTTCTTCACAGTTATGCTTCTTCTGGAGCCTCTGATAGCCCTTCAATGAGGATGAAGATTCTGTGCAGCTTCGGTGGTAAAATTCTACCCCGGCCTAGTGATGGAAAGCTCAGATATGTTGGTGGTGAAACACGCATTATCCGCTTGAAAAAAGGTATTTCTTGGCAGGAGTTTACCCAGAAAACTTTATCAATTTATAGTGAGACAAATGTGATTAAATATCAACTTCCTGGAGAGGATTTGGATGCCTTGGTTTCTGTTTCTTGTGATGAGGATCTTCAGAATATGATGGAGGAATGCAATGAATTAGAACATTGTGGAGGTACACAAAAGCTTAGGATGTTTTTGTTTTCCATGAGTGATTTGGATGATGCTCAGTTTGGTCTTGGCAGCACAGAAGGTGATTCTGAGGTTCAGTATGTAGTCGCGGTCAACGGTATGGATCTTGGCTCACGAAAGAACTCGACTTTGCATGGTCTGGCTAGCTATTCAACAACTAATTTAAATGAGTTAGATGAACAGATCAATGAGAAAGGGACCAATGTATCTGCTGCCAACTCAGTAGGCTTTGAACATGCACCTTCGACCGGCAATGTCATTTCATCATCAGCTCTGCAATCTTTGGAACCAGTCATTCCAAGTTCAAAAAATGCTTATCAAAATCACTCTAGCTTTTATCCTGGCCAGATGATGCATCATGGAGAAGATATGCTGTACAATGGCCGTGCTAATGCTGGTCCCTCTCCTGTTGGAGAATTTTCTGCTTCGAGGACATTTCATGGGAATACTGAACAACAAGGAGCTACAACTGAATTGAAGCCTTTCAGTGGCTCAAAAGTAGAGAATTTGGATATCCCTGTAAAGCAAGCAAAACTAAAGCCTGACAACCTGGTACAGCCGGTTACTAACCTTGAAAAAGTTGGATCCTCAAGAAAAGAGAATCCTGTCCCTTCACAGCAATATGACGGTAATTTAGGGAATTATTTTTCTGTTGAAGACACGCCTATAGCAGTTAGTGGAACTGAGGTAGGTCCACATATAGTGTCTTCAAAAAATGAGTCAAATTATCAAGAACCTGGAAAAGTTGAGATTGCAAATCTGTTGCCCAAGTCCAATGAGAAGGATGGTCATGTTAAATCTACTACTGCATTTGCTCCTGATTATACTGTTTCTGATCCCAATGCAATGGACTTGACATACCTTGAGCAACCTGTGCTTCCACAGAGAGTTTACTATTCTGAAAGAATTCCTAGAGAGCAAGCAGAGTTGCTGAATCAATCATCAAAGTCTGATGATTCATATGGTCCTCAGTTCCTCATGTCTCATTCACGGTCTGATATTACACATCAGGGCCCTGTTACTGAAGGTTTAGACAGACTGCATGTGGATGAAAATCTGGCCTCTCAAGTTGAGCAATCCACCACATTGAATCCTTTCTTTGTGGATACTCATGCTGCTGTTGATGAGGGACTTGTGAAACTTCAAAAGCACAAAGAGTTTGCTGATTCAATTTCTCAAATGAATTCAAAGATTTTGCAAGATGTGGATGGTGAATTGAAAAAGGTCTTACAAAGTTCTATGGACAAAAGGGATGCTGTGAAGGAGTACCATAGGAATCTCAAGTCTGACCAAGAAACAATTCACTCAAATGGTAATAGTTTGATGAATGAAAACCGAGAAGCTACAGTAGAACATGCTTCTGTAGCTGCTAAATACCATGAGGATTCTGCCTCTTATCATCCAGAGCACGAGTTTGGTAAAAATATTGGCAAGGATCCCTGTACAGATGGTACTATGGGACTTCCACAACCTTCAACATGGTCAGAAAGTTCAACTAATCAATCCTTAACTGGTGTTTCTGCACCAAAGCAGGGGGAGATCACCATTGATATTGAAGACCGATTTCCACGTGACTTCCTTTCTGACATATTCTCCAAAGCAGTATTTCCTGAAGATTCCCCTGCTATTGATCTGCTGCATAAAGATGGAGCTGGCTTGAGTTTAAACATGGAAAATCATGAACCAAAGCGGTGGTCATATTTTCAGAAATTGGCACAAGAAGGGTTTACTCGTAAAGATGTTTCTCTCATGGATCAGGACCATGGCTTCCCACCAGCTCTAGGAAAAATTGAAGAAGATAATAGATCTTATCAGCTTACACCTTTACAAACTGAAGGGGATACAGTGGATTGTGTTGATTCCCAATTGAAATTTGTTGAAAGCAGTCATAAAGAATTACATGGAATGACCGCTGCTGATGCAACTATTTTGCATTCAAACTATGATCATTACCAGACAAAGGAATCTGGAATTATGCAGTTTGGTGATACAATGAATAATATAAGAATGCCAGAGTCAGAGTATGAGGTATTTATATGATGATAAATCATATTTCTTGTTATATTTTCTTGTTACTTATTGTAGCCTGGTTACTTCTTGTAGGATGGGAGATTTGAGTCCAGGGATGCTGGTTTACCTCCTCTGGATCCTTCACTAGGAGAATTTGATATCAATACATTGCAGGTATGATGTTTGTTTTCACAATTCAATGGTTTCCCTCCCCAAAATGGGGAAAATGTTATGATTGCTTCTCTTCAATATATAAGTTTTCATTTTGGAGGAGTTCCCCTTATGTAGCAGAGGTTGCTTAGTAAAATAATCAGTTGCGACGAGGGATAATTTAGATGCTATCTATTTGTACATATGTTGCAAATTATTCATTTCTTTAAAGTGGAAAATCGTATAAAGGAGATTGCCTCTCCTGATAAATGTTTTCTTTTTAAATGATGAAGACACACTGATGTCATTTTTGAATTTATAAATATTGATTGATTAATTCAATGAAGTTCCAGTTATGGGCCTTTATTTGTTTATATTTCATGTGCTCTAGAGGAATTTTGGCGCATATTTGCTACTGTAGATAAGCATTTGTTTCTGCATGTGATATCTTTTTTTGGATATTTTTGGCAAATTGTAGGTCATAAAGAATGAAGATCTTGAAGAGCTCAAGGAACTGGGTTCTGGTACCTTTGGGACTGTTTATCATGGAAAATGGAGAGGAACAGATGTTGCAATTAAGAGAATAAAGAAGAGTTGCTTCACTGGGAGGTCATCAGAGCAGGAGAGATTAGTAAGCATTTCTTTCAACATATGACACATTTGCAATTTCTAAAATTGCACGTTTATTTCTCTTTTTATCCATAAATTACAAAGTCACGTGCATTGGATAACAAGTAAAACAGGTATGACCTCAGAGTTTTTTCTTCTGTTAATGTATTAATTATAATCGGTAGATCATGTAAAATAATATTTACTACTTTCTCAGACTGTAGAATTCTGGCGTGAAGCTGATATTCTTTCAAAGCTTCACCATCCAAATGTAGTAGCATTTTATGGCGTAGTGCAAGACGGACCAGGAGGTACATTAGCTACTGTAACAGAGTACATGGTTGATGGGTCTTTAAGGCATGTATTACTTCGCAAAGATAGGTAACATGCAATTTTTATATTTTTATATTTATTTTTTTGCTTTCAAAAAAGTGTTTGATCTTGAGCCTATTGTGTTTGATAGATAAATTTATTACAAAGTTTCTAAAATGGTTGTAGTCAGAGAGGGAAAAAGATGTTCACTTTTCTATTACTAGTGTTTTCAAAATTATGTATCAGTGAAATAAGATATTTTATGTAAGTCACATTTTATTTGGCTATGTCTATCAAGTGCTGTCAAATGAAACAGTTCTATAATTAATTTATTTTCATGATTTCATTTTTTTGCTTGCTATTTATTGCCATTCTGGTTTGAAGGTATCTTGATCGCCGCAAGCGATTAATAATCGCAATGGATGCAGCATTTGGAATGGAATATTTGCACGCGAAGAATATTGTTCATTTTGACTTGAAGTGTGACAACTTGCTTGTAAACTTGAAAGATCCTTTACGGCCTATTTGCAAGGTATTTTGATGGTATTTCAATTTTTAGGAGGATGATGATATTTTGGCACTTTTCATGGATGTTTCTAATAAAGTCTCTGTGTGTGTGTGTGTGTCTGTGTCTGTGTCTCTTAGGTTGGCGATTTTGGGCTTTCAAAAATCAAGCGAAATACCCTGGTTTCTGGTGGGGTTCGGGGGACATTACCATGGATGGCACCTGAGTTGCTTAATGGAAGCAGCAATAAAGTATCTGAAAAGGCAAGATCACTTAATTTGATTTGTTAAGACCCTAAATACAAGATATAAAAAGATTGTTAGTCTACCAATTAACATCTTAAGCTTTTAGAAAAATTAGTTGCTAATACTCTTTTAAAAGACCAACTAACCTATTGGTTTTGTTCTCTCCAATTGCAATACAATACTTTCACTTGTATGGTTCATGTTAAATCTTTGGGCCTTTCTTCTTTTCTTTGTACTCACTTTTAAGTTTATCTTTACTTGATGGGCATTTCAAAATATCTACTATCTACCTATTGATGCGATCTTGACTATCTTTACTTGATGGGTCTTTTAATATATCTACTTATTCAGTCCAAAACTGAGAGCTTCAATTTAGGGGGCAGTGTCATTAAAAAAACTACAATATAAGAATTGTTAGTCCACCTTTTAACAGCTTATGATTAGGAGAATTAGTTGTTAACACTTCTAAAGTGTTCTATATTGATGTGTTTTGGTTCTCTATTTTAGATGAAACATAATGTCTACAAGTGGTATGTTGGAAGTCTGCTAGTTTAAAATACTCTTTAGTTCTTATTTATTGCCGCATTTTGGGAGTGAAACCTCATCGCTAGGTTTGCAAAAGATTAATCCTCTTACTGGCTTGATGTTAATGGCCCCTGAAATTTTTGTTGTGTTGTCTTTCTTGATTACAGGTTGATGTGTTCTCTTTTGGTATTGTTTTATGGGAGATCCTCACTGGTGAGGAGCCATATGCCAACATGCATTATGGTGCTATCATAGGTAACATTCTATATTGTTTTCTTATCAATTTTATGGTTAGTTGAAATTTCAATTTTTGCACTTCTAGAAACGGATTTTGCATTGATATAGCTTGCATTGAAAACTGATGCAACAACATTATTTCGTTGGCTATGACTGTTCTATATATATATCCTGTCCTAGATCTTGTATACACTCGGGGGAAATTGCCTGCACGATTTCTACCATACAAATTTGCAAGGAGATAAACGACCTAATTATATTTGCCGAGCTAGTTGCTAGGATGATACTGCAGAATGATATATGTGCTGCAGAATGATTTATGTGACTGGTATTGATAGCCTTTCGGTGTGTGCAGGGGGAATTGTGAATAATACATTAAGACCAACCATTCCAAGTTATTGTGATCCTGAGTGGACAAGGCTGATGGAGCAGTGTTGGGCTCCTAATCCTGCAGTCAGACCATCCTTCACAGAAATTGCCAGTCGTTTACGTGTGATGTCTACAGCAGCTAGCCAAACCAAAGCACAAGGTCAGAAAGCATCTAAGCAATGATTTGGCGGTTTCTTTGTTGTCTGTCTGAAGTTGCAAAGTGAAATTTATTCATTTATTGTACACAAAACAAATATGTATTATAATTATTATAGCAGGGATATATAAGTTGTTTTCAACTTTCTGAGTTTTATGATGAAAAACGTTTTATTTTATTTTATTATAAATATGACGAAACAAGTTGTTCATGGATTCACTCTTTTCAATTACTTTTTCTAGATGATTATCTTCCAATGAATACCCTCAGAATTACTTTAACGTTTTTTTCCAAATAATTTTATTAACTAGTGCAACCAGAGTTGAGAAACTTATGATTATCATTTTGAGTTCAAATCTTACGAGAATAATATTCATTTGTTACTAGAATAAATAATGACTTGATATTTCGGTTAATAAAATATAAAATAATTTTACTATTTTTTTTAAAAACAAAAGTACAAAATACTTAATAAAAGAGTAATCAAGGTAATTGTTGAGGAGTTTTAGTGTCTCCACTCGGATAGCAGCATGACAATTCCTTCTTGCGTTAATCCTAGTAAGGACATTTTGTTGAAGTTTGCACAATGATCTGGAAGTTGCGATTTTGACTGGGGTCACAAAGCTGAGTTACTTAAAAAAGAATTGAGTAACTTTGATCATTAGCTATTAAATCATCATAATAGATTCTCAGTCACTCATTGAAGGTCAATTAGTCTGGTATAAATCCTTTCTTTAAAGAATAGCGTTCTCTTAAACGCAACCAAAATCATTAAACTAGGAGATAAATAGATAAATAAAATTTTCAGTTCCAAAACAAAATAAACTCAAATGTAACCCTAAAGGAATAACATTTTCTCCTCTGCAATGAGAAAATCCAAGACATAAATTAAGAAGAAACATTGTTAACTTGCCAAGCAGATGCAAGCAATATAGGCCTCCCTTTCCACCCAAGCAGTAAACAACCCTTCTCAGTAGTCAATGTGTAACCATCACATCCATAAACAGAGAGCATCATCCTAGCTTGACTTATACACTTTAATCCTAGTACTTGAAAACCAGCTCTACCTAATTGCCTTCTCCATTGATGTGCTCTTTCATGCCTCTCAATCCTATTCATACCTTCAAAAGCTACAATGTTCTGTATCTCTTCTGCAAAGTGAAGTCTTTCTATTTTCATCCTCTGAAGGCTATTTCTTGAAAGGCTAGCCTCAAGAGCATCGAAAACCGCCGAATAATAATGAAGAGATTCGAGGAATCTTCCAAGAAAGAAAGGTCCATTGTGATTTGCATCTTGTTCAACCAATGTAAGCAGAGTTGGAGCTAGTTTCTTAAGTGCTTGGAGAATCACTTTTAGAGAACCTCTGCTATCCTTGACATACTTGTGCAAGTGTAGTACACCATTTATAAATAATGCTTCCCCTTCTTTTAAGTTTAAGTTCTCTCTTGTTAAAAATGAAGGGGTCACTGACTCTGATATCAAGCAAAACTCTAGTGGTATGCCTAGTGAGGCAGATTCTTCCACAAGTGCTTTCATGCTGGCTTCAAGTTCTAGTGGTACATTTTGATTGTCGACTAATCCAGTGATTCGAAGTTGCTTTGGAGGACCCTCAGGCCTTGATGCAAGAGTTCTTATCAAGGATGGCCATTGAAGAGTATGCTTCATTCCCATTTCAATAATATGTAGATTCTCCTTTCCTTCAGCTGCTTGACATATAGCTTCGTTAGCAACCATAAAGCCAAAGGAAATGAAAGGAGTTGTTTGATAAAGTAGTCTAAGTCCTTCCATTTTCTCCTCCAATGAAATAACCATCGAACCATTTGGGTAAGCACCATTTGAAAAAGTTCCATTTGAGTTCAAGTTTTGGAGAAGTACTGAAAGCCTAGTCTTTAACCCTGTGGCAAAGCAATAGAAAACTCTCTGCAAAGGGTCACCCCAAGTACTAACTGAAGTCCAAATCTTACCAAGCAATGAATCTGCCAATTGGGTATCTCTGCATCCCACAGCCTCAGCACAAGCCAATAAAATATGTACCAAATGAAGGCCTTGGTCTTCTCCATGACTCACATCTTCAACTCTAGGCAACATATTAGTAACAACTCCAAATTCTTCAATTGAGCCATTCATAATTTCCAATTCATTATGATCATCTCCTTCTATCATCATTTGGGCATCTTCATGACTATCATTAGCAATGATAAATGTGTTCTCTTCATCTTGAGAGAAATTCAAACCTTGGTTTTCAAGTCCAAGCAATTTGTTGTTATCATCATTGTCACATAGATCCATGTTAATAATGCTATCAACAAAATCATCAACCTCAGAAGCTGACAAGCAAGGAGTACTAGAACTTGTGGTAGTAGAGGGTGAAGATAGAACTATCTCATTTAGTATCTCCTCCCACTCTCCTCCTTCTTCAATTTGAGCCGCCGGGCAAAACCTTCTAATAGCAAATTCATTGTTGAAATTCTCATCATATAAGGGAAAGGAGAGCAAACCCATATCATAGTTTTCCATTGCTCCTGTGAGATAATGGAATTAAGAAATGACTAACAGTTTGTAGACTTATTAACCCTTAGTTACAATGTTGTACTATAAGATGGTGTGTGTTTCCTTTTATTAAATATGCCTAGTAAGAATATTCTTCTTGTTTAGAAGTGATAGCCTATAGGTAACATCTCATATTATAGTATATAGCAGACAACACTTTATTATGGTGAGATTAAAAATTTGATACAAATGGTTCTTTCTCAAAGAAAAAAAAAGGAATATATAATAGAATTTTATAAGTCTTAAAGGTACTGTTATAGCTAATCCATTTGTTTATTTAAAATTAATTTACACTATAGGGTTGGAGTCATGTATGTGTGATCACACTTGATTCTGGAGCAGGGGCGACTTTAATATATACCTAACAAGACTACAAAATTTTCGTCATATTTATTTACTTTTCTGCACTTACCTGAGAAAATGGAATGATAACTGAATTATGTTCAATGGATTCAAAACAGAGAAAATAACATACCACTAGATTATGTTCAATGGAATGATAACTGAATTATGTTGTTTTCAAAAGGATTTCTTTCAACTTGTATTTCATTTTTGAATCATATTAAAATGGTTGATAGTTTTTTTATGCGAAAAGGAGAAAAAATGGTCTGTTTGAAAAATACCACTAGATTTTTCTAGAAATATTATTCAAGACTGAATTTATAAAATATGGTCCATTATGAATTTCTCCTTCTAGATCTTTGAACCAACAAAAGATCACATATATTTGCACTCTTTTTTTTTTAATGAAAGTCATGAAATTCAATGAAAAATATTGCAATAAAATAATAATAAAATGGAATCAACTAGTTTCATTTTTATAGTTTTTGACAAATTTAACAAAAGGTGTAATAATTTTTTTATATATATTAATGGGTGCATTTAGAATATTAGATGGACGAATTCATGTATTTAAAAAATTATGTTACATGTATAAATTAGTTCATTAGATACAACAATAGTACTAAAAAAAAAGTCACAAATAGTTCATGCATTTTTAAAATAAATTAAAAAAATAAAAGAAAATATTTATGCATTTCTCTCGTTTGAAGAAACAAATAAAGATTCATTAAAAGAAAATTTGGTTCGAGAAAAAGCAAGTAATCCCCTACAATCACTATATCTAACTCTTATGCAGCATGAACTATAGAGTTCAATAAATGATTAATCTTAATAGACTAGAGCTTACCGTAATTAATGATAATATAATTTCAAATATTATTATATATATTATTATTTATTGAGAGGTTTAAAAATTTGACCAAGCCGGCCAAGAGGTCTGAAAGCATTGAGTTGGTTGAGGGTATAACACTTCTCTGTAAATTTGGTGTCATGTGTTTGTCCCTTCATCACCTTCAGCTTGGTCGGCCAACAAGCAATAAGACACTGCTGGTGGCTGGCTAGCTAGGAGCCTTGGTTTTTTTTTTTTTTTTTTTTTGTAAAACATTTGAATGTTTCAAATTTACCATCTTTATTTATAAATGAGCTTCATTTAGTATCCAAATCTCTCTTTAACATTACTGTATTATTAGCAATTGAGGATATAGCTATCGAACTCACATTGGTCACTAATCAATAATGTCAAGTTTGCACAAATAATTTTTAAATTAAAATATAAATTAAATATTAGAGTTAAAAATTTGATAATAATATTTTTTGAACAAATGCGTATTAAAATTATAATTGCACTTTAATTAAAAATTAAATGAATTTATTAAATTTATATCAATCCCATCATTGTGTCACATCATTGTGACCAAGTCTTTTTTATTTAGGTACACTGTGCTATTCTACTGTAGTTTATACAAAAATGTTTTTGAGTTATTTTATATAATGAAAAAGGTATCAACTAAAGTTATAGTTAAATTTATTTAAATTTACATTTAAAATAATCAAATCACTTGAAAAACATTAATATAATATTATCTTTAATATTAACAAACTAAATATAATATAATATAAAATAAAAATAATTTATAGGTAAACAATAAATTTCACAACTGAAAGAGTAATAATCAAATCACTTGGAAAACATGCTGTGTGCACTAATGTTTTCTGAACAGGAAATCAGGGATTAGAATCTTTAAGTCTTTAATTTCAATATCAAATTGAGTCGATAGCATTGATATCGTAATTATTAATAATTTATAAGATATGATATTATCTTTAATTATTGGATATTAGTCCTTAATTCAAGGAATAAAACAAGGATCTTAATTCAAGGAATAAAACAAGGACCTTAATTCAAGGAATAAAACAAGGACCTTAATTCAAGGAGTAAAACAAGGAATCCTTATTTCAAGGAGTAAAACAAGGAATCCTTAATTCAAGGAATAAAACAAGGAATCCTTAATTCAAGGAGTAAATCAAAGAATGCTTAATTTAAAGAATAATTGAAGGAGTAAAATTTTCTTATAAATAGCTATACAATTGTAATGAAAACATGAAGAAAATAATACAAACTAGAGAACTCTTTTGTGTAGAGTTATTTCTTTTTTTTTCAATATGGTATCAGAGCAGGAAAATTAACTTGCTTCTGCTTTATTATTATCTTAGCATCTTCAATCTTTGAAATGGCTGAAGACAAGCCGCTAGGATCAGAAGCTGAAAGTTCATCAGTACTTTCCTTCATGAATATGCATGAGGTGGATGTCAACCCAAATCAAAGATTAAGCTCAGTCTTGTTGAATGAGTTTAATTACTTGCCTTGGTCAAGAAAGCGGTGTCTCCGGCTCTAGGTGGAAGGTCCAAGTTGGGGTTCATAAATGGAAGCATCGAAGTACACGATGTTTCCTCACCAACCTATGAATCCTGGCTTAGTAAGGATCAATCGGTTATGTCATGGCTCCTAAATTCCATGGAACGTAAATTAGTGAAATATTCGGTTACTGCGAATCTGCATACCAACTATGGGAGACGGTCGAGGAAATGTATGGCGGTCAAAACAATGTTGCACGAGTTTTTCAATTAAAGAAAGACATCTCAGATCTGTGACAAGATGGCAAGCCTTTTGTACAACTCTTAGGAAGCATGAAAAGCATGTGGAATGAGTTGGAAATATATCGTCCTCATACAACCGATGTAGCTCTACTACGAAGAGAGCGAGAAGAAGATAAGATATTTCAACTTTTGTCCATCTGGATTCAACATATGAAGATATATGATGTCATATACTCATGAATCTTGAACTTCCTTCCTTCACCAATGTATGTGCGACAATTCAACGTGAAGAAGTAAGGAGAAAAGTCATGAATAAGGGTACAATGGCTAGTTCACCTGAGGCACGAGCCTATCTAACCAACCACAGAAAGTACAAAGGGAAGCATCCAAACTTGAAGTGTCAACATTGCAACCATACGGGCCATGTTAAGGACACATGTTGGATTCTACATCCAGAATTAAAACCTGATTTTATAAAGGACAAGGGTTTACAAAAGGTGAATCGTACTACACACTGTGCAAATCATGCTTCTGCCTCTACCTCTAATGTGTCTGATCCATTCAAGAACTTCATAGCAAATTCAGTTAAACTCATGAATGAGTTTATGTTGTATCTTCAAAGCAAGACAGGAGGAGCTAGAATTGACTGTGTGGATAGCATAGAAGAAGGAAACTCGACAGCATTGCTAGGCAAGTTTGCGGGCTTCTTGGCAGATACAAAACTCATACCACAAGAGGACATGCAAGGTATCATAAAAGCCTTTAAAACTGCTCTTAAAATAAATATGTTGCATGATTTTTGGGTTGTAGATTCAGGTGCCACAGATCATATGACAAATCATGTGTCAAAGTCTCATAAGTTTGAAAAATTAGCAAATCCTTCTCAAGTTTCAATTGCAAATGGTGAGAATGTAAAGGTTTTAGGAAAGGAAAAAATAAAATTAATGTCAGATGAAATCGAGTCGGCAGTTTTATATGTACCTTCCTTTCCTTTCCAACTTCTGTCTGTAGGAAAAATCACAAATACCTTGAATTGCTTAGCCATCTTTTCTCCTCACAATGTCATTTTTCAGGATTGTGTCACCAAAAAGACGATTGGTGAAGGGTTTTACTTAGATGGTCTCTATTACATATCCAAGAGCAATCCCAGAGGGTTTCAAGCCAAGTTTAATCCTATCCAAGATAATCAATTGTGGCATCAACGTTTAGCTCACCCTTCTCTACCAATTTTGTCAACTTTATTTCCAAACTTAGGAAATGATGAAATTACATGTGAAACTTGCCACTTGTCTAAGGCCACTAGGTTGCCTTTTAATTCTTCCTTGTCTAGGGCTAGTAAGTGTTTTGAACTAGTTCATTCAGATGTATGGGGACCAATTAATGAATCTTTTGATGGTTATAAGTATTTTGTGATTTTTGTTGATGATTTCTCTCGAGTCACATGGTTATATCTTTTAAAGTCTAAGAATGAAGTTATGGAAGTATTTAAGGACTTTCATAATCTTGTTAAAAATCACTTCTCTTCTAAAATTCAAACCTTAAGGTCTGACAATGGCACCGAATACATGTCCCATATCATGAAACAATATTTGAGCATTCATGGCATTATGCATCAAACAAGTTGTGTTGGCACACCTCAACAAAATGGTGTAGCTGAACGCAAAAACTGGGACTTACTTGAAAAAACTAGAGCATTAATGCTACAAATGAATGTACCAAAGAGATTCTGGTCCCAAGGGGTTATGGTAGCTGCTTACATCATCAATAGATTACCCAGCCGAGTCTTGGATTTCAAGTCTCCCTTAGAGGTCATGAAAGGAAGGAAAATTATCCTTTCACACCTTAGAGTCTTTGGTTGCATCTGCTTTGTACATATTCAATCTCATCATCGAGATAAATTGGATCCTAGAAATTTGTTAAATGTGTTTTTCTTGGTTATTCATCTACCCAAAAGGGATATAAGTGTTATGATCCCCAACTTAGGAGATTAATTGTGTCTAAAGATGTTCGATTTTATGAAACTAACCTTTTTTTCAGCAAGTCACATGAAATCACAAGTCAAGGGGATGGCATCTTGGATGTGTTTCCATTACCAAGAATTGAACTTGAGGCTCCACAACAACAAGATCCCAACCATGTCAACATTGATGCATCTCTCACTGAAAGTAACAATGAAGGGTCTCGTCTTAATGGTACACTGCATGAAGATGGTGATAATCAAGATGATCCTCACAATATGGTACAAGATGTGAACGAGTGTGAGATAACTCCTTCTGCTCCACGACGTAATCCAATGCGTGTTAGGCAACCTCCCACAAGACTTCAAGACTTTGTCACCTACAAACCCACACATCCCATCTCAAATTATGTGTCATATAAGAGAGTGACACCAACCCATGCCGCATTCCTCAAAGACTATATCGAGTTACGGTGAGCCTCAAAACTTTCATGAGGCCAACAACAAGAGGTGTGGAAGGAAGCCATGCAAGAAGAACTTAAAGCCCTAGATCAACCCAACACATGGAGCATCACCAAACTTCCAAAAGGCAAGAAAGTTGTGGGTTGCAAATGGATCTATAAGCTCAAATTCAAGTCAGATGGATCAATTGAGAGGTATAAAGCAAGATTGGTGGCTCGAGGATTCACTCAAACATTCGAGGTGGATTACAAAGAAACATTTGCACCTGTTGCAAAAATGAACATAGTAAGAGTGCTACTATCTGTGGTCAGAATAAGGGGTGGTCCATGTACCAAATGGATGTGAAGAATGCATTCTTGCATGGTGATCTCAAAGAAGAAGTCTATATGAAACTACCACTGGGCATCCTCAAAGCAATGAACTGGATTTAGTGTGCAAATTGCACAAATCTATTTATGGTTTGAAAGCAGTCCCCACGAGCTTGGTATGCCAAGCTAAGCTCGATTCTCACTAGTGTTGGTTTCAAAAGCGAGAATGCCGATTCCTCACTATTTGTTCGCACGGGAGCTATGGGCAAATTGGTTGTCTTGATTTATGTAGATGATCCGATAATTACGGTGATAATCTTGACGAGATTTTCAACCTCAAACAGCTCTCGGACAAAGGTTTGCAATTAAAGACCTTGGGATATTGAAGTACTTTCTTGGTATAGAAATGGCAACCTCGCCTGAGGACTCTTTCTTAACCAAAGGAAATATGTCCTAGATTTGCTTAAGGAAGCTAACATGAGCGATGCTAAACCGGCCATTACCCTCTTGACAAAGAAGCTCAAACCTAGCTTGAAGGGCACACCACTCATGGATATAAGTTATTACCGGCCGGTTGGTAAGTTGATCTACCTAAAAATCACCAGACCTGACATCACATATTATGTAAGTATTGTGAGCCAATTCATGCACTCCCCAACACTTGAGCATTTAACCCTTGTTAAAAGAATCTTACGCTACTTAAAAGGATCAGTGGGTCGTGGTATTATCATGAAGAAGAATGACAACACATAAATCATGGGGTATTGTGATGCTGATTGGGCAGGGAATGCAATTGATCGCAAGTCCACTACTGGCTACTGTACATTTGTCGGTGGAAACTTGGTCACATGGAAGAGTAAGAAGCAACCGTCATTGCGGATCAAGTGCCGAAGCTGAGTATCGTGCAATGGCTTCAACTGCGTGTGAGTTGATATGGCTTAAAGGTCTTCTGTGTGATTTAGGTGTTCCTACAACTCTTCCTATGTCCTTATTTTGTGACAATCAGGTAGCTATGCATATAGCATCAAACCCAGTGTTTCACGAGAGGACGAAACACATTGAAGTTGATTGTCATTACGTTCGTGAACAAGTTCAATCACAGGTAATTCAGACACATTATACAAGAAGCTTCGACCAACTGGCTGACATCTTCACCAAGCCCTTGGCTTCTCATCGCTTTCAACGACTTTTGTTCAAGCTTGGATCCATAAACCTTCTGATCCAAACAGAGGGAGTATTGGATATTAGTCCTTAATTCAAGGAATAAAACAAGGACCTTAATTCAAGGAATAAAACAAGGACCTTAATTCAAGGAGTAAAACAAGGAATCCTTATTTCAAGGAATAAAACAAGGAATCCTTATTTCAAGGAATAAAACAAGGAATCCTTATTTCAAGGAATAAAACAAGGAATCCTTAATTCAAAGAGTAAATCAAGGAATGCTTAATTTAAAGAATAATTGAAGGAGTAAAATTTTCTTATAAATAGCTATACAATTGTAATGAAAACATGAAGAAAATAATACAAACTAGAGAACTCTTTTGTGTAGAGTTATTTCTTGTTTTTTCAACATTAATATTAGTGATTTTTTTTTAGTTTATTAAAAAAAACAATCTATTTCACCATAAAAATTTAAATTTAAAACAATGGGAAACAATATGAGAGTAAAAAAAAGAAAGTAAAATGATCTTAGCTTCGCTTTCGTTGATATGGAAGGGATAATGAGCTAAATAATGGGAAACTTTGGAGTTTAATCGTTAAAATATAAAATATTGAATCAAAATGGGCTTTGCATGCTGGGCAAAGTGTAGTTCTAAAGTTCCTTGCTTTGGTAATTAAATGAAATATTATTCCAATAGAGAACATTCTGAATATTTTATTTAAATAAGACTCGCATTATGTTTGGAGTTTTTGAGTTTACTTTTTTTTATTCTCACTTATTTTTATTCGCTTTTACATTTAATTTTATCTTTTAACCCACTATTATGATTAATTTTGAGTGTATTTTTTAAAATTTTATTTTATAATTATCTATTAACAATTTTGTCTAGTTATCAAATATATGTATGTTTTACATATTATTCTTTCAAAAATATATATTTAAAATTTACTTATTTTTTTAAAATTATATATGTGAATCTTACATTTTTTTTTAAATATACATGTAATCCGATCAAACATTTCTTTTTTAAATGCAAATTAAATATCGAGGATGACAAACTTTTAGAATATACACTTCAAATTTTTTTAAAATATTCACCCAAAAGACTCTTTATGTCACAAAGAAAATATACACTTGACTTAGCAAAAGAAACTAGTAAAATAAGGAATAAATAGATATCTACATCAATAGATAATAAATACAGATTAAATATTGAGGATGATAAACCTTTAGAATAAGCCAATTACAAAGACTTATGAAAATTAATTTATTTAATGATAACTCGATTAGACATTTCTTTTTCGGTAAATCAAAATAGTAAATTTATGCATCCACTTAGAACACCACACTTAGAGGTTATATATAAAATTTTAAAATATTTAAAAGGGACACCTAGTAAATGAATTCTCATGAAATGTAATTCTAATGAAGTGTGTGGCTATTCCGATGTAGATTGGGTCGGTAACTTTGATAGAAAATCAACCACCAGTTTTTGTACGTTTTTAGGCAAAAAGTTAATCACATGGAAAAGTAAGAAACAAAATGTTGTGACACGATCAAACGCCGAGACAGAATATTGAGCCATGGTATCAACCTCAAACGAGCTAACTTGGATCAAATAACTTCTTTTGGATATTGGAATTAAAATTCAAGAACCAATGAAAATGTTTTGCGATAACCAAGCGGCGTGACATATAATATCCAATATGATGTTTCACGAGAGAACAAAACACATTGAAGTGGATTGTCACTTCATTCGAGAAAAAATTCAAGCAAAGGAAATTAAACTCCATTTGTGAAAAGTGAAAAACAATTGACAGACATCTTCACCAAAAGTTTAGATTTGAAATCATTTAAAAAAATTTAAATAAATTAGGATTGATTGATATCTACACGTCTAATTTGAGAAAAAATATTGAGAATAATTAGATTTTAATGGTTAGTTTTTTTTTACTGTATAAATATAACATTAGACATTAAACTTAAAATTAATCTTATAATTATCTCTTAAAAATTCAGAGAAAATCAACAATGATTGTATTGGTTCAAAGGTAGAAAAAGCAGTGGCTTCACTTCCCGAAGGTGGTGTTCTTCTCTTTGAAAATGTGAGGTTTTACAAGGAGGAAGGGAGAAATGAACCACACTTGCCTAGAAGCTTGCTTCGTTAGCAGATCTTTTTGTCAAGGATGCATTTGGAGCAGCACACAGAGCTCACGCCTCAACAGAGGCAGTTGCAAAATTCTTGAAGCCATCTGTAGCTGATTTTCTTTTGCAGAAGGTACATTTTCTTGATTGTTTGTTTTAATCAATACAAATATTTCACTTTAATAATTGAGATGGGATTTTTATTTATTGTTGATGGCAGTCGGTTTTGAATTCATGTTTATCTAAAATGGAGTATGCAGCATGAATTAGTTTTTGGAATTCAGTAGTATTTTCATCTATGCAGATTAAGTGCACTACAATGGTTTTTAACCAAAACATTGAAACTACAATATTTCAAATGTAAAGAATTGTGTCTCTCTCTATTTTTTTCCCCCTTCTCAACCCCTTTGTTTAGTCGTTTTTTATAGATGAAAATATTCATTTACATCTATAGATACTTTCATCATTTTTTATTTTGCTGTTTTTATATTCCTTTTTGTTTTGAACTAATGAGCTATTTGCCGTTTACTTTTATTTATCTTCTTTTAGGAACTTGACTACCTTGTTGGAGCTGTATCATACCAAAGAGGCCATTTGCAGCCATAGTGTGTGGTTCAAAGGTCTCATCCAAGATTAATGTTATCGAGCCACTACTAGAGAAAGTTGATATCCTCCTTCTTGGTAGAGGAATGATAGTCACATTTTACAAGATACAAGGTCTCTCAGTGGGTTCATCTATGGTTGAGGAAGATAAACTAGACCTTGCTACATCACTTCTCGAGAAAACCAAGGCTAAAGGAGTGTATCTTTTATTACCAACTGATGTGATTATTGCTGGCAAATTTGCTCCTGATGCCAAAAGCAAGGACTTTTTTTAGGCTCTTTGCATAGCTATTGATCAGATTTCCTTACTAATCTAATATTCATATAAGCATGTTAAGTTCTTAAGAGAAGGAATCCAATCATAAAATTGTTGGTGTGTGTTGTGGTGCATGCTTCAACAGTGGCAGACATCAATGCTCAGTGGAGTAAAACATGGAGCATACAATAATAGTAATGGAGCCATAAAACATGGATGTGCAGGAATTATGGTTATTGTTTAATTTTCGTTTTCTTTGTATACATATATCTCAACTCTTGTATAGAATACAGAACAGAAATAATAATGAAATACACTGATAATTATCAGAGAAACATAGTATTTTGACATGGTATCAAAGCAGGATATTGCTAACTAATGAACTACCTGCTGATTTCTGATGGAACTACCAATTTTGATTTCTTTGATTCTTTGATTCTTTGATTTCGATTTTTGATTTACGGTGTGGCTGGCGATTGTATTGTAGTTTTTCGTTTTCTTTGAGTTCGATTTACGGTGTAGCTCTTGATTGTATTGCTTTTTCATTTTTTGCTGAGTTTTGATTTCTGGTTTATATTGGTCCCAAAGCTGTTTTTGGTTTCTGATTTCGTATTTCTGAAACCGATCAGTTGCAATACTGGAAAAAAAAATAACATCAAGCAAAACAACAACATCAATGTGCTCTAGAAGGGAATAAGTACAAAGAACATTGTTGTAAGGCGTAACAACAGAGGTTGAAACCTGAGGGGATGGGTAGACAGTGCAGCCTCACCAGTGCTGCGACCATCTAGTATTCAGAGTCGCCATTTCTGCTCAGCTCCAGTTCCGTCGTCGCAACATGCGGTTGGAGCCATTGCAACTTACCTGCGGTTCAGGTCTATCTGTTCGTTGAAGCCATCGCAGTTGGCCAGTGTCGCTTACTCGTTGGGGCTGGTGCAATCTCTCTACGTATCAGTCTAGCAGTCATCGTAGAGAAACTTGGAACGAAGCAGAAGAAGGGCACCGCTTCACAGAGATGGAGGACCAGGTAGAGGGCTGACTCCGGCTGGATGCTTGTAGTCTGCTAGGGTTCTTCCATCAGAAGAAAAGAGGCGCCGCAGAGGGCAGCGTAAAGAAAGCGCAGAGGGTTGCTCGAATGAAGAAGAAAATGATTTAGGGTTACGAAGAGGGCTGTGCGAAATGGAGAAGGAAATGATTTAGGGTTACGAATTTTTCTTTATATAGTGTACGAATTGTAAAAAAAAATTTAGATTTCATGGCGGAATCTAGAGATTTAACTACCAATTTCATGTTGGAAGATTTGACGGCGAAAATGACGGAAGTTCTAACTAGAGCTCAGATCAGCTCACAACCTCCGCCAACTGAAGCGTCGACTGCTCCCATTAGTATCAAGTTGGGAGGATCCAACTATGCCTTGTGGTCCCAGGTGGTGGAGATGTATATCTCTGGCAAAGATAAAATGGGATATATTAATGGAGATTTTCCTCAACCTGTTGAAACCGACCCCTCATTTAGGAGATGGCGTACTAAAAATGTCATTGTTAAAGGATGGTTGATCAATTCGATGGACCCCTCCTTGATTGCAAACTTTATCCGATTCCCAACTGCGAAACAGGTTTGGGATTCGGTTGCTACCACTTACTATGATGGGACAGACACGTCTCAAGTGTATGATCTTCGCCGTCAAGTTACTCGTACGAAGCAAGCGGGAGGATCCATTGAAAAATACTACAATGACCTTCAAGGGTTGTGGCGGGAAATTGATTTCCGTCGTCCTAATCCAATGGAGTGTGCGATTGATATACAAAAATACAACTCCATCGTACAGGAAGATCGAGTGTATACCTTCCTCGATGGACTTGATGATAGATTGGATAAAACTCGAAGTGATGTGCTTCAGATCAAACCATTCCCTATGGTGGAACAAGCCTATGGATTCGTCCGTAGGGAAGAGGTCAGGCAGACTGTGATGATCACAGGTGTAGATACGACACCCGGAGCAGTTATGGCTTTTAAAGGGGTCAAGGGACATCATAATCTAATGCCACCAAAAACAGGACCTTCCTTAGATAGCAAGAAATCCACGGGAAATCCACTATCTCTTGACATGAAATGTGGCCATTGCGGAAACTCCAAACACACCCGTGAAAACTGCTTCAAACTACATGGGTATCCAGAATGGTGGAATGATCTTCAAGCACGGAAGAAATGGGACACCACTGGGCGAGCAGCTGTGGCTACCAATAATGCCTCACTATCCCTTACTTCTCAGGCCGAATCTTCCCAGGATCCAGGTATTTCAAGTAAAGTATTTCACATCTCTACTCGTAGTGAGAAAGATGAGTGGATTCTGGACTCTGGAGCTACAGATCACATGACATTTGACCCAAATGATCTCTCCAATACAACCCAGCCAAGACGGAGCCGTGTTGCCAATGCAAATGGGGTCACTTATCCAGTTACAGGAGCTGGAACAATGACCTTATCTCCTTCATTATCATTATCTAATACTTTGCTTGTACCCTCTCTCTTAAACCGACTAATGTCTGTAAGTCAGGTCACTTCAGACCTTAACTGTGTAGTATTGATGTATTCTACTTTTTGCCTTCTACAGGATATTCTCACCAAGGAGATCATTGGGCGTGGTACTAGGAGAGGAGGGCTATATTATGTGGATGACCTCAGTTCAGGAAGAGCCAATCACATGCAACATACTGTTGGTAATAAGGAACGACAGATTTGGCTATGTCATCGTAGATTTGGGCATCCATCATTCGGGTATTTAAAGCACCTACTCCCCAGTTTATTTTCAAATATCACACATTCAGATTTCAAATGTGATACTTGTATCCTAGCAAAAAGTCATAGGGCGTCTTATCCTATGAGCATGAATAAAAGTATGACTCATTTTGCTTTGGTACATTCTGATGTTTGGGGACCTTCCCCGGTCATTACGTCATCGGGTCATCGTTGGTTTATTATTTTTGTTGATGATTGTACACGAATGACATGGCTTTACCTTCTCAAACATAAAGATGAAGTATTTGCTACATTTCACCTGTTTCACACCATGGTTCAGACACAATTTTCTGAAAAAATTAAGATACTTAGGTCTGATAATGGAGGGGAGTATGTTAATCAACAATTCCGGACATACTTTGACAACCATGGTATTCTCCATGAAACCTCATGTTCACAAACCCCACAACAGAATGGGACTGTGGAGAGGAAGAATAGACATATTTTATAAACGGCTCGGGCCTTACTAATCGGTGCACATATGCCTAATAAATACTGGAGTGATGCTGTTACTACAGCTGTGTATCTACTAAATCGAATTCCCACAAAGACCTTACAATTTCAGACTCCATTAAAGGTGTTATCTAATCATCTTCCCTTGCCTACTATTTTGATGCTTCCACCCCAAATTTTTGGATGTATTGCTTTTGTCCACCTCCATAAAAATCAACGAACTAAGTTGGATCCATGTGCTGTTCGATGTGTATTCTTGGGGTATGGTGTACAAAAAAAGGGGTACCGATGTTATGATCCACTTACTAAAAGAATCTATACTACCATGGATGTCACTTTCCTCGAATCAGAATGGTTTTTCCCATCACCGGTATCCAATTACACTCTTCAGGAGGTGAGTTATAGTGAAGAACGAAATTGGCTTGATGTTGAAATATTAGACACGAGTCCAACATACTCGGATCGTGCCAATAATATTGAGGAGCCAGTATCTAGACCCGAGCTTGAACTTCCAAGAACTGAAGCTGAAGTAGTAATTGAATCTCCAGAAGATGAAGTGGTTGATGTACCCCTCCATTCTCTAGTACCCAATGATCCTCCTGCTGAGAACACTCCTGAGGTAAGCTATCCTATCACACCTTTACAAACTAATGCTATAGATACATCTGTTGGTTATGTTTTACCTTTCAGAAACAATCGAGGTAAACCTCCAAACCGATACTCCCCAGAAAGAGAAGAACGACAACCCAAGTATCCAATAGCAAATTATGTATCTACTCAAAGGTTATCAGAACCTATCAGGGCATTTGCACAAACACTCTCCTCGTGTCAAATTCCGAGTAGCATTGAAGAAGCCTTATCTGATCCAAAATGGGCTCAAGCTATAAAAGAGGAATTTGAGGCATTGTAGAAGAATAACACATGGATGTTAAGCGAGTTGCCTCAAGGGAGGAAGATGGTAGGATGCAAGTGGATTTTCTCCATTAAGTATAAAGCAGATGGGTTAGTTGATCGATACAAGGCGAGGCTTGTAGCAAAAGGATATACACAGAAACATGGGATAGATTATCAAGAAACCTTCTCACCTGTGGCTAAACTAAAAACTGTGAGAGTTTTGTTATCTCTTGCAGCAAATTTAGATTGACCATTGCACCAACTTGACGTGAAGAATGCCTTCCTTCATGGTGACCTTGAAGAAGAGATTTACATGGATATCTCACCAGGATATACTGTTACATCAGGAAAAGAAACTGCATGTAGATTACAACGAGCATTTTATGGACTAAAACAATCACCTCGAGCGTGGTTTGGTAGGTTGAGTTTAGCAATGAAGAAATATGGGTTCCAACAAAACAACTCTGATCATACTCTTTTCCTAAAACATCGATTAGGGAAGATAACAGCCCTTATAGTCTATGTAGACGACATGATCATTACAGGGGATGATAAAGAAGAAATCTCTAAGCTTCAAGAACAACTATCAAATGAGTTTGAAATGAAGAACTTGGGAGGACTCAAATACTTATTAGGTATTGAGGTAACAAGATCAAAACAAGGCATATGTCTTTCCCAAAGGAAATATACTCTGGACCTACTAGCAGAGACAAGACTACTAGATTGTAAACCTGTCGATATTCCAATGGTTCAAAATCATAAACTCGGAGAATATGTGGACCAAGTACCAGTAGATAAACAGAGATATCAACGGTTAGTAGGTAAACTCATATATTTATCTCATACTCGACCTGATATTGCTTATGCTGTGAGTGTCGTGAGTCAGTTCATGCACTGCCCAAGTGAAGACCATATGGATGCGGTCATGCGAATACTTCGTTACTTAAAATCCTCCCCTGGGAAAGGACTTATGTTTTCAAAGAATGGTCAATTGGAAGTCCTTGGATATACAGATTCAGACTGGGCAGGGAATATGAAGGATAGGAAATCTACTGCTGGGTACTTTACTTTCGTGGGGGGCAATCTTGTTACATGGAGGAGCAAGAAGCAAAATGTAGTTGCCTTATCCAGTGCTGAAGCTGAATTTTGAGGAATGGTCAAGGGAATATGTGAACTCCTTTGGTTGAAAAAACTTCTAACTGAGATTGGTGTTGCTCCTAACTCTGAAATGAACTTATTTTGTGATAACAAAGCAGCCATTGTCATCTCTCACAATCCAGTTCAACATGATCGCACGAAGCACGTTGAAGTAGATCGGAACTTCATCAAACAGAATCTTGAAGAAAAGATTATTAAGCTTCCATTTGTTAAATCAGAAGATCAATTGGCTGATATACTCACAAAATCTGTGTCTGCAAGGAACTTTTACAACTCACTTGACAAGTTGGGCATAAGAGACATATATGCACCAACTTGAGGAGGAGTGTTGGTGTGTGTTGTGGTGCATGCTGCAACAGTGGCAGACACCAATGCTCCGTGGAGTAAAACATGGAGCATACAATAATAGTAATGGAGCCATAAAACATGGATGTGCAGGAATTATGGTTATTGTTTAATTTTCGTTTTCTTTGTATACATATATCTCAACTCTTGTATAGAATACAGAACAGAAATAATAATGAAATATACCGATAATTATCAAAAAAACACAGTATTTTGACAAAAATAACTAAAAGTTTTATTGAAATTTTCAGATTGTGCTTGCTTCTGCCATTCCTGATGTATGGATGGGATTGGACATTGGATCAGACTCTGTTAAGACATTCAACGACTCCTTGGAAACTACTAAAACTGTCATTTGGAATGGACCAATGGTTGTATTTGAATTCGATAAATTTGCAGTTGGAACTGAGGTATGTACAATTTTTTGCCAGCACTGCTGACTGATGCTGGTATTTTTTGTATTTCTTGTTTTTCCATCATCCACACTTATTATCAAACCTGTCTAGTAATGTACATATCCTCTTCTTACACGCACACACTTATTGAAATTTGCAGATTGTGCTTACACGGACACTTATTATCAAACCTGTCTAGTAATGTACATTCCTGCACAAGTTATTTGTGAGATGGAGACATAACATACAACAGGACCTAGCTCTAACTATTTGGTCGATCCATGTGTCTGTATGTTTTTACCCGTTAGGTGTTCTATAAAACAGGAAATCTAGAAATCTGATTTGAGCATATATGCCAAGTTAAATTTGAAATATTGATCAACAACATAATTGTACAATTTACAAGAAGTTTATGGATATGAGTGGATTGTCATTTTTTTGAATCACTTTTTAATCACTTTGTTTTGATAAGAGATACATAAGTTGTTTTTTCTGTAAAAATGAAACATTTTAGATAAATTTTAAATAATAAAATATTATTTTATTAATAAAAAATTCAAAAAGTGAATTTAATAGAGTAAAATTGTAATTTTATTTTAATAATTTAAAAATGAATTTAAATAGGATAACTTTTAATTTTTTTTTAGTCAATTTTAAAAAAAAAATTATGGAATTTTTCTGTATTTTTTTACCACTTTTATATATCGTATTTTCTGTAGATATCATGTTTGGATCGAAAAATATGATACAAAAATACAAAAAATCCATAAAATATAATTTTAAAAAAATAGTTTCCATAAAAAATATAAAAAATATATTATAATGTTTAAATTTAACTTTAAATTATTAAAATAAAATAATAATTTTGTTCCCATTAAATTAACTCTCATAATTTTTTATTAATAAAATAATATGTTATTATTTCGTAAGTGATTAAGTTTTCAAATTTTTTTAAAGAGAGTAATCTAATTATTTGTTGTGAAAACAAGGTGATTAAAATGTAACTTGCTAAAATACTCCCACATAATATGGATGGGGAGTTGAAGTTTTATTTGTCTGCAGTCTATTGCAAAGTCTATTGCAAAGAAGCTAGCAGAGCTTAGTGGGGAAGGAGTTACTACAGTCATTGGAGGTGGAGATTCAGTAGCAGCAATAGAGAAAGTAGGAGTTGCTAATGTCATGAACTACATCAATCGGCGGTGGTGCCAGTTTGGAGCTGTTAGAAGGCAAAGAACTTCCCGGTTATTGCTCTTGATGAGGCTACCCCAATGAAGGCCCATTTGGATAAAGTTGTTGTTTGGGAAGATTATGTAAATTGTAAATTTTCGATCTTGTCTTCAAGTACATTGTATCCACATTCCTGATTTTTCCTACATAAAACTATTGCTCCAAGAGGACTATAGAGGTGTTGTAAGGGAAGTATGGATCATTCCAATCATTCAAAAGATCATTATTTTTAACCATGCTTATTAGTATCATTGTCTCCATGTATAGCTCATATGAAACATTTGCAATGCTCAATGGTTTACAGAGTGAAGATCAGTCTTCAAAGATATTTTATGGTTCACTATGAGTCATGTATTTTCCGTCTATTAATAGTTCATACTTTGTATAAAAGGACATATTATAGAATCAAGGACGGCAAGAAAAATGTTGTAGTGATTTTATGATTATCGTTAAAAAGAAAAATATAGAATAAGAGGAAAAGGCTGAATTTTTATGCAGTTTTATATTTTGTTTTCTTCAATGGCTGAGCTTTAGAGTTCATGAGATTCAGCACAACCAGAAGCCAGAATTCCCATGACCTTTTAGAAAAAGTTATAGCTAAAGTTAGTTCATTTTTTCTGAAATCAATTAATGGTTTGAAGCTTTGAAGATTCATAGTGTTTATTTTTAAAATTTTAATTTTAATTTTAAGATTAATATATATATATATATTAGAAAAAAAAATATCCAATAGAAGATAGAGAAAGAAAATAATCTCATTGATTATTCAATAAAAATTAAAAAAAGAAAAAAAATCTGATCGATAGAAAATATATTCTATGAACAATAATACATAAACTTAAACAAATTATTTATTGTTCTTAAAGTATGTAATGACATGATATTTTAAGCTAATAAAATCTTAGATTAGTGCAAATTATTTTTTGAAGAAAATATTTATAGAGAAAATAAATATCCAATAGAAGGTAAAGAAAGAAAATAATTTGATTGAAAAAAAATATATTCTATGAAAAATAATACATAAACTTAAAGAAATCATTCATTATTCTTAAAGTATGTAATGACATGATATTTTAGGTTAATAAAATCTTAGATTAGTGTAAAAAAAATTTTCAAGAAAACAAATATAGAATAGAAGATAGAGAGAAAACAATCTGATTTATAATAATTATATTCAAGGGCTCCACACATGTTTCACCTCCTAACATTATGCAAATGGATTGTGTTAAAGTCGTTAGGCTAACCTCGCACAACATGGCCCGACCTGTAAATTAACGAGTCATGCATACCTTTGGCCCATTTATTAGAAGTTTGTGATGGGGTTCATACATGAGTTGTGTCATATTTTTATTCTTAATTCTTGGATTTTACTTATTATGTTGTGTTTGGCACATTAAACAGTATTTAACGAGTTGACACAGTCTGTGATCTGTTTAATTCATTATTTAATAAAAATGTTGATAATAGGACTCGATTCTCCTACCTCAAATATATTCATGTTAACTCTATCATCTGAATTACACCTATATTTCATAATATATAAATATATTTATATATTTAAATATAATTTAATTTTGAATTATTTGACTCATTAACTCTTACGAGCCAAAGGTCATGTTATGTCACTTTTTTATCGACTGTCATGTCATATCGTATCTAATACTCAATAGATCAAGTCGTGTTTAATAGTCTAATATGTGATATATCTTATTGAATTGATTCATTTATCATCCATATTCTCAAAGCTAAAATAATATAATTTAAAATGTGTTAAAAAAATAATTTTATTGTGTTTCCAAAGTAATATAAGTATTTTTTAAAATTTTGAAATATTGAATTATAATATGAATTAACTCTATCTCATTATATTACTTTTTTTCAAATAAACATCAATTCTCATGCTTATAAACCAACTTAAGAATAATATATACGCAACAATCACACCTATACTATTCATACCGGGTCCCATGGTTTTTCTAATCAATGGCATTGCCGTTGTAAATATTTCCGTTTTTCTTTTTTCCGAAAATTGTTATTGTCCTCCAATCAAGAGGAGGATATGAAAGAATGAAAAGAATATGCTAAATACTAGAGCCATCCACTAAAGCCCACCATAATACCATGGACGATAGAGTTCTATATCCATCCAACTGCTTGAGCCCAAAGATGATCATATGCGTTACCTCAAGTATCCACACGCAGAAACGCGCTACGCTACTTCCACCTATCACTCTAAATATTTCTTCTCGAACATTTCAGCTCCTGCTTGTCCTTGTTTGATCTCACTAGAAAAATACAATCTTTAAGAAATTTCCCCATCATTGTGAGTTCAAGTTTTAATCTTTCAACCATTTTTGTGCTTATTTTCAAATATGATGATTTTGGTGTTGATTTTGTTTTTTGTATATCTGTGTTTTTATTTTTTGTTCTTAAGAGGCTTGAATGGCGACCAAGAGAAGCGTGAGCACTTTGAAGGAGGCTGAGTTGAGGGGGAAGAGAGTGTTCGTAAGGGTTGATCTGAACGTTCCTTTAGATGACAACTCCAATATCACCGATGACAATAGAATCAGAGCCGCTGTGCCGACCATCAAGTATTTGATGGGTAATGGTGCCAAAGTCATTCTCTCGAGCCACTTGGTAAGTATCCTTCTCATGTATTCTAAAAGTGCTGCCTTTTATTTTAATGGACTTTTATCTTTCATGGTTGGTCTTAGTTTTTTGTTCTTTTTTCAGATCCGTATTTTTCAATTATTTTCTCGTCTTATAATAAGATTTTTTGGGCTTAATAATTTTGTGCTGTAATTGATTTTCTTCCCATTCTTGTGGGAACTCGGTGTCAGTTTTCCTTATCAAATTTGATCAATTTGAACGTGTTTGATTCAGATTTTGATGGATTTTTGTCTGATTTTTCATCTATGTGAATCAATATCTAACCTTCCACTTTAGTCTACCTGCTTTTGCTGAAGTATGATGCTTAATTTTTTATTTCATCAAATATCAATGAGTTTTTTGATCGGTTTTAAAGCTGTGTCATTGTTTACTCTGTTGAGACTGAGCAGTTCTTTGGGTGTCATAGTAATAAGCTGATGAGGATGAGACTGTTTATTGTTAATATACTTTAAACGTAATTTATTCCGATAACTTTTGATGTTATTTGAGTGTCGGTTTTAGTTGGAGTCTTTCTCACTTCTCAGTCAGAACATGTGCTATTTTGAATTATTCATTCCTGTTTACTTGTTTTTGCAATGGTTACCTTCATTGTTTCATCTTGCTAGATGTGTTTTCCCCTGAGAATCTTTAAAATTGTGCCTAGTTCTGCCATGAAAAATGCGTGTCATCTGATAATTGCATTTCTTGGAAATTGAAATTTGGGATATCTGATTATATCATGATAGTAAGAGAGCAGTCATCTTAAAAATGATTGATGAGCTACTCTTATCCTTCTGATCAAGTGTTAGCTTATCTGAGAATTGCCTGTTATAATGTACAGGATTATAGGGTTTTGTTCAATTTATTTTTATATTCACTAATCTTAGATGACCCCTCATGTGAGCTAATATGGAAAACTTATGAAATAAACACTTTTACTCTTACGGGTCCCTGTTAATTTTGAGGGTTGGTAATACATGATCTTTTTTTCTTGTTTTCAGGGACGACCAAAAGGTGTCACACCAAAGTACAGTTTAAAGCCACTCATACCAAGACTTTCTGAGCTGCTTGGAGTTGAGGTGTGCTTTCTAGATGTTGATTATTATCATTAAATTTTTTGCATAATCTTCTCTAGGCTCTTTTTTGCCCAACATGGTTGGCTTTTTTGTTACAGGTTAAGATGGCAAATGACTGTATTGGTGAGGAAGTTGAAAAGTTGGTTGCTCAGCTTCCAGAAGGAGGAGTTTTACTTCTCGAAAATGTGAGATTTTATAAAGAGGAAGAGAAGAACGACCCTGATTTTGCAAAAAAGCTAGCTTCTCTTGCTGATCTCTATGTGAACGATGCATTTGGAACCGCACATCGGGCTCATGCATCAACCGAGGGAGTGGCCAAGTACTTGAAGCCTTCGGTTGCGGGTTTCCTAATGCAGAAGGTGTGACAATCCTGAAAGTTTTGGTGTTTCTGGTTCACATGCACACAAGACACTAAATACCCAATTTAAGTTAAGGATATCTTGAACTTTGTTGGCATTTTTTACTATTTATTTGCTGATTTCAGGAACTTGACTATCTTGTGGGAGCTGTGTCGAACCCTAAGAGGCCATTTGCTGCTATAGTTGGTGGCTCAAAGGTTTCAAGCAAGATTGGAGTAATAGAATCTTTGTTGGAGAAGGTTAACCTTCTCTTGCTAGGTGGAGGTATGATCTTTACATTTTACAAGGCTCAAGGCCATTCAGTTGGTTCATCTCTTGTTGAAGAAGACAAATTGGATCTTGCAACATCTCTTCTTGAGAAGGCCAAGTCTAAGGGAGTATCTATTCTGCTTCCTATTGATGTGGTTATTGCTGACAAATTTGCTGCTGATGCTAACAGCAAGGTTAGTGACAATTTCATCAAACTATTACATTTATTTTGATCATACCACTGAAGTATATTTTATCTCGTATATACTACCAAATTATTACATTTGTTCTATTTATACCATTCTATTAGTTACCGTTCAATTTGTTTCAAATCTACCACTTGATTATCTGAATTGTTCAAAATCTACTATTTAATTATCTAAGTTGTTCCAAATTTACCACTCGTTAGATGAAGATTAACAAAATTTTATAAATGGAACAAATTTAATAATTGGATGATATGAACGAGACAAATACAATAGTTTAATGGTATTTTTTAGGTTTACCCTTAAATTTTTATATGCATTAAGAGACCAAGTAGAATTTATATTATTGTGTGTTCTCAAAATGATGAATTTATATATTTACAGGTTGTGCCAGCTTCTGCTATCCCTGATGCTTGGATGGGATTGGATATTGGACCTGATGCAATTAAAACGTTCAATGAAGCTTTGGATACCACCCAGACCATTATCTGGAATGGACCTATGGGCGTTTTTGAGTTTGATAAGTTTGCTGCTGGAACAGAGGTATGTTGTCATCTTCATTGTCATAAGTAGTCAAAATTTCACTTGCATCAATTCCAGAAATTGTGTAATCAATGTTCAATACAATTTGATTCTTAAACTCTGAAAATCTTGATCAAATCATACTTGCCTTACCCATTTTTTACAATTCATATACTTTGGATTGTTCGATTTATTTGAAGTATAAATTTTTAACAAATAAAAATAAAATGTCAAATATGTCATCAGATTGGATATTAATATTTGATAATCTAGCCAACTGAATGCGAATTTGATTTTCAAATTGTTAACCCGATTGAAACCAATGTTCCTGAAAATCCTAAGCAAGATGGATTGGTTTGAATTGGTTTATTGGGTGGGGCAAATTTTGCACACCATTAAATGTTGACGATGATAGTACTAAAAGGAAGGAAAAAACATTTGCGTTTAGAAATTTAATATATGAAATATCAATTTGCAGGCTATAGCCAAGAAACTGGCTGAGCTAAGTGGCAAGGGAGTGACAACTATCATTGGAGGAGGTGACTCAGTAGCAGCGGTCGAGAAGGTTGGGCTTGCTGGGAAGATGAGCCACATCTCGACTGGAGGTGGTGCCAGCTTAGAGCTTCTTGAAGGGAAATCACTCCCTGGAGTCCTTGCTCTTGATGATGCTTGAGCGTTTGTGAAGTCTACGTTTTGAACATGTTTGTGTTGTTACCTGGTTGAGTTTTTCAACGGAACAGAAATTCTGAGAGTTAGATATGAATAAAGATTTTCTCCCATGGTTTTCATTAGTTGATGCATTGTTATATGCTTTTGGAAACAAAGAGTTTGGTTATCGATCTTTTATGTTTCCTGAAAAGTATCAGCGAGGAACTTGCATTTCCTTGCTTTGATTTTCTCTTTTTTATTTTTGAACATATTTTTTAAGCATTTTTAACTACATTAACTAGTACATGCATCACTAAAGTGGAAACGAGTGATTGGCCAAAACAAGTAAGGTATGTACATCAAGTAATAAATATGGTACATTTTTCAATATATAGTCTTATTGTGTCACGCCCCATTTAAGAATGCAAGTAGGAAAAATTAATTGAGGATTAAGAGTAGAAGGGTCAAATAATATAAAAATATAACAAAATCTGATAAAATTTAAATTATTATGAATATGAATGAAGAATTAAAATAATAAGAATATAAATAAAATATTATAAAATTGGATAGGATAAATAAATAATAAGAATCATCAAATATTTACGTAATAATAAGTAAAAAAAGAAGAGTAAAAGTCAATATGTAGAATCAATTAAATTTAAAGACATGTATAAATGAAGGGTAATATTTGATTTATCTTGTGCAAAAAGTGATTAAGTTCAAGGTCCCTTAAAAAAAATGATTTAAAATAAAGATTATTGAATCCATTAAAAAAAATGATAAATTATATAAAATTTGGTATGAAAATTTATAAGATTTTTCAATGATCTCAAACATGTTATACTTTCGTAACATATTTTAAAATAAAAATAATAATTACACAGTTATCCATAAATCTTTCTCAATTTTACTTTCTATTAACTACGTAACAAAGGATACTCACGTTAATATTCAATCAAATTTTAATCTACTTATTATTCATTGTCTTAAAAGATAAAAAATGATTTTTTATTTAATAAAAATACGTATAATTTTTATAATTATTATCATAAATTTAAATAAATAAATATTTAATTATTGAAATGATTTTATCTAAATAAGAACATTTTATATTAAAATTTAAATTAAATCAAACTGTTTATAAGATCATTAAAATCTATAAAATTTCAAATAAGAAATAAACTAAATAATTTATGGGTGAAAATAAATAAAATTTTCACCACGTGATACTATATCTCTATGATAAAACTATATAGTATAAATCAATATGAAAAACACATATACATATACATTTAATCACTTGTTTTGTATCCTAAAACAAGTTGTCAATCGTCTCAAAACTATGTTCTACTTATTCATTTTTATGTTCTAAGGATATACCATCGTATGTCTAAGAAGTAATCTCATGTTTCAAAATTATGTACATATATGGTGAAACATTTACCTTAACATTTAAAAAATACAATATAAAATATCATAAATATTTGAAATATTTCATTATTTTTTAATATTATATATATAATATTAAGAATTAAATGTTATGTTGTAAAATAAATGTTAAATTTTTAAATTAATAGAGATTTTGAAAATATTATAAACTTAACCTTTCTCAAATATAATCATAAAAACTAAAATTTACATCTATATTAATTAATATATTTAAATAATATATTGGTAACAAAATTTAAAATAACCTTACCGGAAGAATCGTCCATTTGAACTACCACACTCATCACAAAACTTTTCTTTTTAGGTTATGCAAAAGTTTTAATTCTCATTGATAACAATTCTATGACATTAATTCTTTTATAATTCATCAAATTATTTTTATGATTCATGACATATACCTATTTTTATTTTCTTTGACTATAAACAATGATCAAAATTAAAAACAACAAATATAAATACTTAAACTTAATATAACAATAACAAGCAAGATCAAAATATATGATAAAAAAGGTCATATTATAATAACATCTAACAATAAAGTACTCAAACTTAAAATAAAATATCTACATTAATTTTAAAATATAATTTATCATTAAATTCTGATAATATAAGTATGTATTATATAATTAATTATTTCTTTTTTTACAGTAACATAATTATTTTTGGATTTAATAAAAATAATTTTTCAACTCCAACAAAAGCTACAAAACACTTTAAAATAGTCAATAGCTAATGTATGTTATATACTCAAACAAAAACTCAAAATTTAACAAATCTGAGACCTAGCCAAGTCTTTGTTATATATTCAAAACAAAACTTAAAATTTAACAAATCTAAGGCCTAATATAGCTAAAAATACCATTTTATTAAAATAATTATATTTATTTAAAAAAATATTACATAAATTAGTGTATTCAAATTATTTAAACTAACATGCAACTAATAATTCAAAGAACTCTTCAAAATTTAAAATCTATAAGCCTACGTGAGTTCTCGTATATAAAAATTAAGTAAAATCTACAGATTTATGTGAAAATCTACTAAAATAAACATCAAAAATCAGATTTTTATTATTCATAATATAAAAAATTTAAAATTTTAAGTTTTAAAAATTTATCATTACCAGTTAAAAATAAATGTTTCTTATTCCTTTTCTTTTTTCATTTTCCCCTTCCATCTTCTTTACTTTCCCTTTCTTCTTTATTCTTTCTTTCTCATCTCTTTTCTTCTTTATCTCTGCTCTTTTCTTATATTCACCTTTTTTTAGTTTCTTTCTTTTGTTTTATTATTTATCTGTTAATTAAGACCCGACTCCCCAAAACTCTTTTTATCCTTTTCTCCCTTCTTACCTTCTTTCTTTTGTTTTATTATTTCTCTTAATTAAGACCCTACTCCCCAAAACCAACCCATGGTTTTTGGGTTCACTTTTTTTTTAACTACTTTAATCAAATAACCTATTTACCTCTTTAAAGAAATTATAAATAAAATTACAAATTTACATTTAAATAAACAAATTAATTATATTTAACATTTAATTGACTCCTTTTAGCTATAATTATAGACTAAGATCCCATATATTATATCATGGTTTTCCGTTTCGAAATGATAATGGTTATTTTCGGGTATATTTTGACTATGTAAAAATACTTTAACTCAACGGTTTTAAGGCTGAAAAAAATATATAGAAAAACAATATTTATTATTTTTGAATTATATTTTTTCATCAATTATATTTCTTTTTTTATTAAGCATCGAGTAATTATATTTTATAATAAAATAATTATATTAATCTTATATTTTTATGAATAATAAATAATTTTAAAAATAATAATATTATCTAAAACTTATAATCACATAATAATAACATATATCTTAGGTTAAAAATTCACAATATTAAAGTTCACTTGATTAGCAGTTCAATTTTATACTATATTATAAATTTTAAATATATTATTTTATTTTATTTTAGAAAATTATTTTGCTTTCTAATGAAATCGCTTAGTAAGATAATAAAATAACACCACCTCTCCATCAATCAATAAATAGCAGCACCTGAAGCATTTTCATGCTTTCCGGTTTCAACAGAATTATAGGAAAAAGAGAAATAAGATACCAGTCGATAACTAGAAAGTGAAAAGAATTGCAGGAACAGAGTGACAATTGACAAACCATAACCTTGGTCACTTTCTAGTAGTCGATCACTTTTTTATAACACCACCTGACTTCCGAGCACTATAATACCATTTATAACTTCCACCACCTGACTTCCGAGCACTAGTAAATACAGATATCAGACATCAGATAATGAATGTCTTAAAAGCAACACACACTAAAATATATATAGATAACAGAGCTAGCACAAGCAAAGATAAATTAAGAAGATATAAGAGCATAAATTAATAAGTTGATCACTCAATAAAAATGAAGCTCTTTTCAGTTGTTTGAAGGAACTCTTCCATCATGTTCTCCATATCTTCATCACAAGTGACAGAAACCAAAAGGTCTTCAATCGGAAGGTAATACTGAATTACAATATAGGGAGTAACCAAGCCATGTATTGACCTAATTTTCCGCACTAACTTCCCATAAGACATGTCCACACTCACAGAGATCAGATGTGTACAACCCCCATCATATCCAAGCTTTCCATTACTTGAAACTGCTGGGAATTTAATATCACCTCCATGGCAACATAACATCTTCACTTTTTTGCTTTTTGATGAGATGTTTTCTTCATCACGAGACATGTTTTCAAGATTGATCTAGCTTGTTTTGGTATTTAGGTTTTTCGCTATATATGCCAGGTTCAAAGTAAAGAGTATCATCAGAGTTAGCAACGTATTATAGAAGAAAATTGTAGTTCACATTGAACGTGCTGATACAGTACGAAAAAAGTGACATGAAAAGCTATTATTCAATAAAGCAAAAAAGTACGCCAATAATTCATAAATTTTTGATAATTTAATTTGAAATTTATTAAACAAAAACTATACATTTAAATTTATATTTTTAAATTAATATATTAATAATTTTTTATTTAACAAAAGATATATAATAGTTTAATTTAAAGAAAATATAATATTTATAAAAATATTTATTATTTTATATATTAATCTAATTTCTTTTTGTTCATTTTCAAATTATCCGCGTTTAGCGACCTACTACGGAACCTTGTGGCTTTATTTATAAAGAAATCTAAAAACTTATAAGGTCATTTAGAGAATATTTATCCTTATAAGATATCATTACATAATTTCATAAACAACATTAGACATATACAAACAAATGCATCAACAATAATCGCCATCCTCCACCGACGTCTTCGTCCATCTTATTATACTTATTAAGCCTAGATCTAGCAACAAAAAAGTTTCAAAACACAAAAGTCAAACTAAATATATACCAAATCTAGTGGATTTTACCACACAAGATCCAATTGCTCAGAGAGAGAGAGAGAGAGAGAGAGAAATATATTAATTACCACACAAGATCCATCAGTAGAGAGTAAATGCAGATATCAGACATCAGATAATGAATGCCCTGAAATATAGATAACAGAGCTAGCACAGGCAAAAAAAGAAGAAGATAAATTAAGAAGACTTAAGAGGATAAATTAATAGGCTGACTAAGTAAAAATGAAAATCTTTTCAGTTGTTTCGAGGAACTCTTCCATCATGTTCTTCAAATCTTCATCAGAAGTGACAGAAATAAAAAAAACGTTCAAATGGAAGGTAATACTGAATTCCGACTGTGTCATAGCTTGACAAGTTAAATGTTGACCTAATTTTCTTCTCTAACTCCCAATGAGATATATCCACATTCACAGAGATCAGATGTGTATGACCCCCAACATATCCAACCTTTCCATTACTTGTTGAATCTGATGAGAATTTAACATAACCTTCACGGCTACATAACATCTTCACTTTCTTGCTTTTTGATGAGATGTTTTCTTCAGCACGAGACATGTTTTCATGATCGATCTAGCTTGTTTTGGTATTTGGCCGCATACACTTTTTCCCCCTCTTGAATGTGCTCATACAATACAACTAACAAGGAAGGAAACAGGAAAGGCTATTATTTCATAAAGGAAAAAGTAAGTTTGGAAAACAATATTTATAAATATTAAAAAGGATAATTTAAGTATCTTATTTTAAGAGAAATGTATTTTAATAACTTATTTGTAAGTTATTATAACTTCATTATTTTTATTAAATGTAATAAAGACAATCCTTTTCTAATAAAATAAATATAATAATTAAATTATATAAATTAATTCAATAAAAAATAATTCAATAATATAAATATAATAATTTCTTAGTATTTTTTTAGATTTTTACTCTATATTTTTTTTATCTATATACACACACTACAATTTGGTACTCTCCCTATCTTTTAAATATACTTTTTTTCCTTTCGAAGGCCAAGTCAAAGAAAATAATTAATTTCAACACACTTTATTAATATTAAATTAACTTTTAAATATACTTTTTTTCCTTTCGAAGGCCAAGTCAAAGAAAATAATTAATTTCAACACACTTTATTAATATTAAATTAATTAACAGATGTTACGGTACGATCGAATGTTACGGTACGATCGAATGTTACGATACGATTACAAACCGGCAAAAAATAATAATAAATACATACAAATTTAAACGTACAGGAATCATAATATATCAGATCATACGAAATAAATAATTTTATTATTTTTCAAGCTATTTTTTGACTTATAACATCATAATTGTAAGTATAAAAATATTTTAAAATTTGTAAAATTATTCTAGTTCTCTCGACTTTTTGGTGGGGATTTTATTCATGATTAATTTTTTTTATAGATATAAATTGATTGGTTAAATCGAAAACACATTAAATGAGAATTTAGGTGATGTTTGGTTGGAATGAATAAAAAAGAATTAAAATTAATTCTTTTTATTTTGTGTGTTTGGTTGGACGAAATAGTGGGACAGAATGAAATCGATTATTCCTTTAAGAATCATCATTCCATTGCCATCTAAACTTCTTTTTTTCCAATTTTATCTCCACCCCAAATATAACCCTAAACTCAAATCTCAAATTCCCAAACATTAAACTCCTAAACCCTAAATCCTAAACCTTAAATTCATATCCTAAATCCCTAAACCCTAAACCCTAAACCTCAAATCTCTAAACCCCTAAACCCTAAACTTTAAAACCTAAAACATAAATCCCAAAACCTTAAATCATAAATCCTAAATCCCTAAACCCTAAACCCTAAAACCCTAAACACAAAACCCCTAAATCTCAAATTCCTAAACCTTAAACCCTAAACCCTAAATCCAAAATCCCAAATTCTAAAACCCTAAACCCTTTTTAAAAAAATAATAATTTTAACCTTAAACCTTAACCCACAAATATAACCCTAAATCTCAAATCTCAAAACCCTAAATCCTATTTAAAAAAAAATAATTTTAATAATATATTTTTTTTAATTAAGTAATAATTATTTAGAAAAATAATGATTTCAATAATGTATTTTTTCTGACGAAAAAATAGTAATTAAATGACATTATTTGAACTTTAATGAATGTAGGGGTATTAAGGTAATTTATAACTTTTTTCATTCTATTCCCGTGGCAAACCAAACACTGTAATCTTGATTTCGAACTTAATTCCAGTGATCAAACCAAACAACATTATTTTCTTTTTGATTCCATTACGATTCTGATTTCATTCTACGAATCAAACGTCACCTTAAAGATAACAAGTTTAGTTTTATTATTCCTACCAACGCTGGCTAGAAATAAATATAAAACTTAATAAACTACTTTGAATAATAATACAAATTTCTATCCTAATTGGCCAATTAATTACAACAAAAAAATAATTTAAAACTTAAAAACTTGAATAAAATAAAATATACCATTTCATAATTTGATGACTACAATTATATTCTGAAGAAGTTGTGGAACACTTAAAAAATTGTTAGGCCCTGGACTCCTTGCCTGCAAGAATCAAGTAGGGGTGGAAACTAAAATTGACAGTACTTATGGAATTACTCATTTTTGTAGCCAAGACAAGCAAAACAACTGTAAAAAAAAATACATAGACGAACATAAACTTGATAATATTAATAATAAAATATAATCATAAATATTAATTAAATTTAGTAAGTTAAGTCTATATGTTTCTTAGTATCGACGAAATCAATTAATTTTTTTTAATAACTTTCATAGATAATAATGTAAGATTTTTTAATATTCCCACAATAACTCCATTAATTGTAATCTCTCAGTATCAGCGGAATGGATTCTTAGTATCAAATCAAGAAGAAGAAAAAAAGAACCTTTCAACTTGTAAAATAGCCTTTACTAATAATGACTTGTTTTTAAATATTATCTCCCAAAAAGGTGCTGAAATGAAATGGATAAAAGAATTCTAGTAGTGGTAGGGTTGGCCAAGATAACGGAGATCATCATAGCTGTTTTAGTTTTAACGTGTCTCTCTCTCTCTAATATATCCTTAAAAATAAGAGTTTAAATTAAATTAAGTTGACAAAGATACAAAATCCAATTCCCAATCGTACAATAGAAAAGATAGATATATATTATTAAATAAGCTAATTACAAAATTAGCAAAGTGACCAACCAAGAGTCCACAGAACAGATATCATGAAAACAGACGATCGCGATGGGACTCGAACCCACAATCTCCCGCTCCGGAGGCGAGCACCTTATCCATTAGGCCACGCGATCAGCCAACTAAAAGATTATGTAATATAACTATAAATTTATTTTTATAATCAACTTATAAGGACCTTTAAGAACAAAAATGTAACTTTAAAATATATTAATTATTATAGGACTGTATGAAAAGAAGAAATATAAAAAAAATTAGTATTTATATTAAAAGGTGAAGAAGATATAAGGTAATTTTTATTTAATTAAAGCATTTAAAAATAATGAGAAAATATAAAAGTTAAAATATGGTCATAAATAAAACTCAATAATTAAAAAAATCCATCTATCATAGTTAAAATTTAACTCTTATATTAAGGATATTAAAATTTTACATGAAAAAAATGGTAAACTACCACACGTTTAACAAAATAAAAGTTTAATTGTATGTATTGCACACTTATTAATCAAAAATAGCAAGAGAAGAGAAAATGATGATGTCTAGAATTGTGTCTTCATGTGAACCCTTTGAACCCAATTGATTTCGAAGCATTTTTAGTTTTTACTCATTGAGGAGGGAGGATTAACATCCTACAAATGATCATTGGGATTTAGCATCTAATCTAAACATGAGCAGAGCAATGAAAAATGGGTTGTCGGAAACGCACCGGGAACGGCTGCCTCAAAGCACCACACGTAATTCAAAACATCTCCATATTACTATGTGCAACAATTAAACATACATGATGCAACAATTAAACATACATGATGCGACAATTAGTTCTCATAAACTTAATATATATTTTACTTATACAACTTCCGTCCACTGCATAATCGAGTATTTAAGCAATTTATGAAGCCTCAACTGGTGTATCAGACTCTGCGCCCTATTCTGTCCATGATCCATCATACACTGCAACATCAGACATGCCAAGCGGATGAAGTCCCTGCAATTTATTGTCACAATTTTAGATTTACGAACTACCCGCAAGTCGGTTGGAAAAATGGGAGTTCTTATTTTATATATCATTTCAAATAGTGCCACAAGAGGTGACAACGGGGCTCTTCAAACAAATGCCTGCAGGACGTAGGATTAATACTTATCAAGGTTGCATCATGGTGAAAGTGATGGGTTGAAATGTTGGACTTTTTTTATTTTTCCTCCTACATCCAATAACATGGTAATGTGACACGCTCACACATAGAGAGATATAGAAGTCATGGACTTAGACAATTGTCGGAAACACTTCCCATCAAGCTTCTAAATGTTGAGAGGTTCACTATCAGAAGAATATTACGCGACAATTTGTTAATGGGAGCTGAAATAGACAATAGAGGAACCCAGCTCACGTTTATAGCTTTATCTGAAATTCCATCAATGTCGAAGAAGAGTGCTCCAGGAATGTGAGCAACCTGCAAAAGTGGAAAGATTTTAATCTACTGAAAGGATGAGAGATGAATCAGGTATACAGAAAGATAACACATAAACAAGCATCATCTAAAATTTATGACCATGTACAATTCTGTTGAAATGGAAACATGGTTTGGCACCTGATACTCTTGAATTGGATTCCTTTGCTCATTTCGCATGTACCAAGATGCATCTAAGACCCGAACAAAAATTATATTGAAAAAAATAAAATTATAGCAAGCTTAATAGAAGTTAACAAAAAAGCATAGATAAGGGCACTAAAGTTTAGAGTTTCAAAAGATGATCCTCTTATGAATTGGACATTTAACAACTTAGTAAAATATTCAAGTATGGTAAGGCTGAATATGTTTTAAGTTTTTCTTATTTTGTGAAATACTATGTTCAAGCAACGTGATATGGACATGGACATGAGTACTAGACACTTTAATTTGGTGTAAATTTACAAAAAAAAAAAATTAACATGTATGATACTTAGATATATATCCAAAAATTTATGATTTTGAAAAGAAAAAAATAACGTATAAATTGATGATTTCGTGACTAATATCAATTAGAGTTTTCATAAGTCGCGACAGTATAAGAATGAAAATTCAATAACCCAAATAATAGTTGAGTATCAAGAGCGTATCAAGTTACATTCATGAATAATCCAGTATGAAACAACTAAAATAATAACGATAGATAAGATAAAGCACCTATAACAAACAAACTATTAGCCACTTCCCACGAACACCCCCGAAAAAAAGAAAACAAACAAAACAAAAAAGAGGGACGAAATGGGAGGAATCCCAGGAGCAAGCCAAAGCACCTACCTTCAAATCAGGCTCCTTGAGCTTAACATCGAGCCAATCGACAGCAACCACAGGCTCATTCACAGATACATATTTTGTAGAAAAATCACCCCTTGCACCAGTTACGGACGAAGCCATAACACGAGGAACCTAATGAGATGTTCTATATGGTGTGCAAGTAGGGATTGCTCTTCTGCGAAATGTTCTTTTCTGCAGCAATAGGTAAACCCACATTGGACATGGATAAAAGAACTATACAGAACAGTAAAGCTTCCTACATGAACACAATGCAATAAGACCTCTTAATTGTCAGCCAGTTTTTGACACATTGCTTTGCGTAATTGTTTATGCTAACTATACCATTCAAAAAGATCCCAGTTATCTTTTCAATTCAGCCATAAAAAATAACTATTGATGGTGACTGAACTAGAAAAATTCCATGGCCAAAAAAAGTTGAACCTTTATATGTATAAACACTATTCTCAACAATTCACTGCAACATAATTCTGCAAGAAGGGCTTTATAATAGTCTTCTACGCTAAAAAAAATACACAATGTCGATAACTTCAAACTTTCAATTGCAAAATTATAAAATTAAAAAAAAACAGCTTGATCAAGCCACCTTAAAAAATTTAAAATTTAAAATTTGCAAGAAATAAATAAAGTATTTAAAATCTGACATTAATGTGATTAAAGTTTATTAATTTTAAAAAATGACTAATATATCTAATTTATAAAAATAAAATCACAAAAATATCATACTATTTATTTATTTATTACGTAAGAAATAGCTATAACTTTTTATTATTATTTGAGGATCATTGCTTTTATTTTACGACAAAACTAATTTTTTAATGCATAATAATTCGACACATTTTTATTTTATTGAATTAATTATTTTTATATTTTTCGTTTGAATGATCATATATAATTTAAAAGAAAAAATACAAATAAATAATACTTAAATTTTAAAACTTCAACATATTCAAATGAACTACATGTGATTAGATACAATTTGTTATCTCTAACTTATAGATTTTATATTTAATATATTATATCCTAAAATATACACAACCTAACCGTCTACAAAATAATTCATGGTTACGCCACTACTTCTCTCCTTGAAAGTTGGGAGGTGGCTTTTTGAGTTTTCAACCATAATGAATATAAGATGTTGTGTTTATAGTTTTGAGCAATACTGTTTTTGCCCTTTCCTGTTATGGTGTATTTCTCTGCTGAGGGTGCAAAAGAGAGTACATATGCTTGCACTTGGGTTCAAACAGGAAGTTGACACAATCTAGTGAGATGTTTACATATGCTCTTCCATGTTTAGCACCACCTTATCCTCTTTATTTCCTCCATTCTTGTGTGTTATCTAAGCTCAACCCTTTCAGTTCAAAATATCAAAAGCTGTTCAATGACGGTAGATCACTATAGACAACATTAGGTGCAATGTGATTTCTTAGGAGCTCAACCCTTTCCACTCTTGTGATGAAATTTTAACTGTACATTTGATAACAAAACACTTGCGAATGAAGCTTCTGAAAGATAATTTCTACAGAAGAAAAATCAATATCAAAGCCATAACTTTGACCTCCGTACTGCACATGAAGAAATTCTTTAGTAGATGACGGTGGGGGCAGAATCTGGAAGATTTCTGGCAATTCTGAGATTGGTGGCGAAGGCAAATCTTTTTTCATAGAATAATAAACATCTGCTAAAAGAAGCCATACAAGATCAGGGTCGATCGATCCAAGTCCTTGAAGAGCATTCAAAGATGCATCACGAAGCCCAATAACGCCACTGCAAGCTATTCCAACTGCCAGACCAGTAACCTTCTTTAGAACTAATTCCAATGCCGAAGCGCTGTGTTTGTTTCGGGACAAATCAGCAATCATGTTGAGCACAGCAGCCTGGACTTTTATATGAGAGCTTTCAGCCAATGAGTCCTCTGAAGAACTGGTAATGCTCCTATAAGGAAGTTGCAGAGGAATTCTATCTTCTTTAAAGTTAGGCTTTTTGAAGAACGGAGACGTGGTTAGGAGCTTCCAAAAGTGAGGACCGTCAGTTCGAAAACGACGGGAAAAGAAATCACCTCCACAAATTTGTACTACTTTGCTTACCACACTTATACACCTTCGAACAACCTGCTAACAGAAGGGAAAGAAATATTAAACTCCTCACTTCAGCACCAATCAATCAAAAGGTGTGGAAGAGATCCAATATAACATCTGTTTATAATCAATCTTAAGCATCTCTGAGTATGAACTATGAACTAAAGAAGGAAACTCAGTATAAGGCAATAAGATAAGAGATTGACCACGCACCGGTGGGATTTTGATTTGAACACAAATGACCAAGAAAGGCCATATCTTATTCATAGCTGGAAGCAACCTGTTCTCGTCGGCACCCTCATCAGCAACATCTAGTGTGTCTTTAAGTTGATACAGTGCGCATAATTCGAGCATTTCTTCTATTGCTTCCTTGGTATCCCTTTCATGCTTATATGCCGCCTCCACTTTTGCCAATGTCAAAACAGCATCCTTCAAATTTAAAGGAGAATTTTTTTTGGTAAATATAAAACTGATATCTGGATTATAGCTAATATAAGAGCTATCATAAATCTAAATAATTGGCAGAAAATCATATTTTCAGACAAATTTGGAATGGAATCTTAGAGAGTGAAAGCAATTGAACCCATGCACTCATGATTTATTTATTTTATTGTTGGCTGGGATGAAGAGTACCATCGATTTTCCACCTAAGACAACCTAGAAACTCAAAACATGAAAGATATTGAATTCCTTCTTTTTCTAGGTCTGGGAAAAGCATGCAAAAGGGGGTGGTAGCTTTTGAATATGTAGATTCCAAAATATAAAATTTCAAGAAGCATCTGTACGGGATGCCATAGCCATAGGAAGAATCAACAGAGAAACAAATCAATACCTCAACTATATCCAAGGCCACCAAGCATGCGGCTTGCTTCCCTGCAGCTAGTAGAGGCGTCACAGCCATACTACATGAACCAGCAATAGATCCAACTGTTCGTCTATACCTCTTCGAGTCATTCAACTTAAACACAATGTTTTCCCATTGCTCTGCATGTAATGTAAAAAAAAAAATCATAACTTAAATCAGGAAACAACTGTACCTGGCACTCTTTTTTCTTTTTCATTTTCCTTCTTTACTTTATTTCCAATACAACTGACCTCAAGAACCAGTCACTGAGGCTATATGAAAATTTTCAATTATTTAATACAGATACAGCCCTGAAGAAACAAAGGATTTACCTAGAATGAAAAATACATTAAAAGACCAAAGATGGTATACTTTCTTAAGGCTTAGAGAGAGTAAACGGGACGAGGGGAGCCCTTTTACAAGGAGATAGGGCTTTGCCTTTTTCCAGACCAATCCCCTAAATTGTTGACTATTTGCTAGCAGCTCATGTGCAGGGTAACATAATTATGGGTCAATGTAATTTTCTAAATAGTCTCATTTCCCCTTGTTTTATATAAAATATATGGAGGGATTTAAGAAGACCCAATATTCAATATTGAGTGAATGTAGAATTAAATGCCCAAAATTACAAAAAATCTTGACCTGTAACTTCCAAATCAATTCAAAATTAATAAATGGAAATAAGTAGGAAAAAAATATTCATTAACCATTCACCTGCCTCCTCATCAAGATCAAAATTATCATATGACACTGATACTTCTGTGGATTGTGCTCTTTGTTTGTTTTCAACATCAGATATTATAGAATGGACATGCATAAAATAAGAGTGTGCTTCAAGAGCCAATGAATAAGATTCGCGCTTTGATGCCTTGCAAATTTCCGCAACAGCCTAAATGAATGAAAAAATTCCAAAAATGAGATTAGATATTTTATCTGACATACTAGAACAAAATATATAGCTCTTAATAATAGTAATAATCTGAGTAATCACAAACATAGCTATAAAATAGCACAAGTGGAATGAATAAAAAAAAATGCATTAACATGATGATAAGGTAAATCCTAGTTAGATTAGTAGTCATGATAAAAGTGTGCACAGGACTATGAGTGACCTTTAGAAAGGGGATGGTCAATTGAGGATGTTGATTCCTTCCAAGAATTTCAAGCTCCCGAGAAACAGAGCGCATCTGCAGAATTTTATAGTACCACACCATGAGAGTACAATTTGAATTTATATATGAGAATTAACAGCAAATTCATGCAGATAAAAGAATATTATGTTCGGTTGCATACCGGTTCCTCCAGTAAAGGCAATATTTTATTTGCTAGTCCAATATAGGAAAGCATGGCAGCAAGTACATTAGGCACATGAAGATTAAGATCCAGATGACGTAGTTGCCGACATATCGAATCAATCACATAATCTGCATTTGCCAATACTAGATGCCCAACCTAGAAATTAATTTATAGGCAAAGCATCAGTGACTACAAATTTTCAAAATATGATATAATGATATAATGATGCAGAAATACTCACTGTTGGATGGCCAGATGTAGCAGCAATGACATGTAATACAGCATCTGAAGCAGTTCTAACATGATAGTTTGAAGAAATGAGACTCTCAAGCAACAGATAAAGAGATAAATGTAGGAACCCGCTAGAAGAGAAGTTATTCCCAAGGGAGATATTTGCAATGCCTATTCCTTCTATTATAACCTGTTTAAAGAAAAGAAAGCAACGTTTAGTTTTTATATAAATTTGTTAAGTAAAGCAAATGAACTGATGTATGATTAGTCTTGTGGACGAGTAGGTAAGGGATGATTTATATTGCCTGGTGAAGCATGGCTGTGTCATTGAAGAAGTATAAACTAATATCTTCATCTTCATTGTCTGGATGTGCTAGAGAAGATTTACGTTCTAATGGAAGGTCCCAGACCTCAGGAGTCAAATACTCGTGTAAGATTCTACCCACACAATCAATCAAGTGATTCCTTACATCATTTTCCTGTGGAATTTTCCAGAGAGATTCAGTCAGCACCGTAGATTCAATTTTGTAAGGCTGACAATCAGAAAACCCTGCACTCAATCCTTGAATCTCTTTCTTCTTTATCCAGGACTTCTGAAAAGTCCTAGTGAAAAAATCAATTGCCTGATCTGATGTTCCATACATAATCTCATTTAAAATACATGCAGCTGTGCTTCCCTGACGCAGCAACTGTCCTGCGCCAGTTCTATTATACCAAGACTGCCAGCTCTCCTCATGATACTGCTTTGAACGAACCTCAGAAACCAACTTGCGCAGGTGACCCAGAGGAATTTCAGTAATAAGCAACAAATGTGCTCCCCCTCTAAAATCTAGTAAAAAGCACATACCAAATTACTTAATGTGAATAGAAAGCAAAAGGGACAAAAGTTGAAGAAAGAAAATAACCCCAAGAATCAAAATGACCTGCCACTGAAGATAAACCTACAAGTCTGAGTATTCCAGAGAGAACTTGATATAGTTTAACACTACCAATGTAAATAAACCAAGGAGGCATGCGTGGAAGCTCATAATTTTTCTGCATGTTTTCCTCCAAGTAAGGTACATCACGAACTGCTGCAATCTTTGAGTTTCTAGGAGCATCAGTTACAACAGTCAGGCAATCACTGACAAAATTAGTTCCAGCTTTCAGCTCGGCAATGGAGTCAACGTATCCTGCTGAGGATGACCTTGATATAAGTTTGTTGAGAGAACCAGCATAGACTGAATTTTGACTCAAACAAAGGGCAATGACATCCATGAAATGAGCAGCTGTAACCTAGATACCCCACAAGGATAAAAGATAAAATTACATTAACATCACAAATGAAAAGAAGAAGCTTATCAAGACTATACAAATTTTCTGGAAGCCTGAAAGGAAAACATAAAAAAATGTACTTAAATAACTTGAAGCAAACTAATAACTGTGAAATTCAACTGTCACACACATACTGGAGACTGTAGAAGGTGTTCAACCACAAATTGAGGACCAGAATAATACATAATTACGAGTAGCTGCTGGGCCACTGAAATTGCAACCGATTCTTCACTTCCAAGCACAACTTTTGGAAGCTTATCAATCAGCCTGTTCATGAAAAACATTATAGATTATGTAACAAAATTCATTTTCAAAGGAATGGCGCCTTTGGGACACATTAACCAAATATGACTGGAATCAGATGAAACGCAAACCTGTCAAAAATCCCAGCAAGATCATGTTCCAATTGGCTCTTTCTACTTGAAGCAAATGAATGCCCAATGAACTCCTGTGCTGCAGCAGAAACCTCTTCAGATTCATCAACTACCAAAGCACACAAACATTCCTGCATGTTTAGAAGCCAAATGTATTATCACGGCTGAAAATCCAAGGTTAATGACATACATATCTCATAAGAAAAAAAAAATCAGCAATGATAACAAAGCAAATCTTTTCCATTCACTAAGACAAAACAGGTAAATAAATGACTCATTAACATACGAGTAAATAAGTCAGAAAAATAATTCACCAGAAGCAACTGTGTTTCCTAGCTTCAATTAAACACATACAAACTATAGTTTTAGTATCAAAGCAGTTCAGGGACCATTAGAAAACACCAAAATCGTGCATCAAGCAGTTATAATGCTCATGGATGCATAAACATAGAATGTGCATCCAAAAATCAAAAAAACAATTGCACTTCTCATCTGCTGCCTTCCAAGAAATAAAAAAATATGAGAAATTGAAATCTTCAAAACTGCGGCTTGCCCTAATAAATGATGATAAATAATTCCAATACTTTAGAAACAAAAATCTGCCACCTCGAAACACAGCATCAGGCACAAAATTTAAATAACATTGTCAAACATGTTTGTAATAAAAAAACTTACAAGTAACAAAATTTCCTTCTAAAAGAATAACAAAATTTCTTAATTCAAACTACCTTCTGTTTGGAGCTTGTATTTATTGTTATAATTTGACATTCTATTACAACATTCTCAAACCCAAATGAACATTAATTTAGAAGAATAGAGGAATAAATTTTCATAACCATGAGAGAAAGTGTGAAATAACAGTGCATGGATATCTAAAGAGACAAAGTTCACAGCTTACCAAAAGCATGGGTCTGCTTTGTTTCAGTGCATAACTGCATTTCAACAACAATCCTTGTATGGCAGCTAGGAGTCCTAGTCTCACCTTTTTAGCTGGATGAATGCACATCTGATAAACATTTAAAATATTTGCTAATCACTTCAAATTATTAGTATTTAAAGTGTAAACAAACAACCAGCAGATTACAGAGACTGTAAAGGGAAAGAGTGTACATGTGGAAAACTTGCAACCAATAATTTATCCACATGAGCTGATGTTTTCTCCATCCATTCTTTTGTACGATCGACGTGTAATGATCCAATCTCACAGCCAGAATCAGCTAGCTTTTGGTTTGATTCACCCCCTTTAACACTTGAATTTTCTTTTATAACATTATTTTGATCCTGAGCCTTAATAGGTAAGTGACGAAGCTCCTCCATAAAAGATTGTGTAGATATACATTTGTTTGAATTGAAGCCCTTAGTGATATCTGTGCAAGCATCAAGGTCGCCTATGTATGCATCATCTTGAAGAACTATCATGAGAAACTCAGCTAAACCTCTAATTGCTTGATCCAAAGCTTCCACACTTCCGACAGCCCCACTGGCCATCCTTTTTGAGGCATGCAAAACTTTAGCATATTGACTGACGACACCAGGTAAAAAAAATGCTAATGCGTCCGCATTACCAACCTGTTAATAAATCTTGTATTTAGACACTAAACCTTTTTGGACATATGAAGAAGCAATAATGGATTGAGCAAGTTATATATTTAAGCCCAAAAATATTTTCGGCAAACCAAGATACTAACTAGAAGCATGAAAACATTAACAACTTTTATAACTTATTTTCACCGATAGTGTTCAAGTTATTTACTTAACCACAATATGTAAAATGCACAACAATTCAAATGACTTACATTTAGATTTTTTTTTTAAGGACTTTGCCATACTATTTTAGATCAAATAATATCCCTAACGTGATATGTTCACATAAAAATTTTAACAAAAAAATAAGGTTAAACTTTCATGCTTGAGAAAATTTGACACTTCACGGATGGCAATGACATGCAGAAAAAAGTCATTTTAAATGTTTTTAAGGTCAGAACCTTACTTTGAGAAAAAGAATCAATCAGTGAAGTACTAATAGTCTAACAGATGAAAATGAAAGCGTGATGATAAGACGATCAAAGCTCTTCAAAGACAATATTAACTCAAAGTTACAAAAATTACCTTGGCAACAAGCACACGCAGGGTTATAAAGGCTTCAGAACGAAGCTTTGCACTGCCTCGATGTCCTCGTGCAGCCTCAACATCTGCAGCCTTTAAGTGCATTCAGAAAAAAATTGAAACCATAAGAATTAATATAAATTGAAGATGACTCAACTTGGTAAAGATAATAATATAACATACTTTGAGAAGAAGAGAGAGCCAGTGCCCAACAGCAGCTGAAGCAGTTTGAAACTGAAAAAATGCAAGTAAGCATTCATCTGATTCTGCACCATACTTTACAGATCCACCACACAACGTTTCCAAGTCTCTATTGTCTACAAGCAATGGCAACGAAAAGGTTTGTTTACACAGACAAGACTCATCTGAGCAAGGAAGTAAACTCAAAATCAGTGCCCTGAAACACTTAATAATTCCTTCACGAAACTCTTCTGAAGCATCAGCTGGAGAAAGAAGAGCTCCGTATGTCAACTTCTTCAAAACTACAACCATCTGCAGGAGTATATTATTCATTAGTACACTTTAGATGGGTGACTCCTTTTTTAATTGTGACATAAGTCTTATAACGTAAATTATGTACATTGCACAAGGAGTGCAATTTTCTTCATTACATCAATATGTACAGCACATAACTCATATAGGGGTCAGGGATGGCAGAATAAACTGTAAGTCTGTTACACGTATTTCTATTATACTTTCCCCTAAAGCTTTGAACTTGAAATGTAAAACTAGTTTTACACTTGAAATAAGCTAAATCTTCTGAAGATTATCTTCAGACACATCTGAGGCTACACTATGCGTACTCTAGTCTAAGAAATCAAGTAGCAAATTGATTATCATGACATTTAGTTTGATGCAAAATAGCATTTTCACTGAACTCACCTGTTCGACAGATCCTAAGTGACACTTCCTCAGCAATTCCTCCAGACACTGAAGAACACCTTCTGCCACAATATCACTCACTCTGTGAGGTGATTTTGAGCTATTAAAGATCTCAAACTTTTCTTCAGAATCAACACTCTTGGAGGATCTGCTATCAACAGCAGCATCCAACAGAAGCAGCAAAGGGAACAAAGTGTAGCTGAAAAGGAGAAGTACATCATCAAGAAAACGCATTAAAGGATATATCAATTAAACAAATGGGAAGACACTTTCAAGTAAAGCAGTAAAATTACTAAACTAAGAAAAATCCAGTCAGTGGTTAAACTTAAAATAGATTAATATTTCTGGCTTACACTGGGAGGTGCACACTATAAAGCATATGTCTTTAGCAAAGGAGGTTGAGACACTTCTGGTGTAACTCAAGAATCAATGGGGTGCTCAACTACAAAAATTATGCCCCTTCTCGACCAAGCAAACATATTGGTCCTCGACAACTTATAAGCATTACATAGTTCAACTAAATTGTTAATGAAAATTTTGAAAACATGTATAACAAAACAACAAAAATCCACCCTCATCAAAATAAATAACAATATTTCAGAGATTAAGAGCTCCAAAGGTAAAGTTTTACAATTGGGTGAAGAATCGATCTTTGGTTCAGCAATAGTTAACAAATAAAAATACAACATCACTTCCCATGCTCTATACAGGTCCTTCTCCGTTCTAAAAATCATCAAACTTAAAGATAAAGAACTATACATATCGTGTTAGAAATTGGTATAATAATTTTGCAATTTCTAACTTTATTCAAGGGTATTAAATATTAATCAAAGCATGTGAAATATTACAACTTTATTAGAAATAAATTTTGTGTGGGTGAAAGAGCATACTCGAAGAAGGGTTGAAGGGCAAATGAAGGAGACTGTTGAAGGATTTGAAGCAAAGACGAGAGTGCAGAACAATGCTTCTTTGGGTTTTGAAGAAGCTCAAGAAGCTCCAAGCAGTGGAGTTTTAGCTGTGAAAACACACTGATTTTCCTTCTTTCAATTTCATAGCCTCCTTCTGTGTCATCCACTGCTTCTGAATAATCGTCGATTTCCTCCATTGTAGAGAGAAACACTTTCGAGTTTGAGAGCGAAGGAACCGCGAATTGGGTAGACACTTCCAGGACCAGAAGCAAAAAAAAAAAATTTACTCTTGGAAGAATATGGCAATTGGGTCTTCTTCGAGAACGGACAAAGGTGGGCCAAACTGGACCGGCCCATCTAGGCCCGCTTGTGTTTTATACTTTGGTTAATTTTGCAATTTCTTGTTTTTTATTTTTTGAATTTTTTTTGCAATTTCAAATATAATGAAAATAATAATTTTTTTATTAGAAATTAAAAAAACTAAGAAACCATGACTCTTATATTTAGATTTTTTTTTTTGGATTTAGTCTTTAAAGTTTCCTTTTAAAAATTACATTAGAGTACATTGTGCAATATTATGTTGTCACTTTTTTGCTTTCCATTTAATTTTAAATTGCAATCAATTAAGCATTATGTGTTGCTCTAACTAGCATATCAATAGATTATGCTATATGTAATACAAAGTTTACTAAACACAATACTTGTTCATGGTTCACCTAAAGTCTATCTTCTTTCTTCTTCTTCTTTTTAATTCAATGAATAAGCACTTTTGAGAAAGAGATTTGTGAGTTTTTATTTTTATTTTATTTTTCTGAGAAAATTAGACTCATCTAATTCGATTACCGGACAATTCAAAAAAAAAAAATAATCTTAACTCTTCATGAGTCAATACATTTTATGTCTTAGAGTGTTGACATAAAACTAAATCAACCCACCATATTATAGGGAAAGGTTAATACTAGTTTGATTGGAAATGTTGAAACAAAGGTATGTATCTCCCTAGCTGTAATAAGCATTTTTACAGAAATCATCTAATATTTTAGTTAGTTCATCAAATTATTATTTTTTAAGCAAAATATCATCCTTACCCTCCGAAGAATATCGTATGGCCTAAACAAAACGTTAAGCATTTTTAAGTGATTTATTAGAAAACTGAATTGGTGTTCAAAATCTTTTACCTAAGAATGCATGTAAGTTAATATATAAATATAACTAATTATTTTTAAAAAATAATATAAAAATATTCCCTGTTCACCGATTTATATATATGATTTTACTTCTATTCTCTAAAAAACATATATTACTTATGAAAAATAAATATAAAGGATAATATACATTTTTTTAAGAAAAACGTATATTGTTTACTTATGAAAAAAATATCGGACAACATATGTTTTTGAACGAAAAATATTTTTTTATGTTATAAAACAATAATACATGTTTTTTTTAGGTTAAAACTAAAATGTACCCCAATTGTGTGGTATTTTTTTTTTTAACACCACAACGCAATACCAATTGTCAAGCCTTATAGTATTTTATAAGTGCTTAGTTAAGGGAATGAAGAAAATAAACATTAATGTCCTGGTTCAAGTACATATGTGAGAATCGTATCACCAACCCACTATCAAAATGTCCAACCAATACTATTAAATGAATCATATCAAGTAATATTCAAAATTAACTATGACACTTGTGTGCGTAATCATACTTTTATTGCGGCTGTTGTTCTAAGAGATTTCAAAGGGCAGGTTCAAGGTGGTTTGGTCAAAAAAAAAAATTCTTGCAGTTGATTGGAGGTGAAGCTTATGCTTTATTATTGTTCTCTCTACAGATTGCTATTGGAAACAACTTCAGAACAGTCTACTTGGAGGGTGATAACAAGAATGTAATTAAAGGTTGAATGTACGATGATGATTTCATCCTTTTTTTAGAGGTACAAAACCATATCAATCAAGCAAATCTTCTCCTAGATAAGGTTAATATGATTTCAGCTTCTTCGATTCCTAGATATATTAACTTTGCTACCCACTATTTAGTTAAGTGGACGTGGCATATATAGTTTTCTCGAGGATATCATTCTTACTTTTTTGTACTACCCATATACTATCATATGTAATGAATATTAAAATAAATATGTATTATTAAGAGGGAGAGAAAAAAAAAAGGGTAATAGCTTCAAACTGATATTACTATTTTTTTTCAATCTATATAAATTTTAATTTGATGACGCATCAACTTCATCATACATTATACATTAATATCAGAAATATCTACTTTTTTTTAAATATATATCTATCATAAAGTCAAGAAAGTCCTAATTGATATGGAAAAAGTTGAAGTCACTTTTGATTAAGGACTGTGTAAACTACTAACAAATTAATTAAAATGACCTTATAAATTAAGTACTATTCAAAATACTGAGGGAAGGAGGGCCACACATGATAGTAATTAGCCATGGTTGGATCATACTGAAAAGTCTCTGTTGAGACTAATTCCTCTGATTTATTGTGATCTGCTTCAAAAAGTTGCTGATATTCAATTTCAATATTTGCATTATCTTCCAATCCAAGCTCATTTTCTAAGTACCTAAACCACTTCTTGTTTTCAACTACTTCTCTAGTATTATATTCTTCACCAAAAGTAGTTGAAGTTTGTTGAGCCTTTGCTTCATGTAGTTGAACTAATTGTTCATTCGGCTGTTGTAAAGGACCTAAACTATCCAACATGTTCCAAAAGTCTTGGTCTGCCTCCAAAGGAAGTAATTCTGGTTTATTCACCTCCTCTTGTAATTTTTTATCAAACAGTAATCCCATTTCATCTTTTTCCCATGAAACATCGACTTGGGTAGTTGAATTTGATGAAACATTATTTGAATCATAAGATGAAACAGAACAAGTAGTAGTGTTCTTCTTTGATGAATATGAAGAGGAAGAGGAAGTTGTTATTGATGATAATTCCTTTAATATTTTATTTGATTTGGTATTGTTAGGCTCATCAAACTTGTTTAGAGATAATGCTATTTTCTTCAAATATGTATTCCAAACATTCTTAATCTCATTATCTGTTCTTCCAGGCAAATGGGATGCAATTTTTGCCCACCTGAATAATTAATATTCATTAATTAATTTAGCCAATAGTATAAAATAATATATCATTTATTCATAATTAATTAGGATTAATTGTTAACCTATCAATCTTACTTGTTTCCTAAAGCTGCATGTAGTTTGATTATGGTTTCTTCCTCTTCTTTAGTGAAATTACCTCTCTTGACGTCAGGTCTGAGGTAATTAATCCATCTCAAACGACAACTTTTTCCACATCTTTTCAAGCCTAAAAAAACCATGTACATAGAAAAAAGCATTAATAAGAACACTGCATCATGTATATTTTTACTAAAATAATTTGAATAATTCTTTTGAACTTTTTAACGTCATAACTCATTAGTGCTTGTGGGAAAAAGTAGGGGGAAAAAAACATTATCTACAATGCAAGTTAAGACTTCCGATATATTTGAAGTGACTTTAGTTAAGTTGGCACTAAACTGGTTTGTCAATGATCAATTTCAACTTGGCTTCTATGTTCTTTATTTTTTTAAAAAAAATTAATTTATTAATAGGTTGGTAAGATATTCCTAACTTGGCCAGACGTAAGTGACAAACCAATCAAGAGTTTAGTACTGCTACACCGTCTTAATATACTAGTGACTAGAGAGTTCAAAGGCATAACAAGTTGTAGTTGGCGAACAAAAAGGAGAATAAATGGTATTCAAAACCATAATATTGGTGGCAAGTAAAAAGGAAACATACAAATTAAGAACCAAATTCATTAATAAATAAATAATAATTTCTTGGAGCTAGAAAAAGTAAAATATTAAAAAAAATAGTAACATAACAGTATTACAAATGAAACATAGAAAAAAAAAGAAAAAAAAAAAGAAGAAGTGGCATAATAGAACTTGCATGAAGTAACTGTGTACAATTGCTATTGATTATTGGCAGATCGAATAATAATAAATAAATGTATATTTTTTACATAAATGATATATATTCAGTAGACGACTATAAATTAATGAATAATATTGTAAATTTGTAATTGTATATGGTAATCATAATCTAACTATAATTATTATCAGATTCAGAAAGATCTTCTAATTAATAGATACTCATAAAACTGCATGCCAATTAAAACAACTTTTTTTTCTTTCAAAAAATATTAATGGAATAATGTTTTTGGTAAATTTTTTATTAAGACACTGGTTTAAATTTAAGACTTGAAATAAGTAGAATGATTATGTATTATAATTAGTGATTTCATGTAAAATAAACACTTGAAATGAACATACTTTGGGAGGTACATATTTACATGGCCTGGGAAATGAAACGGTCTTGATCATGGCACAAAACCTTTCGGCATATTGATATTTTGAAACGAAAATTGATATCACATAAACAAAATGAATATTTAGAATGCATAGGAAATTTAGGTTTTGATAACAAATTTAATTTAAAATATATCAAGTTATCAAAAATACTAACAAAAATAAATAATGTGAATCTTGGTATAATAAATAATATATATTATGAACAACAATCTACAATCATATCACTGCATTCTTTTTTTGTATAAAAAGAATGAGCAATAGTTTATTGTAAGTATTCTGCCAGTTGATCAAAAACACCTATAATATGATCATGACCAAATTGATATATCACAGACACACACAGAGTGAGAGAGAGAGAGAGAGAGATTTAGTACCAGAAAGTTTAGGAAGAGCCCTCCAATTCTCATGACCATATCTCTGAATGAAAGTAATAAGCCTTAAATCCTCAGCAGGGCTCCAAGGACCTCTCTTCACTTGGTTCTTATCACAACAAGGTGCTCTTCCTCTTCCCATTTTCCTTGATATCTCCCTTGAGATGATGATGATCTGTTCTCTCTCTGTCTTATTAGGAGCACTACTCAATCTGATCACTTTATATATATATATATATATATATATATAGTCTACAATATTAATCTACGTGTACATCATTTTCCTTCCCCCTCTCTCTATGTAAGTGTATCTATAAGAGAGAGAAAAGGGAAAAGAATAAAAAGAGAAATGATATTTAGATAGAAAGAGTTTATCATTATCCTCCAAGGCCACAAGGTTCTTGCCTTAAATGAGACACTCCTCCTTCCTGCATTAAATAGCAGAATCCAGCAATATTTTTCAAATAATTATATTTCCCAACAAATTATATTCGTATATTTCTTGAGTAATGCTAAATTTATGCACTCAACACTAGTAATATGACATGTGATATAATTATTTAATTTTTATATAACACTTGATATTCTTATTTAAAAACACGTCACTCATGCTCTCTATTTTCTATCTTTTTAAAAAATAACTTAATCGTATCTTGTTTTGCTTTTTACTAAAAGGAAGCTTTTTCTTCGATATATCATCAATTTTATTTTATTTGTTTCAAAAAATACAAATTATAATGTGTGCATTACTCTTAGATTTTGATATAATTGATTTTCTTTCACCTATATTTCAATCTAGTGATTATTTTAAACTTATTTTTTATTTCTAAATTTTATATTTTATATTTAAATATTTTTACAATTTAAAAAGTAAAAATGTATTGAATGATAAAATTAGATTAAATAATTGTTATCATATCAATGAGAATAATTTTAAAGAATTAAAAAATTAAAAGAAAAAAACTCGAACCACAATATAGATGATTTTTATTGGTTATTATAATAATTTAATGTATTTTTATTTTATTAATTTAATTATTTTAATATTTTTTATTTACATGTATATTGCCACGTCAAAATTTGAACAAATAATCTTAAACTAGTGTTATAACAAAATGATACTAAAGTTTCTTTGAGTTTTGCAAACCCAAAATAAGATCCATACGTGTGAGTTATACAATATTATTTTAAAAAATAAAATCCAAAATTCATATATTAGGAAAAAAACATTCCAAAGATATATCTATTTTTAATAATGGATTTAAAATTGAGATATAATTTAACATATTTGTCATATTATGATTGACTTTTTATATTATGTAAGTGTTAAATCGTAATCTTGTAAATAAAATTATATAAATCAAGATAAAATTATAATTATGACACATAGTACTATTTTTTAAGTTATATCTCAAACTATTAAATTTAAATTTCATAATAAGGAAAAAAGATCAAAAACTTCATTTTATTTCGACATGTCAACTCCTTGTCTGGGTTCTCTTAATGGTTACAATACGACCGTTTATAAACGAGCCGACGTTTCTATTAAGCACACATTACACATTTATAACAATTTGAATGTGCTAACTTAAATAAAAAATGCTGGTTAATTTAGTAGACTCTTACGTATAAACTATGAATAAGAGAAATGTTAGCTAGAAACATTTTTTATGCATTTCTTCTTGTACTATCAATTTTTTTTTAATAACATGTAGCATTGTACATGTCTTTGTTTAATTACTCAAGAGAGCTAGGAGTAGAAAATTAGGAAGACTAAGGCATAAAGAAAATCCTATAAATCCTAAATATGTAAAATCTTAAATAATGTGGTAAGATCTTATTCGTTCCTTATAAAGGAGTTCACATTATTTTACTTTATTAATACTAATTAATTTTCAAATAAATTTAAATTATTTTAATTTTTATGTTAATATTTAATAAATAAATACTAATTAATATTTATTTAATAAATTAATTTAAAATATTACATATTAATATTTTAATTAAAATTGTACACTAATTTTCAAATAAAGAAACTCCTGTAAGATAAGTAAATTATAGTGAATTTTAGAGTAAAAATCAATTTAAATCTTTTATTAAATATTATAATACATATTTATAAAAGTAAACACTAGATTTAAAATAATATAAATTATTACATTTTATCAATTGAGATAAAAATTTAACTAGAGTTATCTAACCATACTTTAAAATTTAAAATTAATTAATAATTTTTAAAATTAAATAATACCAAATCAGATGTTTACTATTTAATATAAGTAATTCAATAATATTAGATTTATTAATTAATTATAATTATTGGTCTTTAAACCCTAACTCAATATATATTATATACTTAAAATAAATACATAAAGTGACAAATATATAAATCGATTATATTAAATATCATTTCACAAAATTTAAGAACTAAATTAACTCAACCTAAGTCAATTTTTTCATTTTTAAAATCAAAAAAATATTTTTTTTCTATAATAAAAAGAAATAAAAAAAATTTCAATCCAATTTCAATTGGATTAATTGGTTTGTGTTATTATTTCAACTTCTAATAATAGTTTAAATGTGCCTTGGTCACGTTAAAAAACCTAAATTTACATAACATGCTAGTCACGTATTTAGGATGGACACTATATAAATAAAAACAAAAATAATACTACTTTTGTCAATTACTACTCATATTTCTAATTAATAAAACGTTATGTATATTATTTTATGACAAATATGTTAAAATTGTTGAGTTTTTTTGTGCAAAAGTCTAAAATTTTAAATAAGGGAGAGCACACTTATATATTATCATATAATTTATCTATAATTATTAAATATTACAACTAAAAATTTGTGGAATTTAGAGTACCAGTGCCCATCCGGCCAATTAGTACATCCGCATCTGCTTGCTACCTCATCCTTTGATACTTGTCCTCCGTGGAAATGCCATGCAAAACACGACCTTTTAAACAAATTGGTCTTTTAATAATTTTTCTATGTATATAAAAGTTGTGAAATTAATTATCCTAACAATTTTGTTACCATCTCAATTTTATAAAATTCACATTTTTTAGTTTAAAATTGTTCAAAAAACATAAAATTTTAATAAAAAAGATGTTTATAAATTAAAAATGATAATATATTATATATATTTAACATATTTGATTGTATTTTTCTTCGTAAATATTAAACTATAAATATTTTTATCTTTATGTATATGAAAAATATTATATTCAATAGGATATAAATTTATAATTTCGAACATCAATATCAGATTATTACATTCTTTAAACTAAAATCGAAATTAAAATTTTAAATAAAAAAAATAACTAAACTTAAAAATTGAAACAAAATTTACCATCTAAAAGCAAACTTATCCTATTATTACTACCAGAATTCACAGGAAATTTTACATCCCTACACACGCTCAAAAATAAACGTACTTATCCTCTCACTAAACAATAACTCACTTAATTATTTGTTAAAAGTGTTTTTTTAAATGAAAAATTATTTGGTATCAATTTGTATCATGATTTTAGTCTATATATTTTCATGATATTTTCAAATTAATTGTTTGTTAAAAGTGTTTTTTTAAATGAAAAATTATTTGGTATCAATTTGTATCATGATTTTAGTCTATATCTTTTCATGATATTTTCAAATTAATTGTTTGTTAAAAGTGTTTTTTTAAATGAAAAATTATTTGGTATCAATTTGTATCATGATTTTAGTCTATATCTTTTCATGATATTTTATTTGAATTAAAATTTAATCTCTATCATATCATCAATTTAAAATTTGTTATATATCTTAAAATTCTTGTAAATAATAACTATAATATTGTATTCAAGTGGAGAATAATAAAAATTACCTTATATTTGCTTTTATTTAGTCTTATAACACTTCTCAATTTATTAGATGGAATAGTTAGAATATATTGTCTTATGCTAAAAATAAAAATAAAATGATGCAATTTTTTTGTTGATAATTCATTTTATATATATGTTTATCAATTATTTATAGCATATAAACTAACATACTAAAAATAAAAATATTTTATGTAATTTATGACATGTTTCGAAAGGTCAGATAAATTATGTTTTGTTATAATTTATTGAATTTTATTGAATGATATTATAAATACTCGATACAATATTTGATACGAAGTTGTATAATATAATCGCATAAAGTTAATAATAAATATCTTAATAAAATCATTTATATTTAAAATAGTATATAATTTATTTAATATGATTTTCTTATCATCAAAAATAATTCATTACAAAACTTTATTTAAACTAATATTTAGTTTATTTTTATATTTTAAAATAATAATAAAGTCTTAATTAATTTTAATTTGTGATAAAAGAAAGAATTAAAACATATAATTCTATATTAAAAATTCAAATAAATTAAATTAAATATTTAATATAATTTATGCTGTGTCAAAAAATTTACATTATTATATAATTTTTGGTTTATACAATATAATTTAACTTTATTTGTACAAATATTTAGCATTGTATATCAAAAATGTTGTAAGATTACAAGAAAGGATTTATTGGTGTGAACACCAAGGGGGAAATATGTTATTAGTCGTCGAATTACTTAGGTCACCCGCTCAAGTTAGTTGCTTTTGAATATAAATATAATAGAACAATCATAATTGAATAGTATTACATATATCAAATTATTAAATTAAAATAAAAAATTAAATAATATATGTATTAATTTAGGTAAATTTGATAATACGAAGTAATAAAGTAATAAAAAAACCTAAAGAACCTCATTTATCCATTCAATATATTATAATATCATTAAATTATTGCATTTTTTTTAAATTATCAAACTATCTTTTATTTTATTTATATAATCTAATTTATAAAAAGTTCAATTTATATTATTTGTGAGTTTTTGTTTAATAATATCATATGTTAATGATTAATGAAGTTATATAAATGAAACTTTATGAAACTTTTTATGAGTTTGTTGATATATACGAAATAAAAAAATAATTCTATTATAAAATAAACATAATAATTTTGAAGTTTTTTTTTGGGTAGGTTTACTACTATAAATCTAATAGCTATTTATATTTTAATAAAATTTAATAAATATTTAAAAAATTATTTATTTATGTGATTTTTTTGGTATCATTGATAATAAACTTGTAACATATGAATTTATGTGTGGATAAAAAAAATATTTTCTTAATAATTTAAATGAATTCCTAGGTGAACTTACTCCGGTCCCATGTAATTACGTATATATATACTATTACTACTAGTCCAATAAGAAAGTCTAGCTATTTGAAAAAAAAAATATCTAATTAAATAATCAACCTTCAAGTCCTTTGTTAGGAAGACTTACTTTATAAAGGCTTTTTACTATTTTTGCACCTAATTTTGACTACAAATTTCATTTTGGTAAGTAGAATTTCACTAACCATTGCGTACCTAAAAAACACAAACAAAATTTGTAGAGTCAAATGAGAGTGAAAGCAGAGAGAGGGCCAAATCCCAAAATTAATTAAGAAAGCTTAGAAAATAATATGTATTACCTATGCATGACATAAACCTTACTAGTTAGCATTGTTTGGCGCCATATGGCAAGCACTTAAATTAATAGATTCAAACAGGATAATGCTATTTAAAAAAAAAGTAATGGTAGGTAAAATGAACTTGAATATCCAGTTTAAATTCAAAAGTGTTTGCTTATTTTTTTTAGTTATTTTTTATATTCAAATCTATTTATATTCATATTTTTAAATTAAAATTAATTTAAAAAATACATGATAATTTAAAAAAATAAACACATATGAATTGATATTTTTTGAAGTGATATACTTCTGATTTACTTTTTAATCGTGAATAAAATTGTAATATCTTATTAAAAATTAATAAATTTTTATACATTTTGAACATAATTAATGTATCATTGTTAACATTTTTCCTATTAAAAATTTAAACATATTTTTTACAATAATTTATAGATACATTAGTTCACATATCAAATTATTATTAGTGAATAGTCTCATTATTATTTCAATATTTTACCTTCATAATTAAAAAAAAATCCTTACATGAATAATGCTAAATACATAAAATTTTGATAGATAGTTTATATTTTCTCAACTTATCTTGCAGCATAAAAATGTCTGTTTTGCTTTGAATTTAGGTTAATTTTCTATGACCGTGTGATCGGATGTGTAAGAAATAATCATCTATACTTGGACATCTTAATTGGGATATGTCTAGTGTTTCTTTGACTAGTCTTTTAGGGTTGTGAGACAGGAAGAATTTAAGATCAAGTAGGTGTTAAAGTCAAAGAATACATGAGTGCTTGGATTTTCTTGTAAGAGCCTTTGTTAAAAATAAGTATATTTTGTTACCCAAGATGTCATTTCTGTATATAAAATGTAAATTAATCTGCTTTTTATTTTCAAATAAAATAGCTTAAATAAGGTGTTAAAATTTAAAACTATAAAATGAAATTATATTTATTTATAACACATAATATATTTATAGAATACATGATCTTAATCTTACAAATGTGATAATCATTCTCATCTTTCATTAATTCAATTTTTTTAATTTTTATACACAAAAAAACCCATTACCTATACATAAGTTACTTACTATATTAATTAATATATATAATTTTTTAGTACTTTGATAAAAGAAACCAATTAATTATACACTTAGGATACTTGAATTTATTAGATTAAAATTCTTTAAAATAATAAAGAGAAAATTGTGTTTATATTTATTACTCTTTATTAACACTAACTTTCTCTCGCATCCCTCCTTTGTATTTATCTATTTCAATTATATATCTTCTTGTAATACATTTTCTTAAATAAAGTGATAGTATACCTCTACGTGTTTGGTTTATACGTAAAACATTAAATTTTTTGTCAGATAAATAGTTGATAAGTTATCACAATACATTGGTATTGGATACTCGATTTTCTTATATAAGTCTTCAAAGACTTACATCAACTACATACACTTTTAAGTTGCAATTGTTGTAGTTTTGTATTATATTTTTGTGGTTAACAATGACATAATAGGTTGTCTTTTGATACACGAAGAGATCACTCCTCTAATGAGCTTTAAAACAAAGCCAATGGTCTTTTGACATGTATCATAATCTCCCCCTTATTTCGCATCACAATAACCAACCATACTAAATTCTTGATTCTTCTTATAAAGGAGACCAAGATCAAGATTTCTTTTCATGTACCTTAATATATGTCAACCCATCTCTAAGTGAGCCTTCTTAGGTTTTTGCATATAACAGCTTACAACTCATACTGCATAAGAAATGTCTAGTTGTGTCCATGTCAGATAAATAAGACTTCCCTTCAATTCCCAATACATGGTCCCATTCTTCAAGTCTTTTTCATCATATGCACAAAGCTTGATATTGGATTCCATTGGTGTGGATATTGGCTTGCATTCCAACATCACAAACTTTAACAATAAATCCTTTGTATACTTGTGCTAGCACAAGAACAAGCCCTCCTCTATATAATCCACTTCTAACATAAGGAAATATTTTAATTCTCCGAGCTCTTTCATTTGGAAATTTATTGATAAATTATCTTTAGTTTTGTAAATTTCTCTTTCATCATCTCCAATGTTGATTAGGTCATAAAAAAAATACCATAATAATTGTTATTCATGTTTTGTCCTTTTTTAACAAACAAGCTTGAATTAGCATATGTCACCATGTAACCACTCTTGGTTAAAAACTCTATAATTTTTTCATACCATACTCTCGATGCCTATTTTAACCCTTAAAGTGTCTTTGTTAACTTGTACATGAAACTCGAGTGCTCTATACTCTCAAACCCTTTTGGATGTGTAATCTCTCGATTCAGCTTTCCATGCAAAAATGCATTCTTTAAGTTTTTTTGCCCTAGCCTCCAATCTTTACGTACTATGAGTGCTAGTATGACATGTATTGTTATTAACTTCACCACTAGACTAAATGTCTCATCATAATACAATCCATATTGTTGGGAGAATACTTGAACCACTAGTCGAGCTTTATATCTCTCTATATATCTATTAGGGAGTTTCTTTAACTTGTAAACCTTTGTACATGAAATAGGTTTTATATTCTTTTGCATAATGATCTATTTTATCGTACACATAACAAGAACCATTATACTTTTTCTACCCTTGGAACCGACATCCTTCTTATCATGAATGCTTTAAGCTTTCGTTGTTTGAGAATCTCCTTTTTAAATCCATCTCTTTTAGATCCTTTGTTGGGTCTCCAATTATGTTAATCTTTTCTTTAATCACTATAGAGTGCATCTTTACTACTCTTTTGTGAGACTTTAGACATTTGCTTTGCCAATGCTTTCTAATTGGCAAGAAAATTCTCTAACACGACTAAAGAAGGTTGGGTCGGCTAACCTTCACAACAATAATAAATCCTCTACAGCTTGAATTTAATCTATGAATAATAATTCTTCTCATTTTAGACTTAAAAATATTTACAGTAGAATTTAACTTTGAGATCTCATGATAAAAAGTTTTTACCTTGTTAAAATAGTTATCAAGTGACATCTCTCATTGTCTGACTAAAAAGAGCTCATTCTTAAGAAGATGCAAACTTATATCATTCTTCTTAAAAAAAAGTTACAAAAGTGTTCTATGCTACCTTTGGTGTGTCACAACACTTGTTATGCTCCAATATTTGATCCTTCATTGAGGTTCTAATTACGTAAATAGTCTTGTCTGCTTTGATCTTTCACTTTCTCAAAGTACTGACATCTTGCATTAGTATAACATTCTCACCACCCACGATATCCCATAAACTATAACCCTAGAAGTAAGGTTATATATACAATGATCATGTGTTATAATTATTGTTATTGAAATTCTTACCTATCCCTCGTAGGTCTCATATTATTAGGACTTTGAAAAACTTTCGTATTATCAAAGCAAGCTTGATCTCCAATAAGCTTCATAATCCTCAGCGATTATGCACGACGTTGTTATAAAATCTAATAAAAATTTGACCAATAATTAACTAGCTCTAATATCAAATTGTTAAAATTTGAAGGGACATAATGAGTTTACTTTTATTTATAACACAATATATTTTCAAGTGAGTATGCTAACTCATTAACTCATTCACTTCTCTTGATTTTTACACACATACACAAAACAATACACATTACATAAATATGTTAGATTGATTACTACATTAATTAATATCTAGAATCTCTAGATAATAGAGAAAAATTTGTATTTGTTGAGACTCAAAGCCTTAACAATGAACTGGTAGAGAGAGGTTAGAGAAAAAGAATGTGAAAGGGTCAATGTATGGATCCTCATGAGTGGTCTATCTATTTATAGCATATTTATAGATACAAGTGTTAAAAATATAACACATACGCGTAGCTGCGTGTCAAGAGGGCATGATTAACTTAAAATACAATGTGTCATATATCCAAGTATAGTATTACTCGGGTTGTTAATAAGCTTGTGCTGATCTTGGGCTTGGTCTGAATAAGGCTCGAGTTGACCTCTTTCTAAATAGGGCTCGAGCTGACCTCTTTCTAAATAGGGCTTGAGCTGACCTCTTTCTGAATAAGGCTCGAGCTGACCTTAGGCTTAGTTTGTCCCAGGGATGGGATGTCTAGGGTATTTCATCTTTTGTCTTGGGCTGGACTTGACTCGGGTAGGTTACCCAATCTGGACTTTGGGTCGGCCTACATGTCCAAACATCAAGTCCTCCTACTCTTTCAGCTCGAGTTTCGGTCTAAGATAGAAGAGTGAATATCGGGCACAGGATATGAACCGTTAGACTCCTACCATAAATGTATATCAGTTGATTGGAGAGAGAAATCCAATGCCCCTATATAAAGGGGTGCTTGGTGTCACGACCTTAAATTTTCAATAGTGATCGTGCGGTACTTAGCACGTTCCGTTGCACTAAGCCTGCCTTTCCCGAACGAATTCTCCAAAGAGATTATAAAGAGAGTTTGCAAATAACCCATCTTTGCACCTCCGTCCGACTCGCCTCCATCTTGCTCATGAGTGGAAGCAACTAAGGCACTCAAGGCCTTCCTCTTCGGACATTCGCGTGCCCAATGCGGTCCGTCGCATATGAAGCACGTCACACGGGGCTTCGAGGCATTCCGATCCTCCTTCTCCTTCCCCTTGTCCCGTGGTTTGAATGAGGAGCTATCTTTGTGGTTCTTAGGTCCCTGACTTTTACCATGGCTTCCCCCACTCTTTCCTCCAACAAACTTCTTATCTGTGGCTTTGGAGCTCTCTTTGTTTGTGGAGTAATCAATAAAGCTTTCCGTAGTCGCAATGGCCGAAGACAAGTCTTGGACACCACGTCGCTTGAGCTCAAGGTTAGCCCACGATTGAAGTCCACATCCATGAACGAATAGGCATCCTTGTCGGATGTGTTAGGAACTTGGCGGCGGGGGTTGTGAACTCGCTTCACGTAGTCCCTTATACTACCCGTTTGTTTTAACGTCGCAATCGTCCTCTGCAACTTCCTCTTCGGTGTTACGGGGAAGAAGCGTATCTTGAACTCCCTTTGAAGTCATCAAAGGTATCAATTGTCTGCAGCCACACCGTTGCACGTCTCCACGTCTCCGTCTCCACCACAACATCGCGATTGTCGGATAAATACATGGTGCGGTTCGGATGCTGGCATGATCCGTTATGCCGATAGCCTCAGTATTGTTCCAACCCCCCCATAGGAAGTTCTCAACTTCTGCAGCGTTCCTAACGCCGTTGAAGGTCTTGGGCTTGGGAACATCTACCCTCTTAGCCTCAATGACGGTGCTGTGCTAGTTCCCGCGGTCGCCTTGCCGCTTACATAGAGCCTAGATCGTCGCTCATGTCTTCCACTCTAAGCAAAACATTAGCAAGTTCTCTTTGGACAAGATCCGCTTACCTTGGCAAGTTCGGTTTTTAGCCCGTCAATCTCTTGCCTTAGTCCACGTCTGGCCTCGTTGAGGGACATCTTAACCATTGCGTGGATCTGCATCCTCGTCACTCCATAGAGCCGTTGCAACGTTCCTCTAAGTTGTCCACCCGGCCAAAGCGGCCCTCATGGGCGTCTGCCCGCAGCCTCCCCATCCTCGTCTCCGAAATTTAGAAAGCATGTCTTTTGACTTGGCTCGAGATTCCTTCGATGGTTTCCGAACTTCCTCACGTCCACGTTCCATAGGTGGAACATCAACGCTTGGTGTAGATGGAGCAACATTCTTCCTTATGCCAAGAGTAAGATTGCTTTAACCGAAGGCTCTGATACCAACTGTCACGACCTTAAATTTTCAATAGTGATCGTGCGGCACTTAGCACGTTCCGTTGTACTAAGCCTGCCTTTCCCGAACGAATTCTCCAAAGAGATTATAGAGAGTTTGCAAAGAATGCTTTGTATTGCTCTAGAGAGAGTTTATGTTACAATTTCCCAAGATTTCCCAAGTTTGTTAGGAATTTCCAAGTTGAATGCAAATGAAGACCAATAGGTCTATTTATAGTGTGGCTCTAAGCTTAAGAGTATGCCACCACTTTCTAGAGTCTTCCTAGTCTAGAATGTACAAGGGAATTCTAGAGTTATGCTGCAGATATGCCACGAAAGTGCAGGACCTTCTAGCCAACTCTGAGTCTTCTAGGTTTGTCTAGTTCCTTCTGCACGTTCGGGATGTTCGCGAAGCTTCCACGGCTTCCACGTCCTTCCCGAACCATCCAAGACGTTTCTAGAATATTCCGGCCCGTTCTGGCAGCTGCTCGGCGTGCTACTAGAACATTCTAGGGTCTTCAAGCTTGAGTTGAGTCCGTCCAACTCTAGCCCTTTCTAGACATCTCTAGGCCACTCTAGAACCTTCTCATGTAGAAAAGTCTAGGTCCTTGGGCAAGCACCATTTATTTTGGATTTCGCGGGGCATTCTGAGCGGGACGTGACATTGGGCTGGCATTTACTATTGCTTACCTGTAAAATTGAGAAATTGTGAGGGAAAAAACGTTCTTTCGTTTCTTTTCGAATGGTGAAACATTTTAGTTCGATGGTAAGAATTCAGCTCGTACTATAATATTCTTTGTTTGGTTTTTTTGCATCCAAGTGTTGAAAACCTAACAATTTGCTACTTGTTTTTCATGTCAGTTTTAAGAGGAATAATTTCTTTTTCTTTCAAGTCGTCTTTAGGTAAAAATTTTTCTCGTACCTTACCACTTGTTATTGCATTTTCTTTATTTATTTTCTTTATAGCTTTTTTCGAAATGCATAGAGAAGAAACATCTACCTCTGGCTCTGGCTCGTGGAAGAGTCCTCAGTATTCTAGTGGAAACTCGGGGTCTTCTAGCTCGGGCTCCTCTAATGAAACACGTCAGTCAATGCCACAACCATCTACTCCTCCCCCCCCCGCCAAACCATGCCAACTATAAAACTAAGCGTGCCTCATACTCAGATTTCAGTGTTCAAGACTTTGAGGAGAAAAAACATAAATATAGGATCCGGCGAGCTGAGAGATCGCGTTAGGGACTGGATGGTCGTTACTAAGACTTGTGTGTTATTTCCCCAGGATGAAGAGAGAATAAGGAAGACCTATAACATCCTTCATTCAGTTCAGATAATGATTCCCTCTGAGAGGGCACGTGATAGTGACACACCTCTGGCTAAGTGGACGATTTTCCATAAGAAAGCTCTATGGCTAGAGGTAAGATTTCCTTTGTATCCCCTCATCAGGAAATTTTTGGCTAGGACGCAACTTTCACCAAGACAATGAATGCATAATGGATGGAGATACCTATTCTGCCTAACCCTTATATGTCAAGAACTCAGGGTCAATTTAGAAATGACTGAGTTTAACGAGGTGTATATTCTGAAACAAAACCCCACAGACCCGCAAAGGGTGTATATGTCGGTGAAATAGGATCGTGGGGTGAATGTGTCACTTCTTGAAAACGACAAAAACTGGAAAGAATATTTTTTCTACATGTCAGGTCGGTGGGAGTCCCCTATAAGTGATACTATATTGGTAAGACGTGTCTGGAATATGGCCTCTCTGCTCACGACCTTGAGTCTTGATGCGAAGCATAGGTTGGCTGATATCCAAAACTATCTTCCTGAGAGAATGAATTGGAGGGCCTTTTTAAATACTCTGTGTTTTGTTGGGTGTGGGTTAATGAGGCAAGGCACCCTGAAGCCTCTTCTTAGGCTGACTCGCAAACCCCGAGCTTCTTCTAGTATCTGGGCTTCTACTAAACGTCTCACTCTTCCTATAGATTTTGGGGGACGTTTCGAAGAGGTGGCGAAGGATGGTGACCATTAGTTTCTTTGCGCCCTTTTTTATGATTTATATATATACATGTTTTTTTAGGTGCTCAACCCGTGTGTTTTTTTTTAATATTATTCGATAAATCGCGTGGATTTGACCGATAATCAACTTTTTGCTTGGATGAAGAGTAAGGTGTCATCGGGAGGAAACAACTCACCGACCAGTGGATGTCTTACTCCTAGGGTAAGGTCCTTAGTGGGTAAAAAGATGGGTAAATCTACTTATGAAGGTCGTACCTCTTCTTTGAAGAAAAAAAAGAAGAAGGTTGGGGCCGATGAAACCGCTTATGACCTCGAGCCTGTGAATGTCCGTCCTTCTTTGCCCGAGCAACCCGAGACCTCCACTCTCATCATTGTCCCCATAAATCCTAACAATCTCTTAAGAGACTTGAGGAGGGGGAAGGCCATTGTTGAGGACCTAACTGCTGGTGCTAATGGGGTCATGCTTAATCGAGCCTTGGCACCCGAGTACCTTGATCGCTATACAAGCCACATTTCTATAGAAGGGTGCAAGGAATAGCTCGTGGCTATTTGCGAGGGGACCGGTGTTGGTGAAATCATTCGCCATCAGTTGTGTATTATAATTTTTCTTTGTATTATTTAGCGCTTTGTAGTATGAGCTGAATCCTTGTTTGCTTAACCTTTTTCCCTCTTTTTTGTGTAGTTAATGTTGATCTGTGGTTTCTATAGAGCTCACAACGTGGACTATTTAAAGTTCGAGCTTGTTAAGGAGAAACAGGCTCATGCATCCTTGCGCTCGAAATACACTACTCTACTTGCGAGAGCGTGAAAGTGGGAGAGTGAGAGTATTGATAAGGAGGAAAAATTGAAGAAGGTGGTCTCTGAGCTTAATGTAAGTGTTTGACGAGTGATCAAGTTTGAAGAGGGGACGAGAGAGGTGCGTAAATAGGCTGAGGCCTTTGTTGAGGAGACGCGACATCAAGCCAAAGCCGACATGGACGCTATGGCACAGAAGCTCGAGTCTAGCGTCGAGTGTGCATATGAGTTAGCGATGGAGACTTTTAAGATAGAGGCTAAAAGATAAGATTTGGGGGAATTTTACTATCGCATTCTAGATATCCCTATTACACCACCCTATAATCAAGCCTACTCGGTTGAGGAGCAGGAGGAAGGGCTAGGCTCTTCCGATGGTAAAGATGGCCCCGATGTGCCTAGCAGACAACCGCACGACCACCCCAACTGGTAATACTAGTAGGGAACGATCATCTACGGTCATGGTGGCCATGGAAGACCACGAATTTGTTAATCACGCTCTAATCGTGAGGCCATGATTCATCCACTGGGCATAGGTTCCTGTCTACTCAGAACTCAAGGAGATAGAGGTACGATCCTATAGAACTGGCGCGGTACAAACAGTATTGATATGGGTGCATGTCTCCGTGACTTGGAGTTGAATGTATAAACTTTTACTCAATATCATCCAATCAAATAAATTAAATGCAGCTTATTAACCTACCCAACGGACTCAGATGCTCATAGCAACTTAAAAAATAACAAACAAAGAAGAAACTCAGATGTCTATTACATAGAATTTGGGCAAAAATAAACTATCATTTTGAGAGTCGATGGTATTTCTCTCTCGCTTTTAGGGTTTCTACCCGCGCTACCTCCATCGTTGTTTTTCGTCCTACATCGCTTCTGGCTTTGTCCTCATTCGGCTCTGTTTTTGTCCCTTCTCGCCTCTGATTTCTCTTTCTCCATAGCCTCTGGTTTTCGTCCTCCCTCGTCTCATATTTCGTCCTCCATCGCCTCTGTTTCACAGTGCCGGCTACCATCATATTTTCCCTCCCCCGTTCTCTGGTTTCTCAGCCTTTTTCAGATTTGGATTTAGGTTATAAGGCTCTAAGATTTGCACTCGGTGTTTTGTAGGTTGTTTCACGACATAGCTCAGCTTTTCAGGATGGAGGAGTGGATTGGCTAGTGTTCTTCATCAACGACGTCGGTGTTCACTGTTTGCTCTGGTTATTCAACCGAAGGGTGGTGCTACAGTCGTGAATGGGTGTTCTTCAGCCAGTTTGTAGGCTATTTTGTTTTTATTTTAGTTTATTGTTTTGTATTTATTTTATTTTCTGTTTATTTTGTTGTAGGTGTATATCTTGTCCCTTGTTATCTACATACTGTCTCTGTCTGGGTAATTTCAGTTATTCTTAGATGTTTTTATGTCAACTACAAATTTCTTCAAGGAATGGTGCATTTTTCTTTTTCTTTTTCAGACTCTAACAGTATTTGGGGGGTACGATTAAGCTTAATTTACTTTAAAAAAAAAGATAAACTATGAAATCTTTTACGAAAATTGGTAGTTAGCTTCTAACAAAACAAAGCTTTAAAAGAAAATATCTTTTGGGTAGGCGAATTACTATTTACAATCAAATATAGCAATATATAATGTGACAGGTAAATATCACAAAAAATAACCCTATTTTTTGCTCTATCACCCAATGATTTCCTCGTGTTTATACAGAATAAGTCTATGTTAAATTTATATTAGATTTGATACATTTTTTATACTTATATTTCATAAAAACTTGCACAAGTTAAAATGACATTAAAATGAAAGGAAAAAGAAAATATAGGCAGGAAGGAAAGGGTGGAAAATTTCCCAAAAAAGCCTTAGTTGAATTTTTTGTACGTGACTGTCCAAAAAGAATTAACGTGAAATATGGGTATTGAAAACATACCAAGATTATATGTCTCCAACATTCTTCTAAATTTTACAAACGCCAAAATATATTAATTATAAAAAATAATTAATAATTATGTTGTGTGTCATTATAAAGAAATTTAATGAAATTTATGATGGATGAATATCCTATATAAAATTATTAATTATATATTTTAAGCAATATGTAACATGCAGTTCGAAACTCGAAAATATTATAAGGATTAAGGAGATGACGCACCAGTGGTGCGGCACCACCATTTTATTCATTTATAGAACGAGATAATCTTTTTTTTTTTCCTTTTTAATCTTCCTCGTCATATATGAGATGACTAACACCTCCTTCAAGTTACTAATTTAGTGAGCCCCAGTAACTTGTTGTAAGAGCAGATATTGTTAAATATAATAAAAAAATCTTTAAAATTTATAACTATAAAATAATTTTTTTTATTTATCACTTATATATTTTTACCATAAAAAAATATAACACATTATTTCATATTTAACAATATCAAATTAAGTTTCATTTAATTTAAACTATAATCATTTAGATTTATTAAGTGTTAAATATTATCTAATTAAATCATGTTTAATATTATTAAAGTATTATTATTATAACATTATTATTTTATTTTATTTTTTATAATTTCTCAATATAGTATTCACTACAGAGTACAGAAAAATTGGAATTGGTATTAGCTTTAGCAGAACAATGTGCTTCAAGAGATTATTCTAAGTTTCAAGCGGCTCCTTCAATTTTTGAGCACCAAATTAGGGATAATTAGAGCCACTTTTTTCCAAGTAAAAATATGGTTTAATACTCTAAATTATAAAAGCTAATTATAATCTTTTTATATATATAAAATACACTTATTAATTATTTTACTTAAGAAAAAAAAACTGTAATAGTATTAATAAATATTTTATTGATAAAATTCTTTAAAGAAAATAATTGAATAATTTTACATAATAGCAATAAAATAACGGGATAATTTTCTTATAAAATAATTTTAAAATTATTGAATATTTTTTAACACATTTTTTAAAACAAAAAAGACTAAATATCACATTCTCTAACTTAAAAACCTAAATTATACATTTTGTAAAAAGACCCCTTTTATATAAATAAAAGGACCAAATTGTCCTTCCACCACACCAAATTATTATTGCAGGAGAACAACAAAATTTAGAAGCTGGGGGATCAAATGTTTTGGAAGCCCAATTTGCTTGGTATGATCAGTCCACATTTTTTCTCCAGAAGTTGAATCATCTAGTAGCAGCACTAAGGTGGTGTTTGGTTCGTGAAATGAAATCGGAATCGGAATCGAAATCGGAATCGGAATGGAATGGAATGGAAAGGAAACAATTTTGTTTGGTTTGACCTGAATCGTTTCTAATCGGGATTATAGTGTTTGGTTTCTTGGCCACACCGAATGGAATGAAAAAGGCGTAAATGACCTTAATACCCCTACATTTCTTGTCAGAAAGTTCAAATAATGTCATTTAATTACTATTTTTTCGTCACACAAAATACATTATTGAAATCATTATTTTTCTAAATAAGTATTACTTAATTAAAAAGAAATATATTATTAAAATTATTATTTTTCTAAATAGGGTTTAGGGTTTTGAGGTTTGGGATGTGTGATTTAGGGTTTAGGGATTTAGGATTTGGGGTTATATTTGTAGGTTAAGGTTTAGGGTTTATGTTTTAGGATTTGGAATTTGGGGTTTAGGGTTTTAGGATTTATGTTTTAGGGTTTTGGGTTTTGGGATTTATGTTTTAGGGTTTTGGGTTTTGGGATTTATGTTTTAAGGTTTAGGGTTTAGGGTTTAGAGATTTGGGGATTTGGGTTTTAGGGTTTAGGGTTTAGAGATTTGGGGATTTAGGGTTTAGGTTTTAGGGTTTAAGGCTTAGGGCTTAGGGATTTAGGGTTTAGGGTTTTAGGATTTGGAATTTGGGGTTTAGGGTTTAGGGTTTTGGGATTTATGTTTTAGCGTTTTGGGTTTTGGGATTTATGTTTTAAGGTTTAGGGTTTAGGGATTTGGGATTTGGGGTTTGGGGTTTATGGTTTAGGGATTTGGGATTTAGGGATTTGGGGTTTAGGATTTAGGGTTTTAGGATTTGGAATTTGGGATTTAGGGTTTAGGGTTTAGGGATTTATGTTTTAGGGTTTTGGGATTTATGTTTTAAGTGTTAGGGTTTTAGGGTTTAGGGATTTGAGGTTTAAGGTTTTAGGATTTTAGGATTTGGATTTAGGGTTTAGGGTTTTGAAATTTTGGGTTTAGGGTTTTGGAATTTTGGGTTTAGGGTTTAGGGTTTTGGAATTTTAGGTTTGAGAATTTGGGATTTGAATTTAAGGTTATATTTTAGATGAGGGTAAAATTGGAAAAAAAAAATTTAGATGGGAATGGAATAATGATTACCAAAGGTGGGAGAAGGAATTGTGATTCCTTCTCTTTTGGTAATCCGATTCCATTCCGCCCTCTATTCCGTCCAACCAAACACACAAAATGGAAGGAATCAATTCTGATTCCATTCCATTCCCTCCAACCAAACGTGGAGTAAGAGTTAAATCAAAACAATATCCTAAACTATATAAAAAAGTCTCAAATTTGAAATTAATATCAAATAATGTAGTTCATAAAATATAAATACAATCAAACCTACGTAACTATATCCAATAAAAAAAAATGTGACGTTATTTATAATTGTAATATATAATAGAGCTCAAATTATTTATCACTTAAAAGCATAATGAGAACCAAACCAACCCAAAAAAATAACTACAGGGAGCCCTAGCAAAAATAAAATAAAATACAGGGAGTAGGCATGTGTGGAACAAAAGGCAAATTTAACATTTGAACTGTCTCACAACAATCAACTCAGAATAGTGTTCCTCTTATGTATCGGGGTTTATCCACACAAGACATGCAACTTTTGATTATCAAGTAGCAAAAATATAGCCTAAATAGTTTGCTGAGAACAACAGGGGAAAAAATAATTAAGAGCTACCACCCCTCAGTGCAAGCACCAGATGAAGAACAGAACCACCCTCGATATTGTAGTCTTTAGCTGTTTTGTCATCAGCCAGCTGCTTCCCAGCATAAATGAGCCTACAAATAATAAGTAGGATCTTCAATTGTTGTGACAGAAATGGAATTGTTCACAAATATTAACAAGGCGGTTAAATGATTCCTTCAATATTACATGAAGGGTTGTAGCAACACTAACTCAGTGCATTAACCGGAATACAAGAAAACAAGATAGGAAAAACTATTAATACATCGTCTTGTTCAAAAGATGATGTATTTAAAAGCATTCGAGTAGAGATGTTAAAAAAATAGGCTCAACTGCTTAACCGTTCCCCAAACTTTACACTTTTCACACAATTAATCATATGATTCAGTATCTAAACCTCTGCCACTTCACAAAAAAGTCCTAGTGTGACAATTTCCATACAAATTTCTACATCAGCTAAGTTTTGGATAAGTATTCGCATGATTATCATGGGTTCTAAATGAACATCTTTAACGGGTTAGTATATTGCCCAAAATTAAATTTGAGAAATTGCAAATTTTCATGTTGTTTGTCAAATCAAGACTTGTGTGTGAAATCTCAAAAGCTCAAAGACTAAATAATGCAATTTAAGAGTTTAGGGATGTACGTATAAAAGGAGGTCAAAGTTTGAGGACTAAAGAAATAGTTAAGCAAAAAAAATCGCATTAATAATCCATTACAGCAGCTATGGAACACACATTACTCAGAGATAAATTCAGTTCAGCTAAACTATATCTAAAGATATAAGCAGTACTGAAGTAAAATGAAAACCTTTGCTGCACTGGTGGAATGCCTTCTTTCTCCTCAACTCTTTCCTTAATCCTATCAATGGTATCAGTTGGTTCAATATCAATCTCGATTTCTTTACCAGTGAGGGTCTTCACCTTAATCATTGTTCCTCCCCTGAGCCTCAAGACCAGGTGAAGAGTTGACTCCTTTTGAATGTTGTAGTCTGCAAGAGTTCGACCATCTTCCAATTGCTTACCAGCAAAAATCAATCTTTGTTGGTCAGGAGGAATTCCTTCCTTATCCTGGAATAACATAATTAAATTTGACTTGAAACATGTGAGTATTATTGTTGTGAAAGTTTCCCTTTTTCATCCCAAAGAACCAAACAGTGAAGACCCATTTCGCCAATAATGATATATATGTCCTAACTTTAAAACCATTAGATGACAACATCAAGAACTCTAAATGGCCAGTTTATCAATCTACATGGTGGATCATCTTCCTCCCAGAACCCTTAATATACCGACCAGGAGTTCAGTCAAACACATTAAACACTAAATCAGGAGTAATATCTGAAACTTCTTAATGCAGTGTAACTTCTAAAATATAGGCATGCGTGCAAGCTCGATCATTCTATGTTATATGGACTTTTTTAGGACATCGAGTGTCGTAAATATTTGGATTTGTATCCAGGTGTCGGACATGTCTATTTTTCTCATTTTTTTGTAAATTTCCACTAAATTAGAGTATCTAGTACCCACATACACGTCAATGTCATGTCACTTGGACATAGATACATGATGAAAAATGAAGAGTCCATGCAAAATAGTACAAACTTAAGACACAGTATTCTCCATTATCCTTGTAAAAAGAGAAATTTCTTATAAAAGTTAAGAACTATGAATACAGAATAATTATCAATAATAATGTCACATAAACGCATGTACATGCATGTTGAATATCATGAATAGGTTATTTGTATAAAAGATTGTCCTTTCTAAACCTAAGACGAATTAAAGCTTGATCCTCATATTGAAGTTTCCTATCAATCAAACAGACAGTTAAAATAGTGAAACAAAAAGAGTAACAATAAACACTGAACCACAAAAAAGGACTACATGATTGTACATTAAACAAGATTTATCCCAGAACAAAGACCACACAGGAACAAAAACCGAAAAGTGGATAATCAATACATAAAGAACTGAAACCCAGCTATCAAATCCGTTAACCTAACCCTAACTCCAGCCAAAACTGTTTTTTTTCAATGGTAAAAATTAAGATGAAAATTTTCTCTATATATAACGACACCTTAGAAGCCAAAGAGAACTTACAAAATATAAAAAAAAGAACAAAAAGCTATCAAATAAATACATACACCACCTACAAACCCAGTTATAAAATTTCAATTCAAACAAGCAACCCGACCTCGCCTTTTAATTAATCTCCCCCAAATTGTTCTATATACAAAATTTCTATGAAAAACAGACCCGTGAGAAAACAAGGAAATACGGATTAATAAGGAAGTACAAATATGCGATAAATAAAGATGAGGAGGAGGGGGGAAGAATACCTGGATCTTGGCCTTGACGTTATCGATTGTATCGCTGCTCTCAACCTCGAGAGTGATGGTCTTGCCAGTAAGGGTTTTCACGAAAATCTGCATCTTCTTCTCCTTCTCGACCGCGCAGAGAAGAAAAAATTAAGAGAAGGGGATTCGAGTTTTTTATTTCGCACAACAAGGAATAAATTAATTGATCAACTTTTTCTGGTTTTTATATTACAAATTGAAAAAAGAAAATGTTTTTGATTCTTGGGGCTGGGTACTGTAACTCTTCGCTATCGCTATTTCCTACTGCTGTTGGAATTGGATAGTCATTAGTGAATAATGGTGCTCAAAATTTATCTAATCGTAATAAGTTTAATTCGAATTAATCTAATTTAAATTCTTCAATTTTTCAATTTTTATAGATTGAATTAGTTTTAAAAATATCAAAATAATATAAAAGGATTGTATCGATTTTTTATCTTAAAAATCTTATAGAAACCGATCAAATTTTTAGTATATATATTATGATTTTATTAAATTTTTAATTAAAAAAATAAAAATATTTATATTTATACGAGATAAATATTTTATTTTAATTAATGTATTAATAATTTAATAAACATGAAAATAACATATAAATAGTAATACGTATAAGTTTTTTGAATATTTATTTAACCAATTCGTTTAAATTAAATAATAAATTTTATTTTATTTTTAATGTTAGGATATAGAAATACATACATATTTTTTGTGGATTTATTATTTGGATAAAAAATATTTTATAAACTTAATCAATATTTGAAATAAAAGTGAATGTAATAAATATTTTGCTATTAAAAGTAAATTAAAATAATGTTTGACAATTGAACAATCCACAAAATTAACGTATTTAAAGTCAATCCAACTAATAGTCGTTGTTGTGGTTGATTTTATAATTTTTATTATATTAAATCGATAATTAAAAATTAAGAAATAAACCAAACCAATCATTGCGATATGAAATTAAGGCTTTGTTCTCTTTGACATATAAAGGATTCAAATCGATCAAAAATTTGGAGATGTATCTATTGATTAGTACCAGGGAAGGGGAAAAAAATACAACCATCTAATGATATTCATATCAAACAACCGTATATCTAAGTTACGAGCGATTATTAAATGAAAAAAATAGTTACTGAAATAAATATTGGATTATTTATTAATAAAAATTAATTATACCATAATTTATTTAAATATAAGTTATGATAAAAAATATTTAAAAAAATAATATCTTAAAAATTTATAATAATAAAAATAATATTATTTATATCTAATTATATAATAATATTATAAAAATAAATAAAAGAAAACTTCGTTAAATAATTTCATATTGTTCAATTAAATATTGTGTAACTTAAACTAAAATTATTTAAATTTATTTAATGTTAATTTTTATTCGATTAGATTTTCTTAATATTATTAATATGTTATTTTTATTGTAATATATTGTTAAATTTTAATTTAAAATTTGTAAAAAAATACTTTTTTTTCATATCATTTGCCTTATGGTGAAAAGTTATTAACTTTTTCAAATTTTAAGAACAAATTAAGTGTAAAAATTGGATCAAAATGAGATATTTTTTATAATTCGATTCTAATTGTATTTAAAGATTTTTAATATGAATCCAATTCAATGATATAATAATTTTAAATCAATCTAAATTCGAACAAATTTGATTTTTTTGAATTGAATAATGTCGAATTTATATTAAAAAAATTAATAATTATTGTTATGTATAAAACACGACATACATATCATTTAAATTTGTTTATCTCTAGTAAAATTTATCATTTAAAGCCACAAATACGCAAATTAAAAAAATAATAAATTTGATTAGATAATTATTAAATTATTATAAAAACTGAATAAATATCTATTTTAAATATTATTTTAATATAATTAAGGTAGGTATAATTTTTAAATATAACATTTTACAAAATATAATATATATTTATTCATAATTTTAATAGTAATTTATTTTAGATCGAATTACAATAAATTATAAAACTTATCAATATAAATTCAAATGAATTATATACTTCTAATTCAAATCAATGTGACTAACAATTATGACAATTCAATTTAATCCGAATCCAATAGCTTTTATTAAATTTCTCGTTTTCAAAGTATTAATTAAATTAATCAAGACAATGAATAGTTGAAATAAAAATTTAAGTGGTGTAAGATTAATTACTTAAACAATTAGTACTGATAATAAAAAAATTTAATATTTTATTTATATATTTTATTATTAAAAAAATTATCAATTTAATTATTTAATATTTAACGTCTTCTAGTTATATATTGTTCAAATCAAATTCCACCTTATATACTTGATTAATATTAAACTCTGATTATTTAAGCTTATTCATTATTAAACTTTATATATTTGATATTTCAATATTATTATGATGTTATTTTTTATGGTGAGAGGCAGAGAGATATCATTGTTTTCACAAAATGAGTATTTTAGTCTTGTTGATTTCAACTGTAACACTTATAATTTTGAAAAAAATATGCAATTTAATAATAAAAGTTCAAAATTATAATACTTATGGGCACCATTTTTGGGAAAATAAAAACTCTTTTAAAACTAAATTACATATTTTTTAAAATCTATAAGACTTATATTTAAGTTGAAAATTATAGGACTAAAACTTTTATTTCTCCAAAACTATGAGACTATTCATTTTTTTCTCCCTTATTTACGTAATTTTCCTAATTATTTTGTTTAAGTGATTTAAATACTTGATTTGGATACTGTAATGTATGATGTTACTAATTTATGAGTTTTTGGCATAAATGTATATATTTAAAAAAATATTACTTTTAATTAGTAATGAGTTATCCCAAAACTCAAAATTTTATATCAAAATATATAATGAAAATATCAAAAAATCCATAATTCATTAATTCAATAAAATGATATTAAGATCAAACCCATAAGTAATATCATCAAAGCTATGATAACCTTATTGGTGCTCATAAGTAATATCATCAAAGCTATGATGACCTTATTGGTGCTCCAGAAGTCATTGTCATAACTCAAATGAAAGTAACATATTATATACAAATATACAGATAAATGTAATATTTTTCATCTAATGGATCATTAAAATTACAATAGATATAACATGTTACATACAAAGATATACGTGAATGTAACATGTTACATCTAATAGGTCGCTAAAATTATGATAGGTGTAACATGTTACATCTAATAGGTCGCTAAAATTATGATAGGTGTAACATGTTACATGTAAAAAATAAAAATTGATGTAACATATTAGATGCAAAAAAGTGTGTGCATCCTGAGAATTATTGGGTTGTATTTTGTGCCAAACCTATGTGGGTAGGTTAGGTCATGTATACGAGTTCTATAGTTGGATTAGGAATTGGAGTTAAGGTTATACATTGATCATCAGTTATACTAGGCCGATATTGGTTGGGATCTTATGAGGTATGCTTCAATCTTGTTGGCCAACTTACCCTTATCGGTGGGGTAGCGGTCTAAAATGAACTTTTAGCCTTTAAATAATCATCATTATCAACCTTGATTTGAATTTCTTATTATCATCTTGAGACCTAAAAAACGCTTATTGTAGTTCCGTCACTTGTCTTTGGAAACTCTATAACTTGACATTTTATTCACGGGATGTGCTTTCAAAACTATAATTAATAGAACTAGTGGCTCATGGAACCATCCTAGTTGGTCTATTCATACCATCACAAACTACAGATCGAGTGCTATCATCGACCAAAGGTCATGTGGTATCATACTCCAGGCCACTGTATGATGCACCAATTGGCGATAGATGATGTAATATAACATTGAGGTCGAAGTCTTGGATTGAGTGAGTAGGATTGTTCATTAGTTCGAGATGAGATTGAGGGTCACCATAATGAAAGGAATGAATTTCCCTACACCACGGGATGTTTCTATAGGGATGTAAAATGTAAAGTCTTAAATATTAACTATGAACTATAAAGATGTAAGGTCTTATGGTGGACGCCAATTATTTGGATAAGTGTTTGTGTATAAGAGATTCTAGTAAGATGTTAAAGAAAAACTAATAATTCGATCCTTAATTCATCACATTAGTTGGATATATATAAGCATACAAGAAATAGGTGTCAATATTACATTAATAAACCATCTGTTTAAGGTATGATAATTGACCTAAACATTATATTTTACAATAAAAACCATGTTAAAAAATCAGGTTGATATCTCAACGATCTTAAATTGCTGGCATTATGTACTCTTTACATAAATGTAGGGTAGAAATGTGGAAAGCCACCATATCATTTTATCTCCTTGTTCACATGGTTAAGTCGTTAAGTGAAGGAAATGTTTCAAAGGAACTCAAACGATCTACTACTCATCGGTGCCAGATCACAACACATTTGATGCTTTATACGATATGCTCTATACAAACGAGGTGATATAGGTCGGTAGGATTGTGTACTCTTCTACTCGTAATATACTTAACAATACTTAAAAACAAAAATGATAAAAATAACATATTCAATAATTAAAATGCATGGTTTAAAAAATAAAAATATATATATTAGAAAGATTCAAATAATTCTAAATTTAATTGGTTTAGGATTTATGATTTACGATTTACGATTTAAAAGTTAAAATTTAAAACTTAGAATTTAATATTTAGCGATAAATAAAAAAATATTATTAATAACTTTTTTTAATTTAAAATAGTAATAATATTGGTCAGGAATTAAAAAAGTTACTGTTAAAGAAGAGAATATCAAAAACTGGCCCAATTTTTAGAAGCCCAATCTATGTTTAGCGCCTAGCAGCCGGTATGAACTTAATTAGGAATATACATTTTTTATTAACTATATTATTTAATTAGGAATGTATATTATTTATTAACTACATTATTTAATTAGGAATGTATATTATTTATTAACTATATTATTTAATATTTAAAATTTAAAATCTCATAAATTTTATCTTTTATTATATTAACTTATTTTATATCTTAACCATATACTATAACATATCCACTAATATTATATAACACTACTTATTTAATTACCAAGGATCCGTTTGATATGGAATCTCGAAAAGTTTTTCACTTTCAAAAGCGAAAAAGCAAAATATGCGTTTGGTAAATATTTTTTAATAAAATATCAAACACATTCATATTTTTTAAAATTGATTAAATATAATTCTTCAAGTTTTTTTTTTCAAACACAAACACAAACTCTAACTCAAATTTAATTTAATGACAAGCAAAATTAATTTTAGAAAATCGATCTCAAAAATTAATTATTTTCAAATTATGTCCTTATTTTTAAAAATCTATTTTTAAATGGTAAACCATAAGAAGATGACGTTTAATTCACGTAATAAAAAATAAATGGGAATGAAATTTAATGAAAATTAAACAATATTACTAATAGGTGACATTTAGTTTACAGAATAGAATTGAAATGAAAATATGAATGAGAATGGAAAAGAAACATTATTCTTTGGTTTGATCACTAGAATCAAAATGAGAATCAGTATTACGGTATTTCGTTTACAACTTGAATAGAATAAAAAATATTATATATTACCTTAATACTTTTATATTCAATAAAGTTTAAATAATATAATTTAATTGTTATTTTTTAATTAGTTAAAATATATTACTGAAATCATTATTTTTCTTAATAATTATTACTTAAAAATAAAATATATTATTAAAATTATTATTTTTCTAAATAGGGTTTAGGGTTTTGAGGTTTGGGGTTTAAAATTTATAATTTAGAGGTTTAAGGTATAGGTTATAAGGTATAGGGTTTTGGGATTAAAATTATTATTTTTCTAAATAGGATTTAGGGTATATGTGTTAGGGTTTATGGTTATATTTGTATATTAAGGTTTAGGGTTAAAATTATTATTTTTAAATAGGATTTAGGATTTTGGGATTTATGATTTAAAATTTAGGGTTTAATGTATAAAGTATAGGTTATAATGTTTAGGGTTTTGGGTATAGGACTTAGGGTTATATTTTTGGTTGAATTAAAATTAGAACAAAAAAAATTAAGATGGAAATGAAATCATGACTTCTTAAGAGGGGAGAACGAATTTTCATTCATTCTCTTTTAAAAATTGATTTTATTTTATTCTCACTTTTCAGCTCTACCAAACATAAAATTAGAAGAAATAATTTCTGATTCCATTACATTACAGTGAACCAAATACCACCTTATATTGTTTGTTTTTACCTTTGAAATCAAAAAAATAATTAGTATTATAGTATTTTGTTTATAGCTGGAATAAAATGAAAAATACCGTATGCTACCACAATACCCCTATATTCAGTAAAATTTAAATAATTTCATTTCAGTTCAACCAAACATAAAATTGGTTCAGACAAAATACATTATGGAAATCATTCTTTTTTTAAATAATTAGTACTTAAAATAAAATATATTATTAAAATTATTATTTTTCTAAATAAGGTTTTGGATTTAGGATTTTAAAATTTTAAGGTTTTGGGTTTTTGAAAATTTGAGGTTTTGCATTTAGGGTCGTATTTGTAGGTTAGGATAAAATTAGAATAAAAAATTAGCATTAAAATAGAATCATGATTCCTAAGAGAAATAATAGAATTCTTATTCTTTATATTTCAATAATTGATTATATTTCATTCCCAAATTATTTAACAATCAAACATAAAATTATAAAGAATCAATTTTATTCTTACTAACCAAACATTACATAAAAGCTAAAGGGTTCATCTTGTTTTTGAACTAGATATAAGCATATTTTTTATAAGTTAATGACTATCAACCTAGATACTATAAAAGCTTTGCTAACATTAAAAGATTACTAATATAATATTATTATTAATAATAATTTTATTAAACAGTTTTATTAATAATGTATAATTAATACTAGATATAACTTATTAATGTTATTATTTAATATAAATTATAAAAAAATTATTAATGTTATTATTTAATATAAATTATTGTTTTTATAAAAATATTTTATTGATTCTAAGTTTATTAAATATTAATATTAATAAATTATAATTAATACTAGATATAACTTATTAATGTTATTATTTAATATAAATTATTGTTTTTATAAGAATATTTTATTAATTTTAAGTTTATTAAATATTAATATTAATAAATTATAATTAATATTATATATAAAATAAATATTTTATATATTTTTATTGTAATCAAGAGCAAAAAAATTTCTTACGAGTTGAAGATTAATTTTTTTACTACCATATTAAAATATAAAATTTAAAGTTTTCACATTACCATTTAATGGAAAAAAATTATGAAAATTATTTAAAATAAAAAAATAAAATTCATACATAAATATATTAAATTAACTTATTAAGATTAATTTAAAGCTAAATATAAAACAAACATATTAAAGCTTAAAGTATTAATATAATTTAGTGTTAAAGTCTAAAAAATATTAACAATTTTTTTAAAATAAATTAAAAGAATTCAAATAACATTATGACATTATATACATGTGTTTAAAACTAAAACTAAAATTAAAAGATTATAAAATTTTATATGTCATTTATTACATGTCCATATAGGTATGCATGTTGATTTAATATAATTTATTATACTTTTTTGTTTGTTATAAACATGAATGATGTAACGATTTTATTATATAAGAAAATATATTATGTTCATCTAAGATCATTTGTTTAATATAAATAATTATCTTATATATTTTATGATTGGAATACAATTTATAACATAAAAAAAGTTATTTTACAAATATTTAAAAAAAAACTTTAATATATTTTTCCACCTTATTTTCTCGTTTCCAATTGGCCCATATTTGATCGGTTGTGGCCAAAAACAAAAAATTGATGTTTGTCCAAGAGAATGGATTAAAACAAATTGAAGAGGCAGAATAAAAATACAGTTGTATGTAATATTGAGTATTTCTTAGCATTTAATAATAGCTTTGATTTTTTGCTTGAATTGATTTCCAATAAATGATACCACTGTCAATCAATCAAAATTGCAATCAAATTTAAATATTATTTATGAATGACTGGTAATATCCCTTCCTACTGATATTAATGAATCCCTCCCCCCTATTCTTTCTCTCTCAAACAGGGTCGGTGGTGTGGAGCCTAAAAGGATCTCTATATATAGTTGTTAAATGTTGTATCACGAGCCATGACTCTTCGAGTACAAAACCTAATATACCGTCTTTTCCCATTAGTGACACTGGTGGATTCCTTTTTCGCATTTACACCCCCCTTTTTTTTATTTATTCATAAAAATAAAAATAAAAATGTATCATTTTAATGATGTAAATTGATTACCTTAATTGATAAAATCTTAATTGTGTTTATTGATTTTTAAAACACATTAAAAAAATAACATTTTTAAAATCTATAATCATAATTTTTTTATCATTTATATCTAACTAATATTTTCCCATTCACAAATTTTTTGAAACATAATATCACCTGAATGTCATATAAATTATATTATAATCATTTATATTTATTTAATATTAAATGTTATAAAATTAAATATAATTTAGTATTATTTGGATGATATTATATTATTATTAGTATTAAAAGTATTATTTTTTATAGTTATAAATTTAAAAATATTTTTTTTGTAAACATTTCATCGAAAAAAAGAAAAAACTCCGTTATTTTCAAAGAGCACGAGGCCACAAACACAAATGCTCATTGTTAGTTGATTAAGCGAATCTTGTCCAAAGTTTTAGAACAAATATTAATTTTTTTTAGATAGTTTGAATGTGGTTTTGTCAAGTTAAATTAAAAAAAAATTGCATAATATTTTCCTCTGTTAATAATGATAATAATAATAATAATAATAATAATAATAATAATAATAATAATAATAATAATAATAATAATAATCATCATCATCATCATCATCAAATATTTTTAGAAAATATAAAAAACTCAAAAATTTATAATAATAAAAATAATATTTCAAAAACATTAAATGAGATTAACTGAGATGATATTTAATAATTAATATTGATTAAATAATCGTAATTTAATTTGAATGACGTTTAATTTAAAATAATGTTATAAAAAATTAATATTGAAAATACGTAAGATGCATATAAAAATATTATTTTTATGATTATAAATTTTAAGAATACTATTATTATTATTTTTTGATATTATAATATGAAAATATTTGAATTATTTAGACTTATTGCAATTTATAGAATATGTCATTTAGATTTATGTTTGTTATAAATTATTAAAAAAATTATATATATATATATAATTTTTATACAATTATATATTTTATTTTAAAATAAAATATATTATACATAATAAAAATTATATGATCATATAGAAATCTTATACCACTAAAAATGTGGGTATAAATTATAAGAACAATTTACTTAATTTTTTTAAAATTTTAATTTTAGAATATGTATCTTAATTTTTTAATCTTAAATTAAAAATAATTTTTTATTTTTGAAAAGTAAGAAAAATATAAAAAAAAATTAAATATATTTATCTTATTATAATATATATTATTATAAATATTATATAAAATAATTATAATATATTTAATACCAATTTACTACCATAGAATCATTAAATTTGACTATCCATATCCTTATTTAAAAAAAAACAATTATTTACCCGCCATGGAGTGTCGTTGAATGCATGTGATTGGTTTTGTCGTATTATTAGGCGTTTTAATTTTCGACAAATTATTGTTTTTTATTTATTTAATAATATGATATTTTAGATTAATAAAATTTAAAATTAATTTTATTTTTATTTAAAAAATAAATATTATTGATGGATAGTATATTTTATAACAATGAATAACAGCTTAGATAATATAATAATATTTCTGTCGTTTGTAGGCGTCATGCTTTGATCATGTCAGGGGTTTCCCCATATTAAATGTTCCATTGAAAGCGTTGTGGATCTTCATAAATTGCTTGTCACTTCTTGGCTGAATAGAATTAAGAGAAACTTGTCCTATGATCACATTCATTTAAGTTTTTGTAATTGTGTAACCTAAAAAACTATATTTTTTAAGTTGGTTTTTTATAAAGTTATCAAACAAGATTAATAAAATTAAATTTTTACTTAATTTATTATTAATTATAATAAAATAAATACTTATATAATAACAAATATTTTAATTAAAAAATTAGATTCATTATCTTCATAATACTCTAATTATGCTATAAGTATTATTTTTTATCATTATTATTAATTAATATCTTAATAATACTCACGTGTATAAAAAATGTTTTAATTTGACATATTTTTTCTACATGATCAATACATACAATTTTAATGAACGATATTTTTGACGTATTCATCTTTCTATAACCATGTAAGAGAAATAGTTTTTTACTATTCTTGAGTTATTAAATATAGATATTAATATTTTTTCGTTTATTTTATCTCTATTTTCAATCTTCCATTTTTATTTAAAAATTACGCGTCTAATTTTTAATATTTAACGTAAATAAATTAAATGCTAAATTGTAAGCTTTTTTATAATAGATGATATAATTGAATATACAAAGTAATAATTGTTCTACAATATTTAAATATTCAAATTGAATAAAAGATCAACAATTTATAAAGAAGTATAAATAAATGCAATATTTATAAAAATTGTTTGTATAAAATACATACAATTACATCTTTTATATATGTTTGAGTTTGAAATTAAGAGATAATAAATAACATAAAGAAAGAGCGAGAGCGAGAGAAAGAAAATGATAATCGAGGAAAATATAAGTTGAGTAAGAGAGAAAAAATTAAAAGATAAAAATATTTTTTAAAAACATCAAATATAAACCAATTTTCACTCATTTGGTGTAGTAGTCCATAACAATAATTACATAGTTAATTATTTTAGTCAATTGCGAGCAAAGACTTTGTAAATATGTTATTTGCTTGGTAGGGTGTGTGGATATGAGGATATAACGTTGAACCTTGTCACTATTCTTAACTCGATTAATCGCATCTTTGAGCATTGTGTGCTAGTAATACCCTTATTTAGCTGCTTTATAGGCTATTTTTTTGCATCTAAATAGTTATTGCATACCCTTTCATATATATCAACAAGGACATAGTTAACCTTATCTGGTGCCAAGCACCTTAAGTAAGGCTTATGAAACCTATAACAATATAATACATCATGGACCATATGAAAATATAGAGTACATCGTGGTATGATGCTTTGAATAGAAACTATAATGCAAAATGTAAGGGATCACCTTATGAGGTAGCCAAAATAAGTTTGACTCTAGTCTCATTTTTTTTTTTTTTGGAAAAGCTATCTGAATGAAGTGTCTACCTACCTTATTATTTGTTGGAAGGTTATTCAGTAGAATTTTCAACAAGGAAGTCAATGATGACCTTATCTTAATGATTTTATGAGTGACATACTCAATGTCAAACTCATTAAGCCCAATAGCCCATTTTTGCAAATGGTTAGATACATCAAGCTTATAAAGTAATTGTCTAAGTTGGGTGTCCGTATAGACAATTTTTCTCTAAGTTTGAAAATATGAGTATAGCTTACCCACCACTACTATAAATGTGAGGGTTACTTTCTACATTTATGAATACCTTCATTTTGCATTATTAAGATACTTGCTCGCATAATAGAGAGGTCTTTAGACTCTATTGTCATCCTTTACTAAGGTTGCATTGATAGTTGTTTCTGAGGCTACCAGGTACGAGGTGAGCATGTTATCTGGTTCTAGACTAGCCAACAAATATAGATTGCTTAAATATTCCTTTAACTATTGGAACACTTTCTCACAATTCTAATCCCAAGAAAAATTAAATTTCCCATATGAAGAAAGGTGCATACTTATCAATTTCTCATGAGATGAAGCAATTCACAATAGTCTTTGAACTTCCTTGATAATCCTAAGAGGTTGCATATTTATCAATGTTTTTATCTTCTTTGGATTGACCTCAATTCCTCTTTGGTTAAACATGAACCTTAAGAACTTTCTGGAACCTACGTTGAACATACATTTGTTTGGATTCAATTTCATTCCATATTTTTTTAAGAATGTCCTAGGTCTAATCGAGATGAGTGACATGTTCCTTATTATGCTTGCTCTTGACAATCATATTATCTAGGTATACCTCCATTGAATACCTAATAAGGTCTAAAATTATTTTGTTAACTAACATTTAATATATATATATAATCAATATTTTTTTAGGCTAAAAGGCATGACTTTGAAACAAAATAATCAATCCTAAAATTTGTCTTTTTTTTATCAAAGACATACATCCAAATTTGATTATACTTGGAGTAAGCATCCATGAAAGAGAAGGCATTGTGTTCTGTAATGGCATCAACAAACTAGTTTATGCATGTCAATGAAACATTGTCTTTTGACATGACTCATTTAAGTTTGTAAATCTAATCGTTTAATTTTTTGACCAAGATTTGACCAAACCAATAAGGATAATACACATCTCTTATATATTCAACTTTTAAGAGTTTTTTAACTTTTACTTTCATGATAGAGTACATTTCTTGATTGTATGAACTTATATTTTGCTTAACAGGTTTGAACTTTGGGTTCATAATGAGGTGGTGCAATATAATTTCTAGCTCTATGCCAAGCATATCCTTATGGAACCATATGAAAAAATCCTTATTTTTTTTTCTTAAGAACTCATCTAACTTTTCTTGTTCATCTGGTGGTAATGACGTACCCACTTGGACGATCTTGCGAGACTTATCCATGAATAGAACCACGAGTTGTGTGTGTTCAGCTAGTCTAGATGTGGGAATGTGGCCTTGGTCGAGGTTAAGTTCCTAGTCAAGCATAATGGTAGATGTCAATCCATGTGATAGAAGCAACTCGGGTTCACCTTGCATAACTAAAGGAAGATTGACGAGTAAAGGTTGTATGGTAAAGGTCACTTGGAAGGTAGTTCTAATTCGATCACACCCTGGTTGGTGACATATATCCTAAATGGCTATCCTTAGTTGACGATGTTCTAGCTGATAGTATTGTTCTTAAGCAACAACTTCTACCTGACAACATCCTGGCCAACAATATTTGACTTGAGTAATATTTCTTGGCTAACCATCTTGATTGGCGGTAATGGCTTATGGATTGGGTACTATCTTGGATGTTCATCTTGCTAGCCCAACACTAAATGGCTAAGGAACAAGCCTTGTGCACTTTGGGCATTATAGGATGCCACATGAGTGTTCTTTTGGACGATAATTGGTCCAAGATCTAGTATGGCTCTAGTAGGCTCTTTAAGATGGTCTAAAGTGCAATTTCCATTATGTCTAGACGGACTCGGGCTTGTGGTCACATGGCCTTTTTGACTTGTCAAGCATGTTGTGGGAAGACAAGTCTAGGTATAATGCCTATATTTCTAATAGATTGCAATGGAGTTAGGAAGATGACTTTATAGTTGATAGGTTGGGACTCCTGACTAGTTGTTAGGGTCTATGGGATGGAGCTAGTTGTCTGATCTATGACTCTTTTTAAAAGTCTAGATAGTTAGGTGTGGATTATAAGACTCTGAAATTCTCTTTTAAGAAAACATTGATTCTAAGATTCATTATATCTTTTTAGATATCTTTAATTTATTAACAGATTACGAATTTGTAAAACTTTTTTGAGAGTCCTATATTTTGAAATTTTCAATTGAGTAAAACATATTTCTTTCTCACAGACAACAATAGATATTGATACCATTTTTTTTATCAATACTATGTAGTACCATTCTACAAGATGAATAAATTATTCAAACCTTAGATCATCTTGTATGGGTGGTTTTCGACGTTCTGATGCTTAAATCAATTATCATAAGATGAAGTATATAGGAGATTTGAGGTGTTTCTCTAATAATATACGAAAAGATAATGTTTATATGTGATTCTCTATTGTGAAATTCAGGTGATACTTCGTGTTCTAATAGTTGTGTGAATATATGAATATATATTAGAGAAAGAATTAAACTGATATGGTATTTATTTCTTTAGTATAACTATATTATGTTCATATTTATACGATGATTTCACACTCATTAGACTTAGTCCATCAAACTTTCTATTGATTGAAATTAAATTTTTATATCACATGGGATTTACGAAATCAACCCCAACATATATTTATAGTAGTTGTAGTGTGATTTGTGGTAAATTTTTTTTAAAAATAGAATATTTTTCATTTACAATGTTCTTTTAACATAGAATCGTATCATAATTTGTATAAATGCACAAATTTATGTATTATTATTAGTTCTTTAACAATATAATTTATAGCAAATGTTATATATTTAATATTAAGATGTATTTTCATTAATGTTATAGAATATTATAAACAAGTAAAATCAAATTCGTAAAATTGTATCCAATAAAAAATTGATACATAAGTTTAAATTATGATAAATTTGTGATTATATATAATAATAATATTTTTTTGAACTAAATATACTTTTATACTATTTGTGATTGCGAAATAGCAAACAATAACACTTAAAAAAACAATTTGCATTCCAAGACCATTGCAATAATCTATAATATTAATTGCGAAATAGCAAACAATAACACTTAAAAAAACAATTTGCATTACAAGACCATTGCAATAATCTATAATATTAATCCACCAAACACACTTTCAGCACGACTAAATTCAAAGAAAGATAGAAACAATTCTAACTAAAGTTACAAATTGATTATATTGAGTGAAACAAAATTATAATGTATCATATATAAACGTTCTTTTTAAGTGTTAGAGATGAAGATACTCATGGAGTATAAAGTTTTTTTTTCTTAGTCGAAGCATTTTTACAAACACAACACACGGTGAGCACAAAAATACAAGTTTTATAAACTTCTCTTATAAATAAAAAGTTATTTATTATTGGTGAAAACCATCTTTTAAATTACCTTTTTCTATAATCAATTATTGAATATTTATATTTTTTTACATAAAAAAATTATTATACTAATTTTATATTCTATTAATTTACTAAAAATAATGAATAATTTGTACAAAGAACTAAAACTTTGATGAAGATTTCTTACAAAAAGAAGAGAATATGGATGTAAAAAAATGGGAGGAGAAGAAGGGATTGGGAAATGGAGTAGTGCAAGAACTGATTTTATATATATGATTTATTTTCATATTAAAAAATATATTATTTATATTAAAGTATAAAACAAAGTATATTTAAAAAAACATATTTTTGAAAAAAACTATATATTATTTTACGTTATAAATAAATTAGCCCATATAATTAAATAAAAATATAAAAAGAGACTTGCATAATTTATTTCCCATATGAAAAATTGGCAAGTATTTTCATTAAAAAACTGAAAACACTGAGCAAATAAAGTGCTAATTACAACTTAAATTATTATTTTAAGAAAATTATAAACTCTAAACCACTTTTTTATTGCATTCATTGCATTGCTTTTCGAATACCTACTTCATTTAATGAAAAATTAGAGAAAAATAAAAACAAATTGGCACGAAAATAAATTGCATTAAAGGATTAAATAAATGCATTTAATTCCGCCATAACTTTAGGTGACTTCTTTTCTTGAATTCTCCTCCTCACTCATCCCACAACCCGTCAACCCCTTCAATAAATAACCACACAATAAATGCAACGATTAATCAAAACACCATTACTAATTTAAATTTTATCCCTATTTGTAAGTAATATTAACGAAATATTTAATAAATAAAATCATTTTTAATTTAATTTAATTTTGTTATATTTATTTACTCCTCTCCTTTATATTGGAGCTGCAATCTTATAAAATATTGACTATCGGCCCCCCTTTCTCACGAAGCTTATTAAGTTTCCGTCCGAAGCTAGCTCCTGACATGGCTGCTGATGTGAGCTCTCTGGTTAGGGTTCTCAATAGTTACAAAGACGATCAGAATCGGACGGTGGGAAATGAATCGATCTCTGAGAAATCAACGTCTCTGACTACTATGGACTTGCTTGGTGGATCCTCTTCCAAACTTGTTAATGAGACTCAAGAACTCGACCTTGATTTGCAAGTCCCTAGTGGCTGGGAAAAGCGCTTGGATTTGAAGGTTTGTCAATTTTCTCATATATATTTGATTTCATGGGAAAAAAAATTGTTACTCGAGAATATTTGACCCATTTTTGTGGAAGGCAGTATTGGTCTTTTTTGAATTCCTGAAATTTTATCGTATACGTTTCTCTGGTAGACTTGTTTGATTGGAGTGGGTATTTTCTTTAATTTGATTTCCCTTTGTTTGTTAGAACCAAAGATAACCTTCTATTAGGACGAATCAGATGAGTCTGTTTTTATCATCCATTTATGTTTGATAACTCATCTCAATTCTAAATGAATGGAAGTGCTCTAAGAAAAATATCAAAATTCAGAATTGGTCTTATATGACGAAGCAGATGAGTCTGTTTTTGGACTTTGAACCTTCGGTTTCAATGTAACATCAAAAAATTAATGACTGTTCATGTTGTTTCTTTTTTTTCCTTGATTTTTCTCCTCAGCGCTTATTGGAGCCTCTTGTTTCTTTTTTTAATGCAATATGTATTGAAGTAACTGATAAACAACAATATGATTTTACATATTCTTTTCAATTGTTATGTGTAACAGCATGAATATTTAAATACTCAATATTTAACGACATGAATGAAGATATGTGTAATCAATATGAGATTCAATGCCTTGAATGCTCTGTTATTTCTAATCCCACTGTGTAAGTCTTTAAAACTTGTCTCTATGTCAATGATTAATTAAGCTTGCATTTTTTTCTTTCTTTAATTTATTTGTTTTTATCGAAAAAGTTATTTGTTTTTTAATATAAAAACTGGTTAAATTTTAAGTCATTGTCTATTATTATGAGATTTTCTGTCTTTTTTTTTTCTTTGCTTTGGCTGCTAGTAGATTTCTTTTTATTTTCTAAATAAATAAATATTTATTTTTGTTTGTCATATATTATCCTTTAATAGCAATCAATTTTCTATGTAATTGTTTCTTCCTCAAATTTTTTCCCTTTCTTTCTTTAAAATTGAATGCAATATGATTTTATACTTTATCATGAAACAAGAGTTTGACATAGCTATTCTAGAGAATAACTTGTTACATTAAAGCCTACATATTTACATTCATATAAATATCAATACTTTAATTTAACATAAACATTACATATATTATAAATATTAACCAACATTATATATTCAATATTTTTTTGTTAAAAATACAACAAAAAATTCTTATATAATCTATATATGTATTAATGCGAATATATGTAATATTTATTAATATTTTAATCCATAAGTATATATCATTGTAAATGAATAATATAATTTTTATTTTTATTTTTTAAATTTTTTTATCTTGAAAGATATAGTTTATTGTAATCACTTAATTTTCATTAAAAAATAGAACTATAAATAAAAATAATGTTTAAATTTTTAAATGTAAAGTAGAAGAAAATATCTAAATATACTAAGAAAAAATATTATACGCTTATGTTAATTTTTTTTCTCGTGTGAATGAAATAAAATGCTTAATTTATTATTTAGTATTATAGTAAATATAATAAATAGTTTTTAAATAAAAATTCCTAGTAAACACATTAAATGCTGAAATAATAGAAAAATAGTATTTATATTTAATATTAAATATTAAATATTAGCGAAGATATAAATTAAAATGTATTTAATGTTGCTAATAAATAAGGTACAAAATGTAAATTTTTTTGTATTATTTGAAGATCAATTTTGATAAAAGCCTTGTGTACTTATCTTTTTATTTTGTTAAATAAAATTTAATTCTTAAATGTAGGGTTACCTTATTTCCAAAGCCCACAGGATTTTTAACTTAATATTATTCCAAAAATAAAAATAATTTTATAATTTTATCCTTATTTATTAGCATCATTAAATAATTTATCTCTTCTTCCAATATTTAACTTTAAATATAAAAATTGTTTTTTATTACTTCATCAATCATTGCATTTATTAGGAGATTTTATTTATTAAAATACTAAATAAGAAATTAAGACTTTGTATTTCCTTTGTTACAATTTGTGAGTATATAATAAGAGAGAAATAAATATTCAGCTAAATGTATAATATTTTTTTCTTTTCATATATTCAGATTTTTCTTCTATTTTACATTTAAGAATTTGAATATTATTTTCATTTATAGTTATATTTTTTAATGGAAATTAAGTGAATACAATATACATCTTTTAAGATAATTTTTTACAAATCAAAATAAAAATTATATTGATCATTTCCAATTATATGTAACATTAATACAGATATAAAATATATAATAAGTTTTTGTAGTATTTTTAACAAAAAGATATAATATATAATTCTAGTCAATATTCATAATATCTATTATATTTTTGTAAAATTAAGGTGTTGATATTTGCATGAATATAAATATTTTAAACCTTATATGTGCAAGTTATTCTCTATAATAACAATGTCAAACTATCTAAAATTATTTTGCGATTTAATTTTAAAGAATGATGGTAAAAAATAAAAAAATTTGAGTAACAAATAATTACATAGAAAATAGATAATTCATGAAAAATGGAAATAAATATTTATTTATTTAGAAAAATAAAAAAAATATTTTATCAGCTAAAGAGAAGAAAAAGGAATTATGACTTAAGATCTAAGAATTTTTTAATTAAAAAACAAACACCTTTTTCGTTATAAACAAATAAATTAAAGGAAATAAATTTCATTTAAAAAAATTATTGGAAGAAATCTAAAAGGTCACGTAACTCACGTTAAGCCAATATTTTTATCTAAAATTGAAAACAATCTATCATATTTAATGATGAGAAAAGTGAAACATAGAAAAGAACAAAGCATTTAATATTTTTGTTTAAATTAATATTATTAATTGCCAAGTATGAAGGGTTAAAAAAAGTAAATAATTTACACCATTTAAAGTTCAGCTATGGCAAAAGTTTTTTGTGCTTTGGAAATAGGCTTACCCTAAATACATTATGCTTAATTAATTAGTTTATGCTATTGCAATTGTTGCAGTCAGGGAAAGTGTATCTACAAAGATGCAATGATCCAACTTCAATATCAGAACACAAGCAACAAACTAATCCAGCATTGCAAGATTTAAATTTCCCACCATCACCAACATTAAAGTCCCCATTAAACCTCTTTGATGATACTAGTTTAGAATTGAAGTTGGTGTCAACAACAAACCCAAGCTACCAAAGTGTTTGTACTCTTGATAAAGTAAAATCTGCACTAGAAAGAGCAGAGAAAGATCCGATTAAAAAGCGTTCATCGTCGATGTGGAAGTCATCCATGTCCACATCCCCATCGTACTCGTCTTCATCGTCTTCGATCAAAGATGTTCAAGAAGAGGAAAATGATGAAAGATTTAATATATCTCCAATTGTAGCAGGGTGTCCTGGTTGTCTATCATATGTATTGATAATGAAAAATAACCCAAAATGTCCAAATTGCAGTTTAGCTATTGAATTGCCAATCGCAAAGAAACCCCGGATTGATCTCAACATGACAATTTGAGGGCTAGATTGAGGGTTTGCTTCATATGGTTTTTGTATATGATTGATATATTTGATAGATAGATTACAAGTAGATCCTTTTCCTCAAGGAATTTAATAGTTTGTTAGCAATAAAGTAGTATATGTACATTTAAAAATAGTTATTATATTTCTTTATCTTTATAAAACATAACTTATTATGGAATATTGATAAGACATTTAATGCTCTAAATTTTATTTGATCAAATTGCCTGGGAAATTCTTTTTGCAGATTTCTTCTGTGTATTTGTTCATAAACTCCTACTATAGAAGTTCCGAAATACTATTGTGGTCCTGTTAATCTCTCTCTCTATATATATATATATATATTATCAAAACTGTCATTTGAGTGCATGGTGATGGGATATTAATGAATTTAAAAATAAATCTTCTGGAAAGTCATTTTGATGAGCTAAATTTTATGCTCCATCGGCTATGTAATACTTGTGATATATGAGATGTTATTTATTATTTTTAGAGTGTTTATCAATAGTATTTATTTTTTTAAATAAAAAATTGTATTAATTTAAATAATAAATGAATGCGGAAACTTTTTTTTTTTTTGGGCATTTATCTACATTTTGTGGCACATTTGTTGCTTGCGGTTAATGCTTCATTCACTTTTTTTAAAATGAATTAATAATATTTTTATTTTTAAAAATTGTTAAGAGTATTAAAGTGTTAGATATAATTCCAAAAATATTAATTCTTTAAAATTATATTAATTGAAAATAGCAATCAAAATACAAAATACCTTCCTAAAGAGCAATATGTATGAGTTATAAACCCTTTAATTCATTTTTATATAACTAATAATAATATATACTTCTTAAAATTGACATGGTTAATCACATGTTAATATATCTAACTTATATAAAAGTTTTTTCTTTTGCAAGTACTATAAATGACTCAAAAAAATGGAGAATCTATTACTATTCAATTTTATCTCCTGAACCCTTGTTCTTAACTCGAGTATAGTAAATAAAATTATATATATTTTCGTCTATTACAAAAAGAAGTTTTTACATCTTCAACTTGTTCTAAAATTAATTTTTTTAGTAAACATGATATCATGACATAATTTAATTTTTTGTTTAATGAAAAGATTGTTTTTTTTCTTTGTTTTATTTGATAAGCAAGTTATTATTCTATTCATTTAAAAAATGAATTATAATGAGTCAATTTACTAAAAGATAATTTATTATCCTATCGAGTCAATTTATTTATCAATAAAAATACATTACTTTAATCAGAGGTGAATTATTAAATTCATTTAGTAAAATAAAATTAAAATATTAATTTAATAAATTATTATAACAATTGTATCACGTTTGTCTCGTTTAATAAATTAGACGTGCTCATGTTGTGGTATGACGTGTGTCATGAATTCATTAAGGGCTTAAAAATCGTGTCACATCAATTTTTATATGATAATTAAAATAACAATAATATAATAAATATATTAGTAACATTTTAATTTTTATGTGGTTACTAAAAATTAAGTTCTTAAAAAGTTACAATACTTTAAGTACGTTTTTTTTTAAGTGAGTAACATTAAATATAAGCTACAGAAAAGAAAAATTAGCAAAATATGCCTAAATATTAGTTAAATTTCATGAATAATCTTTTAACTCAAAAAAGATATATATATATATATATATATATATACTCTAAAATTATTAACTAGAAATTTTTTTTAGCAAAGTATGCCTAAGTAATAGTTAAATTGCATGTAAAAATCTTTTAACTCAAAAAAGCAACATATATATAAAGAAAGTAGAACAAACCACACCTCATAAATTATTAAAAAAATTAAAAATTATTAATCATAAATTAAAAAAAAATTGTTGTTTACTCGTTTAACACAAAAATATACAACCTTTAAAATTCGAACATTGCGTCTTATAATCCTACAAGATAATAACCAGAGATGGAACGAAGGGGTGACAGGTGAGCCAAGACCCTCCTCCCTTCAATACATTTTCACTATTATATATAATGAATTTTATAATTTTAGATATTTTATACGAACAAAAAAGACATTTAGTTTTATGAAATAAAATATTCTTCTGATGAAAATAAAAAAAAATACATAACAACTTATCATGTGATTTTTTTAAAACATTTTACAATTTTTTTAATTTCTCAAACATGAAATTAAATTATTATTTACTTGTAGGAAAATACAATAAATTCCTTAAAAATAAAAAAATAAAAACTATAGGATGTTTTTAATTAGTTTAAATGAGATATATATTTTTCTTTCAAGTTGGGACTGATATTTACTTTCACTACTTTTCTTTTCTTTTTCTTTTTTACTTTTGATTGTCTTTGTTGAGTTTTAACATCTATGGGTAGAGTTTAAATTCATATAGGCATGATATTTTAATTAATTGCATCATTAGTGTCTCGGTTTTATATCGATTAGAGAAGAAGAAGAAAAAAAAAAAAAAGGACTCTGCAGAAGACCATTTTTGACCACACTTCTTTCAAATTTTTCTTAAAAAAATGATTTTCTTTTGGATTAGAAACAGAGTACCATAAATTGGACACCTACTATAGTGTTTCTTCATAATGTGATACTGAGCATTCTGGGTCATAATAAGTTAATACACTTGAGAAAACTCTGTTCCTAATTTAAAGGTAAGGAAAAAAATTTAAGGCTAGCCCTATTGATGTTATATTGGTGGCATTCATACCACAATTAATGTGCTTTCCATTCCTGTCTATACTGTAATTCTTCTGCAAATTAAACTTTTAGATACTCAATCAAATTTAAACCATATATATATATATATATATATATATATAATTAGAATAAAGTTATATGTATGAAAATGTTTTTATCGAAGCCTATGTGTCTTTTCCTGATTTCCCTTCTAGTGTTTAAACATGTAGCTAGTCATCCTTTCCTAAAACTAAAACTCTCATTGTTAAGAATTAGGAATAAGGATGTGTATACTGTATAGTACTTTTTTTTTTATTTCTCGATATTTTGGTATTTATTATATGTCTTATACAAACGAGAAAATGGTTTTTATACTCTCTTAATTACGTGAAAAATGAGATTTTAATTATTTTATTAGATATGGTACTGTTAGTCCGTAATTTATAAAATTTTAATACTTTTAATCCCATTAATACTTTGTAAAAATAATAGGAAAGTGTTTATTTTTTCAATAATTCTGGTGTTAAACTGTTGTATGTAGTAATAAGATTAGTTCTATTTTTTAGATATAAATACTTTAAAAAATCATAATTTACTCTAACAATTGTGTTTATTACTTTAAAAATAATAGCTCAAGAAAGTGGCGATTTTCAATAGACTTGGCGTTCCTCTCAGCCTTATTAAAATGGCTATATATACAACACTTATTATTCTCTAACTTTAGTTATATAAAAAAAATTCATTAAATTTAATCCATAACTTTTAATTTTCATAATATTAATCCAAATGAACTAAATATGTTGAATTAGAAAAATTGAGAGATAAATTATAAGAAAAAAGATAATCTTAATAAGTTAAATCTGATTGTTAAAGTAAAATTTTAACATAAATTATATTTTTGGATTAAATTTAAAAATTCCAAAAAGTTATAAGATAAAATTATAAAATTGAAAAAAGTTATGAAAATATATTAATAAGTGTTGTTGATCCGCCTATAAAAGTGGATAATGATGTAAACAAAAATACGGTTGTGTCCTTTAAATGTTTGACAAGAGCATTCAACTACACTTAACTGATATGCGTAATAGTTGCTGCATAAGAGCTAATTATGGTCATTTAATAGACCAATTCATTAATATACCTAACATACATTAAATGAGAATTAAATTTTATCATAGGTTTTAAAGTTTTGTCCACCTAACTTTTCGTATGACTATCAATGTGATCAGTTTCACTTGACCCAAAACATGAAAAATAACAAAGAGGTTTCATTTTCTCACCACTAGATTTTCTCAACGTTTTCTAATTTTCTTTTATGTTATTCATTATATTTATAATATATTTTTTATCAGTTAAATTGTTTTTATTACGATATTTGTTTTTTTTAATTATATTAATTTTAAATTTTATTAAATTTAATTAACTGATAATCACATATTTTAAAAATAATTAATAATTACATGACTACATTATTGTCAATGAAATTACTTAGACTAATTATATTATTAAAAGTGATTAAAATAGATGGCATATCCTTTCATATTACTTGCCACGATTAGGAATACATTTATTTCTTAGTATCATTGATGCGTTTTTGGTATAATAATAGTTATTGTATAATGTGTAATATAATTTATATATTTTATAAGTAGATATAATAAAATTTATCAAATTTTAAAGTATTAACATAAGTATACTATTATTTATAACATTATATTAATATACATATTTTTTATACGGTAACATTTTTTCTTAAAGAGTGAGTTGTTAGATTCAATAATTTATATTTTTAAAGTATTTTATTATATATTTTAATTTTATTAATATCAATATTTTTTACAATATCTATATGTTTTTTTATGAGAATCACGTTGGTTTTTTTTTCACTCATTAATAGACTAAAGTTCTAATACTAATGAAAAACATCATAAAAAAGCAACAGGTCCCTAGAAGAATGTAGAAGAAATCTGAGAAAAAATTATGAATATTGATCAAAGGCTTCCGTGATCTATACATCGTGTAGAGTATATTTATAGTACTTGTTAACTATGGCTAGATATTTACCTAACTCTAGTTACGACACTTGAGTTAAACTAACTCAAGCTAACACACTTCTAATAATTCAAGACAAAATGACTCTGACAACTTTGAGCAGTATCTATTACTATAAGTCATACAGAATTCTACTGAACTATATGAAGGCTTACACTACGACATCAATCTGTGTCATTATGAGAGAGAGATTCAAATAATTTTTTATAAATTTAATTACATTAAACTTAAACTAATCATATTTATCATATATTTATGTTTTATCTTTAAATTATGTTTTTATTTTTTAAAATATTAATAATTTTATTTTATATAAATTATTTAATATTTATTTAAATTTAAAAATATAAAATCTTATAATTTATTCTTATTATTTTAATATAATTTATATTTTTATCTTTAATATAAAGAGATTATATATTTATTGTTTTATATATTTTATTTTTTTCTATTTTACATCAATATTATTTATTTTTATATCATAAATTGGTAATAAGTTTTACTTCCTATCCATTAGACAATGAAGCTTTTCATTCCTATTTTGGATGTTTATTTTCTTTTCACGTTCCTATTCAGATCGAAAAAAAATAAATATGTGAAAGAATTTTAAGAATTATGTATTCAATAATTACACAATTTTTTATTTTTTATTAGTTAAAAATAGAGAGATTAAAAATATAAAAATCTTGAATATAGATAACAAATAAAATAAGCACAAACCGGTAGTGAAAATCGAACCCACATTGTTAGTTTTAAGATAAAAAATTATTCAATTTTTTTTTAAATAATATTTAAAACATAACTTAGATTTCTATTTCAATTTGAGGTTACTATTTCTCAATGAGTATTTCCGTATATTTTTACAAAAAATTTAAGTAAAAATAAAAGATAAACTTAAAATTGAAGACGAACAACGTATAGCGAGTCCCAATCCTATCCCACCATAGAATTCATTACGATTGGACTCAATCACACCTTCAAGGCTTCAACTAATGTATATATTACAGTAACTGTTACTAGTGATGTACAATTTTGGATTCAAATTAATACGTGAACATCATGAGTCAATATTAATTTTAAAATATAAAATATAGTTTTAGATATATCATTCATTCTTTTTTTTAAGTATATGATTATATAATATTTTAGGTTAATGTAAATTTTTTTTAAATAAAAATTATATTTTAAAAATAATAAATAATAATAGGAGATGTGCACCTAATATTACTGATTTAGATTTTATGTATGAGAAATTAATTATTGCTTTAGGATAAGTGGTGCATATCTCTTGCGCATTAACGTTGGTGGAGTCCTGACTTTGTCGGTAAATTACGTACATTCAAAGAAAAACCCAATTATCAAAAGTAGGCCCTCAAGGTATTATCTGAGTGAAGAGTACGTGCAATGTGTCTTTTCATTGATTAAACCTGTAATATTTTAATTTTATTAGTATATGTAAAAAAATTATAAAATTTGAAATTATACGCATGTAATTAATTTTTTTATCATAGTAAAATTAAATTTATCTATATTTTAATTTTATTAGTTATAAATAAAAATATTATATGACATAAATAAAATATTAAATTATATAATAAGAAAATAGTAAGGAAGATTGAAAAATTATAAATTGCTCCAAGATACAACAAAATATATTGTAAAGTTCTCTTAAAGAAGGTAAACAATTGCGTGATAATTGTTATATATTTATTTACTTTTATATAAAAATGAATAACTTTATTATAACGTAATTACATGTTTATTTATTCATATAAAATATTAAAATTATATATATATATAATAATAAAATTTTATTGAATTAGTAAGTGTTATCCTCACCGATCATCCCCTCGCTCTAAGCCTCCAACATGCTTGGAATATAAAAAATTGTCGACTAAGGTGGAATGAAACCAAGGATCTCATCCTCATTTTTGTCTACAATTTAAAATATATTTTTAATTTATTTACGATAATAAAATATAAGATAAGATTAAAAAGATAAATAATATTTTATTATTAAGATAAAATATGTACTATGAGTATAATATTCTTATGTTTCACAAATAAACCATATGAATTAATTTAAGAAATTTAGAATTATAAATAATTAAGTAATTTACTTGTAAAAAATATTTTAAAAAATAATTAATTTATAAATATTAAAAAATTATCTTATTTTTTTCTCTTATTTTTAATATTTTATAAATAATTTGTATTTCTTTCGTTTGTAAATTAAAGTTCTTATTTGTGAGATAAAGTAATATATTTAGGTTAGTTTTACTATAAAATTATTAAAATAATCATTTAAAGATAGATAATATAATTAACCTAGTCTTAATCAATAATTCTTAAAATATTTTCCTATATAATAATTTATTTACGTTTTTTTATAACACAAATATGAAAAACTCTTGTAAAGAGAGGTTATAATTAATCGAAACTTTATTATCTATTTCTTATTTTTTTAAGTATTTTCATATTATTGGTGTACGTGTGTTTTCATCTTACATCAAGTGGTATGTGAAAGCGAGGTTTACGTGGATCTAATATAACATAATATAAGCATTTTGAAAAAAGAAAAGAGTTTTAATAATTTGATTAAGATATGAATCATAAACAAAACTATGAATCAAGCTTTTGATAATATATAAATTATTATAATTATTAAACACAACAATGAATCAAGTTCATATTCAAAAAAAGTATAAATTAACTCAAAATCAATATCTTACTCAAAAGAAAAAGATGATTCAATACAGTGTTAAATACGAGCCATCAAAAAATGAAGACTAACCTAAATCTTTAAAAATAAAGGAATAATCTATTTAAAGCAAAGTCATAGGTTGTTTCTAATCGAAGACAAAAATAATGAAATCATTGAGACCAATAAACCTATGTTAAAGATCATGCAAATTCAAAAGAAAGATATACAAGAGAAAATCTCTTCATAATATGAGTTGGTCTCAAATCTTAAAATTATTTTCATAAAAGAAAATTCACATTTCATGGTACTTGTAAGTGTTTTCGAAGTTAAGAAGTTAGTCATCACTACTACAAAAATGGACCTTTAAAGTCTTTAAATACGATGACTTAAAAATGTAAAGTCAGTTCACGCGGTAAATTGACTTTACGTTTAAAGTCGGTCGAACGCTTGAATCAACTTTAAATTTTTATTTTTTTTTTACAAAATTTACTCATTTTTTATTATACTAAAACTAAAACATGTATTTGATCACTACATAATAGCAAAAAAAACCAAAATTTATTTAATAAATAGTTTAAATAATATAAAAAATTAAATATTAATTAATAGCAGAAAAAACCAAAATCTATTTAACAAATAGTTTAAATAATACAAATAATTGAAAAGTTAAATATTAATTAATAGTAGAAAAATTATTATGATGTTATCCTATGTTATTCAAGATCATCATATTCTTCTCTTAGTGTTATAATACAAAACACATATATATAATACAAAAATTTATACACATAAATAATAACACATAATATACAAAAAAATATGAATAATAAGTGCGTATGATTAATAGAAATACTTACAAGAGTAAATGAAGTGACAAAATGAAGAAAATGAAAAAAATAGTGTTTTGTTAGTAAGAATTGAGTATAAAAAATTTCAGTATTTTTCTCAAAAAATAGGGGATCTAAAAGATAAGTTAGAGAGGAAGAAAACCCACTAAGCGGCGTTGAAATTAATGTTCGTAGGTGACTAGAAAATGAGAAATATTGAAGGAAAAGTATAGGAAATTTTGGGTTTTTGAGAGTTATGCAGCACTTGAAATAGTTTCTGTCTGGGGAAGAAAGAAGAGAAAAAAATTTATACACGTGGACCTAGCGTCGATTTTTCACCGAACCGACTTTAAATTCATTATAAGTCGATTTTCTCCAAAAATTGACTTTACATATCAACTTAAATATCACATTTTGTAGTAGTGCATCTTCACTATTTCAAATGGAATTAATTATTTGACATTACTACAAAACACTTTTCAAAGCAACAAGAGTTGTTAAATTATCTTCAAGATGTTGAATTATATTTCATCATTTCATAACTTGTTAAAAGTATTAATTTTAAAGGTAAACATGTAGTATTTGGCTAATATTTTTTCTCAAATTTAAGGAAACACAACAACAATAAGAATTGATTTTGAAGATCCATGAATATTACAAGTATTATCATTCTTGTTTAAAGAAAACTTGACGATAAGTTTTAAATAAGTGAAGGAAAATAATGTTGGATAAAATTAAAAAAATAAGTAATTTTTTTTACTAAAATAAAATATGTTGCAGAAGTATAATATTCTTATGTCTCACATATAAACTTTTATTTAGAATTATTTTTTAATGTTTTGATTAGAGTCTCACATAGAACCTTATAAGTTACTTTAGAAACTTTTGAACTATATATAGCTACATCATTTTCTTGTAAAAAGCATCCAATAAAAGAATCAATTTATAATTAATATTAAAGAAGCTCTATTCTTTCTTTCGTTTAGAAGTTGAAGTGTTCATTTGTGAGATAGAAGTATATCTTTAGCTTAGTTTTACTCAAAATTGCTAGAGTGTTAGTATAAAGATAGATAATATATCTAAGCTTGTTTTATTCTAGATTTATTAGAGTGTTTACTTAGATAATAATTTTGTTGTATTTATTTTATAATACAAATACGATAATCTTTTTTTCGAGGATGATTCTATTTAGTTTAAATTTTACTCATCTATTTTTATTTTCTTAGTGATTTCATATTATCAATGTATTTATACTTCCATCCTAAGTCATGACATTTTGTGGATCTATAAAAAAGAATGAGAACCCTCGTATATGGAACACAAATTAAAGTGATATTTTAAATATTATTTTTATTTTTGGTAATTTTTTATTTTTATTATAAAGATAAATTATAAAAAAATAAGCTAATAATAAATATTTTATAATAATAAAAATAAAATTTTAAGCCAATAAATAGAGAAAAATAAAATATATGTAATAATACATAATATTTTTATACTAAATAATATTAATAAAAATTTGTTACAATCTATTTTGAAATAGGTAAAATAAATTATAAAATAACTATAAAATTTTAAATTTGTAGAATTTAAATAATTTTTATAAAAAAATTATTGATGTTTTAGTAAAATAAAAATGTAACTTTAAGATAAAATATATAATATATTATCTATGATAGTTTGTGTTTAAAAGTAATAAATTTCGTAAAAAAATTATATATTTATTAAAATAAGATATATAATTTTAAAAAACGAGATAAAAAATATAATTTTCGTCCTCATTTTAACTTATATTATAAAATATGAATATTTATCTTTTTAATCTCTATCTTTGATGACCGAATAATTATCCTAAAAATTTATTTCATCAAAAAAACTGATAACCTTAAAAATAAACCTTTATCCATATTATAAAAACAAAAGTAATAAATAATTTCTTATATACAATGTCAACAATCAGCATGCTTGATCAACAGTACTAATGTATTATGGTTTGGAAAATTTAATTAGGTGATTGCTATGGTATGAAAAAGACATTTATAGCATAAAAAATGTAGGTTGCTGTTATTATTATTATCACTTTTTATTGCTTTTATAGTATATTTTTTGTTAATTTTAAAATTTATTATATTTAATATATTTTTTCTGTTATTAAAATTGATAATTTTTTTTTCGATAATTACTAAAAGCATCGATAAATATAATATATGAAAATAATAAAATAAGATGCAACAAATAATCCCAACCTAAATTTATAACATAACCTCAAAAATATATCCAACTCTAAAAATTTAAAAATTGTTACGAAATTAATTTTTTAATGATATTATCATAATTATTTTTATTATTATTACAATAAAATATATAAAATAAAATTATTAATTACATATTATTATAATAATATTATTAATATTAAATAAAATTATTATTAATAAAATATTTTATGATAATAATAAATTTAAGCTGTTATATTATCATTATTTTATTTTATTTTTTTTGCTGAAAATAACATCACCATTTAATAATAATAAAATATTGTTATATTGTAAATTATATTTATCACAAGAATATATTATTAATGATAATTTTATTAAATAAAAATATTATATATTTTTATAATAATAATTAATATGTCAATATCTTTAATAAATTATTGATAATTGTAATTGAATATACGTCATTAACGAAAGATGGTTACAACTGACTAATTAAGCTTAAATGGGCACCATAAAACGAAAACCTAACGCTCCTTTGGAAATAGATTGATTAAAATGACATAGCATTAATCGACAAGTGAGGATTTTCATTCTGAATAAACTCAGTTAGTTGTGAACGATTTTAGAAATATATTTCGTGTATTACTCTATATTTACATTTAATTTGCATATTTGTTACGTTGCTTTATGCTGCAAAATTACTTTAAAAGTATTAAGGTATTCATTTTTTTTCTAAAAAAAAATCTTACATGTAGAAGACCATAATTGATATAAAAATAAATAAATATATAAATTTTTATATAATTAGTATTTATTTTTAAGTTTTCCACAAACATATTGCTATTTGTCAGTAAAAATTAATTTTGTAATATTTTTGCCATAAACATATCACAACTAATTCTTTTAAGGCACCTCAAAAGTATATAAAATTATGTTTTAATTTAATATTTATTACACTTTATTAATGTTTTTATTAATAAAAAATTACGGTGATAATAAAAATTTGAGTTGTGATTTAACATCACCACCACCGTTTTTAAAAGATAAATACTAAGTGCTCATTATTGAACAGAAAATCGTCTTTATACTAATCTTGGTATGCTAGGTGGAATAAATTTCTTTACTTCCTTGAAAAATATTAATTTCTAAATTTTTAATTTTTATTTACACCTAACACATCAAAATTAAAAGATTAATATTATAACAGCGAAACAACATTTTACTTATTTGGCATAACAAAAACACAAAAAAGAAAAAAAGAAAATAGATACAAAAAAATTAATATAATTCGATAAATTAATTTAACATATACTCAAAATTATAAATAAATTTATTAATATCATTTTTTACGTATAAAAGTTTTAACTAAATATTCAATACACTTTATATCACGAAAATAATAATAAAATCTTAAAAATAATAATCAAACCTAAATACCCGTTACAACAAAAAATATTGCTTACACATACCCAAAAATACTCCATAGTATTTTTTTTGTTTTTGTTGCCTATCCACATGTCTCTCATTATGCACATTATATAGATAGCAAATACAAAGCCTTTTCGGCTTTCGTCTCATGGGCCAGCCTTTTCGACTTTCATCTCATGGGCCAAAACAGTTCAGTAAGTATTAATCATAAATAAAATAAAAATATACAAATTAAACATAAATTTATTTTAGGATTATAAATTTAAAAATATTATTTTATTAATTTAATAGAAAATAGTTACAAAGATAATATAATTGTTATAAAATGAATAGTTTAATCTCATAATTATTTAATTACACGTTTGAATTCTCATAATTTTATAAATTAAATATTATTAGTCTTGTTATTATGAAAATAAATAATTTTAATTCTATAATTTATTTAAATGAATAATTAAAAATATAAAAATTAGAACATTTAGTACCTAATTTTCATAAATAACAGGATTATAGATATTTATCTTAAAAATTATAAAATTAAAATATTTTTTGATTATCCTCATCGTGTATATATAAGATCGAATCTATCAAATTTTTAAAATAAAAATTAATATGAATTCTTAATCGAATAATCTTTCATAAATGGTTATAAATAACTGATTTTTTTATATCTTTTTAACTTATTTTTATCATTTTTAAAAATTAAAAAAATAAATTATTTAAATTAAATAATTATAACAACACTAATACTTAACATCAACTTTTTTTTAATCCAAAACGTGCAAGGATAGAAAGACCGGTCATACCACCTAATAAATTAAACCATCAAAAAACAAAAGTATTCATATTATGCAGCAAACTGATCGATGTCACATTGGCTGCACTTTTAAGCGACGGGTCAAGTTACACATGTTTTGTATATTTTCCAATATATATGCAAAACGTAGTAATCAATTATTTAAATTTAATAAATATATAATAATATTAATTAATTAATAATTATTATTATTACCGTAAAATTCTTTATGTTAAAAAATAAAAGAAAACAAAAATCTTGAATTATGATAAGATGAAAAATTAATATTAAAATTTTATATTTAAATAAATAATTAAATAATTTATTATTTTAATAAATAATTATTATTTTATTAGTAAAATGTTAATTAATTTATTACTTTACTGAAAAATATCGTCCATGATAATTATTATTTTATGAGTAATAGATATGATACTTTATAATAATGACATAATTTAAATATTAGTCATATTTTATTTAATAAATTAATTAAATATAATAAAATGATACATGTTAACTTAACATGTGATTAATAGTGAGTGATCTTAAATATAATAAGATGACATATATAATTACCTGTTTAATGATTACTCATTAAATATGTAATTATTAATTATATAAATTGTCATCCTTAATATAATAAAAATAATTGTATTATGTAAAATAATTATTCATTATATGTACATTTTGGTATTTATTGATGTAAAAAAATAATAAAAAATATATTTATAATAGAGATGTTTTGATATTTATTAGTATAAAAATAAAAAAATAAAAACATGATCGTCGACCAAATATCGAGGCTTAAGAGGCTTAAGAAATCACAAGTAAATTGATCTAAAACTCGTTGAATTGTAATTATTAACTATATGAATGGTCAACATTGATGTAATAAAAATAATTACATTATATAAATAACTATTCATAAAAAATTATTTATTATATAGATATTTTGATATTTATTGGTGTTTGGAGAGAATTCTTTATGTTAGGGATTTTAGTAGTTTTAGAAAAAAGTGATAAATTTAATATCTGAATTATATCATGTATTCTACTCATTAAAGAGGTATATATATAACATCTTAGATTCATATGTAGTTATGTATTCAGCGACATAGATACATGATAATTACACATGATATAATAAATAGAAAATAAGTTGTCATAGGCGTCTACATAGGTAGGTTACTATATTCAGGTCGCTCAAGGTTCCTAAGTAGTAGTACTACAAAAATGGGTATTTAAGTCGACACGTAAAGTCGGTTCGGTGTAGAACCGACGCTATCCACGTAGGATATAGCGTCGGTTGACATGTGGAACCGACACTATGAGTAGACGTAGCGTCGGTTGACACGTGGAACCGACGCTATCCACGTGGATAAATTCTTTTCTCTTCTTTCTTCCTAGACAAAAACTATTTTCAGCGTTGCAGAACTCTCAAAAACCCAAAACCTACTCCACTCTTTCTCATTTTCCGGCCACCTACGATTACCATTTCCAGCACCGGTTAGTAGGTTTTCTTCCTCTCTAACTAATCTTTTAGATCCTCTAGTTTTTTGAGCAAAATACTCAAAAAATTTATACCCATTTCTCACTTACAAAACACCATTTTTTTCTTCCCTTCCTTCATTTTATCACTTCATTTACTTTTGTAAGTATTTCTATTAATTTTACGCATTTATTATTCATATTTTTTTTCTGTTATTATGTGTATAAATTTTTGTATTATATATGTAGGTTTGTATTATAATATAAGGAGGAGAATATGATGATCTTGAATAAAATAGAACAAAATCATGGTAATTTTTCTACTATTAATTAATATTTTATTTTTCAAATATTTGTATTATTTGAACTATTTGCTAAACTGATTTTGGTTTTTTTTCTGCTTGAATACAAGTTTTTATTTGAGTATAAAAAATGAATAAATTAAAAAAAAAAAATTAAAGTCGATTCACGCCTTGAATCGACTTTAAACTTTAAGTCGATTCACGCCTTGAACCGACTTTAAACTTTAAGTCGTTTCATTTAAAGTCGGTTTAGCGAACCGACTTTAATGTCCCTTTTTGTAGTAGTGTAGACTTCCTCGGTCGTCAATATAAGATGAGGACCGAGCTCACATCAGGACCTTATAATTCCACCAAGTCTTGATCTCTAAGACCTTGTAATACAATAACAAGGTGCTTTAATTAGCCACATTGTATGCTTTATCGAGCTTATCAGGTCTGGGCCATTGTTAAGTCATCATCTTTATAACCTCGTTATAGCGTAACGAGATACCAACATTTATTAAGTCGTATACATGTTACACATTTAATACCAAACAATTGGTATAAAAAACTAACAAAAATATAAAAATATATTTATTATATAGATATTTTGATTATTTATAAAATATATATTTATATACCAACATTTTTATTAAGTCCTCGTTTACCCCAAAAATTATAGCCATCCCATTTTTTAATAAGTGATCTTTATGTCTACAGTGACGTTGAGATGTGACAAGCCTTCCAGCTCATTTTGACAGATAAGGCTAGAGCTTGGTACCGAATTTTGAAGCCCAACACTATTAGTTCCTTTAAGGAATTGGAAAAATAGTTATTATCTCGCTTCCTAGCTAAGAGTAGAAGGCCAAAGACATTAGCATACCTACTAACCCTACAGTAGGAAAAATGATGAGTCTTTAAAATATTTGTTTGACATATTTAATGTAGAGAAAATATAAGTGGCAGATTGCCCAAACTCTATTACCAACACAACTTTACATTAACCTTTACGCTAGGAACCCTTATTGAGGGACCTGGCCAAAGATCTCCTAACCAATATTATAAAGCTTATCAATTAATTAACTCTTATATTAATATGAATGAAATGATATGTATTAAAAAAATTAAGAACCTTTTAGTAAAGAATTACAAGAACAAAAGGGTAGGGAGAGATGAACCCCCACACATGATAACAAAAAGTCAAAGTTAAATAAAAAAAAATGATAGAAAAGTAATGGATGGAAATCTTGTCTATCTTGGACGGAGCTTAAGAAATTATACTTCTCTTAAGACAACAAGATAGACTATTCTAATACAAGTTGAAGCCAATCATTCATATAATGGCCTAAGAAAATGAATAATCTTAATCGTGACAAATCTCAATATTGTAAGTTTCATAAAGACATAAACACTTAACTTAAAATTACCTAAAACTTAAAAATGAAATTGAGCAACTAAAAAAGAGTACTTAGATGAATTTATTCATAATCGAAGGTCATAGTAACCATAACTACAAAAGTAGTGGTAATAATAATAACCATGGTTACCACGGATGGCTTCCCTACCTAGAAAAAGAAATCAATTTCAAGATAGAAAGTATGTGAGGTTAGAGTTATTATGGGAGGTGCTTGTGGGACACTTATTTGTGAGGTCATCTTTGGCCCAATTTTTTTAAAGGTTGCTACTTTACACAACCCAGGGAAAGATCTTAAACTTATAAGTTCAAACATAACGTTTTTTTGAATGAGAAGCATATAGGTTGATCCACCATCATATGGACGCTCTAGTTGTCACTTTCTAGGTGGCCAATATCACTTTGCATTAGATTCTAATAGATACTGGTAGCTCAATTGACGTCTTATTTTCTGAGACATATAAGCAAATGAAGCTTTTCCACCATTTCAAGATAATAATTACTCCCCTGATATGATTATCTAGACTTTCACTCATCAAGAAGGCAATGTGATCCTCCAAGTCATAATTAGGTAGGACACTATCACAAGAACAATTATGGTGGATTTTCATGTTCTGGATATTCTATCCTCTTATAATTGTATCCTAGGGTTATAGCCTTAACTTATTACCTTATCCTAAAGTTTTCAATAGATACGAAAACATGAATAATACTAAGAGAGAAAAAGGTAGTCAGAGTATTCTATGCCACATGAAGTCGAATAGGTCAAAAATAAAGATGTTGTCATGTTAGAATTAAAAAGTATTCATCCCATTGAAATTTTTTTTACTTAACATTTTTTCAATTTTTATTGTCGTAAAATTTAGTAAAATAAATAATATTTCAAAATTTTATTCTTAGGATAATTTAAATTACTTTTTAATTTAATTTATTATTATCAATAATGGAATTACTTAGAATATTTACATCTTTTTATAAATAATAGATTCACACTTAAATGATTCGACAAGGTAGAAAGTCCATAATAAGATGACAAGTTGACCGAAACTGCCTTGGCTTGAAAAAGTCTAGAACCCTCAATTCCCTGCACCCAATAAAGAGTTGCACCTTTGTTGCGGACAGTTAAGAAGAAACAACCTTGTAGCTGAGTACATTGTCTTAAGGCCTAGACCACTAAACGAATTATAAAAGCTGGATATGACCAAATAACCTTGAAGGAAGCACCCTGTTTTAGGTGATGTTGTTTGGGTTCAAACTTACATTGAGAACAACTTAACTTAGTCTAATGATCACTTAATCACCCTTAGACCTTGAAAGGGGAGTCGTCATAGTGCTATCCTGATATTGAATAACCCTCCATATCTTGTAAGGAATGTACTCCTGCAATGGATAGTTAATAAGAAACAACACTACTAGTGTTATTTTTCTTGATTATTATTATTATTATTATTTATTTACTATTAAAATTATTAAGACACTTTCAATTTATTAGTTTTCTTTGAATTGCATACTTTATCTTCTTATTTTATTTCATTCCATTACTTCCGTTAAATTATCAGTTAGGTTGAATAGTTTTGTGACAAGTGAAGTTCCAATGTTTAATTTTTAAAAAATTCTCAAGGGGTATTTTTGTAGATTAGGTTCACAATTTTAGCTGTAAACCACCAAACCTCAATAGCGGTTGTTTTTCATAAAACTTCTTCGATTTGATATGCGATTAAGGCAGACTGGTATCAAAGCCATGTCTTGATCTTCTTTTTTTCCCCATACCAGATGGGATCGTTTTGATATTTTGGACTTTAAGCAAATGCCATAATCTAGTTACTGAATTTTTAATATTATTTAAATGAGATCCATACGTTGGTGGTGACACATAACAGAACCATCATTTTATTTTTGTTTGGATTTAATTTCATAACCATGTTACCTGCATTGAGTTTTGAAAATAAGTAAGGAGTTATGAAATTAACAAGGCTATTAAGAATATATATATAAAAGGTTAGGGAAAAAAATGCACTCCTACCCCTTAAACAAAGAGGATAGCACTATTGTTAGCTTGTTGAGAGATATATAACCAGAGTTTATGGGTAAATAGCTAAAATTGTGATGGGTTTATGGGTAAAATCACTAATCCAATATCCAAAAATTACTAAACCAATCTACCAAAATCGAAAAAAAAATTGAAGGGGTTGTTGAGAATAATTAGAATAATAACTGCTAGTTAATAACGGTTAGTTTAATAACGGCTAGTTTAGTAACGGCTAGTTTAATAATGGCTAGTTTAATAATGACTAGTTTAGTAACGGCTAGTTAATAACGGCTAGTTTAGTAACGGCTAGTTTCTTCCTTTCAATGTATAAATATAACATTAGACATTAAGCCAAAATCAATTCAATAACTCTCTCAACAAAAATCAGAGAAAATTAACAAGGTATCAAAATAGATTTGATCTTGCTCCAAATCAATCCCACAAACAAGAATTGTATCAGTTCAATCAATCTAGAAAATGTCACAACATATAGAGAGACTTACAGGTGTGCTGCTAAATGGTAAAAATTACCATTTTTGGGCACGTCAAGTGACTTTTGGTCTAATCGGCAGAGACAAATTTGAGCATGTCACTGGTGAGAAATCAAAACCAAAAGCCGAAGATCCAACACACCCAACAGTTGAAGAAAAAAAGGAAATTTCAGAATGGAGAAAGAGTGACAATCTAGTCATGAGTTGGTTACTGGCAACCATAGAACCCCACATCTCTGATCTTATGACATATCTAGATACAGCTCGAGATATGTGGGTTAAAGTCGAGACAATGTTGAGAAAAAAGAAAAATTACTCTCTTATTTATCAACTTCAGCAAGAATTTCAACAGTTACAACAACAAAATCAATCTGTCACCGAACTATTCAGCCAAATCCAAAAAAAGAAGGATGAGATTAGAGTGTATCGACCTCTCACAGCCGATCTTGATGAAATCAAAAGAAGAGAGGAGCAGGATGGAATTTTTACCTTCCTCGCCAAGCTCAATTCAAGCTATGAGGGGGGGGGGGGGGTACGCTCATAAATTCTTCTCATGGGTGAGCTGTCATCTATTGATGAGGTTGTTGGGATGGTTTAAAGAGAAGAGACAAGAAGAATAGTGATGGGTACTCAACTACCTGACAATCCCGAAGCCAAGGCTTTCATCACCAGATCTAACCCTAGGCCAGAACGTCGGGGAGACCAAACACTCACTCGCTGCGATTATTGTAAGAAGGAAGGACACAAGCGCGAGGAATGCTGGTCACTCACTCGCTGCGATTATTGTAAGAAGGAAGGACATAAGCGCGAGGAATGCTGGTGTCTCAACCCTCATCTCCGACAAAAGGTAAGGCGAGGTGGAGGCTTCGTCAGAGGGGGAGATCAGCGACAAAATCAGGTAGAGAGCAGAGAGAAAATGGGTTACTCTACACAAAAGGAAAAAGGAGATATGAGTACAAACGAGGCTAAAAAAGAAATAAAAGGTGAGATGGATATGAATCAAATGAGGCAGCTGTATACACAATTATCCGCGATGTTTCAAGCAAAATCTCAAAAAACCTCTGGTATGATTACAAACCTTACTCAAAATTCTTTAAATTTCAAATGGATTTTTGATTCAGGTTCAACTGATCACATAACTGGAAATAAAAACTTACTCAATAATTACAAAAAAATTGAGACTAAACAATTTGTAATCGTTGCAAATGGTGAAAAAATGGAAATTTTAGGAAATAGTTCAATTAGTCTCCTTTCAAGAAAAATTTCAAATGTTTTGCATGTGAATAATTGTACATCTAACTTGTTATCCATTAGTAAAATCACACGAGACTTAAATTGTGAAATTACATTTACATCCAAAAATGTGATTTTTCAGGAATTGATAACGAAGAATATCATTGGTGAAAGTTTTCTAGAAAATGGGCTTTATATTCTGAGTGAAGAAAAATGCAACTTCAATATTAAAAAAGAAGAAGAATTAGGCACTCTTTTGCATAAGAGAATTGGACATCCTTCCGATAAGATTTTGAAATGTATTTTTGATTTCAAACAACTAGATTGTAGTAGTTGTGAAATTTACAAATTAGGAAAGCACACAAGGTTACCATTTAGTTTATCCAATTGTAAAAGCAAAAAACCTTTTGAGTTAATACATTCTGATGTTTGGGGACCTGCTCCAATTGAGTCATTTAATGGTTATAAATACTTTGTTATATTTATAGATGATTTTTCAAGAACCACATGGTTACACTTGTTAAAAAATAAAAGTGAAGTATTTTCTCAATTTCAAGAATTTTATAATTTTGTAGAAAATCAATATGATGCAAAGATTAAAACTTTTAGAAGTGATAATGGAACGGAATTTGTAAATCAAAATTTTACAAATTTTTTCAAACAAAAAGGAATTTTACATCAAACAACTTGTATTTACACACCCCAACAAAATGGTGTGTCGGAAAGAAAAAATCGACATTTACTTGAAGTAACAAGAGTACTTTTGTTTCAAAATAATGTTTCAATAATTTTTTGGTCGGATGCTGTTCTCACCGCAACATATTTAATTAATAGATTGCCAAGTGCCAATTTGAATTTCAAAAGCTCACTAGAAATCCTCTACCAAGAAAAACTCAATATTTATCATTTAAGAGTATTTGGATGTACATGTTATGTGCACAAAAATAAACAACACAAGTTAGATTATACATCAATTAAAGCTATTTTCTTGGGATATTCATCTCAAAAAAAGGGTTATAAATGCTATGATCCGATTAACAAAAAACATTACATTTCAAGAGATGTGACATTCCAAGAAAATGAGTCATATTACAAAACACTAGAAAATGAGACTAATAACCAAGAGAAACCAAATGAATTTACATTTCCATTTTTTTATTCTGAAGAAGGAAATATAGTAGTAGAAAATGAAAATGAAATAATCAATGAGAATGAAGAGGAAGAAACTTCTCAAAGTGAGGGGGAAGATGGTACTATCGAAATAATATTATTGAGAAGGTCTAATCGAACTCCACAACCTACAACTAGATTATGAGATTTTGTAACATATGAGGTAAAATATCCTATCCAAAATTATTTATCTTATGAAAATGTTACACCACAATATAGGACTTATTTGACCTCAATTTCCAAAGAAAATGAGCCAAATAACTATGAGGAAGCAATAGGTCAACTGGTATGGTGCAAAGCAATGGAAGAAGAACTTAGAGCACTTGAAAAAAATGAAACATGGGTAGTCGTACAACTACCCGAAGGAAGAAACCCATAGGATGTAAATGGGTCTATAAGATTAAGTTTAATAGTGATGGTACTATTGAAAGGTACAAAACACGATTAGTGGCAAAAGGTTACACTCAAACCTATGGTGTAGATTATCAAGAAACATTTGCACCCGTGGCCAAAATGAATACCGTTAGGATTTTACTTTCCATAGCGGTAAACCAAAATTGGACCTTACATCAAATGGATGTCAAGAATGCTTTTCTCCAAGGAACACTTGAAGAAGAGGTATATATGACACTTCCACCTGGTCATAAAAAAGAAAACAATTCTAGTCTAGTATATAGGTTAAAAAAATCTATTTACGGACTAAAGCAATCTCCACGAGCATGGTATGGAAAACTAAGCTCTTATTTAATTTCTTGTGATTTTAAAATTAGTAATGCCGATCACTCATTATTTTCCAAAAATTATGGTACATTCACAACCATAATTCTAGTATATGTAGATGATATAATAATTACCGGAAATAATTTGGAAGAAATTAAAAAAGTGAAAATAAAATTAAAGGAGAATTTTGATATTAAAGACTTAGGTTTATTAAAATATTTTCTAGGAATAGAAATAACACATTCATCCAAGTGACTCTTTATTTCACAAAGAAAATATACACTTGATCTATTGAAAGAAACTGGTAAATTAGGGAGTAAACCAACATCTACACCAATAGATAGTAAATGCAAATTAAATATTGAGGATGGCGAACCCTTAGAAGACATAAACCAATTTTAAAGACTTGTAGGAAAATTAATTTATTTAACGGTAACCCGACCAGACATTTCTTTTTCAGTAAGCCAAATTAGTAAATTTATGCATACACCTAGAACACCACATTTAGAGGCTATACATAGAATTTTAAAATATTTAAAAGGGACACCTAGTAAAGAAATTCTCATGAAACGTAATAATTCTAATGAAGTGTGTGGCTACTCCGATGCAGATTGGGCTGGTAGCTTTGATAGAAAATCAACCACTGGTTTTTGCACGTTTGTAGGCGAAAATTTAGTCACATGGAAAAGTAAGAAACAAAATGTTGTGGCACGATCAAGTCTTAGAAGCGTAATATCGAGCCATGGCATCAACCTCAAGCGAGCTAACTTGGATCAAACAACTTCTTTTGGATATTGGAATTAAAATTCAAGAACCAATGAAGATGTTTTGTGATAACCAAGCGGCGCGACATATAGCATCAAATCCGGTGTTTCACGAGAGAACAAAACACATCGAAGTGGATTGCCACTTCATTCGAGAAAAAATTCAAGCAAAGGAAATTGAAACTCCATTTGTGAGAAGTGAAAAACAATTGGCGGACATCTTCACCAAAGGTTTAGATTTGAAATCATTTGAAGAAAATTTAAGCAAGTTAGGGTTGACCGATATCTACACACCTAACTTGAGGGGGAGTGTTGAGAATAATTAGAATAATAACGGCTAGTTTAGTAATGACTAGTTTAGTAACGACTAGTTTAGTAACGACTAGTTAATAACGACTAGTTTAGTAACAGTTAGTTAATAACGACTAGTTTAGTAACAGCTAGTTTCTTCCTTTCAATGTATAAATATAACATTAGATATTAAGTCAAAATCAATTCAATAATTCTCTCAACAAAAATTAGAGAAAATCAACTGGGGTTTTTCCAAAAAGGAAACCCATGGCAGAGGTTCGAAGCACAGTATGCAACATGATGATCGAGGTTTGATGGTCATTAATTGATTGAATATTTACGGTTTGAAGAAGATGAGTAAGAGATAGGTTGACCTAAGGAGTGAGTTAAATTATAGTGAAATAACAAATTTGCCCTTTGAAATTTTAAAAAATTAAGCATGTGAAAAGTCCTGCTACACAAAACCATCTAATTTAATTGAAAATTTGACGGAAGTAATAGATTGAAATAAATTTAAAAAACAAAAGTATCTAATTGAAATAAAACAATGATAAAGTAGTAAATTGTAAAGAAAGTACCTTAATAACTTTAGTGGCAATTTTTTACTATCTTCTGTGTTCGCAGCTAGGTTTCTCGGACGCTTAGGAAAAAAAAAAACTAGGGTTGCTCCGGAATGGGGAGGAAGAAGAGCCAGAAAGAGAAAATAATATTGCCACCGGAGCTCCCACCAGAGATTTCTGAGGATGAAATTGAAGTCTCCGACGACGACTTGCAATTCGTCGACCAGAATCGAGACTATGCCGGCTTTGTCTCTCGCTTGGACACACAATCTATTACCAAGTTTGTCTCTTTATCTTGTTGTACCTTCATTCCTAATTGGTTTTTTGGTGTATGCATGTATGTATGTTTGCCTTATTTTATTTGTTTCGTGAAAGTTTTTATACATAAGACACAAATAGTCAAATGACCGAATTACGATACACTGGATGTATGCATTACTTACTACAAATGCGACTTCGAAGAGTTAGCAATTTGCATTGTCCAGATCAAATAATATAAAGTTTATCTTTGGGAGGTATTGGAACTCCGAGTTCTGTGCAGCTAGCTGCGTATAGTATGAACAAGATGATTCGATTGTTGCTGAAAAAATTTTAGGAAACAAATTTTCCAGATTTCTTTTGTGCCATAGTCTTCCAAGAACGTGAACTATTGAAATTTCTTTCGATGTTTTATAAAACACGAGTGCTTGATCATTCTTAGGAAGTATAGTTCTGAACAAGCAATCTATTAATTTTCTTGAATACACGTGCCGCTCTATTTTTGTTAATTTAAATTTTAGATGAATTGTGAGACCTATTTCATGATTGTCTCTGAATATTGTTGAGTGTTCTGATTCGGGCCAACAGTTGTCTTTGCACCTGGTTTTTTCTCATCTAGATGCTTCTACTATTAGAAAATTCAAAATTTTGATTCAAGTTATTGAACCATGTTATTTTGTAGTTGTTGAACGTGTCTTCTAGAAATGTTTGAAATAGCTCAATAAATGTTGTACAATGTGCTTTTTTGAATTTCATGGTATGTGGATGCTGTTCTTTTGTATTGCAGGGGAAACGAAGTTTGTTTTTGGTTTATTTATTTATTTATTCACTTACCTTTATAAATTAAACCTGGAATTTTGTGTCTTTAAGCAATTGATCAAACTTTGCTTGCATAATTAGGCATGTCACTCGTGTTGCTGACGTGAAAGAAGATGCTTTGGAAGCTTTATATGAGAAGCGCTTAAAGAGGAAACAATTACACAAAGAAGAAGAGGATAGTGGGCCTCAAGTAGATCCTGTTGATGCCCTTCCTGTCAAAACTTTAGATGGAAAACTTTACTACAGATCAGGTACTTTTGACTCTGTTTGGGTTGGAATTCAAATGCGAGATAATTACGACTTAAGTTCAAAATACATTTTATTCTTCTATGCTGCATTGTACAGTAAAAGAGTCACAAAAAGAATCCGGAAACAATCTAAATGAAGCAGGGGAAACTGGAGGATATGATGAGGATGGTAATGGAGATAGAAGCATGGTTAAAATGACAAAGGTGGAAAGGAGGGCCAAACTTAAGAAAATTAAGAGAGAGGCAAAGAAGAAAGAGAAGGAGTTGGGTACAGCAGAAGCAGAAGAAGAGAAAACCCCACAAGCAGTAGTACTGGTATTGTCTTAACTGATTACTAATTATCCTATCAGATTCTGTTGCATACAAATAACTTACTGATCAAGAACTGCATTAAAATTAGTACGATTTAGGTCACACTCTGGAATTTCTAGAATCTGGAGTAGCACTTTTAGGGTAAAACAAATGCTTGTGAATTACACTTCCTTTACGGACTACACTGCAGTCCTACGATCAATAACATTTCTTTTTGGAGATAGCTTTTTGCTTACCTGATTAAGTCATAACCATTCTTTCCCATTTGTCAGGCAGAGGTGAAAGAAGATCTTACAGCTGAAGAAGCATTTGAAACACAGAAACGTAAGATTGCAGAGCTAGGAAATGCATTGCTCATGGATCCAGAGTCCAACATTAGATCTCTGAAGGAATTCCTGCAAATCTGTAAAGACAATGATCCTACAGTAGTCAAACTTGGACTCCTATCCTTGTTAGCTGTCTTTAAAGACATTATCCCTGGGTATTATATATGTTGTAATTATTGGATGTATGGTGATGATATATTTTTATCATTGTTGCAATTTTACTGTTAAGTTTTTAACACTTTTGATGTGCACAACAGCTACCGGATCAGGCTTCCCACTGAGAAGGAGCTGGAAATGAAGGTCTCCAAGGATGTCAAAAAGATGCGGTTTTATGAATCAACACTTCTCTCTTCATACAAGGTGACTACTATTTTCTCTACCTATTATAGAAGTACATTAACTCATAAAGTCAAGTAAGTTAATGCTTGTGATAGTATTCTTTTCTCTGTGACTAACTAAATATGTGCTTACACCATAATCTCTCTTTCCTGGTTTCCATGTGGTCTTAACTATGCAAGTGACACCTAGGTCTTTATGCATTCAAGTTTCGGCGTGTTTCTAATCCATGTATTACATGCACAATTCATGAAACTAAACTATACCCTGACTACATGTGATTAATAATGCGTAGTTCACGCAAATAAACTAAACCTTGATAACATTATGTTCTAGGGAGTCAGGCCATCCAAGTCTCTTATATTAGGCTATTGGTGTCGTTTGGTCTCTTAGATTATATGTGACTTAGTTCCATTGCTTTAGAAAAGGAATCAATTAAGAACAAAATATATTATTTTAATGATTTTTTTAATGTTAAGTTAATATGAAATATTTAAGAAAAAACTCAACAATAATAATATTTTAACAATTTTTTAATATATATTTTAATTTTTTTATAAAAATAAAAAAATTAATAAAATAGTAAAAATTTCTATGATTTTTTTCATATTAATTATCACCTTACCATTATCAAAAGCTCTTCTTTTAATCGTATTTTAATCACTTAACCGAGAAAATAATATTTTAATATAAAATCATTATAATAATGTTGTTCGTCTTTAATTGATCCATTTTTTTCAAAACTAGAGGACTAAATGATATCATTTATAATATAAGAGAATAAGAGACCAAATGACACAAATGACCTAATTTAGAGGATCTCTATGACGCTTTTCTCTATATTCTATCATGGGTTTTGTTGGTGGGTTCTTTGTTGGGATTTAGCGCTGCAAGTGTGTTACTTCTTTTGCAATTACTAGACCAAGTGATGCACCTGTTCAATTTTTCTGTGGTTTGAATTTGGCATGTAAATACCAACTTCTGTCTGTATGTAAACTAAACAAGCAAACATGTGGATGTTTGCGGTGTGGTTTCTACTTTATTTGGATCTTGGGTTGAGCTATTGAATGAAAAACTGCCATAAAATGGTGATGTCATCAGCAATATGAATGAATTCTAAGATTATCATGATGAATTATAATATTCTTTCTATTTATGTTTACAGGAATATCTGCTGAAATTGACGACACTCGGAAAACAATCCTCATTTCAGCGTGTTGTCATTCGCTGTATCTGTACTTTGCTTGATGAAGTACCTCATTTCAACTTTCGGGAGAGCTTGATAGGAGTTGTTGTCAGCAACATAAGCTCTCCAGATGATGTCATAAGGTTCAACTGCTTCTTTGTTCTTTCTTTCTCAACCCATTAAACTTTTCTTACAAGGATTTTTTAAGTGTTACAGTTTGTATTGAATAAGAGAAATCCAATATTGGAGAAATATGTTCTTAAGCTTGTCAAACACTTTTTATGATAAGGGAAATATTGCCGTATTTCTACCTTTTGAGTCTGTATTATTTATTTTTATACCTCTATTTTTCCCCTTTTTTGTCTCCCGTGTGCTTGTGTTCGTGTTTGCATATTTCTCAAATGGCTGTTTGAAGTGGTTGATTACTGTTAACTTTCTGAATTTGGAGGAAAGCAAAAGAGGACTGAATTTGCTTTGGGAGTTGAAGTTATTTTAGTTGTCTGTCTCTCTTTCCCTCTCCCTCTGTCTTCCCTGCAATTGCATACTGGTTGATATAGTTTTTGTTCTGGAGTTTTGGTACTTCTAGTGACACATTCAAAGTAATTTTACAAATTCACATAATTTTATTTTTATTGGAAGGGAAGGCATCCGATTCTATATATTTGACGGGCAAAATGTACTATCTTTCTTACAATAGTTAAAAGTCTAGCAAACTTTGTCATTTCTGTTAAAGAATCTCTTAATAACACTTAGTCCATGTTTCATTGAGATGGTTTGGGCAATGAGAAGAAGTAACCAAGGAAGTCAGCTGTAGAAGTTGAGTTGATTATTGTCTGTTGGAGGCCTTGATCTTTTGTGTTGCTAAAATTGCACAAGTGACTGATATGTTGTAGTAAAAGGCATAGGTATATTGTTCATCCTTTACTTTATTTCAATTTACAACAATCAGATAATTTCTATTCTCCAAATTTAAATTGTCCTTGCATATTATTCTTATGTTGTTGCTTAGCTGAAACTGCCTTCCAAGTTGTTTGGTTTGTAGTGTGGTTGTAATTTTGGTCTGTTATTTCCAAAAGGCGCTAATTTATCCCCTGCAATTAAAACTTATAACTTCTGTTAACAGGAAAGTTTGTTGTTCTACCATAAAGTCACTTTACAGCAATGAGGGAAGACATGGAGGTGAAGCTACGTTGGAGGCTGTTCGATTGATTGCAGATCTTGTGAAAGCTCATAATTGCCAATTGCATCCTGATTCCATTGAGGTATGACAGATTTTTGACACTTCTGATTTTGACTTTCTTTTGGTTAACTTCTCGCTTATGGTTTTGCAATATAGGTTTTCTTGTCTTTGTCCTTCGATGAAGACCTTCGGAGGCGTGAGAAAACTGATGAGAAGAGTAAAGGCAAAAATAAGAAAGGTAAGAAAAGAAAGAATCTTGAGGAGCCAACTCAGTTGCAAGGCAATGAGAAAAAGAAGAGTAAACATGAGATGATGTCAAAGATGAGAGAAGAGGTATCTGCTTTTCTGTATGATTGGTGTTTTGCTTTAAACTGTAAAGATGTTTTGGGGCCTTTCTTGATACAAGGCAGTGAAACATTGCCTTGATTATAGCTTCATATGAGAATAATGAGGCAAGGATAAGGACCATGTAGTATGCACACATTTGAAGTGCTTGAACCTTGACGCACTTAAAGCTTAAGTGATCTATACCAGTATTTGCGAGGTGTTCATTTTTGGCCCAGCCAAAAGATATAATAAACCAAAGAGAAAATGAGAGAGAAACATAATAGAGAAGAAGAATCTTGTTATTGCTATTATGATCAGTTCCTGATCCTTTTGTTGTGACCTCTAAGAAAATCACAGATTATAGCAATTGGTGGATTGGAATCATTGGATATTTTTTCGAAGTCATGTTATGATTTTGTGGGGGTGGTGTATTATTTTAATCGAACTATTCTCTTATTTAATTTTCTCTCTTGTTCCTCCTTGGTGGTTCCCCCATCCCTAAAACCGCCCTCTTGTCCTGGGTTCAACTTACTGGGACACCCCTTTATGTAGATTATTTTTAAATAATTTTTTACAGTATTGTAATAATTGTGTATATATATATATATATTTAATAATGTGCAGCTTATGCCTATATGAAATAACCACTTACACCTTTCAAAATCTTCAAACCCCTCTGGAATACAGGTTGCTGCTGATTACAAGTCTGTTGCTTTTACACAAGATATTGAGGAGAGGAGAAGGATGCAGACAGAGACACTTTCTGCTGTATTTGAGACATATTTTCGTATCTTGAAGCATACCATGCAGCAAACAGCTCCCAGGTGTTTTATCGCATATGTAGCATTCTTAAATATTTTCTTAAATACATGAAATTTGGTTTCTAAATTTCATGAACTTGGAACCCTGGATCTGTCTCATCATATGTTTTTTCTTTTAATTATTTTTAAAGCACACAAATTAGACCCTGCAGCATTAAAACTCTTTTAACCTGCTTAATATCATAACCTTTTCTCCTTATTTTAAACCTTTTTTTTTCTCTTTTTCCTCCTAGCTTGTATCGAAATTGATGATTTTCTCATGGAGTTTCTTAATAAGGATCCTCAATATTCCGCATTGCCTTATTTCTGTGTGGGAAACCGTGGATCTAAACTTTGAAACAACAAAAGCTCATCAATGGTGTGCTTTGAGAGATGTTTGCATTGTTAATTTTACATGTCAAACTAATTAACTATTTCCCTTGTTTGCTATTCAGATCTGAGGGAAATGTTTCTCAATCTATGGTTGCATCTGCTTCTCACCCTTTACTTGCTCCCTGCCTGAGAGGCTTAGCAAAATTTTCACATCTGCTTGACTTAGATTTCATGGGTGATCTTATTAATCACTTGAAAAGGCTTGCTTCAGCTGGTGGCAGTGTTGACAATGTTGCTGGAAAATATTCGACATCTTTGACCGTGTCTGAGCGGCTCCAATGCTGTATTGTTGCATTTAAAGTAATGAGGAGCAACCTTGATGCATTGAATGTTGATCTGCAGGACTTCTTCGTCCAACTTTACAATCTTATTCTGGAGTATAGGCCTGGAAGGTTTGTGCTTTAAACATTTTGCCTTTGTAATCTTTTTGTGATGGCGTATTTTCTCAACTTACTACTTTGTGAAGAAATGAAATGTTCTAAAAATAGCTCTTGGCCAAAAAAAGTGAATAGTAAGTGGAGACATTTGGAAAGTTTTCCTTGCTTTGGTGATATTAACTCTACTGTCCTTCAATGAACCTGTGATTTTATACTTGTGAAACAGAGATCAGGGCGAAGTTTTGGCTGAAGCTCTGAAATTGATGTTATGTGAAGATAGACAACATGACATGCAAAAAGCTGCGGCATTTGTAAAACGTTTGGCTACTTTCTCATTATGTTTTGGTTGTGCAGAGTCGATGGCTGGTAGGTTTTTGTGCTGTTACCTTTTTACGTGTAAATTATATGGCCTTCCTATGTTTATAATATGTAAGGTTTTTTTTTTGTGAGACAGCCTTGGTTACTCTGAAGCACCTTCTACAGAAGAATATCAAATGCCGAAATCTGTTAGAAAATGATGCCGGAGGTGGCTCAGTTTCAGGTTCCACTGCGGTAAGGTTTTTTGCTTCAATTTTTTAGGAATGATATACTATATATTTGATTTCTTGCTATATTTAAGCATGTATATCAACTTTTTAAAGTAAAACATTGGATAATTTTGTCTCGTAGCCAAAAGGAACTTTGGTCTTAAAGAAATCAATTTTACATGTCTTTTAGCTTACGATGCCTCTATCAGTCCTCTATTAAATGAGTCAAATTCTTTTAAGCCTGTCCTTCTTTACTTAGTGGGATGCTAGGCCTTACTTGTCGTGCATTACATTCTTGAAGCAGAGCCATTCTCTCAAGACAAGTGTCATTTAAATCTGTTGCTATTAGCCTATTTCTGTTCTTTCTATGATCTTATATAAATTGGTCGATGTTAGAAGATCTTACTGAAACACTAACTTGGATGTCTGTTGTGTTTGCAATTTTGTGATTTTATATATTACAGTTAATTTTCTTTTATTGCTCCATCCTAGTAATTGGCTTTTAGAGGTATAATATCTAAGCCCTCTCTCTCATTGTTAACAGAAATATCAACCGTATGCCTCCGACCCCAATCTGAGTGGCGCCCTTGCATCAGTCCTATGGGAATTGAATCTTCTATCAAAACATTATCATCCTTCTATCTCAACTATGGCTTCAAATCTATCGAACTCAGACATTGCAAATAACCCGGCATATCTTTCTATTATCTCTCCTATACAAGCTTATGCTTCCCACAAACAAGAGTCGTTCGATTCACCAAGTCATATCAAGAATTTGAATAGGAGAAAACAATCAAGTAGGCAGTCTGTTTCAACTGATTACCATGAGGCCTCTCAAGATATGAGTACGATCAATGAAGATGAGGTAAAAAAGAAGCTTGCCTCACATTTTGTGCTCCTTCGAGACATAAAAATGAATAAGAGGTTGAGGGCTGAGTTAGATCGTGTAACATCGTCGCTACAGCTATACAAAGAGTACAAGCAGTTAAAGAAAAATTCTGAAGAACCCAAATCCAAGAAAAACCGATTATTGACTGAGTAGAATCTTTGATCTAGAAACTAGCGTGATTATTATACATCCATCATGCCTTATTTTGTTTCAGTATACTAAATTTTTGAGAATTATTATTTTCATTGGAATTTTAAGAGCTTGGCAGAATGTTAAGTAGTAGTAAGTGTTCTCGCTAAACGGCGAGTTTTTTTTTAAGATGACCTTGTAATCAATGAAAATTGCAAACCAGCAATATATATATATATATATATATTTGTTAAGAATTATATTTTTCATAATAAATTTAAAATTTGAAAGGTAGGTTTTAGATGAATCAATTTTAAATCTAAGACATTTTGAATAAAAGTTAAAATTGATAGTCTCGTGTTTAGGTGATTTGTTAGTTTTTTATAAATAAATTATAATTTAATATTAATAAATTGAGAATTTTGATTTTAAGATATTAATTGATTTTTATTAATAACAAATCTGATCTTGGTTTTATGATATGTTTATATAAGAAAGAAAAAATTAGTTATATTAATTTATATGTTTAATGATTTAATTAATTTTTTATTATCCGTAGTTTTTGTAAGTATAATCTCTGTAATTAGTGGTATAGCAATAAGATTTAATTTTTTTTCAAATTTAATTCATTTTAAAAGCGTAGTCTGATATTTAAAAAAAAAACCTCTTCTACAGTTGTATTACCAAAATTTGATAATTATGATAATTACGTTGTAAACTTAGCATGTTTTAAGCAAAGTGGTGAATTTTTTCAATCTCTAAGATTTTTTCTTTTTATTGTTTATGGAAGGTTAATTTGATCCTTCATTTATTATAGGAAAGGTTTTATTTAGTCTTTTAAATTTTAAAAAATATATCATTTAAATTTTGTTTTAAAAAAGTATAAAAAAGATATTTAATGATTTTAAAATTATTTTAATGAAAAAAATTATGAAAGATATCCATATTATTTTACTGTTTAATTAATAAATTTTATTATTTATATGCTTTATTTTCCTTAAAAAATTTAATAATAAAATATTTATTAATACTATTATATGTCTTATTTTTATTAACAAAATGATTAATAAATACTGTTCGAAGAGATTCTAATGTTTTAGGGTTTATAGAGAGAAGATTCTAATGTTTTAGGGTTTATAGAGAGAAGTATGATACGTAAATTATGATAATATTTTTTATTCATCTTACGAAAGAGATATATATAGCATTTAAGAAACACATGTTAAGGTTACATTAGTAGGCTCCTTGTCTTCGTACACGAATTGCTTATGGTTTTATGTGGTGACCCGAGTTACTAGAATGATATACTTGTTATATGTAAAGTACGAAACATTAATTTCTATATTACCTAAACTTTAAAATTTTAAAAAATACTTCATTACTTGACCCTTGCATTCGCATGATAAAGTCGTAGTTGATAATATATTTAATATAACAGGCTCTTAATAAGAGAGGTCATTAAGGTCACCTAGATAACGACCCCTCCACACTTGCTTTATCTGATATCAACTCCCTTACTCGTTAGGATTCTGGGAAGTCTAGAGAATATTCCAAGTATTAATCTGGGCTTTAATGGGTGAATCTTTCAACTTTTGAATAATCCTCACGTACTAACCTAGACCGGAGTTTTTCATTATCTCTTTTGAGACTTAGTGAAGTCTTATTACAACTATGTTTTTTTTTGTCTTTGGGGACTCTTTAACATGATGTCCTTTTCAAGAGATATACTTTTAGAGTTGTAACTTATCAAACTTGTAGCTCATGGAATTGTTTTTGCTAGTCTGACTGTGTTATTATAGGGTAATGGTTGGTCGTCGTCATTGACTAAGGGTCGTGCGCAATCCATATTCTTGATCACCCTATGACGTCCTGATTGGTGAGGAATGATGCATATAATCATTTAGATCAAATTCTAGAGTTGAGCGAGTAAGGCTATTAGCTTGTTTGATGTGAGATAACAGGGTGGCCATATTGAGCGAATTGAATGTCCCTACGACACAAGCTGTTTCTCTAAAGTGTAAGATACAAGATCTCCAATGCTAACTAAGTACTAGAAAGATTTAAGGTCCCATGGTGGGTGCCAATTATTTGAAGAGATTATAGTGTTGTAGGATTTTTAGAGAGACGTGTGAAATGTGAATTATGATAAGATCTTTTATTCATCTTACTAAGGAGGTATATATAGTACCTAAGAGATAATTGTCAAGATTACATTGGTAGGCGCCCTGCTTAGAGCTTTTAGAGTACATATACATAGTTCTATACAAAATTAGGTTGCTATCCTTAGGTCGTATAATACACCTCTTATTGGGACGATGAGCTCTTTGGGAAGGCTATGAACAAACCACTCAATCTTGGTTTAACTGATGAGGTGTCACTTACTTTGAATCGTAAGGTCATGTTTCTTAGGGATCGTTAGTTACGGGTTGCACTTTGATAATCAATCCAGGTTGTTATACATGGGATGCTTGTGGTCTTATGTACAAAAATAACAGAGGTCGTTAGGGTGATGTACCTATTACATGTAAAGTATGAAACAAATATAATTCTTAATTTAAAGGATCGAACAAAACTTTTATCAAAAACAAAATAATGAACCTTTAAAGTATTATCCCTTTTTTATATTTTTATTTTAAAGGCTTCTTAAAAATAAAATTCATTTTGAAAGCTGCGTAGATTCAAATGGATATGAAGATTAGAGTAGAAGTAATTGAAAGTTGGGCAGCCCAATGTTTCCCTCAAACGCGCTTATCAGGAAAGGGGCCACCCAGACTTATAACCAGCACATTGCTGGCTTCCCTGGGCGATGTGGGACTCAACACTCTCCCTCACATCGGACGGGGACACCGCAAAGACCGACTGCCTACCCGCGCCAAGTAACCAACGGACACGGAGCCGAGCAGAGAGCGTGCACATCGGGACCCCCAGGGACCTGCTCTGATACCAAATTGAAAGCTGGGCAGCCCAATGTTTCCCTCAAAACACGCTTATCAGGAAAGGGACCACCCAGACTTATAACCAGCACATTGCTGGCTTCCCTGAGCGATGTGGGACTCAACAGAAGTGAGAGAGGAACGTGGAAAATTTAAATTGCTCAATATGATTTTGCATTGTTGCTCCATCCAGATAAATAATTATAGGTATTATGCCACATAATTTTTTAATTATTATTTAATTTAAATAATTTACTTTCATAATTATTATTTTAAACATTAAATATTTCATAATATTTTAAAATAAATATTTTAATTCTGTAATCTTTGAATTTGATACTTATAATATCATTATTTATGAATGTTAGATAGTATAATTTCTCATTTTTTATACTTTTGATTAGAAATGTTAAATAGATTATTTCATCTCATCTTATGTCACATTTAATATCTTTAATGAGTTTATGGGATAAAGTCATCTCATCTCATTCCATCCATTTAAATTTGTCCATAATATGCTCATTGTTATTATAAATAATTATGATTATTATAAATAATTATATTTTTTTATCATTTTTGTAATTTTATTCACCATTTATTCATATTTAGGACAAATTAAACATCACATTATCATCTCAACCCACTAAAAAATAAGTAATTAAGATGAGATAGATTCACAAAATTCATGAATTGTATATGGGTTAATGAGACATTTCATTCTAATTAATACATATACTTTTGATGGATTAGAAGTATTTATTTTAATGAATTAAGTGTTAAAAATACTTAATTTTTATAACAACAGGATTAATAATACTTAATTTATAAAATATAGGATTAAAAAAACACATTTTTGAAAAATTATAGGATTTATAGTACTTTAACTACATAACTAATAATTATAGTATCTATTAAATTTTTCTCTATAAATATATAAATTTTGAAGAACTAAGATTTAATTAAAATGATCATAAAATTAATAAATACTAAACAATACACCAACAAAAAATAATAAATAATCAACAGAGAAGAGAGGATATATTAAATAAATGTGAGAACTGAAGGATAATAATAATGTAACTCCAATAATCTTAATGAAAATGAATGGGAAAAAGGATATATTTATTTGTGACGTATGATTCATTTATTTTTATTAACTTGTGGCATATGATTACTAGTGTCATTCTTAAAGACTAATTCTTTTTTAATATCACACAACTCACACACCCATACCCTTGATACTCGAACTCTTCCAAAAGACTAACTCTATGAATAGTATAAGCATGAAACTAAACCCATAAGTCATGTGCGATCCATTGCTCAAATTATTAAATATCATGTAGCTAGCTAGAACTAATTGCTCAAATTTGGTAAGTTCGTCTGATGATTCACCCTGGCTATTTGTAATTTGATTCATACGATGAGGGAAAATAATGAGAAGATCTTCATAAAATAATAGTAAAAAAAAAAACATCATTAACTGAGATACCTTTGTTAAGATGATTGTCGTCTTTTAACACTTTTTTCTATTGTCTTGATTTTAAGTTCGTTTGTTTATATAAAAGAAGTTATTAGAAGAATAAGTTAGCAATCTAACTAATAATCAATAATTTTGAAAATTTAATTTTTTGTTAACTTATTAGATTTATTAACTTTAAACATTATATTATTTTAGTGAAAATACTGAAAATACAATTACAGATGTTATTAATATTAAATTTATTATTCTTAAATCTTATTTATACGAATTATTCTGTAATTGTTTTTTAACCAATAGTTATATAAATTTTTGTTTAATTAATATAATTTTTAAAAAATTTAATAATTAATATTATTGTTGATATTAAATGTAATTAAATAATAAAATTAATTTAAAATTTTTCATTAATTTAATATTTACAGTTCATTTATAGGAGAGACACTAGTTAGGAAAAGAAAAAAAATGGTATGATTTAGTGAAATTGATTTGAAAAATAATTGAAAAAAATAACAGAGAAAGTGGTTGAAGATTAAAGAAATTTCTCTAAATGACTCGTGTGTCTTTAAAACATTTTTTACTATATTTTCGTCATAAGCTAACTATTTTTCCATGAATTATTTTTTATAAATAAATAAACATAGATTTTTTAATAAATTAAATTGGGTCGATAATTATACTTTTCACCTTAATTAAGAAAAAAAAATTAGTGAGATTTAAAGGGTAGGGTACCTAATATCAGTTGTTGAAAAACTCGAAACATGGGCTGCCCAGCTACACTACTCATCTCTACTAGGATGCTATATAGACGGCCGTAAAAGGAAAAATAAAAAAGAATATAATAAGGAACAATATTAGCTTCGTTTTATTCAAGAAGGAAAATATATTAATTTATAGGTATGTATTTTTAGATTTATGCAAACATATATATATAAATTAGATGTAAATTTATATATTATTGGCGTGTGTAATAAAAATGACAAATAACAATATTAGTAGAGTAGAAAAATGACAGACAATCTGTTTTAATGAAACATAAAATATGAATATGTAACAGTTGTTAGGATTAGAGTTTATATTCGTGTTTTTAATATACATAATTGATTTTTGTAAAAAAAATATAAAACAAAAATAATATTAAGAAATTTATTATATTTCCTTTTGTTGTGTATGAACTATGAAGTGTATGCGCTCTTTTTAGATTTTGACTTCCACACTTTATATATTCCACCTTAATTTCATGATTGCTATAAATTCAAAATGTATGGCAGAAATACAATTTTCTAAAGTAAGCAATTCATCCTTCTTATATTTTATGTGTTAATTTATGTGTTATCAATGATAAATAGATATATTAATAAAAAAATTATATTTTATACAACAAATAAATTTGATTTTTTTAAATATATATTTTTAATTTTCTTCCGTTTTTTTTTTTGAAGAACTTTAATAAAATAAATAAATATGATATATATACTTGATTCCACTCCGCCCCTTGACAGCACTTGTTATTCCAGGCGTTTGTTCCCAATAGTATTCCTGTTATTTTGAAATAAAATGAAACGATTCTTCTTTTTAATATTATTTATTAATTGAAATGTTAGGTAATTATTAATAACACATAGAAATTTTGTTTTTCATTTCGTGTTAAAAAGTATCACATCGATTGGACATGAAGTATCAAATACATATATAAATAAGGATAATTCTTCATCTCATAACTTTAATTTTGAGATGAAGTTAGACTCAAATTTAACATGATATCAAAACAGGTAAGTTCAACACGTGACACGCAATTGTAAATGCACCACTGTCCATCGATGAACTATCGATGTGAGAGAGTGTTAAAAAATCTCACATCGATTGGACATGAAGTATCAAACACATATATAAATGAGGACAATTTTTCATCTTATAACCTAAATTTTGAGATAGAATTAGACTCAAATTTAACATTTCACGATGATATCAATATAAAATTATAATAATATAATATTTTAAACCATTATGACGTAAATCAATCATTTTTTATCTAATTTTTTCTTTATATATATTCTCAGTTATCCTGATTTTTTATTGAAAATTAATTTTAGAGTTTGATTTTAACGTGTGAAAGAACTAAATTAAAAATTAATTGGTTTTTTTATTTAAAAAAAAATCAATGGGAAATAAATTCCATTGACCAATCATGAATGAAGTCCACGTCTTACCGAATACTCAATGGAGTATTGACAGTCTTCTCGAAGATATATACGTAACGATGAGGAAAATATTAAAATTATTTATTTTTTATTAATTTAAATTTAAATTCAATCAATTGAATAATATAAAATTAATATAAAATTAATATTAAAATTTATTTATATATTATTATTATATATAAAACACGATATATTAAATTTAAATTTTAAATTAATAATAATTATATTTATATAATTATTAGATTATTATAAATATTTATATTTATTTTTAAATTAAAATAATAATTTAATATTATTAAAATATATTTAATATTTAAATATAATATATTATAAAATAAAAAATATTTTTATTTATAAATTAATAATTATTCAATGTGAATTGGATACAACATATTATAATACCTTTTAATTTAAATTTAAATGAATTATATAATTTTTAATTTGAATCTAATTTAATTATAAAATTTATAAATATAGCTAATACAAATATTATGTATAGGATCTAATCGAATTTGTTAATTTAAATTAATTAATTAAATTATTTGATTATATGTATCAAATCAAGTGTTTATTTATTATTTTTAAAATATATTTAGATTTTATATTGTTTTTAATTTTACATTGTTTGCTTGATCAGTAGAAATTGGATGCCTTATAATATATATATATATATATAATCCCGGTTATTTTCTAGACTGGTCAGTGTGAACAGGTAGCTTGAATTATATTGTGTAAAGCGATTGATCCAAATAAATGATTTCCAACCGTTTAAATTTCTTGTAAGAGAAATAAAATCTCTAATTTTCTTCGTCCTTATTACTTGAAAAATGTACAAATCATGTATCCTATTTTCATATATTTCTCTCATAAGTAGTTTTAGCGTACGCAACTTCTTTGACTTGCAAAAATTTTGAGATTCATTCATACGCACGCAATTCTATATGTGTATATTAGAGAAGAGTGTTCCATACTTCTTAAGATATGAAGTTTGATATTTTTGGTACATTTGTTTTACTAAAAGTACCAACTGAGAATCAATTTATTTTAATTTAAATCCTGTTAAAACACGAACACTTAAAATATATGTGAGAACAATAGAATTTTAGTTATCATCTTATTTTAAAATTTTGATAGTTTACTTATATATATATATATAAATATTATTTATATTTTATTTTTTTTAATAATTTATTGTTGATTGTCACTTGTACCCTTGCATTTTAATAATATGATAAAAAATATTAAAATAATATAATGTTTTTAGTTAATTCTTTTTTTTTTTCAAAGAAATTCAACTGAATTACACCTATTTTAATGTAAAGTATCATAGGACACCAATTACTTGAGAGGTACGTACGGTTTAACTCACGATAATCTTCAAACTTCCCATTTTTAAGGAAAAGTATTCAACACAGGACAGGAAAAGAAATTTTTTTTCATATTATCTCATTTATTAATAAAAAAATTCTTATTTTATTTAATATTTATTATTATTTTAATTTTATTGATTAAATAAATATAATATTAATATTATTATTTTTCTTGAATTTTATTCTTAGTCTTATTACTTTTCTATTCTATAAAGCCAATATGGACTTTGTGGAAAAGGGTTTACTTATTATTCTCATCAATTCTAGAAAGCATAATATGGACACTAACTTAAATTTCATTGAAAAAAGGCATGTCTCTCTCATGAGAGAAGATTTGCATAAGCCAACAACGACTTAAACTTTTCTTCTTACATAATGGACTTTTACTAGGTTGATTCTAAAAATTTTGTATTCAAATTTCTCCTCTTCTTTTTCTCAAGTTTAATATCTTATTTTTTACTTATAATTTTTTTCCTAAATTTAAAATTTTCTAAGAATGAAAACTTTCCATGATGCTTATTTTTGTTCAAATATTAAGATACATTAATTTTAATATCGATAAAAAGGATATAATTGAGAATATTGTTATCATAAAAATATAATATTGATAACATCAAATTACATGAACATAATAAAATAATGATATTTAATTTTAATAAAGGATTGAAAACAATAAAAAAAATTCGTTTTATTATATCAAACAGTTATAAATGTTTCATTTTTTTTTAAATAATCCTAAGATTAAATCGATACATTTAAGTATTAAGATGAAAGAAAGTATAACAAAACTTAATGCTAATATTAATAAAATAATATAAATTTATTTTTATTAAATAATTAATATAAAAATAACTAAAAAATAATTAATTATACGAATAGGTTATAGTACTGAAAAGTGAAAAATATATAAACTTTGTAAAAGTAGTACGGAATCAAAAGAAACACTTTTGCGTCAAAAAGACGTGTAAGTGACGCCTACGTAGCATAAAGGTTAGGCCATTTCAGTAGACTTATGTCAGCTCCCATTTTGCCATTATCTTTTGTGCTTTATCTCCTTGGCCACAAATTAGGCTAACAAAAATATTTTTGGTCAAAGATTATTTAACACATATTTGTTTCCCAAATATTCTCATATGTTTTAATTATTAATTTGCTTAAACTTATCATTAACATTTTCTCTCCCGATTAACTTTATAATCAATCAAAATATATTTGTTAATAATTATTATACTTTATTTCTTACGTGAAAGTGATCACGTTCATGCTCATCGATCCTCAGCCATTAATTTTCCTTGTCATACCAAAATGCTCTGCATGATCATACAAAAACCAAAGTTAAGTAAGGATGATCCTAGCTTCCACTAGTTATTGTCGATCTATATATAATTTCTTTTTTTACCCATGCAGACTGCTTTAGCCTAGTCCGTACTATTAATAATAATATACTATTAATCGGAAATAGCAAGTGTGAAAATGCGATCATACTTCCGATTCTGTGTATTTTTTTTTATCATCTTAATAAGTTCAGTTTTTTATCATCATTAATTTTGTGATTTTTTATTCACCTAAACTTCTATCCATATACATCTCATCAAAACCAATCAATTGATGATTGGAAAATAGTAGTTGCATTCTCGAAAACTTAATTTGGACCATGAAATTTTATTTTTATATAATTTCTTTTAATATCTATATTATAACATGTTGAAAACATATTTCTATTTTGTTGAAAGAACTACTGTCTCACCAACTTCTTTATGCACTTTTCAATATTATGACAACGTACCAAGACAACTTTGACAAGTTTCTCAATGCTTACCAAAAATTGTTTGAAAAAAAAAGCATCAGTTTATGCGGATTTATATTGAATAAAAGCAGCATTGATAATAAAAAAAATATTAGTTATTTTTTAATTATTATTTATTTTTAATTAAAAAAATGTAATATTTATTTATTTTTAATAAAAATATATCCATATTATTGAGTTTTTTTTATAGATATTAAGTATTAAAAATTCAAAATTCAAAATTTAAATTTATTACAATTTTTATTTTATACACGTAATTTATCTATATTTTCATAAATATTAAACTAAAATTTTTGTTAACTGTTAACCGGAGAGTAGTACGTGCTCCACCTCGACTCCAAATATATATGCGCTTGAGTATATGTATTTTCACCTTGCCAAAAATGTTTTTAAGGATGATCAGCCTTTTTTCTTCTCTTTCTAATTTGATAGATAAGTAAAGTTATAATAATGGTCAAAAATTTTAAATTTTTGTGTGACACACAGTTTATTAACGAACATAGTGAAAAGTTTAAAATGAAAAAAAGAATATTTTTTGTATGCTTTTATGACAATTATTTCAAATATATAAAAATTATAAATAATATTAATTTTTTTTTATTGAACGTAATTACGTGAGTATTGCTGTAATAACCAATAACATGAAACAGAATAAACATAATATGGAATGGAAATTTATATCTACCGGTTTTTGTAATTAAATATGATTTGAACTTTCCTAATGTACGTATATAATAAGAGAAATGACGTTTTTTAAAAGTTAATTAATACTTAGTGTTAAAGATTTTGAACTCGATCTTTTCTAAAATCTTAACGTAAAATATATTTCTTTTTCTATAGAGTCAGTCATACACAGACTTGAAGATTATCGTGAGTTAAACCTCACGTATACATACTTTGTTATAGCACTCCTACTATCTTCATTTCCCGTATAATCGTGGAGGAGACACATCGATATGTGTATAAAAAGCTATACTTTAATACGATAGCAATTTATTCTAATTTTTGTTAATAAAAAAAATACTTATTATATATTTGAATTTTTTTTGTATGCATATATGATAGACTTTAATATATTTTTTAAAAAATTGATAATTATATTAAGATGAAATCTTTATATATAGATAATTAAATACATCCATGTATAATAACAAACGAAAGAGATATTCCACTAATTTAATTACTAACAAAGTTGCTCTGTCTACTGGTATAGCTTGATTTGATCAAATTTTCTGACTCTAATGCTAATAATATTTGTGTCTAGCTATATTATCTACTAGTTGTATGTCTAATTTTCGATATGTTTTGTTTGAGGATTTTGCTTGAAATGTTCTCAATTTTGATGTTTAAATGAAAGTTTTATGCTTATTATTATTAAAAATAAAAAAATATTGTGTCTTACTAAATGATTGTAGGTATTCCTATAATACTTAAAAAATTATCCCCATTGATCGACTATAGGAAAATAGATGATGATTGAAATTTGAACTTAAAGAAAAGAAAAGAAAAAACAAAGAGTAAAAATCTCAAAATATTCAAAGATAATCGTGAATTAACCCAAAAAAATCCTTTTGAAAGTTGACCGTTAGTAAGATGTAATAATTCATCATGGGAGTGGAGTGCTTTTACAATATTCATCAAATAGCAACAGACAATATTAGTTACCAGAGCAAAAAAGGAAGAGATTAAAATGTAGACCTACAGCGTACCTAATCCTAATTAGAAGGCATTAATCAAGTTGGGAGTTGCTTTAGGTGAGGAAAAGGACACCTTGATTTGTGCATGTATGTCTCATCTCTTTCTTTCTTTTTTATAATTTTTTTTTTCTGGAGTACGTTAAATTTTATCTAGTTTTTGCATCCAACATTATACTGTTTATGTGTCTTGTTGATTTAGATTAATTATTTCTACCGTTTCCTATAATCATTGGTTCGAGTAGATTAACTGTCGCATTATCTACATGCTTTTACCTTAATTTATTTAGTGATTGATAACTGGTAAGTTTCTGTTTGGTTTTGTTTCTTATAGTGCTTAAACACAATCAAATAAGTCCATATGGTTTTTTATTTTATTTTTAAATCAACTGGTTGTAGTCAAAATACCATATAAATGATACTTCTAAATTTATCAATGGTTACTTTTAATTATAAGTTACATCCCACTATTTTTATCCCTTGGATCTCTTTAATTAACACAAGATCCATGATGAGTAGCCAGAACTGAGATGTAAGAATACATCATTTGCAAGTCATGAACTTTTTGTACATTTAAAAAAAAAATATTTATAAATAAAATTATAATTAATATAATTCAAAATTATGATTTTAAATAAAAAAAAAGATAATAATTAATTTTGGGTGTATAAATATATCATCTTTTACGAAAAGACTCAGATTACAAGAGAAATTCTTTTTAATTGTCAAAGTTAAAAATTGTACACCAAATAATTAATGTATACAATAATTCTTAGCACAATACACGTCCAGCGGTGATATTGTCATAGTTCTATCTTATATTACTCTTTCTCGATTTGTTTCTATAGTACATATACTGAAAAATGTGTCGCCACCGTCGGTTAATACCCGTCAAAATAGCATATCCCATCATTTATCCTATAATAGAAAATGAACTCAGGAAAACAAATCAGCTATCAAATGACGATATTACCCTCAAAACAACTGTACAATCACTGGCGTTGTTTCCTTTACCTACTGTCGTCGAGAAGACTAATGAAAGCGCCACTCAGGACAGCACAAAATTACAGTTCTAACCTGTCCACCTGGCCCTCTTCTTGTGTCAGACATTATCACACCCGTTACGGACGTTACAAATTACAACAACAAACCAAATCAGATATGCCGTGGACCCATTTCTGTAAAAAACTCAAACAACCTCACCCTCTTTATCATCATTGTCTACGACCGCCGGCTACTTCACTCGCCGTTACGTTATCTTCTCAATTCTTCACCTATACTATAACAGTTTGGTGTCTCAGAAACCGGAAGAAAATGTGTACGGTCGCTTTGATGCCGAGAATATGGAACATTAAGATTCCAACAAAACCAAACTGTACTCATTATGCATACTTGATTCAATTGCTTCGAATTGCACGGATTGAGTACAGATCGATTCCAGCATCGTCGTAATGTTTCTTTTAACTTTTTCGCTAGTTTTCTAAGTAAATCATACAGAATGAACTAGCAGAAAAGAGGAAAAACGAATAAGATCCATTTAAAATTAAGATGTAAGCTCTTGCTTTTAAAAATTACTGGTTCAGTATCAGTAAACACTAATTTGCAGAACTACCTTACTTTACACCGAAAAAAGAGAGGCCAAAAGACCTAAATTCTTTATCTTGTTTCTCTTCAATCGAGAAGCATATATTTACAAAAAGGAAAAAAATAAAAACCCCAAACATCTCTGTTACTTACGAAATCTACCCCGATATCTCAGAGGAATGCAAAAAGAGAAGCTAAAAAGGAAAGACGCTTTTTTTCTCTCTCTCTCTCTTCTTACTAGCAGGTTGTTCCTAATTCGGAGAAAGAAGCGATGAGATCGTCGATGTCATGAGACTGAGAATGACCGAGACGAAGAGCCTCAAGCACGCGCTCGAATACAAGCACATGGCAAGGGATGCGAAGACCACCTATGTGTTCGTAGCCATACTCTTGAGCCGATTTGTTGAGAAGCTCGATAAAAATTGGGTGGTTCAAAACCTCGGCACTGACGACGAACCGTTCCATGTCGTCGCCGACGTAGACAGGAACGTGACCTTCTGGAACATTAGGCGCCTTGTTGGAGTCACTACCGGCGTTACGTCGCCTGAGCTTGACTCTGAGCCGGAAGGACTCTACTCTGCGTGGCCGGCGACTGGAGTCAGAGCGAAGAAGACAGTATTGAGACGAGTCGGCAACTCGGGAAAGCCGGCGAATCAATTGCTTCATATCGATCGGTTTGACTATTGTTGATTGGCTCTCTAAGTTAGCCGAGTGAAGACTGAAGGAGAAAAAATTAAAGAGAGAAGGGGAGAGAGAGAGAGATAAATGGGTGGAGAGTGTGAGGGGGTAAGGGAATATATAAAGGGCAGGAAGGGGAATAAGAAAGTGGAAAGGGGTGTGTGTATTGAGTATGTAAGACACGGAAAGGTGATGATGATAGAAGTTTGGGAGCCAGGTACAGGTAGGCGTACTTGGCTGGTACATTCACTCGCTTTTGTTTTTTTATTTGTTCATTTCTTTTTTTATAGTATTTAAAATTTTATTTTTCTCCCGAACGTGTGCAAGTGTGGAATCTTAATCCCACTTCTTCTTGTATGGTAATTTCTCCCCCCCTCCCCAAAAAAAAAACATCATTAGGATTAGAATGATATTACATTTTATAAATTATTAATAATTTTATGGTTAATAATTAATTGTCATTGCGAATTAACAAATGCATATATTTAAGATTAAACTCTTAATTTTATGTTTAGATTCTAGTATGATATACAGTATTAATTAATTATATTTTAATTAAAATAAAAGAAATATTTTAGTTTAACCTTATACGAATGATGTAAAATATTTTTTTATTTAATTTAATTATTAATATGAAAAAAAATATAATAATAACGATTATTCATCTATATTACTTAAAATTATATTAAAATATTATATTTTATTCACATGTTTATTCAAATATTTATATAATAATTTATTATTATTATTATAAATTTTATTTTAATATTTTTACTATTTTATTTTTATTATATTTTTATAATATCAACTAAATATTATCATATTACTAAAGACTAAGACAGTAAAACCATTGGATATGATACGGTTTGATTTGCAAGTTCATATGATTTAACCCATTTATGGCGTAATTTATTCAATCTTAATCCTAATATATTTAGAAGTTTCGATTTTGTTACGATTTTACATATTATGGTATAATTTTTGTTAATGGTTTGTATAATGATGAATTGATTCCCAACTACACCATTTAACTCTAACATGACCCAATTAATTTGAAAAAAAAAATTAAGATGTGTTAATCCATTTATGATCCACTGAAAACCCTTGGATTAGTGTGGGGTTTAAAGAGTGTAATTAATATTATTTGAATAAAGAAATTCTTTATTATTTTTAAAATATATAATAATATAATATTTTATATTAATAAAATATATAATATGATTAATTTTTTAAAAAATATATAAATATTTAATAAAAAATAATATAAGTTGATAAGAATTATACACTAAATGATAATTCGAATATAATATAACTATGAGTTGCGTGTAAAGCTCAGGAATTAATCACGGGCGCAGAGCGCAGGTAAGACAGAACGTTTCGCATTTTTTTTTTCTCTACTTTTTCTATTTACGACATTTATTTGTTATTTATTTTTGTGGGGGTTGTTGAGGGATATTTTGCAAATGTAATCTGGCATTTATTTGTTATTTATTTTTCATTCAACTGTGTAGATTTATTTATTTCAATTTAAGTACCTATATTTCTTCTTTACCTTTTTTCTAATTGTTGCAAGATTCTACTCTAAATACATGTTAAATCTGATTAGTTTATGATTTTATATTACCTAATTCGTTACTTAATCTTTAGTTAAGTATTACTCAATTTTAATAATTAGTATAGTTTTTCATCGATCTATTCAAAAAATTTAATTTTATATTTAACAAACAATTTTAATTTAATAAATTAATTTATAAGATAGTTTAAATTAATATCTTATTTTATAAAATAGTTAAAATTTATTTTCTTAGTTAATAAATTTAGTACTTTACTTTTTGTTTACCTTCGATAAAATTAAAATCATTTAACTAACATTAGTATTAAATTTGAAACTATTTAACAAAGTAGGTGAAAAATATACTAGTTTTTAAACCAATAGTGTACCTCTACCTTGACTCTAGGTACCTAATTATCTAAACTTGAATTATTCTACGGATACATCTTATATAATTTTTTTAATAATTAAATGGTTATATTATGGTAATTCTTTTAAACATTTGGTAAATTAATAAAAACTCTCTTTGTATAATTGTAGGAATGGTTCTTACATAATAAAAAATCATTTCATTTTTCAGTATAAACTTAAAGTAATTCACACAAAAATAGCAATTTTTTTAAACAAAATAAATAACATTAAACTCATTAAATTCATATATATATAGGTCTTAAATTTTTAAAATATATGATTTAGTTTTTCAATTTTCAAAATTTTAAAATTTTTGATTAACAAATATATATTTTAATAATCAAGTCGTGATTTATAAGTCAAATTTTAAAATTTTAAGAATTAATTTATAAGATTTAAAAGTTTAAAAATTTATGTGTAAAATTTTGAAAATTAAAGATTAAATTGTATCTTTTAAAAATTTTAAGATCTATATTTAAATTTAATTAAAATTTAAAAACCAATAATAAACTTTAACCATAGAGTTAAAATTTTAATGTATTCGTAACCTAAATAAAAAAAATATATATATATATATATATAATTTAGACATTTGTAGCCACTTGTAAATTTCTAAAAAAAATTATATGTATATATAATAATACAAAACAAAATAGATGATTTAAATTATATACTATATTACAATCAAAAGATCTTCAATCTTGCAATAAAAGTACAATCGGTACACACTAGGTTTTATAAAAATATAATAAGAAAGGATCTCCCTGCAAGCTCTTGAATTTTAGCCGTTGTTAGTTGGAATATTGTGAGTCACGTTTTTGTAAGGTGTCTTTAACCTAAATCCAAGAGCTGCCCTACCAAATTGTTCGTAGTTAACATTATAATTGAAAATGGTTTGTTAAATTGGAAAGCCGTCTATACATTATATCTCTACAAATTTAATATTTGGACTTATTATAATGTATTAGGCCAATAACTTTTTAAAAAAAATGTGAAAAAATTTAATTTAAAATATTATAATTATAAAATAAAAATATGTATAATAATTAATATAAAATAAAAATATATATAATAATTAATCTCATAATAAAATATACATAATCATATACAATAGCAATGATAGCCAATAATATTTACTATTTTTAAAATTATAATCAAATTAAATAAAACATCATTTCTTAATGAAATTATACACTTAAATTTTATATATATTAAAATGATTATATATTTGAATGTATGATAACACAAGAAATTTTATACTAAAACTTAAAAATAAAAACTATCATTTCATACTAAAACTTAAAAATGAAAATTATCTTGGTATTATGTTGCTTGTTTACATGACATGTATTCATACCTTCAAAATATATAACATTTATAATTATTAAAAATTAAAATATTTAAAATATTGGATGCATTATGAAATTATAAAAGTATAAGAAAAACTTCTATTTTATAACTTCTATAATCAAATTTTATGGATTATATTTTTTTAATTATACTTATTTATGATATATTTAAGAGATTTTTAATTTTCTCTTTTAAGTTAATTATAATAGATAATTATCATAATTATCACGAGTCTTGTAATTTTTTTAATTTTCACTATAAAACTTATGAATTTTAAATATATATATTAAATGATAATTATCAACTTTATTAAGCAAACATAAAATCAATTATTTTATAAATTTTTTGAGTTTTTATTTTAATACATCTACTAAAATATAATTACTTCATAGAATTAATTGTTTTAGGAATCTTTTAGATTTTGATTTTAATACATAACTAATAAAATATTAATTTTTGATTTTATTTTAATTTAATTATTTAATGATAAAAAATTATATTTAATATGTTATATTTATATTAAGATAGATAATTTTATATAAAAATATTAGCATATTCTTTATAATAATTATAAAATTATGAAGTTATTAAATATTATAGAGTGAATAATAATTTAGAAATTGATAACGATGGGAAATAATTTAACGTGCAAACAATGCGTATTGACGTCATCATGTCGAAATGGTCGAAGATGAATCACTTATGTTCACATTCGAAGCTTTGATACAAATAGTAACTATCCGTGTGTATTAGATTATCATACTTTTACACAATTAAGACAAATTATTATTTATTAATTTTAGAGCTATCTGTCTGCCAATAATTGAGGATAAGAGTGGATAAATAAATTGTTAAATTAGATGGAATTAAAAATTTAAATTGTATCATACACTATCATTTAATTTAATTTGAATCAATTTTTACATGTTTAGATGACTTTTATGATATTTATACCCCAACAATGCAATTATTTTTTTAAAAAATTATTATCTTCATATTTTTAAAAAAATCTCCACCTTAGTTGATAATAAGTGTTTGGAGAAATTTTAACATTGTAAGATTTTTAGAGAAAAAATTATCATATAAACAATGATCAAATCTTATATTTATCTTACTAGAAAGATATATATATTATCTAAAAAATATATGTCAAAATTATATTGGAAAGCGTTATATTTGACGTGACAGAGTACTTATACATAACTTAACATAGAATTAGATCGTTTATGATCATGTCACATAAGACACCTTTCATAGGGATGTATAGTTCTTGGGAGGGTTACCCACGGGTCATTCAATCTCGACGTCTATAACGAGTCAGGTGCTGCTCGCTTTGAGTCATAAGATCATGTTACATAGATCATTAGTTGCAAAATAAGTCCTATACTTAAAATGTTCAATTAACCATGTCAAGTCGTCATATAGGAACTGGTTGATGTCTTTTTATACAAATGAGGTGAACCATGTCATTAGGGTCGTGTACCTGTTACATGCAGAACATGAAACATTAACTCCAATGTTTCCTAAGCTTTGAAAAGTTAAGAGAATATTTTAAAACTTGACCTTTGTATCCATATAATTAAGTCATTATTTATAAGAAACCTAATACAATAGGCTCTTACTAAGCGAGGCCATTCAAGTCGTTAATATAACGACCCCTCTACGCATACCATTATTGACATTAATTCTCCTATTTTCTAAGATTTTAAGAAGTCTAAGGAATATTCCCAATATTAATTTTGATTTTAATGGGCAAACCGTTTAACTTTCATTCTTTCCCTATAAATAGTAAAAAAAATTAACTTTTTACCTATTAAAGTTTCTAACTTAACCCAAAAAATTCTTTAGAGAATCTTGGTCCAATATAATTTTTTATCTTACCCTTCTTCGTAATCAGCTCGCTTCAAAAAGCACCTCTTCGTAATAAAGTCAAGTCATTGTAAAATTGTCATTTTCTCCATCTTAAACCTTATTATATAAGTTTCGTTGGTCTCATCATCTTCTTGGATGATTGAAAACAAATTATACGACTCCTTTCATATTGATTTATTGTATTCATAATTAGTAACAAACAATTTCACCAATGTGTCAAAACTTTTTATACTCTTATGAGGTAACTCAATCAACCATTGTTGTACCATTTTTTGGAAGGTAAATGCGAACAACTTTTAATACATTGCCTCTTTTTTATTCTCTAGGAGGTTCATAGTGACCATGGCCATCTTAAAATGAATACTATAAGTCACTAAGTCTTTTGTCTTCTATAACTGGGACACTTAAGAGCAATGAATTTCAGGGATGGTGTCACTAACTCAAGGGCATCCGAAATGGTGGTGTTGATAATTGATCACACACTGTTTTGATATCGACCCATGGTCTTAACTTCTTCTAGCCTTTGAACCATTTATTCATTTTTACCTCCATTTTTTCTTTCGTGTCTTTGAGTTTTTCCTCAAAGGTAACGCTTGAACTATTGGGTGGTATCGAACATCCCACAATAGCAACATTCCCTAAGCCTAAGCAACCTAGGAATTAAGGGGGCATATTTTGTGCTAGATTTTCATGGGTTAGGGGGTTCATATACGTAGATCCTAGGATGAGATTGGGTGTCGGTGCTATAGGTATGGGTTGTTTTTTGATTATATTTGGTCGGTGATGGTGGGGATCTCGTGATGAACTCTCTAATCTAGACGGGTGAATGGTCATTATAGAGGGCTAGGATATGGAACATACTTTCAACTTCCGAATGATCATCATGTACCAACCTAGACCTAAGTTTCTTGTTATTGCTTTGAGACTTAATGAATGCTTGTTGCATATGAGTTACCTATCTTTGAAGACTATCTAACATAGGATCCTTTTTGCAGGATGTACTTTTAGAGCTATATCTAATTGAACTGGTAGTCTGAGGAACTATTGTAGCTCCATCATTGTGGACAGAAGGTCACCCATCGTCATTGATCAAAGGCCATGCATGACCATGTTCATAGTCGTCATGTGACGTTCTAATTGGCAAGGAATGATGTATTTGATAATTAAGATTGAATTCTAGATTTGGGCGAGTGAGGTTGTTAGTACGTTCATGACGAGATTGTGGATTTTTCATATTGAGTGGATTGAACGTCCCTATGACACAAGTTTTTTATCTAGGGTGTGTAAGATTTAAGGTCTTAAATGCTAACTATGAACTAAAAAGATTTAAAACTTCACGATAATTTATCATTTGTTTGGAGTGATTTCAACGTTATAAGGGTTTTAGAGAGAAATTTAACACATAGATAACGATCAAATCCTCTATTAATCTCACTAGGGAAGTATATATAGCACATAAGATATAAGTGTCAAAATTAAATTAGCAAGTGCTCTGTTTAAGGGGTCAGAGTACTTATACATTGCTTTGCACAAAATCATGTTGTTTATAATTAAGTCGCATAGGACACCCCTAATAAGGACGTAGAGTTTTTGGAAAGGTTACCCACAGGTTGCTATATTTAGAATGTTTAAATAACCATATCAGGTTGACATATGTGAGTTACTTGATGTCTGTTTACGTTAATGAGGTGAGTCAGATTATTAGGATAATATATTTGTTACTTATAAAATACGAAAAATAATTTTTTTTTTATAATTAATAATTTAAAATTACACATCCATGATATTCACATAAATGTAAAAAAAAATTAGATAATATTGTTTCAAATTTATGATCAGAAATAAAAAAATAAATTTATTTAAAAATAAACCAATAGCAAGGTACATTAATTAATAACTTGTAGTAAATAAAAAATATGATTGAGTTATCTTGCGTCGTGAAGTACGAACAACGTCCATTTATGTGACACTCAAATTTCAAGTTAAGGGTTTAATACCCAGTAGTATAATATTATATTTTTTAAAATATCATTGATCTTATTTTTTAAAACTTATTTAAATATGATATAAATATTTGTTTTTATTTTCATGCAATATATAATAGACCATGAAAATATATTATTTATTAATTTACTTTCTTTTAAAGGAGTATATGCTATTTATTGTTAAGAAACTATTTAGCAGGTTATTTAAAAAAAAAATTGGTATAAATGGAAACGAATGGATCGTACCTAAACTCACGGATCTAGGTTAGGGAGTTATGTCAATTAAGAGAAATTAAATTAAATTAACAAACCATATTTAAAGTGTATATCTAATGTGATTTAGCATTTGACTTTAGTTAAAATTCTTAATTTGCATGTTCTTTTGCTATGAAATTTCATGCTATTTTTGACTTGGCAAAAAATGAGATTAATGGTGACAGCTTTTGGCAATAGTGTCTAAATGATTTTTCAAGGATTTTGAGAGCGCCTAATTACTTTGTGTTTTGTCAAAATCACCTTTGATGGTGGAACTATATCCCATCGCATTAAGTACAATTATGATGAGTATGTTACAGTTGTGACTAATTATTGATAATTTTCTACTTGCTCGCTGTATTAGTAGTGATTAATGTTAGAAAAAGTGTAAAAATAAAGAAAGGGCATATGTTTTTTTGTCCCTATATATATATCCTATGGAACTAGCTGTAAATTTTCTCAAGGTTTTGATTAATCAACTATTCTAATTATTTATGTTATATTTAATAAAATTTGATTATATATGTTCGCATAACATTTATAATTTTAAGTGAAATATTTTTTTTATGTTAGTTTTATTCATGGGCGAATTGTGGCGAGGATTGGGCTATGCTCTAGCTTATTCCAAAACATCTGTGAAAAATGTGAACAGTAGTAGTATATAATTTGAAAGATTTACTTTAACTATTTTAGAAGTATTTTTTAGAATGATATGAGACAATTTTTTCACTAGTAATTATAAATGTGAGTAGTGCATACTGTACATATTTATGTCATGTTTTTTCTTATTATGTGTTTTTGTATTCGTGTTTACACAATTGTTTTTACAAAGCAAACTAAATTTTAATTTATTACAAAGTTACGTCAAATTTCAATTGTTATATTTATATAAATATTTATATAACTGTTGAAATAGGTGATAATTTTGTAAAATCTTAAAATTTAATATAATTATTCCTAACAACCATAGTAATTAAGTGATTAAAACTTTATTTAGCATAAATAAAATGATACAAAATGACACACCCTTTTAAAAATATGTTATATCTATATAAATATTTATAATTTACTTCTAACTTAAGTAAAATAATTGTCTGACTCTATCACTACTTTTATTAACATAACAAATAAAAATTAAACGAAATATTCTTAAATGCAAGGTGATTATAAGGTTGACGATACTTTCTTAACACATCAAATATCGATGACAAATTTGTAATCGGCTGGAAAAAGGAAGGTAAAACATATTTACTATTTAAAAAAAAAAACCTGAACAAGCCCCGCCATTTAGGGAGAATCGTATATAATGGCTATATAATAAAATTAACGTATCTTTATCTTTAATTTTATAAAATGAAAAAGATATAAAAAGTGATGATGAGATCTATAAGTCTTATAATATGGGACACATAAGATCTATGTAAGTTTTTCTCTGCATCAAAGGCGTGGAAAGGTGGTTTTAATTTTTCATAGTCAGTTTAGTAACTAATACAATTTTGTGACTAACACTTTTGAATCTTAAATAGAATAGGGAGCAGATAAATGATAAAATTAAGATTTTTTTTTATAAAAATAAATAAAGTATAAAAAGTAGGATAAAATTAATAATTAATATTAACATAAAATATACAACATAATATATTATATATAATATTTTTTTACGCACTTCTATGTTTGTCTTCTTTATCCTTCTTCCCTCACTTTTCAATTCATAATTATATCATTATATTCCTTGCTTTCTATGTTGCTTTTTTGTCGCTAATTACTAAATACTCTTCCACAATAACATTTTTGTTCAAATTGATAACATTTTGATGATATTATCAATGACATTTGATGTTTTCGTATCAAAAACTATGAATATGTTATATTATTTAAGTAGGCGAAGCCAGCTGTATTATATATTTAATAAATTCATGTTATATCATTTTATTTTAAATATAATATATTTTTATTTTTTTATTAAAATTTTTATATTATAAATAATTGTATATAATTTTTTTAATTTTTTTTATTAAAAAAAATAAGATATTTTAATTAATATTATATTATTTTATAAATTTCAAGGATATTTTATCTCAATCTCAATTTACACTTATTTATACATTTTATAGTCTGTGAACAAATGTTACACAAATGTTAAACAGTTACGCAAATGTATATGAAGTGGAATATATATATATATATACAAACAAACAGTTAGGCATGCTATACGCACAAATTGACAAGAACAACCTGCGTTTAGGAGAAGCTGTGTCATCCACAAATTGTGATTATAGGTATTTCATTGCTTTTAGGATCTCCCATTAACTTTTACTTAAACTCCATCCCACTTTGAAACGGCAGGCCTTCTCTTTTATTATAGGATAAAGGGATCATTACTTATAGCCAATAGAGCATTTTACTTTTATTTTTCAGCGTGTATCACATAACTTGTTTTTTAGTTGTTAAAATAATTATGTTACTCACGTATTTATTTATTAATCACCTAATTCTTACATGTATTAACTATTGATCATAAAAAATAAGGAAAAAATAAAAGCTACGTGAGTTTTAGACATAATTTAAAGGCATAAATTGAGATAACCATAATATATTTAATAATTAGATTTGTTTTTAATTTTCTCTTTAAATTTATATAAGGATAACTTATATGTTTGTTCAATAATAGTGAAATTAAAGTGATTACTTGAAAAGTAAAGAATTAAAATATTCAACCTTTTATTTTAATAATATTAAAGTTATTATTTTTTATTAAATAAAAAATATATTATACAGGTATAATTATTTATAGTGATGTAGGGTAAGATCATAACCGAATCACAAATCTATGCCAACTAAAATGTTCAACTTGAGAAGTAAAATAATAGTATGTTCTACTATATATAACTTCTTCCCTTAACTTATTAAAACAAAATTTATTTCGTACCAAAATATGGAAGAGCTAAATACTGTAACTCATAGTAGTATTAATTAGTCAATAATAACTGCGATTGCACATGCATATATATTTAAAAACAAAATTATTAATTAACACAACTATTATATTTTGAATATATTTTTATAAAAAAAAATTTTTTTAGCGTTTTTCATAATAACATTATAATAATTATATTTTTATAAATGTATTATGTTAAATGAATTTTTTTTAATTAAATGATATTTTTATACGATTAAATTTATGATTTAAAATGAAAAGGAAATAAATGAAGTAAGAGAATTAACTTGTTATTAATAAATTAAGTAATTTCCTTATTTTAACTAACTTACGCTATTTCAGCTAATAAAAGCAACTAATTTGTTTTTGTGTGTTAGTTTTATATGTCATTTTCATTTTAGATCAAAAGTATTAGAGAGATGCCAACAAACCCATAATTAATGGTGGTCTTGTAACTAGGTTCGTATTACATATTCGACATTAGGTTAGAATAGCCTTTAATCTGAATTAAGGAGGAAAAAAATTACTAAAGAGACTACTGATTCAAGTTTTTTTTTTTCCTTCTGCATGACTACTAATCCAAGTTAGTCAAATTAAAATAGGATTATGAATTGAGAAGTTAATTAAACAGATATAGCCACGTGTTACAATGAAAGTGGAATTTATGGTAAGGAATATGATTTTTTTTGTCCTTTTCGAAACAGAGAAGATGATCAACTAGGTTGATTCTTCAAACTTCTATCTTTGATAAATCACACCTACTTGATTAAATTTCTTCCTCGACCTAGTCTTTAAAAATGTTGACTTACTTTATATACTCAATATAGCCTCTTCAACTTATTTAAGAAATATTCTAAAAAAAAAAAAAAAAACTTACTAAGAACTGTAAATAGACTTTTACCAACAAGTGATAGGCTATATTATTCCTACTATCCAAATGCCTATGTTAATTGAGCCACGGATATTTAGAAATAAAAAGTAGAAATTATTTTCACAAATAAAATATATTGATAATTTTATTTTAAATTAATGTATTTTAATAACTTAACTTATTATTATACTTATGAATGCTTTATTAATTTTTAAAACAATTTTGATAATTATAATTACATTATTTTGATTTTTTGAGATATATTTTTTTTTTCAAATATCTACCGATTTAATGTTTAATTCAATCTAAGTTAACTTTTAAAAAAAAATTAAAAAAAGACAAAAATATAAGCAAATAAATTGCATAAATTTTTAAAATAAATTAATATAATCAATTTTTAAAATTGAAACATTACCAAAATATAAATAGTTTGTTTGTATATTGAAAAAGTAAATCCATTTAAGACATATAATATACTTGGATCGTTTATTGTTAACCCAGATAAAACAACCTAAAATTGTTTGCAAGTGTTTAAAACCTTTTTAGTTTTTACAACAATAACCAATTTTAATTTGTTCATACCCATCAGTCGTTACTAATTGTTGGCTCAATTTAAAAATAATTTATTATTGAGTTAGATTAAATTTGATGTGAAAGGGAAAATATTTTAAACAAATAATAAGATATTTTAATTATATTAGAACATATAAAAATAAAATAATTATTTTATTATAATTTTAATTGATTAAAAATATTTTATAATCAATCAAGATATCTCTTAATAAATTTTGGAGTTTTTTAGAATTTTTCTTTATATACTATGTTCTCCGGTAGCTAACAGTCGTATGAAAATTGTAATGTTTTATATTTCTTTAATAACTAAATATGTTAATTATTATAATAATAACTTAAATATACGCATATTTTCATGCTTTATTTTTGACATTTTTTTAAAATTTTAAACTTTTTATCCATTTTTTAATAATTAGTGAAGTTTTGTATATTTTGTAGTAAACCAATCTTACCCTTAATCCTAAATTATATATAATTTTCTTTTATAATTATAAATTATATATAATGTGTTATAAATATTATTTTCATATAATAAATAAAAAAATTATATAGGAAAAATGGTTGTTTAACTCTTAGATTAGATCTTAAGCGATTATTTATCCTTCCAAATATAAAATAAGTTTTTTGTCCAATTATTATTACAAAAGGGATTATAAAAAAATTAAATTTTAATAAAATATTATTATTTAAGTAAGGATAGATAAAACAAAGATCAAAATTTAAAAAAAATGAATAATATAAAAATCCTAAATTTGTTTACTTTTCTCAAATGTATTTTTTTCTTTTAACTTGGATTAAATAACAAATTTTATGATTTTTTAAAAAAAACCCCATGTTCTCTATTTCTTGAAAAAAAAAACTACTTATCTCTCTCCCCAAGCAACATGGAAGCAAGGCTCGTGGCCTTCCCCGACTAGGGGGCAACGAGGTGCAAAAAAATTTCTAAAAATGTCAAAAATGAGACTTTTTCTTCACTATGTACTCTAAAGCTAATGTTTTTCTCTTTTCAACGTATTATAATACAAAATAAGATATATGTATTATAATATAGAAAAATTATCATAAATATATGGAATAAAAATATTTAATTCTTTTTTAGGGTTGAACGGGCAAAGGATGTGGTGGATCAATTGTGATCCACCGTAACAAATGAATGATTATATGTAGATGGTTCTTCTTATGGTAACATGAGACGATAGGCCATTTATGATTATTAATATGTGTTTAGCAACTTGATTGATCCACATTCACATTATAAAGTATGATATTATCAATAACCCAATAGTTGAAATTGGTTATTATCACACAAAGGACTTATCATATAAAGAAATGAAAATAAATACTAACAACTGAATCAACAAACAAGTAAATATCCCATAAAAGAGGACATATATATAATGATAAAAATTAAACAAAAGCTAAAAGAAGGTGAATATGTTAATTTCAATTTTTATCAATTTATAATTTAATAACTTAAATAAAAAGATCAGACATGAGATCGCGTGTAAAATAAAGTATAAAAATAAAATAATAACACATAATATTTTTAAATAAAAATAACTTAGACTACAACTATGACCTAAGAGAAAAATCACTGGTCCATCGGACCACCTAACTTTTCATTATTGAAAATAAATATTAAAGTACAAACTTGACCCGAATTACTATTAAATCATAAATAAATATATAGTTTTATTTTATAATGTATTCTATTTAAATATTATACATATAATAATAATTATTCTAGCTTAAGAATAAATATAAATATTTATAATAATTTAAAAATTATACAGGTATAATTCTTATTCTTTTAGTTTTCTTAGTTGTGATTATAAATAACAAATTTTATTACATACATTAATTTAAAATTTAAATTATGTATATATCATGTTTGATATATGACAATAATTCATAAATAAATTTTAATATCAGTTTGATTTTATTCGATAAAAAAATATATGATATATTTGGATTTAGATTTGTTTGGATTGATTACATCATCGGATCTCATTTTGATTGAAATTTTAAAATTTGATTCGGATTAGATTAGATTTAATTTAATAAAACATAAGTAGTTTTTATCTTTAAGTTCACATTCATACAATAAAAAAATTATTTAATATAAATTTATGATAATTACAAATAATAAGTTAAGATGTGAATGATTAATACAAATTTTTAAAGTATAACAATGCCATTACATCTTGAACAATAAACAAAATAAAAAAATTTCAAAAAATTAACAAATGCCCATTACATTATTTTAGTTGAAAAAAAAAAGCTCATTACATAAATGCCAGCGTATTTGTAAGATTAAAAAACAAATAAAAATGTAATTTTAAATTAATATATGCCCCGATAACACTTTTTTTCCCCTAAAACTACGAATTGTTAATAAAAAAAATTTGAAAATTTATTTAAAATATAACTTCTAAAATTCATAATAATATAAATAGTATTTTTATCTTGAATTGAAAGATAAGTAAATTAATATTAAAAATATTATTTTTATTTTTATATATTTTAAAGATATTAATTTTATAATTTTTCTTATTTTTTGGATCAAGTAAGAAATAATATGTGAGTACTAAGGACTAAGGCGTTTCCTTCAGGTGCTAGTCGAGGATGTTGTTGAGTTGATTAGAAATTTGACACTAATTAAATGGCTGTTTTTAAGCAAATAAAGTAGCTTATAATTTAAGCATATTTATTATTAGTGATATTAATTAGAAAAATATTCATTTTGTATATACTTTGTAGGTATCAACTGATATTTTATGAATGATATTTTTTTTTATAAAAAAAATAAAAAATACCAAGGCGTGGCAAGTTGCAGAAAAAGACAGCACAAGCAGAAGACTAGTAGTATAGTATTGAATCATCCCTAAAGTTGCCGTACGGTCTGGAATTCGCATTAAAAAGATAAAAAAAAATTGCTATGAGCAGATTATGAGTATATAATTTTAAAATATCACTAATATATATATATATATAATAATATCTTCTATACATATAAATAAATATATTCATATAACATAATAAATTAAATGATTTTTAACATTATTTATAAACTAATTCGTATAAAAATTTATTTTTAAAGAAGGTAGTTGATCAGTCGTCGCCTCAACACTTTTCATTGTATATTTTTTTTATTTTAATCGAAAATGGTTTCTCTGTTCTATTTAACCACAGTCGGTGTTTTTGTTTTTTTCTTTTAAATATATAAAAATCGCACTGAAATAAATAATTATTTATATTATCTTAGATTATGGGCAATACAATATAACTTTTCACTTATCTTTTATAAATTACACAGATAAAAATATGATCGTATAGTACGTATAGTTTAAATATATAGATCACGTATAATAAATAACTCGAACTTACAACGGGCATTTGTTTGTCGGTACTTTTATAAGAGAAAGTGGAATCCACGACATGCCGTTTCGTATCTTGACTTCCTCCATATACTATTCTAGCTTTCTTATACTCTTTTTATTTTTTTTCGTAATTAATAATAAGAAGCATAATTTTTAGGTATCGTTTTATAATAATTACTATTTTTTAACTAATTTTCTATTTATAATTTATTTGGAAAGAATTTCATTTAATAAAAATTATGTTTTTTTTAACTTTTATTTCCTATTAAGATATAACAAAGAAGAAGAAAAAACTAATTTGAAATATATTTTGTAAGTTTCAAAAACAATAAAAAAAATATGTAAAAAACTAAATTAATTTCAAACTAATTTTAAACTTATGATATAAATAAAAAATAACACTTAACTTAAAAATTTGACTTTAAAAATTAAAACTGGAAATAAAATTAGGTACAAAACAGGCCTTGAAATATTTTTTTGTACTAATGAAGAGAGGCTAACCAGCGTCAAAAATAAAGATCACTAAAACTTGAAAACATTATTGCTTTAATTTTTGTCAAATCAAAAATTTTAATTTGTGAACGCTTTAAATTTTATAATGACCATGTTTTACTTTTTCACTTGTAAATTGTTTGTTTGATAATTTTTTTATCGTAAATAATATATATATATAATAATCTTAGTAACTCACGGCACATGATAATAAGAATGGACATGATCATAATGTCTTTCAATTTTATAGAATAGAATTTACATGTAATATAATAGTTTCATCTGAATTTTTTATTTTTACTATAAAAATAATTATAAGAAATTAAGATTGAATCAATTAATGAAACTAATATAGAACATATTATAAGTTAGAGTACCCATATCCCTGGGATGAGTAAAAAATCAAATTAATTTATCTAAATTTAGAAATTTAATTTGAAGTATAAGAATTGATAGAATAGATTGAACTGTAATATTTTATAATTGAATTAGATTTAAATTTTAGATTTAATTTAGATTCATAGATTATATAATACTTTACGATTTAATCCAATCTAAATTAAATAAAAATTAAAATATAAATAAATATATATTTATTTTATAATATTTTATATTAAAATATTATAAATACCACAATTATATTAACTTTTTATTTTAGTTTAAAAATAAATATTAATATTAACTTTCTATAATAATTTAATAAGAGTTCAGTAATATTTTGTATTATTTTGATTCTCTTAATTGTTATTATATAAAATAAATTTTATTAAAGATGTATATTTTTAAATTTTAATATTATACGTAATAATGATTCATAAATAAGTTATATCATTAATATGAATTTATTAAATCTAAAAAATCTGATATGTTTAAGTTTAGATTAATTACATTATCAGATCAAATTTCATTTAAAAATCTTTAAATTTGATTTAAATAGTTGAAAATATGTGATTTTAATCCAATACTCACCTTAACACCAATTATATAAAAAAATTATGTATACCTTAAATTTATATGAACCTAAATCTAGATATAACTTAACCCATAAAATTATATATAACAAAAACTTACTATAATTAAAAAAAATGCTAATATGATCGAGTGGTAGAAAATTAGAGAACAACAAATTGGATCAAAACTTGTGTTAAACAATAGTATACTATAGTCACAGTAAGTAGTAGTGTGTATTACATACATTACCCATGTGATTAGTTACACACGTGAGTGAGAGTGCTTGATATTGCTTTGAGTTTGCTATCTTGATTTTGCTAGAGAATGTGATATACCTTATGGTTATATATAGCACTCATCAATGTTTAGATCATTATGAATTAATCATAGTTAATATCCTTCTTCTATTTCTGTACTTCCCATAACTGCTTCTTCTTATGTTTTTAGGCTACTGATCAACTACAAATAGAAGGATCTAAGACATAGAGTTCTAGTAACAACAACTGAGTTGGTTCCATTATTGAAGAATGATGAAAAGCTTCTAGTAATTCCTTAAGTTTTAGTCGTATATCTTTTCCTATTAATTCTAGCTTTAATGTAAAATTAGATGATATTTAGTATTTAATTTGGAGGAAGCAATTGAAACATGTTGAATATGTATGTATTCCACCGAGATTTGTCAAGTGTGTAGTAACAGTTGATAACAAAGATACTGATGAATCTAGATCAGAAGAAATACTAAAACAACATGTTGAATATGAAATTTGGGATAAAAAGGATACTGCAGTGAAGAATTGGATATATTCTTCCCTCACACCAGCTTACCTTAAACACCTGATAGACAAGAATATAATGTCTGAATACTAACATGTCTTAAAGAAAGTCTTTATTGATGATTATGGTGCTCGTCTTATGCAATTGAGATGAAAATTATAGACGATGACAAAAGACGCACAACTCATAAAGAGATATCAATTCTATTTGTGATTTACTTAATCACTTGATAGCAATAGAAGATCATATCAATGTAAAGGAACATATTCTTTATGTTATTAGAGGACTTGATCATAATTAATAGTTACCTTAAACACCTGACATGTTAATACCTTCTATTGTGTAGGAAAATCCTACCAAATCTTAACCTTTCACTAGTTTCAAGTCATAATAGAAAATTTTCATTACCTTTGCCTAACTTTGGAAATCAGTTATTTACTACAAACTATACCTCAGCCTATAATTCTTCATTACATTGCCAACAACTTTTCTTACCACCACCTATAACACATTCACCATAACATACTTATTCTTATCAATGTACACAACAACCTAACTATCAACCTTCTCAAAAAATTTATAGGCCATCTACTGTACTACCACCACCTAATGGACCACGAGGAGATGCCTTTGGAAATTTTCCAAAACCTTAGAGTTAAATATGTCAAAAATTTGGACACATTGCAACCAAATGTTATTTTTGATACTTACCTTCAAACAATTCTAAATCAATACCTCCTAAACCACCTAATGAACACCTAATCATTTCACACCACCTAATGGACTATCAGACCATTTTCCACCTCTAAGAAGACCTCAAGCTCGCTAATCTTAAGTGCAATATGCTTCTATCCCATTACCTCAACCTTTGACCCTTTCATAACTACTACAGTTCTTTGCTCTACCATCATACATGAGTCTACCTTTTGATCCATCACTATATCTAAATAATTTTCCATCACAACATGCACATTATACAATCATAGTAATACTTTAATTAGAGCAACCTTAATCCTTCCTTTCTAGGACTTTCACCAGCTTTCTTTGCTCATTCCAAACTTGTTAGCTCACTAGTAGCTCATCTTGGGTTGGTGACTGATAGTGCATGGTTTATGGACATAGGTGTCAGCCATTATCTTACTTCAGATAAACAAAACCTCACTTATCCAATTCCTTATCGTGGACATGAGCATGTAATGCTAGGTAATAACTAAACTATTCCTATTACTTATATAAGGACTACACATTTTGGCACACAATATGTCTTATTAAAACTTATTGAACTCTTACATGTTCCACAACTTCCAAAGAACCTTATGTTAGTTAAAAATTTATGTTCATAAAATAATATTTCACTTGAATTTTTTCCTAATAAATTTTGTATTAAGGAGCTAGAGAAAGGAACAATTGTGCTTATAGGAGCATGTTAAGATAGGTAGTATAAACTTCCTTTTGCAAGTCAAGTAAATTAGGGAGGAAAATATAGTGAATATTGTAGCTATATTAGTACTATAAAGAATAAAACCACAACGGATGGTTACCTTTGGCATGATAAATTGGGGCATCTACTTCAAGGTATTTTTACAAAAAAGTTTTATAAGGTATAAATCTCTTTTTGCAAAAGATATTTGTTATGGCTTTGTAATGCATGCCAATTAGGCAAAGCATACAAAATTACATAGCATAATGATCATACCAGAATAGTTAGTCTTTTTGATATTATTCATATAGATATTTGGAGACCTTCACCTGTTGATAGTGTTAATAGAATAAAATATTTCATTTCATTTGTTGACTATTTCTCACGTTATCAATAGATGTATGTAATGCATAATAAGAGCCAAGTTGCACAGATTTTCCATCATTTTAATGCCTTGATTACTAGACAATTTAACACCAGGATCAAACAATTCCAACGTGATGGAAGGATAGAATTTAAATCCATTGAAACTTTCTTGTTTTCTGGTGTTTATTTGAGAAGGATTTCTTTTCCTTATACTCTATCTCAAAATGGGGTGGTAGAGAGGAATAATAGACATGTGGTTGAGACTAGACTATCATTGATGATTCGAGTTGATTTGCCTCTAAAATACTAGGAGTTTTTGAGTGATGTTCATCTTATCAAGAAACTACCCTTGCATACTGTTGGCAACAAATCACCTTACAAATTACATTTTAACATAAAACTAGACTATTATTCTCTCAAAATTCAAGGGTGCCTTTGTTATCCCTATGTAAGGCCTTACAATGTAACGAGCTAGAACCACGATCAATACCATATGTATTTCATCGTTATCCACCTCATTACAAAGGGTAATGGTGTTCAGAGCCAGTAACACAAAAGCTTTACATCACACTCCATGTCCACGTTAACCAAAAATAATTTTCTTTCATTAACATATCATTTACACAATAGACAAAACAATCAATACCAATTGGATAGTCTAATGAACCATGGTAGGTCAGTCTACCCATGACTCTTCCCAACTAGGATAACCCTAAAATATATATTATACCTCACAACCTAGTCAACTACCTCATAAACTAGTTAGTCTTCTTTTTTGCAACATCAATCACCTTTATCTTAATCATAACTTTCTTGCTCTCCTAGCATGTCACCTATTCACCATTCAATACAGTCTAGTTTTTATCTTTTACACAAACAACTCTTTCAACAACTTCTCTTTCTAATACCATAACTCCATAAATTGTTTCATAACCTTTTTCTTTAGATACTCAAATCTTACCTTTCTTTTCTATTTTCTCTTCCAGTTATGCATTTCCTTCCCCCATTACCTCTTTAAACAAAGCTAATGTCAATCATGCTATAAAGGTTTTCAATACAAGTGGTATAGCTTTTTTATTGATCTTAGTCATGAGAATTTTGGTGCTCCTTGCCTTGGAGGTCTCCACCCCATGGTTTCTAGATCCAAAAATGGTATTAGTAAATCAAAGATGTTATTAGCCCAGATAATCTTACCTGAGCTAACCTTTACACATGGAGCTTTAACTTGTTATGAGTGGCATACTGTAATGAAGTTGGAGTATAATGCCATAGTCAAGAATGATACTTGGGTTCTTGTTATTCCACCACAGGGAAAGAAAATCATAGGTAATAAATAGGTGTACAAAGTGAAACTTCTACGTGATAGATCCTTGGATAAATATAAATCTATGGTAGTTGCTAAAAGTTATAATCAAATTGAAAGAATTGATTACACTGAGACCTTTAGTCCAATTGTAAATTTTGTTCCAATCGAGGTTGTTCTCATTATTGCCTTGACTAAAAATTGGGTGGTAAGGCAATTAGATGTCTATAATGCTTTCTTAAATGAAGATTTGGATTAAAAAGTTTACATAACACAACCAACTGATTTTGTGGATCCTAAATATCCACAATATGTGTGCAAGTTAAAGAAGGTTCTATGTGGGCTTAAACAAGCTCCAACAACTTGTTTTGTGAAGCTCAATAACTGTTTGCAAACCATGGCTTTTATTCCTTTTAATTCTGATGCTTCTATGCTTCTTTATAATAGCAATGACACTATTATCATATTTTTGATCTATGTAGATGATATACTTATCATAGGTAACAATACTAAGAAAATACAGACAGTTATTACACAATTACATAATAATTTTCCTTCAAAGATCTTGGTGAATTGGGAATTGAAATCACAAGGTCTTTTTTTATGTTCCACTTGAGCCAAAGGAAGTACATTCAACAGTTACTTGAAAAAATTCAACTCCATGAAACCAAATCAGTCTCTAGTCCCTCACAGGCTAGTAAAATGTTGTCACGAGAAAATGGTGAATCACTTGATGATGCTATACTATACAGAACAATTATAGGTGCATTGTAATATTGTACATTAACCATACCTGATATAGCCTATTATGTGAATAAGCTATGTAATTTCTCTATTATCCCACGTATAGCATTGGAGTGCAGCCAAAAGGTTGTTGAGGTATTTGCATGGCATAAACAACCATGGTTTGGTATTAAAAAATTTAGATAATTTGGATTTGGTTGCATAAACAGATGTTAACTTGGCATCTTCACTAGATGATCAAATGAGGATTAGAGATAACTGTATTTTCCTTAATAATTCTCTTATTTAATGGAGTTTTAGAAAGCAAAAAGTGGTGTCGAGATTCACAATGATGCAAAGTTTAGGACTCTTGTTGTAACCATTACAAAAGTTGTCTGGATCTAGAAATTGTTAAAGGAACTATAGTGGAATTTACCTCAATCACCAATGATCCTATATGACAACATTAGTGTAGGTTTTATAGCAAGGAATCCTACCTTTCATTCACGCAATTGATTTTCATTTCATTAAAAAAAAAGTTATTGTTGGAAAGATATAGTTGGAATTTATGTCTTCATAAGAACAATTAACTGATATTTTTACTAAGTCACTTGATACATTACTTCAAGGAAGTACAAATTGTCTTTCAAAGATCTTAAGATTAAAAAGGATGTTAGACAATAATGTTAATAAGTCATCATTAACTGTATTAATATAATTTTTCTAAACATTATGAGCTATAACTATTATACTCTTCTTAAAATCATTTTTCTTAAAAACAGATTCTTATTTTTTGTATATATATGTGTATTATCATTCATTGCATTTTAAGAGAAAATAAATATATTTTATTATAACCATGTAGAAAGTTATAGTCTAACTCCCTCTAAAAGAGCTCTAAAAAAGAAAGGGTTGTCAAGACCTTATAACCAACACTCGATTGGTTTACCTGGTCAATGTAGGACTCCTCAACACCTCCCCTCACATTAGACGAGGACACTGTAAATACCGATTGACTGTGAGGTTGAATGACCGGGATTGATCATGTTGAATGATTAACTCCTTTTAAAAGAGTTTTTAAAGAATAAGAATTAATAAGATTTTATAACCAACGCTAAGTTGAATTTACTAGTGGATGTGAGATTACTCAACAAATAATATACTATAGTCACGTAAGTATTAGTACCTAAATGTGATTCGTACCACACGGTATAAGTGTACTACACACGTTACCCATGTGATTAATTACATATGTGAGTAGGGGTGCTTGTGCTTGATATTACTTTTTGTTAGCCTGATCCAGTTAGAGAACGTACTATGCCTTATGGCTATATATGGCAGTCACCTATGTTTTAGATCATTATCAATTAATCATACTATTGAGCATCGTTATTTTATTTCTCTACTTCTCCGTAACTGCTTTGCTTATGTTTTATGGTAAAGCTAGAGATGAAAGAAAATCCAAAGTTCAGAAACGCGGAAGAAAATGAGATCAACACGTTAATGTCCAAATCTTATAGATCAGTTGGGCAGATATTTAAATTAAAGTGGATACAGAAAATATAATATTGAAAAAAAAAATCTTAAAAATGATATCTGCTGCAGTAATTTTATCAGGATTGCAATTATTATATCTAACAAAGGTGGAAAAGATATTCTCATGCAATTAAAAGTTTTATCCAAAAATATTATAAAATTGATTAATCTAACTTTAATAAAAATTATAAAGTTAAAATAAGACAATAACAATTCTTTCAATTATTAAGTTACTTAATTTCTTTTACAACTTATAAATATCTTATTATTTTATATAAATTCTTCACTAAATAAAGTAAATGTTTTCTTGAAATATAAATTTCCTCCAATTTTTAATATTTTTTTAATTTTTACAATTAGCTTAATTTTTATTCAAACTTTTTTCCTAAATCTTTTTTTCCTCTCTTTGCAAATAAATTGTCGTATTGTCAATATAAAAAATGCATAAATAGTTTTTTCATCCATAAATATTAAAAAAAAAATGATATATATTTCATATTACAAAAAAAAAAATTCAACATCAATGATTTTTTTTCCAGATAAACAACCACATAAAGAGTGGTTTCTTAATTCAAGAGTCCGAAAGCTATTAACATGCTTCTTTCCTTAAATTTCAAAAAGATAATTTATAAGAATAAATATCATATTTAATCTATTTTTATAATATACACATCTATCAAAAGAAATAATAACGTACTTGTCTTTTTTTGAATCTTTAATAGATATTACTAATCTTGTTTTGGGAAAAAAAAATTACGAACACATTCAAGCATATTTTCTCAATTTTTAAATTTATCATAAAAAATATCACTAGTAAAACATTCTTTATCAATAGTATCAATAATGTTTATTACTACATAAATTAAAACGTTACATTCATAAAACTTAATTAAAATACTAAAATAAATTAATCATAAATTATTAATAGTATTTATTAGTAAACAAAAAATGATAGATAAAAAATTACAAATGAGAATAAAAATAAATATATTTATTATGTTGATTCATTAAAATATAACTATGAGCCTAACAAATAATAAGTTAGCTAATGATAAAAAATAATATAAATATTTAATAAACAAATTCAAATAAGAATCAATAATCACATGTTAAAGTAAAATTCTAAAGAAAAAAAATCAAAAAAACCATTTACATAAAAATATATTAAGATTTAGAATAGAAGTCATATATGTATGGTTGTATCTATCTTATCGTAATCAAGTAATATTATTAACTTATTTATTTATTTTTAGTATAATAATGAGTTATCTTTTTTAATGTAACGATCATATATAAAAATTGATATAGAAAGATGAATAATCAAAATTTTGATATAAAAGAATAATGGCTTTTGAAGGTAATAATGAAAACAAAAAATAAAACCTAAATGTATAATACATTTAATTAAAAAAAAGTCAAAATAAAAATAAATTAGCGGAGTTTATAAATTAATTTTTTATCATCTTCGAATGAAATCTTTAATTTCTTGACAACATCTTTTCTGTATATAAAATTGATATCAAACAGTGTAAAATGTTGTACTAGTATCTAATAAAGATTTCTATAAAATTGATATGGGCGACATCACTCATCGAATCTATCATTTGAACGATTGATATTTACCCCCACAATAAAATTCTAGTCACTAAACTACAACCACTTATTTCATTTATCTTTCCTTAGTTTTCATTGTCCTGAAGTCATCGCTCCTTATTATTCTTGAAAATTAAATTAGCTTGAGCTCACATGCTCCACAATAAAACATCACTTTCAAATATTATTAAAAGAGAGAGTGTCGAAACTTTGAATATAATATTAATGGAAATAATATAATCTATCTAATATTTCAAAAAAAAAAAATAATAAGAAAATAAAAAGAAGACGACCCTACGAGGAATTCGGAAAATTTTGTTAAAAAAAAAAGGAATTCGAAAAATACCTCTAATTCGTTAGTGCTTGGACTTTATAGCCTCATGCGTCAGTTTTGATTAAACCCTTTAAGGTTATAAGTCTTGTTCAGTGTGCTCGATCTTTTTAAGAATGCATAATAACAAAAAAATCAATGCAGGATAGATGGAATACAATTGATATTAATATCATGCATCACATACGACGATATGTTATATTTTTCTTATTTAACATCATATCACGATTATCGAATGAGATTGAAATTATTTACTCTGTATACGTTGACTTCGTGATTAAGAACTCGATCGCATGAGCCTCGTAAATGTCTCAAGATCGAATCTATATGAAAGATTTTCTTAGAATATGGATGGATTGAGATAGATATAAGTGGATAGTTCTATATGTACATACTATGTAGAGTGTTATTTATTGATGTTTAGATATCAGCTTCATATTTAAAAGAGTAGGATATAACATTAATCCTTATATTTATATTAGAGGTATTATTTACACTATTACAAAAAAAAGTATTAAAGTCGGTTAAAAATCGACTTTAAATGAAATGACTTAAAATTTAAAGTCGGTTCAATGCGTGAACCGACTTTAATTTTTTTTTTTTTAACAAAATTTACTCATTTTCTATTATATTCAAATTAAAACCTATATTCGATCACTAAATAATAGTAGAAAAAAATTTGTTTTACAAATATTTTAAATAATACAAATAATTGAAAAATAAAATATTAATTAATAGTAAAAAAATTACCATAGTGTTATTCTATGTTATCAAGATCATCATATTCTTCTCATGATGTTATAATACAAACCTACATATATAATACAAAAAATTATATACATATATAATAGCACATAATAACAGAAAAAATATGAATAATAAGTGTATATGATTAATATAAATACTTACAATAGTAAATAAAGTGACAAAATGAAAGAAATGAAGAAAAAATAGTATTTTGTAAGTGAAAAATGGGTATAAAAAATTTGAGTATTTTACTTAAGAAAATAAGGGATCTAAAAGATTAGTTAGAGAGGAAGTAAACTCACTAACCGACGTTGGAATTGATGATCGTAGGTGGTTGGAAAATGAGAAATAGTGAAAGAGGTTTTGGGTTTTTGAAAGTTATGCAGCGTTTGAAATAGTTTCTGTCTAGGGAAGAAAGAAGAGAAAAGAATTTATCCACGTGTGTAGCGTGGTTCAACACGTCAACCGACGCTACGTCCTACGTGAATAGTGGCGATTCTATACCAAATTGACTTTAAATTCATTAAAAAACTAACTTTATATATCGACTTAAATACCCCTTTTGTAATAGTGTTATTTCTCTAATTTTGAAAAGATAACATCTAGTCCTTTTATTTGTAAAAATTGTACCAAAAAGATATATTTAATAATTTTAAATTTATTTTTTTAAAAAATAAATTTATCCGGAATATTTTCAGTCATAAAGTAGGATAAAAGACGATAATACTCTCACTAATTATATTAACAATTTTTTTTATTAACAGGTAAGGTAAATGATAAAAATACCCTTAACAATATATGTTTAAATTTTTTTTATCAATAGAAGTCTTTTTGTGACACATTTTTTATAAGAAAAGTGATTAATTAGTACATTTTTTATAAGTAAAATGATTAATGAACACTCTTTTTATAAGTAAAAAGACCAATGAATACCTTTTTAAAGTTAGAAGATTAAACAACACTTTTATTTTAAGAAAAATGACCCTTTAACATTTTTCTCTATTTAAAATGGTGAAACATAATACATTTTACGTAAACATTTACTTTAATTTTGAAAGTATATACAATAAGAATTATTTCATTTTGTTAGTTTTATTTTTATAAATTATATATATATATTTTAATTATTACACTTTAATAATATTAATTTTACATTTTTAACATTTTAATTATTTCTTGTCATTTTTTTATTATCAATTTTTTGGTGAGAAAACGTATTTTTGATCTAATTGTGTATACTAACAAATAGTTAATAGATATCTAAAGAGAATAATGTCTCAAAACTTTAAAAATAAAATATAAAATGAAGTGATTAAATTTATCAAAATTTGTCTAAAATAACTAAAATATCTATAAATATAATAATAACTTAAATAAAATATATTAATTTAAAATAAAATAAATAATTAATTTAATTTATTAAAATAAAATAACTCAAAATATAATTTTTCTAATAAAAAATACTATCATAGAATTAGAAGGTTAATAATATTATAACAATATAAATTATTATTATCATAAAAATATTTTGTTGCTAATAATTTTATTTTATTTAATAATAATATAAATTAAGTATAATTAATATTAAAAATAAAATAAAAAATTATATATTTTTATTACATAATAACAAAATTATTATAAGAATATCATCTCCTATTAAAAATACAGAGTTTCACGTATGTAACGAAGGTATATTAACGAGAATATTAGTTAAAATGGGGCAAATTGGGCACAGTAAAAACCCAAAATATAATAAAATATTAATATAAAAATAAGTCATGGTATATTAACGAGAATTTAACACTTTTTTTTTAATATTCTTTCGTACATTTTTACAGTTCTTTTATTAACGTGTGTTAGTAAATTTTCAAAAATATACTTTTCTTTATTGTAAATTTTAATATTTTTTAAGAATAACACATTATTAATAAAGAAAAAGAAAGAGTCTAGTAACAAGTGTTGCTAATATTCCTCACATTTACAATTATATATGAAATTTGTTAATGACCGTATACATACAATATGCACTTGAAAGTAACATCAACTCACCCATTACAACAATTATTTACTAAAATTTCTCAATTGAATAAAAGTACTTTCACTTTCAAAAAATAAAAAATAAAAAATAATAATTAAATAATAAATTGAGTCAATGACCCATTCGAACCTTCATTCTTAAAAATAAAAAAATCTTGGTCATCATATGTTGTTTGATATATCCCATCCCTTTCCTTCTTTCCTTCCCTCCTACCTTTTCTAAATGGTATACTTTAAGATGTTGGCATTCATCAGTTATTGAAATTGATTTTTCTTTTTTCATTGAACAAGGTCGTTTTTGGGCTAATCCCTTTTGCCTTTATTTAGAAAAATAGGCACATTAATTAGGTTACATGGTTAGAGAAATTTGAAGGAAGTTTTTTTTTTTTTTCTTTTCTTTTACCTTTCATATTGAAGTAAGACGTAGAGGGCATCTTTTGATTCACAAACATCAAAATTAGCTTAGTTTTGCCATACTTATAATATATTTAATTTTAATATAATTTAAAATATTTGATTTGATTTTATATTTTAAAAGATGTGAATTTCTATATGCATCCTATAATTATTTTAAAAGTAACAATTAAGTCTTGTATTTATTTTTTATAACAATTTAATCATATTATTAATATAATTTTATGGTACATGATTTTATTTTATATAATTTAATTATATTATTATAATTAAATATATTTTATTTTATTTTTCAACCACCACTAAAATAAATAATATAATCACTTATATTACTATTTAACTAATTTTAATATATATTAAATATAACTATCAAATATTTTTAAATTTAACACAAATTTTGTTAATATGTAACATAAAATTTATAATTACACATATTTTCCATTTGAAATTCATTGAAGAATCCCCAACCAGTCTCCCCAAACATTTAGCGTGTTACTACAATATTAGTAACATTTAGTCGTGATCTTTTAACTAAAAATCGATATCATAAAATTTTGGTTGATAAGTCAAATAAAATCCTTAACCATATATAATATCTACTTATAATTTCAATTGTTGAAAGTAATTATGATTATTAATCAAATTATAATAATTGATTAAAAATAAACAAATTTATGTCAACTTCACCCCACCTTCTCCTATTCTCCTATTGAAAATATTAGTTGTAATTAAGAAAGGTATCATCATCTTTAGCATTTATAAAAAAAATAGAAAAATTATAACAAAATAAAACTCATAAAAATTATAATAATAAAAATAGTATCTCAATAACATTAAATATGATTTAATTGAATATATATAAATTAATATATTTTAATTTAAAAGGTGTTAAATTTAAAAATGTTTAAAATAAAATAATATGTTAAATTGATTAATTGTAACAAAAGCAGGGATCATTCGCAACAATAATAATGAAATTGAGGAAAGTTTGAAATTCTAAAAAAAGTAATACATTTTCGTCGTTAAAATTTTTATTTTTAAAAATATCATAAAAAAAGGTAGATAAAATGTATTTTCATTCGGTTTCCAGGCTTAAAAAGTATTCTAGCCATTTGACCGAAATTGATTAGTTGTACCAACCATTGACTGCCCATTCACCATTAAATAAAGCTGTTTTCATCATAAAAATGCTGCATCTAGATGAAGTTCATATGAACGAATTAGTAGGCTTCATTAAGACCAAGTTCAAGCAGATGAAGTGATATTCAATTCAATGGAGTCAGATAAAGTGATATTCATCCAACTGTATTAAAATATAGTAGCTAGTTTTCATCTAGTTAATTAATTCGTATAGACTGGTATTTCTTAAATTTATTTAATTAGGGCGAAGTGATATTTATTCGGTTAAGTCCGAATAAACTTCTTTTAACTAGGATTGAGTGAAATTAATTCATGAAATATTATGTTATTTTATGAATAATATAATTTTGTTAATTTTGTATCATCGTTATTAATTGAACCTATTTATCGATTAGTCGCTTTTTTTTCCTTCTCTTTCTTTCTTGAATATTCCTAGTTACTTCCTGCTAGTCAGATCAAGGGTTTGAACAAAGATTGTGAATTGTGATATTATCTTCTTCTTTTTTCTTTCAGGTGATAGTGATCATATTATTAATTGATATGCATGGCCCTTATTCACTGCCTGTATTTATGGTACGTACATGATTTTTTTTTAAAAAAAAAAACTTTTTTATAGTGTTAATCTGAAGTTTATTAAAAGATCTTCATTCCTCTCTATTTGTCAAAGATATGCAATACACAAAATGAGCCCATACACGCAAAAATACAAAATTAAAAGCTTACTACTTCAGCAATTAAAGAGTTGGCTCCTTTGTAATTTTCTCATAAAATATGGTCATCGCTAGTTCTCCATTGTACTTTAAGAAATTAACATTTTAATTATCTTACTTTGTTTGCATTTGAGGTTCGATTTTCGTATATAAATTATTTTTTTAATTAAATGATAATTTATGTGATTAGTACACGTAACTTGATTTGTCTCATTAAACTAATAACATTTTCTAATTTCTTCGGCAAACTACTATTGTGGTTTAGTTTAATAGTCTTTTTATTGTTTGCTTTTAGCTAATAGTTTGAAGGAAGACTGACTTTGGGGAACTTGTACGTACATTTATTAGTGCTCTTTGATAATAACTGTTAAACATGTGAAATTCATAAATAAAGTAATAAAATAAAACTATTGGATGTGTTAACGATTATTAAAAAATAAAAATAAAAAGCTGTTCAACATGTGATGTCGTCCCCCACACTTTTATATTGACGGTCTATATTTTAGGCAACAGATGCGTATATATATTTGCGTTTCAAACATATTAATTACAGGAGGCTTCAGGTTTTGCAGCTCATATAGTTAATGTAAAACATAATTTAAATCTGTATAATAATATTATTTTTTTTACACAAAAGAAGAATAGAAAAATCTATTCTAAATTCATTATCCTGGTGGAAATCAAATACAAAAACTGTCAAAGAATAAGTGAATAGGAATGTCATCTGTCAATTATGTATGTCTTGTCTATTTAATCAAGTTATGAACTTGAATATTCAAGTCTTAACTTATGGAGTATGTTTTGAGTGTTCAGGTCCAATAATTTCCGTTATTTTGTATTAAAAGTATTTGTTTGAAAAATCAGTTATATTTTTCTTATTTTAAGTAATAACTATTCACTTATGATTTAAATGAATTGAACTCAAACTAACCCGACAAAATAATGCTATTTGAAATATAATACTAAAATAAATTAAAACAGATATTAAAACAGAAATATTAAAGCAGAAAAATAATAACACCAAAAATTTAACGAGGTTCGGTACAAATATTACCTATGTCCTCGGGCGTCGTTGACCACTTCCACTATCTCCAAATGGATGAACTCCAAAATTACAACTAATTGGGCAAAATTGAGCTAATCAATTACCCTTACAAAAGAGAGAAAAATTTACAAATTTTGGGATGTTTACAAATGATGAAGGAAGGCTTTATTTATAGCCCCAAATCCAACACTCATCTTCATTCCTAACCAAGGTGGGACTTTTCTAATTTGCTCACTAAGGAGCTATATAACAAATCTCCACCTTAGCGACTTAGTAATATTAAATGATTTCTTCAATTACTAGATCAGCGACGCCAATGCCAATTCAGATTTGCAGGATGTTAATCAAGTCCAGATAATGTTTGAACTTGATTGTTGTTACCACCTTGGTCATCATATCTGCAGGATTCTCTGCCGTACTAATCTTCTGAACTAGTACTCCACCTTCTTCAATAATTTCTCGAACGAAATGATAACGAACATCAATGTGCTTTGTACGTGCATGGTAGACTTGGTTCTTTGCTAAATGAATAGCACTTTGACTATTACAAAACACTTTAATATGTTTTTGACCAACTCCCAAGTTTTCAAGCAAACCTCGTAACCAAATAGCTTCCTTCACAGCCTCTGTAACTGCCATATACTCTACCTCTGTAGTAGACAAAGCAACTGTGGACTGCAAGGTAGACTTCCAACTGACTGGTGCTCTAGCAAGAGTAAACACATAACCAGTAATTGATCGACGTTTATCTAAATCTCCTGCATAGTCGGAATCACAATATCCGACTGCACATTGACCAACAATATTATCCTGCTGAAATACTAAACCAACATCTATAGTATTTATAATATACCGTAGAATCCATTTCATAGCCAACCAATGTCCTTTACCAGGATCATGCATGTACCTGCTTACAGCACCAACCGTATGTGAAATGTTAGGTCTTGTACACACCATTGCATACATCAAGCTACCAACCGCATTTGCATATGGTACCTTTGCCATATATTCTCATTCTGCATCATTTTTAGGAGATAATTGAGCACTAAGCTTGAATTGAGGAACTAGCGGAGTACTTATAGGTTTTGTCTGTTTATTCATACCAAAACGTTGTAGTACCCTCTTCAAATATTGACTCTGAGTCAAACTAAGCTTTCCCTTCTTCCTGTCTCTGCTTATCTCCATACCAAGAATCTTCTTGGCTTCTCCCAAATCTTTCATTTCGAACTCTTGACTTAGTTGAGCCTTCAACTTCTCAATTTCTGCTTGGCTCTTCGATGCAATCAACATATCATCGACGTACAATAGAAGGTAAATGAAAGACTCATTTTGTAGCTTGCGAAAATACACACAATGATCATGTGTGCTTCTGGTGTACTTCTGTTGCAACATAAACTGATCAAATCGTTTGTACCATCAGCCTTGGAGATTGCTTCAATCCATACAATGATTTGTTCAAATTTTACAAACCCAATTCTCTTTACCGGAACATTAAACCCTTCTGGTTGAGACATATAGATTTCCTCTTCTAAGTCACCGTGTAGAAACGCGGTTTTCACATCAAGTTGAACTAGTTCCAAATCAAATTGTGCTACCAAGGCCAACAAAATTCTAATGGAAGAATGTTTTACAACTGGAGAAAATACCTCATTATAATCGATTCCCTCCTTCTGAGCGTAGCCCTTAGCTACCAACCTTGCCTTGTAGCGAATACCATCTTTGTTAGGAAATCCATCTTTCTTTGCATACACTCATTTACATCCAATTGCCTTCTTGCCCTTAGGTAGTTGTGTCAACTTCCATGTTTTATTTTTCTGAAGAGACAAAAGTTCTTCATCCATGGCTTCCTTCCATCTTTCAACTTTAGGGCTTCTGATTGCTTCCTTATATATGGAAGGAACATCATCATGCACAACTGAAAGTGCATAGGCCACTGTATTCTTAAACTGAGCAGGTAGGTTTTCAAAATCCTTGTATCGAGCAAGTACCTTGACATTTTGTTGTCGTGGCCTATCAATTGCAGTTTCTTCTTGTTGCTGTGGAGGTTCTTGGGTTAAAACCTCTTCATATGATTCATCATTTGTCAATAGAGGATCAGCTTCTGTCTTATCTTCACTAACTGGATTAACAATTTTTCTTTCAAACTCCACCTGTTTCGGAGTTTGCTACACCTGCTCTAAAGTGCCATCAATCTTCTTAGTTACCTTTCTCAACAAAATAGATTCATCAAAGGTAACATCTCTACTAAAGATTATCTTTTTTGTTTCAAGACACCATAGTCGATATCCCTTAGAACTAGAAGGGATCCCCAAAAAAATGGCTTTCTTGGCTCTTGGGTCCAACTTTGATTCTGTTACATGGTAGTATGCAATTGAACCAAACACATGTAAGAAATCGTAATCTCTAGCAGGTTTTCCAGACCATACCTCCATAGGCGTTTTGCCTTCAAGAGCAGACGTTGGTAAACGGTTGACGAGATGACATGCATACGTCACACCTCGGCCAATCTGCTTGCCTAAACCAAAGATTTGACAACATACATCGAACCTTCTCCAGCAAAGTCCGGTTCATACGTTCTGCAACTCCATTTTGTTGTGGTTTTTTTCGAATAGTGAAGTGTCGCACTATCCCTTCTTCTTCACAAACTTTCATAAATGGATCGTTTGTGTACTCAGTGCCATTATCAGACCTCAGACGCGCAGTCTTTTTGCAGTCAGGTCTCGATCATCTTCTTCCATTTGAGAAAAATTCCCAAAGACTTCATCCTTCTTCTTCATGAGATACACCCAAACTCTTCTCGAAAAATCATCAACGAAAGTGACATAATAATGTTTGCCACTCATGGATGGAGTTCTTGTTGGCCCCCATACATCAGTATGGATGTAATCCAAAATGCTCTTTGTATTATGGAGGGGAGTGCCGAAGCTTACTCTTTTCTGCTTTCCCAATACACATTGCTCACGAAATTCTAACTGGGTTCTCGCCCCTTTTAACAAGCCTTGCTTTACTAGAATCTGCAAAGCTTTTTCACCAGCATGTCCCAACCGCATATGCCCCATATTGGTAGTTTCTAAATCTCTTTCTTCCTCTGAAACTGCTGGCGATCTTTGTCCCGATAACCGTACTACCAAGGTAGTAGTACAAGTTATTCTTCCGAACACCTTTCATCGCCACAAGTGCTCGAGTAACCTTGATGCCCCATTTTGTATGGTTATAGTGAAGCCTTTTGATTCTAATACTCCCACAGCAATGAGATTCTTCTTCATATCTGGAACATAATGAACATCTGTCAAGACCCTGGTTGAGCCATCTTGATTCTTCAAACGAATTGTACCGATTCCCAAAACTTTGCATGGATTATCATTACCCATGAAAACAACTCCACCGTCTAGTTCTTCAAAGTTAAAGAACCACTCCTTGTTAGGAGACATATGGAAAGTACATGCTGAATCAAAAATCCAATCACTAGGATGAGATGCTGTTGACGAACCAACCAATGCAAAATCTGAATTTGAATTGCTTTCAGCTACACATGCATAAGATTGCACAGCTTTTCCTTTCTTTTGCAGCTTCGGACAATTTTTCTTCCAATGGCCTTTCTCATGACAAAAGGCACATTCATCTTTACCAAGTCTTCCTTTTGATAGAGATCTACCTCTCCTTCCTTTCTGTTGTGTTTGCGGACGTCCTCTTACAGTCAATGCCTCTACTGCTTCATTCCTACTTTCTCTTTTATCTTTCTTTCTAATTTCATAACTATACAAAGCAGTACAAACTTCCTGAAAAGATACTTTATCCTTCCCAATGAGTAAGCTCGTAATAAGATGATCAAACTCATCAGGAAGGGAGGCTAACAACATCAAGGCTAAATCTTCATCTTTAAAAGTTTCATCCATATTTAACAAATCTGCTACTAATTGATTAAAAGCAGTAATGTGGTCATTTATTGTAGTACCTGGAAGGTATTCAAACCGGAACAACTTCTTCTTCAAATATAGTCGATTATGTCCACTCTTCTTCATGAACTTGTTCTCCAACGCCTTCCACAACTTAGTTGCAGATGTCTCCTTCATGAACGTTTACTTTTGTTCTCTTGAGAGACACGAACGGATTGTACCATATGTCAATCGGTTGATATTTTTCCACTCTATTTCATCTACTCCATCTGGTTTCTCTTCTTCAATAGCGATGTCTAGACCTTGTTGAAACAAAACATCTAGAACTTCGCCTTGCCACATGCCAAAATGGCCGGTTCCATCAAACTTCTCCACCTCGAACCTTGCATTCATCACCATAGTTCTGCTTGACGTGGATGACTGGCCTTTGTTTGAAAGAAATTTTTCTTCCGCCATTTCTTCAAATTACAACAACTAGCAACTATATTCCAATAGCAAACAAACGGAATACAAACAAATGCCTAGGTAGAAAACCTTCGGCTTTGATACCAATTGTTGGGAAAATCGGGTATATTTTCCCTATTCTAAGTAGTAACTATTCACTTATGATTTAAATGAATAGAACTCAAACTAACCCGATAAAATAATGCTATTGGAAATATAATGCTAAAATAAACTAAAACAGATATTGAAACAAAAATATTAAAGCAGAAAAATAATAACACCAAAAATTTAACGAGGTTCGGTACAAATATTACCTAGGTCCTCGGGCGTCGTTGACCACTTCCACTATCTCCAAATGGATGAACTCCAAAATTACAACTAATTGGGCAAAATTGAGCTAATCAATTACCCTTACAAAAGAGAGTAAGATTTACAAATTTTGGGATGTTTACAAATGATGAAGGAAGGCTTTATTTATAGCCCCAAATCCAACATTCATCTTCATTCCTAACCAATGTGGGACTTTTCTAATTTGCTCACTAAGGAGCTATATAACAAGTATCAATAATTTTGATATGAATAATAATGATTTTTCTGTTCAAAGCATGCTACAATACTTTGGAAAAAGAATCAACTTTTGCCTCCTTATTGGGGAGAATGTTAATATATTCAATCTATAAGTGTATTATTCGTTCAACATGATACATTACAATAAATCCCAAACTTGTTTTATCTTGTGTCCATGTAACAATAAAATTTATTTTAATAGCATTTTGTGAAGGAGGTTTCCACTTTTATGATATGAGTTAACAATCTTCTGTCTACTTTGGAATTTTTCTACGAAGGAGTTGAGAGAATTTCTACTCCTTTGAAAACTTTGTTTATTTGTTGATGTTGATCCTTTCCAGTAAGAATGATTGAAGGCTTCAGCAAATGAAAGTATCTTGTTGTTATAAACTACTTCATTGTACAACCATCAAATCTCTTCTATTAAAATAACTACAATGAGGGTGAAAGATTCTTTTTTAATCTCTATAGTTAACCACCTTGGATAGGATTTAGAATAAAAGATGAGTAAGATTTAATGTTCAATTTTTCAATAAAATTCCAAAGAATGTTTCATTTGCAATTGAACCTTCTTTGTCGAAAAATTTTGCATCTTATGAAAAAATGTTCCACATCTTTAACTTCTCTAGACACAAATGATAATTTAAATCTTCAAAGATATATAAATACTTAGTTTCATCTTAATGCATAAACAATTTTAGCAACTTTTCAAAGCAAATTTTTGTGTCTTTCATGAAAAAGGGCTTTCTAAATTTTCCTCCATGTTAGAGTAATTCTTTGAGATTTTATTTTAAATAAGAACTTCATAAACACCTTTGATAGTAAAAAAGTGTTTTCCATTTCCATACTAGTGATGTTGGTTAAACAATGAAGCATAAGAGATTTCAATTTCATAATATACAATGTGACGTAAGTCTCTAATAGTGAATTCATTTATTAATATCTTAATATAAATGATTATTTCATAAGCAAAATTCAAATATAGAACGTACATGTTGTAAATGGATGTTAGAGCTTCTTCCATCAATTATACATTAAATAAGTTTTTGTTATGAGAACCAAGGTATCTAAGGATCCTACTAGAAGTTGATATTTCTATACATACTTTCCAATAGCTCTTTGTTGAATTAAATCTTGAGTTTAAAATAATTCTTTATAGATGTTTAAGTTATTTGATTTCTTTGTAACATTAAGTTGATAACGGTTTATAACCGATATAAATAACTTTTAACTTATGTAAGGAGAATAATAAAACTTAAGGTACATCTTTACCAAATAAAATAGAGGAAATGAATCTTTTAAAAAATAAAGACATCAACTAGTCTTTGCAAGTTACTCTTACAATACAAAAAATAGTCCGTTGGAAACCATACAAGATTAATAGATAAATGAAAATGTTTTAATCACGTACTGATAGCTAATATATTTTCCGTGATTTATTGATTAATATAAGTCAAAGCATGTGAGGCTTTTGCGTTTTCGTAATAAAAAAATTCACCAAAAATTATATGAATATAAATTTTCATCGTAATTTTACATAAGCATTAATCTAATAAGACAATATAAGTAGCTTTTATTGCTAAATAATTTTACCATTATTTTAAAATCGTATATCTTAAGCTTTCCATTTAATCATTCAATGAAATGTGGTACGTTTCATGTATTCAAACAGAATTATATGTAACGGCATTGCTGATTTGTATATGTAATATAAATGCTTTTAGCTAAACACTCAAATGATCAAATTCAATAACGAGCAAACTAAATTTGCTAGTAACATTTGTTTAAACTTATTATTGAATTTTACTTAGTTATAAATATATTATTTAACTCATTATTAATATTACATATATATTATTACAAATTTATTCCTACTAAAATGGAGTGATAAAATTATACCCAAAAAGGATTAGTTTCTTTCCATTATTATTATTATTATTATTATTATTTTATTATTAATTGAAATATATTAAGTATCTCTATTTAAATATTTTAAAATTATTGTTAAATTTATATAAAAAAAATTATCAATAATTTAAATAAAAATATTTTATAAATTTTTATTATATATATATTAAAATGAAAATAAGATAATCCAAGTATTTTTTACCGGATAAAAGGAAGAAATAAAAGTCATGTGTCAGCTAAAGTACATGGAAGTTGACTAGGACTAGACAATATTGTTGTACGTTTCATAACCGGACCCTACCATGTGGTCTGCTTGTCCCTTCAAGTGAGGAAGAGAACACTACATATATTAGCGGGAAAAAGCACCAAAAATTAGAAGCAAAAAAAAAAAAACAGATAAAAACAAATAAATAAAAGACTTAAATGTCGACGTGCAGTAGTTTTTACGTAATTAAATTAATCTTAAAATCATATATTAACGTTAAAATGCATGTCCTCGCTCATATTTTGATTAAATTTATATATAATTATTTAAATTATAATTTTTAAAGCTTTAAATATAATTATTTAAATTTTATAATTATATAATTTAATTTTAAAATTTTAAAATTTATGTATAAATCTTAAATTATAAATTCATAAATATTTATTTTGATAATTAAACTGTAAAATATATATAAATTCTAAAAATTTATATTAAATTTTAAGATGTAAAAGTTTAATAATATATTTACAAAATTTTAAAAACTTGAGTTTTAAATTTTACTTTATAAAATTCAAATTTTTTTTAAGTAAAATTATGATTAACCTTATTCTTTGATCTATATTTATATGTATATATATTATAAATATATATTATTTTAAAATTAATTTAATTATATACGTATTATAAATAATATTAGGGCACAATTTCCTTTTTGCCATTAATAACCGGTTGAAATTACCGTCCACCTTTTTAATTACTTGATCATCTATATAATGACATAAATAAAAAATAAAAATATCTATTTAATCTAAAATGTTAAATTACAATTTAATTAATAAATATAATTAGATTTAATAAAATATTAAATGATATATTATAATCTAAAAAATAACATAAGAGTGTGGTTTCAAAGAAAAAAATTTATCCATTTTAATTAAGTGTATTCACAAGCGTAAATTGCGTGAATTACTGATATTTTTAAAAGAGAAAGTTGTAAATTTTGTAAAAATAAACATTTTAATTATATAATTTTAAATATGAATATTTTAATTTCATAATTTTAAATATAAATATTTTAATTTCATAATTTTAAATATAAATATTTTAATTTCATAATTTTATAAAAAGATATAATTTAATTCTTAAAGATATATTTTAATTTCAAAAATAATATATATAAGTAATATAATTAGAACTAAAAAATATATTTATCTAAATTATATAACTAAAATAAAAATAAAATAACTAAAACCCTCATTTTTAAAAAGATCGTGAAACCTTTTGCATCTCTCATTTAAAATATTATTGGTTGCTTAATTTTAAATAATTAACTCAATAAATAAATAAAAAATTATTCTTATAAAATTTACATTTATATTAGTCTTAATTAATATAAAAAATTTATTTTTACCAATTCAACAAACTAAGTAAATAAAATTCTGGATATAATTCAACCATTAATTAGGTGTCACTAGAACAGCGGGTTCAGATACATTTGTGATACTGTGTTACCAGGTGGCCGTATGTACTCCACTTTTCGCGGTCGTCAAACAAAGTATCGTTAAAATGTAAAAAAAATATCAATATTTAATTTATTTGTTTATTATCTTCCTCTGACTAATCATTATAATTAATTTTTTTTAATTTTTATAATAAAAAATATACATACTTGTTATAAATATATATAAATATTTTTAAAAACAAATAATCAATTAAATTTATTTTCATACTCATAAAATTTATCTCTTTATAATAAATTTATTAATTTATAATAGTTATAATCAAATGATATACTTAATTATTTCACAATTTTTAACTAATTATTCTACTATATTTAAAAATAATAATATATATTTTATTATATAATATTTTAATTAATTAATCAACTTATTCATTGGTATAAATATTTTATGCATTTAAAATATATATATTACATAAAAAAATTATTTTAAAATATAAGCAATTTATTGTTTTGATGTTTTATAAAAAAAAATTCATATTTTTGATAAAATTTTCATAATTTCTTGATTTTTTCTTCGTCAATAACAACAATATTTTCATAAAAATTATATCTTAACATATTTTTCGACATTAATATTTCAAACTTTAATTATTGTATACTTTTTATGCATGTTCTTTTATTTTATATCAAATTGTGTAATTGTTTTTAGTAAACATATCAAATTATAAAGTTAGAACCAAAGTTGAAAATGTCAATTACATAGTAGACATTGTCGTGAAAATATCATTATTTTGCACATCCTAATATTAAAATTTGATATATATATCTTTTGATTAAATTGTTATAAAATTATTTAGAATATCAATAAATTGTCCATGAAATATCGTTATCATTAAATATCATTTTTTGACTAAAATATCTTAGATATTGTTACTAAAATTTTATTAAAATATTAATTTTTGATTGTTTTTCTTTCTTCTACTTCTTTAATGAATTTGATATTTAGTAATTATTGTAGTCATTGCATGCATGTTTTATTTTTTACTTTTTTATATTAATGTTATAATATGTAGATTGTATTGAATGACAATACTTATTATATTCTACTAAGAATGAGTACTTTTAAAAACAAATAATTAATAAATTTTTTTCTTCATATTATCGAGATTTATCTATTTATAATAGTTAATAAAATTGATAGTTTACTTAATTTTTTTTAACTTTTAAACTAATTATTCTATAATATTTTATAAAAAATAATATATATTTTATTATATAATATTTTAATTAATTGGTCAACTTATTGATTAATATAAATATTATAAGTATTATTGATTAATATAAATATTATAAATATTTAAAAATATATGTATTAAATAAAAAATTAGTTTAAAATATAAGTAATTGATTGTTTTGATGTTTTATAAAATTTCGTTTTAAAAGTTTTATTATTTTTTTGATTTTTTTCAAATTTTTTTATCAATAATGACAATATCTTTCAATATTTGTTTAAAAAATATATCTTAATATCTTGAAAAACATCAAAATTTCAAACTTTAGTTAGGATTAATAACTCAAATGTAATTTTGTTACAAGAATTTTTAAGCACAAAATTGATGTAAAGAACTAATAGTTTATTAAATTTTACAAAAAATATTAGGAAAATTACAAAATATATATCATTAAAAATTATGTCAATAAGAATAGTACTTTAGTAAAAGTAAATAGGTTCATGTGGTTCTAATTCAAATTGAATGACATTAAATGTGAAATAATGTTTTAGACTTTTTTTAAATAGTAAAAATATTTGAGTTAGATATAAAATATATTATTTTTGTTATTATAAGTTTTAAAAATATTATTATTATTATAGTTTTTTTAAAATATTTTACCATATAATTATAAGTTCATTATATATTATAGCCAAAAACAATGAAACCATAATATTTATTATGAGTTTTATGAAGAAGAAGAAAAACAAGTAACATCATATCTTTTAATTTTCTTGTGTTATTATTTAGTTTGTTTACTATGTCCGGTCTATGGCAAACTTTGGTCCAAGCTTGGAAGTGGAGCGGCATTAAGGTCTATTCTATTTGCATCCCTTTAAATCTTAAAATAAATATTATCAATGTAAAATCATGAGATATATGTGTATATTTGAAAGTTTTTGATAGATGTATTTAAAATTACCCAAATTGGTCGGATGTGAAAGAAATAGAAATCTGGCCCATTGTAGTCAGAAATCTGTTGGGTCATTGTAGGCCCAATAAATACCAACAATCTAGTTGAATTCGAACTACTAATTTTTGATTTGGGCTATGTACAGTAAACGCCACTCCTTTTCTCTATGTACTAGATTTTTTTATTTCGTATTTTAAATTTGGCGATTATTCTTGTTTACTAGATTTGGTTCAAAAGAATCAATTCTCGTGTGTCTTTCTTGTATTTACATGTAGAGATTACTTGTCACTGAGTCAGCAAGAAAACGAAGGGTCATTATGCATTTGATACACTACATAAGAGAGGGTAGGAGTAGGCTAATGCGTTCTTTAGACTTTCGTGAGATATAAGAAACATCTGTCTCAGATGTTGATGTTGCACAGCGTATATCTAATTCTTCCATATAATATAAACTAAAAATTGTAACTTAAGTTTTGTAATTTTAAAGAAAATATATTTCAATTTAATACGTATTAAGTAAAATAACATAAATTTATTATCTTTACAAAAAATTATGTTAAAAAAGAACGTTGTTCTACTATAATATGGTTTTTGATTTAATATAAAAAAAAATACCTTTCTAATACAGTGACAACGTTTTGATGCATTAATTTTACCTTTTTACCCTCTTATAATATGTTAGCTTTAGATTCTAAATGTTAGATTTCTTTATATGTTTGATGTTTATGTCTATATATATCATTTTGGTAATCTCTATCTTCACTCCTCAATTTATAACTAGCAATACTGTATATCCATCTCTGCTTTTAAATATAACATATTATATTAATGTAACATATTATATCTTTCTCCAATAAAGATGTAAATGTTACATCCAATTTTACAATAAGATGTTATATTCAACTTTATATTTGAATTTAACATATAACATCTTTAAATTTAATATATTATATATATTTTAGATGAAATCATTGGTGGTGGTCATCGGAGATGTTGGTGGTGGTCATCGGAGATAGGATCATTGACAGAGCTCTAGTGAAGTCACTGTTGGGTGGTCCAAGCTCTTATAAAGGCATCGTGTGAGAACAATTGGTGAAAACTATCATCTAAAAATAATTAAAGAATATTCATGTTGTATTATCAAGAATTAGACTAAATATGCAAAAACGTACCTAAATTTATAGTCATTATTTAATTCGATAATTGAGTGGTTAGTCTTTCATAGCTACACGTTTCCCTTACAGAATCCTTTAGTTTTCTCTTTGCTCTATCTAACGATGAAATATCAAATAAGAAGAATAATATGTGTGATACGAAGGACATAATCATAATATATATAATTAATAATCGGTATATCTATTTTAACCTATCATTAAAATAGACATTATCTTTATGTCTCTACACATTAAAGACTTACACCCTATTAAATACATTAAAGCCCAAATTACTTGAACCTTAACAGATCAATTTTAAATTAACTTAACCTTATATGACAATCTACAACATGTAATTATTTACATATGCACAATATTGGATTAAGCATCCAACAATCTCCCACTTGTAATTATGCATAATATAAAAATAACCTTATGAGCTCAATTTTACTGTCATTATCAAAATGTATAGGTATCCAATCTGTTCTGTCAAATATATTAACATAGGATCAAAGCGGCCTTTGTTACATTTATCGTAACTCAACCCATCAATAATAACATATGTCAATACAATTGAATGACATGGTTTAGATATGGATGTGTAGTATGAAAATTTTATGCAATGTGATCTTAACATATCTATTTTCAACTACTCCAATCTTAAACCTTAATAAGATCAAATCATACCAAAATCAAAGTGTAAATAAACCAAAAATTTTATTTCTACAGAAAATAATATCAAAAATATCCATAAATTGAAATAATTGAAAATGTCTCAATATCAAAGAAACATTTAAATTATAAATTCTCACTAAAATTGAACATCCTCAAATGACATAACACTCATACAAGTAATGTTCTCACAAAACACTTAGGGTGGTAATCTCTTAGTAAGTGGATTTGTAATCATAGAGTTTTTATCGATTTATTCTATAAACACATGTATAATTTGAACTCTTTCCTTAACCACCAGGAATTTGATCTCTATATGCTTTGGCTTCGTCGAGCTCCTATCGTTAGTAGAATATAACATTGTTGACTTATTGTCACAAAATAGTTTAAGTGATCTTTCAATACCATTTACTATGTGCACTCTTATGACAAAATTTTGCAATCATATTTTGTGATTAAATGCCTCATAACATATAATGAACTCTACCGATATAGTAAAAGAGGCTATAAGAGACTATTTAGTACTTTTCCAAGAGATAGCATCCACAACTAGTAAGTAGATATAGTCTGATGTAGATTTCATATTATCTTAACATCTAGAAAAATTAGAGTCAATATACCTAATGATCTCAAGGTGATCTGACCTCTGATACGTAAACATGTAGTCTTTTATTCTTTGAAATTATCGCAAGATTCGTTTGGATTCCTTCTAATAGTCATTCTCAGATTGCATAAATATATACCCAACGTCACAATAAAAATCTATTTTGTAAAGTAACGAACTTATATCGTCCCATTTTTGAAGTAGACAAGTGAAGTAGCACAATTTCATTACTTTACAAAATTGACTTTTACAATCTATTTTTGTAAAGTAGTAAACTTATGATACCTAATCTAATAAGTATATATTTAAAGTACAATTTCATTAAAGATAACCGACTTAAACAACTTTTTGTTGTATATATGTGTGTATGAAAAAAGTTATCTAAAGATGTACCATAAATGACATGTAACAAAATATTATTGTTAAGTATAATTGGATATATAAAATTATAAACAATGAAAAATTACTATATCAATTTAGATTATGATAAATTTGTAATATATATATATATATATATTTTGAGATAAATAGATATAATAAATGATATTAAGAAATCATTTAATGATAGAATAATTTAAATTAATATCTATAATTTAATATTTAACTTCTTATGATTCTTAATGTGATGATTCAATAGTTTTTATAAAAAAATAACTTGATTCAACAACAAAAAAAATTAACTTATAAATAGCTCATGAACTCATTAACAATTTTTTTTTATTAAACGATAATATTTTATAATTACAATTATATTATTATAAAAAAATCTTTAAATAATAGCATTTTTATTTTATTTTTTAAAAAATATAAATAAACTAACATATAAGTTATTTAAATTAACTTATTTAAAAATGATATATGATAAACGTAAACAATTTATACCACATTAGTGTTATGATTAATGGCAAGGATGAGTTTCGTATACAGGGTGAATAAACTCTAATTGAAGCTATAACGGTTTCAATTTTTGAAATATTAGATTTGTCCTCCTAAAAATTGTTAGTACGTATTACATATAGTACAAAATCTAACTTTCTTAATGGAAATTTATATATATTTATATGGATATTATTATTACCCTTAATTTAATACTTGATTTTTTATACGATAATTTTTTTAAAATTCTCTCTCCTCTTTATTATGAATATCATGTGATGATTCAATAGCTTTTATCAACAACAAACAAATAAAAAAAAATTCTGAAAAAAGTTAACCTATAAAGAGCACTGTAATTCATTAATTTTATTCTTTTTTCCTTTTTTTGATTCAAATGGTAATATTTTTTGTAAGTATAATATCATTACATATAAATGCACTTAAATGATAACATTTTTTTTACAAAAATATAATTAAAAGATAATATTTAATAATATTTTTATTTTATTTTTAAAAAATATAAATAAGGTAGTTCATAAAATGTTAAAACTAACTTATTAAAAAATTATATGAGTTAAATTTATGCAATTTAAACCACGTTAGTATCATAAATGGCAAGGATAAGTTTACTGCAGAGGGTGAAGAAACTCTAATTGAAGCATTAAATTAAGATTTCAATTTTTAAAATATCAAATTTACCCTTTTAAAAATTATAAGTGTTTACTAGGTATTAGATAAAATCTAATTTTATTTTAAAAAAATTCAAAAAAAAATTTATATAATATAGAATTAAATGTTTGGGATAGATTTGATATCCATCCTAAACATTAGAGACATAAAATATGTTTAAGTATTGCGAGAATAATTATAAATTATATGATTAGTATGAATTTATTATCACTTCTTGTTGGAAAAATCGGATATATTTTTCTTATTCTCAGTAGTTACTATTCATTTATGATTTAAATAAATAGAACTCAAACTAACCCGACAAAATAATGCTATTGAAAATATAATGTTAAAATAAACTAAAATAAATATTAAAACAGAAATATTAAAGCAGAAAAAATAATAACACCATAAATTTAATGAGGTTCGGTATAAAATTTACCTAGGTCCTCGGGCATCGTTGACCACTTCTACTATCTCCAAATGGATGAACTCTAAATTACAACTAATTGGAAAAAATTGAGCTAATCAATTACCTTTACAAAAGAGAGGAAGATTTACAAATTTTAGAATGTTTACAAATGGTGAAGGAACGCTTTATTTATAGCCCCAAATCCAACACCCATCTCCATTCTTAACTAATGTAGGACTTTTCTAATTTACTCACTAAAGAGCTATATAACAAATCTACACCTTAGCGACTTACTGATTTTAAATGATTTCTTTAATTACTATATCAACGACGCCAATACCAATTCAGATTTACAGGATGTTAATCAAGTCCAGACAATGTTTGAACTTGATTGTTGTTACCACCTTGGTCATCATATCTAAGGGATTCTTTGTCGTACTAATCTTCTGAACTAGTACTCCACCTTCTTCAATAATCTCTCGCACGAAATGATAACGAACGTCAATATGCTTTGTACGTGCATAGTAGACTTAGTTTTTGCTAAATGAATAGCACTCTGACTATCACAAAACACCTGAATATGTTTTTGATCAACTCACAAGTCTTCAAGCAAACATCGTAACCAAATAGTTTCCTTCACAACCTCTGTAACTACCATATACTCTGCCTTTGTAGTAGACAAAGCAACTGTGGACTACAAGGTAGACTTCCAACTGACTGGTGCTCTAGCAAGAGTAAACACATAACCAGTAGTTGACCGATGCTTATCTAAATTTTCTGCATAGTCAGAATCACAATATCCAACTGCACATTGACCAATGGTATTATCCTGCTGAAATACTAAACCAACATCTATAGTATTTATAATATACTGTAGAATCCATTTCACAGCCAACCAATATCCTTTACCAAGATCACGCATGTACCTGCTTACAGCACCAACCACATGTGAAATGCCCGATCTTGTACACACCATTGCATACATCAAACTACCAACTGCATTTGCATATGGTACCTTTGCCATATATTCTCGTTCTGCATCATTCTTAGGAGATAATTGAGCACTAAGCTTGAATTGAGGAACTAGCGGAGTACTTACAGGTTTTGTCTGTTTATTCATACCAAAACGTTGTAGTACCCTCTTCAAATATTGACTCTGAGTCAAACTAAGCTTTCCCTTCTTCCTGTCTCTGCTTATCTCCATACCAAGAATCTTCTTGGCTTCTCCCAAATCTTTCATTTCGAACTCTTGACTTAGTTGAGCCTTCAACTTCTCAATTTCTGCTTGGCTCTTCGATGCAATCAATATATCATCGACATACAATAGAAGGTAAATGAAAGACTCATTTTCAGAAGCCATGAAAATACACACAATGATCATGTGTGCTTCTGGTGTACTTCTGTTGCAACATAAACTGATCAAATCGTTTGTACCACTGCCTTGGAGATTGCTTCAATCCATACAATGATTTGTTCAGCTTACAAACCCAATTCTCTTTACCAGCAACATTAAACCCTTCTGGCTGAGACATATAGATTTCCTCTTCTAAGTCACCGTGTAGAAACGCGGTTTTCACATCAAGTTGAACTAGTTCCAAATCAAATTGTGCTACCAAGGCCAACAAAATTCTAATGGAAGAATGTTTTACAACTGGAGAAAATACCTCATTATAATCGATTCCCTCCTTCTGAGCGTAGCCCTTAGCTACCAACCTTGCCTTGTAGCAAATACCATCTTTGTTAAGAAATCCATCTTTCTTTGCATACACCCATTTACATCCAATTGCCTTCTTGCCCTTAGGTAGTTGTGTCAACTTCCATGTTTTATTTTTCTGAAGAGACAAAAGTTCTTCATCCATGGCTTCCTTCCATCTTTCAACTTTAGGGCTTCTGATTGCTTCCTTATATATGGAAGGAACATCATCATGCACAACTGAAAATGCACAGGCCACTGTATTCTTAAACTGAGCAGGTAGGTTTTCAAAATCCTTGTATCGAGCAAGTACCTTGACATTTTGTTGTCGTGGCCTATCAATTGCAGTTTCTTCTTGTTGCTGTGGAGGTTCTTGGGTTAAAACCTCTTCATCTGATTCATCATTTGTCAATAGAGGATCAGCTTCTGTCTTATCTTCACTAACTGGATTAACAATTTTGCTTTCAAACTCCACCTGTTTCAGAGTTTGCTCCACCTGCTCTAAAGTGCCATCAATCTTCTTAGTTACCTTTCTCAACAATATAGATTCATCAAAGGTAACATCTCTGCTAAAGATTATCTTTTTCGTTTCAAGACACCATAGTCGATATCCCTTAGAACCAGAAGGGATCCCCAAAAAAATGGCTTTCTTGGCTCTTGGGTCCAACTTTGATTCTGTTACATGGTAGTATGCAATTGAACCAAACACATGTAAGAAATCGTAATCTCTAGCAGGTTTTCCAGACCATACCTCCATAGGCGTTTTGCCTTCAAGAGCAGACGATGGTAAACGGTTGACGAGATGACATGCATACGTCATAGCCTCAGCCCAATACTGCTTGCCTAAACCAGCATTTGACAACATACATCGAACCTTCTCCAGCAAAGTCCGGTTCATACGTTCTGCAACTCCATTTTGTTGTGGTGTTTTTCGAATAGTGAAGTGTCGCACTATCCCTTCTTCTTCACAAACTTTCATAAATGGATCGTTTGTGTACTCAGTGCCATTATCAGACCTCAGACGCTTGATCTTTTTACCAGTCTGAGTCTTGATCATCTTCTTCCATTTGAGAAAAATTCTCAGCACTTCATCCTTCTTCTTCATGAGATACACCCAAACTCTTCTGGAAAAATCATCAACGAAAGTGACATAATAATGTTTGCCACTCATGGATGGAGTTCTTGTTGGCCCCCATACATCAGTATGGATGTAATCCAAAATGCTCTTTGTATTATGGAGAGCAGTGCCAAAGCTTACTCTTTTCTGCTTTCCCAATACACAATGCTCACAGAATTCTAACTTGCCGGTTCTCGCACCTTTTAACAAGCCTTGCTTTACTAGAATCTGCAAAGCTTTTTCACCAGCATGTCCCAAACGCATATGCCACATCTTGGTAGTTTCTAAATCTCTTTCTTCCTCTGAAACTGCTGCTGATGCTGTCCCAATAACCGTACTACCAAGGTAGTAGTACAAGTTATTCTTTTGAACACCTTTCATCGCCACAAGTGCTCCAGAAGTAACCTTAAATGCCCCATTTTGTATGGTCACAGTAAAGCCTTTTGATTCTAAGACTCCCACAACAATGAGATTCTTCTTCATATCTGGAAGATAATAAACATCTATCAAGACCTTGGTTGAACCATCTTGATACTTCAAACGAATTGTACCGATTCCCAAAACTTTGCATGGATAATCATTACCCATGAAAACAACTCCACTGTCTAGTTCTTCAAAGTTAAAGAACCACTCCTTGTTAGGAGACATATGGAAAGTACATGCTGAATCAAAAATCTAATCACCAGGATGAGATGTTGTTGACGAACCAACCAATGCAAAATCTGAATTTGAATTGCTTTCAGCTACATATGTATCAGATTGCACAGTTTTTCCTTTCTTTTGCAACTTTAGACAATTTTTCTTCCAAGGGCCTTTCTCATAACAAAAAGCACATTCATCTTTACCAAGTCTTCCTTTTGATAGAGATCTACCTCTCATTTCTTTCTGTTGTGTTTACGGACGTCCTCTTACAGACAATGCCTCTACTGCTTCATTCCTACTTTCTCTTTTATCCTACTTTCTCTTTTATCTTTCTTTCTAATTTCATAACTATACAAAGGAGTACAAACTTCCTCAAAAGACACTTTATCCTTCCCAATGAGTAAGCTCGTAGTAAGACGATCAAACTCATCATGAAGGGAGGCTAACAACATCAAGGCTAAATCTTCATCTTTAAAAGTTTCATCCATATTTAACAAATCTGCTACTAATTGATTAAAAGTAGTAATATGGTCGTTTATTGTAGTACCTGGAAGGTATTCAAACCGGGATAACTTCTTCAAATAGAGTTGATTCTGTCCACTCTTCTTCATGAACTTGTTCTCTAATGCCTTCGACAACTTACTTGTGGATGTCTTCTTCATGAACGTGTACTTTTGTTCTCTTGAGAGACACGAACGAATTGTACCATATGTCAATCGGTTGATATTTTTCCACTCTACTTCATCTGCTCCATCTGGTTTCTCTTCTTCAATGGCGATGTCTAGACCTTGTTAAAACAGAGCATCTAGAACTTTGCCTTGCCACATGCCGAAATGACCGGTTCCATCAAACTTCTCCAACTCGAACCTTGCATTCATCACCATAGTTCTGCTTGATGTGGATGACTGACCTTTGTTTGAAAGAAATTTTGCTTCCGTCATTTCTTCAAATTACAACAACTAGCAACTATATTCCAATAGTAAACAAACAGAATACAAACAAATGTCTAGGTAGAAAACCTTCGGTTCTGATACCAATTGTTGGAAAAATCGGGTATATTTTTCCTATTCTAAGTAGTTACTATTCACTTATGATTTAAATGAATAGAACTCAAACTAACCCGACAAAATAATGCTATTAAAAATATAATGTTAAAATAAACTAAAACAGATATTGAAATAGAAATATTAAAGCAGAAAAATGATAACACTAGAAATTTAACGAGACTCGGTATAAATTTTATCTAGGTTCTCGAACATCGTTGACCACTTCCACTATCTTCAAATTGATGAACTCTAAATCACAACTAATTGGGAAAAATTGAACTAATCAATTACACTCAAAAAAAAGAGAAAAATTTACAAATTTTGAGATGTTTATGAATGATGAAAGATGATTTTATTTATAATCCCAAATTTAACACTCATCATCATTCCTAACCAATGTGAGATTTTTATAATTTGCTCACTAAAGAAATATATAACATCCATGGTGTGAATTTATAAAGAGTTTGTTCCCCCGAAAATGAAAAGGAAAGAATGGTAAGGATTAATCAACAAACCTCGCTCACTCTTTTATAGAAGTCTACTAAACCAGCGTAGCAATAAACAATTAAATATTTAAAAAAAAAAACCTTGGGCAATCTGTAGATTGTTTCTCCAGTTGGAAGTCAAGCAATGTTATTTAATTGAAAGCAAGAAAACTCAATTCAGATTATATATGATGAGTCTATAAACGATGCATCATATATAAACTAATTAATTAGTTCCACACATGACTGAAATTAAAATATAATAACAATATTATCATGCCCAAATTGCCCTTGGTATATATTTATGATCTTCAAAACCCATAATTTTGTGTCATACTTGATCTCAGAAAGAGATGGTAGCATAGGATCTGTTAGTCTCATGACATAGTGGGTTCTCTTGAAACTGGAAATACACCAAGTTGCTGCATAATTTCTTGTTAGAAAAAGCTGACGCGCGTTGATTCTCTCTCATAATTTCTGAAAGTAAAAAGGCATAGTATGAGGCCAAGAGTAGCACACAGATAAAATATACAGCTTTTGATGCATTGAAGAAGATGTAATATGCAGCATAAGATAAATAATACATGGTCCTTTTGTTCAAAGATTTAAGAAATTAAATGGCGAGTGAGAGAGAGAGAGGAATAAAAGGCTTCTGTAGTTATGTTCTGTTTTAGTGTAGTGGCAGCTGATACTTAAGGCACTTTGAATAAACTCTACCATAAAGTATGGAATGCAGTCAAAATGTGAATTTTGTCATTGAAGGTAAGGCACCCCTAGATGTTTGTTACCTTTATTAGGTCACATATTTAATTCGGTTGGCATTTCAGCCTGAAAAAGAATAATTCAATTTGGTTGGCAGTTGTCAACAACTTTGTTTCAGTGTATTAGCTAATTTATTACTTGTGCTTCATGTGTTTCTTCTTATGCGAAGTACTTATCACACACTAGATATTTCTCACTAGCAATAATATAGTTAAAACTTTTTAAAAAAAAATTGTTGCAATAAAAGTGTGATTTTTTTATCATTACAATTAATTATAATTTAGTAATAATAATATTGAATAAAATTGGTATTAAAAAATAATTATTGTGGCGATAAGTTACGAAAATATCATTACCGTGACGCAATACGTTAATTTGGGTAGATATAGGATGTCAACCTCTGATTTTGTTATAATTCCAAACTGAAATTAAATTTATTTTTTAAGAAAAACAGCATTTATTCAGAAATCATAATACTAATTTTCATAGCACTGTTTTTTTTTTTGTTCTTTTGTTTTTTTGGGGGTGGGGTGGGGAAATTGTGACCATAACTTGGCAACACTGGCTGAAATCCACATGAATTCCTCGGTCATCAATCAAAGCATTATCCAACTACCATAAAACATTTGATAAACCAAGTAAACAGCTATTAAGTCATGCTCTAGAAAATACACAATAGATTTTGTCCATTTCAATCAAAAATAAAACAAATACAAACTTGCCACATTTGGGGTTAAAACATTAAATTCTATAAGTATTTTTCGACAACCCAGCAGACCTTAAAGTATGCTTGTACGCATGCCTCATTGGTCTCAAATTCTGTCAAGAAGCCAAATGATGAGTCAGTGTCATGACGAAGCTAAAGCCATTAGTTAGAGTTATTAATACATCGAGCTAAGAAGAGGAGGAACCATTAAACATGACATCAAAGTTATACTCCCAACATTGTTGTGTTGTTAGAGGGGAGGGGGGGTGAATTGCTAAACTATTCATAATATCAATTGTTAAAACTTTTAAAATGCATCTAGAGACCAGTACAAAGCTAAAAACTCCAAAAACAGCTTTCTTTGTGTTTTTTAAGTATATATTGATCACAATTATTCTGACTTCACATTTCATTTTTTTTTTACAACTTAAAACATTCGTAATCGGATCTTGAATATCAAGCAAACTTCATGCATTTAAGCTATAGCTCGCTGGCAGTTATTCTGACTTCATTTCTATATTTTTCATTGTGTAAGGTGAAAACCCACCCATTGTTGTGCAACAAAGGCTAAAGAAGATCATAAAAGTTACTAGCCTGAAACCCGAGAGTACCGAACCGTGACATTACTCATCATAAACCTTAGAGAAATTTTCACATATCATAGAATAGATGATGAGTAAAGCAAACATATATATATATATTTCTTTCCTGAATACAATTAAAGATGTTAAGTGATTCTACAAGCAATCTCAGAGAGTTCTTCATAAAGCCTTATTTCATAATGTATGGTGCTTGGGATTTCCTCTTTGTACAAGCTTTGATTGACAATCATAATCATAAAGCACTGCCTTATTCAGATTATTTCAAGTATCATCATACTTCCTGCTCTTCTAACTTGTCATTGCGGAGACTAGCTTTTTCCTAGCAGATAAGTACCCTTTCCTCTTCAGAAACATATCTTAGAGGTTTATCTTTAGAATCACAAGCAATGTGTGACATGTTGGTTGCCAAATTAGTATCATGACTGCCCATAAAATCCATAGTTGTAGTGACAAATCCTACTTTGTCCCTAACTAGAGCATGAGGGTTCATATTCAAGGAACTGATTACAACTTTCTGGTACCTCAGCTTGATGACACCCTTTTTGGATTAAAGAGTAATCTGCTATAACAAGCTCAGAAAGTTTGGGAATTCTTGGGTCATCAATCAAAGCATTATCCATCTACCATAAAACATTTGATAAACCAAGTAAACAGCTATAAGTCATGCTCTAGAAAATACACAATAGTTTTTTTCCATTTCAATCAAAAAATAAAACAAATACAAACTTGCCACATTTGGGGTTAAAACTTTAAATTCTATAAGTATTTTTCGACAACCCAGTGTCATGACGAAGCTAAAGCCATTAGTTAGAGTTATTAATACATCGAGCTAAGAGGAAGGGTCCCAACCATTAAACATGACATCAAAGTTATACTCCCACCATTGTTGTGTTGTTAGAGAAAAGCAGTAAGGAAATATTATATTAGAGAAATAGACACTCACCAATGAAAGCGTGGCATAAACTATCTCCAGTCTTATAATCATGAATTACTTCTGCCCTGTCCATGTTTACATAAAATGAGAAAATGCATCCCACTGAACTCCAACCCGCACTATTTATGATGAAAAGTAATAACAAGAAATATTATTCATCAAATAAATACTAGAAAGAAAAAAAGTAATAACACAACTTACGATAACACTGTTCCAAAACGTGAGAATATTGTTACAGATCCTTGTCCTTAACTAACAAATATATTAGCATCAGGATGACAGCAAGAAAAAAAAAACTGGCTTTTCATCTTATATCAGAATAAAAGGCTGCATCTAAATGAATATACAACTCATAAGCTCCTAATTATGAGTAAAGTTTTCACTTACTTCAGTGGCAGGATTCAGTTTGCAAACGAAAAGTACATTATCTGGAGGCTTTATTTCACCATCAGGAATATCCCCAATCTATATTGCGGATGGTACTTTGTAAAAATAGGGATTCACACATGAAGACTGAGCAAAATCAATATATCTGAACCTGAGGTACAATACAAAAATTATGCATAAGCTTACAGTTTCAAGTACGACAGCACTAGAATGAGCTTGCGTTGTTCGTAGAAGCTCCACTGGACCTAAGTTCTCATCCAAAGGCACACAATCATCTTCTAGCCAACACCATTGTCAACCTATATGAAGAGACATAAAATATGCCACTTGAATGGAAAATGCTTGGCAGTGTTACCCTACCATACCTAAAAACCAAATTGATACTTGACCGCTCAAACAATTTTCCCCTGTTATGGACTTATGGTGTTATTTGATCTACCAGCCCACCTAATGCCATATATATTCTAATTCAGTGAACATTCCAGCACTCATGAAAATCAGAGTTTCCTCACTGAGATATCATCCCTACTAAAATTTCAGATTCTTGAGAGAGAATATTCACATATTGTTTCAACCTCAACCATGGTATCAAGGTAATTTGAAGTCTCAATTTAATGTTAGATAAGATGCCTCATTTTAACTTTTAAAAATTGTTTGAAAATGCAACCTACAATTCTGAAAGTCAAGATTCAAGAAAGCAAATCATGCAATCTGATTTGGAATCTTGTTATATCTCATGTATTAAAACAGGAGTAACCTCTCTAACAAGGATATAACCAGGGAGTGATAGAACTTCTAATGTGTCCAGATGTTGAGGAAATTGGACAAAATACACATTCATCATCCTGCTTAAGTTAACTGCTTAACATTTCTCTTTATTTCTTTCAAGAACTACCAATAGTTGATAGATCTTATCTGCAATCAGCGATTACCTCGTCTTTTGGTTTTCCTTCTGGGGATGCATCGAAAATCATTTCAGCTAGCTGCGGAGGATCATCCAAAGGGTCATCCAATACATAGGTGTGCTTGATTCTGAGCATACAAGGAGGATAAAAGTAAAGATTGCCGATCAAAATATTTATAGTACAACAAACAATCAACAATGTTGGGAACTTGGAGACATGATATGATACTTCTAAGAAATGTGTACGGTCGAAGAAAGAATCTACCGTATATTTTTGTACCCACTCCCTTTCTCATCTAGATAAGCCTCATTGATCCTAGTTAATGTATCAAGTCCTTCTGCCACCTTCCCAAAAACCTGAAAGGACAGCATACATCAATAAAGAAATAAAATAATAAAGACAAATTAGAAAAAATGAAACTCAATATCATCATCAAAAGCTTCAACCAACTAAGGCAAACTCTAAATTGTACATTTCCTTCCATTATTTTGCATGGTTCACGGGAACCCTAAGTTATTTTTGCATAACACATGAAGCCCGAGGAAAATACATAAATTGGAATAGAATAATTGCTTATTCATAACTCAAACAACATGTCCAGATCCAGAAATGTCATGAAGATTATTTAGACATGCAGAATAACCCTTCCTTGACTAACTGGAAAAAATGTTCAACCCAAATTGAACAAAGAGGGCTCTTCTTTGAGAATTCATAAAGCAACTATGATAACAGGTGATTTTTAAACGTTTTAGACAAAAAAAAAGGTTTTCACATTTCATGTTTCTGAACCAATTGAATGCTGACATACTATAACTAGCCTAAATGACTTTGTTTTCTAAACAAATGTTGATGGATCAACAGATCAAGACACTCACTGTGTGCTTCCCGTCAAGATAGTCTAGGTAATCCCGCAGAGTAATGTAGAGCTGAAAAGAAAGGCAAGTTCATAAAAACTGTCACAACTAATCAAACATTGGCAATTCACACGACTATAAAAACTAACAAGAATAAGTTAATAATTCTCAGTAAAGTTGCCTGAGAAGCGTTAAGATTCTCTCCGGCACTAGCCATGGCATTGGTATGCTTCAAGTCAAGACGAATTTCATCACTGAAAAAGCGAGCCTGGTCACAATATAGAAATCTGTAAGTAGGGATTTGAAATGAAATTAGTAATTGGCATCAATAAGAACCACATTAGTTTACTTCGCAGATATGAATAAGATAGAGAGTGCATGATAAGCATAAACTCAGCTAATCAAGTTTTTAAAGTGATATCTACTATAGTTGCATCAGAAGAGGAAAAGATTTAAATAAAACAAAGTAACCCCACAGAGAGTTGTAGGAAATCATTTTAAGCAAAGCTTCTCACTTGTAAACTGAATCGCCACCAGAACCTGTCCAAGTTGGGTCAACAGTCTGAGCAGTAAAATCCTTTTGAACAGTGTGAAAAAGACACCCATTGTAGTATTTGATCCTGAATTAACAAAAGAAAATGACGATGGGAAAGAAGTAAATTAAAATATGCTCATGCACAGGATTAGATAGTAATGCATCCAGTTTAGTAAAAGCTCAAATAAGTTATATCTTGTGTTTAAAAGTATGAATTTACAAAGATCAACTTCCAAAATCATTAATCAAAATTATTAAGATTCACTAATTGAAAATTTATAATTGCCAATGCAGCAATATCTGTTGTGTTCCCAAAAAAAATGACATGTACAGTTTAACAATTATCCACTACCCGTAAGTCAATATAGCCCATAAACTCAGAGTATAAACCCTACAAGGCGAAAAATGTTAGCAATAGTAGTCAGTAATTGAATGTTTTTGAAAACCACAAAACAAGTGGATTGTTAACCTAGAGGAAATGTATAATTTTGTAGACAATAATAAGCTAAACAAAAACACGTGACTGAAATTCCGAATTCTATGCTTTTACTATTCCACCGTAACATTATTAAAATATAAAAAGAATGTCCCACGTTCCACAAATATGATACTAATTGGGAGGTTTATAAGTAAACATAAGCATTACTATCCTTATCCTTCGGTAAACTTTTTGATTACTGTGTACTTTCACAAACATGTCCTTAAAAGGGAGAAATATACATTCTTTTCTTTTGCAATATTCATTTCCCATAGAGATTGCAAGGAAAAAAAAAGGGTTTACATATAATTAATAAATGGAACTTACTTGCAAAGCTTCAAGAAATTTTTGGAGGTTAAAGGGCACTTATGGGCGTTCAGATCCACAACTACATCACCTAAGCTCGTAACAATCAGCGCAGACATCCTGCCTCTGATAAAATTACAAAACTGAAAACGTAAGTCGGTTTCGCTAAACAAGAAGAAACCTGCGTCAAAAACGCAGTTTCGATTAGAAAGTAAAATAAACTTTAACACTGCCTTTAGAGGCTGCAAGTAAGCTCTGAAACTGAAAACCTGGGACAGCAACAAAGAGCACTTATTTCAACATCTAAATTTATTTGCAGCTCTCCCGATACTCTGATGATATATTGATTTTTAAAATCCATATTTGTATTATTTAATTATTAACCAAATGAGATAATAATAAAAAAAATTCATTTATTTTTAATAAGTACAAATGATAATTTATAATATAAATTTAATAAAATAAAAATTAATTATTATAATTTAAATAAAATAAAGTAATATTAAACACACACTAAATACGAAGTAAGATAAGATGGGCATTACCACCGAGCAGTTTCAACTATTCAAGTGCTTAAGAAGATAGGTTTTGACTCACCTGGTTAGTTCCTGACAGCAAATAGATGCAAAAGGCGGCGATGCTTATGCACACTAAAACGGAGAGAACTCGCTGCAAACGTTAACGTGCTTGAGATCCAAAGTTTTACATCTACCAACCCTGTTACCGTTAGCAAGGAAAATCTATTTTTTAATCGCTTTATATCACCGTTAGCTTTTTCTTATAAGAAAATTGTCATATTAGTTTTGGAAACAAAAACAAGAAAATAGAAATGATAAATTTAATAATAAAGTGTTTATTCTCTACAATATCATTAAAAATATCGAATTTAATAATATTCATATTAAAACATTAAATAACCATTACTATTATACACCTTTTTTATTTATAGATAACATTTTATTATTATTATTTTAATCTAAATTATCCCAACTTAACCCAAAAGAATATAACATCAAAGTTAAAAACTTTATCATAATTATTTTTAAATTTTCATCTTTTATTATAGATATTTTAAACGATTTTAAAACGTCATGTATATTAAAAATATCAAATAAATTATTCATATCAACTCAATTTATTTAAACTTAATTCAATAACCTCGTGAAATAAATAAACACAAATCATAAGTTAAAAAATTTAATTTTACTTACCTCACAAATTCATTTAACAATTTTGACTCGTTATATTTTTGTTATAATATTTTTTTAATTAAATACAAAGAAAGTGTACCCATTATAATTAATTTTTTTTTATAAATTTAATGTATATAATTAAAAATCATAAAGAATTTATAATAATAATAATTTAAGGGTTCATGAGCTTATATTTATAGTAATAATACTAATATATGTATGGAACAGAGTTTTATGTAATTTTTTTATTTATTTATTTTTAAATAATTAATTAAATATTTTAAAACAATTTTAATAATTTTAATAAAAAAATTAAATAAAATATCTATAATAATTCAAGTTAACTTATTTAAAAATTAAATTAACTGAACTCATATACAACTCGCTTCTGATTAGCTAGCTAATTCACTAGCTAATTAATTAAATATTTTAGTTTTTGCTTATATTTTACTAAACTTTCTTCCCGAAATGCATCTTTTCTTCTAACATAAAATTTACCAACTAATTCGTTCTCTTAATAACAATTAAAATCTTAAATTCTCTAAGTTACAAAAAATATCACAAAATCAAGAATTTAACTTGTTTTAACTAAAAATTAATATATGTTGTATTTACGTTCTTGTAATTAACGCAAGAAGTGGTGATGTGAAGTTAAGATAATAATATTGTATTTGATTTATGTTATTAACAAAATGTTAAATTTAAATGAAAATAGTGATTTTTTTATTATTTAAGATTTATATTTTAAGTTTAAATCATCTAACAAATAAACTTACGTATTAATATAAAATAAACTTTTAATCTAAATAACCAATTCTAATAACATATTAATAATAACTTGTCAATGAAATTATTAAATAAAATTTATTTTTTTTTAATTTTTCACATGCTTAATCTTACTTAATTTTCGGTCAAACTCTATCCGTAATATAATATGATAATTTTTTTTGTTTTTTTTCAATAAATTTTTTTTATAATAATCTTTGATATTAAAATAATTTAAATCTTAAAATTTTTGACAAAAAATTGAACTAAATCAACCATTTAATTTAAAAAAATAAGTTAATATAGATCATAATTTTTACATATTATCATAATTATTAATTCTTTAATTGTAATTTCAAACCTTTTGTGAAGGGTACAGATTGAATTAAAAAAATTAATAATAAATATTAATATCTTTAATAAATTAAGAATAATAATATCTTTAATAAATTAAGAATACTAATAACAATATATAAAATAATCCAGATATTTGTTACTAAGTTATAAATATCCAAATTATTTATAATAACAGATGAAAATTTAAAAATATTTACGAAAATTTTAGTCAAATTTATGATATTTTAATTTATAACTTAAAATGCTTCAATTTATATCTCAGTTTTAGGTAATAATTTGAATTAAATCTCTTTATATTATTTGTAATTAAAATTAGATATCAATTTATTAATTAATTATAATTTAATTAATATTAATTAATTATAATTTAATTAATATTAATTAATAAAATATAATATAATTATTATCATATTTTTTTAAAAAAAGTCAAGTAAATGAGGTTAAATTTGAGTTATGATTAATATTTAACCATATAAAAAAATATTTTAATAAAAATATTTGTTTCTTTTATAAGGGATTGGGCTTTTAGTAGTCGTCTAGTACTTATTTTCTATTCGTACCCTTTGTATTAATAATTTTATTTGAAATCCTCAGTTTATTAAAAAAAAATTATCTAAATTGAAATATCAATTTGAAAATTTAATAATACAACAAAACACAATCAATAACAAGTTTGAATTATGATTTATTATTAAATAATTAATATTTTAATTTTCTAATTTTTTTGTAAAATTCATTATATAACAATTTATACTTAATGAATTTTAAAAAATATATCATTGTTTAGTAATGTTTTTTTCTTCTTAATAACTTAAAAAAGAATTTTTTTTATTATTATTTACAAATTTAAATTTTTAATTATTTTATACTAATACTTATACATACAATGAACTAAGTAGAACTTAATTTATCATTTTACTTCACTAATTATAATACATAAAAGATATGCATATAATATATATGTGAAAATTTATATCCAATATGATCTTGATACCACTTTAATTTATAATTTATTATTAAATAATTAATATTTTCATTTTCGAATTCTTTAATCATTATATAATAATTTATACTTAATTAATTTTAAAAAAACATCACCTATAAGTTATTTAGTAATGTTTTTTTAATAACTTAAATTTTTTTTGTTATTATTTACAAATTTAAGTTTTAAATTATTTTATTATAATACTTATACATATAAAATTTATAAAACTAAATTTACTTTGTAGAAAAAATATTTGATAAAAATAAAAAATCTGATTTAATACTCTCAAATTTAAATATTTATAAATCATCTCATATTTTAGTATTGATATATTAAAAAAATGAAAATTAAAATAAAAAATCTCTATAAAAATATACACGAGTTTAAAATCATTTAAAAAAAATAAAAAATGAGGAATAAAAATGACTGGCAAAGACATTCTTAATTTAATCTTCGGTTTCGAAACAACACGACAGATTTACACAGCGAAGTGTGAAGGGGATAAAAAAATTGAAGAAAGTAAAAGAAAATGCCTGAATGCAGTACTTTTGTTTTTAAGATATCTATTTGAAATGGAATTTGGTTTTTGATTGGCACGATTACTTTCCTAGTTTCTCTGGTTTTAGTAGTTTCTTTATCAGATTGTTGGGATTTGAGGTTCCAAAAAATCGTGGGTCGAACAAAATCGTGATTTTTTTTCGATTTTTTGAGAAAATTGAAACAAAAATGTGAATTTTCACCATACACAAGCTATGCTTAGGATTTTAGAACATTTTTTTACCAAAACTTCAAAAACTGGTAATTTACAGCACGAACTGCTGAGTTGGCAATTGAAAGTAAAGGTAGACAGACATGCCCAGCCTAGAATGCCTGAAATAAAATTCAGCTGCACGGTAAAGGGTCGACAAATCTGTGAAGGAGGATCTTATTTTATATAATCAAAAGACAGTGTACGTCTTATAGAACCAGAATAATTCTAAATTTTAAATGAGAGGTAAACAAGAAAGGGTGCTCTATTGATCTTATGCTTCAAAATCTGCCTCAGATTCACTTCTAAGCAATATCCACCAGTGCACCAAAATGAACTTGTTGGCCCATTAATATCTAAACAAGGACCCAATTATGTTTGTGTTAGCCCTTTAAGCATGAGGTTATTTCATTTCTCATCTTTATTTTATTTTAATTCAGCTTACGTACCCTTCAAAATAATTTCTAAAAGTTGGTAGTCTTTAAGCAGGCGTATGTAGCCTAGTGGATTGTTAAAGCAGTGAGGTTCCCGTTTTGAATTCCATAGGATGTGTAAGCAGTATTTGTTTGCACATTTTAAAGATATCAGCGTGAATCCCCATGCGAGTTATTGTGGTTATATCTGGTTGATATATATAAAAAATCAACCTTATTAAAAATAACACATTTTTTTTGCTTTTCCAAACTCTTGAACTTAATCCTAAACACTTGTAACTTTAATAAAAAACAAGTTGGTACCATCTGAAAACATCAAAAGATGTTTTTTTACCGACATCTTGTGCTAGGTTTTTAGATAATATCTTTGGGGGTTCTCTAACTTCTGGTTGAAATTTACATTGGTTAGTTTTTTGGGTTTCTTTCACCTTACCTTGTGGTCTCCTTAAAATGCGTGAATTTAAGTTTAAAACACTATTCTTATTAAAAAAAGTTAACATCTTTGATAAAGAAATTTTGTACTGAAAACCAACATTAGCTTCTTTGGGGATAATTGAAAATCTACTATTTTTTTAAATTTTATTCTAGAAGAAATCGACACTTGATGCTTGATTGGTGCTCCACATGCCAAATCTGAAGGCACTTACTAGTGTTCCTGTATGTTATGATTTTCAGTTTTAATTGCACCTTCATGAGTCGATTTGTTGCATTTGGATGGCACTTTTTATCCAGTTAAATTAAAAGGTTGAGAAGGAAGTTTGTTGGGGAAGCTCAAGCTAAAAACTTTTTGAGAAGCTTAACCACTAGTCCTATACAAGTCCATAAAGAAATCAATAAGATACCTAGTTTGACTAGTTTTTAAGAAACTCGTGTGTACAATGTGAAAAATCAATACAGGTATTGTATGTACGTATCTGCATTGAAATTTATTCACTTACTTCATGATGAGGATCATTTCTTTGAAATGCAAGTGGATGCCCAATTAAAGGCGTCATGGTGAGGCTAACGAGCTGTGGGCTATGGCTAAGTTGGTTGATGGGATGGAAAGGTGATCAAACAGAGGCACCTGATACTGATCAGTATTCACTACAGCCGCCTACAAATCTTCTCTATTTCTATCAAGCTTTTCACTTTATTTTTTCTGCCATACATACATGAATAACATTTGGATTAAATTGCCATGATAATATGATGATTAAAAATAAGTATAATAATTTGTATAATAAATATGAGTTAATTATTTGTACTAACCCTATTATCTATCTGTTTATATATATAGCCTTTAGGGAAATTGATTATTAGAATCAAATATCAGATAGAAGCGATTTATTACTTATAATTCATTCCAATGAAGGAAAAACTTTTGTGTTAGCTAGACTTAGATGTATCTTATGTAGACTTTCTTCATTTGCACTTTTGAATTAATTTCTCAGTAAATTTATTTGATACACTAGACTTTGCAGCATGATGGGATAGTCAGGAATCTTTCATAGATAACAAAAGATTATGAAAAAACCTCTTTTTTCATGAACCAGATACCCCTTTCAATTAACCCCCACAGAAGAAGAATATAAAACATCCTCGAAAAAAATTAAAGCATCAGTGAATTTAATATGGGTGATCTCCTGTAATTTCTGCTTTAGTTCCTAATCATAAAACTTCATTTTCTCCACATGAAAAGCCAGCAAATTAGTAAGAATGATCATGATCAGTAAAGGTATTCTATTGTCAATTTGTTGCATAATACTTAGAGTTAGTTTGTTTATGCTTATGTTAAAAATGATTTTAGAACAAAGCAATAAAAAAAAAGTGCTTTCAAGAAGAAGTACATCACATTTTGTCATGAAGTATAAAATGTTCTAAGTCCTCAAAATGCTTGTGGCAAAAAATTTTTTTTTTTTCACTTTTGATTATGAAGCACTTTTTTATTGTAAAAAGTCTTTTACTGCCTTAGAAGTAAAAAACAAATAGAAATATAAGTTAGGTGGCGTGTATTCTATATATTAATTAAGCTTAGTATTGTCAACAATGTGATTGTGTTTCTTATTTTATTATCGTGGCTATAGATGTAGATATATGTAGATAGGGGCGAGCGTACACATGTTTGTTTAGTTTTAGGAGAAAGTTGAAACCAAATAAATATGTTCATGTTTTGAAAAATAAAAATTAAGTTAACCCAATAAATTTAAAAAATTAATGTAATTCTAACTAAATTTTTTTTATTTTGTTTAGGTAATTAGTTCAAGTAGTTTTATGAAGAATTTTTTCTTCTTTTTTGTTAATAGATTTTGTTTATTAATTTTTTTAACTCTTATATTATAATTTTTAATGTTAATTTTATTATAATTCTTAAATTTAAAGATTTTATATTTCAATCATTTAACTAATATCACTAAGTTTAAATAATTATAATTTACACTTTTAGAATTAAAATATAATTCTAAATATTCTAAAAAATAAAGAAGATTAATAAATACTACTAGTAATTTATTATCTATATTAACCATAAATTTTAAACTAGTGAAATTCTAATGGTGTGGTGAACTAATAGGTGAGAAGTGAAAAGTTATCTTATGAGAGACGTTTTTAAGAAAATAGAAAAAGAAAAAGAATTATAAACAGCAGTATAAAACCCTAAATGAAACTTTCAAAAAATTACATAAAATAAAAATAAAAACATATAGATTATTTCTATTCTTACAAGATTTTGAAAAATAATAATTGAACAGTAAGTCATTTTATACAAATAAGAACTAATATAAACCAAAAAAATTTTAAAAAATTACATAAAATGAAAATAAAAATATATAGATTAGTTCTATTCTTACAAGATTTTGAAAAATGATAATTGAACCAGTAAATCATTTTTAAAAATTAAAAACTAATATAAACTAATAAAATTTTAAAGTAAAAATATTGGATTGGTCTGATTTGATAATATGTATTGAATTAGATATAGTAAATTTTATACAACTCTAAATATAGAATAGTGAATTAAAATACAAATTTAGTATTATTAGTGGGAGATATATATGTTTTAGTTAATATGTAAAAAAAACAATAACAAAGCATGTGCTAAATTCTGGGTTATATATAGGTAAGATATAACTTAGAGTAATCTTTTTTATCTATTCTAATAATGTATTAATTTTGTATTAATTCTTAAACATAAGTTTCACTATTGAATTACAAGGGACATACAGATATTTATAAAATAAGTAATTTATTTTTGAAGGTCATGAATACAAATTTATCAAGAATATGTATAGACTATGAATATAAGAGTAGCTAGTAGTCAAAAGGATGTACAGCTTTAAACCGTATAAGGGAATAGTATTCACATGAGGCCCTGTATTTTCCCTAAGCGCAGAATTCTGATTTTCAGCTTTCTCCACTAATTTGCAGAGATTCATATTTACTACTTTATCACATCATATGTATATATGCTTCTCATTTAACTCCAAATTCCTCAGGCACAATATTGCTTTAGCTACCACTACATATATAATCATTAATAAATACTTAAGTTGAATATAATATATATTTATATATACGAGAAACCATCCTTAAAATCAGCCACCTAAATTTCATTTTAAGTCTTATCTATTAAATAGAAAAATATAAATTGTTAACTAAATAATTTTTTTTTACAAAAATCTATTTTCTAAAATAATTCATTTATACTATCACAGTTTCGATGTTATCAACTAAGATAACACAATTATATTATTTTATAAAATAAATTTTTATGATTTTTTTAAACATTATAGTATATTTTCGTTAAAAATAATGGATTTAAACGACTTTATCTTATTTATATATATATTAATTATGTGATATAAATAAAAAAAATAAATTAATTAAAAGCTTATGAATACAACAGATATCATGTGATAGAATAAATAAAGATAGAGAAAAAGGAGAAAAAAGTTAAATATGTGATATCTTTGGATATATAAATCGAGTTATCTAATTTCATTTAAAGTTTTTAATAATTTTATGGTATAATATTATTTTATTTTATTTAAATATAATCTAATCTCATTAAGATTGTAACTCTAATGAACATAATTTTAAATATATGATATATTATTTTTATTATTAAATCTACATTATAAATAATCGTGTATCATAATTTTTTGTTTTTATAATTCTACTCGTCTTATTTAAATTGATTAGTGACAAATGTGATATCTCTATTAGTATTATTTTATTAATATTTCATCTTATTAAAAATTAAATAAGATAAAATAAGATATATTTTAAAATTAATTAATTTTATTATAAATTTTATTAACATCCCACCCTTAAAAAATAATCAAGTTATTATATATTAAAAATATAATTAAGAAAATGATAATTAACAATACATTTCACACTACTAAATTAAATACTTACAGGCTAGAAAAACAGTAGTGAACACAAGAGACAGTTTAATTAGTTATTCGGCACAGAAAAACACAGTTTAGTTATTTATTTGTGAAACTACCTGACAAGCTAATTTGCGTAACTAGTTTTTAAGCAATGATACGCTGTTTTCTGCCCGGAATAAAAACGGGCAGGGCAAGTTGCTAAAAAGCCAGTCACTATTCATAATGATATAATGTCTATATATTATTCAATTAGATGTCCTGAAACAGAGGCTCGGTATCAACAATAAAATTAATAAAGCCACAATAATTATCAAGAAGCTCTCTGTTTTTTAGGAAGCCTTAATTCAATGAGTTCCATTCCCCAATTTTACTCAAACATCACAAAATTCCCTAGTCATGAGTTTTATAGGTTCCCTGCAAATCCTGAAGTAGTGGATGAAGATAGTTATGCAATATGGAATGATGAAGACTTGCTTAATCCCCTGTATTATGGAAATGGTACTACTGTACTTGATCAACACCCTTTGCAGTCATCACCGGAATCCGACACCAAATCGTCGGTAATAGCGGCTGAGCAATTAGTTGGGATTTCAAACAACAAAAATATTATGTGTTCTGCCTTCTCAAATGATCAATTGAACATGGGTTATTTGCATGGAGTTGCAGGAATTAATCATCATAATATTATTAATAATAATAATTATATTATTAGTGAAGGATATCAGTTACCACAGAATTATGTGTCTGAGTTTGGAGAGGAATGTTGTGGAATGTTTATGCCAGATATTAAGCCAATTGGCAGCGTTGTGCCTACACAGAATTTGGTACATTAATTGTTTTTTACAATTAATTTTTCATTGTTTAGAAATACAAGAGAAATCAGGCATAATTTGTGGTTTAAAAAAATTCCATGGAGGATATATAGATAATTAAATATAATTAATTTTCATAATGTTATACAGATGGGAATACAGAATACTAATCAAATGCATAGGATAGAGGAGCCCAATACGAAGGTTTTGAGGTATTCTGAAGAAGAGAGGAAAGATAGAATTCTCAAATATTTGAAGAAGAGAAACCAAAGGAACTTCAAGAAGACTATTAAGGTATAATTTAAATTGTATTAATGTATATTTTTATGTTATATATAACACTTTATCTTTTAACTATATATTTTCTATACATGTAAAATATTTTAAGATTTAATTATATTATATAATTATTTTTATACATAAAGTTTTATTTTTTAATGTTATACGAAAATAAACATATATATTTTATATTGAAAAAATTAAAAGTAAAATAATGTATATAAATGTATCATTTATGTTATTTAAAATCAGTTTTTTTAACTCATTGTGTAATGTTTTTTATTTTTTATTAAATTTATACTCAAAATTAAATATGTATCAAAAATGAGCTTTTTTAAAAATTAAAAAAAAAACATTAAAGTTAACTAATTTTAATAAATAAATGAAATATCATAAGAGTAAGATTCGAAATTTATTTATAGTAGTGAGTTAGTAAGTCATAGTACTTGAAACGCAATACAATTCTAATATACAAAGTTATACTACTTTATCTCAAGAAAAATATATAAAAGATTATATATATTCAAGCACAGACTAAAGATTAGATGTATGGTACAAAACTTTTCTGTGAACAATATATAGTAGCAAACTTTGTGCTATTAAATACATGTACAAATAAAAAATATGTTTTAACAAGGACTCAAAAGTAGTACATTATATATATCGAATAAAAAATGAAATCACATGGAAATCTATGCAATATTTCCAATATTTATGTTGATTGCGTATTAAAATTGTTGAATACAGTATGCTTGTCGGAAAAACCTAGCTGACAGAAGAGTTAGAGTTCGTGGGAGATTTGCCAAGAACAACCAAGTTTATGATCATGTTCAGGACATGCCGGACGAAAAGATCAATTCCGATTCTACTTGCAATAATATTCTAGATCAGACAAATTTGTGCTGTGAAACTGAAACTCATGCCATCCAGGTACTTCATATCATTCTAATTATATATTTAATTTTAAATCCATTGGATTTTTGCTAAGATTCTATATTAATTGGATGTTCAAGTGCTACAGATCCCCTCCCCCCACACACACACTCATCAAATGCTTAAGTTCTTGGATAAGCCAACATATATTTTATATATCATATTTATCCATAATTTGTTTAACGCTTATTTCAAAATATCTAATCTTATTTCTCAAATTATTGAAATGAACTAATATATGTTTTAGAGAAAAATTTGGCTAAATTTCCTTACATTAAGTCAAAAGAGTTATTTAGTTTCATAAAAAAAAACATTATTTGTCCCTTTATTTTTGTAAAAAAGATCAAAAAAAGTATAAAATTGTTTTTTTATTAATATCCTGAATAAAATAATATTGATTTTCAATACACTATTTTATTAATAATAAAAAAAATTAACTTTTTGTTATGATATTTTATTATAAAACTATTAAAATATTAAGTAAATAATAAAATTTCTATTATAAAAACTATTAAATAATAAAATGGATAATAAAATTTATTTTTTTTCTTTCTATATTTTACAAAATATAAGAAACTAAATAACACATTTTATATTATAAATAATTAATTGATATAAATTTATTAACGGAAGAAATTTTTATCACACCTCACAGTCTCACATTAACTTTTATACATTCAAATATTGTCATTGTAATAAAAAAAATCAATTTCATATATTGAGAAAGTATATTAATTAGTTTCTTTTTTAAGAAATTAAGTATATTAGTTAATATCATTGCTTATTTAAATATTGCAATTGTATGTGTTATTAAAGTTTTCCATAATCAATTAATTAATGATAACTTATTGATTTCAAATTAATGACATTGATTTTGATGACAGATGAAATATAATGATGAGGACTGGCTGCAAGAGACTATGGCAAGTTTAGTGTGCACTCCTAATTACGTTGCAGCTGGTTAAATAATAACTAATTCATGGAGACTTAATTTGCTAATCAATGTAGGGAACCGATCGATCGATCATAATTTATGACAAGGCACACATATGCCTTCTTGTTAATTTTTTAATCTTAGTATTATTTATTTAAATATATAGCTGGATAGTATATTAGTGATATGTCTCTCTTCGAGGTTGAGTTGTGTATTTAGAGACGTGTACAAAATGGATCCATTGATTCCATTCCATATATTTTGATCATTGAGTTTATACTTACAAACGAGAAAAATATCCCCAAGTATTCTAGTGCTTATAATTTATGATAACTAGCAACAGCTCTTTATAATTTAGTTATTTTGTAATATTTTAATTACAGATAACTCTAGTAATTATTTTAAAAATAAATTTAAATTTTATATTTATTTTTTATAATAATTTATTCTTATTATTTTTTAAAAATTATCGTATAAAAGTAAATAAATATTTTTTTATGTTTTTATTATTATTTATTTGATTCTTTCTGTTACTTTTTCTTTAAATTATAACGGTATATATTTAATATAATTAAAAAATAAAATAAAAATTATTTTTATTTGTCACTTTTATTTAACAATAAGATTAAATCATTACAAAAATAAATATATAACTTATGTATAATTTTTACAAAAAATAAATGATTATGGTATATTTTTCTCTTTAACTAATTAGTTCTCTTGTTTAAAAGAAGAGTTATAATAGGTGAGATATTATTCATTATTTTTAAAATATATTATTTATTGATCAAATTGTTTTATCTTTAATTCTTATTGGATATTTATTTTTTCAACAAAAAAAATTATATTAATCTTGAATTATATTAACTTGAAATACCATCTTATCTTATACTTCATAAGTAATAAATAATTTTTCATGATAGTATTATTCAAATAAGTAATAACACGTACCATGATTTACATGTAAAATTATGATAAGTTAAATAATAAATATTATATAAAATAATATATATTTAATCATTATGTATCACAATGTTCGAATCATAATTTTATTTAGTAGTACATATATTATTTTTCTTAAAAGAAATAATACGAAACAACAACAATAATAATTTATTATTTTATTATATTTTTTAAAAATTAAATAGTATTTGATGTGTTTTGAACTCATTATTTGAAACAAGATAGCAACTTTAGACCATACCAGATAATGCCGTAACTTGAGTAAATATTTTACAATTAATTAATTACATGTATATTTTTAACGTTAAATAAATATATATTATTTTTATATTGATATTTTATTTTATGTATCAATAATATTTATCAAATAAATATATGTATTAAAATGATATGAGTGAATAAAGCATTAAAATATATAATTTATTAACTTATTTAACAAATATTATATTATAGCACATATAAAATGTTAGTATTGAATATTACGTATAAATATTTCTTAAGTTAACATGATTTAATTCAAATAGTTAACTTTTTTCAAATTCACGACAATAAAAAACAACTTTAAAATCTTATAAAAACTAAAAACGAAGAAAAAAAATCTTGGTCATTCACATTTTATTTTAATAATCTTTTGATTTTATTTAAATTTTACTTTATACAAAAAATTTAATATTTTTTTACTTTTAATTTATAATTCATTTTTATTTTTATTTAATATATCATTCTTATATTATTTATTAAAATATATTTTTTAATATAATTTCAAGTTTAAAACTCTAAATCATACGCTATTGTTTACATTTTAATATATTTAGTTTAGTTTTAGTTTTAATATTAATAAATTTTGATGCGTTTGATTGAATTTTTTATTTGCTTGATGAAACTTTAGTTAATTAATTTAATTTATATATATATGATTTTAATATTTATTAACTTAATATTTTTTTTGTTAGATAATTTTCATTATAAATTATAAACGATTATAACTTCTAATTTTAAATTTTTGTTATAATATGATATAAAAAAATTAAAATTAATTCGAGGAGAGTTCATCGTAACTTTTACTAATTTTATATCATGATGTATTTTTCACTAGTTAATATTTAAATAAAAAGTTCTATTTTAATATAAAAAATTGATTTCAACTCCTCTTGAAAAATATTTTTTTTTGCTTTGTCTCTAGTTACAATAGAGTAAATTTTATGACAAATCACTAAAAGATTCACACATTTTCATTTGTATATAATTTATATCTAATTATCAACAATATTTGACCAATTAAAAATAATATACAATTATCTGGATTATTTTTTTAAACCATATATAGTTCTAAACTACTCTAAGAAAATATTATAAAAAGGCTATAATTGTTTTTTAAGGGACATTTATTACTGAAAAAAATCTTGATCCTAACGAAGATATATCCAAACAATTTGCAGCAAAAGAAAAATATATGTAACGACCCTGAATATACCCAGATCATCCTTTTCGTTGGCAAATGCTAGCCTTGCCACCTTTAATATAATATTGAGTAGGGGTACTCAAAATTGAATTGGCGCATCTATTACAAACAATTCAATTCAAATTATATAATTTTTTCAATTAATTGATTTAAATTTAAAATTATAAAATCAATCTAATATAAATAAGATTAATTTTTGAAGTTAAAATTTTCACAAATACTTCTCCAAACCATACTTATATTATATTTTTTATTTTTTTATTTTAATACAATAATTTTATTTAATAAAAATATAAAAAAATAATAAAACTAATAGTTTTTTCTCTTCCCACTTCACACAAATTCACTTCAAATTTTAATTAATCCTTCCTTACTTTCTTACCATAATCCATTAATCATATCTAATTTCTCGGTCCTAAGTTTCTAATGCATACCGTCGACCTCCAATTTTTATATTTTTATTATATAAATTAAACTTTTGTTTGTACATGTAATATATACTTAAATTAATATGAAATTAAAATAATAAATATTTTTATAAAAATAAAATTATTATTTTATAATTAAATTTTTTTCTTTTTAAAATTAAATTATTGTTATATCTTAAAAAGGGAGACTAATAGTATATTCTTTTAATAATATGGATTCAAATATTTACTTTTTGTTTAATAAAATTACCACAAAAATATTAAATCATATCATCTCTTATAGAAAATGTCCACTTGTTAGTACTAGGATTTTTTTAGAGAAATTATATAAAATAATTTTTTTAAAACTTATAATAACAAAAAATTACATTATAATTACATTAAATGGAGTTTATTATAAAACAAGTCTGGGTCATAGTTAAATGTGAAATAATACACTAATTTTTTTTAATAGAAAATATATAAAATAGAATAAGAATATTATTTTCTTCGTTATGTTTTAAATCTTCTATTTTTATTATTTTTAAAAAAATTGATTTTACTCGAATATAATATTATATGATCTTGATCATGTTTTAATTAATCGTAGGATTTGTAAATATATGACTCGATTACAACAGTATCAAATATAAGCATATATATGTTTGAACTCTCTCCAAATTATAGTGACCTTCTGAAGCTTGGTGTTTGGAGAGAGTTTCCTTTCAAGGAGGGAGAAGGCTAAATACTGTGATTGGAATGGGCACCAAACAGAAATGGTGAAATTGATTGGTTCACTATTCTAGGTCCACTCACTAATCAAATCATTCTGGCACCACCAATATATGATCCACAAGATTCACCATTTTTACTGATAAAATAAAGAATTCAAACTTGAGGACTAGATTCATGCAGAAATTTTGGATCCTATAAAATAGCGCCATATCACGAGCTTCAATGGTCAAACACTACAACTTTAAAAACAGGATAACATGTTTGATAGATATGCTAGGATAGTGGCAATGTGAAACCACAAAGTGTATAATTACTAGCTATGTACATACATAGATGAACAGGAGTTTTATTCAATATTAACAAGAGACTACACACTTAATTACCGATCGACTTAATTAGAGTTTCATTCTATGGGGTTTTGCATGTGTTGCAAACTCGGCATCTCCATTCAATTTTCTAGTTAATTTGTTCATCAGCTGGGTACATATGGATGCAGGGCTCTTACTGAATTCGAACATGTTTCTTTCAATTATTTTAAGTGAAAAGAGTATTACATGATCATTTGCGTTCTAAAAAAGTACATGTTGGTTCATTCGTTATGTGCACAATAATTTCCCTTATTATGCTAAAGATGAAAGTAAGCTTAATGTCTAATTAATGAAACATGGAATTTTCGGTCATGAGATGTCCCAGAATGTCATTTTAGAAGTTAAAAGTTACAACAATATTCCTTTCAATTAGCGATATGTGGAAAGGAGAAGAAATCTAGAACTATAATGGCTTGTACAATTCAAAAATTTCTGACCAAATAAAGGCTAATTCTGTACATATAAAACAAAAATCAGTTTATACCTCTAACTATGAATCAACATTTTAACATGTATGATTGAAATATCTGTTAAAATTTAACGATTTTTATTTAAAAATAAACATAATCAATAACATAAAGTAAATATTGTGATTGAAATATCAAAAATATAATTAATCAAAATCAAATATATATTATATTAATTTTTATACGTATATAATTACATAAAAATACACTATATTTTAAATAATTTGATTTAATTTTATATATTTTTATTTTTTTATTTTATTTAAAAATATATGTTAAATAGTTAAAATATATAAATTAATATAAACATTTTAAATATTATATTAGACTAATAATTATGTTAATATTTAATTTTTAAACTAAATATATTTTTAAATAAATATTAAAAAAAAATTTAACTTAAGAAATTATTATTCTCCCGTAACCAACTATTATATCTAAAATTAATATAAAATAATTACGTCATTAACGCATCCCGCATCCATTATTACCTCTAAGGCAACCAAATCAACTAGGCATGTACTTAGATTTTATTTTTTTATATTTTTTATATACCATAATTGACCCCAAATAAAACGGAGAAGAATACTAGAACGGCATTACCTTGAAACTTCAGAAACTTTAGGGCCCAAGTTCGTCATTCTTAGGAAGGCCTATCTTGGTTTTTTCAAGATCCAGTAATTTGATAAGCCATTCTACAGTAAAAATCTCAACTTCCGAGGCATGAGGCTTAAAATTCTGTGAAATGGATCTCAAATTTAAATAACTGAAAAAAATATTTTGTAAGTTTCAAAGAAAACATAAAATCTACGTATGATAAGTTTGTGAGATAATAATGATATAATTACCTATTTTTATTATTATCAAAATAAAATTAATTAAATTATCATTTATATTTTATATAAAATTATTATTAATGAAAAATTATATTGAAAATGTGTTATAAATTTACTACAAAAATTTTCATACCCATAGAATTCTAGAAAGAATAAAAAATATTTTTAGTGATAATCTTGGTAAAAAAATATTTAAAAATAATAAAAATAATATTTTAATAAGTTGTAATCATAAAAATATTATTTTTTATTATCAATTCATATATTTTTATTATTAAAAAAATACATTACATCATTTATCTCATTAAAGATAATTAAATAGAACAAATTTTAAATTAAATGATTATTATTTAATATTTAGTAATATTTAATTGAATATCGTTAAATGTTATTATTCTGATACTATTGTTATTATTATAAATTATAGGATGTTATTTTTCAAAAAAATTTAAAATATTTTTGGAATTATTAGATAAGTTTTAGTAGTTTGTATAAAATACATTTTGTATATAATATATTTATATACAAGGATGATATTATAAGTTGCCATTGTGGGTAACAAAATTACACCTTTTTCACTTTAATTTGCTATAACTTTATACACATCAAAATGATTCAGAAGCGTGAAATGGAAAGTTGCCATTGTGGGTAACAAAATCACTCCCATTCACTTTAATTTGCTAACACATCAAAATGACTCGGAAGCGTGAAATGGAAGGAATAATCAGGAAAATACGAATAATTAGCAAAGAGATGTCTGCTAAAAGAGTAGTCAACAAATCTTACTAATCATATCAATTAATATTGTAGCTCATAATTACAAGTTTACAAATTTACAATATGGTTAATCATCATCGTGATTAACTGTAGTAACTCAACTACTATTTCTCTTTATATAAAGTTAACTGTACAAAAAAACATAAAATAAAAATCCTGAAAAAGAAACAATTAACCATGACATACATATCTCAGAAAAGAAAAAGAAAAGAAAAGCTTATATATATATATATATATATGATTTGAAGACAGGCAATGCAAGTAGCTAACATGACCACAAAGGCACCTCCATATTAGGCTGATCAACGACCATGTCCATGGCAAAAAAAGACTTGGTGTTCTGAGAATTATTAGAAAAATGTTGCTTTGCAGAATTAGGAGATAATATTGATGATCCATTAAGAATATTATTGTTATTTTGGTCTGGTGAGTGAGAGGTTGGAGGATGATTAATAGAAGAAGAAGAAGATGATGAAGAATTGGAAGGGAATTGACGCATTCTCAATTGAACAACTTCAGCTCGAGCAATAGCCAATTGAGTTTGAAGAACATCTATTTGTTGCTGTAAAGATGAGATTGCTCCTACACAACCATATACCGGATCTCTTACTCTTGCATTTGCTTCATACACTAGTGAACTTACTGCATCACTTCGCTGCTGCTTTGCCAATTCCTGAATTAATTATTCATAATAATATTTTTTATTAAGTTCATATTACTAATAATTTTTATGAATTTTTTTATCCACCATATAATGAGTCACTTATAAAATTAAATTATTTAATTACTTATTCTAATGATTCAATATTTCATGCCAATAATATATAAGATACGATAATTTTTTTAAAAATAAATATGTAATAATTGATAAAGAGAAAAAGTATAACTGATAAAAAATATACTTCAAAATTATTAATAACACATCACAATCATATACTAAGTCACACAGGAGAAAAAAAAAATACTCTTATTTTACGGAGGAAATATTGGCATATCGTAATTAATGTAAGAATATATATATTTTTTATTTCTTGAAGCATAAAAAGTAAATATATAAAGTATATTTAAATTTTTTTAAAATATATATAATATATATATTATAATATTAAAAATATTTATATTTTTAATAGATTAAAAATAAAATAAAATGCATCATACAAAGATTATTTTATAGACATATTTAAGGGTTCAGTATTTTAGAGATATTCAATCAATGTATTTATATTTTAAATATTTTATATTTTTAAGATGATATATTTTAATATCTCAATTTAAATATCAGTATTTTTTTATCTAAAATATCCTTTTAGTTATTTAAGGATTTTTTTTTCTTTTGAAAATTAATTAGATCCGAAAAAATTTAAAAAAATTGGCTCTTTTATTTATAAATACAATATAGATGTAATTTGTTTATATCTAGTTGGGTTTTGATATTTTTTTTCTAAAGTTTTGGTTTCTACAATTTTTACTAAGCAATTAATGAATATTATATGATATATATATAAAAAATTAATAAGTAAAAATTATTAATTTTAATATTTATTTATATTATTTATTTTTTAAAAGAAAAGAAATTAATTCTTTTTATTTATTTGTAACTTTTACTAAAAAAATGTCTAACCCAATTTCTAGTAAAAAAATAATTATAATCTCTATTTAATATAAAATGGAAATTTTTTTGTATACAATTCAAAAGAAAATTGAAACTGCTAATATTTAATAATTACTGTGCTAAAATAATTTTTCTAATGAAATAAAACATAAAAAATATTAATAAATTTATTCCTTACTTTCGAAAAGCTAGCGTACTAAATAGTAAATATAGCAAAAAAATCCGTAAATTAACGCACATATCACCTTGACATCATGATTGCATATGAAAATAATTTAATAAATTAATAGTATTTAACCGAAAGAAAATTTCAAGAACTAGTGATTGCTGTGAGACAAACCTCTGTGTTTTTGACCCCACAATACCTCTGCTCGTCATTTTCAAAGTGGCCAAAGCAAAATATAAAAGTTGATGATTTATAAAATCTCCGACTCATTCTAAATCTCTATTTTAATATAAAATTAATTTAATTTTTATATGAATTTTTATACTAAATTTAATATAATGAATAATATCATAAAAATAATTTTTATTGATAGTCTTAATAAATTTAAATATTTTTTTATATAAATAAAGTTATTTTGATAGGATAATTGATATTTTATAATATTAATTAAAATATTATGACTTAATTTTTATTAATTTATAATTATTTAATATATTAATTATTATAAAATAACTTGTATAATTTTTTTGAAAAAGTTTCATATCTGTTCTTGATCCTTACAGATAAAGAGGGAAAAAATGTCAAAAATCATGCTAATTTTAAAAAATGGTATTTAACGGGAATAAAGTAGAAGATAAATGTATAATTATTTTCTCCCAAATAATGACTAATCCATAATGTAATATTTCCATCAATCATACGATATCACATTCACTTCGTATAAATTACAATTTATAATATTATTCTTTAAAAAATATAATTATTACAAATTTATAATATATTTTTAATGATGTATTATAACGTGATAAGATATTATACCCATAAATTCATATCATACTTTCTACTTTATTACTATTTATTTTTTAACAAAAACTTATTATAAGAATTTTAAATTTTATTAATTTAAATCATTACATCATTAATAAATTATTTCTTTTATTTATAGAGCTCGTTATTAATCAAAGTTAACTAACATCTGACACTGACAGAATTAACAGTGTTAATTCACATATCGGTCAAGAGTTAAACAATAGTAATGTTTATAAGTTTAAAATTTTTTTTAATTCACAAGTTGATTTTTAGGTTCAGAATAATACTTAAGTTTCTAAGATGATATCAGAGTTAGGCTTTTGGCCCCCATTGACGCTAAGTGCTTGACGTTGCTCTCAAATGGCATAAATCTGGACTCGTTGCATACCGACCAGGACTCACCCCAACCGATGTGGAGGGGGATGTTAAGTCTTACATCGATCAAGAGTTAAGCAACAGTGCTGTTTATAAGTCCAGACACACAAGTTGACTTTTAGGTTAAGAATTATGCTTGAGTTTCTAAGAAACCGTAACACTTTGAAAACATACTTAATTCACGTACAATTTTTTGAATATTTTTATTAGTGTAATTTTATTTGTATTTAGTAGGATAATAATATAATAATTTTATTATTGTTACAATAAAATATATTAATTATTTGTTTTATTTTATCTTGTCGTTAATTATACCTTAATTTTATTATTATTAGATTAAATTTTCATTCATGATTTATTATTTTGGTTATAAAAACTTTATTATATCAATATCATTATTTTTTATTAAAGCATGAATTTTACCATATTAGTTTTTTAGCATAGATTTTACTTTTAAATAAAGTGGAATTTAAAAGAATTTATTATATAATTTATTTTTTAATAATGATGCAATAAAGATGTAATAAGAATGCAATTTTAATATGAATATATAGATTTTTTTATTTACCAAAATAGTGACACTATATATTAATGGTAATGAAATTGTCAAAACTATTTTTATTATTTACATAACAATTCTTACTTTGAAAATGGCAGATTGAAAAAAAAAATACCTTAAGCATCTTGTTGACATTACTAGCTCCGAAGACCTTATGGACATTGGCAAATTTCTGGGGCTCATCAGCTGGAAAATAGGGAGCAAACACGCAGTCCTGAGCACATCTTCTTCTAAGAAGTTTGCATGCTGCACATGGTGACATTGCTTCCACCATTTTCAATTCCCCACGTACCCTATCTATTTAGCTAGCTCTAGCTAGCTACTTACTGAGTATTAATTATTAGTTTTAGTTAGTTTTAATATTTCGATCTATGACACTAATGATCACTAGCTAGTACTGAAAAGATAAACAATTAGCGAGATTAATAATGTCTGATTTAGAAAAGCACTGAGATTATAAAAATGAAGAGAATTGGAGGGCTTCAAGGGGAATGTTAGTAGTCTAATAGACGTTATATAGAAATTCAGAAAGTAAATATTTCACACCAAATCTGTAAAGGGTCCCGTTAAAGAAGAACCATAGATTTTGCTAGACATGAAGCATCATTTTTTTGAATTTTAATAGCCCCACTTTAATTTGTTTCTTGTATTATACATTGCTTTCATTTCATTTCATTTTTTATTTTAAAAATAATTTGTATGTCCATAAATTTTCGAACCAAAATCAACGTTATATATGTGACAAAAAACAAATAATATAAATAAATATTAAAAATCATAATATTCAAACAATTTTATTGTAATACAATTAAAATATTTTTTATGACTAATTAACAAAGATAATGATAAAAATATTTTTCATGAACAATTAACTAAAAATATTTGTATTATTAATGTTGTTAGAAAAAAATGCTTATAAAAATTAACAAATATTTTACTTTTTTAACTCTAGTTAATTATTAAAAAAATTATTTATAAAAATATCAAAAGAGTATTTTGGGTAAAAAAATTGATTATTATTCAAAAATGATAAAAAATATATCAATATTTGAATTATGATATTAAAGTATAATTTTTTAATAATATGAAACATTTATGATATCAATGTATATTAACTAGAATAAGGTATCGAACTCAAATAATACTTCCTTCCGTTAATCAGGATCCAACTATATAAAAAAACAACCCATGGATGAAGAGAGGGATATAGATATAAAAAAGAAGTTAAAGAATGAAAAATAGGAAATAAAATCAGGTACTAATTATATTACCTTTTCAAAATTTTATTTACAAAGTAAAATAATTTAATCTATAATATTTATGATTTCTTTTTTTGTTTTTTGTTTTTGAACGAACCCTTGTAAGATCTTGCCAGGAGCTTTATATGCAGAGTTACAGCGAAATTTTACGGGGTGACACAAAAAAACTAAGAAAATTAAAGTACTTAGAGTCTTGGTCTAAATTGCAAGCACACACATATATATATATATCCAACAAATAGATAAAAATAAAAAGCAGACATTAATTGTATTAATGTGTTATATAATCACACAACTAGAAGTAAGATGACACCCTAAAAATAATAAATTTCTAATATATGGCTGACAAGATGAGAATCAATCTTAGAGATGCAACACACAAATTAACTCTTTGATTAGTGGGGATAAAGAAATTTCGTCTTTTTTTAATTTATTTATTTTTGGCCAAGATAACATGTGTCTTCAGAGACAAGTAATATCATTGAGAGCGAATGCTTTATCAATAATTTATATATGTTGTTTAATTTAATCAATTAATTAATTAATTAGTTAGCTAAATAATCTGATTGAAAATTGTAACGGATGTTAATGGCTATTAATTAAAGACATCATTTTCAAAAATTCATTAATGAAATTAAAGAATACAATATATATATATATATATATATCCAATTATATGGTGTTCACGACTATTAGAGACACAATTTTTAGAATTTCATTAATGAAATGAGAGAATACAATATATAGTAAATTAAAAGATCTCACACACATATATATATATATATATGGTCGGAACTGACATACCATATTACTATTTTTTCAATGCTAAATAATAGCACTAAATAACCCCACTGAAAATTTGTACCGGGTGTTCATGATGACTATTAGAGACACAATTTTCAAAACTTGGTTAATGAAATGAAAGAATACAATATATAACCATTTAAAAGCTCACATATATGATCGGGATTAATTGATCGCATTCGGGACATATAGTATATTTTAATATTGAAGAGTACAACTAAATAACCTGATTGAAAATATCTACGTTCAAAAAATGTAATTTGAATTAAATCACATATTCAATCACTATAAAATATTATTTATTTTAAAAATAATTCTATCAAAAATACATATTTATAAAAATATCGTCTAATTTACCCAAATAATGTATATTTGATAACAATTTTAATTTTTAATTTTTGATTTTTTTATAACAATTTTAATTCTTAATTTTTTATTTTTTTCAAGTGATTTTTTAATCATTATTGTTTGATAAAGATTTTTTATTTTGATTTTGATATTTTTAAAGAATTACTATAAAAAAATATAGGATGATTTATAAATATTAAAAAAAAAATTAAATAACATTTAATATTTTAATTTTTTTCTAATTTTCACCAATCATATATTTTTAAAGAGTAAATGAATTTGTGTGATATATATATATATATATATAAGAAGAAAATGATTAAAAAAACTTAATTTTTTTAAATAATAACAGAATTTTTTTTGAAAGTTTTAAGTTTTTTAAAAAATTATAATTTTTAAACAAAAAGGTCTTAAATGATTTTTGATTTTTTACTTTAAAATTATTAGGTAAAAATTATGAAAATACAAATAATTTATCATGTTTGTATCGCACATAGAATTTTTTTAATATCAATCAATATTAAAACATAGTAGAATTAAATCTTACCTCAAAAAAAAGTAAACCATCCAGATTTCCATTTTTTCCTAATACATAATTTTTTTTCATAATAAATAATTGATACGACTCAAAGTATATTAAATTAAATGTTTGCAAATCTCAGGACGAGCCGTGAATTTTGATCTAAGAGAAATTTATAAATTCATACTCATATTAATTAAAATATGTAACATCAAAAATTATTTTATTATTTTTAAAATTATTCTAAAGCGTGACACGTATAATATAAATATAAATTTTTATAAACTTAAAATTTTAAAGCTAATTATTTGTTAAATAAACATATATTTTCTAAACGAATACATTAGTTACACAGCAACCAATACATGAAATTTTACTGCTTTGTATTTTGATTTGCCGATTTCCACGTGTTGGTACTATATATTTTCAATACTAAATACTTTCATGTCAATGAATTAATTAGCATTAATGACGACGAATGATGTCAAAAGTGATTTAAGAAAACTAAAACTTCATAGTTAAATACTCTACTTGAAAATGCTTTTAAAGACAGTAGCACTCTTATTTGTGTTCGACAATAAAACTTCAAGCAAAATCTTGAGCACTTTGCTGCACTGCATTTAATTATGTATTTTAAAGTGTTTTTTTATAAATAAATCCTTATTATTAAAATTAAGTGACTTGTTTCTTTTTTATTAATTTACTTACTATTTTAAATAGTATTAAGCCTTTTTTTAGTTATTGCAACAAATAGAAATACTTTTTGATCTTGTTGCTGTACTATTACAAGTATTTTTAACTTCTACTTTTTTAAATATTTACTATTTTAAATAGTATTAAAATTAATTTTATTTTTAACATTATACATTAGAAATGTGTACATGTAGGGATAATTATGTTAATAATTATAATCTATCTGGATTAATTTTAAATATATTTAAAAAATAATAATAAATTATGTGCAAGTAATAGTTTTCGTACTATTAAATCATGTTTGTTATTTTTTAATATTTATTCAAAAATATATTTAATTTAAAAAAATTAAAATGTTTTTATAATATCTATTCTACTATCATATTTGAAATATTAATATTAATTTTTATTATTTAGAACATTATTTAAATAAAATAAAAATATTATAAGTAAGAATAAACAAATTCAATCTAATTATTCAAATTATTATGTATTTTAATATTATAATATTATTTTTTATATAATTATATGTATATAAAAATATAATATTAATATATATATCTAATTTCTATTAACCACAATATTAATATTATAATAATCATTCATGTCATACTTCTAATAAATTATGGTTATTTTAAAAAAAAAATCGATATTAGATTTTTATAAATAACTATAATTTTTGTTATCAATAGCTAAAATGTTTATATTTATACATACGTATAAATACATATATTGACAAAATTCGAATTACATTTTTTATTACCAAGAATGAGCGTGTATATATATATATATATATATATATATCATTGGTTATTTGATAATAATAATAAAAACTTATTGAGAAACGACTTAGATGTTTAATAACCACGTTATATACGTTTAAACATGTTGGGTAATAGATTTAAATGTCGTAATAGGTCTTGTAACTTAAAGTGCTTGCATTATATATTGAAAATGTTTATATTTATACATACGCACAAATACATATATTGACAAAATTTAAATTACATTTTTCTATTACCAAGAATGAACATATATATATATATATATCATTGGCTATTTGATAATAATAATAAAAACTTATTAAGAAACGACTTAGATGTTTAATAACCACATTATATGTACGTTTATGTTGAGCAATAGATTTAATTATCGTAATAGGTCTTGTAACTCGAAGTGCTTGCATTATATATTGACTTTCAATATTAATCAATCCTTTTCAATCTTCACTACGTCTTTGTATCGGTCCCCTCCTTACATCTAACTTCAGATGGATGAATCTAGAGACAATTGTAAGGGCTTTATTGCTTGGATGGACGTTTGATTTTGATAAGCTTCCCACTTTTATTTTTTGGGGTTAAATGAAGGTAAACAATAATTTCAATTGTGAATTTTTTCTCTAAAAGTATATGTACCGACATATTAAGATAGTGTATTCGATTGAGATTTTGAAAGATTTTTACATAATTATAGAATAATTTGTATAAATTTAAAAATTATTAAAAAAATTTATGTGAATTTTTATGAAATGGTCTTTTAAAAAGTGAGGATAATAACAGTGAGAATATTGAGAGAAGGAAAATTAAATCTATAGAAAACCATACAAATCTATGAGGGCAATGCAAGAATTCGTAGACATTTTTTTATGCGTATTTTCAGCTCAAATATTCATCAAATTTTATAAAATTTGTAAATTAATTTTAAAATCTTAAGACAAGTCATTTTCAACGAGGTTAGATCTTGGTCCTCCTCTAATACAGGTTACAATTCGGCTAGAATAGAATAAAGTTTTTTCAAGGCAATAAGCTGCATTGTTAGCTTGCTTAGAACAATAATGACAGCTAAAATTCAAAAAAGGGCAAGCCAGCTTATGAATATATCATGCTCGGTGATCTTCTAAAAAAAGAAACATATATACACTGTATTTTCAAAAAAAAAATATTTTTACATTACATAAAAAAACATATATAATAAAAGTTTATCTACAAATAAATTATGCTATATAATTAAAACTTTTTTTCCCTAACAAGAATTTTAGTCTAAAGCTTCTGATGTGTTGGACTCTGAACCAATCTGGTTTAGTGCATGAAGGCCGTCAAAAATTTAGAGAGTCCTATGGGTAAAGGCCCATCAAAAAGTGAGCTATGACCCAAAAAGTAATACTATCGACAAGTGAGGTCCGAACCTTCTCTAACGCCCTTTAATATTATTTTTTCTTCTAATTTTACGTTATTAAATTTTACATTTAATAATTATTTTAATTTTTAACTCTTTGGCACCAAAGTTACTTGGAGACATACAAAAGTAAAATTATGATTTGATTTAAAAGAATATTTTTTTGGTTTTGTAAATAAAAAATTCATAATAATTTATTTAGGGAAAAATGTGGGGTCATTTTATTTTTAGGAGAGTTAATATTTAATATTTTAGATTATAAAGTATATTATTTAGTTTTTTTTAAGAAAAATAAGATACATAAAGAATTTTAATAATAAAATAAAATATTAAAAAATTGGGACATATTTTTCATGAATTAAAATATTAAAAATTAACTTTTATAACATACTAAATCATACTTTTTGTCAAATCAAAATGAATATTTTGATTAATTAGATTCGCACTCAAACTATTATCGGAGCCATTGAAGTAGGGTATCTATGGTCCAATTTAATCTAGCTTTAAGTAAAAATATTTAATCATTGGAGCCATTGAAGTAGGGCATCTATGGTCCAATTTAATCTAGCTTTAAGTAAAAATATTTAATCAGATCGGATCGTTTATATTGTATAAATCGAATCAGATTAAATTGTTTAGTTATTAAAAATATTATAGCCAATTTTTTTGGTCTAGTTTTCAACTATTTGGTCTAATTAATAATATATAAATATGATATACTTGATGATATACCTTTAATATAAAATATAGAAAATTTAATCAATAATTTGTGAGAAGTGATATGAAAATTTAATATATTATTAAAACTGGTCCAGTTCAACCAATTTAAAAATAAATATAACCAAATTGTATTTTTTGAAAAACTATTTTAATTAATTTAAATATGATCGGACTATTTGATTTATAAAACTATTTGGATCGATTTGATCTAATCTAATTTTCAGATTTAATTCGATTTGATACAGTTTAATCCAATTTTATATTTTTTCAATTATCTCTAATCAAATATAGATAATTACAAAAAAGCTTTTTCTCAAAAAATTTAACTTCTAATTATCTCACTTCCAATGTTTTTGAAAACCTTATCTTTTAACGTAAAATTTTAATAGTTTTATGAAAAAAATAAATAAGTTTATGTTGTTTTGGATTATTATGTAATTCAATGAATGATTAGTAAATTAAGGGTGATTGTAAATCTCAATAAGAAGCGTTTTTAAAATTTTAAAAAGTAATATTTATATTTTTAAAAAATATATTTTTTCGGTGGAAAGAGAAAATTTTCTTTGAAAAACCAAAGCGAAATTTAAACATACAGTCACAGAACAACTAAAGACAGAAAATACACCCAAATAAACTCCATTCGTGTAGCTACAAAGAGTAGTCACAAGAAAACACAAGCTAAACAATTCTAGTAATCCATACTAGTAACAGAAGTTAAAAGAGCATCAGTATAATGCAAACTAGCAAGATCAAGCTTGGCAATAAGAAGGTATACCAATACTCTACAAGCACACACTCAAAACTAAACAATCAGAAAGACATAGTTCATGCACATAACAAGAACACACACTACCACAAACAAAGCAAAACTAGAACAAAAGAAAACACAGCCAAACATAAAACGAACTATAGCAAAGCATACTAAACCCAAAAAAATTAGCAACTAAATCAAAACCAAAGAACAATTAAACCAGCAAAATATCTACAATTAAACTAAAAAACAACCAATGCAAACACCCCATTATAACAACATCAACTAGAAGCAACATAAGCAACATATCCAGTTCATCCATGATCATAAGCATTACTAAGCAAGATCAACCAAAGAATACTCACGACCCATGATCAATCAAGTGAATCATCTGGATTTAACTTTCGATCTAAGAGACTTGATCCCGAAGGAGATTGGAAATCTAGGTGTACTGCTTGCGATGAAGCTCCTTACTCAATGTCATTCGAGTCAAGAGGCGTTAATCTGTGTGCATCAAAATAATTGGATAAAAAATGTAGGCCTCGCATTAAAATTGTGGATCATTGTATTTCTATTTTCTATTTTAAAGAAGAGGATGAGTTAAATGCAATTTTGTAGAAAGCCCCTTGGAGCTTTGATTGAAGCTTATTATTTTTGTCTAGGCTTCGTTCATGTATTTCTTCTTCACCGATTCCATTTATATCTACTCCATTTTAGCTTCATATACATATCCCTACAGATTGGAGGCATAAGGTAATTGTTATAGGTGTTGTTGCTCTCGTTGGTCCTATACTATAATTGGATAAGTTCTCACTAACTAGCTACATGACGAGGTCTTTTAGGGCTCGTATTTGTTTTGATCTTTACTCGTTCTCTTGTATCTGAGGCATGGATTCTATGTAATGTTGATTATGTTGGGATTAAATTCTAATGGAATGAATATAGATTTTGGGGGTAAAAATGCAATGTTTGGTGTTTGGAGTCAATCTAGTATGAATATAAATATCCTTATCTATGTCAAGAATGAATGTCTCAAGAAGAAATGTGGCTTTACATATGGTGCGAATAGCTCAACTGAAAAGAAAAGAGTAGTTAGGGTTTCAGTGAAATGGAAAGAAAATGTTACTGCTGGTGCATGAATAGGAAAAGCTTTGGGAAGATAGGGGTGGAGATCACTTCCCAAGCTGGTAAGCATTTGAGGAAAGGATTGGCAGACCTATCATTCTTTAGCAACATGAACACTGAAATGAAGGTTCTTATTGCTGAAGCGGTGAATGATTTAGAGCAGACTATTATTGATCTAGCTGAAAGAGAGAATGGAAGAATTTGGTGTTTATCTGGTTTGAAATGTTATTGTTGCATTAATGTGCTTGAAATATGGGTTGTCTTGTTTTATTGTTGTTTGTTTGCTTCATTTTTTTTTGTCTAGTTGGCTAATTGGTTTATCTTGGCTATAAGTATATTTGTTCTTGATTCTAGTCCTTTTAGCTTTCTGTCTAGTATTGATTACTAGATGGTTTGAGTCTGTTCTTAAGGTTGCTATATTGCTTTGGGGATGGGGTGCGTTGTTGATGGTTATTGGTGTTGGTATTTTGGTTTTTTAAGTCTAGCTAGCTTGTAATCGAGTTTCTTTATTACAATGAAATCTCATACTGTTTCTTGACAAAAAAAAAATGAAAGATAAAGAAGTTTACCATGCTTTCTTAATCTTCTAACTCTTTAATAACAATGGTTTTTGAAAGCATAAGTTATAAATCTAATTAACTTGGGTGAATAAATAAATAATTTTACTAATTATATCTAATTAAAAATTATCAAGTAACTAAATATAAAATCGATACCTGATATTTTAGGAGAAAACAACCTTAGTCACAACAATAATCAAAGAGAAAAATTATCGGCCACTAATTTACCTAACTATCTACTATGAAAAATCAATTCAATTACAAAGTCAAGTTTTAAAATACCTTTTATTGATAAAACTTCTAAAGTAATTTATTTACAATCCTTCATCTTTTCAAAGTCTTTACAAGGTAGGTGTATAGATCCGAACCGATGTTTCGATCTTTCAAGTCACACAAGCAGTCGTACCCATTCAATTAGCACCTAAAAAGTTAGTACAAATAACACAAGGATAAAATGTGTCCAAGAGTAGATTTAACAATGAAAAATCTTAACACAAAGATTAAAGAGGTAAATCAATTAAATTAAATCATCTAGCAAACCTTAGAACGAAAGTTAAAAGCATAATATCATTAAAATAAATAGGCGTATGAATCAATCAAAAATAACCACACAATATATTTGATATAAATCAAGAATCTGCCTAAATAAATATTATGATAAAATCCCTATAAGTTATCAAGAAGATCCAAGATGTAAATCAACGTATGTGAGTATGAGCTGGCAGTGCTCGTGCGGGAGTGTGTCGGGCATGTGCCGGTTACGTGTGGACGTGTGCGTGTGGCACTCAGCGTGAATAGACGATTGTGTGTAGGATTTTGGCCTTTTTTACTGTTTTGATCCAATTTGTCCAATTTTTCATTTTTTTGACTTTTCTTCATTTTATTTCTCGACATATTTGTAATGTATTGCTACCATTATTTTTCTTTGAGTCTTTAATTTATTTTTGAACAAAAATACCTGAAAAGTAATAAAAATACTAGCAATTCTAAAATAATAAATTTATATAAAAATATGATAAAATCATACAAATATAAATCAATTTAATTATATTAAATCATGGTAATTTTGATGCTTTTTAAGCACTCATAAATAAAGATGGCAAGACTTTTGCTAAATACAAAGAACCTTTCCAAGAAAATGTGAGCTAAAGTAGTAAGTACTTTGTGCTACACAATCAACCATGTCTACTTACGTCCTGGTACAAACGAAACCCTGTATACTTATATGGTAAGTTAAGAAATCTTAAACATCTGCTTAAAAATTGATCCCATTTGAGCTACCTTTTCTTGGGATTTATTTTTTATTATCTTAGATCGATCGATCATCTTTTGATTGTTATTTGGATCGATCGAAAAAAGTTTTGATAGATTGACATTTGTGGCTCGATCAATCAAGCTAGACTTATATCGATCAAGTGACTAGGGTTTCAACTTTAACCTAACTTTTACTCTAACCAAATTATTTTATTACTATATTGTCCTTATTTTTTAAAACTCTTTAAATGATTTTATAGACATAATAGTAATAGATATTTGACATAAGGTTTCAACATATTTTATATAAATAAATCCAAACATACTGCTTTCTTAACTACAATTGAATCAATTTTTACAACTTATGTTTTTTGTTTAAATTTATTTTATAAAATATTTCTGTTAGGTTTATTTTTATTAGTTAATCTATTAAATATTTTACAGTTGTGTTTGATTGATTAACAAGATTACAATATGTGTTATTGTGCTTAAACATTTGTTCTAAGATTACTAGTGATTTTTGATTTATTTGTTATTATGTTAAATCATTTAGTTAGGGTTTTTCATTGTTTAAACCATTCTAGGACATACACTGCACTTGTGTTTATGTACTAACGTTTTAGGTGTCAGTTGAGCGGGTTTGATAAGTCGTGTGACTTGACTTAATTGGAACATTAGTCTTAATCTGAACACTTTACTTGTGGAGATTGTGAAAAAAAGTAAGAGGTTTGTAAGTAGGTTACATGAGGGCATTACATGTAGATAGTTTGAATCCTAGTCTTGTAATCAAACATTATTCTCATAGTAGATAGTTAGGTGATGTGATAGACAGGTGAACCAGTGGTTTTTCCTTTTAGTTTATTATTGTGGTCTAGGTTGTTTTTATCTAAAAATATTATCTGTTATTTATTTTTTTACTTTATTTTATTTTACAAGTGATTACATGTCTAACCATTATGCAAAATTTTAATTTAATATTTTTTTTTAATTATCTATTCACCCCTCTCTAGATAATTACATTTGTATTATAAAAACTTTCACTTTTATTTTTTTCAAAATATTTTGAAATTGAAAATGTAATTCTAAAACTCAACAATTATAAATTATAAATTGAAAAGATTATCAAACATAGTATAAATATTTAAATAATTTAGATGAGTTAAAAAAATTAAATAAGCTACCATTTTAGGTCACCGATAAATGAGCTCAACTTAACTTAGATTATTTAAAAATTAGATAAATTGAATTGATTTAAGACTTATTTAAAATAAACTAAGCTTAAACGAGTTCAACCAACTTAACTTATTGTTACCTCTAGATATAACTTGGCAAAAATTAAGGTGTGCACCGAGATAGGTATAAGTAGAGATGTTAAATAGATTGGTTTTTATTTAACCCATAATATAACCCATTATATTTGAAAATTTATTTCATCTTGTATCGTTTATATTTTTAATGGGTTAGGACGACACAACTATCTCTATGTACACCCCAATTTTTGAAAAATCAAATAATTTTTAAATATATTATTCATCACTCTTTATAAAACTCCTATTATGTTATTAAAAAGTGTATATATTATTTGTCAAGAAAAAGTTCAAGTTGTTTAGGAAAAAAACAGCCTATATTATGTTATTAAAAAATCATATATTTTGTTAAGGTAAAAAAAATGAATAACAAAATGAAATAAGGAGAACAAAACTTATTTTAAGTTAAATAAGATATCAACTTATGTGATGATTTATATCCTATTAGGTTAGGATAGGATGGGGTGAAATAAATTAAATTAAAATAGTATATAAGGTTGACGATTTTACATCTCTAATAGTAAAATATGTGCCATTACTCCTTGATTTTCTATTGTATTTTTATAAAAGCAGAATAATATATTTGAATGGAACAAGATCGTCTTCTCTTTCGAAGGTTCTCTGCCCTAATTAAATTAAGTGAAGAAAATAAAAGAAAGAGAGCAAGATTTTTTATTGTTCATTTACCAAATATATTAATATAATATTTAATGCTCCTTGTCTGATGACATTTTGGACCTTTTCTTTTCTATTGACTTCATATATATCAGCTCTTTCCTTCTTCAATCTCCTGTTCCAGAATGTTTCAATTCGTCTAGTCACTAGAGCATTGTATTATAAAGAATTAGTCATTAATCAATACTTAAAGTGTAATTTAAACTTATCATTTCTTTTCTAAGTAAAACCTTGTTTATCACTTGATTAAAATGTATATTTTTAAATATATATATATATATATATATATATATATATATATAAATAATAACCATAAATTTAATTTTCACTCACATTGTTATTAAACTTTCAACAATCATTAGCGATGAGTTCCTTAGACGACCACTATCAACAAATCTGTAAAACTTATAAAATAATTATAAATTTTCATAATATTTATATAATACATGTAAATTTATGTATTATTTGTGTACAATTTATAATATATATATATATTATGTACTATTAGATTTGATTAGGTCTAAGTAGATATTTATTTGATATTAGGTTTCTTAATATATATATTTCTAGTTTTTGTAGGTTATACAAAATTTTGTTCAAATTCTGTACTATTTATTTTTTTTGATAAATATGTACAAATTTTTAGTAGAATTTAATATATTTATAATTTATGTACGATGTGCATAATTTTGTATAAATTTTATATTATTTATATTAAATAAATATGTATGAACTCTCTACGCAATTATAAATTATTGTATATATTTTATACATTTTTCAAAATGAATTCAACATATAACTCACAAACTAAAAATATGGCTTATTATAACATTTTCATCTTATAGGTTATTTTGTAAGATATATATGTGTGTGATTTTGTAAATTGTACATAATTTTTTAAGATACACATTAAATTTATATTAATTTAAATGAAAAAAAATTAAATTATGAAATCAAACTAAAAATAAATTTTAAAATAAATAAAATTTAAATTATATATGTTACTTGATATAAAGAATTTTATGTTTTAATGCTATTGTGTACTACATAGAATGTATATAATGATATAAGGTTTAAACAAGTAAATTTTGACATATATTATTTTTAAATTAAAAATATTATTCATTAATAATATTTTTATATTTTAGGATTATTTTATAAGTCGTATAGAAATAATATTGAAAGTCATGCACAATTATGAGAAAAAATTTGTAAGTTGTGTATTCATTAACGATGATCACCTGATTTATGACAAGATTGTCAATATTAATAGTTAGAGATTTTATAGTGAGTAGGTAAATATTAATTATATATAAATTTTTTTTAATTATTTTAATATATATGTATTTTAATTATTTTTATATTATATTTTAATTATTAAATTTTTTTAATTATTAAATGTAAATATTCATTATATTAAATTTATTCAATTTGTATTGCTTTATAAATTTATTTATGTATTGATTTAATTATATTGCATAATTTAGATAAAAGATTAATTTTTAATTTTAATTCACTTAGTGTTTATATATTATAACAAAAAGAGTTGGTAAAATAATAAAAATATTATTATTTACAGAAATAATTTTTTTATTAAAAAAAACTTGAGTTATCTTTTTAAATATTTTTCAATTAAATTTAATTTAAATTAAATTATAATTATTTTAATATATTTAATATTAAATATTATTTAATATTATTAAAATATTATCTTTGTTATAAAATTTAAGAATATTATTTTTTATAATTTTTTTAAAATATTTATTTAAAATTATATTGAAATTAAGCCTCGTGGTTTTTTATTTTTATCTTTATAACAAATGCAAAATGATATAGTTAAAAAAAATTTATTTATCATAAATTATAATAAAATAAAGTTATATAAAATTATAATTATAATATATAAAAATATTCTTTCGTTAAACTCTATAAAAGAAAAATAGGGATCTTTGAGAAGAAAATGTTAACATGATAGCTGAGGAGAACATGCTAAAAAGGGAACTGGTAGCCGTAGTTTCTGACTGAATGAGTCCCGATCAGAGTCAGCCAGTCGTCAGTGGTTTCATTCATTGATTTGATTTGTTCAAGAAAGGCTAGATTTACAATTTGACCTTGACTAGCTAATTCATCTTGACTTGCTTGTTTTATTTTGAATAACTTCATACTCGATCAAGTGCATATGGAACATTAAAAGCAAACAAACGAACAAGTTTATATGGATATGGAATATTTACTTTTAATATTCAAATCAAATTCATGACCGCAAATTTAACATTAAAAATTATAATTCAATAAATTATATTATATAATCAATAATTTAAAATATTATAAATAAATTACTTGAGTTATCTAAATCAAGTTTTATTTGAAAAAAAAAACTTAACATGAAAATGAATAATCGATTTCCAATTATTTGAATCAAACTGCATCCATGAATGTATTCTATGTATCATATCATAATGGTTTTTCACTTCTTTTAATTTTGTATCTTTTTTTTAATAATTTTTGACTGATATATATCCACATTATGATATTCTTTTGTCAATAAAGAATTATTAAATTTACCAATATATTTAACTGTTACAGTATTTTTTAAATTTTCTCTCAACAAAATCCTTAATTTTACGAAGAAAAAAAATTTGTGCATGTGAGTATATGTTGCAAATTTCGATAATCTCCTTGCCACTATAAAAACTCAAAGAATGAATGCATTAATGGTCTCGTAGTAAGGTTTATATATCTTTTATTACAAGTTATAAAAATCATACTAATTACATTTAAGTTTAAAAATTGCACATATTTTGAGAAATATCTTTGTTTTTTTTCCCTTAATCTCTTTGGTTAAATCAATATCCCAAATACAAGATAACAATGTATCTTGTAATATAACATTATTTTTTTGCAGATATATAATAAGTTCACAGCAAAAAATAATTGTATTCAATTATGATTTTGATAGATTTGTAAAGAATTATAGATTTAAATAATTTTTATAAACTTTAAGAAGTTTGATAGATTTTATTTCATAGATTTTTATGAATTACAATTTATTTTATATTAATGATAGTTGAACCAATAATATAAAAATAACTAAAATATATGATAGAAAAGATAAAAAAAAATAAAAAAGCTTAAAAATATATGAAGCAGAGAGAATAATGAGTAGAAATTTTATTACTTAAAATTTCAAATAAAAAATTTATCAAAATTCATAAAAATCCATCAATTTTTAAAATATTTAAAAAATAATATCTTTTTGAATTTTTAAAGACATATAAAATCTTAAGTTAATGTACATGAATTTTAAAACATGATAAAAATTATTAAAAATCTCAATTGAATAGAAGTTATGATGTAAATTAAGAATAAATATATAGCTATCAGTTGTTATCTAGTAAATTGGTTATACATTATACATGAACAACATTTTCTAACAAAATTCACTAGGCCGATCCATGCTTCTTGAATATCGTTTTGTAATTACATATATTGCTAACACATCTCTTTAAATAGATTAACACAAAAATTTCATTTTTCTAATCATTTAAATTTAGTTTTATATGATTTCGAGAAAGGATTTTATGAGTAGATACCCTCCTAAATCTCCTCACAAGTTAAAATTTAGTTGAGAAGTTAGCAAATTTTTATGTGTTATGAATGGTTGTAAAAATATAAGAATAAAATCTATTTTTTACACAATAAAGATGAACATTTTCAACCAATTTTATTTATATATATCCTGTATATTTATAACATATATAATAATATACAAAAAAAAAGACAAGAGAATTACATTTTATATTTTGATGTTTTAGTTATTCTAATTTAGTATCATTTTATAATATAATTAATTTATTTTAAAATAATATATATATATATATATATTAAAAAGAAACGTAGTAAAAATCTTTTATATTATCATATCACTCATAAATCATATAAGAGATATTTAATTTAAAATATAAATAGCTAGATAAATTCATCCGAGAGAAATATAACTATATGTGAAAATTTGAGTTATAACTCAAAATATAAATATAATAAGATATAATTTAAATTATTTTTAATTAAAAATAGTTATTAATTTTTTATAAAATATTAAAATAATTTAAGTTATAAAGAAAATTAAATTATTTTTTAATAAATTTATTTATTTATAATAATAATAATTATGCAAATTTAGGTAAAAAATAAAAATATAATTACTAATAAATAGGACACGCATAATTATCAGCCCCTTAATTTGTGGGGCAATTATGTGGCAGAAATGAATAAAATGTACCCAAGACAAAGTCAAAGCCTCAATTCTATTCAGTCAAGAAAACAGCCCTCTATTAAATATTGGCGTCATATCTAATTATGATACCAATTTGACATTTCCTCTGTTTCGATATGGAAAGATTGATGTCATGACCACCAAACTAATTAATGTTCAGATAATAATAAAACAAATATGTATTCAGGGGGGGTTTGATTGTGGTGGACTTAGGATGCTCCACATACCAATGTTAAAATTTGTAAATTAAAGATTAATTGTCAGCATTTCAAGCATCAAATTTTCGAATATATTTTTAATTAACCCGTTTAATAAATAATATATTTTTCGCTCATCTTATAATTTTATTTTATTAAACTTAAGTAAATAAATGTTAAATAAAATATTACAAAAAAATATTATTCTGATCTTTAAATTTATAAAATTATATCAAAATACATATATTTTATTTAATATGAAATTTTATTCATATATCTTTTAATTAATTATGAATAATAAGAAGTACTTTATAAAATAATTTATAGTTTTTATATTAAATAAAAATCAAATTAATATTATGAGTTAATATTTTTTAAAAATATATTATTATATTAATACGATAAAATATTAAAATAAAATATAATATAAAACAAACAACTTAAAATATCTTACTAATTATCAATTTTAACTTTTAATATAATACAAATATATAACAAAAATTAAAATTGATCTTATTTATATGTTTTATCATTAACAAAATTCTATATTCCTTTTATAAAAAAAAAACCCAAAATTTCAAAATCACGTGGTTTCAACGATTAAGCACAGTCATCATGTTTCGTCATTTTTTTTCTAGAACTATTCTTGTGTTGAATTTACAAGTAGTAGTAAATACCATAAGTTTTATTATTTTTTTAATTAATCAAATTATTCTTAAAAAATTAATGATGTTAATTTATTTTATTAAAATAAAGATAATCTTATTATTAAAATTTGAATTAATTAAAGGATTTTATGAATTTTTACTTTTAATATTATCTTTTTAAACTGCAATTAATTAATAAATAAAATAAAATAAAAAGATATATATATAGCCATATTTTTCTTTTCTTACTTATAAATTAATCAAATTAGATTGGTTTAATTTTAATAATATATTCATAACGTATTATATTTTAAAAAATTAAAAATACAAAATTTATAATCAAATCTTTTTTAAAAATTAATATAATTTATTTTAATATTTAGAGCCAAATTATACCAAAAGTAAGGGAAATTATTTTTGGAAAATATTGAAAGTGGAAAAAAAATTTCTCATAAATATACGAGAATACATATTTTTTTATTTTTGTTTGTTAATAAATTTAAAAAAATATGATTAATTCTATTTTTTTAGAAATTATTTTAACTTAAATTTCCAATAAGTAACAGATTTTAAAGGTAAATTATTTTTTAATTATGATAGTAACGCGTATATTCATTTATAATATATGAGAATGGTATATATCTTTATGAGAGTAAAATATACTTGTATGTTAATTTGATAAGTTAAAATTGAGTTTCTGTTTCGGAAGAAAGAAAAATAGTTACAACACATACATAAAACAGAGAGATGCACCGTTTATCTATATATATATATATATATATAGATAAATTCTTGGGTTGGGTTTGAGTAGCTTGTTTATTTTATTTTTCTTTTCGTTAATTTTAATAGTCAAAAGATACACCGTTTACGATTACACCAAATTTTGAATGGGAAAATTGTCGGATTAGTAAAAGGTTTTATAGATAATTAAGATATAAAATAAGCTTATTTCATTAACAATAATAATGTTTTTATAGATAATTAAGATATAAAATAAGTAAAAGGTTTTTATATTTTTTTACTCCTAATATTTTTTTATAAACCTAAATAAGTAATGTATTAAATAAAAGAAAACAAGATTTGAAAAAAGAAAAAATAAATAAAATAGAATGTTCACTTATATTTTCGTGTTCGTTACATTATAGGTATTTTTTATACCTCATATTATTAAAATATTTTATTTTAATACTTTAATTCAAATATTGATATCTCATTATGTTAATTTAAATAAAAGTATCCGTGAAATTTAAGAAAATGAAAAAGACAATAACAAAAATAATAATTTGGGTAAAAGACACTAAGAATCTTATAACTTTCAATCAAAATACATAAAAGTCATATAATTATCAAATAATATACAAAATTTTATAATCTTCAAAAAACTTAGACATTGATCATAAGTTGATCGTTAAACTTTATTGAGATTAGGATTTAATTTATTTTTTTATTAATTTATAATTTTAAAAATACCTCTTAAAATATGTTGAGCATATAACCACTTTTTTTTAAAATAGTTAATTATCAATTTACGACAAATACGCATATTTTTTGAAAACTATCAGACTTTTATACACCGCTTAATAACTATACGATTTTTATTGAAAAACTATAAGACTTCAAGGGTTCTTTACCCTAATAATTTAATGATCGAAAAAATCTACAAATAATTAAATTAAACTATTAAAATGAAATATATTAATAACATATAACATAAAAAAATTAATGCATTAACTGAGGTATCGAATCTCATATAACAAATGCATTAACTAAGGTATCGATCTCATATAACAAGAACTAAAATAACTCAAATAACTCAAATTTAATATTTAATTTTTTTTGTGTTAATATATTACTATTATTATTATTAATAATTTGAGTTTAAAAAATTTAACAAAATGACGTAAAATTAGGGTAAAAAGTCATACCATGATTTTTTTTATATTTTGTAAAATATTATCATAACTTATTTATTTATTGTATTTTTTCTTAAATTTTCATAAATATCCTTATCTAACTTATCATTTGATTAAAAAGGAAAAAATATTATTCAAAATATTTAAAATAAATATCAATATTTGAATTAAGGTATTAAAACAAAATATTTTAATAACGTGAAATATAAAATATATAAATACATTAAATAGGATATGTCTATCGTAACAATCCTCGTTTTTTATCTCCCAATTTACAATTTCATATATTTTTTTACAATTCAATTCTATTTGATTGTTTTAGTTTTAATAGCATATTTACAATATATGATGTAATCAAAAGTTAAAAATATAAAATTTATAATAAAATTGTTTTAAAAAAATAACATAATCCATTTTAATTTTTGGAGTTAAATTGTGCCAAACAAGAGGAAAAATCATTGAAAGAATAATAATTTTTTATCCTATAAATTTAAGAAAAAAATTATTTTCTTATTGCATATTCTTTACTGTTTATTTTTTAACAAAATTTAAATAATAAATTAACTTTATACTTTTTAATATATTATAAAATTTGAAATCTCAAACTCATAAATTTCTAACACATGTAATATTTTTTTAAATATAATTATAGGACTTAGAGCCGTGCACACTTTTTGAAAAAGTTTAATTTTAAATTATTATTATTTTAATTTCACGGGATGAAATACGATCATTAGTTGAAATTTTCAGCCATAATTTTTATTAAGATCGATTAAAAGCTATTTTCACGGTCTTTTTTTTATTTTTTATTTTTAAATCCCAGCTTGTAATCTATGTTACAATAACCTATTGGATTATAAAGACTCGTACTTATGTTTTGGCATTGAGTTTGTCCAAGTATTTTTACGCGTACGAAGATATGAAAAGTTGTTTCCGATCTGGTACGATTGTTGTTTTTTTAAATTTTATTAGTGTAATTAGCTATTCATATTATTTTAAATTATTAATATTATAGTATAATTTTTCTTCTATAATTACATTCGAAAACATGAAATAAATACTCACTTAATATTTATATGTAAAATTTAAATTGTATATAAATACTTAAAATAATATTCTAACCTACATCCATCCTCACGTCTCTAAAACGTCTCAAAAAGCCAACTGCAAAACAAGTAAAATCAATATAATTTGTCCGAGCCTCCAAATCTTTTGGAGAAAAGTTAGAGGTTGACTATTTGAACAGACAAGATATACACATTTCTTTCCACCATCATCAATCTTTTGTACTCCCATATTTTCTCTGTTTGGTTGGGAGAAGAATAAATTTTAAGTTTTAAGTGTTATCTTTGATATCTGCTTTTATTTTAACCAAGTGGCCTCGATCCTTCTGAAGAGTGTTAATTAACCAATTGGGTTTATATAAATAAGGTTTCTCGTGTAGGAACCTATATATATATTTAAAATTAACTATGCAATCTAGGTTTCATCCATTAATATAAGGCGTGTTAATGCAAATTTATATATTTTTAATACTATAAAATATTAAATTGTTTTAAATCAAAATATTTATTTAAGATGGTATATTTTTTTATATATACATTCACAAGCATAAAATAATTAATATTTAATTTTAATTAAAAAATAATATATTTTGTATTATTTGAGCATAAGATACAATCTATTGTCCAACCTTTATAGTACTATGCTACGGTATATTTTGTATTATTTGAGCATAAAATATAGTGTCTGAGCATTGAATTATAATCGCGCTTTAAAGTTGAACATTCGAAGCCACTAATTCACTTTTACAATGTAATTGCACTTAAAATAGTTTATGTTTTTATTATTGTACCATTCTAACAAACGATGATGTGTATCTTCTATGTAATCGATAGATGTATTGTAATGGCATATATATATAAACCTGATATTAAACCATATACACTTTACAACATCTTTCTAATTTCTTTCTAAATTGGACAACCCTAACATTTTGACGCCCATCGTGAAGCTCAACATTAGAGGTTAAGTTTTTTATTTCTAACATCGTATTTCTCAAGATTTACTATGAGTTTTCAAGAGGAAACCCAAAAAGATCATTTTTCACTACATGTTTATACAAAAATTTACACTATGGTTGGTACCTGAGTTGAAGAAATAATAAGGCTAACCAATGAGCTGGTATTAGAGAATGAAGTTGTACCAACGCACAAAGAGGGTCAAACTGGTCCTCTCAATGATGCACCACAAGAGGTCAATTCTCAGATCAATTTTACCAATAACTCCTCAAGCTTAAAAAATAGCTCAAGGAGATGAGATAAGAAAATAGATAGTTGTGTGCTTGGATAAACCCACCAAAAGTTAATCCACATGCAAGTCATGTTGTGGAATTAAATGAAAAAGCTAAGATGATATCAAGAAGAAATGCGCTCGAAAGAGTAGAGAATATAGTGAAAGATGTGTTACACCATAATGCCCAAACTAAGACGGGAAATGTACTAGTGTTTTTTTAAAATTTTTTATTAATAAAATATATAATTATCATTTCACCTCTAAAAAAATCTCAATTTTTAAATTTTTTTATCTTAATTAATTATTCTTTTAAATTATAAGACTAAATGAACTCGTCTCAGTAGATGTAGAACCAAAGTGTATAAGAGCTATAGTTATAGGACTTGAAGAACTTAATACCTATATATTAATAAAATATGTTTGTTTTTTTGTTAAGTACTTAAGTCTAATTTTTTTATTAAATAAAAGAAATATTACATAGGTAAGATTTGAACTTAGATCCATGATAATAAGATGAAGAGTCATACAAATATGCTTTGTTAGTTGTGTCTCTAATATATAATTAGATAATTAAAAATAATTTGAAAAATTCCCTACTTAATAGGCTAAGAGATGTGTAGATATTGATTTAAATAAATGTTAAATATACATAAATTTTTTTCATACTAATTATTTTGTAATGTCATACTAATTATTTTGTAACGTGATAAAATAACTTTAATAAAGTAAAGAAATTATTACCTTTTCAGTAAAATTTTGACATGAGATACAAAATAATTAAGTTGAATGCAAATATATATAATTTGTGTACATATAGTATTGAAAAAATGATAAAATAGTTTACTAGTTATGATCAAAGTGTATAAATTTATTAATTATTAAAAAATAGATTGAAAGTTAAAAACTTCAAAAATAAAACAAGTGAACTCACTATGTGTGTATTTTTTAATTTGATATATGTTTTCTAAGTCAATTATAATGTAAAAAATATGAATTTTAGTAATTTGAACATAAAACAATTGATTTAAGAATACAAAATAACTTAAATTCATATGCTCTATTTTTAACATTCTTTTAAGTTTTAAAACTTTGGTTAACTTTACAATAATTAGTAAACTCATAATACATAGCATAAAAATTAAAATGAGCAAATTTTATACATTTTAATTATAGTTAATGGATTATTATTATAATCATTTAACATTTGTGTTAATTTTAAAGTATATTTTTTCGTGGAAAGTATTATTTTGAGTTACAACGATTAAAACTCAAATGTACATGATTATTTAAAAAAAATAAAAAAAGAACTTCCTCAGAGATAAATTAGACATATATATTTTTATGTCACCAAATTGTCATGAAAAGTAAGATAATTTTTATTGAAGTCATTTACGGCTTTAGCCCCATTTCCACTAGTAACTTACCTTGATTTGTCGTATTTGATAGATATAGATATAGATAATTACACACTGAAAAAGCTAACGAATAGTCGTACACAATGTATATTATTTTTTCTAAATAATATATTAAAAGTCTTAAATGGTGACCCACCTCAAAGACAAAAATGGCATTTGACTTTGAGGGCCCTCATGAATTGCCTAGAGTCAAAAGAATGACTTGACCTGCTTGTAAAAATTAAAGCAGAGTTACGACTCTCTCTCTCTCACAGATCTTTTTAGTAAATAAATTTAAGAAACTTCTCTCCTTCCAGATTATATATATATATATATATATATATATAATATCCAAGCTATGTTCAAACTCCAAAGCCATAGTAACATAACATCTAATTATAATTTTCTCCAAAGCAAGTAATTAGCTAAACACTTACGGCTCCCGAGAGATCATATACATCTATGTAAAGAGAGATCTATCTGACCAGTTTGCTAAATTAGCCAGAAGAAGATCATGGAAATTACTAGTAGCAAGAATAATATTACTAATAACAACAATAACATGATTACAACAAGTATTACCAGTGATGTATCTAATGATCGTGAAGATGAAGAAATGAAAGACGTAGCTCCACCTGGGTTTCGATTCCACCCAACAGATGAAGAACTTATTGGATTTTATCTTCGTCGCAAGATTGACAATAAACCCCTTAACATCCGTCTCATCAAACAGATTGACATTTACAAATATGATCCTTGGGATCTTCCAAGTATGCCGTTCTCTTTATTAATTGCAACACATATTTATGTTAAGTTTTTTTTAGTCCCATATCAACACATATTTATGTTAAGTTTTCCTTAGTTCCATATCAACACATATTTATGTTAAGTTTTCTTTAGTCCCATATCAACACATATTTATGTTAAGTTTTTTTTAGTCCCATATCAATCAGGTGGTATACTGTTTATAAATTTGATCAATCTTTAATTCGTGTTATATCTAAGTTTCTGACATGATATCAGAACTGTTTTTAACTTTATGAATGACTTAAATTTTTGTTCTTAACAGTTTTACTGTGCCTTATCTGACCACTTTAAGTTTCCTTCAGTCTCACATCGACTAATCATTCGGCAATAATGTTGCTTATAATTTTAATCAACTCTTAATTCAATAAAATTTTATTGAATTGAGTTTTTTAATTCAATAAAATCTTATTGGATTAAATTAGTTTTAGGTTTCTAACAATTTATTTATTTATTTTTATTTTGTCCCTTGATTTTTGAAATAAATAAATAAATGTGCAGAACCTTCCTATAGTGTTGGGGATAAAGAGTGGTACTTCTTTTGCAAAAGAGGAAGAAAGTACAAGAACAGCATAAGACCCAACAGAGTAACAGGGTCTGGATTTTGGAAAGCAACAGGAATTGACAAACCTGTTCATTCGAATCTTGCTAATAATTATGTTGGATCAGATCATCATCAACAACCTAATCATCATCATCAACATCGCTGCATTGGACTCAAGAAGACTTTAGTTTATTATAGAGGAAGTGCTGGCAAAGGCACCAAAACTGATTGGATGATGCATGAGTTTCGCCTTCCCTCTACTCAAGACCACAACTCATCACCCAAAATCCCTCTTCATTCTAAGACTACTATTAATCATGATCCCCAAGAAGCTGTAAGTAATACTCGTCAAAATTAATATTGCTTAATTCTATCATCTCTTTGTATCTGTCGTATTTATACTTTATTCAAAAAAAAAATAAATTTTAAACTCAACGTCTCTCTACTAATTATTTCAATTATATATATTATCAATTTGTTTCCAACTGAACTTAAAATCTAATTAATTGTGCCCTAGTTAATGTCTATGTTAATCATTAAAATTTGTTGTTTACATGTGAGAAAATTTTAGTTAAGATCTTGTAACCTCATATATCAGTATCCTCTTTAAAATACTTTTATATGTATACCTTGGGTTTGTATCCCCATGTGTGTATTTTTTATTAATTTTCATAAATAAATTTCACTATTAAATCATCTAAGATCTAAAATAATTAATAAATATTTAGTTTATATTTTAATGAGGTTAGATAATAGTTGAGATTTTTAGAGTTTTTCTCTCTTTAACTTAATCCCACTACGTGAACAACTTCAAAAATAGTTATCAGTGATCCGATCCTTTTTTTCATTTTAAATTATATCAAAAATATTATTTGATCTAAAAAAAAGATCAATTTCAAAATCCAGTAGAATCTCTCTTGTATTAAAGTAAAAATAAAAAATATTCTACCTTAGAAATGATACTAGTGTAATGTTAATTATGAGTAAGCATAATCTTTGTTATCTTTAATTGGGTTAACCTGATTAAAAATCTATAATTCTCTAAATTTAAAATAAAGATATGGTGATCAATATGCTAATATATAACAATATATATTGCTTCATTATATGAACAGGAAATATGGACATTGTGCCGGATATTCAAGAGAAATGCAGCATACAAATTCTCACCAGATTGGAAAGAATTATCTGCAACTAAGCGTCATTTGGTGGATACAACCTCCAAAAAATGCAATAATAATATCGTGGAATCCAATATTAATCGACGAGAAGGTTACATTGATTTCAGTGCTCCTATCAATATCAACCAAGAACATGAGAAGAAGCCTGCTGCTTTGAATCATACAATGATCAATGATGGAAATATTGAGCAATATAATTTGCATCATGTAAACCAATTCATGAACTCATCCAGAGCTATGCATCCAATATCCGTTGATTCATTCTCATGTTCCTCCTATAATCCACAGGACAATGATTTCTTCACATATGGGAATTGGGATGAGCTTAGATCAGTTGTGGATTTTGCTCTTAACCCTAATGATCACTTGTAAATATATATCAAGTACTTCTACATGTAAACGACATAATTAAAACAACAGTGTGCGCGAGTATTAATTTTTATGTATATATTAGGTAGATAGCTAGTTTGAATACTGGAGTAATGCTTTTATCTCTCGATCGGAATTAGCATATACTTATATTAGAATAAGATTTTTTAATAGCTAATAATATCGGAGTGATGATGATATAATAACTTATGTTGCATTTAAGTAGCTTATGACATGCATGAATCAAGGAAATAGATTGATTCTCATTTATGCTGTTTACTTCTTAAATTGCATAAGCAATGGGAATGAGGTTGTTTTGAAGTCAATATTTTCATTCCCTTTTGTGAATTTGTTTATACAGTACATTACTTACATATATTATTTTATTATTTATATATAGTACTTAGTTTAATTATTTATCATTTTTTTTATTTTTTTTGATTTATTATTTATATTTTATAAAAAATCAAAATTTTAAATTACGAAGGTATATTATATTTTATAAAAAATTTCTTATTTTATTAATGTAAAATAAAATTCTTAGTTTTTCAATACATAAAAAAAATTACATTACATACATATATTATTTTATTATTTATATATAATACTTATTTTAATTATTTACCATTCTTTTGATTTTTTTTGTTTATTACTTATATTTTATAAAAAATCAAAATTTTAAATTACAAAGGTATATTATACTTTACAAAAAAATTTATTTTATTATTGTAAAATAATATTTTTACTTTTTTCAATATATATAAAAAAACTAATATTATAAAGACATTTTCGTAAAGTTACTATTTTCATTCCCTCTATTTGGATTTAGGATATTTACTTTCTATATCATAAATATGTTTTCCATTTATTTTGATTTAAAAAGGAGAGAATAAAGAGCATTAAAGGAAATCACATTACATATTTAATTCATTTTATTCTAATTTTTTCGCATTGTGGATTAGTATTTCATTATATTTGCCAAAGGAATACATGCATCAAAATACATAAGCCAATTAAGTTGTATGTAAAAAAAATGTTAAGTAGATCTGTGGCGAATTGCCATCATTTTATAACATAGTCAGCAACTCTATTAGCTTTCCCATGGACTCAAAAATCCACACATAAGCTTCATCAAATATTGTTATGAGTCATCCTTCATTGAATTTTTTTTAACATCAAACGAAATGCATGAGGTTTTCAATAATTTTCCTTTTCTAATTAATAATTATAACAAATGAAAAACATTTTTCTTTCTAATAAGGTTAATACTATGTAGTACATAGTCCAATAAAATATTGATGGTGCACTCTTTAGGCTCGTTAAACATCTTGTTTTTAAAAATTTCTACTGAATTTGATGATAACTAAAACTTTTTGAGATATTTTTTGACCGATGAAATTTTCTAATTAGATTCATCTCTTTATATTTCCAACTTCCTTGACCTTCCGACACTGGGCAAGCGTCAGCCAGTTTCTTTGTGAAAATATATGGATAACCAAAAACGAACGGGGTAGAAGTTTTGTATAAATGTATCGCTCCAGTTCCTTCGGAAATGGTAAGATCTTTGGCGAGAAAGTAGCTGCTTCAGCTTCAGCCACTCGAATTTTCGCGAGCCAGATCCATTATGATTTTTCCAATCTTTGATCATTTATTTGTCGTACAAAAAAGAACTTTTTGGTGGTCCTTGCTGATTCACACGGGATTCCACGTGTCCACCTAAAAAAGAATATTTATTATTTGATTTGTACCCATCAAAATAAGCAAGAATACTATTTCTACGAAAAAGTTGGTTTTAAATCATAATAAGTATAATTTAATTTTAAAAAATAAATTTTCTAATTGAAGTTTATTTATAAAATAAATTTTCAAATAATTTCAAAAATATTTAAATAAAATTCAAAGATATTTAATCTTTATCCTATAAATTGAAGACACTTAATAATTAAATACATTTAACAAAAGTGAACTTTTTTTTTGCACTTAGAAATAAAATCAATATGTTATCTTTCATTAAAAAAAGTTTTATTTTCTACTAAATATTTTGATTTACATTTAATTTATTACTTTTAAATTTTTCTTATCAATTAATACTGTATATGTTAATTTTATATCGATTAAATGTTTTAGTTGACACACATTAAATTTGGATGAAATTAATTATGATGTTTTAACATGAAACTAATATCTTTTCAATTAACTCAATAAAAAATCATAATCATTTTATTTAATCGTTTAAAATGACTTATCTTATTAACATATAATGTCATCAATTAAAAGTATCTAACTATATAAAAAGTACTACATAAAGATTCAAATTCTTAGAAAAAAAATACTTAAGGTAATAAACTAAAATTAAGTTAAACTTACGGTAGGAAATATAACATTACCCAAAAAACAAAATATCAATATGCTTCTAAAAAATAACTTTCAAAGGAGACGTTGCAGACGGAGTCGGCCATTTTTCATTTATGGGCCCATGTAGTTCCAGTTAGGCTCGATTTCTTTCAGAGCCCAACCCAATGACATACACTAAGTACGTTCTATCGGTTTCAACAAATCCTCGCAAGCAACAGAGGCACAGAGCGAAGTTAAGAACTTGAGACTAGAGAGTAGACACTAGCAAAGTTGTTCTGAATGTAAAATAAAAAATGCCAAAAACATCACAGAAGACTGAACCAAGAGAAACAACCAGTGGAGCTCCAGATTGTTGCATTGAATTGCATCTAATTCTCTCTCAGATGGCTCTGCTGCTTCTCCGTGGCAAGTGGTAACTTTGTTTTGCTGGATTAAACGACGTCGCTTTTTCATTCATTTGTAAATGAGTCAAATGACTGAAATCAATTGCATCATTACTAAACTTGTAAACCTGAAAACTAATCGTAAATAAAAGTATAAAACAATCCATTTTCTGAAAATTTTCTCAGATGTCACCTCAAAATTGGGTTGCTCTGTTTGAGATCCTTTCACATGTTGGTTTTCTAGAGGGTAGTACCGGCGATGTCGATCCACGTTACAGGTATTGCTTTCTTTACAAGCTTGTTAGAGTAATTTCGGTGCTGTAATTTTATCGAACATCTTGAGTGCATGTGCTTTTTCTAAGTTACTTTGATCACAACTGTGCCTTTAAGGCTTTATTTATATTTTGTATTGTGTGTTATAGTTAGATTTGCTTAATTACTGAAATTGTTGTAAACCATTTAGGGTCTGTAAAAAAATGTGAGGAAACTGGGTGTGTGGGCCAAAGATGTTCCTAATGTAAATTTTCTAAGGATGGAGAAGCCGTCGAAGATGGTTCGTTGTACATGCAAGAAACTCTTTACTTGTATTGGAAAAAAATGGGATTGCCAAAGTGATTACGGTTACCATTGTATGGTTGACAGAGAGAAAGAAAGAGAAACTCTTGGGATGAGTCCTGTCAAGTATCATGGCAAATGGCCCTTCAAGCGCTTGTATGAGATTCAGGTGTGACTTTTATGCTTTATGTACTTATTTCAACAAGTCCTTTCTGATAGACAGTTTCATTTTTTTAATGGGAGTATATGAAATGTTGGTGTGTTAATATTCATTCAGGAGCTTGCTTCTGTGGTTTTCTCCTTGCTTAATCTTGCAATGCACTTTCATGGGTAGTGTGAAGAGTATAGAGAGATAAGAAGAAAGAATAATTTAATGTTGTATTGGTGTATTTTAGAATGTACATAGAGAACCCTATTTATAGGATTGTAACAAGTGTAGTACAAGTATAGTACAAGTTAAATAATATAAGTGTAGTACAAATGAAGTATAAGTGAATTACGATATCAAATATAACTTAACATCCCCCCTCAAACCCAAGGAAGAAGAGAAACAATCAACTTGAGTTTGGAAACTAATTCTTGAAATCTACCTGATAGATGAGATTTGGTGAAGATGTCAGCTGTTTGATCAGTAGAGGATATTGATTTGAGACAAAAAGTGTCTTAAAGAACATGTTGACGAACAACATGACAATCAATCTCGATATGTTTTGTTTGTTCATGAAATACATTATTGTGAACAATCTGAATAGCACTCTGATTGTCACAATATAAGATAGTTGCTATTGATTGGAGAACACCCATATCAACAAGTAGCCAACGGAGCCAAAGAAGTTCTTGAGTGGTCTCAATAAGAGCAAGATATTCAGCTTCAGTGCTGGATCGAGAAGTAAGGGATTGTTTCTTGCTTCGCCAAGATATGAGAGAGTTTCCAAGAAAGAAACAATATCCAGTGGTAGAGCGACGATCAGTTGGGTCACCTGCCCAATCACTGCTTGATCGGCGGGGAGGAGCATCTCAAAGTATGGGGGCATCAGAGTAGGCGAAAAAAAAAGATTAGACTTGTTGGAGAAGTGGAGACCGTGAAACATGGTGCCTTTGATGTAGCAGAGAATGCAAAGAACTGCAGTATAATCGGTAGACCGTGGAGCAGACATGAATTGACTAACCAGATAAACAACATAGGCTATGTCAGGACGAGTGACTGAGATAAACAAGACTGCCTACTAGTTGTCTGTATAATGTGGCATTTGAGAGAATAGTACCATCTAATAGAGCAAGTTTGACATTAGTTTCTAGAGGTGTTGATGCAGTTTTGCAATCAGTAAGGCTAGCCCGATTAAGAATATCGGAAGAGTACTTTGCTTGAGAGAGATAATATCCTCGAGAATCAGATGAGATTTCTAGGCCAAGAAGTAGTGGAGACGACTAAGGTCTTTCATTTCAAATTGATGGCTCAGAAACTGTTTGAGATCGAGTCATTCCCTGTTATGATCATATCATCTACATAAAGGAGTAAAAGTGTTACATTAGTGGGAGTCTTCCGAATAAAGAGGCCGGAGTCATAAGAACTGGAAGTGAAGCCAAAGTCAGTAAGTGTAGAACTGAATTCGGCAAACCAAGCCCGAAGAGCTTGTCTGAGGCCATAGAGAGCACGACGAAGTCTGCATACTTGATGAGGTGAATGAGTGTATCTAGGAGGAGGTTTTATATAAAATTTCTCGGTTGTGTCTCCATTGAGAAAAGTATTTTTGACATCCATTTGAAACATGTTCCAGTTTCGGGCAGCAACAACAACAATGATACCTCGAACAGAGGTGAGGCGAGCTACAGGTGCAAAAGTTTCTTCATAGTCGATTCCATATTCCTGTGTAAAACCCTTTGCAACCAGCCAAGCTTTATATCGTTCCACAGATCCATCTGAATGAGTTTTGATTTTGAAAATCCACTCACAACCAATCAGAGATTTATTAGATGGAAGATCAACATCCCATGTATGTGCTTTTGTTAATGCCTGTAATTCATCTGTCATAGCTTGCTGCCAATGATGGTTAGAACTAGCTTTTCTATAGTTTTGAGGTTTATGATGAGACAAAATAGTAGAGAAACATTGGTAATCACGAAGATGAAAGGGAAGACTACTTACACGAGTAGAACGACGAAGTGATGACTCTGGAAAATCAGGTAGTTGGTCTTCAGAGGATGTTGTTATGGTAGGATCAGCAGAAGGAGCAGACACATCAGGAGAAGCCGTAGTAGACGATGATGAGCCGGGTTGAGGTGAGCCGGGTTGGTTGTGATGAAGAGAGGCAAAATTTTGATAGAAATTCTAGAGGTATATAAGAGACTCTGATACCATGTGAAGAGTATAGAGAGATAAGAAGAAAGAATGATTTAATATTGTATTGGTGTGTTTTAAAATGTACATAAAAAACCCTATTTATAGGATTGTAGCAAGTGTAGTACAAGTGAAATAGTAAGTGTAGTACAAGTAAAATAGTGGAAGTGTAGTACAAGTGAAATAATATAAGTGTAGTACAAATGAAGTATAAGTGACGATAAAAACATTAAATATAATTTTAATGTTTAGGCGTGTCTTTTCAAAATATTTTCAAGTAGAAGAAACTATCGAACTCCAAACGACCACATCTCAGGTACAATTATGTTCTTATGCATGTTAGTTTTCATATTAAATACATAAGACCATTCTGTATTTAGGTTACTTGACGATAAAAAAATGTCTGGGTTGATTGAGGCATGTAGATCAATCAAGAATCATCTACATAGATTAAAAAAATCCTTAAATTAATTTTTAAATGAGGTTGATCGATTGAATTTAATGTTTGATCGATAATCAATCGAGGATTGGATTGATCGATAATCGATCTCGTTCGATCTACATGGTCTCGGAATTTATTGTTTAATACCTTAGATCGATCAAAAATTAACTAGATCGATCAATCATTTTTTGATTGTTGTTTGGATCGACAAAAAAAGGATTTTGATCGATCAACATTTGTTGCTCGATCGATCGAGCTCGACTTAGTAATAGGCTTTTGACCTAGAGTTTCAACAAATTCTATTTAAACAAATCTAAGCATATAATTTTCTCCATCACAATTGAATCAACTTTTACAATTTATGTTTTTTGTCTAAATCTGATTTGCAAAAATCTTTCTGTTAAGCTTCATTCATTAGTTAATCTATCAAATGTTTTGTGGTTGTGTTTGATTAATTAACAAGCTTACAGTGTTTGTGTTATTTTATTGTTCCTAAACATCTGTTCTAAGGTTACTAGTGATTTTGATTTATTTGTTAACTAAGGGTCGGTAGAAAAAGTAACAACTATTTTCTTTGACTCGGAAGACACTACTGTAAAAAGGTTTATCTTCGAGCTCATGATGAGCTGATCCTACGAGTCAAAGGTAGAAGAAGCTAACCTGGAGCTCTTTCTTAGGTCATTTTTCATTAAGCTTTCAGTCTCACAACCCCGTATGAAAGCTCTGCCTCAGAGTATGTACGTTAAGTAAGTGCGTTTAGTGCTTGCATTAATTTTTGGTACATGTACAAGAAGAGAGCAGGATCAGGTGTTTGAGATTTTTTTTAAAATTATATTTTTCATTATGTATTAGAAGCTTTTAATTTTCTTGGGTGAATATTGATCGTATGTTGGTATATACTGCAGTTTATGACTATGCCATTTATCCGAAGCTTACGCATATAGATTGAAGTTGGTCCACTTAAGATTTTCTTTCTTGCAGATTGCAGGTGGGAAAAAACTGCTTAATATCGACCCCTTCCCAAGACAGTTACAAGTAAGGATGTTGAACCATGGATCCCAACAGACACAAACCAGTGACAAAAAAATGCCATTAATAACCCAAATTAAGTGATTGGGCAATGAACCTGTGTCTGCAGTTATATTTGAAACATCCAAATATGGACGAGTCGAAGCTGTGAAAGTAGTGGAAAGGTGGATTTCTAACCAGTTTTGGGTATAGTGTTTCTTTGCAATCTTGATTGTAAAAAGCAGGCCTACAAAATAGCTGTTTCTTTCAGTCAATTGTACTTGATATGGCTGGAAGAAAAAGAGAATACATAGAAAACAAGAAGAGTGGAAATGATGATACGGCTGAGCTAATTTTCAGAAATTGGTTATTGGTTTAGTCAAAAGCAGCTAAAGTGGGTAATGCTGAGTAGTGACATGTACACTAGTTTCAAAGGTCACCACGCATCTCAACATAAGGTTAGAATGAGACCTGAGCCTTCAAATCTTCACGTTTTAAGTACTTTTATTCTTGTTTTATTATTATTTTTTATTCTTATTCTCACTTACTATCTTTGTATTATCTTTAATTAGGTTATTAATATTTATTGTGATTAATTTTAAAAATAATAAATTAGGTATTTTAGAGGTACTATTATTATTTAAATTGATTAAAATAGGTACGAGTAATTTATATCGAGTTATTCTAAAGATATTAGTTTAAAATAAGGATTAAAAAAATATTAAGATAATAATATAAAGATAACTAAGTATCAACCACGCTTGTGGGTGGTTTATTAAATTGGAAAGGGATAAAAACTATACCTGTAGAACTTTTATTTATTTATATTATGACCCAATTGCCGGATATTGGTTCTATATACTTGCAAATGGGCTATCATTTTGATGCTGGCATACTGCCATGCTATCTATATCTTCTGAGGATTTTTGGAATGTTTTAGGTGTAAATATACGGGGGAGTGGTGTAATTCTTTTAGTTAGGTTATAGGGGTTGTTTAGTATCCATATTTAAAAAATATGTTTTTAAATCTATTTATTTATGTAAAAATGTTAAGTAAGAATAAAGTTAATTTTTCATTCTATTTTTATTAATTATAATGGAATAATATATTTGTATTTTTTGATACATATATATTAATGAAGTATTTTTTTATTAAAAATTAGTCAAATTTTACTTAAAACAAAAAATTTTATTATTTAATATGTGACTTTAGATATTAGACACTAAAATTTTTATTTAAGTTTTATTGAAAATTTTGTTGAAGTCAAAGAATTTTTTTTAAAAAATAAATAAATAAATTCTTGGATTAAAACTTAATTTTATCTTTAATCTAACATATTTTTTACAAAAAAAATATGTTAAATGAATTTTTTTTCTCAAATAAAGACAAAAAAAAACATTTTTTTCAAACAAAAAGAATTAAAAATATATTTTTGAGTTAGAATACTAAATAACCTAAAGGACCGTCTGGGCACTCCACCCGAAATATTTTGCTATCTGCTTTGTGGTTCTGGAACTCAGATCTCTTCTCCAAAATTTCATGAAATTCATTAAAATCAATATTTAATCTTCCTAACTAAAAATATTCGTTATTTTTTCTGCATCATTTCCTAACAAAATTGGTAGTCATTTATTTTTGTTACATTTTTTTTCTTTTTAATTTTTTTATGAAACAATGTTCCATTATGGATTTACCTGTACACTTACTCAATTGTTCAATGATATGGATTTTAAGGCATATATGATAGTTTTGATTATTTGTTTAAGAGCTGGTTAATTAAGAACAAATTTCTTAATGGTTTGTGTATGTTGAAGTTGAGTGAATAATTTTGACTCTGTTCTCTACCAAGCTCTTGGTCTCAGGTTGGAGGAGTCTTGGATAATGGAATAGATACAATCTTGTTCTGATAGTTTGACAAATCAATCAAATACTGTACATCCATTTCCATAATAGTATGTAAAGGACACTCAGTTCCAATCTGTAAGGTGATTTCTATCAGTTAAAAAGCCACTGCATCTTGTCAAATATGTCGAGATTGGTTTTCAATACTTTCTCAAAACCTTTATTCACCCACTCATTTGCAGTGGGTTATTAGGACCACTGAAACTTGACAAGGTCAATTAAGCTCTTAAACTACTTAACCCTTCGTAAAATTGAGTCTTACGACTTTCATTTCAATAGCTACCAACTAATAACATGACAAGAATGGCATCATAACAAATACTTTTTTTTCTAATACCAGAATACTTCCACTAATAACGAGGGGTCTAAATACACATGTATTTTATAAATAATACATAAATCAAGTATTATTTGCTAGTAATAGGAAAGCAAGTTGAGAAGGCGGATTATAAACCTAATCAAGAGGCAACGATCTAGTCTTAGAGTTACGAACATCTTAATCTGTCATTTTATTGACACCACGCTTAACATATTGTACTTGTACGTCGAGAAAATCTGACATACCTTTCCTTAAACTGAGAATAAGATTAGATACTTTCCAAGACATTGAATCTCATCATGTGTCAAAAATTTCACAAGTTGTTTAGCGTCTCTCCTCAAATGACAACGGTAACAATCTTATCTTTTTCACAGATTTAGAGCGTATAAGGCATCAAAGCATTTAGTCTTCAAAATAGAGTTGCTAGAAACAATATAATGTGTCCCAAATATCATACATAGTATCATTATGATCTCTACAACGATGCCAATCCCACCCGATGTAAAACTTACATCCCAAGAGCCATCGCAATTGATGGAAATTTGATTAATCGATGGTGGAATCCAATAAGAGAGTACATAATTAAGAAGCTTACAGTCGATCAAATATTGTCACTGTTTGAGCATAAGACTCGATCTTGAGCCCAACACTTGAACAACTCGATCCATTTTCTGCCTTGCCTGAGATTATGAGATATGTTTGCACCTAATGTGATAATCTTAGGTATCTTCACCTGTGTAGAACATTCTGAAGTATTAAAAGATTGACCATGAACCAGGTCTACTAATATAGTCGAGCTTAAGTTAGTTTATGTTTTTACTAAGTACCCTTAACATGCTGACGTTATTCCATATATAATTGATATGTGTATATGTAATGTTCTATATGTATGTGAACCTAATATGAGATCCACATAATTTACTCTAATTTTTTGACTTTTTTATAGTTTTTCTCTCCAAAATCGAATCATCCAAATATTTTGGCACCTATTGTAAGGCTCAAGATTTAAAGGTTGAACTTTTGTTTTTGACCTGTGTTTTCTAGGATTCACCCCGAGCTTTAAGAGATAAATCTAGCAAGCAAGCACTTCACCTTGTGATCTTTTAGAACTATATTTATCATGGTTGGAACGCGAGTTGAGAAAAGATTGAAGCTAGCAAATGAAATGGCTTCATAGGATAACACCTTACCAAAACACGAAGAAGCTCGAGCTGAATCACAAGATGAACAGTAAGTTGAACCATGAGTTGATGTACCCGTTGAGGTTGATGCTCACAACTTCTTGCCATGAGGAAAGAGTTGAGGAGACCAACAAGAATTCATAACATTACGCGTGCGAGTAGATCTAGATGTCCTCTTTGGTCGAGCTAATAACATAATTGAAGAAATTGGACTAGCTCTTATAGGAAACAAATTTGCCCGAGTTAAGAATGTAGTAAATGGTGTAAATAGTATAATGTTGGAATTAAGACACGACTGATCCAAAGACAAAATGTAATCTAGCTCGAAAATGAGAAATTATTGGAAGAGCCAAGGATGTGGGAGGTATGCTTTCGAGCCTTAGAGGAAGCAAATGTAAAACAAGATAAGGCCCTTAAAGAAACTAACAGCAAATAAAACAAGGACAAATCAAACTATGAAGTGAATAGAGATTGCAAACACCTATGTGCCTCTCTTTTCTCTAATAAGATAGGGAATAATGAACCACCGACCAAATTTAATGCCATTAAGTGTCCAAACTACCAAGGAATGAAGGATCTTATGACTCATGTTCTACATTTCGAAACAGTCATATCCCCTGTGAGCCTTATTCGAGAAAAAAAATGCTATAATGTGTAAACTCTTTGTAACTAGTCTATGTGATGGCACTAAGAAATGGTTTAATAACTTGGTATCCTATACCATAACCTCTTTCTCTCAATTTTCTAATTTATTCATTATCAATTATGCTAGTAACAAGTTTATGAGAAAAGAGTCTCATCACCTATTCTCAGTCACCTAGGAAAATGGAGAGTCAATAGAAGAATACATGGGAAGGTCTAGAGAAGAAAAAATAAAAATTGTGGACTATCCAATTCTATTACAATAGAGGCATTTTGACGAGGTCTGTTGAATTTTTTTGATTTGTTTGCTGAATTAACAAAACGTGCCATATACAATGGAAAAGGCTTATGAAGAGGCTAGAAAGTTTGTTAGATTGAAAATGGAGTTAAAATTAGATTAAAAGAATAAGACTATCATAAAAGGTGCACAAAAAAAGAAATAATAATGATAAGCCTGGATAAAATAAATCAAGATAAAGTGGTAATCATAAACAAACGTTTTACCCCAAGTCAAAAAGGGGGAGTGCAATAGTCAAGAAATAATGAACCTTATGATAGGTCATTATCACTCTTTAAAGGTTCACCTTTAAAAGTAAGTATGGTTCAAGCTGCATTGAGGATAGAGAACGAGCAAAGTGTTAGACAACTATAGAATATTAGGGCACCTCTTAGAGATACATCTAAATGTTTTGTCTTTCACAAGGATATAGGCCATGAAACATAAGATTGCAGACATTTGAAAAAAGAAATAGAAGATTTGTTCTCCATATGATACTTGAGTGGCCTTATGGGAAATGATAACAGAAGATCAAACTGTCAGTCCTAATGTGAAACTTTAAGATTGCCTACTGCACCAATTAACATGGTAAAGCCACGCAATGAAGATATTATAAGGACATCTATATTATACATAGATGACCTTGGCTCAATAGGATCTTTAATAATGCACGCAAAATATACGCTTAAGACTTGTGCGAGTCACCTCATGTTTATAACTTGCATAAGGGCTATCCTTTACAACAATCACTTTTTCTAGTGATAACAAGACCTTGGTTCCACATGAAGACCCTTTGGTAGTCACCCTATGAGTAGAGTTATGCAATGTTTACAGAATCTTTATCGATATTGGGAGTTCAATTGATATTTTTTTCTTGCAACAATAAAAACGCTAGATGTGAAAGATTGCGACATCATAAATAAGGAGTTACCTCTAGTAGGATTCAACAATAGCACCACCTATGTTGTTAGAACTGTGATGTTAACTATCATGGCAATAGAGTCAATAGTTATGACCAACTTTGTTGCGATTGATGTTCAATTCCATTATAATGCCTCAACCTCTCCTTAAATAGGGATTCAAATTTTCTTTCCAATCAATTGACAAACATTTATTGAGACGTGCTAAAACATTATGTATTATCAATTGTTTTGATTGGTTGATTTTCTACTCTTCCATCCTTATTGAAGAACTGAGTTGAAAGAGTATGAAAACTTGATGTTTGAACATAAGACTCGATCTTGAACCCAACGGTTGAACAACTTAATCCATTATGTGCCTTACTCGGGATTATGAGATGTGTTTGCGCCTAAAATGATAATCTTAGAGTGTTCTCACCTATCCATAACATTCTGAAGTATTAAAAGATTGACCATTAGTCTGGCCTGTCAATATGGACAAGCCCAAGTTGGTTTGTGCTATTACTAATAATGTATCACCTGACACGTTGTGATATGTACCTCTATATAATTAACACGTATACATAAAGTGATATATATGTGAACATAATATGAGATCCACACAATTTACTCTAATTTTTTTGACTTTTCTCTAATTTTTCTCTTTAAAATTTGATCATCCCAATAATCACTATCTTTAAGGACGGAGGACTTGATATTCTTGGTAACTTGATTGAGCTCGAACACTTGCCTTTTCGAGTATCAAGTGGAATATTCTCAAAATGTTATGCACGTCGATGTTACTAAATGAACCATAAATAGTATACTAATTCAACTTGTACCTTTGGCCTGGTATTTTACTCTTCCAATTTGCTAATCCAAAAAACCAACCAATTTTTTATTGAGTAGACTACAAAATGAGCTCGTATTAAGAAAAATTAGCAAACCATATAAGTCTAATGGTATTTAAGAAAAATATGATGTAATGTCTCCCTCGCTTCTTTGTAACGTGGGCATTTAGGGCTCACAATTATATCTTTGCGATGAAGTTGTTCCTTAAATTTTTGAATGGACACGAACCCTCCAAATCTATTTCCAAAAATTTTGTTGTTCGATATACGTAGAGGTCAAATAATTTCCTTTATAAGTTTTTGATATTGACATATTTTTTATTGCAACTCTGACTAAAAAATATCTAATAAAATTGTGTGGTCATATAAACTTATCTTAAACATTGTCGAGACTTGTAGAAGTATAATTTCGTGGATAATCTTTCACTTTATAACTTAAATTTTGAAGTGGAGTTAGACTCAGTCTAACATAGTATTAGAGTTGGTTCTCTGGCCTCCTATCGACTCTCGTACTGTAAATTCAGATTCTAATCGATGTATATATAAGCTTGGACAATCTTTCACCTTATAACTTAAATTTTGAGATAGAATTAGACTCAAATCTAACATTGTTTAATTGAATTATGAAGCAAATCCTTGACATATATAATAACAACTACTTCTTTAAATGGTCTGTTTTATTTGATCTATATACATATCAAGATTGAATCGGGTTTATATATTCATAGATGCGAAATCATCGTAATACGAGGTTCCAAATAGTAATATGATTATTTGATAAGGTTTGGCCTTTTAAAAAAAAATTGGATAGATTTAGTTCACTGATTTTTAGATATAATTAATTAAATCTATTTTTTATAAAATGATTTTTTTTCTAAAATAAAATTATATTTCTTTTAAAAATTAATAAATCATTAAAAAAAATCTCTCATCCCTCTCTAAGAAAATATATATTTTTTTACTCTTTATCTCTCTCTCCGCTCAGTATACTTCCATCTTTCTAATTTTTTTATATAAATATAATAAATTTTATTTTTAACTAAAAAATTATTTAAATTTATAAATTAAAATGAGTAGAAAATATTATTTAGAATTAAGAGAAAGATTGACCGTCTCTTAAATAAAAAAATGTTACCCGTAGTTTTAATTAACCTCGAATATCTGTTAATTAGAAAGAAAAAATTTATATGAAAAAAACAAATTTTAGTTTTTTATTATTATTTTCTTTCTACTGATAGATGTTCCATGTTAAAGAAAATATATAACCTATTGATGAGTAAAAAATATAATTTTTTAAATTAAAAAAAATGATATAAATAACAATTTTTAATTAAATAAGGTGAAGAAATAATTTAGTACAAAAGATCCGAACTCTAATCCAGGTCCCTTGTACATAATGATCATAAGTAAAGTGGGTGTTTTATACGAGTAACTTTTTACTTCTTTTTCTAAATATCTATCGCCCTCAAGTCTAAACCTTATCTAATAATAAAATGTACATTTTATCTCTCCAAAATCTCACTTTATACGACATTATTGCAAGCCCTAAGGGGGAAAATAACGACTGTTGACTCCTCTCTCTCTCTAATTTTATTTTTCCGTTCTAATGACCAATGTTTTCCCCCTGACTTTATTCCCTCTAAAGTTGTATGCAGGCTAAGTGGCAACACACTAATGATGAAGGTAATCCCTTATTTTTATCTTTTTTTCTTGCAAGGAAATAAAGCTCATGATGAAGTTTCATAATAGCTTTGTCTACTGCCTATTTAATTAACCCTAATAAAATGAAATATAAATTCATATTTTCAAAATATTAATTGTTGATATGTTTGAATTATACAATTTAATAATTTTAATTCAATTATAAAATTTCATGAGTTATCTCTGATAGATAGATGTATAACTGAGTTATATATTGTCAAAATTAAATATAATTTATATTAATTATCTTTTTACAAATTAATTATAACAAAGAATATCATATTTATTTGTGCCATTTATTATTTTAGATTTAAAATATTGTTATTTAGTGCATTTGTTATGAAAATAGATTATTTTTAATAATTTTTTATTAAAATATTATTAATTTTTTTGTCAAATAATTAAACGTGTTTAAAAACAAGAATCTTTAACAATAATAAAATGTTAATTTATAAAAAAACAAAATATTTTTAATAATTTTTAATTTCTACTTATTTATTTTAATATTTTATTAATTTTAATTTTTATAATAAAATAAAATTTATATTTAAATACTTTATATCTTATTATAATTGATTTTATTATTATTATCGAATTTATTTTTAAAAAATTTATATTAGATTTTACTTATATTATTATAAAATATTTATATATTAATCGCTATTTTATTCACTTCATAAAAAATTATTATAATAATATAATTGGTGTTTAATTAAAAATATTTGTGGATAAATAAAAATATCGTTAATTTAACTAATAAATACCGTAAATAAACCTCTCTTTTAATTATATTATATCATTTCCATATTTTCATCAGGATCGAACCTTTTAAACTTTGAATCTTCCCTCAAGCTACTCTTCATCTCCCGACAACCTTTTCCTTCACAAAATCATATTCACAATTTGCTTTGGTTGTGAATTCATCATTTGAGGGATTGTTCGATTGTGGAGTCATAGCGGTAGGTTTGAAACTTTCCAGAACTCTGAGCCATTATTTGAGAAGCTCGATTAGCCTCTGGAAATTATTAATTTGTGTGATTGTTCGATCATGATAGCAACTAACCGATCGTTATTTGCATGAATCTCCCTACTCGATTGTGTTATATATGCTCTTTCCATGAGCATCATACTACACTGATTGCGTCTCTATTTTGGTTTGTATTTGAAGGCAATTTTATGCGAGTGAGGTATCTCTTTCTAGACAGAGCTCGTGCTGAAGTGGGTGATGGGCCTTTAAATTGGTATAACAAATTAGCAGCCTATGCACAAGACTATGCTAACAAACGTAAGGGTGACTGCAATCTAACACTACTTGCGCTCCTGGGGCTCGTTGTGGTCACTACACTCAAGTGGTTTGGCGGAAATCGTTTCGGGTAGGGTGTGCTAAGGTGCAGTGCAACAATGGTGGTACCTTTATTTGTTGCAATTTGCAACTATGATCCTAGTGGTAACATTGTTGGTCAGAAACCTTATTAGGTTTATATGCTCCTGCATTTAAAATAACTATCCATAGATGACGCCCAAGGTTTAAATAAATTAATTAATAAAGCACGCAAATATCATATTTATTTGCGTTTTAATTTGTCTATCAATTTAATAAATGCTAAATTTATATTTATTCCACGTTAAAATACTATAAAAACGTTATTTATAAAAAATCTAAATTAACTTGACAAAATTAATTGTACTGTTGCACACGTTAGGAAACAAGACTCATATTTCAACTATTTAAAATACCGTTCTAATAACGTGCACATCATATGGGGCTTCATATTAGGCCCAATATAGTAACTATAATCAAGTCCTCATTTGTCATTTTATTGGGCCCTTTTTTTTTTTTGACAAATTAAAATAATCCAGATGTCTACTTCTTTCAATCCGTAAGGGGGAGATGAGAAACATATTAGAATATAGATCCAAAAACAAACACCATAATTAAAGGAATTAATAACTAATGGTTATAATTAATTAAAAATAATATTAAATTTATTAATCAAAATAATAAGTGTTTAATTTAAAAAAAAATTTATGTAAGGCGGTTTACAATTTTATCAAATATAGATGTGTTTAATCTTAATTGAATGAAGAATAAGAAAATTAGGTAGCGTAATTTTGGTGAATGAAAAAATGTTATAAATATGGATTCATTTTTTTATTGTTAATTATCCCATAAAATAGAGAAAAAAACTTGTATGACAAATTTTTGAGTGAGAGAATTTTGTGATTGTGGAAAAATTCTCTTAAGCTTATAATTGTTTCTATCTTTTGGATGTATGAGAAAATTATTAAGAGTGTAGTTATAATAATTTTTTACATAATGAATTTTTCTCTAATTGTCTTTTCACAACGAACATAGTTTTTCACTAATTTAGATTTTTTACTATAATTCTTGTGTTATGTATTTTTTTTTTATGTTTTTTGATATTTTGGTAAGAAAGATCTTGGAGGGAAGGATTTTGTGATTATATCATTTGATTCAAATTTCGTAACACTAACCTCCAACCATTGATTACACTACAAAACACAAATCGGAGAATTTTAATGATTTTATTGGTTTAATGCTTCTTAACCTCTCTGACAATACAAAGGCTAATATTCTAAAAATTATTGAGAGAAAATTTAAAAACCAACCGAATAAATAAGCACGTTCGATTGAAGTGCTCTGTCCATAAAAAAAAGTAAAAAGAAACGAGCACTTTATAAGCTCAAAACATGAGTGATTAACATTAAAATCTTATAAGTTGTTTAACCACATTCAGGCCAACTTACTCTATTTATTAGTGAGATTTCATGAGAAAAAACAAACAAAACACAGGTACAAAGTTAAAATGAAAACAAATAAAAACGATAGATAAAAAGAAATAAGCTGACCATGGCACCATCAATAGCCTCATCTATTACTTTCAAAAGGGAAGGCGTCATAGTCAAAAAATGGTACTAACTACTGTGAAACAAGTTGCAGGTCTTGATTAATACATTATTGAAAATGTACATTAATAGAGAGTTGGTGGTAGTTGGCGTCACTATTAACAAATATCCCTTATGGATCAAGTTTACATGATGTATCTTTACTGTAAGTTCCCTATGAAAAACCATTAATAGCATCTCTATGTCAGCTAATATCATTTATAAATCTAATAGTCAAACATATTTTAATAAAAAACAATTAATAACAAAAATCCTACCAACTTAAGTGTCATTAATGTCCGTAATTAATCCTCATCACATTACGTTAATGTTCCTATTATGTTATTACTTAATTGCCACTATAGTAATAAAACTGGTCTAATTATAAGTATTTACTGCTTAAATCAGGTTTGAATTTAGATCCACATGGTGAATGTTCATTGTTGCTTCTTCCACTCTACCTTTAGTTTTAAATTGATCTGTTAGAAGAAAACTGTGTTTTACGGCTAAATTGCTAATCTTTTGTTTTCCATTTTTTATGATATAAATATTAAGACATTCAGAGTCAAATTTGAGACCAGGTAAAAATAAAGGAACGAAAGAAGTCAATAATCTACAGACCTGGAAGGCACTATTTGTTTAAATTAATGGTCACATTATGATTTATTGATCACTTTTATCATGTGCACGTTATAAATTATATTTAACCAAGAAAATTTTATAATAAAGAGGATATCGATCAGTACTTAAGCACTGCAAATGTAAAGATCTGGCCTTCTTATTCTTCTAAAAAGACAAAAGAAAAAAGGGCAAAATAATAGTAAAGAATGACATGATCCAAGAAAAATAGCATGTATGTTTAGTTTGATGAAAAATGTTAAGATTAGCAACCAAAGAGCACGTTGATTTGGTATTAAATTTCAAATCTTTGGTAAAGGGAATGACACGAAGGGAAGATTAATTAATTATTCACTTTGATATATACACGTACACTTGGACCACCCAACTTGGATTTAATTGATATTGATGTTAATTATATAGATACAATGCAATCTTTCATATTTTAATTGATAATATTGTTTCTTTTAATTATCTGACAAATCCTTGATGATTAGATATAATGAAATTAATTGATTATATAGTTTAGTAGATTATGGGGTTAGCATTAAGAGAGTGGAGAGTGGTGAAGATTACAACTCCATCTAGATCAGTCCATTATTATCATCCAAATTAATAGAAATTGAATTTAAAATGACAAAATTCTGAAGTTCCTACTGAACCAGTGGGCCAGGTAATACCAAGAATTCAAAGAAGCTGTCTACAAAATGATAAAAATGTGGAATCCAAATTTGGTGATAAGTATAGATCAATTTATTTATCGCCGTATGTTTGGTACAAGTGATATATATATATGTGATACTTTGTAATGTCACATTCATTTCAAAAATTCCCATGTCTTAACTTTTATAGAGGAAAAGAAAAGCAGTGGGGAAGAAAGAAGGGAGAGAAAAATAAATAAATAAAATAATACCACCCGTTGTATTTATTTTATTTATCAAGCAAGAGATAAAAATTTAATGAAAATAAACAAACAAAAAATAGTACAAGCTTAACAGTCAAATTATGGACTCCAAATAAATAATAGCAAGATACAATAAATAGAAAAATAATAATACAAACCGAAGACTCTATCTTCAATAAACTAAAGACTGTTTAATGAGATCATAATTTAAAAAATTATAGCAAAAAAGTTAGTAGACGATGTAAATAAATAAAATCAATGATCAGTAATATTATTGGTTCTTGATAAATATATATATAATTACATGGAAAATTAAATTCTCTCTCTAGATCACTAGGGCTTGGTGTGTGTGACTAATCCTCTCAAAAACAAACAACATGATTCAAATGATTTTAGTGGTTAGCTTTTGGAGTGGTGCCAAATGTAGACAACGAGAAAATACAAACACTTTTACACAAAGTTCCCACTCGGGGAAAAGTGAAAGCACAAATCATGTTAATTTTTACCCCAACATATAATTTTCTACGGAGGAGTTAGGTTTCTCTGTTTGAATGAAGAACCTTTTTTTAATTTGGTCACACCACATGCGTATATTTATTGCGTTAGTGGTAGATGTTGATCTTTACACTTACATAATATCACAAATCTGTCTGTCTCATCCCTCCCAAAAAAAAAAATATATTAGTTGTCACAGTTTCTCCTTTTCACTATATTTTGTTTCTTTATTGATGCTCTAGCATTTGCAATATTTGTTACAAACATAGTGGGGTTTTATTTATTCAAAATTGCAATAAATAATGTCCCTGTCTTTAATTTTACTCCATCTAACACACCAAAGACTTTTATATATATATAAAAAAAAAAGTGGGTTATTTTGTAAAATAGGATTTATATTTTAATGGTTTATTATATATGTTATCTTTTTTATTACTTGGGGATATTTTTATAAGACCTGACTCACCCAACTTTATTAGAAGAACAAAACTTGCAAAGCTCATTACCCTAGCTTGCGTAGTAATATCAGAAAAAAGCTACATTATTATAGGGACAACTTTTGTATCGATCTAAAGCGAAGCTTCATAATTAAAAACAATGATAATTGTAATTAAAGTAAACATCAACTATATATTTGTCAAAAAAACAATAACGTTGTCCGGGCGGCATTTATAGGCTATAGCAAAGTGACTTGTTCTACACCTAAAAAAAAGTTGCAAGAGAAGTAGGTATGGGTTACGAATCCCACTAGATAGGTGAGTAGCTAAAACATCAATTGCATGAATTGAATTTTTTTTCTATATAAAAATGATAATATAACCTTCGTATGTTTTTCGTTCCAATAAATTTTTTTCTAAACTACAAAAAATGTAATTTTAAACTCATAGTTTCCTATATATAAATAACAAAATATCTTTCAAAATATACAATAACAAACATATATTTATAATTTTAAATGTAATATGTTATATATAACTATATATTTATAACATGTTATATCTACATATATATTTATATATAATATATTATATCAATTTCTATAAACAACTTTACTCTATAATTTAAAAATCTAATTTTACACTTAAATATAATATATTATATATACATTTATTTTTGAATGTAATATATTACATTCATTCTAACATCCCTATCAAAATTATAGTGAACATGTAACATATTACATCTAAAACTACCTTTAGATGTAATATGTTACATTTAACTCCAACGAGATTATCGAAGCTACGACGCTATTGTCGATAAGACGGTTTGAGCTTCAATAAGATCGTCGGTGAAGTGATAAGAACTCTAACGAAGTCATCAAAAATGTGATAGGGTTTTATAATGATTCTATTTTATTGAAGTAAAATAAGGATATTTTGATTTATTTTTTAAATAATTTGATATAAAAATGTGAATTTTGAAATTAATTGTTAATAGTTATAAAAAAATTAAATAATTTATTAAACCTAGTGTTATTTAGGTTAAAAAAATGCTACATAAATAGTAGGATATGGTTGGGCCGTTTTTTTACACTAATGATTCATATACTAAAGAAGAAAAGGTAGAGATGGATCCAAACACATAAATTCTAAAGCTAGGTGTTATATGTATTACAAAAATCCAAAGTGACTTGTTAAACGGGCCAGTGGGGGTTCATTTCTTTTTAAAGTTGAACAAGTTGGGACAGAAAAAGAGAGTAAGCAACAAAATAAATTCTAAGCTAGTTGATGGGGGAGCAGTACATGAGAGACCCATTTCACAAGGCCAATAAAAAGTCGAGGGACCCCCATCAATTATGGCCCCCCATTATTATTAATTCGATCCATATTTTGTGCTTTTGAACTGTCCCCATTTCTTAGCTAGCCCCACCCCACCCCACTTATGTCAAGATTACTCTGCAAAATATTTAGAATATAAATACAGAGATCACAAAAGTGTACAGCTTATGTGACAAGCATTTCCATTCCCTTTAAAACATTCAACTACTCTCACATCTACTTTATTACCAGTATTAATAATCTCTTATAAGATTTTTTTTTTAAGAAATAACATATATATATCTATTACATATACGTTGTAATAAATTTAAAAATACATTTTATTTTAATAAGTATTTAAAAATAAAACTTTATATATAAATGATTTATTAATCAAAACTTAACTAAAAGCAACGAGCATAGATCCGCATTTGATATATTAGAAAAAATAAAAATAAAAAAAGTTTAATTGGGTGAAATGTCAGCGTCGAAAGTGTCCGCATTTGATATTTTGATTGTCATTGTGGGTAGTGTGTACGTGACGATGAGTTTGATCATGCTCTTTATTTTTCAAATGAATAAGGTTGGGGGTTGAATACGACCCGATATGAAATTGATTTGTGATTCTATGTACCAAGGCATTGAAGTTTTGGTGGATATATATTCATTGTAAAACATTTGTTATTGTTTAATAAATAATAGGAACAAAGTCCAATTCGATTATTAGAGGTTTGTGTAATTCCAAAGTGCAATGCACCACTCAACCAAAACACATAATAGCATGGTGTGACATCTTTGACAAAATGAGTATTTAATTGTCCTTTTGACAATCTCAATTATCTAATCCATCTCTTTCTTATAAGTTATAAAAAGATGCCATTTTCCACTTGTCTACCAGAATAATTAACATCTTATAATTAAATGTGGTTTTCAAATGTTACACCGTCACTATCGAATATGGTCTCATGATACTACAACGGGGTCCACATTTTTAACTAGTACGCACTAAGCGTGTTTTTATGTAATATCCACCCACCATTACTCTATCTATATATATATCACCGTTCTTATTGTTTGCAAAACTAAAATCGTTATCTTTACTTCTTTTATTTTATTTAATTAATTAATCTTGTCAACTGTGTGGTTGTATAAATCACCCATCGTGTATGTAGTAGTAGTAGTAGTAGTAGTAGTAGTATTGGGTTGTCCTTTGGAGGGGAAAAAGAATATGACTTTTAGTAATACAAAGGATTTATTAATTTAGACGAATATTTGAAAGAATGTTTTATTAATTTAGTTTTTAATTTAATCCATCATCACTATTTAAATGTGAAATGAGAGAATAAAGAATGAAATTCATGACATTCGATAATTTTTATCTACATTGAAATCGAATGTTCTAATCAAGCTTAATTCGATAACTTAAAATAAATATTGTAATATGGCTAATAAAGCATTTAAAAATCATATGACAAGCCAACTTTACAGGGGTCCATGATTATTCAAAATGATCTAACTGATTGCTTAACGTATGAAATGAAATTACATATGAACAATAATAGTATTATAATCAAAGTTATAAAATAATAATAATCAATAATCAATTTTCTAAAGCCGCCAATTGACGCTAATAAGTTTGAATTGCTTGAACTCTAATTAAACAAAATTAAGATAAGACTTTGAACCAAACCAAGAAATGAAATGCAAGATGATACAAGCATATTTAGCAGCCCTACGTTATTTACAAAATTGACCTGACTTTTTTTTTCCTAACTTTCTAATATATAGCAAAAGTTACAATAAAGAAATATGAAATATTTAAAAAATTGAAAAGTGGTATTATCTCTTACTCTCTTGTAAATATAGTAATATGTGACATTGATGTTCATTGTATTCTAAGCTTCGAGCCAATGGCGCTCCATGATGGAAGGATGGGTAATTCGACCCATCTCTTTGGTTTTCTTTTATTATCTGTAAATACTTTTAAATAATTTGTGTACCTTATATTCATGCAAAAGGCAAGTATAGGATACACTGAAACAGGCCATCTGACATAGTATGAAAATGATCTTTATATTGTTTAGAATTCATAGTAAACTTATGATATATACAAGTTATAAATGCATACGGCAATCAAATATTGAAAACAGAACTTTTCTCAATTATAATTGACAACTAGGCTCAGTCATCTCCGCAATAATATATAGGTCAATTTCCTAGCATAATACACCAGTGGCCCTTTGAATTATTTAGGTTATTTTTATATTATTCTCATGTGGGTGTCATGGAATACGTATAAAGATTATAAGCTGTGATAATTAATTATGCCCCCCCCTATAAATAAATACAACTTTTATTTATGAAAAAAATAGATAAATACAAAAATATACAGTAATACTTACGCAATTTCAAACACCATTTATTCAGATAGAAAACAAACTAAATTCATTTGAGAAAATGATCGAAAACAAGTAGCTAGGAAAGCTACTGCTACAATTACCAGCAATATATGGAAATCATTTTAAATTTTACGTGAAATTGCGTGACTAATTGTTGCGTGGAGATCAGGACCATTTTTTGATCAAGACAACGTACTTGAATCAATTTTGAGGATAAAATCTTGGGTTCAAACCATCTTGCCTACTAAGATGGTGTACAAACAAACTAGGGCAACATTCTTCTATATGTTCTAGCTAGCGATGTTTCTATTTCTATCATTTGGATAAAATTCGATTGAAAATAGTTGTACAAGCATTTTCTAAGATTTTTTAAAAACAAGTCCGAAAAAGAATATAAAAAGGTGATATAAAGTTAAACTACTACTATATAACAAAATATACATGATTCTTATTATTATTTAATCACTTTTATAATTTAAGAAATAATGCTAATTTAATCTAATTATTAATGAATAGTTAAAATTAATGAAATTAATACTGATTATTACATGACTTGTAACAAACAATCGAGAGTAAGACATTTTTATATATTTATAGTATGGATTAAATAATATAGAAGTTGATTAATTAGTTAAATTTTAACAAAAAAAAATATATAAATTATATTAAATTTAATATGTCAATCTTATGTAATTAAACTTTTAGTTATTGAAATTCCATGGAAATTGCCGCATCAAATATTATGTCCAGTAACGACCATCAAAATGATACGATAATAAAATATAAATAATAATGCTTTAAAAATTTCCGATGTAAAAATCCAAAAAAGGTATAATTTCTTTTTCAGCTAAAATATATACTAGCTTCTGATTAGATTCCTAATTCCTAGGCAGAAACACCTTTTTAAAGTGGGAAAAGTTCAATTACGCCGAATAATGAATATTCCAAATTAAAATGAAATAAAGAATATTTAATAAATGAATCATTATAGCCGGCTAATCTATAGAATTTGTCCAACTTATGATATCAATAGATAATGTAATGCTTAATAGACAAACTCCAATTAATTTTTTTAAATTAAAATAACATGAATTAACTAAAAGTAGACTTAATGGCTAATGGGTAGCACACATAATGATAATGAAAAGAAAAATGAAATAGTAGGGTAGGGAGGAGCTTAAGTGGGAATCAACCGGTCATAAACGGACAGATGGTCCACATCTACATGGGGCCCAATAGGAGACCCAGTAATTACTATCTTAATAAAACAAAATCATTATTATTTTAAAAATATTATTATATATTATAATTTTAATAAATATATTAATTTTTAATTTAATAATACTTTTTAAATTATATTTTTTAATAATATTACACTATATAATTTATAATATATCGACACATACCATTTTTCTTATTTTAATGATATCTATGTTTACCGTTAACGTTAAATTGCTTTTTATCTGTTGTTGTTTTGTGGATCCCATTAATATAAAGTTTTTGTCCCTCAAATCAGACATTTTATTCCAAAATTGCTCCATTAACTTTGTTTGATTTTTATTGCTGGAAATTGAATGCTGAATTAACCTCAAAATTATTTGACCACCTATTATTATTTGAAAAAAAAAATCACTTTTATTATTAAATTAAATAAAAGAAGCAATATACCTATAAAATTTGACATCTAAGATAATAAAAATAGTGAGTTATATTGCCTATATCTTCAACTATATAATGGATTTGTGAATACTTTGCATTGATAATGCTTGACCAAACAAACCTATATCTTATTAAATAAAGAAACAGTCTGCATAGAATCAGATTCAAAAATAACATTCCAAAAACCCCAATAATACTTAACAATAGTAAAAGCAAGCCATAAAGCTTGAAATTTAGCAGTTAACAAGGACAAAATTGTCTTCTTTGAAGCAACACAAGACAACACCACATGCCCAGTCATTTCTATAAATCACACATAATCCATCCTTGCCATCCTAAACTCAAGCATCAATATTTACTGCCTCCCAAGCAACAGAGGCTCTCCATAAATTCCAAGTACGCATATAATCAGCATACATGTCATTGAAGCACACTAATACTCATATAGTAATATATATGCGTCTATTTTATCAAGCATGAAGGAGTTCTACCAGATTTTCCATGCATGATCGAGTTCATTTAGATCATGCCAAACTGTCCCACACAAATAATAGAAAAAATAAGCATTCAAAATAGAACATGTCAACCAAATATAATAAATAAAAAAATATCAGCAAAGGGGAGGTGAGTTGTGCCATCCAGTAAGGAATTGAAAATAAACTCTTTCCACACTTTACTCGCAATCTGACATTTCCATAGACAATGATTTAAATCCTCACATACACCATTATAAACTTGGCACCAGCCACCTTCACAATTCTCATCTTGTAAAGATTACACATTATAGGAATATGATGTTATGACAAGCCCTCCACACAAAGACCTTAACCTTGTTAGGAATAAGTAAGGCCTAGATGCGAGACCACCATTTATTTAGATATATACCTCAATGCTACTAGCACTAGAACCCAACCATCCGTATAATATATATATATTAGATTATATAGATTTCAATATTTTTAATTTGAATTTGAATCGGATAGTGAAAATTTAATCTAAATTCCGATCCGAGATTGTATCAAAACTAATCCATTATTTTTAAATTTGATTAAATTTTTAAGATTGATTGAATATTGTATACAATTCTAATACAGATATACCCCGTAATCTTATTTCTTTAAAGATACATTTTAATAAATACCTTAACATCATTCCAAAAACCAGAACAAGAACGATGAAACCAAACCAACCAAACATGTATACCAATGTGCTAAATGCGGTTATACAGGTAGTAAATTGACCCTTTTTTTTTTTGGTTTTATTTATTTTGGAAAATGTTTTTTACAATTTGAAACTTACATCAGTTTATATATTATAACATAATTGATTAATGTTAATAACTAGTTAAATAATTACTTGAATATTTTATCTGCTTAATTTAAAATTCAATCTAACTTTATTCATTTATTTGGAATCCTTTCCTTTCCCATTTTCATTGGAAAATTGTCGATTTAGTCCTTAATTTCTAAGTTTATAATTTGTTTGGTAAATAATTAAATAACAAATAACAGTCAATCTTAATTTCCAAGTTATTCTTGCCATCTCTTGCTAGTTGAATTTTGTTTATGGAATTGCAATTTCCATAATTTTGGCTGAGCTTTAATTTGATTCCTTTATTTACCCAAAGAGATATATACGCATTGCGCCAAACACACATAGTCTTAAAATAGGATGGCAAGACAGGTGGCCAGGTGGGTTTTTTAAAAAAAAAAAAATTGGAGGTTAGATAAGATTGCCATGGATCATAACCCAAATTTTTAATAAGGGAAAAAAAAATCTTATAATTGCATGAGCACATGAATGCACATGCCACATACAAGGTCTTATCATCTAATCACGAGTAAATGAAAATGCAGGTTATTGGCAAAGCTTATAACGTTTTATAAGCTTACAACTTTCGATTGTAAATGAAAATGTGATTTATTTAATAATTTGGTTATTATATTTATTTTCTTATTTTAAATTATAGATTTAAATTATATAAAAATATATTTCATAATAAAAAAACAATTATAAATAAAATATGACAATTGTGCATTCGACTGACTTTGTTGTTTTTTTTTTCTTTTTCTTTTTCTTATTCACACTTCATTTGTTGTTGGGTTCCATATCAAAGAAAAGGCCATCTCCACTCTGTCAAAACAATAAATATCAGGCGAAATAATTTCCGAAGAGATCGCATTGAATCCTCCAGATGATACCCACCCACCACATCACAATTCACTAATTCATAATTGAACTTTAGAAAAAGAGAAGAAAAAAAAAATTGAAAACTCAACCGTAAAAATTCACGTGCCCCTCAAATGCATCAAAGAATCACATTTTACCGCAATAATAATAATAATAATAATTAGTCAAAGATGAATAAAATCAGACAACTCATGCTCAGTTGAATTTTAGTTAATTGATGAAAACATATAAATGTGGTAACCCCCAATCAAAACCCACACCACTACTGCAAATCTGCCAGATTTAGGCAGAAAACCACATCGATTTGTCTTTCAATGCTTCACCATGTAGGTCCTATTTTTACATACCTAACAAATCTACTAATATAGTAAAGAAAAGCATGACTAAGTAATAGTGTTATTATCCTTTACACTTTTTTTTAAACCATACTTTTTATACAGTAATTTTTATTAATCATATTATTTATCCTCTTCAATAATTATTTTTATTTTATTTTATGAAAGTATGTAATTACTTTCAAAAAACTAATAATTTCTTCTTTAATACTAACCTTAAAAAAATTTCAAATAAAAATAATTCATGGATGTGGACTTGATGCAGGTGGACCTATGTTGATGCTCTGGTCCCGAGTTTTTTTGACAGTGACCAGAGAAAGATGAAAGAGGGACATACAGTAACGTGCATAGAACGTAGCACTTTCAACAACCACACAACCTCGAGAATCCCAACAGCTTATGTGATTGATTTTGTAATGTGACTCTTTTCACTTTCCAACATATGGGTTCATTGTTTTGTTACCATTATCATTATCATTATCTAAAGTCGGGTGCATTATTTTAAAATAATAATACGAATTTTATTATTGCATTTTTAAAAAAAAAAAATTAAGTATTATTTTAATGATATTTTTCTTTAAAAAAAATTTAAATCACACTTATTTTACTACACATATATAAAAAATCTCTTATTAAATTAATATTTTTTTTAAAATACCATTAAGTTATAATTTCTAAAATTTAGATAAAAAATAACAAAAATAAAATCTTCGTACAATTATATTAAGTAACCCTCTAACCTCCCCCTATTTTTTTATTTATTATTTTTTATTTTTCATAATTCGCCTAACACGTCGTCAGTCTTATTACACCATAAACGTATTGTTAGTAATTACGCATCGGTGCTTATTGTGAATGCTCGTGAACGAGTGATGGCAGTTGCCTTGGACTTTTTCGTACTTTGCGATTTTCGTTTCTCTCATTAATAAAATCAAGGGTTACAAAATTTTAACTTTATCTTAATACAAAATTTTATTATAAATAAAATATATACTTACAGAAAAAATTAACATTAAAATAATTTATAATTTATATATTTTTAAACTAAAATATTAAAAACAATTCTAAAAATAATACCTTTAATAAAGTATCTTCTCAAATACCCTATGAGCATTGGAAATTATATTAAAAAGAAAATAAAGAAACTGGCCGTTGCAGGCACTGATGAATAACAGCAACATTTGCGCGCGTCCGACGTGTCAGCTTTTGCCTCACTCCTGTCGACTTTATAGATCCGACGTTGACCTCCACGATGTATAAAGAGCGCGTGCAATTTACGCTTCATTTGTATTACCTAGTTGGTCTAGAAAGAGTAACCTGTTCGGTTAGAAGCGCATTACATTAGGACACACAACAAGAAAATGTAAACCGTATCTATAATAATGTTAGTGAGTTAATAATATTTTCGAACAATAAATATATTTTTAAAAACAATCACGTTAAAAAAATAAAAACTTTCATCGTAGAAAGAAATTATTGTTCTGGCCTAATTTTATATTGAACTGTTGTTACTGAAGAGAAGTTCCACCCAATACTAAAAGCTAACAATACTTTTCATTATATATTACACTTCCAACGGGTGTGACGAGTGACGTCCTAAAACACCATATAACACAAATTTAAGAGTGCGGTATTAAGCGTTACTCTATACTTTTACTGATTATACCCCTAAAGCTCGACCCACGCCTTTTAGCCATGGCCGATGACTACGAAACAACCACCAGCTTTTGCTAGGCTGGCTGGCTGCTGCAAAGAAACACCGGTTTTTCATACTTCCGACTCTTCATTTTATTTTTTAACTTCAATAAAAATAACATACATCCATATAATGTCCATTAAAAAATATTTAATTTACATTATAAACAAAAAATATATATTTAAATTCAAATAAAAATAACATTTTTTTCGTGTTATAAAAAGTAATATATTTTTTTCCCTAACGATAAAAAATAACACTCATATGCAATGAAATAAAACCACTAATAAACAATTCAATCAAGTGAAGGATAAAAAGAAAATGCTAACTTGCGATATTCCTTTTCTACTTTTGTTTCGAACAATTTCCCACCCAAAGAATCAGGTTTCATTAACCCAAAAAACAAAAAAACCTAAAGACGAAAAAAAAGAAAAGACAAATTCCTTGCGGGGCAAAATTTCCCTTCAACACAGCAAAAAAATAAAATAAAAGCCAAATATATATATATAATAAAAAGCAATGAACAATTTCAATTAAAATTCCTAAAAAAATGAAGTCCGATATAAACAGGGGAAAATTCTAACAAAAATTGGCATTGCGCCAATGACTGTTCACGAAAACTTTTCATGTGTTGCCAGAATATTTCCAACCAATAAAAAAAAACTGAGAATTTTTACTGTTTTCCTTTATGGTTTGGATTCAACACATATTGACATTAACACTACCGTTCTTGGTGGATTTACAGACCGGACAACTGTGAAGAGAAGAACCACAAAGAGTACACAAACACAAGTGCCGGCAAGGCAAAAGCAACACGCTTGATTCTTCCTTCCCACAGTTCCTGCACAATCTACTGCTACAACTACTCTTGTTTTTGTTGCCACTTCTAATGCTTGTACCTTCATGTACATCATTCATGTGCATCCACAACACCTCTTCGCCGGTGCTTCCACAGGAAGATTGGGCATCGTCCATTAGTGCGTTCATGCATAGCACATCGTCTGCCAATGTTTGGTTATGGTAATGGTCTACCTTGACCTGCGCTAAAACTTGCTCGAGGTTGCTCCGAAGAGCATTGACTGTGGCTTCATTATTTTGAGCTAAGTCCCTCCATAACTGATTCTCTATGAATAAGGATTTGACTCTTTCCTCTAATGCCCAGTTCAATTTTCCAATCTTCTCTATCTCTTCTTCCTTGGCTCTAAGGCTCTTCACCATCCCCACTTCAATGGCCTCCAATATCTTTCTTGCTTGTCTCTTCCTCTTTTCCCCGATCTCCAATCTCACATTTTCCATCTGAAATTAGTAAGATACATATTAGACTATCATTATGTCAGTGTAAATAATAAGTTAAAAATAACTAAAGGGATCGATGGAGTTCTTTCTTTTCCTAAATTGGTTCTTTTGTGAATACGTACATGTTCAGAAATGAGACGGTCAACATCGAATTGCTGTTGTTGAATCTGGAAAGAAATGTCCTCGCCAAGAAAAGAGAAATTGCTGCAATTCTTGCTCGTTGGTTGAGTTGAATAATTAAGTAAAGGATGGAGAGACTCTCTGGTTCGCTTTCTCGGTAAGGTGGGAACATTATAAGTGAGGCCGCTATCGGATTTCTTAACCGTCTTAGGAGGAACCGAATCGTCGATAAAAGAATTGTAAGCAGGTAAAAGAGTTTCGTTCGTGATAGTTCCCGATAAAGGAAGTCCATATCCCATCTGGATATTGTACAGGTTGGCGTTTCCTTCTATCGGATTCATCATTTCTCTGCAAATCCGCAGCAACCCATCATTAGTTGCGCGTACATACACAAATATGGTAAAAAGTGATAGACCTTGAGAGAGAGAGAGAGGAAATTAACTAATACCTGTTGCCTATGATTTGTGGATGGAGGAGATTGGGGTGACGAGCTTCGACAACCATGGAAACTATGAACTGCTTTTGCTGTTACCTTAGCCTTTGCTCTCTTGTGATGTTCCGACTCTGTGTGATATCTTTCTTGAATATGTAGAAGCGTTGCGGCTCTATAATCTCGCTCGTCCTTTCTTGTTTGCGTTTTCGTTTTCGTTTTAGTTTTCGTTTGAAGTCTTTGGTTTGTTCGAGAAGGTGAGAGGATAGGATTGAAATAAGATAGCAAGTGTCCGAGGAAATGAACAAAATGGCTTTGCGAAATAGCAATAGATGTTGTATGGTGGGGTTTATTAAGGGTTTGGTTTATAGTGAGAGAAAGAAAATAAACAATATTTTAAAATAGAATAAAATATCACAAATAAAGCAACCTCGTTTATCGAGGAGAGAGAGAGAAATGGAGATGAGTTTTGGCTTTTTACTAGTTTGGGTTTTCTATTTTAGGATTTGGTTAACAGAATCGAGCCTGCTGCATTATCTTATGCTTCCCACTGTCTGACCCCTCTCTCTCTCTCTCTCTCTCTCATTCCTAATTCCTAAAGTTACCTAAACCAACAATTTCATCCATAAAAAAGAAAATTGATTCAGTCAGCGCGTAATTCGTACATATTTAAAAGGGCATTTCCGGAAATTAAGCTCGTGGTTATCGCAACTGCAAAATACATTTTATTCCAGTAAAAAAGTAATAGAAAATATTAACAAATTGAAGACTACAAAACGTTATTTAAAAAAAAATAAAAAATAAAAAGACTACAAAACGAAAACATAGAAAACCGTGAGGGGTGGGGTTGGAGTCGTGGATATTTTATAACTGACAAAGCCTGGTATCTGCCACGTAAAACCTGCAGACTGGGGCTGACTGGGGCTGCATGCTACTCCCACGCAGACCCAGCTATGCTCCAAATATTAGGTAATTGCATTTTTTAAAAATTACTACTTTTAATTTTATTATACAAATTATTCAATATTAATCATAATAAAAAAATAATATATAATAGCTCTTTCCAATAAATTTATTTATTATTTTTAAATTATATAATAATTTAACATTTTAAGTTAATAAAATTTAATAATATTTTAAAAATATATAATACTTGATTAAGTTATAAAATAATATAAGTAGTGAAAAATATATTAGAAAAATCATAAAATTAATATTTTTAACATTTATATTATAAAAATATATGTTAATTTTAATTTATATATTTTTAAATTTAAAATAGTATTTTTATTTTTATAAAGTTAAAAAATATTAGTTTAATAACACTTTCTTGTATAGCACCCGCTAATAAAACACGTGTGAGACATGTTCAGCAAAAGAACAAGCGAGCATTCTGGACACGTGCGAAGATCCAGCGTTGAAACACAATAGGACCCACCCCATATATTTGCCTTTGTCAAAAAAAAAAAGAGAATTGGCCGTTGGGATTGGTACGGTGTACCCCTATCTCTTTTCTCTCTCTCTCTCTCTCTCTCTCTCACTAAATTGGCAGTTTTTGGGAGTTCGAGGACTGCTTAATTCACGGCTTCGACCATGGGAAACGTTGGCTCACTTTGGACTGTTCTCCTCTTCTGGTGAATACACAAACCAAAACGTCCCTACATCTTTTTACTCTTCCACCTCAAAATCACAGCCGTCCATCTCTTTTGTACTTATCATCATTTCCATCTCCTCTACATCATATGGTCCCTGTTGCGCATTTGGCCCCATAAATCTTCGCTCGTCGTCACTCCACCGGACCAATTCTTATATATATATTTATAATACCAAAACCAATACAATCGCTATATGGTTACAAGTACAGATTAATATATAACGCATGTAAGCGATCCGTCACTATATATATAAAATATAATATTATTAAAAATGTACGGACCAATCTGTTTGGTTTATCAATATCATGAGCGAGCTGTATAATTATAATAATATTTATAAACATTTTTCAATGGTCACAACTAATTTTATGAATTATCAATCATACATTTATAATTAATTATAATTATATGATTTTAAATAATATTATTCTATGATTCAAAAAAATTAAAAGATAATAATATTATTAAGGTTATTTTTTTATCCTCAAAACGAATAGCTATAAAAAAACTTATTTTAATCTTAATATTATTATTATTATTAAATAAAATTATTAATAATTTATTGTTATGAAAACAATAATTTTGATTAAGACAATATTATTAATTAAATTTAATTTCTTATAAAATTAATTATATAATACTATCGTTATTATTAATAATTTCGATTAACACAATATCAACACATAAACTTAAATTATCATAAAATCACTCTCCCTATTATAATACATAATAACATAATATGCATGTATCTTACATTGTTGTCACTCATTCTAATTCACACATCTTGAGCCCTGAGGTGAGGAAGAGTAATATATTAAATGTTATCGATAACATTAAACCAATAATTCAAGGTCAAAAATAACAAGTGATTATGCCACAGAGTTCGAGTGGTTGACAAGAAAACACGAAGCTGTGCTTAGAAGGGCTGGCCATTAAAATGCTCCCCATTATCGTGACCTTTCAGCTTTGCAATTTTCAAGATTGTTATTTAATAGCTTTCCAAATAATATATTATTAAATTTTATTATAATTTTTAGAAAGGAGATTCAAATATTATCACCAAGTGCACGAAATTATTGGGTGCTAGCCAACAACTTGAGTACAACAATTATCTGCATTAAATATGTGATTTTCGCTGATCAAATTATTATTTTACCAATAAAAAATTCTTAAAGTGGATGAAGATTATAAATTTTAAAAAATATATTATTATTCTAATTAATAATTATTTAATATATGTATTATTATATAAATTAATATATATAAATAATAATTTTAAAAATCATATCACATTTTACTTTTTTATTGATAAAAATACATATATTTATGAATAAGTTATTATTATAAAATAATTGATATTATATACAATAATTAATTAAAATAATATAAATTTATTTTTCATATTATATAAGATATTGATATTTGACATCTCAAATCCTACTTCAAAATTTGGTACAAAGTTGCTCCAATCCATCCTTAAATTTTCTAACAAATTTAGTACAATGAATAATATTAAGTCAATTTTGTAAAATACTTACCAATAACATTTGCACACTATTTTTTATTTATAAAAGTTGTAAAAATTTTATTATATATAATAAATTAAAATTAAAAATATAATTTTTGTGTAATATTTGATGTTAAGGATTGAAAAAATTTTAGTACAATTTTATTATAAAATGACACAAATTTTAGTATAAGATGATAGTAAGAGTGAGAGATGATCTTATAATTTTATTGAGTCTTTTATAGATATATAATAAAAATATGAAATTGCTATCCTTATATAATCATATGTATATAGACAATCAGATTATTTGACATTTTTTCACTATAAATGTAGGGATTTGAATGATGTACATTGTTCCTTGCAAAGAAAATGGAGAGATTAGGCATGACCGAGATGAAGTGTGAAGGGATAAGATGCTCTCCTTATCTGGAGCACTCTTTCGTCACAATCTACGGAAGCTTTAATAAGTCGTTCTGTTCGTTCTCAGCTTGTTGGTAAGTGGATTGAGTCTTGAAATCTTTCTTGGAGTGTTCCTATCTTTAAGGAACATTTTTTGTTTGAAAATGGGTAGACATTTTGGGAAGATGTTGAGTGAACTATACCTTTCTGTTTTTTCAAAACACTTTGTAAAAAAAAAGAAAATAACGAAGAAGTTACCTGACTAATGTACGAGGTTATAGATTTGTTGACTAAAGGCTTGAGAATAGTAAAACGAATTGATTTAATTAAGGAAGTCGCTATTCAAATGGATTAAATTCCAAACTATGTGTGAGTTCAGCAGACTAGTTGTACAAAATTATAGTGCAATAAGTTATACCTGGTTGAAATTCTTTAAAGAAAATTTATCTAAATAAAAAACATTAGTAGGTAAAAAGAAAATTTTTATACTATTTATAGAGAAAGTTATCTAAGAATAGAAGATGAATGGTTTGTATGTTAAAGTCAAAATTAATATCTTAGAATATTTGCTAAACTTCCTAAAAGCACGGGGAATTAATGAGTTAATATTAGCTATGTTAGGTGTAGAATGGTGTGCAACCTGTTGTATCGGGCATCTTTTGTATGGTAATTTGGAATCAATGATCCGTAGATCGATTGAGTTCCTTTGGAGGATTACCTTTACCTATATATCTCTCATTAATAAAATGAATAAAGGATCTAATTATAATCCTCTCTAATATTTCTCTATAACCTCTAATATACTAACACTTATCCATATAATAATTATTATATATTTACAATATATAATAATATTATTTGTTAAAATAATTTTTGGAGAAAATAAAAAAACAACATAATTACATAGACTGTATTACATACATAAGCTAATGCATATGGTAATAGATTACATGACAAAACGGTTCGAGCACTAAAAAAATGACACTTGTATGAGAAATTGGGGTGATAATTCGTGTAGGTTAAGTGAGTTTGAGAAAAAAAATGACACAATAACTTAAGAGATTAAAAGTGATAATTTGTACAAGTTGGGTTAATTTAAGTTGATTTGAACTAACTCGACTCCAATTAATTTAACTCTAATACAATTCAAATTTAATCTGAATTAGTAAAAGTGAGCTCAAACCTAAACTAAATACAAATTAATTGACTCAAATTAGCCTAAACTAACATGAATTATCAATTATATGTTTTTTTAGTTAATTGGATATTTTTTATAAATTAAAAAATATATTTAATAATTAGACCTTATTAGTTCAAATAATATTAAATAAAACACAAAAAATGAAGGAAATAAATATTACATATACGAGTAAAATTAAATATTTTCTCCAAAATTGATCACATATATATAAATTTTTTTTAGTGTATTTAAATAAAACATATAATGATCATACAAAGAAAAACCATTATTTTAAGGTGATATGTAAAATACTTTAACCTGATTCAAATAGGACTGTTGTTAAAGAAAGTGAAATAATGTTAGAAGTAGGGCTACTTTAGAGAAGTTATTGTTGTTGGCTACTATTGTTGTTGGCTACTACATAAGTAGAGAATTGAGATTCCAATTTTAAAATTTTAATTTAACATGTAAGTTGTAATATTTACGTGTTATAATTTTTTTTTAAATATTTTGGACTAACGAACTATCTCAAATCCAACACAACCTAGCTTGATTTTTTTCCAAATTATTTGAGTTAGTTCGAATTTGATTCGATTCGATTCGTGTTCCATAATTTGAGTTCAATTCAATCAATCAAGTTGCGATACAAATTATCACCTTTATAAAAGATAAAAAAAAGAAAAATTGATTTAAAACAAGGATAGAGGTTGTAGTAGTCGATATCATATATGTTATTTAGTTTTTTAAATTATAATAGTTGTTTTTGTTTAATTTAAAAAATATAAATTAAAAAATATATAAATTATTTTAATGATTTTTAAATTAAAATAATGTAATTTTTTTTAATTAGTCTATTTTTATAAAGTTAAAAAATTAAATGATATTATTTATAATTTAAGAGATTATATAATGAAAACTAATTTTTTCTATATTTTATAAATTAATAAGTTGTATAAATCAATATAAATTTGATAATTTTGGCATTTTCTTAAGATCGGCTCGTTTCGGTATTTTCTTAAAATTGAATTTTGAGTTTTCCGTAATCTTCACAGGTAGGATTAAGGTTAAAAATAAACTTAACAAGTAAGAGACAGGGAGATAAATTGGAGGAGAGTAAATGAAAAGTAGGTTGTTTAATAGTGTGATATATCCCCCCCACTTCATCACCTTTCTTAACCTTTCACTTTCATTATTATAGCTCTATTATTGCTCACTTGAATCCAACCGAATTGGCCATACTTTGTTTTAACCACCACCGAAATTGAAAAGGCATAACAAAAGTGATAGATAGTTGAAAAGGAACAAAAATAAGGTAATTCACAAAGGAGAAGCGATGGTATAATGGACGGCTAAGATTTATTAATTGGCTGAATATTATTATATATCATAGATATCTCATTTGGTTAAATAATAAAAAGATCTATTAGTACAATTATAGGGATGGATTAAGAGTATTTGTTAAGAAGGACAAATTGTTTGCTATTGAAATATTGCACCTTGATTTGTGGATATGGTTTCTTTATCTCTTTCTTTCTTTCAACTTAAAGTTAGTGCAGGGTTAGTCTTACATGTGATAACTTCATACTTTTTACTCTCACACTATCACATTATGATAATTCAGAATCTTTCACCACCTCTCTCTTTCCCACTTTCTCTGTCTTTTAAAGCTTTGTTTTTCCTTTTGGGAATCTTATTCATCACCTCCACCTACATGTAAAGCCAAACTTTGAATAATATTTATCTCACTTCATTTGTCACTGTCAATAAAATATTAAACCAGATGCATCACAGAAAGAAGGAGTTTTTTTTTTTTTTTAGTTGATACTTGATAGAGAAAGCAGAGCTGGGTAGATGGTTATAAATTTATAATCAAATGAATGAGTATTCACAGCAAGGCAAAACTAGAAAAGAAAAAAGAAAAAGAAAAAAAGATTACACTTATCTTTTTAAGTCTTTCAAACTTCACTAGTTGTTTTGACAAGGTAATAGAGTAGTGATGTTTCCTTATGGGTCTGTTGAGTTATCATTATATCTTGTATTGGAAACATACCTTATTTGTGCTCAGGATTCTTAGAAAGACACATTGGCTTTATCACCTTTCCTGTGACTAGAAAGAAAATATTAAAAAAAAAATCAAATCAAATCACTAATTTCATTTTTTTTTTACTAATATTTGGTGAATGCTTACATTTTATACGGTAAAACTTATCTTTTCATTTTTTTTATTTGTGATATATATATATATATAATGAGACAATGGAAATAAAGCGTTGAATTAGACTTAAAAAAAAAAAAAAAACGAAAAACACATTTGCTGTTTTGAAGAGTGATAGAGAAAATACATTCATTTCTGTTGAATGGGTCCCGACACTTTTGTAGTCATGATTCTATTCTGTCTTTGAAGAAGGACAACAGTATCGATATTTACCTCCAAAATCATTTAATTTTATTTTTACTAAAATATTATTATTACAAAGGAGTAAATTAATGTAATTTCATTATATAAAAAAAAAATGATATCAATGATTTATTGAATTAATAGAACATTAATATTAAACTTTGTTTTTCACAAAATTATTCGTACTAGATGTTATTGATAATTAATTACACATTGAATAAATATCTTTTTATATATGATATCAATGTATTAATATAGATTCAATTTTTTTATTAAAATTGTGATATTTTATAGTAATAACCCATACTAAATATTAATAAATATCTTCATACATTAAATTAATATCTTATTGTTAATTCTATTTTTTTTAATACAATTGTTTTAAAATAAGAATTATTATTGTTAAGATAAACTTTGTTTTCGAATTATTTTTATAAAAAAATAAAATATTATACAAAATCAAATAAGTTTAAGTAAATTTTTCCGATAACCAAACAAGAAACTTCCAAAAATTGAATGAGAAGTGGGATACTGGAAATAGGTTAGCTGGGCCTGGATATATATGGCAAGTAGTGAAAGTGAGTGATGTACCTGCAGGAAAAGAAGAAATTTTTTTTCATGGTTTCTGGCAGATCATAATGTTTCTATGTGCGTTTCAATACCTTCTCTACCACCAAGGGACAAGTCAATTTCACATTCAATGCTCTTTTCTTATCTTATGTGTTCACATTTCAATTCAATCAAAATGGTCTTAACATTTTCGTTACCTCTCAATTATAAATTTACACCTCAACTGAACTGCAACAAAGACTACTGTGCATTTCTCAGTTCGCAAATACTTGTTTTATTTTTGTTTTTATTTCTCCCAATTAAGGTAATTATTATTCACTAAAGTGGATTATATATATATATATACTGTAAATCCATGTACAATCATTTATATATTCATCTTCATTGGAAAATACAGATCTAATGGTTTGTTTGCATATGTGTAAACAAACTGTAAAGCAATATCAAGTGAGCTCGTGTATTCTTTTATTTATCACTGATTATGTTATTATTATTATTTGTATTAATTAATTATAAAATAAAAAATAAATCATATTATTTTAATTAATAATTATATTAATTGATTTTTCACAACTGATGCAAGCATATATATGGTTTCTTTTTGAATCAGTCCCTCTCAATTACGAGACTCGATATGAATTCTGATCCTTGACTTTTCAATTGTTTTTTTTTATTAACTTTTCAAATTTCAAGAGCACGAACCTGTTTTTTATTTTTTTCTATAATATTTATTTTGTTTTATGAAAGTTATTTTCAGGGAGGGAATAGAGAGAAAATAAGAAATCATAAACGCATGTTACATGTATCTCTGCATTATTTACCTACCATATTATTTTTTGCCACATCGTATGAGCATGCAAATCAATGACAGAAGCTCTTGATATAATTTCTTCATATTTTTATTTTTGACTTCAAAAGAATTAAAATTTGATCAACTTGTTTTAAATTAGATAAGCATGAGATGGGCACTATCTACCAAATATCCTATCCTAGGTGTTTTTAATTGCTAGCAAAACTTACTCTGGTTTGGCAGATATAATAAGTATACTAATGTAAAAGTCATATATATATATATATATATATTAATCTCAAATCTAAGTAGGCATATTTAATAAAAAAACTTATAATTATAATTTTATAATGGTGATTTATGTGTGTTATAAAATAATGTTCTATAATAAATTAATTGAAAATAGGATAATTCTCAAGGATAGTTTAGAACATATATAAGAAAGCTAGTATGTTTTTGTAGTGGGGCTGTCCAATGGGTGAGGCGGCTCTAGGTATTCAATTTAGAGAAGTAGGTTGGATGTTTAAACTTTAAACCGTGGTGTTTAAAATTTTAGTCCAAACTGCATTGTATTTTTTATTGTAATATAATGGTACAAGCTTTAATATACAAAATTTGGTTATTTGTTCGGTTTCATTTCATATAAAGGTGGAATAAGCTAAGTAGTGTTTTTTTTTTAATTACTTCTCTTTTTTTTTTGTTTGTGTTAGAATTACTTTGACATAAAAAATTGTAAATTTAAATTCAGAATTAAAAAAAAAACTAATTTTAGCAATGAAAACACCAAAACTTGGATAAGGGACACTTATACTCAATCTATATATATTATTTCGATGAGCACGGACCTTATTATCTTGTTAGGCCCATAAATTGCTTCACGTCGGCGTCAAAGTGGGCCAATGACAGTTGACTTTAATGAGAAATTCTATTTTTATCTAGTTACGTATCTAAACTGAACCCATCTCTATTATTACAGCAAAAACTTTTCAATAAATTAAAATTAAACTTGCTATTTGCCAATAAAAATATATATTAAATTTAATACGAATATATTTAAGAAAAATATCAAAAATTAATATTATAACAAAAATAAATAAATAAATAAATATTTTAATTTTTAATAATATTAAAAATACAAGAAAAATATTAGAATAAAATAGTGAAAAATAAAAAAATATTAATTTTTCATATTAATTATCGTTTTATTATTGTTAAATAATTATTTTAATTCCTTAATCAGAAAAAATAATATTAAAATATTAAAATAACAATTTTTTTATTTTTTAAATAAATTAAATTATCCTTTATAAATTGAAAGATAAAATACAAATAACCTAATCTTGAATATGAATTTTTTTCTTTATTTTATAATTAAAATTTTGATATATATATAATTAAAAATAAAATAATATAAATAAATAATTAATAATTAAAATATATATTTTAAATAAAAAATATAGACTTAGTAATAATATTCTTTTATTAATTATTAAATCTTAAATTTTAAATCCTATATTAATTACATTTAAAATTATTTTAATATTTATAATATATATTTTTAAAAATATATATTTTAATTATTAAATATTATTTTAATTTTTTATTATTAAATATAAATACCTAATATATTATTATTAGTTCTTTTATTCATTCATTTACTATGGCCACACAAATGTTCTATCAGCTAAAATAAAATAAGTACTAAAATATTTATATAATAAATATATTTTTATACTAATAAATACTAAAATAATTTTAAAATAATTTTTGTATAAATAATTATTTTGTACAATGTAGCTATTTTTATTACTTAAAAGTAATAATTTATAGACCAATAAATATCAAATTATTCTTATAATAAATACATTTTTTAAATATTTTTTATTAATTTTTTACACCAATAAATACTAAAATGTTTATATAATAAATACATTTTTATGAATATTTATTTTGTAAAATATAATTTTATTATTACATCAAGTGTGATAATTCATATAATTAATGATTACTCCTTTAATGAGTGTTCAATCAATTCATTTGTAAGCATATTATTATTTTGTTGAATGTTATATAATAAGTATAATTTTAAAAAATTCACAAAATTAATATAATTAAATCTTATAACAACAAAAATAGATCTTTATCGTTAATTCGTGCACCTTTACATTCAAGATAATTATACTATTTTTGTTGTTATGAGTTTTAAGGATATGATTTTAGGTAATTTTCTTACTTTTTTATGAAAATAATTTTCATAATATAATTTTTTTATTACATTAAAGGTGATAATTTATGTAGTTAATGATTAATCATTTAATAAATATTTGATCAATTTTATTTATGTGCAAATCATATTTTTGTTGAACTAATAATTTTTATATCAAGGTCATATCAATTAAAAAATGAACAATTTGTTAATATAAATTATTTTTCAACGAAAATACTTAATAAATTTAATCAAGTCATGTCTATCATTCATATAAGGTTAGCTTATTAGATAGTGAAAATATTAACTAAATAAATTTATATGTTGTTATGTTATATTTAACTTATTTATTAAATAAAATTATGTAATTATTATCAATATCGTGATAAATCACTAATATTTATATTATTTGGATTCTATTGTTTATAAAATAGTTATTATTATATATTTATTCACCATTCAAATAATAAATTCTTTAATTATTTTTTTTAAGAATATTTCTGTAAATTATTTTATATAATATTTTAACATAATTTTTTTAATTATAATAAAAATAACTTAAAAATTTATATTTAAAGAGTTACTTTTTATTTTATTTTATAAATATATAATTTTAAATAATAATAATTAATATTATTATATATTTATTAAATTTAAATCATCAATTTAAAAAATAGTAATGTAATAAAAAAGCAATTTGAAATCAAATTTTGCTTTTCAAAGTTTTTACTAGGGTCAACAAATTTATGTCAAGAAAAAACAAATTTTGTAATAGTGAGCCAAACCTTTTGTATTTTTTAGACAGCACAATTTCAATTAGGTTTATCGTATTAGGTACTCTTATAAAGCAAGCAATTACCTTTTCTTTTTATATTTTGCAGTGTACTACACATCTGTAAAATCAATCTTTGTTTTTTCTCGCTTCGGTCTTTAGTTTTCTATGAACAACTTGCAAGTAAAATACAAATGAATGGTGTCAAATAAAAAAGAAAAAAATATGAATGGTAATTATGTAAGTAAGTTCATTATTGTAAATTCTTGAAAATTTTATGAATTAGAATTGTTTTAATTTAAGAACAATTATGACGTTTTATTTAGTTAATTATCCTTACGTTTTATTTCCTTTAATGTCTTTGACCGTTTTGTTTCTTTAATGCTTTGAATGTTTTGTTTCAAGTATAGAGATAGATACACAGGAGAAAAAGAAAAAGAAAACAGAGAAATAGGGTAAGTAAAAGAAGAAGAGAAAAGGAAGAAAAAAAAAATCAAAACCAGACATAAGTTAAGAGAAGAGAAAAGAAAAGAAAAAGATTTTTTTTATATGTTCTATCTAGAGTTAGGTTTTCTTTCGATAGAGATTAATCACATAAAAGTTCGTGAAATAATTATCTATGGTATGAGTTTACTAGTATTTAATTGTTGTATAATATAAGATAAATTCTCATAATTTTCTAATATTTACGATGAGTAAAAAAATTATCTTAAAAAAACTGTATAATACATAAGTCTTTATCTTTTAATTTATACATATAATTATATTTATTATTTGTAATTTTAATAAAATAATTTTTATTCTTAATTTGTTTGTAAATGTATTATTTTCTATAATCATAAGATAATATTTACGTTTTTCTACTTGCTTAAGAACAAACAGCGAGATAAAAATATCATAATTTGAACAAAAGAATTATCATAAAGCCATTATATAATACATAGATTTCAATCCTTTAATTTATACATATATTTATATTTATATATTTTTAATTTTAATAAAATAATTTTTATTCTTAATTTATTTTGTATATGTATTATTTATTACGATCTCCCAAAGTTGACTACTCAGTATAGTTCATGATGTAGTAGCGCGTAATGTTGATCCAAAACAAAACTCGTCCATCTAATTTCTGATACAAATGAAAGAATTAATTGCGATTTCAATTAGAGTGTGTTATGTCATGGTTCTATATATTCTAATAATAATAAACTTGGAAATATCAAATATGCGATTTCGTTGTATAATTTAAATTTTATTGTAATCATTGTTATATCTTTCTCCGGCAACTGCATACCAACCACCGCCAGAGGCACAAGGCCACTACTCTCCATACATTCCGCCAACACCACCATCAATTGGTTATAATGCCATCTACAGTTTTTACGGCCTTTGACCTGCACGTTTGTAAAGTGAGCACCTCATAAATCTGCCAAAATTCATCCAGCAATACATGCACCCAACTTATTACAACCAAGCTTTTCCTACCACTTTTGTCATAAAGCAACTCATTTCTATTATGCCTGATCACCCAAGCCAAATAGCAGAAAAAAATATTTAATGCCGACAAAATAATAAAACAAATGTTACAGAACAAATAAGCAAATGATATGTTCGATAAATATTTAAAAAAAAGAGGAAAAAAGGGTAATTAAATCCATTATAACGAAAATACACTTTAAATACTTATCTATTGGGTGAGATAGTACAAATCCAGTACTTTTACAAAGGTAAAATAACGTAATTTTATTACCTTTACAAAAAGTAAAAAAACGTGAAACAATACAAATTCATTATCTTTATAAAATAAAATTTTATGATCTTTTTATAAAAATAATAAACTTACGCGACCCCACCTAATAGGTATTGTTATTAAATACCCTTTCAATCAAGATGACGGAATTTGACATCAAAAATAACCGTCATTAGATAAACTGTGATTCATGCTCCAAAAACATAGTTTTGATACTGTTCATTCCACATCCCATTTATTTTTAAAAGCTGACTCTAAAGAAGTGGCTAGTTTGATAACTGGAGAACATGAAGAGTCAGGGGAGCTAGAAGGCATTGTAGCATGTGATAGACAAATGAAAAATCTTTTATTCCTATACTATGTGCAGTGCGTAAGAATTGAGGTTAATAGGGCTGTTAATGCTTTAGCAAAATTTACCAACATCTAATAATTTGCGGATTAGTGAAAGACCTCTAAAGGCCTGTAAGAATTGGTTACTATGCAAAGTTTCTGCCTTTACCTGATTCCATTCCAATGCAAAAGAGGTAACTAGTGTTTGTATGATGTTGCTATCTTGACTACTACTACAAAACTCATTAAATTTCTTACCTTCATATGGTATCCTTTACAGGAATCATGATCGTAAATAATGTTTAATCAGTACTTACACCAAAACACGTGCCTAACACTAATTTGTCATCTATAGAGCACGCATATGAGCAAAAAATCCAAGCAAACCAGATCATATTGCACTGCTTCATTAACTGGTCAACAAAAGCAACAAGATTCAGCTCCAAGAAACAGCATTCCCACCTGTCTGTGTCAGTTCAGAGAAAGCTGATATTGATAAAAAGGAAGATGCCCCAAAGGCCACCAAATCATAGTACCCATTCAGCATTAAGTGTTTAAAGCAGTCGGGTAAAGTACTTTCTCAGCCTCGAAATGGTGGTTGGTTTTCAAAAGGCAAATCAATAGATTTAGCATTACCATTGATTTCTTCCAAGTTATACAAAGCTCGCTGCTAATGAAGAAATATATGGATAACTACTGTAATCAATAGAAAATATCAAACATGCTTTTCTTGATCAATATCCGTAAACAAGATCATCGTAGTAGCTCAACAAACTTCTATAAACAGAAAAGGTTCTCCCTGCTGCAGGAAAATATCAAAAAGTAATGCTAAATGCACACATTTACACTCACACCGGTTAAGGTTTGTGATGTATCAAAATTTTCTTAAAGTATGAATAACTTCCAATTTTCAAGGTTATTTTGACATCTGGCACACTTTAATTTATTTGAGTGCAAATATTTATGTAAAATTGTGTGTTTTTAACATTCCTCAAATATCTAAAAATCCTAGATCAAAACCCTTGGACTATATAACATGCAAGCAAAAGGTGGTTTTCTCATTGAGATTATCTTGGACTAGAAATCTTTTCCTAAGATCTTTACATATTCTAATATTTTCTTTAAATCTACTTGAGCATGCCAAGAAAGATAAAAACCTGGCTAGATGGAAGTTTCCTATTTCACAAGAAATAGAGTTTATTTATGATCTATTTGACCTCTAGACTTAAGAAACTAGCCAATTTGTACATAAAATTTACCTCTTACTACTCAATCGAATAATACCATGTCGAGTCATTTCAAAGGCATCGGTCAGTCTCATATCCCATCTTCTATGTCCAGTTAAAAAGAAAAAAACTATTCTCAATATTCCCATACTGATAAAATTTAACTGATTTTTGTCAAATAAGACTTGGGAATGACCATATATAAGAACTAAGTCTTGTCTCTAGTCCCCATACACACAATTCCAATTATCATACACCGCAAAGAGCTTACCAAAATCCAACAAGGTCCATGGATTGGGTTTGGAGTCACCAGAAGGCACTTATCCATACTTTTGCTCAGCAAGATCTCTTAACTTGGTCCTATAATTGAAAAAACTCACAGTTATGATTTATAAATATAATAAAAGTGCATGAAAGGAAAGCTAAGTTATGAAGAAAAATTCAATATTGATGATTGTCCAAGACATACACGTACAGCCTAACAAAAATTATGTCCAAGACATACACGTAATGCCGCCACAATAATAAAAAACCGAGTCCAACACACGAGGCTCAACAAAGAGGACTTTTATGTCTGCTGCTTTAATGTCCTTGCAACCTTAGCCATCTCTACAGAAACCACAGAAAAGGCAGGAAACATTAGGTAGCGGCGTAGAAGCAATACTATGATTCATTTCGAGAGCTTCATTAGAATGTGCTGAGCAAGAAAACCAAAAGAATAAACAAGCATCAAAATCCTTCTCTTACCCTTTCCTTCCCACTACCTGTACTGTATAACAGACTCCATTCTTAGCTAGTTAAGCTACCAAAAAGGACACAAGTAGTAAATAGCATACAAGGACATTACGGTAAATAAACTGAAAGTAAAAGTAACTATAAGTAAATGATATTTATGCCCCTGCGTCGGGTAGTGGAGTATATATAGAGCATTTAGAAGTTTACAACATAAAGAACTACATATTGTTATTGCTTCTGGGTGAATTATAATAATCACAAACAAGGAATCCATCAAAAATAGTTGAAATAAATGGTGTAATATAAGATAGGGTGAAGTCTTACAGGAATCCAGGAATCCCTTAGGTCAGGTTATTTGTATTATTTAGTTATCATATTAGAAACAATATCATTTAATATTTAGTTTTGTTAAAGACAAATTATATTATTTTAATAAATTTTCACTTAAAATATTATTATTTTTTGTCAAATAATTAAAACGCGATTAAAATATGAGTGTTTAACAATGATAAAAATAAAATTTAATATGAAATATTTTTTAAAAAATAAATAATAATAAAATCCAAACAAAAATTATTTAAATATATATTTTACTTTTAATTAAAATTAATAAAAGAATGGTAATTAATAAATATTAAAAACAAACATTTTGAAACTTTTTTAAAATTAGTTGTGACTTTATCATTATTAAGACTCAGGTTTTAATTGCGTTTAATCATTTGACGGAAAAATAATAATATTTTGATAGAAAAATCATTAAAATAATATGATTTATCATTAATTTATACTTTTCACAAAATTAAGGAAATAAAATGACAGTTTCTAAAGTACTAACAATGGTAATGGATCAAGATTGTGTAAAGCTAAATAAATAACAAGAACAAACTAGAGAGAGCTGTGAGATAAATGTTATCAAAACAACGACAATTAATGTTTTGATAAATTTGGGTTGTTAATGCTTCGATCCACTAGTCATTAGAACTTCATTTTATAGAAAAATAACATTACAATCCTCCTTGCTATAGTATAGACATGGTGGATGAGATATTACTACTTTAGTAATTTCCTTTATCTCAACGCCCACTACCTTCAATTGAACACTGGTGTTCCTACGAAGGCTAAAATATTATACCACACAGATTATTCAAGTTCCATGATCCTATCTATACTTATGAAATAAATTCCACAAGAAACGGCCACTGATGAAAATATAAAGAAGATAATGTTAACCTGTTAAGCATTTATTGTGGAAAAAGGAGCAAAAAACAAGCAAAAGAAAAATAATGGGTTAAAAAAAAATCTTTAGCTATCTTATTTGGATTGATTTTAAGATAAACCCACATGATAGCTTTCAGCATCATCATTGATATCTCTTCACTGGGAGGCTTTTTGTCATTTCTGCTAAAAGCAACCTTTCCTTATTTATCAAAAGTGATCAAACATATAATCGGTATCTTCACTTATATTCTGCAAAAACAATATTATCATTGGTTCAGTAAGCACAAAGCAGCAATCCAATTTCAAAATTAAATGGAAAACATTTGCCTTGCCCGGCCACTAAATTAAAATAAAAATAAAAAAACAGAAAATATAGTGAAATCTAAAAAGAAATTCCACACATGCAAGCTCAAATAAACAAATGTTCCTAATTGGAGTCACTTTTCCCTCTTTCTTGTGAAATCAAAAACCCTCAAAACATACTTCTTCCATTCAAAGGAGTTTGCTCTTTCACATTCAACCAAAACATAAGAAGCATAAATTAGCACAAGCCAAACCAAATTTCCCCTAAAATTTAAATTAAAAAAAAAAAAACACTAAATTGAAGCCTTTCAGTTCTCTTCTATATTTCAATTTTTTATCGAGTCCAAAATTCAAAACAGAGCTTAAGTGAATCAGCAAAACCAAAGAGAGAAAAAAGAAGAAAACCTGTACCTGAATGAAACCATCTTCAGCTTCTTTCTCCTGGACGGAACTTAAAATTAAAGACTCTCTCAATTGAAAGTCCAAGCTCTTGGTTCTTCTAGATATTCGCCTAAAACACTCGCAATTTAACCAATGTAAAGGTGGAAACTTGAGGGGACTTCGAAATAACTTCAACTGGTAAACACCCACTTCTCGAAACTCACAGGAAAAGCGGTTTCTGAAACTAGCTCGGGTATGAGTCATAGTAACAGGTAGTGCCATTGTTGCGCAGGGACGAAAACGGGTTATCTTATGGATTATATCCATATACACTGACGTGAAATTTTATTTTAAGACTCAATTTTTTTTTTTTTTAAGTTTAGTACCTTGCTAACAAGTTATTATTGGCCATCTTTTAGCTATTATTATAAAATTATAACTATATAGTAGAATAAATTATATATATATATATAAACAGTAAAATAAATTATATAACAAATTTTTGTAGATAAAATCCCGTTATCCATGAAGATTAGAGCTAGAGGGTGTGAATGTAAGACACACACAAAAGGGCAAATTTGACTATATACCCTCTCTCACCTTCGTGAAATAACTACCAAAATATATATTCTATTTTAAAAAATATGAAACTTATTCTTTCTTTTATAATTTTGTCACGTAAACCATTACAATTGGTGTGCATAAAAGTGGGTCCGTAGCTGGTATTCTTCGTATGATAATTTGAAAAAAATAGAGCTTAAATGTAAAACTATTATGTTAATTTTTAAAGTTTATTTAGTGTGTTTATTGCATGGAAATGGAAATGATAGAGGAGGGAGATTTATTATATTTTTTATGTTTAGATTAAGTTTGTTTTAATTTAAATGAATTTTACGATTGATTTTTTTAAAATAAAATAAATATAAATTCATATTTATTATTTTATGATTAATCTTTAATAATAATATAATTAAATTATTATAAAAAAATAAATTTAAAATTAATACAATATCGAGAGTTCACTTATAAAAAAATAATATTTATTTTTTAATATTTTTAAGATAAAGTAAGTTTTTTGGTTATATATTCATGATCAATTAGTTCAACACTTATCAAATAAGAATAATTATTCAGTTAATTCAAGATATAAATTCGTTAGTTTTTTACATCATAAATAGTTCGTCAACATGTAATTTTAAGTGGGTTTACCTCCAATATTGTCATTACTTCCCTCTGTTTGGCATCTAACAATATTTAATAAATTTAAAGCATTTTTTTATTGCATATCAATGATTATTTGATAGTAAAAATTAATTTTATCAGTAGAAATCTTGTCTAATGAGAAAACTTTTGAATCACTTGTTCTTTCAATCTCTTGTGACCAAAGATATATTTACTTCAATGTTTTGAATCAAAACCCAATGATAACAATGAAATCATTTTTCATACCATGCTTTTATAGTACATTTGAAAAAGCATGAAATGTAATTTTTTTTAAATAAAATCATACATAAATCACTTGTTGTACTTTCAAAAATAACTTAATTATAATAATTTTAATATTTATTAATCTTATTATTTTTATGTGTATTTAAAGTTTACTATTTTTATAATTACTCATGTATCAAATTATTTTTTCGATATCTTATATCTATAACTAAATTCTTTTAATTATAACTTCTTTAAAATTGTTACGATCACCCTACAAGAATAAGACATGAATTAATTTATAAACAATGTTATTGTAAGACATTGGGCTCAAGGTCTAACTTTCACTATAATTTTATCATTAATGTTAGGGTTTTTTTTAATATATTTTTTTAAAGACAAATGAATTCAATTGAAAGCTCTAAGTTATATTAGTTAAATAGTTATTTTTTTCATTAATTTTTAAAATATTTTAATCTTATTATTATAAAGGGTGATAATATAATGATAAATAGTCAAATTTAAACTTTTATTTTTTATTAATTTTATAATCATTCTTATTTATTACTAAAGATAATCCATAAAAATAAAATATCAATAATAGTTACGAAAATGAGAAAAATAAGAAATAAAATGAATTTTTTTTGGACATTTGTATTATTTTTTCAAAACAAAAGAACAAAAATACTACAAAAATAAAAAATAGACTAAATCTTTTTAACATAATTAAGGGACTTACAATGTCACTTATCCCTATTTTTTTATGAATAATATGTCATTTTGTTCACTTCAATTTTACAAATTGAATATAGTTACTTTTTTAAAAAATTAGTAAACTTTAATCAATATAGTGTTACATTTTTAGATATTTTAATCATTTCTTAACAATTTTGATTATTATGGAACTATTTTTTAGATAAAAAAAACTTAAGTTAAATCGAATAGAAACTTACTAATTAGAAGTATACCAAATTTTATTAGAACCAACCGAACTCATACTATCCTAACCAAACCAAACCAACGTTTTCAATTTTTAATTTTTATTGATTTTGGTTAATTCTTATTTTATATAACCAACTTATATTAACTTGATTCAATTTTTATTTCTTAATCTTATAAGAATCGAACCTAACACATTTATTTTTTTATTTTTATTCTATTATTTTTTTAATTTTACATAAGTTTTCTTTTTTACATTTCTTTCCCTTCTTAAGAGATTAATTTTCATAGTATAAATAATTTTATAGATAGTTTACTTAAGAGAATTAATAAATTTTGTTAGGTAAGTTATTACTATTTTTTATTATTTATTTATTTTATTTTTAAATATTTCTTACACTTTATGACTATTATAGATAATAAATCATTAATAACATTTTCTAATTTTTCTATTCTTAGATCTATATTTTAATTTTAAAGTTTAAAATTTTAATCACTTTATTAGATAATTGATGAAATATAAAATCTTTAAATTTAATAATTATAATTAAATTAATAGTAATAACATTAGAAACTATAATAATTTAATAAACAAAACATATTATCGAAAAATGATTTTTTTCTCGTTAAGTTATTTGATCTAATTCAACCTAAAATAAAAAAAAATATTGAGGTTGGATTAATTTTTTAAATTTATTGATTTGATTTAGTTTTTATTTTTCAAAAAGTGATCATAATAATATAGTTTTGATTTTGGAGATAGAAATGTTACAAAAAATTAAAAAAATGAAAGATAAAGTAATTAAATTAATCAAAATTAATCTAAAATAACTAAAATGTTAATAAATATAATAATATAATAATTATAATGTATTAATTTAAAATAAAATGATTAATATATTTAATTTAAGAAATTTAAATGTAGCTGAATTAAATTTTGTGTTACAATTTTTAGAGCAACGACTTATACGAAGAGGTGAGATTGAGAAAGGTTTTAAAAGTTCGTGTGGTTTAAAAGTGCGTGAGTGAGAGAAAGCGAGAAAATTTCCTCCTGGCCAAAATTTCAAAGGTTTGTATGGAAGCTTAAATAACATCTGATCCTTAAAATTTTGTTATTTGAATTTCTTATTAGTTTTTCTATATTAGTATACTTATAATTTGTCAACATATCTCCTAACCAAAAATACCAATATTCTATTTTGTTGAGTTAAAACTTTGGTATAGAATCCATGACAACAGCTGCTAGAAATAATTTTTATACTACAACCGTTAGCCAATTTTATCTTTTTAACTTTAATTTTGATATATTTAAAAAATTAAACTTTATATTCATATTTAAATAAAATCTTTCATCATTATTATATATATATATATATAAATTCTTTATTTTCAATTTTTAAACCCATAAACAATCGAATTGAATTAATCAATTTCCCCCTCTCCCAACAAAATGGGTCTAAAAAGCCTACAAATTGACTCAAACAGATCCCATTAAATACATAAAAAAAATCACAAACTGCCATAGAAATCAGTTTTTTTTTTATTTTTTTTATTTTTTTAAATATTCTTGCCATTAGATTTTTTTTAAAGGTTCGTAATTATAGATAAGCTTTAATAATAACAGATATTTTTAAGAAAATAAGTAAGAACAATTCAGTCAGATTTTGAAACATCTTTCTCAATTGGTTTAATTTCACACCTTCCTTAAATTTTATCCAAATTTACACTTAAATCTTCAATTTTTTTTAACATTTCAATCTCTAAATTTTTTAATTTCTATATTTAACTTTTTAAACTTTTTAAAAAAAATTCAACCTCTAAACTTTTTAATTTCTACACTTAGATCTTAAATTTTCATCTTTATCTTTAATCAATTACAACCTTAGTATTTTTTAATTTAAAATAAAATAACAATTTAGGATTCAAGGGTAGAAATTAAAAAATTTTAAGACTAAATTATTAAAAAAAATATTTAAGAATCTAAATATAAAAATTACAAAATTTAGGGGCTGAATTGTTGGAAAAGAAATAATTTAAACATCTAAGTATAAATTTGAAAAAAATTTAAGAACTAAACATGCCTTTAAGCCCTAAAAATAAAAGAGCTCTACGTCATCAGGCAACATAGGCTTTAGTCACCTGGCTCTTATGCTCTAAAAAACATGCTATGAGTGATCAACTATTTTTTATATATCCGAATGAGATTTGAATTCGAAATTTGTTTGGTTATATAATTAATCTAAATTTAATTTAAATTTAAATATATTAAATTTTTTTAAATGTTTAATTTGAAAATTGAGGTTAGGTCTCAGGTTTGAAGTTGAAAAAAAAACGAAAAAAATGCGTCGGAGTTCAGTTGGAAGTGGAGTCCACAGATCCCCCATTATATAAAAGCTATGGATCTACGTAGATAACCCTTATAAAAAGACATATTTTTAATGTTAAGATATACTCGTGGGTTTTGTACTCTATCAAGGGAGGGTTCTTAGACTCTATCTCCGATCTGAAGTATCCTCTAAGAATATGAGATACTTAAAGACTAGGTTAAGGGTGTCCATAAACCGGACCGGATCGGACCAAATTGTAAAATCGAACCGGACCAAACCGAACGGTTTTATTAATCAAACAGTCCGGTCCAGTTTGTATTAATTTTAAACCGTTCGAACCGAACCGGACCAGTTTAATAATATATTAAAAATTTCACATTATTCTTAATTAAATTATAAAAAAATTAGACCAAACCGTTTTATAAATCAAACGGTCTGGTTTGGTTAATTTTTTTTTAGGAAAAACCGGACCGGATCGGACCATGGACACCCCTAGACTAGGTCCCTGGTTCGAGTCTTGGGGAAGACGAAAGGAACTCATTAACATACTTTGGATTAGAGATATAGTCTAAAGACCCTCCTATGATAAAGTACGAGATCCACGAGTATATTCTAACATAATATATCCTAAAACAATATCATAATATTATTGTAATTTATCAATTTTTAATAGGTGAAAAACTCTTTTATTAGTTTTTAAAACTGACATATTAAGTAGTTGCAAAAAATACTTTTGCCAAAGTCTTTTTTTCAGGATTTTTTTTATTTTTGATTACAGGCAAAATTTTTGACAAATAAACTTTTTTTATAGACAGAGGGAGCTGACGTTTAGCTACTCAATACCTCTATCATTTCAAAATTCAACTAAAAAAATACAACTAAAAAGTTGTCAATCCATCCTCCTTCTACCACGTGGATCCCTAATATGTTAAAGAACTTAAAGAACTTGAGATCCAACTAGTGACAACCAACACACCGGTTGGAAGCAGTCACCAACAGCTTGGTGGGGAAGGATAGATTGTCCAAGAACATGTTTCTCCATAATTGTGTTTATTTTTAATTATTACAATTTTGCTTTTCTTTTGTATAAATAGGTTGTAAACATTCGTTTATTCATCATCAATAAAACCATTTCTTACATGGTATCAGAGCAAGGTTATCCGGTCGATGCAGTTGTTTTGCCACTGGTGAGTGATGCATTCCGCCACTTGGGCTTCATAAGCTCAACTTGGGTTTTGAGATGAAGTTAGGCCCAAATTTAACATAATATCAAAGCAATCAAGTGTTAGGAAATTTGGATAAAATAGTATAATCACAAATTCTCCCTCCCAAGATCCTCCTTAGTAGAATATCAAATTACAGAGAAATAGATAATACACAACACAAGAATTATAGTAGAAACTCCAAATTAAAGAAAAACCACTTTCGTTGTCAAAAGACAACCAGAGAAAAATTCACTATGTGGAAAATTATTACAACCACACTCTTAGTAATTTTCTCACACACCCAAAAGACAAGAGCAATTACAAGCCCAAGAGAATTTTTCCACAAAATTCTCTCACTCAAGAACTTCTCATACAAGTTTTTCTCTATTTTTTAGGATGATTAACAATGAAGAAATGAAGCCATATTTATAGCCTTCAAGTTCTCATTTCATATGCCAAACATTTCTTCATTCAATAAAATTAGGCTACCTAATTTTCCTATTCTTTATTCAAACAAGGTTAGGCACCTCCATCTTTGACAATATGGTAAGCCACCTTCCATGAATTTTCTTCTAAATTAGTCACCTCCTATTTTGACTAACAAACCTAATATTATTTTTAATCAATCACAACAGCAAGCTCATCCCGTGCCACGCAGTTGTAAGTCCATCACCGTCCATCGATGAACTGTCGATGTGAAGGGGAGTGTTAAAAAGTCCTACATCGATTGGGTATAAAGTATCAAACACATATATAAATGAGAGCAATCTTTCTTATGAGATGAAGTTAGGCCCAAATTTAACATAATATCTTCCAAAAACTTTACACAAATAAATAGAAACCTACAAATTTGCCAACAATTCCGTGCTATGACACCATCTCTAAGTTAATAATTTAAATCCAACCACACCAGAGTAGACCATGTTCATGGGCTGTCCAAATGAAATAAGAATAATATTTTTAACAAAAAAACTGGGGATGCAAACGCAACAAAGTGCATAACTAAAAACTCATAGCAACAGAGTCAATAAGCAAAAATTTTGTTGAGCATCTTAATTGGATAAACAGATAAGATAAACTATCTCATAATAGGAAGACCATGGGAAATCTTCACAATATAATTGGGGGCACTCCCTTATAAATACATAAAGATCAACATATTCAAAATCCTGACGTGTCCAAGCATTGTAGCTTCAGTTTCAATTTCACCAACACCCCAGCCAGCAACTCCCAATCCATCTATCAATCATGGTTGTGTGAGAATCTGTTCCAACATGAAATTTTTGCATGTAAAAATTAGCATGTGTTTTTTGCTCTCTAAAACTCAAGCCAAGATGCAGGAATTGCAACATCAAGATCGCTTATTAGTAATAGCAAGGTCATAAGCATGATCACAGAATACAGTTATGCTTAAAGATCATCAAGTTACCTGCTGAACTATCCCTGACCCAGTAGAAACAACAAGCTGTTATCGGATGCAAGATTTCCATTTAAGGAAATCAAAGCGTTCTTTGTTCCACTGAAACTCAAATTCCATATTTACCTGCACTGCATTCTCTGATCTTGCCACATCCACCTGAGCAGAGTGATCAATCACAACGTCCACTGGAACCTACATTAATGAAGAAAGATCAATAGTTATTTATGAATGAAAGTTACATCCACAATCAACTACCTTTCATGCGAAGTACATGAAACTAGAAATGCATTACAAATGCAGCTTACAAATGGATTGATCTTGTTAGAATCTCCACCAAGTTTGTTCAAAGCATCATGCATCCAAGCAAGATCAACAGCAGCAGGCATCCCTGTAAAGTCCTGTAAACAAGATTATCAGCACTAGAAAAGCTAGGCATTGCTAATCTACAGGAACACCAATGAGACTATTTGGACTTCAACTTACCTAAAGAAGCACTCTAGCAGGTTTGAATGGAATCTCAACCAGCTTAGGAGCGGTGTTTTCCCAGTCAATAATCTTCTCAACATCCTTGCTCTTAACTTGAAACTCATTGCAGTTCCAAATAGATGATTCAAGAAGAATCCCAATCAAGTACGGAACCTTATCTGCAGCACAAGAAATAATTGCAAATCACAAATCAAAAATTAGTATAACAGGTGTATTTAAAAAAAAAAAAGACAAAACACAAATCAATTTGGTGAATCGATACACAATTAAAACGAAAAACAAAAACAATAATAGATTTGGAACTTCCCATTCATAATAATTTTTAAATTTCCAACAGTCACATTGATCAAACAGAAAGTGGTCACTCGATTCGCCACCTCTTTCCACTCGTGTGTCACGCCTATTGTTTCTGCGAATCACATTGCGCCAACTGGCGATGACTTGGCAGCCGTTGACTTAGATCGGTCTCTCTTATCATGTATCACTCTTTGATTTGCCCACTGAATCTCACTCTTTGATTTGTCTACTGAATCTCGCATGCATGTGTCTGATTCTGATTGGTTTGTACTATTAATTCTATGTGTTTTTATTTTAATCCTTGATTTGAAACTAATCTAACAGTCCATATTCCACCTAAGTTATATTTAAACATTTATATTAACATAATTTTGATCAATTTTTAGTGCTAAGAAGAAAGAAAAATACATAAAAATTAAAAAAAAAATATAATTTTGGTAGAGATTCAAGAAAAAATTAACATTACAATTTAAAATACTAATTGTATTTCTTCTTCTATTCTTTTATTTATCAATTTTTATGTCTTTTTTTTTTATGAAAATATGAGTTTTATAAACACAATTATAAGTAGTTAATTTATTAATCTAGGGATCTTATGAACCTAATTTTATCATGTGATGATATAATATTTTATCCCAATTATGATTTAAATTTAATTATATTATTTAATCTGATTTTTATGGTATCAATTATCTGGTCAACAATTTATTTATAGAGACAATTAAATAAATTTAAGAGAATTATTTAATTATTTATCTTGATTAAATAACATGTATAGTTTCTAAGCAGAGATGTATAATTCTTATGTATGTGATCCATAATTGATGAACTCAATGAATAGTATACAAGTTAATTGATATGAAAGTGTGATTAAATTAATTACTTTATTGTGTGTAGTTTACTTGAAAGAGAAATACATACTAAATTAGATTCAATTTATAATCTAATTAATTGATAATTATATTGAGAGAATTTTAGTGATTTACATGTTTAGAAAATTTGGGGATTAAGTATTCTTAGATATTTTCTCATATATCTTCTTAGTTTCTAAATCTGATTTAATTAATTATTGTTATTTATTTTTAGTTTTTTTAATCTTACTTCCTTAAAATATAAAAACACAAAAAAATTGATTTTTATTTTTTTAATTTTAAAAATTAGTTTCTAATAAAATAATTTTTGTGAAAACGATATTTTCTTATCATTATATTACTTATTATGATAAGTATACTTGCATATTTATTTTACACATTTCGTGTGTGGCGATCAGTGATGCTTGGCCTTTGTTTGACAAAAGCATAAAAAATGCAAAATAGGACAAAATTTTGTACAAACTTAAAATATAAAAAATAAAAGATAATAGATTACCAAACTATATTAAGAATTATAGGCTAAAAACTATCAAACTAATTTGGGGATGGCCACAATGGAAGCATGGGAATGAGAGAATCACTTGATTTTATCAAAGCAATTGTTATTGAAACAGAGTCGTTATTGGTGATATTCTTGAAATAATTTTTGATGTGATTTCATTGGGTAGTGAATGTGGTGGTCTGGTTTATTTCTTAGGGTTTGGTGTTTGATACATTTAGGAGGTGAGATTGATTAAGGGTTTGGATTTCTATTGAGATTTATTGTTAGATATAAAAACCCAAGTACTTTGGAAAATTGCATGAATGATCGATTATGTAAAAGCAATTTTTGAAGCACCAATTACGTCAGGCAGTTACTTGACCAAATTTTAGGTCCCTACCTTTGGCAATGAACTACAACAGATCTCAGTCTATAAAGCTGAGCAGAAAAAAGATATAATTGGCACAACAATGACTCCCAAGGTAACGAGCTAATGCAAGAAGGTCAAGACTCAAAAGTGCAATGAGACAATGTTCCTTTTAGGACTAGTATGTTAAAAGCAGTGTAATAAGGATGTTATCGATATACTGAATTATACTGCTTGGGTTGAGTCGCGGATTATGTCGCTCTCTTTAAGATGTTTCGTGGTTCTGTCCAAACTTGTGCAAGCAAACACAACATCGTCGTCCCTAGGATAAAACAGCCCAGAATCTTTGTTTTCTATCTCAGAAATTCATTGTATTGATGAAGACCGGAATGCTATACTTATAAAATTTTATTGCTCAAAAAACTTAAAATAATTTAGGATCTTATTCTTTTTCTTTATGAGAGCTTTTTCTTAGTAAGAGATGATTGCAATTGATATATTGAAAGCTGAGATCCTCTATTTATAGGTTTGAGAAAACGTGTGACCATTATAATAATAACGACCATCTTTGAGTAACAGTCATTTTATAAAAGGAAAAGTAACAGCCATTTTATGAAAGGAAAAGTAACAGCCATTTATGAGTAAAGAAGAATAACGACCATTTTCTGAGTAAAGAAGAATAACGAATATTTCTGAGTAAAGAAAAAGTAACAGTCATTTTTTGAGTAAAAAAAAGTAACGGTCATTTTCTGAGTAAAAAAAATAACGACTATTTTGTGAGTGGAAAAGTATTTTAATAAAAAAAAATTTCAAAAAATAAAATGCCACCTCATGCACTCTTACTCGGCACAAACAACGGCAACGCGCGTACGCGTGTGGTATCATATTTGCCTAAGTCCTCTCCCCTTCTACAAAAGTTGGTACCCCTTGGGGCCTAAACCCAATAGTCAATCTTTTTCTTTTTATACATCTCTTAAGTTATGTAAAATAACAATGTGGGACAAGATACAAATTGACATAATTTGTTTTATAAAAATTTACTTTTTTCAACAATCTCCCACTTGAATTTTATATAAAAATAGTTTTCATCGAGAAACCGATCAATTAAAAGTATAAGATTGTGCATAAGCAAAAGGTGTCTATCGACTTGAACCTTTACATATTGTTGATGCTTTAGAATATACTAGAGTAATTCATAGTTTTAAACTCTATCTCTAACAACATTATACACACAACCTTTCCAAGGTATAGTTCAAAAAGCATGTGCTTTACGATCATGCACGTGTATCCTAGTATAGTGAATGCTCTAGAAAAGTTTGCCCAAAATTTTCATAGAAAACAGCCACACTTCCATATTCATATAGGCGAGTCTATCAAGAGTACTCTTGTAGCTATATACTCCATTTTACATAGAGTATAAAACTCATTAAGAGTTTAATAATTAACTCATCATTCTCTGTCACTTCAGGACTTCATGCTTCTAACAATATAGAATATGATTTCATAATAACATGATTCATCTCATATCACTTCATGACTTATTATTACCCATTAAACTCATTTCTTGGAGTCTTCATTCTATAAGTTGGGTTACCATCACGAGTGACTCTTTATTCTAAGGGCATCAATCACATTCCTCTTGAGGTTTTGAAAATCTTCTCTCTTACAACTCTTGTAGAGAGAAATTCTCTAATAGTACTATGCTTAAGACGTATTTTTCGTCTCTTGTCGTTGTAGTAACGGTTATGAATCTTTGCAATAGTCATGGTACTATCGTAGTGGATTAGGATAGTTGGTATCGATCTTTCCCATAAAAGGATCTCAGCTAACAGACTTTTTAACCAGCCTACTTTTTTACTAGTAGTAGCTAGTGCTATCATTTTAGACTCCATCATAAATTGAGCCAATATTGTCTATTTCTTATACATCCAAGAGATAGCTCCACCAGTTATGTTAAATATATAACTACTAGTTGCTTTGGAGTCTTCTGATAAAGTGTTCCAATCAACATCGTCGTATCATTCTAGAATAGCAAAAAACTTTTTATAATGTAATCCAAGGTTCATAGTTCTCTTAAGGTATCTCATGACCCTTTCAATAGCATTCCAATGCTCTATACTAGGTCTACTGGTAAACCTACGTAGTAGTTCTATCACATAAGTTATGTCTAGTCTAGTGCAGTCAGTAGCATAACGTAAGCTACCAATGATGCTCGCATACTCAGTTTGTCTAACACTGTCTTCAGTGTTCTTGAACAACTTTACACTAGGATCATAAGGAGTACATGCAGATTTGTAGTTAAAGTAATTATATTTCTTTAAGATCTTCTTAATGTAATGAGATTGATATAGAGAAAGTCCCTTTTCAGACCTATTAATCTTTATACCAAGGATTACACTCGCTTCTTCGAGATCTTTCATATCAAAGTTAGTACATAACAAAGTTTTCATATTATTTACGACATGAATATTTGACCCAAAAATAAGCATGTCATCCACATATAAACATATAATAGTACAAATGTCATTTTCTGATTTATAATAAATACATTTGTCACTTTCATTTATTTTGAATCCATGTGAGATAACTAGATTATCAAATTTTTTCTTCTATGTCACCATTTAAGAAAGTAGTTTTGATATCCACTTGGTGCACTACTAAATCATGGATAACAACAGGAAAAAAAAGTACACATATGAAAGTTATTTGTGTGACTGGTGAAAAAGTATAAAATAATTCTACATTTTCCCTTTGTCTATACCCTTTGATTACAAGACGAGCTTTGTACTTTTCAATAGTACCATCGGGTTTTAATTTTTTCTTTAGTATCCATTTACATCCTATGGTTTTCCAACTAGGAGGTAAGTCAACTAAATGCTAAGTTTTATTATACTCAAGAGAGTTCATTTCATCATTTATGACTTCTTTTCATAAGTTGACATTTAAAGAAGATAAGATTTCTTTAAGAGTTTGGAGATCTTCTTCTAAGGTATAAGCATAAAAATTAGACCCAAAATCCTTAAGTGTTTGTGCTTGTGTACTTCTCTAGTTTCAATGTTTAATTTTTTATTTTGTTCACTAGTTCTAGTTATGGGTAAACTATTAAAAAACAAACCCCCACTATTTTTCAATTTAAAAGAAACTCTATGTTCATAGAAGTCAACATCATTTGTTTCTATAACTATTTGATCATTTAAGTAATAAAGCTTATTTATAAGCTTTATTATTCAGTATTTCTATCACTTAGAAACCTTTTTATTTTTCTATTAAGTTGATTTTTAATTTCAGTTATAAATATTTTAAACATGTCAAATGATTAATTTTTACTTTTCATTAAATATACATAAGTGTAATCTCAACAATCATATGTAAAAGTTACAAAATAGTGTTTTTCATTTCTTGTTAAATTGTTATCAAGTTCACATATTTCAGAGTTTATTAAATCTAAAGGTTCAATTTCTTTAACTATTGGTTTATGTTAAGTTTTGTTTATTTTAACTTAATTACAAAAATCACATTTTTCAAAATTATTCAAAGATAGTTTAGGTCTTTTTCCCTTCCATAAAAGTGAGTGTCATTTGAGATCAAAACTCAATAGTTAATCTTTTTTTTATTTATTCATCTCCTAATTGATGTAAAATAAAATGTGAAATAAGACACAAATTAACATAATTTATTTTATAAAAAATCACTTTTTCTAACAGTTCCTACACATTTGCAAATGCTCCTTTCTTTACAATATTGGCATAGTTGGAGATACATTATACATTTATATCAAACAATTGGTTGCATTAGAAATTGATATTTCAGACTAAACGAAGAAATGCAGTTTGCTACATTATATGAGCCCATTTCTAGACGCCACCTGACAGTGTGAGAATTCATATGAGTATAACAGAGAGCAAGTACACAAGTAAAAGCACAGTGCAAATTTCTTCAATAATGTAACAGCTGATTTATAAAGGAAAAGCATACAGCTGCTTCTTCAATAACCCTTTGCGAACTGTTCTCTATTTTCCTGGAAGGTTTTCTTAGTTTTATAAGTGTCTTTATATTGGGTTTAAGGAGTTTTTCTAGTGTTTTTAGTGGCTTTATATTTCCCTTTTTTCAAAGCAACTAAGCAAGTATGGTATAGTATGCTTCTTTCCAGAAAACAGAAGGAAAAAAAAACCGACATAGATAGTATTGCTTTGGTATCAAAAAGTCCTACCACACTTCCTACGAAAAGAAAGAATCATTCGTAAATTAACCATAATACCATACTAGGAGTTTATTATGTGCCTTGGAAGTGATTTATTTTGGCGAAGATGATGTCTACACATTAGCTACAAGTCTATAACAAGTGTCTTTGTTCCCATACACTTAATTATTAGCTTTTGGGTCTAATTGCTTGAACGTAACTATCGACTGATTGCCTGCATATATGATAATTTATAAAATTGTTTAAAATATTTAATTTATTGTAATTATACCTATAATATATAATATATAGATAATGATAAAAATATTTCTAATATAGTACATTATTAAAGTTAAAATTGTTCTCATAATGCATGAAAAATAATAATGTATGAAAAATAATACAAATATGTTCAAAATTGAACATATTTTTATCGTTACGGATACGTTGTTAACATAATTAAAACAAAATAAATGTTTTGAATATACGTTATAAGCATAAAATATAATTTATCAAATAAATTAAAGAAAAAAAATAAAAGATATAAATAGTAATAAATATAGCTTAACTTAACCAATATATATATATATATAAAAGTCATTTATATTAAAAACGATATCATTTAATTTTTTAATTTTATAAAAAGAGTCGATTAAAGATAAATTATATTATTATAATGATTTTTCTATCAAATGATTAAACTTGATTAAAACACGGATTTTTAATAGTGGTAAAGTTACAATTAATATAAAAAATTTACAAAATATTTATTTTTTAATATTTATCAATTGTTATTACTTTATTTTAATTTTTTATATTTATTAAAAATTAAAATATATATTAAAATAATTTTTTTAAAATTTTTTTATTGTTTAATTTTTATTAAATTATTTTATATTAAATTTTATTTTTATTCTCGTTAAATACTCGTATTTTAATCATGTTTTAATTATTTTATAAAAAATAATAATATTTTAAATAAAAAATAATTAAGAATAATATAATTTATTTTTAATTAAACATAATTTCTTAGAAAGTTAAGGAATAAATAATATCTTTTTAAAACTAAATGTGACAAATATCAATATAATGAAATTCTTTTACACCTCGTGTGTATATATATATACCCAGAAACAGAGAAAATCCTTCTCTTTGATCCAAATGCCTTATTTATAATTGAATACCGAGAATCATACAGTACTATAATAGAAACGAACAGAAACCCATGGATCAATACCCCAAGTTATGGTAATCACAGGAGAGCTCCATTCATCGATCAAAACTCAAATAGTTAGAACAACAAATTAAAACAGAATCAACAATAAGAGATCACATAATTAATACAACACGAAGAGAGAAACCAAATAATTTATTGGGTTTCAAAGATAGTGTTAAAGCCTTAATCTGATAAGATATTTCTAAACATAGTACAACAACAGTAATCAGCTTTTGATTAGATCACAGGGAGAGCATCTCCCTGTATACATGCATGAGGTACAATTCAGAAAACGTAAAGAGCAGCCAATTCCTCCAAGGACTCTGAACTGAGATTTGGGTCAGTGTTCTCCAGCATCCAAAGCAAGTGGTCAAAAAGAACCACTTCACATTTCACCAAAACACCCTCTGTCCCATCCTTTTGCTTAGACTTTTCAAGTAAAGCATTTAACAAAGGATGGCTCAAGTAATTAGAACTTATCACATAACGCTTTCTTGTGCTTCCCACAAGTATTGTTTGGTAATTACCTTGTTGATGATGATTATCCTCATGCATGTTACCACTATTAACCCATAAATCTTCTCTTGTTGATTTAGACCTTAGACTGCTATATGATGAAGATCTCCCCAATTGTCTGGACAAACTCTTACATTTCCGCAGTAACATGTTGATCTTCTTCATTTCTGATCTCTTCTTTAATTTCTGAGATGTATTAGTTAGAAAGAAAACTAGGAAACTGGAGAGAAAAAGGTAGCTTAATTAAAAGGAGTTCATATTAGTTGAAGAAAGAGAAGCTGTTGGAAATATATAGGAGGCTTAATGAATACTCAAAAAGGAGGGAAAGTGGGTGCAAAGTCTTTGTTTTCCGGTACTGCTAGAAAAAATATTTAAAAAGTGGGGTCTAATGGGAAACAAACGTTTTTTTGTGAAATAAACAAGTCATCTTTTATTTTATTTATTTATCAAGCGAAACAGAACAGACAGACAGGCACAAGCAATTGTCACAACTCACAAGTGAAGTGAGCCACCCATGGATATGAGCCCACTGTTTCATAAAAAATAAAAAAAAACCCCTGGATACATACATATGTGAGTCCAATATCTGTTATCTGTGAACTTTAACTCAATGTTTTGTTTCAATCAATTAGAGATAGTAACAGTCCAAATATACCCATTGAGAATCTAACTGTTTTCGTGCTTCAAATAAGATTTTATTTATTTTTTTATAATAAGATTTAATTTATGATGTTAGTTTAAATAAGCATAGGCTTACTTCAAGCAAAAATAAAGTAAAATAATAATCATAGGCTTAAAACACGTGAAAATGAAAACATTTAAAAAATAGGGTCCAAGAAATTAACTATGTTAAAAATGTGTTGGTTAATGCATGCATGTGACGAATCCAAAAGTAAATTAATAAGATTTTTGCGTTGATTGTGTTGCTTAATTTGCGTTTTGTGTTAGGCTTCGGCCAACATATACCTTGTAGGGCTAATCATAACTTAACATCGTCAAAGGAATCCATAACAATAACATGCTATCTGTAGTTTTAAGTATATACAATTACCTTTTGGTTATGTTTTCTATAGTTGAATTTACATAATTATATTCACAAAAATTATAAGCATGTGAAATTTTTTAGTTATATTTTTACTAATATCTTAAATTATTTATAAATATTATATAAATATTTTTTTAATTAACATAATATATATTTTTTATACTGCAACATTTAATTAAAATATATATTTTTTATACTATAACACTTAATTAAAAACATATATATATATATATTTCCCCTGTTGTAAGAGTTGTGTGGGGACATGGAGGTGGCAAAAGATCGCTCATATAGGAATGTTTTTTATTTTATAAAATGACCGGTTGCATTGTACGTAATAGCCATTGAACAAAATATCCACCGGATCATCGTTTTTCACCTACTTGCTTTACGTTTTTAGCATATCGTCCTTTTTGACTATAGTTCAAAGCAATAAATTAATATATAAAAATATAATTAATTTTTTTTTAAAATAATTTAAGTTTTTAAAAGAATTAATTTTTTAACTTCTAACTTATTATCATAAATGAATGTTATAGGTTTAAAATTCAATTATTTTAATTATTAAATTATAAATATATGGTATGTATGATGCATAAAGTCAACATTAAAATGTATAATAAATGTATAAAAATAATATTAATTCTTCTTTCAATAACTTAAGTTTTTGTGAGAATTTTTGACAATAATTTCTAATATAATATCAAAGTTAAGGTCTTATTTTTAAAGTATAATTACCCAATTGTTGAATTACAAGTAATTGATATACATAGTACATATAGTTAATACTTGTGAGAGAGTGATAGATGTATTAAAGCAATATTGGTCCTTATCATAATAGCTTAAGTTTTTAAAAAAGTTGGTTTTTAACAATTTCTAACATGATATCAAAACTAAAGATTTTATGTTCAAAGTTTAACAATCTTAATTATTAAATTACAAGTGTTTGACTTGTATAGTGTATACAGCTAACACTTATAAATGAGTGATAAATGTATAAAAATAATGTCGACATTTTTCTCAATAATTTAAACTTTTAGGAGAATTAACTTATCAATAACTCCTAACACATATAAAAATCGATTAAGAATTAACCCCCTCTTTAGAACCATAAGGTTATTTTTGAACAAATTGATATATTATTTGAGGAAAATATTCGATTATGTGAGAAATTATTTTAATTAGTAATAAAATAAGAATTGTAAAAATAATTCATAAATATTATAACTTTGCAGTAAAATATATATTAAAATTATAAAGAAAATAATAAGTATAATTATATTCTGCAAAAATAGTTTATACAATATTTTAAATTATAAAATTAATCTATTATCGCAAAATAATAACGAAGTTATGCACTATCTAATTATAAAGATAAAGAGTACTCGTAAAAGTAAGAGCTAATAAAAAGATATAGAAAAAATAGTAACAAAATAAGTGATTTTGTTTTTTGCCATTATATGTTTTTAATTATATAGATTAAAAGGTATAAGAATAATTAATAAAAGAAAAGTAAAAGATGTAGCATGATGAAAAGAAATGATATTAGATTTTGTTTGATATTTGTTTCTAATTTAGATAAAGTTTTTTATTTATAATTTTATGTACTTTATTTTTATATTTTGATTTAATATTTTTTTAATTTTTTTGAAATAATTAACACAATAATTGAAGCTCGAATCCCAACCATTGTATATACCTAATTAGTAAATGTCATTAAGTCACAAATTTATTGAATTTTAATTTATTCTTTTAAATGATTAGCTCAGTATTTTTAATTTTTAATTAATTTAAAAAATAATATATTTATATACATAATATAAAAAAATTATCTAAAAATGGAACTGGCTTCAGCCACCTAGCCCTCACTATCACCCGCACTTGCCTATAAGCATCAAGTTTTTGTTTTTCTATCACCTTGAGCCTTTTTAACGAGGGAAAATGTCCCTAAAATGAATTGTATGATTGTTATCAGTACTTCTATAACTATTAGTTTTGATTCCTCGAGGGAGCAAATGACATTAAATTTTTATTGTAAAAGAGTACTGATAGAGAAAGCGAATAATGAGATCTAGAAAATTCTGAATCCAATGAGCAATCTTAAACAAGAAAATGATCATATCATATATAGCAGCTAGCTTTCTGGGTTGTGCTGCATAATAGAAGTATATATTTGTCATTTAGCAAAGGCAATTATGGAAGCCAAATTAAAGGGTACGTACTATTGATATCTCAATGCAATGGTATTATAATTGATTTGCCAATAAAGATATGTGGCCTCCACAGGAATGGACTGTTAATCGATTGCCTTGTCCTTGCTAGTTAATTGACAAAAGCTCTGAGCGTGAAGGACTTTGTCATTGAGCCAAACCATTGCACATGGCCTCCCTAATACTAAGGAAAGCTAGGTTTGGGGCTTTAAATATCCATATCAAAAGCTACAATCAAATCTTTTCTATTGGAACAAGAGACAAAAAACCACTTGTGTATCTGTGCCAATTGCTAGCTCTTGCAAAAAATCCTGTTGGTTCATGTATATACCACCTTGTTATGGGCAATGACTACTCTCTGTGGCCTTTTTGTATCTGTGAATAATGTATGTAAATTATTCATTATTGCATTATATTTCTATTAAATTTGATTATTTTAATATTCCAACATGCTCATCATATAGGCTATTGGATTAATTATATAATTCTGTATGAAGCTCGCTCTTGAAAATTAAGAAAATGCGTGGACATTGCTAGATTTAGCTGAAAAGTGAAAATACATATAAATGAATTTGTTTTCATAGAAAAAACAGATCACTTTTCGTGAATCTTATAGTCTTGAAGCTCTGGCTATAAGGGCTATTATTTATGGCCATGTTGTTTTTATATCTTAATAGTACTGTATATGCCTTTTCAAGATTTAATAATTTTGTATTTCTGAGTATTTGCATTAAAAAAGATTGAATCAGCTGTTATATGCATAAATTCATACGTAATATCAAATTAAATTTACAAAACTGAAAGTGGTATAGAGATCTAGGTAAATTATGCCGTATAGGTAAAAAATTAAATAAACTATTAATGAACAACTTAACTTACCTTACGCATAAACTTAATTAATTTAAAAATTAAATGAATTGAATTTCATAAAATTACAATTTCAACACCTCTTGATTACAAGTGACAACAGCTTTGAGTTTTACTAACTTAGAAGCAAAAGCATCACCTTCCAATGCCATGAGAAATGAAAACATAAATGATATCGTCACTATATGGAAAAAGACATCTCATCAATATATATCTTACCACTGATCGCTTTTGAAGTATTCCGCATTTTTACCTTCGTACCATCTCGTATTTACATTAACATATTACATATAACTCCAATGACTAATAAATTAAACCATAGGCACATAAACTGTCTGTCAAAATCGATACGAAAATGTGATAAAAACACGTTATGGTCCACATCATATGGTATAATGGTTCATGCTTTAATTTGTTATAAAGCAGTATTTTTATCCAGCAGACCTGAAGCTATCTGCCAATATGGATGTCACATAGAAGATATTTTTAACACTTCTTACCATAAGTAAAGTATGAATACAGGCCCAAAAGGCTATAAAAGAACACCAATCTTTTTGTAACATGAAATGGATGTCACAGAGAAGATATTTTCAACACTTCTTACCATAAGTTTAGTATGAATACAGGCCCAAAAGGCTATATAAGTTTCCCGGATAAGATTTTCAATGCCACTATCAGTGATACCAAGAGCCTTCAAGCTTCAAATCCTCGCATTAGAATCAGAAGGAATCTCTCAGAGGTCGGAAGTCAACCGGAGATTATGGAATTACATCTCAATTACAACCGCAACAAAATTGTCAAAATAAAGACTCGCCAAAAGAAGGGAAACAATAATTTGCTTTTAGTTACAAGTTCCAAGAATTTTATTTCCAGGAAGGAAAAAACATTTCATAAGAATGTTTTAATTGGTTTAGTTTATAGTACATTTTAAAACTTAAGACTAAACTTTGCTAAAATTATCAAGATTCTATAATTCAATTACGAAGGAAGAACCATCACTTACGGTTTGGTCATAAAGAATAGGGTATGTAGTAACCTATGTTCCTTCCTCAGACAATACATTCCACAGATAACCCTGAGACACAAAAATGAAACTTTTTGTCGACATAACATCTATTTTAATAAATTAATCATTTTTCTCAGACAAACGATTTTTTTTTTTTCATAAAATACGTAATTTTAAATCAAATTATTTAATAAAAAAATTAAAATATATTTATTTTATAATCCCAATAAAATAAAACCAAACTAAGATCCCACCATTTCTTCACCGTTGGTGACTTAATTGAAACCTCAAGTACTGATGAACTCACCAAAGTCCCGATTACATTTTCAAATCTCAACGAAAATATGTTATATATAACATATTATATACAAAAATAAAAATATTTATAAAATATTATATATAAAAAATAAAAAATATTATTAAATGTAGCCCAAAATCAAAATAGCCCAAAACTCATATAGTTAAATTAAACCCTTTTGTCTTTCCCTTCTTATATATATCTTCGAAAATGGAATGCAGCCGCAGAAAAGATATTAAGTAGCTCTAAACTGCTAGAGAGGAAAAAATAGAAGCAACTGCAGAGAAGAAGAAAACTGCAGCAGCTAAAAGAAAAAAACCTACAGTAACCGACTAAGAGAGAAGAGGAAATCAGCCTAAGGACAAGCTGTCCATTTCAGCTGTCATTTGTGATGTTTCTCTCATTTGTACGGTAATATTTGATTTAAGAGCAAGTTTGTTAATTTATCTTGCTATATATATTACCAGTAAATTAGAGGAAATATTTTGTGGGTTGATTTTGGATTTTGGTATAATTTGTGAAGCTATCTGGAAATTGGTGTTTGTATCTCTATTTTGATTATTAGTGGATTTTCCTCGGTGTGCCGTCGTCAGTGGAGTAGACTTTTCACATTGAAAAGTTGAACCACTTAAATCATTGTGTGCCATTAATTTTCTTACTGCTTATTATTTTGCTATTACCCATTATTATTAATTTGTACAACCAAATTGGACCCAATCTTCGCTTCCGTAAGTGCTAATTTACAACAAATTGGTATCAGAGCTATTGGGTTATTCTGTTATTTATTGGAACTGATCAAGTTTGCTCTTTTGGATTTATTTTTGAGCTTCTGGTTATTTGATTGGTTTCATATTTTCTGGGTTGTGCTTCTGTTTATTTAATATTGGGTTTTCTGTTATGGCGGCAAAATATGAAATTGAGAAATTCAATGGTAGAAATGATTTCAATCTTTAGCGTATGAAGATGCGAGCCGTATTAGTTAAAGAAGGGCTCGTTAAGACACTTGAAGGTAAGGATAAATTGCCAAAAAAAATTGACTGATGAAGAAAAGGATGCACTAATGGAAAATGCTCTCAATTCAATTCAATTATCCTTGTCTGATGAGGTATTACGCGAAGTTGGTGATGAGGAATCTCCTGCTGGGTTATGACTTAAATTAGAGAATTTGTATATGACCAAGTCTTTGACCAGTCGGTTATATTTGAAGCAGCGTTTGTATACATTTGGAATGTCAGAAGGTACACCCTTGCACGATCATCTTGATGAATTTACTAAAATTATTCGTGATCTGAAAAATAGTGGTGTTAAGATTGATGATGAGGATCAAGCCTTAGTTCTATTATGTTCTTTACCTCATTCATTTGAACATTTTGTTGATACCATGCTATATGGGCGAGACACTATTTCTTTGGAAGATGTCAAAGCAGCTTTGAATTCCAGAGAGTTAAAGAAAAAGGTGTCTACAAACAACAGTGATAATAACAGTGGTTTATTTGTCAGAGGTAGAAATCAAGAAAAAGGCACAAGCAATAATAGAGGCAAGTCTAGATCCAAGTCTAGAAAAAGAAAAGACAAATGCAATTATTGCCGTCAAGAAGGGCACTGGAAAGTAAATTGTCCGAAACTCAAAGGTAAAGGAAAATCTGCCACAATGTCTTCTGGTACTAATGATGTCGCTGATGTTGCAGATAGTTCTGGTTCCGATGGTGAAAATGTTCTATCAGTATCTATTGGTTCTCCTGGAGATGTTTGGATTCTTGATTCGGGTTGCATTTACCATATGTGCCCCAATAGAGATTGGTTTGCTTCTTATCAGTCTATTGATGGAGGCATTGTCTTGATGGGAAACAATATGTCCTACAAGGTTATTGGTATTGGTACTATTCGAATTAAGATGCATGATGGTATTGTTAGGACTTTAAAATATGTTCGCCATGTTCCAGATTTGAAAAAGAATTTGATATCTTTGGGTACTCTTGATTCACAAGGCTATAAGTATGTAGTTGAAGGTGGAGTTTTAAAAGTTAGTAAGGGTGCTCTCATTGTTATTAAAGGGCAATTGTCACGTGACCTTTATATGCTTCAAGGTAGCACTGTTATTGGCAATGTATCAGTTTCATCCTCGTCAGATCAAGATTCAAACACTACTCGATTATGGCATATGCGGCTTGGGCATATGAGTGAGGCAGGGATGTCTATTTTGAGCAAACGGGATTTGCTTTGTGGTCAGAAAACTGGGAAACTTGATTTCTGTGAGCATTGTGTCTATGGAAAGCATCGCAGGGTCAAATTCAGTACATCCATCCATAAAACGAAAGGTAGTGTTGATTATATTCATTCAGATCTTTGGGGTCCTTCTCGTGTTGTGTCTAAAGGTGGTGCCCGGTATATGTTGACTTTTATTGATGACTTCTCTCGTCATGTTTGGGTGTATTTTCTGAAGAATAAGAATGATGCGTTCTCAAAATTTGTGAAATTCAAAACTTGTATAGAAAATCAAACAGGCAAGAAAATCAAGCATTTGAGGACTGATAATGGTTTGGAATTTTGTGATAGTCAGTTTAATGAGTTCTGTGAAAGAAATGGCATAGTGAGACACCGCACTGTGCATCATACACCACAACAAAATGGAGTAGCAGAACGTATGAATAGGACTCTCTTAGAAAGAGCTCGATGTATGCTCTTTCAAGCTGACTTAGATAAATCCTTTTGGGCTGAAGCTTGTAACCATGCCTGCTATTTGGTGAATCGGTCTCCATCAACTGCAATTGAGTTGAAGACTCCGTTTGAGGTATTCTTTGGTACTCCTGCTAATTATTCTGATTTGAAAGTTTTTGGTTGTCCTACTTATGCTCATGTTAATGATGGTAAACTTGAGCCCAGGGCATTAAAATGCATATTTTTGGGGTATCCTTCTGGGGTGAAGGGTTATAGATTATGGTGTGTTGAACCCAAGTCACCAAAATTTTTGATTAGCAGAGATGTTAAGTTTGATGAGTTTTCCATGTTGCAAAAGAAAAAGGAGTCTATTGTTGCAGATAAAGACCACGGTGTTAGTGAGCAGGTGGAGCTTGAGAGTGGAGCTCCTAGACAAGTGCAAGAGGGCATTTCAGATCAACCATCTGTGGATGAGATAGATGATTCTGCTAATGATGTAGCAGAAGAGCAACATGAGCAACCATACAGTATCGCTAAGGGTAAAGGAATAAGAGAGATTCGACGCCCTCAGAGGTACGCAAATGCAGACTTAGTTTCTTTTGCATTGTCTGTGGCAGAGTCTATTGAGGTGTATGAACCTTCTAGTTATCATGAAGTTGTCACTTGTGATGAGTCTGTTCAGTGGTTGGTTGCTATGAATGAAGAGATTGAATCACTTCATAAGAATCATACTTGGGAATTGGTGAAACCGCCTAAGGGCCAGAAGATTGTTGGAAACAAATGGGTCTTCAAGAAAAAGAAAGGTATACCTGAGGTTGAAGCAGCTAGGTTCAAGGCACGTGTTGTTGCAAAGGGCTATTGTCAAAAGAAAGGTATTGACTTCAATGAAGTATTTTCTCCTGTTGTGAAACATAGCTCTATTCGTGCGTTGCTTGCTATGGTTGCATTGTTTGACATGAAATTAGAACAACTTGATGTCAAGACAGCATTCTTACATGGTGAGCTTGAGGAACAAATATATATGCATCAACCAGAGGGGTTTGTTGTTCCAGGTAAGGAAGATCATGTTTGTTTATTAAAAAAGTCTTTATATGGGCTGAAGCAATCTCCTAGACAGTGGTATAAGCGGGTTGATTCTTTTATGATTGATCATGGTTACTCTAGGAGTGATTATGATAGTTGTGTTTATCATAAAAGATTTCATGATGGTTCATCCATTTAATTGTTGCTTTATGTTGATGACATGTTTATTGCTTCTAAGAATAAGTCCGAGATTCAGAAATTAAAGTCTCAACTTAGTGGTGAATTTGAGATGAAAGATTTGGGTGCAGCGAAGAAAATTTTGGGCATGGAAATTTACAGGAATAGACAAGCGGGCAAGCTTTATTTGACTCAGAAAAGTTATATTGAAAAAGTTCTTGAACGCTTTGGCATGAAAGATTCTAAACCTGTGAGTACGCCGTTAGCTGCGCATTTCAGGCTTTCTTTGGATTTGTCACCACAGTCAGAAGAAGAAGAGCAGTACATGTCTCAGGTTCCATATGCTAGTGCCGTTGGTAGTTTGATGTACGCTATGGTTTGTACTCGTCTAGACATTTCACATGCAGTTAGTGTTGTCAGCAGATATATGGGTAATCCTGGTAAGGGTCATTGGCAAGTAGTGAAATGGATACTTCGGTATTTGAGAGGTACATCTAATTTTGGTTTGGTATATGATGGGAGTTCTAATACTGGTTGTAGTGTTATTGGTTATGTGGACTCCGATTATGCTGGTGATTTGGATAGAAGAAGATCTCTGACAGGTTATGTCTTCACTCTTTCTCATTGTGCCATTAGTTGGAAGGCTACTTTACAGTCTACAGTTGCTTTGTCTATAACAGAGGCAGAATATATGGCAGCAGCAGAAGCAGTGAAAGAAGCCATTTGGCTTAGAGGTTTGGTTTGTGATTTGGGTTTACAACAGGATACTTCTGTTGTATTTTGTGATAGTCAGAGTGCGATACATTTGACTAAGAATACTATGTATCATGAAAGAACCAAACATATTGATGTCAGATATCACTTCGTTCGTGACATTGTCTCTCAGGGTGCTATTGTTGTCAATAAGATAGTCACTACAGAGAATCCAGCTCATATGTTAACCAAACCGGTTCCTTTTAACAAGTTCAAGCATTGCTTGGACTTGATTGGTATTTACAGAAGATGATCACCCTTCGGGGTTTTGGACAACGGTTATTTGGTAATCCGAGGAATTTCATTCGAAGAATTTGTTTTCTGTTTTGAGCCAAGGTGGAGATTTGTTATTAAATGTGGCCCAAAACCAAAATAGCCCAAAGCCCATATAGTTAAATTAAACCCTTTTGTCTTTCCCTTCATATATATATATCTTCCTGCGTGAAGAAAATGGAATACAGTCGTAGAAAAGATATTAAGCAGCTCTAAACTGCTAGAGAGGAAAAAATAGAAGCAACTGCAGAGAAGAAGAAAACTGCAGCAGCTAAAAGAAAAAAACCTGCAGTAACCGACTAAGAGAGAAGAGGAAATCAGCCCAAGGACAAACTGTCCATTTCAGCTGTCATTTGTGGTGTTTCTCTCATTTGTACGGTAATATTTGATTTAAGAGCAAGTTTGTTAATTTATCTTGCTATATATATTACCAGTAAATTAGATGGAATATTTTGTGGGTTGATTTTGGATTTTGGTATAATTTGTGAAGCTATATGGAAATTGGTGTTTGTATCTCTATTTTGATTATTAGTGGATTTTTCTCGGTGTACCGTCGTTAGTGGAGTAGACTTTTCACATTGAAAAGTTGAACCACTTAAATCATTGTGTGCCATTAATTTTCTTACTGCTTATTATTTTGCTATTACCCATTATTATTAATTTGTGCAACCAAATTGGACCCGATCTTCGCTTCCGCAAGTGTTAATTTACAACAAAAAATATGTAACATAATATATTTATAGATAGAGGTAAATATAACATATTATTTTCAACTATATATAAGAAAATAATATATTATATACAATGATATAAGAAAATATAACCCATTAAATATCAATATTTATTGATTTTAATACATTTTTTAAGCAATATTTAACTATGCAATTTATTAATGGTAAAATATGGAAAACAAATTAGCACAAATTACTCACAAAATTATAAAAAAAAAGAGACTAAGAACGAACTGCTAAATTGATCGCCAACTCTAAGGGCGCGATAGCCTCTTTTCTTGTAGGGATCAATTCCCTCATTGTCATCCTCTGAACCCGAAGAAAAATGAGAAAGAGATTACATTCGTCGACGACATTGCTAGATTTTTGTTTCCCCATCGCTTGTCGACAAAGACGAGATTAACTGCAAAGCAGAACTGGAATGAGACAAAAAGAAAAAACCAATAACCATCGATTAATTGCAGGCACAATAACTAACTATATAGTTTGGCTAAGAAGGGAGGCTGAGAATAGATGAAAGAGTCGCCTATAAGATCAAGCGTTCCAAAAATAGGTGATAAATGATTAAAAATTATTAAAAGGCATAATAACAAATTCGGTCAAATTGTAAAAGCGTTCTGAAACGGTACTACTTCAGGTCATTATTTCCATCATGTTAAGTTTCATGCTTTTTTTGTCTTGTGAGACCATTTCTTCGTGTGGTGAGACTGTTAAGTTTTTTTCGGTTTCACGTTAACCAAAAATTCGTTATTTATAAGATTAAATAACTCTTAATTTAATAAGATTTTATTTGATTAAATTAGACTTAATTTTTTAACACATAAAAATAACCTAAAGTGTCACCAACCCGTAGTTCCTCTCTTCAGCCCGTGGCCTCACTCTTCAGCCTGTGCTCACTTTCATCAGCTCTTTTATCCATCCCTCAAGATGCACCACATCCCCGAGTCACACCATGGTCATAAGTGCTTCACGGGCCTCAACCCAAAACCTCAAGCACGTGGATCAGCTCTCCCTCTTCTCCTAGTAACTCTTTAGTAACAAGATAATGCTACATGGATATATATGTGAACATAAATGCACATTCCCCAAGGTTGATACCGTCAGTTATTGTTACCCTCTCTATTGGACACTCTCTTAACACTTCCTACGAGGATTAACTCTAGAGTCTACTAGAGTAGATGATGCGACATTTGCTACATGTATAACAGGTTTCATCTCATAAGAATGCAAACATATTCACGGCATCTTTTTCTAAAGCAGACAAAGTAATTGATCTTGCTTCCGATCCATAAGTGCTTGCCGAGTTCTTTAAAGCAGATCTTTCTGCTTCTTCCTGGAATAAAAACACTCTTATAGTATGAAAGTAGCATAATTTCCCCACTAGACCAACCAGCACCACACGCGTGTCAAAATATCCATTCTCACATCTAATAAACCCCCCACTGGGATGAATAGCATTACTTGTAATAATAAGTTACGTTAAGTGCATAAAACGAAGAAGATTGTATGGATCTGCAATATCATGAAAGTGCCACTAGATCAGTTTATGTTGCTAAGTAGATCCTTCAAACTTGAGCTAGGCACAAAGTATCAAAGTGTTTGCCAGGCTTCTAGCAAACCTGTTCAAGATCTGATAAGACAATCTCTAGCTTTGTAACATCAATATCCGACTTAGGATCAACTTTTCCAATAACATGAACCATCATTATCTTCACAGCTACGAATAACCTGAAAAGAAAAATTATTTGGCCCTTGATTTTTTACTTTATTATATCTGAACTTGTTTGAAATATAAAAAAAAATAAAATAAATTTAACGGAGTAAAATAATGATACCAATAATTTAATGTAATTTATTATCCTTTAATTTGGATTACGTTCACGGATAAACTTCAAAAAATATTTCTTACATTAATAAAATTAATGGGTATAAAATGAGAATCAATATAATAAATTAAGACAAATTTAAAATAATGACACATAAATATTTCCAAAATTCACTATTTTGTCACAAAATATCCCAAAAATATACGCTAAAACATAAGATAATGATATTTTTGGATAAATTTATTATTATTAAATAAAATTATCATTAATAAAATATTTTAATAATAACAATTTATATTTGTTAGTATCATTACCTAAAACATAACATGATTCTCATATAATTGTAAATCACCTCCACAATTAAAAATAACTATTTTTAAAAGTGTATCACATATTATTTAAAAAAAATTACAAAAAAATATTTTACATTGAAAGTAAACCTATTTGATGTTATTCAATTTAAAATTTGATATGTTAAAACATTGATGACATGTTTAATTGATAGGAGTGGGAGTGAGATGAGATTGGGAATGAAATTCATTTCATACATTTTGATATTTGATTGTGTTGTTGATTAAGAATTGAATGATATTCATTCCTAAAAGAAAATAAATAACAATTCTATTATCCCTAATAATCTTTATTCCATTCACGTACTCATTTTTTATTCTACTATATGGAGAAAAGTAATTAACAATTGAATGTTATTTTAATAATAATTTTAAAAAATAAATAATACTAAATAATATTTTAATTAATAATTATTTAAAAAATAATAAATTTTATTTTAATAATAATTTAGAAAAATAAGTAATATTGAATAATTTTAAAAAATAATAATTTTAATAATATATTTTTATTCTATTTCAATTATAAACCAAATAGTATAATACTTATTTCTCATTTGATTTCAATAATCAAATTAAACAACGTAATAATAATATTATTTCGTTTCTATTCAATTTCATTTTCATTTATTTTTATATTTATTTTTTATTATGTGAACCAAATGTCCCTTAAAGATGTACAAAAGTTATTGGAACCAATCCAACCCATATTACTTGAACCATACGGACTCAACTTTTTATTTTAAATTTTTATTGATTTAAATTAGTTATTATTTTTATAAAATCTCCTTATATTATATTATTTTAGACATCATTTTTTAAAATCTTATAAAAACGAAACCAATATATATATATATTATATATAACTATTTTTTTTTAATTTCACCTAGAGTTTTCTCCCTTCTCTCTATTATTTTTACAATAAATCTAGTGTTTCTTTGTGTTTATTATTATGTTTTTCTCTATTGTTTTTAGTACAAAATGTCTATGTGTTGCTTTGTGTTTATTATTATGGTTTCAGTTATGTCTAAAAGACAACATTTTTTGTTAAATTATTTTCAATAATATCTTAGAATTAGTTTTTACCATCTAATTGGTTTGTTTGGTATAAATAAGTTCTGTCAAAATTTAGATATTTAAGCAGAATTTATACGAAAGCATTTAGATCAAATACTTTCTCTTATTTTTCTTCTTATTTATGTGAAAATTTAATTATATATTATTTGTTATTATAATTACAACATTTTTCATCTAATTAAGGAATTAATTTGTATCGTATGAATAACATTATGGATGCTTTGTATATGAAAATTAGCGAATTTTTTTATTTTTTATTTTCTGTTTGCCATAATATTAAATCTTTTTTTGCATTTTGTAACTAACATGGATAATGTATCGTTAGCATTTGTCAAATTTTTTTTTAAATATTTATAACTATATTCTAATATTGAAATTCAAATTTTAATTACTTGAATTTAAAGTATTAGATATGTTAATAAGTGATTGAAATCTAATCTTTAAAATTAAGGATTATAACCATTGAAAACATTAAAAATTATAATAGATAGCAATTAGAGGTAGGAAGGCAGGTTAAACCAAGTAGTCTTTTTTATCCGAAGGTAAGCAAGACAACAAGGGAGGGCAACTCGTTCGTTTCGAGATGAGTTCCCTTTAATGGGTGTCCCTTGTTTTCTTTTTTCTGATTCCTATTCTAGAAAGTTCATATTATTGTTATCAACATTTGTCCCACATAAGTTAAAAGGTCAAATAGTTTTTATTTTATTTTATTAATTTCAGACCAAGGCGTTTCAGATAGGTTCTATAAGAGTTTAAAAATAAATAAACAAAACGCATTAACAAAAAAGTGAAAAATGTTTTTATATGCAAACCAAATCAAATAAAAACAAAAATTGTTTGAGTTGGATTGATTTTTCAAATTTATTGATTCGAGTTGATTTATTTTTTAATAATCGATCATATTAATTTTTGGTTTTGATTTTGGTATAAACCTAAAAAACATATGTATTTATAATTGAGCATATCCACTTCAATTTTTATTAAATAAAATTTTAAATATAATATTTATGATATTATGATAAATTATATACATAAATTAAAATTATGTTTTATCGGAATTTTAAATTTTTAACACTTAATATTTTAATTTTTTTTAATAATTTAAACATAATTTTACCAAAATGAGATATTTATTACATCTTTTTTAATTAAAAATAATTAATAATTAAAAAATAATTAATATTATTTTTTATTATATATATGTATTTAAATTGGATATAAATCTTAAATCCATTATTATATAAAACTAAATCAACCCATATATTCACATTCTTATTAAACATGTTCAATGTTAAACTCTAATTCATTAAACAATGTTTAATATTATCAGGTCTTATTTTATTGTTATAAATTTAAAACACATTATTTTATTATTTAAGGTAGTTTTATCCAAATATATTTTCTAATACTACGTGCTTATTTGAGTAAATATTTATTTAGAAACACTTTTACGGTGTTAAAAGTATTTTTAGAACATATCAAAAGTATGTAATGAGTTTTAATAGAATGATATGAATTGTAATTGAATATATAAAAAATTTAAATTAGATTCTTTATTATAGAATATAATTATTTTAAAAAATAATATAAAAATGGCAAGTAAATAACCATAAGAACACGAAAAGTTCATTAGATTCTAGCTGTTCGTTAAAAAAAAAAATCATGAATAGGCTTTACCAATGATTTCATTTGTAGATCATTCACAAAAAAAATAAATGGATTCCATAAAAAGCTGAATATATAATAATTTGGAACGTAGAAGCAGAATTTAGAAAGGTTTTTTGAACTATATAAATAAATAATAATAAGTTAAAGTAATAATATACAATAAAAAAACTAAGTGATATTATTTAACTGTATTAATTATAAATATAAAATTTTTAAGAATAACGTTAATAAAATTTATTAATAATTAAATATATATTATAAAAATTAATATTTAAAAGAAAAATGTTACATTAAATGACAAATACAACTAAATTTTTATGACAAAATCGAATAAAATTTATTAATAATTAAATAGATATTATAAAAACCAATATAAAAAAAAACATGCATACTACACTAACATCCAATATCCAAAAGAAACATGCTACACTAACGTGACAAATACACCTAAATCTCTGTCACAAATGGTGGGTAACTTAAAAAAAGTAAACATAACGAACCTTGCCAAGAAAAAGAAGACAAATGTTACGTAAATAAAAGGGAGAAATAATACCACACGAATAAAGATCTCCAGTCTTCAAAGGGGCAGCAAAAGACTAAAAATATAAGTGGTTGCTTGTTAGTTATCCAACGCAACATCACTTGTCAAGTCTAATTAATATCAAGAGCAGCGGTTGATATTGGATGACGAATAGTGGCTTCAAACTCTCACATTCGGCTGGTAGTAATAGGTATAATATATATATTACCAAAAATTCTAATATTAATTGCAAAATCTTAATTACAAATATTTAAGGAGTTTGAACAGTTTACTCATGTAATTATTGAGTTACGTTATAAATCTCACAATTTTTTAAAATAAATATTCTAATCTCATAATTTTTGAGTTTAATACTTATAATTTTATTATTTATGAAAATTATACGTTAAAAATCTTCATATTTTAAAATTATTATGGACTAAAATTATTTATTTTAATAAATTATATGATTAAAATTACTTAATTTTTATAATAATAAAATTAATAGTAATTAATTTATAAAATTATAATAATAAAATACTTATTTTGAAAAATTGTATGAGTTTTACTGACTAACCTAATTATTATAGAAATAAACTACTTATTTAGTAACAATTACGAGACATCCATAACTTTTTTCTCAATTAAAAAACTAAATAAGTAACATTACAGTTTAATAAAAAAAGACATTTCATAATTATAATATTATTTAAAATGTAATTATAATTATAGGAGGATTAGTTAGATGCCAACTAAGTAACAAGATCTATAGGTGAAGCATTCATAGTTTTTTTAAAGTAAATATACTTTTATTTCATTCATAAAAACAAACTATTATAATTCTAACTATGCAATATTACAAATCATAACACTTAACAGCTATGGTTATAACAAAATCATTGCAACAATCTATAATAATAATAATCTACAAAATACACTTCCAACAATATTAGATGAAAAATAATGATGAAACAATCATGACTAGAGGTACATAAAGTCATGATGGTCAGATTTAAGGAAGAAAAAAAAATGATCGACCGTTCGTAAAAGTCTTTTTTAACCTAATGTCATTAAGCTGAACAACACAAAAATAAAGTAAAATGTATAGTAACCATGCTCTTCAACTGTTGAGATGATCATACATCTTGAGTTTCAAGTCTTCGATCTTGATTAAATGACTATCATTGAAGCATTTGAACAAACATATTAAGGACATAGATCTCATACTAACTGCTAGTACACGAACAGGCAACACACATTGAACCTTATCAAGAGGGTACAAAACCAACCTAAAATATATTAGAAATTAAGGAGGAGGGAAAAGAAATAAGGAAAAAAAAAAAAGATTGGGGAAACATGCTTGAATAAAGGAACAAATAATTTGGTACAAATCTGACAAAATTCGTCTAATATTTAATAAGGAGAAACTTCATCTCCAATAACTTATATAATACAGACGACTAGAGGAGACAAAGTGTGAAGGCTAAAATATGGAAAAATAATATAGCAAACTTTGGAAAAAAAATCAAAAAATCAAAACAAACTTGTACAAATTGTAAAACCGACCTATATAGTCTATTTAATTTGATAGTTTAAAACTATATAAATACAATAAAAAATTAAAATTAATTCAAACATCAAAATTAATAATGCTAAATAAGAATTATATTTAATGATTAAAAATATTATATGAAAATTATTATTATGTTTTTAATCAATTAATTTACGATTATTCTTAAGCTAACATGCATTTTAATTAAAAGTTAAAATATCTGTTAATATCTTTATACAATACGTAGTTGTTGATGATTGATTCACTATTGAATTTAACCCTAATAATTATATATAAGCTAGACATTAGGTAGAGATGTAGTGTACTTGATTTTTTTTTTGAACAATAAAATATTTAAAAATTCCAATAAAATTAAAAACTAAAAATATATTTATCTAGAAGTACGATCTTTTTAGTTTTTCTGGTTTTTAAATGTTAAATACAACCTACTATTTGCAGTTCTCAGGAAAAATCAAACCATAAACTAACCTAATTTACCTACAAAAAATTTAGGTTTAATTGTAAGAAGTAATTTATTTTTAATTCTTTTAAAAAATATATTATTATTTTTCTTATAATATAAAATAGCATATATTTTACAAAAAAATATATATTTTCGATGGAAACATATATTTTTGTAGGGAAAATATATATTGTTTTATGTTATAGAAAAACAAGATATGTTTTTTTAAAGTGTGTTAAAAATAAAATATATTATTTTACGTTATAAGAAAATAATATTTTTTTAAACATGATAAAAATAAAATTATATAAATAAATAAATTATACATGTATGGTATAAAAATTCCAATATATCTCAATTTTAGATTCAATTTGAACGGTTTCGAAAAAGAATACTCATCCCTTCTCTTACTTTCACCTTTGCACAAAAAGTTTTGTTTTTTTTGTTTTTAAATAAAAAAAAATTCAGCCCATAAACAAGAAGTAGGTTATTCTTTGAAAATTAAAATCGTGATTATTTTAATTTTTTTTTAAAAATAATCGTAATTAATTAAGCGTAAAATATATATGATTATAATAATATCGAAATTGTTGATAATTTAAATTGAATTAAACTAAATTAAATTGAATATATACTAATATTATATAAATAATTACAAAAAAACATACTTTTTATATTAAACACACAACACTTTAAATAATTAGATTAAATTTTGTTTTATTATTACATATATATTTTTATTTTACTTAAAAATATGTACTAAATAATTAAAGAATAAAAATTAATGTAAATATTTAAAATAATTCAATAGAATATATATTATGTTAATATATTAATTTTTTAACTAAATATATTTTTGTATAAATTTTAAAAATTAAGAAAGATAATTAAATTATGAAAAAAATATTACTTAAAGAGATAAATATATTTAAAAGAAAATATAAGAATTATTAAAAATAAATTAAGAATCAATCAATTCATCTTAATATGAAAACAATTTGGGTAAAATATTTTATTATTTTAACATTAAATTTAGTTATAAATCCATAAATTGAATCAAAATATTTACAAATTTAAATAAAATCATCAAATCAAAGTGATCTCTAAGATATATATATATAGTCTTTGTAAAAATTCTTTGGTTATAAACAATAATCTTGAGCAAGACTAAGTAATACTCTACACGATAATAATCTCATAATATATGTATAAATCACGTATATCATATATATTTTAAATATCACATCTTATATCTTAAAATTATGTTCATTAGTGTAAAAATTAACATAATATGTTATATTATAAAAATGTATACATGTTTACATAAAATTATTTAATTTAAACATGACATTTATTTTTAAAATTTTTAAATATATAAATATACATATTAATTTATAAAAAAATTACACAAATAAATATAAATTAATCTTTTATTTAAAAATATGTTCATCTTGGGCTCTTAAGCCATTAGATGTGTCCTTTTTCATTTTAGTTAGAATCTATAAACTTTTATATCATTAATAAGTAGTAATTCATAACTTACATAAACCATAATTTTAAACCAATTGAAATTATTACCTTCTAACCTATTTAAGAATATATACAAACTTTTTTTAAGACATTCTTCTATTAACCAATTAAAATGTTAATACATTTTTTCAATATGATACTTCATTCTTATTTACTTCAATTTCTAAATATTTTATATCCAAACCAATTACTTAAAAACGTACCCAAAAAAAAATTGTAATATTTTTAGAGAAAAATTATAGAGAGAGAAAGATAGATTGAAGTTTGGATGTGAAAATTACCATCTTCTAACCATTTTATAGACAAAAATTGGTTCTCATCGATTCATTGATGGCACACCAGACAACCCTTACGAGGTCCCAATAAGTCCTCAATGATAGTATAAAATTTATTGCCATCCACCTTACCATGTCTTAATACCTACTTGTCATGTCTTATTGCCCACTCATCGACCACCCTCACTAGAGGCTACGGCGAGACACAAATGAGTTTGGCTAGGAAATATTTAATAACTATATAAAATGTAATTTTTTACTTAAATTTTTTTTTGATAAATTATTATATCTTAAAATATTACTCAAAATATACTTCAATAAAATTCATAAAATTAATTATGTTAGGAGACCTTATTGAATTTACTTTTACTTTCCTCGTCACACTGCGTATGTTTTGCTTATTAGTAATAATATTATTAAAATAAATAAATGTAGAATTAAAATAGGTAATTTAAATATTTTTAATATGAGAATAATTGTGGTACTATAATTACTTAATAAAAATAAAAAATAGAAGAGTTCTTTTCGCTCAGGTCCTTTTTCTACTGTTCTATTCTAGCTAGCTGTCCATCTTCTCTTAATAAATCATAGCGTAATCGTTATCCTTTGCCTTAGGGTTCCTTTTCCTTCTCTGTTTTTTTCTTTTCCCTGTTTTAAAATCCAAACGAGGAAGAGAATAATTCTTTTTTAAAAAAATGGGCTCTGCTATGAAGTACTGTGGAGATATTTCCTACCAACTTATCAGAAACCCTATAGATTTCACTTGAAAGGGTTTTATTTGTTCTATTATAATTTAGATTTACTTTTATTTTTTCGGCGCTATTGCTTAGTTGGAGCTGTTTTTTCTTAGGGTTTAGGTCTCCTGGAAACAGTTTGTGGTTGTTGTTTGATTTTATTTTGGATTGAAGTATTATATAGAGCTATAGATATGGAAGGTTTTGTGAGGGGGAGTAGTATTCAAGATGCTCCCAATTTTCGAGATCTCACGCAATCCAGAGAAAGTTTGAAAGGTTCGCATTTCCTCTGTCTAGGTCGTTTTCGGAGATATTTTCTCTTTATAATGCTGTAAACTAATTGCTAGATCCCACTTCTACTCTGTTACAATTTGGATGTTGAGAAAAAAAATTGTAAATTTGGTATTTAATAGTCGTTAGTTTGAACAATGTTTTGTAACCGAGTGTCTACATCACGTGACCCATTTATTGTGTTCAAATTGAAATTTATTTGTTGTGATGATCTTCTTCTTTTGACCTGAAAGTTGAACTGTTCTTCGTAACTAAGAATGTCTTTGATTTCTTTCTTTTGATTTGAGTTATTTCTTTGTGTAGACGGTTCGGTATTTGATGCATCTCAATATGCATTCTTTGACAAGGATGTGGTAGAGGAAGTTGAGTTGGGTGGGTTAGAAGATGAAGAGGAGGAGTTACCTACAGCTGAGTTTGATGAGGAGTTACCTACAGCTGAGTTCGATGAGGAGGAGTTTCTCTTTGATAGAGGAGAGGTACTTTGCGTTTCCTTCCTGAAGTTGATTCATGTAACTGTGCTTTCCATATTATGTTGGTTCTTGGTATATATCTCTTTTACTTTTTTGTCGTTTGTGCTTTTTCCGTTTTACTGGCTACATGTGAGACCTTCAATTGTATTATGCTTGTATTTCAAATGGTTAATTGGTGGGACCGTGTGCTTCACTTCTTTAGGTCTGTCTAGCATGCCTCAGTTTTGTTAAAAACATGACAGCATCTAATTTTGTTTGCTTCTTATGACTTTAACCTATTGGCATTATAGTTTGCGTATAACACATACACTCTCTTATAGAAATCCTGTAATGTGGGACATTGATGGCTATTTTTTCTTATTGCTGCCTAGGCTTACATTATACTGAATTACAAAATGAAGTAATAACTATGCCTCATGTTAAGGTTCATGGTAATGAGTAGGATCTCTCTATAGATATTTCCTTCGTGCAGATATTTAAGAAGCTTTTAGTACTTTATGTGCAGGGGTTTCTTACCATTGATAACTTCATATAATCATTGGGCTGTGGTTGCTTTAATTTTCGATAATGAAAGGTTACAAAAATTATTCAGCTATTGAATTGGATGCTCTGTGTTGCAGCTGTATCTTTTTTATTTAATTTTTAGTTTTGGTTTGGGTCTTATTGCCCCGTGAAAGGCTTTTTTTTATGCTAATGATCTTGCAGCAATGTTTTAAGACGATGAATTTTAGATTTTTTGCAACAATATTTTTGATTGAATTTAGGTGTTTGCATTGTCCTCCGTACTTCTCTTATATTTAAGTTCAATAGACCTGGAGGTAACAAGAGATGCCATTTCACTTGTTATCTTGACTTGTGCTAATAATATTTTTTTTAATCTCAGTTGGATGCCACTGACTTTATTTTCCTGATTTGTAGGGTGAAGTTTCAAGGTCTCTATCTGATGTTGATGATCTAGTCAGTACTTTCTCAAAGGTTTGCTTATTTGTTTGCCTTTCAGCTGATAAATGTGAAGTTATGCTGCTTACTATTCTTAGATGAGCTATGCAAGTTTCTGTTTCAAGAGGAACCTTGTGTGAATCAGGTCTCATAATCTTCCTTAACTGCTTATTATGAGTCTTAAAAGGTTGTGACCACTGGTGTTTTTATCAGTTACCTTCAGAGCTTTTGGTCATACACTACTAGAAAATAGCCTAAACTCTCCTTTTTATTTCAGACTTGTGTCCAAGTCATTAGGTCTGACCTCTAAAATTTGCTCGTTTTATTGATTTTATGTGAAATTGGCTTGGTAAGTCATATATATCAATATTTGATTTTAACTTGGGCTTTCGAGTTCAATAAAATGAGTGAAGTTGTTGGATAAGGGCCTATTATCTTATTGACCTTTTAACATCGTTAAATGTGTCCTGTTTAAATGGAATTAAGTATGTTATATTTCATTGACTCATGATTCTCTTGATATATGCTATATTTGTCCAAGGATATTTATAAAGATATCAACTCATAAATTGTACAGAAAATTTCATTAAAACAAAAGAGTAAAAAAAATGTCAAATTAAAACTTCATTATATAACCTTGTGATATAGATAAACATAAAAATATTATACTTAAAACTATTTTGAGTATTTGTCAATTGAGCAAAGGTTCTTTTAGTCACCAATATTATGTGAAATTTTTTAATTTATTACTTTTAATATTTTTTGTTTCAATTTATTACTTTTATTATTGAAATATCTTTAAGTACCTATTATGGCCAATTTAATTGAAAAATTTAAGTCGCATGCTTGAAATAAAATAGTAAAATTATAATTTCATGTGTCACGTATGTGATTAAATTTTTCGATCAAATTAACCAATATTTTGTCAAAATAGTTGATTGAAAGATATTTCAATAATACAATAGTTAATTGAAATAAAAAATATTAATAATAAATTAAAACTTTTCATATAATATTAGTAGCTAAATGAATGTTTGCCCTCGACAATTTCATCACAAATTTTTGATTTTGGATGTATTTGGACAAAAAAGATTTTACTCTATTTTCCATTTTAGTATTCTTCAAAAAGAGAAATGTTTTGATCAGGGGTGGATCTATGTAATACTTATGGGGGGGCATGTGCCCTTCCTCACTTGATCCAAGTTATAATTTTACATAAATAATTTTGTATTTTTGTGAAAGTTAGATCATATTTAACATGTAATGCCTCCTCTCAGTTTAAATTTTAAGCCCATATTTTAAGTGTAAAAGCATTTAGGGTCAAATTTTATTTGTAGGCTCAGTTACTTTTGATATAAAATGTAACAAAATTATAACAAACCCCACATTTTGATACGTATTTGTTTAAAAAAATTCATTTCAAATTTTTAGTTCTAATGTTTAATTTATTTTTTAATATGTAAGTTTTTTATGTAAACTTTATAGTAGTGATTATTGAGTAGTGGCTCCTCTGAGTTCGAGAGCTAGATCTGTTACTGGTTTTGATCAATGTGTAGATCATAAATATTCAATTTTTCTTGTGTTTTCAAGTTTTATAAAATGAGTGAAGTTTGTGGCGAAGGGCTTAGGATCATGTTAACAGTTAACCTCTTAAACTGTTACTTATCTTGGTTTTAGTTAATTAGTTATACAAGTGATTTTTTCTTTGCTATTTGCTTCAGCAATGATAATGATATTCATTATTAATTTTTGATGGTGGGTAAGTGTTGTCAACCTTTTTTGTTCTAGTGCATATTTTATGTACCTTTTCTTTTGCAGTTGAACAAGGTTGTAAGTGGACCAAGAAGCACAGGGGTAATAGGTGATAGAGGAGCCAGAGAGAGTGAGTACAAGTACCATGGCTCTTTTTTTTTTTAATATAGGGAGAGTGAGTATAAGTCTTCTTAGATTATGAAATTGGTGTATTTTAGTTCCTCAGATTATAAGATATATTTTCTAGTCCCCCCCATCTTTGAGAAAATGGGTCAATTAAGAACAAATAATGTTATTTTAATATTATTTATTAAAATATCCTCTTTTACTGTCAAGTGATTAAAGCACGAGCTATTAATAGGGGTAAAAGTTAAATTTAGTATGAAATTATTTAAAAAAAATCAACAATAATAAATTCTAACAGAAAAGAACAATAATTTAATAGAAAAATCATTATAATATTATTTGTCATTAATTGGTTCATTTTTCAAAGTTGAGGGAATAGAAAACACTTTTTGAATCTGAGGGACTAAACGCACATTAAGCTTAATCTGAGGGATTTAGCTGACACTTCTCTCTTTTAATATATTATGGTTCTATAGTCTTTTCCCAAACTTGGTCACTCATTAAAAAGAATAAATTGGTCTACCTATACATAAAAAGTGGACCTGAGCTGAGCATATGCATATTGGGATCAATTTTCTGCCGTAAAAGAAGACTGAAATCTCCAGGGAAAAGATGCATTTGAAATGAAAATACCATTTATTCGGGCAAAATCCTTAAAAGTGATTTTTGTGTACTAACTTTTAATTTTAATTTTTACTTTAATTTCTTTTCTTTTCTTTATTTATTATTTAGTTATTTACTAACTTCAATTCTGTTTATTTTACTTTACTTATTTCTTTTTGTTAATTATTTTTATTTTTATTTTTAATTCCTATGTACTAACTTTTAATTCAGCAATTTTTTAAATGTAACTTGCCCATTCTTCTGTTTTGATTCAAGTTATACTGATTTGATTCATTGTTAAAATACGGAAGGGTGTTGAACTGATGGTGAAGATATTCGACCAATAATATCCTAGGATTTTGATTTCTCTTTTTCATTGTACATTGTGACACCATGTAGAGCCTTATGGCAACTCGTGTATGTGTATATCCTGTATTCTGTTCTATATCGATAGCATATACACATGCCACTTGTAGTCATAGCTAATGAAATCACTCATGCTGCAAACTAGCTGGTTCAAATTCACCTTTAAAAAAAAAAATCTTTTATAACTTACAGCTTTTTTTTTACCCTTGAAAAATGTTTGTATGTGTTGCATGATGTCATTGCAATGACATGGGCATGGAACATGCATTGGGCTTGCCATCAAAATATTTGGCAGTTTTGTATTTTTGTCAGAATAACCAATGGGCAATTGGAATTGCTTTTTCATTGGACTGAAACAAATCACTTTAGTTGTGTTTTGCTATCACGAAGAAAAATGGACTTATTGAACTTCATTTATTGTACATCCTTTCATCCTGAGACAATGGCTAAATAATGCTGAATACTTTAAGCCAATGTCCTTTCTCTTGCTTTTTCATAACTTGTTTTGATTAGTTTTATTTTGAGATTCTTCTCATAAATTTGACATTTCAGCTTCTTTTAGTAGTACCGATTGTGCAATGTTCTTTTCAGATTCATCTGTTACGGAATGGGCACTAGAGTATCCTAATTGGATTGACCATCAAATGTTTGATTCTGATAGCATTCCTGAGGGCAAGCCATGGTCCTCACAGCCATTTTCTGCAGCTTGTATCCCAGATTCAAAGCATTTGTATAGAACCACTTCATACCCTGAGCAGCAGCAGCAACAACCACAACATTTACTCCAGCCATTTGATGCAGCCCACATCCCAGAATCAAAGCATTTGTATAGAACATCTTCATACCCTGAGCAGCAGCAACAACCACCACAACAGCTATCACAACATCATCTCCAGCATTTTTCCAGTGAACCTATCCCGTTGCCAAAATCTTCTTTTACTTCATATCCTGCCCCTGGGGACAGATCTCAGCAGGCTTCACCAAAACAGCAAGGTGACCACTTAAATAATCCATATTTTGCTGCAGGACCCCCAGGAGGATTATCGACAAATCTGTCTCCCTTCTCTAGTTCTCATCTCCAACTGATTGGACTGCCTCCTGGGTCTCGTTTTAGTGGGAATTTGCCCCAGATTACTCCTGGTGTTTCTGTCAGTAGTCGGCCTCCAAGCCAATGGGTTAACCAGCCTGGCATGTATCCTGGAGATCATTCTAGTTTAATGAACAATATATTGCAACAACAGTTGTCTCATCAAAACGGGATCATGCCTTCACAATTAGTGACTCAACAGCAACAAAGAGTTCTCCATCCGGTTCAGCCATCATTTAACCAATTGTCAGGGATGCAACCCCAATTATTTAATCCACATCTTTCTCAATCACCACCTAGAATGAACAATTTCGAAGCAATGATGGGTATGGCTGATATGAGAGAGCAAAGACCCAAATTCATTCTGAGAGGTAGACATAATCCGCGTTTCCACCAGCAGGGTTCTGATGCTAATAGTCAGAAGAGTGATGGTGGATGGCCATATTTCAGGTCTAAGCACATGTCAGCTGATGAAATTGAAAATATTGTTCGGATGCAGCTTGCTCAAACTCATAGTAATGATCCATATGTAGATGATTATTACCACCAGGCTTGTCTTTCAAGGAAATCTGCTGGAGCGAAGTTGAGACATCATTTTTGCCCAACTCAGTTGAGGGATCTTCCTCCCAGATCACGTGCTAATACCGAGCCACATGCTTTTCTCCAGGTTGATGCTCTTGGCAGGATTCCTTTCTCTTCAATACGCAGGCCTCGTCCTCTTCTTGAAGTTGACACTCATGATTTATCTGGTCCTGGCAGTAGTGAACAGAAAGAAGCTGAGAAACCTTTAGAACAGGAGCCAATGCTTGCTGCAAGGGTTACAATTGAGGATGGACTATGTCTTCTTCTTGATGTAGATGATATTGATCGTCTCCTGCAGTTCAACCAGCTCCAAGATGCTGGAAATCAGTTGAGGCGCAGGCGTCAGGCCCTGCTGGAAGGACTTGCAGCGTCACTTCAATTGGTTGACCCACTTGGTAAAAATGATAATACAGTTGGGCTTGTTCCTAAAGATGACCTTGTGTTCTTGAGGATAGTTTCTCTTCCCAAGGGCCGGAAGCTCCTTGCTCGCTACCTTCAACTTCTTTTCTCTGGTGTGGATCTCATGAGAATAGTTTGCATGGCCATTTTCCGACACTCAAGATTCTTGTTTGGTGGCCTCCCATCTGATCCAGGAGCAGCTGAAACAACAAATAGTCTTGCCAAGATTGTTGCAGCCTGTGCTCATGATATGGATCTTGGTTCACTTAGTGCCTGTCTTGCAGCTGTGGTTTGTTCCTCAGAGCAACCTCCACTTCGTCCTCTTGGAAACTCTGCTGGGGATGGAGCTTCAGTTATTTTAAAGTCTGTTCTTGAAAGGGCAACTGAAATCTTAACAGATCCTCATGCTGCAAGCAACTATAATATGACCAATCGGGCCCTTTGGCAAGCTTCTTTCAATGAATTCTTTGGTCTTCTAACCAAGTATTGTGTAAATAAATATGAGGGTATAATGCAGTCCCTGCTTATGCAGGGCCCACCAAATATAGCTGTTATTGGAACTGATGCAGCCAGAGCTATCAGTGGAGAAATGCCAGTGGAACTTTTGCGTGCAAGTCTTCCTCACACTGATGAGTCTCAAAGGAAGCTGCTGTTAGATTTTACTCGGCGGTCCATGCCTGCAGGTGGACCTAATGGTAACAGTGAAGGGAATGGCAGTCATGTGAACCCTGAGTCGGTTCTAAGCTGATGCAAAGCCAATTAATAATACCAAGAATAGCTTGTAACTGAAATTCTGGGACAAAATATGCAAGGTCTTGCTGGTTGACAAGGAAAATTATCAATGATGGTTATTCGACATCTGCATCAAATGATGAGCAAACTAGCAACACCAGACAAAAATAAAGGGGACGTTCAAGAAGCATATATTGTTGGGTTTTAGTTTCTCTAGATTTTTACGTCTTTACTATGCGTTGCTGATTTGGATTATTAGAAAGCAGGTTCTTTTTTCTTTCATTCTCTTTTAAATCTGGAGGAATCATGGTTCTAATTTTTTGGTTGGGATAGGGTAGAGGGCTGGCATTGCAGGTGGCTTGGGGTTGGCCGAGTTATGGCTTTTTAGACGTTGGAGCTTATTTTAGTGCTCTTGGAATTCCTTCTGTTGGCACCTTGGGGCAGCAGGTGTATGTACAGCTTTTTCTATTTCTGTTGATTTTGGACCATCATGGCCTATTATTAATTTTTGAAGAATGTGGACAAGATTTGTTGCTTGTCTGAAATAGGTCGTGCTCCCTTCTAATAGTTGATGGCAATGGGGCATGCAAATCTAGGTCCTGGCGTGTATTTTGTTGTATAAGTCGATGGGTTTGATACTGAAAGTCTGAAACTATGGATGCATATTAAATGCAGCTGTTCTAGCATTTGTTTTGTTTTGTACTGGTCTTCTTTGAGCACCTATTGAACATGTGCTCTGAATGGCCTCCACCTTTTTGTACACTTAGTGAATTTCTTGTTTGGATCCTATCTCGTAACATATTTTAAAAAACTTACGCTTTGAATTTTTTAGGTGCATATTTTGTGCCAGTTTTTTTTTTTTGTTGGTTTTTGCGACTCTGGCCTCTGGGTTTGCTATTTAGGTAAACCTAAGCTAGAGGGGATTGTGTTTTTGTTGTCCCATTAAACACAATGGTCCTTAAATTTGGTCTATGAAGTTAAATTTCAAATTTATTTTATTTTGCAAGAGTATTTTTATTTATAACAAGTTATTGTAAATAGATTTTTTTACTTCATAGACCAAGTTTTTTTTTCTTTTATTATTTTTGTGATAATAAAAGCCTTCATCATAAATCTAGAGTCAGAAGTATATGACGCTAATAATTCATTAATTTTCATAATCTATTTGATCATGTTTTATTTAATTTTTCATAAAATAAGATGATATTAGTTAGATTTCTTAATTGTTCTAACTTGGAAATGAAACAAGTGAAAATACACAAATAATGAAAAATATGATACGAATTGTTCATATGGTTTTTTCTGTTTATATCAAGGTAATGTTTAGTAACTCAGGGTTATAAATGTTAGTTTATTTTTATGAATAAAATATTTACATATAATATTACCTTTAAATTTATTATTAAATTGTTCAAGAATATAAGTCTTTTAAAAAAATTCAAAAAAATACTCAAATTTTAAATACATTTAATTCAAGTATATCTTTTATAATTATCATACATGTTTAAATATATTTCATATATGATATTGTTTGGATCAATTATGATATTGCATGATAAATATATTATTATTAATCTTTTTTGATCCTTTTAGTAAGAAGATCGATTCCACTATAGATCAATCCATAATTGATCACACTTTCGATCATCTTCTCTTCATAAAAAATTGAACGAATCATTTTACATAGAAGAATTGATCCTTTTTATAGACAAATCGATCTAATTTTGATCTTTTTTTGATCCCTTATTACGTTAACGTAATTTATTTTTGAGAGGGATTAATCTTGCTATCAAGAATTGATGTATTTTGTTTTCTCTGATTCATTTTTTAATGCCAATTAATAGCTAACTATATGTAGAATTGTATCATATTAGATATGCGACATTTTTATTTTATGTTTTCTATAAATTCATTATTCTTCTCTCGTAATAAAAGATACAATTACAGAGTGTCTTTTAAAAAGTATAAGGTCTTAATAGTGAAGTCTCTTTTCTCTTTTGCTTCTTTTTAATTAGGTTGAATTTCATCTAATCATATATTTTAAAAATATATGATTATACTAATATATATATAAACTTATTTGTTTCATATTTTCATGTTTATATAACTTTTTCATGATTAAGATCTTTCTTGTTTAGATTAAATTATTGTACGTATAACTATGATTATTTGATTTAATTATTAAGTTTTTAAGAAATTATTTTTATTAAACTTGTCCTTTTTCAGTTTATTTTAAGATCTGATAGTTGATTTGGTTTAATTGATATATGTTTTGAATTGTCTAGTTTAAATAATTTATTATTAAATACATTCTAGAAAGCACATTGACACTTATGTATTTTTTGTCCTAACATTGGTTGTATATTGATTCGTAAACATGTCTAATTAGCGATAAGTTAATTAAAACATTGGTCTATATATCGCTCACGTAAGTCTTGAAAATTGTAAAAATAATGTAGGAGCTTGCAAGTTAAGTACATTGAGACAATATCATAGGAAGGATAACATAAAACCATGTTTGTACTTGAACGTTTGATTTTCATAATAAAAAGTTAGGTAATATGATGATATTACTCTTAGGCATGATTATAACTTATGTTATTTTCACCTAAAAATATTATGTGTTATTTTTCATTTTAATACTTTACTTTTACACGCGATTAAATATCTAACTAATTTACTTAAGTTATTAAATTATAAATTGATAAAATTTGAAAATAACAGATTCATCCCTATAAGCTTATTAGATACGTTTTAGAACATTTAAGTAACCTAACTTAGAAAATGTGTTTTTAAATCTCATTGTTAGTGGGAAAAATGTCATTTAAGTACCTTTATTTTTAAAAAATGTCACACAATGACAAAGTTTACTTTTTATCTAATTTTATATTAAATATATTGGAATAACACATGTGTTATATTTATGTTTATACTTTTTGATAAGTATATACTTTAAAAAATTAATATATAATTAAAATATTATTCGAACTTTTTAAGAAATTTTTTCTTTCAAAGTTAGAACAAAAATTTCAATAAAACTTAAACAAAATTTATTGTCTAAGACACAAAGTAACATATTAGATAATGAAAATTTTATTTAAGTTCAATCGAAATAATTTGTTAAAAATTTGATCAATTTTTAAGTAAAAAATAATTCGTTATATATATATATATATTTCAAAAAATATAAATATGGATGTGTCACATGTACTATTACATTATATTCAACGAAAAATTTGAAGAAAAATTAATTGCCATTTTTTTTACAAATAAAGAGATTTAAAAACACATATTCTAAATTATGGTATTAAAAAACTCCTTAAACCTAACCAAAGTAACTTGCATTATATTTTTTTCTTATTTATAATGTAAAAATTTAAGAAAAATAATAATAAAATATTATATTTAAAATTACATACGTAACAATTAAAACAAAAAATAGATGAAGTTATATATTATTTAAATATGATGAAATAATATTATACAATAAATTCATTAAAAATAATAAATAGAAGATAAAATAAAATGGGATAACTAATTTTATATTTGTATAAGTTATCGTCGCTATAAAGTTATCAAATAGTTTTAGAACTAATTTTGAGATAAGGAGATGAAAAACCATTATTTCGTGTTGGGTTTAGAACATTGTTAACATTATTCCAATAAACCTTCTTGTCATCTCAACAATCAACAATTTCTTATAGACGTACGACCAAAATTCGATTACCCAAGCTCCTCATTGCATATTCTTACTTCTTAGTATAGTAGACCTAAGGACTATGGTCAGAGAAAAGTGAAACAAAAGCATATTATTTATGAGAGCCCTGTGCTAATTGAACTTGAAACAGCCAGGTGTATATTATTTAAGAGAACATTGCTATGCTATAGTGTCATTTGGGCCGATTGTATATTTTTCCCATTCTCACTCTACAACACCATTTTCACTCCTTGTCTTTATGATTTTACCTTCGTCTCTTTCATTGCCTATTGTTAGATCTGTTAAGCTCATATATGGCTCTCTCTCATTCCAACAATGATTGAGTTGAATCCTATTTTTATCGTGCTTGAATTTTTTTCTACTTTGAAAACATCATAGCCCCTCTCAAGGGGTGTTAAAGTTTCACACCAAGACTGATCATCCTAATATCAACCCTAATTCATATGTATAAGGGCAACAATAGCTGCTCCACCAACAAAGTAGTGAGATTGCAATGCCACAACGAGGAGATCGAGTCCAACAAATTTGTTTGGAAGTATAAGAAGGCTGGAGACATCTCAAGAATTGCGTCAGGAGATTCTTTTGTTCTATCCTTTTAATTGTTGTGAATTTCTAGTTATGATATTTGATTTTTTTATATTCTTATTGGTAATCGAAATGAAAATATTAGCATATTTAAGGATGTAAAAGTGACGCTAAATAGGAGCACAATATTTTTTCTTTCACACACTAATCATTATGTTTATTAGTGAGATATTGTAATGATTTTGATTTTTTAGAATGTTTTGAACAAATAATTTTTAAATTCTTTGTTTGTTGAGTGTTTCGAGTATGAAGCAATGTTATACTCGTTTTGAGATTGAGGAAATTATCAGGACAAAAGATTTGTGGACATGATGACTTTTAGGTTTATTAAAAGTAAAAATTTATATTTATTTTTGTTTTTGTTGATTGTTTTTTTAATTTCTCCTTCAACAGTTTGGAAAACTCAACATCAAACTATGCATATAAATTGCTAGACTCTTCGTGATATTTTGAAAACCAATTTTGTTTACTTTCCTAGTGTACCAGTCTCTATATTCTCTCCATTGAAAATTCATAACCCACTAAAAGGTACAAAAAGAGTAGAACACATTTCTTTTAAATCCATATCTCTTTGTAATGTATTACATTTATTGATATGATCCGAAAATCTCATGGAAGCATTTATTAATTGGACTAAAATGAATTCTTATAGGTCTAAGGGAGATATTCCACGTTGTTCCACAGATTGGATTTCCATGACTTAAGCTTTGGAATAATATGGAAAAGTTCTTTAAAGAGAACAACTTAAGATTGCATTTTATACCTATTAATACCAATTTTTGCCCATAGGTAGTGATATTCTCTATAGAATTAACAAGATGAACAAATTGTTAAAACTTTAAACTACATTGTGGGTAATGATTTTCGATTCTACGATACTTAAGTCAATAACTGTAAAATAAAATATAGTTGAGATCTTAATCTCTCAATAAAATTATATAAAAAGCGAATGATTAACTATAATTCTTCATTATAAAATATATTAATTTCAATATGATATAAGACATTAGATGATGATATTATGATATGTATATATAACTATATATAGAGAAAAGAATAAACCTAATAACTATTCCTCTGTGATTAGGATTAAGTTCTTATAACTTTGTAGATAACAATCTATCATAGATAATAATTTATTATAGACAATTACTGTTGTAGACATTCCCTTAATTATCTACTCAAGTATTCTTTAAAATAATTAAAGAATAATTATTATACCTTTATCCTCTTAGCATAATTATATTGCATTATTATTTGTATGATTACTAGACATTTATTAGGCTTGGCTCATAAGGATAATTATTTTTCATCATACAAACACTTCTCATCCACGACACTCATATCATACTTCCCTACATGGGAAGTGATGGATACCAAATATATAAACATATAGGATCAGGTTTGGCCACCATGGATCCGTGCTCACAAGGAAGAGGATCGACGTGGACGAAAGATATTGGCGGAAAAATGAAGGTCAGGTGAAGGTGTGGTAGGTGACACCTTGGTTGGCGTTATCCTAGTCGATAGTGTCTTGGTTGGTGGTGACTTGGTCGTTAGTGGTCTAGTTGGCAAATCCATGCGTAGTAAATCTTTGGGTGATGCTTTCTTAGCTAATGCCTTTTTGGTCAGCGACGATTGAGAATGATCACGTCGGATGATACCCCTAGACCATCTTGACGTTGAGGTTCTTTTGATTCTTTTCGTGGGGATCCATTTAGGCGTCCATTTGGTGCAAATTGAGACTTAAGGCTATGAACACTTAGTTTCTATCTAGATGCATTCATGTGTGCTATTTGGGGAATGGTTGGAGCGATCTTAAATATTTTTCTCAGAACCCACTAGGTTCTCAGATGACTAACTATTACTTGGACATGCTTAGGACCATGTTCTAGATTCTTGAGTCCATTGTCTTGATGACTCATATGCTAGAAACAAGTTGGAGTAACCCTCTCCTTGGTATAATTACTTTGTGTACATACCATTTTTTTGCCAGGTTATGACTCCTATTTCCACCTATAGTGCGATTTTTTTTAAGTGACATTGGTGTTGCTCCATGATAGCTTCCATCCAATTGTTACAAAGTATTGCTTAGTTGTTGGGTACTATGAAATAAGCATGGTGGAGAACATATCGTTAAAAAGTTCAAATATTATTACTATTCATTTCTTCAAGGAGGTAGTAGAGGTTAGTATCACTTCAAATCCTATGTTAATCGTGTCCTGATAGACCCATTACCATATACTAATAAGGAGTAGAAGGAGTACCTTTTACTACTATAGGTGAATTTAACATTTCATCTATTGGCTAAGAAGATAAAGGGTAGGGTTTCTGAGACTTAGTCTTTTATGATAATTTTCTTGTAATGTCCTAACTTGTTTTTTATGTTTGTAATATGTTAGACCCTATGTGACATTACTGTTGACCAATAATAGCTCATCGAGTCACTTTATCATCTTCCTCTATCGTGATAGAGCAGTGATCGACTTATTATCGCTAAGCGTATTTCTTACTAGGACCTAGACCCAATTGTAGTTGATCAACATGGTGTTAGCCCCAGATTAAGACAGTAAGTACTTCTTGTAACTTAATATTATTAGTTGTTTTAGTTTTGGGTGATTGGGTCACCGTTGTAACTTTTAATTCCTTACATGTATGACATCTCATCATCCTGAGGAGTAGGATGCAAACAATGATCCATTTTTTGAGAAACTCTAGCTTAAAAGATATTCCTAAAAAGTCTAAGGTTGTACATAAGCTTTGGGCTTCTAAGAGGAAGAGAGCCTAGGAGGGTTGGATCCTCTCCCACCCATTGAAATTCCTTTTGATCCTATACTAGATAAGTCTGGTCTAGGACCCATTGACTTAGATGAGGATGTTATGGTCCTATATGAGCCCTTTGTTGTTCCAAACATTCTGAGACCTACCAAGCTTATAGATGATGATATGTATGCCTTGGTGGGTAGATAATGAAAGTTCATCGAGGATCTTAAGCAAGCTATTATGGCATGACACCTGTCTTTAAGAAGCGCTTGGTAGATGTAGAAGGGGTATTTAGTAAGGCAGTCGATGTTAGAGACGATGTGAGGGTATTCCCCGTACGTTGGAGACTTAGTTGGAGAAGTCTAGGGGGGAACTTACTGTAGCTAAGAAGATCCAAGCTAATTTCAAGAAGGCCCTAGTGGCAATAAATGAAGAAGTTAGTCATTTGGATGCTTTCTTGATGGACTAGTAAGACAATTGGGCCAAAAAGTGGGAGCAAACTAAGGAATTATTTGAGAGCCTATACTTAGTACGATGGCACTTATAGGCAACTATTGTAGAGTTGGGTCGATTCAAGATCTAGGCCGCCATAGAGTACCATGATTCTAACCAATACGTCAAAGATAGTTTGGATGCTTGGACTTATGGTTTTCAGACTGTGAGGAGACGATTCAAGAAGGTCTAACTGAATAAAGTCTTCAATGAGACTGCTTTCCTATTTTCATAGAAACATGTTTCTCAATATGATGTTATCACTTTTGAGTGGGAGGATGGAAGTTTTAGCAGTTCACGTAGCTTTGGTGACTCTAATGATTATGAGAAAATAGAAGACACATTTATGGATGGTGTTGCAACTCATGATGTGGGCAAGTGTAAACATTAGTTTTGTTTAGCCTTTTACTTTCTCCAATCTTAAGATAATCTAGATTTCATGTATTTCATTACTAAATTGTATGCATTTACTGGGTTTATTTTTAATTTTTGACTTATCTTTTGTATAGATTTTTATGATTAATGTCTATTATATCACATTCGATTTTATATTATCTTTCACATTTTATCTCGTCTTATATTTTATTTTATATTTATACTTTCAATCATTATATTTGGACCCGACCATCACCCATGTAATTGGAATGCGGTGAACCTTTGAGTTGATATTCCAATATGTAAGGTTGTACAGACCTAAATGATTTTTTTGGTATTTTATATGTGTTATAAAGGATTATTTGTGGCGTTTTAACAGTATTATAAACTATTAATACTAGCATTTTAAAAATATCACTAATAATTAATTATAGCATTTTAAAACATTTTTCCTGGCCTGAATAAAACACCACAAATAATCTCTATTTTTTTGCAGCATCAAGAACCATTAGAAATATGTTTTTGTGGTAGTCTAATTATTACCGCCATAAATGATAATATTTGTTGTATTTCTTATCTTACAAATTTATAGAACACAATCATCCATGATGTTTGCAAAAATCAACATTAACATATATATTTGTCAAACCGCCGAAATTAGCGTTATATATATCCACACATCCAACCATGAGAGAAAGCTAATCAAACTTTAAAGGAACTTCACACATATATATGGTGGGATGTCTAAGAAGATTATCGAAGTTTATACCAAGTATATCTAATAATTATATCAACTGTCTTTTCGGCAGGTTGTTTTCAATTCTTTAATTTCCAGCTATGAACGCATTATATATATCCAAAATTTATAACAATCAACTTGTTAATTAATTTTTTTTTGTTACGTGGTGTTAAATGAGTTTTTATTTCATCTTAAGTTAAACTCTATAAATCTCACTTATAAATATTGAATTGAACAACTCATAAGTTATATTATATATATATATATATATATTTTAAAATATTTATAAATTTTTTTAAAAAATATTTATAATTTTTCTTAAAAACAAAAACTTAGTATATAAATTTTATTATTATTTAAGTGTATTTTTTAGCTTAAAAATTTTATTATTTAAGTGTATTTTTTATATAATATTATTATAATTATAAAATATTTGACAAAAACATTTTAAATGAGCTCGTAGATTGTGTATAAACTAATTAGTTAGATGAAAACGATTATTTGAATTTATTTATGAGTTAAATGAATTAAATTTTTTGAGATTTTAGAGTTATTGAATTAAACTTAAATGAATTTAGTTGGAGTAAGGTGATGATTTTATAATTATAAAAGTGATAATATATTATTACAAATGTATAAAATGAAATTAAGCTTGATTTCGTCGTTTCCCAAGAACAATTTTAATTAACAAGTGGAATAGAGATATCAACTAAAGCGAAATTCGAATTGATAATCTCTTTAATTTGCTAGCTGTGTGAAGGAAAACTCCAACTTATATTTTGTATGCTTGCTTGTTTAATTTGTTCGATCTAAAGCAACCAATTTTGTTCTTATCAATATCTATATATCCATCGATCACTTATCTTTATAGAGTTTTCTTTTATTTATTTAATTAATTAATTATTTTTTTTTGTTTTTTGGCTAGAGATCATCTTTGTCTAACTACTAGTAATGCCAGAAATTTTACATCAAGTAGGTACGTACGTTCATGCGCATAATAAGAATACAAGTTAGATGTCTCCAATTTGGTTTATGATGGATGAGGATACGTAAGCCCATATATCAGATATGGAACAGTTTTTTTTTCTTTCACTTTAGAAAATTTTGGTTAATAACTTGTGCAACTTGTTATCTGGTCTATATATCAAATCAAGGTGGAGACACACCTTGACTTGTTTCTAATAAAACGTGACAAAAGTTGTTACAAAGTGGAAACTTTCACTACTACAAAATAGACATTAAAGTCGGTTAAAAATCGACTTTAAAGTCGGTTGACTCGGCCAACCGACGCTATCCACGTGAATAGCGTCGGTTTAACAACGAACCGATTTTAAATTCATTATAAGTCGGTTTTTTCCAAAAATCGACTTTACACAGCGACTTAAATACCTTTTTTTTAGTAGTGTTTATTACATTTTATTCATTACTAATTAATAATGCATAATTTGTACACTAAAAATGATACCTTTTATTTGGAGCGAACTCTTTGAATATATCTTTCATCTCTACTCTACCGTAAAGGAGAAAATTTGAAGAATGAATATACATTTTCTTGACTTTAATTGCAAATCTAATATGTTTCAAAGATCTTTGACTTTTTAATAAGATTGGGAGGCTATATATATAATAAGTTAATCCGTTAAACCTTAAATGTATATATTGTTAATACATCTTGTTAATTATTTTGTTTGGCGTTTTGTTGGTGTATATCTAGCCAGCCAGAAGCAAAAACAGAGACACCGACGGTCTTAGTAGCTTTAAATCCAATCAAATCTTGACAAAAACCCAATCCTCATCATCTTTCACGCGCCGACACCTGTCCCTCTCAAGTATTAACGCCAAACACCAAAATCTTCCTAACAAATCCAAATTTTCATTTAATTGCATCTCTACTACTTATTTGAAGCTTCTGCATGCCCGGGGAAGTAGAGAATATATATGAATAGCAATGTTTAAAGAAATCAAATCTTGATACATATATCAATACAATCTAATTATTTTTATTTTTATTTTTATTACAAGGTAGATATCTTAATGATACATATAACAATACTGAGAAGATATATATATATATATATTCTGTACGTTATACAGTATTTTAAGTAGTTTTCTTTATGACATTTATGAATAAATATGAAATGGGGGACCATATATGTAATCAAAGGACTTAAAAAGTATGTAGTCTGTACAATGAGGTCTGTGTGATTTGTGAATGGTGCTTTTCAAGCTACAGAGATCTCCTGGGACTGAAAGATACCTTACATTTAGGAAATGAATGATGCTTTTTTCATGCTCACAGATCTCTCACTGCCTCAATGTCTGAAATTTATACTTAAACCAAGTAATAACTGGCACGGGACCCTCTTCTTTCAATTCTTAATACCTTTTTAGTACTTGAACAGTTTTCTACCGTCTTTTTTTTTCTTTTAAATTATGGTACCACTCTTCTGCATTCTTTTCATAATTGTTTCTTTTACTACTCTTCTTCTTCTTCTTCTTTAAGGAATTGTTTTTATCGTTGCTTTAAACTTTCCTTGGAAATATAAAATTGTCCTACACATTATTCATACACATTATTCATGATAAAAATATGACATTTTTAATTACAAACAAGCAGAACAAAAGGGCATTTCAATCAAATGGTAATTTCTCCTTGTGTTGAATCCAAAAAATGTTAAACCCAATTTGGCATTCTGTGATGTTGTATTGGACAAAACTTGTCGGACGGTAAGAAAACTCTCCAATTTCAACACAAGTACGGCCTAAATAAACCATATTAGTGCATATATATATATCCATTGATTAAACTTTTATATTGCTCTATTACGACGTTCTACGGGTAAAGCAATGGTTTTTCACTTTTACTTCGATGTTTTGTTTCAATTAAGTTATATTTAATATTATAATTTATTTACTACACTTTCATTATTTCATTTGTACTATATTTTTATTATTTCACTTGTATTACATTTATACTACACTTGTTACAATCCTATAAATAGAGTTCTCTATTTACATTCTAAAACACATCAATACAACATTAAATTATTCATTCTTCTTATCTCTTTACATGGTATCAGAGCCTCTCATATACCTCTAGAATTTCTATCAAAATTTTGTCTTTCTTCATCACATCCAACCCAGCTCACTCCAACTCGGTTCACTCCAACCTGGTTTACCCCAACTCTGTTCACCTCAACCCGACTCACTCCAATCCGGCACACCTCAACTTGGCTCACTCCAACCTGACTCACCTCAGACCCGGTTCTAGGCTTGTTTTCAGCTCCTCTTTTCATTTTTAAAGATATTTGTGACCTATATACACCATTTTATATTGTTTCTATATATTTGCTATATATTTGCTTTATATTTGCTCCATTATTTCGTTAAAATGAACCAAAATTATATCACAAAACCAATCTCTACCACCATTGATGATACTAACTACATAGCCTGGACACAAGCAATGAAAAGTTTATTTAAAGGATGCAAGTTATGACATTTCATAACTGGTGATATCTCTATACCCATCTAAGAAACCATTGAAAACAACTCCTTATTTGCTGACGGCCTTGAAGACTAGGAGAGTAAACATCATCAAATTATTACCTAGTTCCGTAACACCACCTTACCCTCCATCCATGATGAATTTGGGCGTTTTGAAACTGTTAAAGAAGTTTGAGAATTTCTTGAGGCTCGCTTCATTACAACCGATTTGGCCAACCAATATCAACTTCTAACAACTCTTCATACCAAATGCCAAAGGGCTGATCAAACGATTAACCAATTTATCTCTAAAATGCATACTATTTAGGATCAACTCGCTCTCTCTGAACCAACATGGATGAATAAGATTGATGCTGAGATGTTTGCAACTTACCGTAATCACCAGTGTCTTGTTATTTTTCTTATGGCTCTCCATGATCGATTTGAACCTGTTCGGGCTTCCTTACTCCATTGGAGTCCTTTTCCATCCTTAGTTATTGTTGTGACCGAGCTTCTCTTTGAAGAAATTCGGATGGGGGTTTACAAAGTTTATTATATAGATTCTGTTCTTGCCACCCCCTCTTATCGCCCTAAAGAAGGTTCTAAAGAGGGCTTCAAACACCAAGGCTACACCTACTATCACAACCCCAATCATGAGCTTCTTACATGTCTCATTAGGGAAAACAACCTCTTTTATGTTTTAATAAAAGTGATTCTACTTATGTCTTCCCTTTTGACTTAATTCATTCTAATATTTTGGGTCCATCCTCACATCCTACTACGGGGGGATGTGTTTACTTTGTCATTTTTATTGATGATTATTCAAGATTCACATGAATTTTTCTCATGAAACATAGATGAATTACCCAAAATTTATTATGATTTTGCCCAAATGGTTAAAACCCAATTTTCTCAAAATATCAAAGTGTTTAGAGCTGATAATGCTATGAAATATAACACAGACATATTTTTAATATTGTTCGCACTCTTCTCATTTCTAGATCTTGTCTTGAACGCTTTTGGGATGAAGCAGCTTTTACGGCTATTTATACCATTAATTATGTTCCCATACCTATTATTTACAATCAATCCCCTTATGAGCATCTCTATAGTACTTCTCCATCTTATGAACTACTCAAAGGGTTTGGTTGTGTCTGTTTTGTTCTTCTTCACCCTTATGAATGCAATAAATTGGAACCTCGTGCTCGTCTTTGTTGTTTCTTAGAGTATGAAATAGAACACAAAGGCTATCGTTGTTGGTACCCTATCTCTAAACTATTGTGCATCTCTCATCATGTCATCTTTTGGGAACATAAAATGTTTTCCTTTATTTCCTCATTTCATGTCTCATCTCCTACCTCACTCTCGTTTTTAAATGACCCAACTATTGATTTATTCCCTCCTAACATTGCTCCATTACTCTTACCATCGTCTACTACGGCTTCTTATGATGTGTCTGCTCCTTCAACTGATCCTACCATAACAATATCCTCTGAAGACCAACTACCTGATTGTCCAAAGTCATCACTTCGTCGTTCTACTGTATAAGTAGTCTTCTCTTTCATCTTTGTGATTACCAATATTTCTCTACTATTTTGTCTCATCATGAACCCCAAAACTATAGATAAGCTAGTTCTAACTCTCATTGGCAGCAAGCTATGATAGATGAATTATAGGCATTAACAAAAGCACATACATGGGATGTTGTTGATCTTCCATCTAATAAATCTCTGATTGGTTGTAAGTGGATTTTCAAAATCAAAACTCATTCAGATGGGTCTGTGGAACGATATAAAGCTCATTTGGTTGCAAAGGGTTTTATACAGGAATACAGAATCGGCTATGAAGAAACTTTTGCACCTATAGCTCGCCTCACCTCTATTCGAAGTATTATTGTTGTTGTTGCTACCTGAAACTGGAAAATGTTTCAAACGGATGTCAAAAATGTTTTTTTCAATAGAGACATAACCGAGGAATTTTATATGAAACCTCCTCCTAGATACACTCATTCACCTCATCAAGTATGCAGACTTCGTCGTGCTCTCTATGGCCTCAAACAAGCTCATCGGACTTGGTTTGCCAAATTCAGCTCTACACTTACTGACTTTGGCTTCACTTCCAGTTCTTATGACTCTGGCCTCTTTATTCAGAAGACTCCCACTGGTGTAACGCTTATAATCCTTTATGTAGATGATATGATCATAACAGGGAATGACTCTAATGGAATTATTGATCTCAAGCAGTTTCTGAGCCATCAATTTGAAATAAAAGACCTTGGTTATCTCCACCACTTTTTGGGCCTAGAAATCTCATCTGATTCTCAAGGATATTATCTCTCTCAAGCAAAGTCCTCTTCCGATATTCTTAATCGGGATGGTCTTACTGATTGCAAAACTGCATCAACACCTTTAGAAACCAATGTCAAACTTATTCCATTAGATAATATTATTCTCTCAGATGCCACATTATATAGAGAACTAGTAGGCAGTCTTGTTTATCTCACAATCACTTGTCCTGATATTGCCTATGTTGTTCATCTGGTTAGGTAATTAATGTCTACTCCATGGTCTACCCATTATACTGTGGTTCTTCGTATTCTCCGTTACATCAAAGGCACCATGTTTCACGGTCTCGACTTCTCCAACAAGTCTAATCTTTTTCTTTCCGCCTACTCTGATGTTGATTGGGCAGGTGACCCAACTGATCATTGCTCTACCACTGGATATTGTTTATTTCTTGGAAACTCTCTTATATCTTGGCGAAGTAAGAAACAATCCCTCACTTCTCGATCCAATATTGAAACTGAATATCGTGCTCTTGCTGACACCACTCAAGAACTTCTTTGGTTATGTTGGCTACTGATGCGTATTTTTCACAAGTGTATGAATCGTTCAAGTAATAAAGTGTACAAAAGTATGGATATCGAACCACAAGGAATGACGTTACTAAGTATCGAAATTGACTAATCCTAATTTTATTTGAAAACCTAATTTTTGAAATTGTTTAAGAAGCAAATTAATCTTAAAAATAAATACAAATAACACAATTGAATGTTGTTCACAAATGATTACAAACGCTAAGGTATTTGATTTCGCTAAATCAATTCAATTCGATTTCAAGTCATGTTATATGAGAATCAAAGCTAAAAGTGATGGTTGAAAAACTCAAATTTACCTAATACTCTCTCTCGAGTTATATTAGAATTACTTATCTATGAAAACCAACTATATTTCTATGAAGATTTAATCACAAACAAACACATTACGATTTATGAAATTTCTAGAATAACCACATACATCATGCATTAGTTCTCACACTCGCATTCAACATACAGTATTTATTACAAGAAGCATTCATTACACATCTCTTCTCGGTCTCAATATAATGCAACAAATCATCTAAATCTTGGTCATAAATTTAAAAGCATTAAGCATGAAAATAAATACTCAACTTAAAAACAATGAACTCATATAACAATAACAAAAGAAATCAGATTTTCTTGATTCAACTACATCATAGCCTTAGCAAAAACGAATTAGTTCATAACGGAAAAAAGAACAAACATTATCTCAATTGAATCCATGAATAACAAATCTGAATAAAATGCAGAAAATGAAAGCTAAGGAGAAGAGATGAAAAACTCTTGAAGATGAATGCTTGGTAGCAACAATGGTGATAATCCTTCAAGCTTCTCCAAACTTTCTCTCCAAAATTGTCTTTTCTCCTCCAAAAATGACTCAGATCTACTCTCTCTCCCGTGGCCTCTTTCTTCATCATATTGTATATATAGATCTAGGGTTTAGGGGGCAATTTTGAAACAAAACAACATAAAAAATGTGTTTTCGGGCGAAACTCGCCGGCGGCAACATTATTCTCGTTGCGGCGAGATTTCTGGAAAAATTATGATTTTGATTCCACTAATTCTCGCTGGCAGCTAAAGGTGTCTCGCCGATGGCGAGATTTGCATATGCCAAAATTCGTGCTCTCGGGAAGATTTTCGCCGTGCTCTCTGTAAGATTTTCGCCGGTGGCGATAATCATCTCGCCGGTGGCGATAATCATCTCGCCGGTGGCGATAATCATCTCGCCGGTGGCGATAATCATCTCGCCGACGGCAGTATTTCTAAACTTTGAAACTTTGTTTTCTTTTTATTTTCACTCAATCCCGATCATTAAAATTTGTCCCAAACTTCTCCAAAATCATGATTTTACCTGAAATTGCACTTTAAACACGAAATACCCATGAAATGACATTTGTAGATTAAATAATCAAATAAATACAATTTTCACACAAATATCAACATTTAAATCATAACAAAAATGCAATAATTTGACTCTTATCAGTTACTTGCTGATATGAGTGTTCTCCAATCAACTACAACTATCATATATTGTGACAATCAGAGTGCTATTCAGATTGCTCACAATAATGTATTTCATGAATGAGCAATAATGTATTGTGACAATCAGAGTGCTATTCAGATTGCTGATATGATTGTCATTTTGTTCGTCAACATGTTCTTCAAGACACTGTTTGTCTCAAATCAATATCCTCTACAGATCAAACAGTTGACATTTTCACCAATTCTCATCTACCAGGCAGATTTCAAAAATTAGTTTCCAAACTCAAGTTGATTGTTTCTCTTTCTCCTTGAGTTTGAGGAAGGATGTTAAATTATATTTGATATTGTAATTCATTTATAATTCACTTGTATTACACTTTCACTATTTCACTTGTACTACACTTATACTATTTTACTTGTACTACACTTATACTACATTTACTATTTCACTTGTACTACACTTGTTACAAACCTATAAATAAATTTTTTTATGTAAATTCTAAAACACATAAATACAACATTAAATCATTATTTATTCTTATCTCTCAACACGCTTCACAGTTTCAAAAACAGTTTCAAAATAGAGAAAGGTAATAATACTAATATATATCACAAACACAACATATTTGGTATAGTTTCATCTGATTGAATTAGTTATGCCCAATATTAATAATGTAATATAGTTTATAACAAAGCTTTTTCAATACGTATACCCATTTTATATTATCTGCATTAAGTTTACACAGGTTTAGGAAACCATGAATGTTTTCACCAGCTTCAGCTTCAGCTTCAGCTTCATAGTTCCCATTGGTTATAAACCCTCCAAATTTTTATTCTTCTACTTGCAATACAGCAAAAAGTGGCTTTCGATTACTCTGAGCAGAGTGTGCAAAGTTGGTTTTTTTTTATATATATATTCTAAACCCAGACTTGAATCAATTTCATTTAATTGGTTTATTTATTTTTAAATAAATATTAATATTTTCGGTTTAAATCTTCCTATTTTTAAACATAATAAACATATATTATTACACTACAAGAAAATTTGAATATAATTTTAAATTAAAATATTAATACCATCTAAATTGAAATAAAAAATATAATTTAAGTTGGATTTAATCGACTAATTTTTGAAATTTCTCGCCATGTCTATTTATGAAATAAATTTGTTCCTAGCTACAAGTTTGAACATCTACGACTTCTTTCACCTATGAAATATCATAATTATAAGGGTATACTGAACTTTCGCCACTCAACCAAATTTCAAAAAATAACCTGGATCAATTTGGTGTCTTTAACTTTTTTAATTTAATCAATTTGGTGACTTAACTTTTTTTAATATAATTAATTTAGTACATCTAATTTTTCCAATTTGATAAAAAAAAAAAAGTCTATAGCGAAATTGTAATTACACGATTATATTATCATGGTGAATAGTACAGTTTCCACTGCCATACATTTATGTTCTGTCGTCAAGCCTTGTTATTTCAATTACGCCGATCTCACTTTACCATTGAGCTGGCATTCTTTCATGAATAGACACTTGAGCTATATAGGAAAGCTACTTGTCCTCGACAGGTTTTTAACTGATGTCTATAGAAAGTGGCTGGGAATTAATTAATGGAGATCTTTATCAACCTAGTCTCATGCATACTTACCAGATGAAATCAATTTAAACGTCTGAACTGAGATTGATCGAGATTTATGTATTTTGTAGTTTGCAGCAATACTGTCCTTGTAATTAGTTATCATCTCATATATAAGTAATCGTATAATCACATATTGTTAATTAATAGCAACTATATTAATTAGCTTTTTTGATTAATGTTGTATATATCATATAGCCTTATATATATTTAGTTTGATAATATAAATGGATCTTTTATGGATCCTAATTTTTAAAGAAACTTTAACGGGATAAAAATATTTAAAAGGTAAAAGGAATCGCGGGTTTAAGCCTGTGGTTTTCTACCTTATAATACATGAGATAAATGTGCACACTCATTGTAATTTAATTATGTCATGTAGAATGTAGAGTAGTTTAGTTTTTTTTAATGGAAAATAGAGTATAAAAATAAATGATGAAATTGTAATTTTTTTTATCAGTTTTATAATCATTTTTATTAATAATAAAATAATTTTTTTATTAAAAAATAAAAAACATACGAAATAAAAATTAATTATTTGTCCTTATATTATCTTTTTACAAAAAAAATAAAAAAACTAAACAACCCAAAAAATTGTTCTTTCTTTCTTACCCACCCAAATTATACGAGTGTATGTACTGAAATATTATGAGCTCAGTCTAGGATGCAATACTGTGATACTGATAGGTATATTACGAATATTCGTTACAAGTCATAAATTTACTCTTAGGTTTGTACTTGTAACATGTAATATTAGCATCTTACATTTAAAGTTAATCATATTTATATATTTTTTAAAAAATATTAATTACACATTTAAAATCAATTTAAGGAGTTTTATTTAAAAAAGAAGAAAGAAAGAAAAAAAAGGCTCATACTGACTAAATAAAGTATTTAACTGATATTTGGGGATAATCAAGGAAAATATTTAAATCATCATATTAAGTTAAAAGTAAATTTTAAAATAAATAAATTTTAAATTATATATATTATTTAAAAGAAATAATTTTAATTTTTAAGGTTATTCTCTAAAATTTACTGTAAGTGTATACAATTATGTAAATTTTAAAATAAATAAATTTTGAATTAAAAATATTATAGAAATGTATAGCTATTTTATAAATTCGTATAGAATCTGAGAAAAGATTTATTAGATGTGATTGCAAGACCTCTACTAAGTTCATCGGTAGTAATCGCACCGCCTCTAATAAGGTTTATAAAAATCTCTAGAAATTTGATAATGATGGTTGAAAATTAAATATAAAATTATTTTTAATATATATATATATATATATTACTTTTTAAAATTATATATTTTCATTAATAAATATATTATTCATCTGATACTGACCAGATAAAGTTCATAATGGGCACCTTCAATCTAGGGCATGATCACAATGGACCCCACTCCAGTTCAACTCAAACGGGAGCAAAAGACTTGACCCACCATCGACATGAAAAAGTATAAATCTCGTTAAAAGCTCACTAAAATATATTAGTTATTATATTTTAATTATTTTATATTAATTTTAATAATTAATCACTTTAATTTTTTGAGATATTTTTTCTCCAAATATTTATTAAAATATATTAAAATAAAAAAAATAATTAATATATTTAATTTATAAAAATAAGTTGATTAAATTATCATCTATCCTTATCATAAACGTACAAGTTGGAAAATGACTTGAGAAGTGTGATAAGCAGCAAAAAAAATTATATTTATTATAATTTAAAATGTCATTATAATTGATATTTTAACTAATTATAAATTTAAAGAAAAAGTAATATTGTTTTAACCAATTTGTAGTATAAAAAAGGGCACAAAATAGTTACTAACCACTTCACCAATAATTACTTTATTGAGGAACGGTATGGAGACTTAGCGCTCATATTAATTATTATTTTAAAAAAATTAAAAATTTATTTTATAATATAATAATATTTTTTTAAGCAACATAAAAAAGATGGTTTTAAAATACGTTAATTTAGTATGCATCTAGTTGTGAGAAAAAAATCACGGTAATATACTGTTACTAATTAATAGCAGAATCTTCAGAATCCTTTTATAAGAAGAAATTATGATTAATTAAAACTTCTAAGGAAGTTATTATTTTTTATATAAAAAATTCACATATTTATTAAAAAATATTAATATAATATTTATAAGTGATATGAGATTTAATTTTTTTTTATATTTTAAATAAAATTTATATGATATTTAAATTTCAAACAATCAATACGTTAATAAAAACACTAATACATTTTTAAAAAAATATGTCTCGTTAAAAAAAATAGATAACCCATAAAAAATTATTAATATAATAACTCAAAATAGAGATATATTAAAAATATTTAATTATCACATAAAACAATGTATAATTTCCCTTTATTATTAATTGATAGAGAGAGGGAGGGAGAATACCAGTCAAAATGAACAGCGACTTGCATGGGTATGAGTTAGGAATTTTTTTTATAAACGAATTAGGGAGTTATTAATGGCATGATTACGATATAGAAATAGAAAATAAGGAAAATCATTGATTAATGATAATTATTCTCATTCCTAGTAATACTCAAATTTGGAGTAATGTTAATTAAGATTACTTATAAGTTGTGATATGTATAATTATAATGGATTAAAATATGTATTATAATTTTTTGAAAAAAATAATTATATACAATCCAATTACTATATAAATAATAGTTCATTATTCTATTTTATAATGATAAGTATCATTTTCTTCTTATGACCAACTTAAACCCTACATTTTTTTTATCATTTTATTACAGTTGAAAATTTGAGAACCCTTATTTAATTTTAACGATTATAAAAAAAATACTAATTAATTCTTTTTTTACATATTATATTAATTAATAGCACTTTTAATTACTTTATTATTTATATAATAGTTAGTTTAATTATTTAAAAATTAGAAAATTAAAATAATAATATAAGAAAGTATATTTCTAGCTATTTCAATTACAAACCATTATTTGTGTTTCTTAAAAAAATAAAAATAATATTTTTTTATTTAAATTACAATATTTTTAGTTTTTGAAATTAAAAAATAATCTAATATTAATGGTACTTTAGTAAATTTATTCATACAGATACTGTTTTGTTTAGTTTTTATTATGAATGAATAAATATGTAGAAATATTTTAGCAATATTGACACTTTTTTTCTCACTTCTGATCTTTATATAAGCATGGCCTATTGGCCTCCTAGTTTTGTCACAGTCACACTTCTCTTGAGTGCCACTTCTTTCTGCGTTCATCAATCCAAAATCCCTCTCTTATATCCGTTCCTTCTTGAAAATTTTCATTTTCATTTCCAAAGCTTTTTCTTATCAGATGGCCGCCTCTTCACTCCCCCACCATCGTTTTCTACTGGACTCTGTTTTCTTTTCAAACGCTCCCATTAAGATGTCTGGATTCATGGATGAAGGAAATTCAAATGCCAATTGCGTCCCTCAATTTTGCACATCTAATGTTTTTTATGAAATACCTGTTGAACAGACAAACCATGAAAGTAGCTGTCTTGATTACAGCTCAAAGGTTGCTTTGAGTGACGATGAGCCTTCTGTGACCAAAAAACAGAGCACAGAGTCCTCAACTGCTGTCGATAAGCTTGAAAGTGGAGATCAGGTTACTCAGAAAGTAATCCCCATGGAAAAAAAGAGCAAGAACAAAAATAGGTCGTCTTTGAGTTCTTCTAAATCCAAGGTAAACTACTTTAAGATTGAGCCAAAAAAAATCAAGATTCAATTTTTATTTTTCTTTCTGCATGTGGGTTGTTTTTGCAAATTGATTATGCGTGTGCTGTTAGGACGCAAGGGAGAGCAAAACCAAGAAGCATAAAAAATCCAACAATGAACTCAAAAATGAAGAGGAGGAGAAGAAGCTTATATCCGATGAGATTGATCAGGAAAGATCTAAAGAAGAAGCTTCAAAAGGCTACATTCATGTGAGAGCAAGAAGGGGTCAGGCAACAGACAGCCACAGTCTAGCGGAGAGGGTAATATACTAATATTCATTTTTTTAAACAGTGTTTTCTATCAGTTTATTATTATTATTATTAACGGAGGTATTCATCAATTTAAAAATACCCAATTTATCACCAAAATTTGCTAATCTTTAAGTGATTGAGAACTCATACCTACTCAATGTGATATCTCACAAATCCCAAGATGCCCATCATTTCATGTCTCTTAAGTATATATTTTGTGCAAATGAATTTTAGGTGAGAAGGGAGAAAATTAGTGAGAGGATGAAGATGCTGCAGAAACTTGTTCCTGGTTGTGATAAGGTACATTGCTTTTCCTTGTCCTCAACTTGTCTTTCTGAAGAAATAGCTAGGGACCTATGTGGCTCTATTTATTTTTTCCTTTACGATTATTTTTTTTTATTTTTAATAGCTTCATTATATGGGTTTGTTCTGAAATAGGTAACTGGAAAGGCCCTGATGTTGGATGAGATTATCAATTATGTTCAGTCCCTACAAAATCAAGTTGAGGTACCAAGGAACAGTTCTTCTTAATGGTGTACTACTTGATAAAATTATGTAACAAAGCTATTAATTTCATCACTAAACTTGATACATGTTGTTATTTCAGTTCCTTTCAATGAAGCTTGCTTCAATGAATCCCATGTTTTATGACTTTGGGATGGACCTAGAATCATTGATGATCAGACCAGAGGTATAAAACCAAGTTCTAATCATCTAATCTTTTATTTGAATTGTTACTTTCTACTTACTAAAACTTATATAGTTCCTCTGTTTTTTTGATTTCAATGTATAGAGACTGAGTACAATCGCATCACCTGTACCACAAAGCAGTCCAGTCCAATCCACTGTTTTTGCTGATACCAACACAATTTACTCTAATGCTACTACCAATTATACTCTTCTGGATAACTCAGCTTCACTATTACTACAAGCACAGCGGCCAAGTGCTCCGTTTCATGTATATACTTCAGAAATACGACTTTTTTTTTTAAATACGATATTTTGATATTTCCATTAAATTTAGTTTTTGAGTGTGACAAACTCATTTATCTATCTATGACAAAAATGACACATTATTTTCAGGACAATGGGTGTCTATTGTGGGATGTTGAAGACCAAAGACAAAACTTTCTCAGTCCAACTGGGTTGAGTAATAACTTGTGTTCCTTCAACTAATATAATGATAAAAAGGCTGCCCTACAAGTTTACGGTGACTTCTCAAACCTGTCTGTAATGTGTTATTGTATTAATTAACGAACATTTTAAAATTGTACGTTGCAATAATGTTATCTTCACACTTAATATATTTGTTACACACTAGCGTTCTTAGTTATTCCATTTAATATGTTTGCATTTTTTTATATGATTGTAATCATTTTGCTATAAAAAAATTTACTATATATATCGAGAATAAATAATTAATATTTTAATTTTTATTTTTTAATTAATTTTTTTATATATAAATTTATCTAGTCATTTTTGTCTATGCTAATGACACTATATTGATATGTTAGAAATAATTGAAAAAAAAATGAGAAAAATAAAAAATAAAAAGAAAGAAATTATTTGTTTTTGTGATATGGATTTTTTTCTTTCTAAAAGGCCAAAAAAATAATAATATTCACATAACTGGAAAAACTAATTATTTATTTATTTTGCCTGTATTTAATATTTGCTTTAATTGGATGCCCTTTTGTGATTACTTTCCAGTTAAAGAGAGCAAACTATAAAGCAGCCAAAAAAATCAGAGAAAATAATTAAGAGCGAGCTGAAAGGCTAGGTTTTCTTTTTATCCAGTATCAGTTCCAATGAAGAGGGCTTCTTTAACCAGAGACACTACTTCCAGTTCCAAAAGAGAGATAATAGTGGCCTCTGAACGTCAATAAAGGGCAGCCAAAATCAATGGACGAAGAAAAACACAAAGGACAGAACACAACCGTCCAAATAAGACCAAATCTATTTTCTAGATCCCTTGTTAGCAATGCACAAATTCCAAGACTCTTTATTAGTGGTCGTTAGAAATTGAAACTATTTATGTAATATAATATATTTGTAATATGAAAATTACCACTCTATGTTAACTTTGATTCTCGTGGTTAACCATTGTTCTGTTATTACAGTTACTTTTACCGTTATTGGCCATTTAGCTAGCTGCAAACTAAATAAGGTGAGAAAATAAAAACAAAAAATGATGCTGTCACTGTTGTTGAAATGACAAGCTAATGTAGTTGTTGGTTTATTTGGCTTTGTTACGTATGAATTCTTGGAATCTTTTGGACTTTGGAATTATTGTGTTCTTAAAGTGATCTCCCCCTAGTCATCCAAATATGCAACAGCTTTGAACACATTGCATCTCTATCTATCAGAATTCAGATATTGCTTTTTTCCTAACAAAATTTAATATATGATCTACTACATCCAGAGATAATTCTTACGTATGATGCTTTCATGTAGCACAGGCATGTTTAGTACACCACAATGAACATATAACATTCTATAGAGGGGATGAGTTTTGTTGTTGATAATTAAATAGCAGAAATGAATAGACTTATATAATTGAGGTGATAGTATTATTGCCTATTTTTTAGTTACTTTGAAATTAGTAATCATCACCTGTGATATTTATAGTGTACATATGAGGTTAACGATTGTGGGAGTTTAGGCACATTAAGAAGATTAATTATGATCTCTTGCTTTTTTAATTGAAACGAATAATTAAATAACTTTCCTTCTTAATTAGCTTTCGAAAAAGATTTTTTTTTTTTAAAAAAAAAAAAAACTATTTCCAAGTGGAGATAAGAAGGGGGATAAAGAAGAATGACAACAAAGTTCGAACAGACACTGTGGAGGAAGACATTCCATGTGGTTTTTGTGTTCTGGATGCTTCTTTTATGTACCCACATGTTTTCAGTATTGTTCCCACCAATCAATTGGACCATCATTTTAGATTTTTATATATGTGGAAAATATATGGGACTGGCCGATTTATATTAATATCTTGGATATATATGAATCTATCAGAAGCATAATTTCTTTCATAATTGCAAGTGTTGTGGAAGCTGTTCTGTAACTTGTTCGCTGATGACTTGATGTTTTTTTTTATCTTCAAAACGTCAATTTTCCAATATCTTAAAGTGTATTGATACCATATAGTTATATTATACAATATAGTATTTGGATTCGGATATTTGGTTACTACAAAGGCATAACTTTAAATCATTTTCCTTAAAACACTAATTTTTGACACTCAAACTTGATGATGCATCAGGTTTTGTAAATATATTTCATATTACAACGAAATCTCTTGTTATATGCATTACATTGTACGGTATTAAAGAATTAAAATGTAAGAACTCTTTTTGTTGTTAACAATACTAAAACAATAATGTATTTAAAGATATAATAACGGATAAAATAAAATAAAAATATAATTTTTATTTAATAGAATTGTTTTACTCCTTACAAAATTAATATAACTAAATGATTAATTTAAAATAAGAAAACAATATTTATTTAGATAAACTAACCAAGAATTAATGGTGGGGGTTAAAATTGTTTTCTAGATATACACAACAGGCAACCATATGTCCTTTTCCATTGTTCTTAACTCGAGGGCCTGAATGTCCATAAGTGCTTTTGGAAAGCAAGAGATAGGAACACTCCATTAGTCCATTAGTTTTTCATGATTAATTATTCAGTTTTCCTTTTCATCAAATCATTACCCTTGGTCTTGATCAAGGAGGGGTACTCATAACATGCACTTAATAGTAAATGCTATGGTAGGGCCCCTCGTTCTTTTCTTTTTTTGTTTTTCTTTGCTTTATTGAGATCATATTAAACTTATGGCCATTTAATCTTACACGATCGATCCATCGATTTGATGATAGATTGATAGGACATCAGCAACTAATTGTCTAATTATAACGCGTCTTCCTCTTTTTAGATGTAAACATTTTTAAATGCCATCTCTGTACCCTTTTTTTTCAATTTTAAATAAACTAAGTTCTTTTTTCTATCTTTAGGTGATCCACGTATGTTATATATATTAAAACAAAGAGTTATAGTAACTTATTTTTTTTTTAATTATATAAAATATTATTTTTAAAATTTATAATAATAAAAATAAAATTTAATAATATTGAATTTTATTTAAGATTTACTAAATTAAAATAACTGTAATTCAATTTAATAATTATAATGTTTAATATAAAATTATAAAATGAATTTTTTTATTAATAAAAATATGAATCTAATATAAAATATTATATTTATATTTATAAATTTTAAATATTATTATTTATTTTTTTAATTTTGTAACGAAGCAATAGTTTGTTTTCATAATAAAGGGGGTAAATTTTTTTTACAAGTCATGTGTATGATTATTTAGTACAAACTTTTAATTTTAAAAATATATTATTAATTTTTACATTTTAAAAAAATTAATATTTTATTCATTTAAATAAAAAATACAAGAACAATTAAATTGATAAAGTAAAAATATATCAAATTATTGTAAAAATTAATAAAAATTATCTATAACATGATTTAAGTTTTTTTTTTAATTTTTCAAGCATGTATGAAAATAATAAATTTTCAATTTAACTTGACTATTTATATCTTAAGATATTCGTGTTTTGAAATGTTGCAATTTTTAAACCAAAAAATTTAAAATCTAGAAACTAAACACGACTAAATCCATACTAAATCAAAATTTAAGTAAAAAAGTTCACCTTAGACTAAAATCTAAATGTAATGCATAAATTATAATATGTATTTATTAAAAAAAACTAAAAATAATTAAAGATTTATCAAAAATAGTATTCTTATAATAGAAAACCCTCTTTGAAATAAACGAAAAGTTTTTCTAAGAGAAAGAAGAGAAGAAGAGAGAAAATTACGTTATAAGTTAAAATGAGTTTTATGTATATAAATAAATTCTTGTCATTATCTCATCTTATATAATCTCCTCAAATGCTTATGAAATGGGGTTAAAAAAATTTACTATGACCAAAAAGCGCACACAGTAATTAATTTACATGAGACTTATCATACGTTCGATTAGCTTCCGTGTCCATGTTTTGCTAATCGACATTTAGACATTCATGTTAGATCAACGTGTTTAATATTATTTTTAAAATTTATTATAATAAAAATAATATTTAATATTAAATAAATTTAAATATTTATAATTCAATTTTAATTATATTCAATTAAACAAAATTTTATGTAAAATAATGATTTTAAAGGTAAAATTTTTTGTGGCTTTCCTTTTTTTCTTTTTTTCTTTTCATTTTGTGATGAATGTATAATATATTTTTATGATAAAAATAGGTGATTATTTGGTGTATTTATTTATTTCAAAAACATATTATTAAATTTTTTATTAAAATAAATTATATATATATATAAATAAATATATTTGTATAAAATAATAATTAGAGAAATTTTTTACATGTAAAAGTTTCAAATAAAAAGGTATTATTATCTCGTCATAATCTACTACAATGCACGTAGAGGTTAAAAGTTAAGTGTCATGCCATTAGAAAACACTTTAAATTACTATTATATCATTTAATATCATCTAAGAGTTATAAATTTAATCATTATTAAAATTTTAATAAAATATAATCAACAACAACAAAACTATATATTTAATTTTTTTTATATAAATATCACCATAAAGTCAATACATTAATTAATTGAAATGAGATTTATCATAATCTCAGTTAACTTTCGTGTCCATGTTTTGCTAATGGATATTCATATCAACTTGTTTAATTATATAAAATATTATTGTTAAAATTTATAAAATAAAAATAATATTTTAATTTAAAATATATTTAATTAAATAATATTTAATGTAAAATAATCTGTTATATTTTTTATTAATAAAAATAAATAAATTTATAATTTGGTATTATTATTTTTTCCTTAGTTTTTGCATTTCATGTTGAAGCAATAATCTGTTTTCATGATAAAAAGAGTAAGTTTTTTTTTTTTTTTTGGTATGAGTCAAGTTCATTAAGAACTTTTCATTTGATAAGATATTGTTTATTTTCGTATATAAGTAAATTTATATAAAATAATAAGTGAAGAAATTTTATACATATAAAATTTTCAAATAGAAGAATACATACACATGTAATTATTTCGTCATAACCTAGATGGGTTAAAAGTTAGCCAAAAAGCGCATACAATAATTAATTGACATGATACTTATCATAAGCTCAATTAGCTTTGGAGTCCATGTTTTGCTAATCAGCACTTAGGTCAGATCAATTTCTTTAATTATATATATAAAACTTATAATCATAAAATTTAATATTAAATAAATATAAATAATTATAATTTACTTTAAACTATTTAGTTCAATAAAATTTAATATAAAATAATGAATTAAATTTTTTATTAATAAAAATATATGAATTATTATTTTATGATTATAAATTTTTTTCTTCTTCTTATTGTGTGATGAAGCAATAATCTGTTTTCATGTTAAAATGGGTAAACTTTTTGCATGAGATATGTCAATAGTATATTTTATTAATTTTAAAAATATATTATTAAATTTTAGATGATAATAATTTATATATATGAATAAGATGAGATTATTATCATACCATATTTTATTTTTTATATTTAATTTATTATTAAATATAAAATTATAAAATATCACTTTATTTTTATTATATTTATTTTATGTAAATTAAAATTTAGTAGAGATATTTTTAATAAATTTTAAATTTAATAATATAGAAATAATAAAATATAATGTGTTAATAACTTTTTCCTATAAATAAATAAATTTATATAAAATAAAAAAATGTAAAAATTTATATCAAAAGGGTACTTACACCTGTAATTATATAGTAATAACTTCCTGAAATGCAAATACAATAAGGTTAAAACTTACATGTGTCATGATATTATAAAATATTTTAAAACATCAATGTATCATTCAATATCATCTTTTCATATATTATAAATCTACCAATTATTAAGATTTAATTAATTTTAATAAATCCATACACTTAATGATTTTTGCGCGTTATTAATATGATATAGAATTACTCCATGGCATTAATACTATCGCCAAAAAGTCAATACATTAATTAATTGACATGACACTTATCATAAGTTCGATTACTTTCCGTGTCTACGTTTTGCTACACGACATTTATGTCAGATCAATTTGTTTATTTTCTAAACATAACGACTAGGAAATTAATCTCACCCTATACTTCGTTTTTATTATTATTATTATCAATTTGTACATATTAGAACATCAACTAAAACTAGCCCTCATTTACAATATATTACAACATGCATAACTCCAAACTAATGTAAAACTAATCCTCACGTAAAATTTGAGGGTGAGGTAATACATAAATATTTTAAATAAGATTATTTTTATAATTTAATCTTTTAAGATTAAAAAATATATAATTTAATTCTTTATTTTTATTAAAAGATCTAATTAAAAATAAAATATATTATTTTAATAATTTTTAATTTAAAATATTATTATTTCTTAAAATATCCTTAAAAAATTAAATGTCACTAGACCATGTTAAATATTTATATTTTAATCGTATTTAATCACTTGATAAAAAAAATAATAATATAATTTATTATTAACTAATCATTTTTACAAAACTAAGAAACTAAATATTATAAATAATTTAATCTAAGAGTTTCTCTTGCATTTTTCTCAAATTTAAATATTTGAGTTAAATTACGACTCACTAAAGTTGAGGCGATGAACCTAAGTTAGGACAACTCAGTTCATTTAACATAATTTTTTTCATAAAAAATAATTCCAATATTATTTTTTTAGATCAAATAATATTTTTATATAATTCGAACATATAACTTAAAACAAAACAATGATGGATTATACCGTCAAACCACCGTACAAATCACAATTGTCACATAATCAAGTGAGAGAGGTAGTGAATATATATACTACTCAATCAAGAAATAACTTATAGTTTTTTAGTTTTTCAACATATTCTTTCATTCTAGATATTTTCATTATGTTGGACAATGGTGCTTTTAACTTATGATTAAATATCATTTTAAGTAAGAATTACTTAATATAAGTATGTGATTGTAATTGATTTGAGTTCTCTTTCATGAGAGCTTTAAAATCATATATTTACATGTTTAAAGTGATATTAAGATGAATAAAAAATTAAGTCATAAAATTCACTCCTTTAAAAGAAAAAAAATTATTATTTATGTTTATTCCATGTGAAAAAATTAACAATACATGAACTTTTTATATAAAATTTGTTTTTTTTAAGAGATAATATATTGTATCAAGAAAACTCTCTCTACGTGAAGGCACATGTTATGTGTACACGAATGTTATCTAATTTTGATGGGCATTACTGGATCCAAATTTTGCTATATGCGAATTTTATTTTCTTTCTCAAAATAAAATAAAATTGTTCAACTTCTTCTGTAATTATTATTGACTAATTTTAAGATTTTTATTGCATCAGTTTTAGCAGCTATAAAATGTAATTAAGATGTCTCAGTTTTGGTTTACAACAAATACATTTGAATATTTATATAATTAACTCTGCAACTTGAGGATAAAATACAACAACTACTCTCCCATTTTTCTTACAGTAAAATTCTTTTCTTTCGAGAAATTTTATATTTTAAAACTAGATTTCAATGTAATAGAGTAAATGTAAATTCAATTCCTCAGAGCAAAGTTTGTAGTTAAATTTTATTATTTAATCATTTTACCTTGTGAGATATTTTTTTTAATCCAAAACATTTGTGTATGGAGAAAAATTAATCTTAATAAGACCGTGTAACACAAAACTCGATCTTTTTTATTATTTATTTATTATAAATTTACAGTTTATTTTAATTCTCTAATTTTTGATCTATTTAATTTATATTTCTTATTCAAAAAAATTCCATTACCATATTTCCTACCATTACTAAAAAAAGAGTATTAAAGTCGGTTAAAAATTGACTTTAAACCAATTTCTTTTTTTACAAAATTTACTCATTTTTTATTATACTTAAATTAAAACATGTATTCGATCACTAAATAATAACAAGAAAATTTTTTTGTTTAACAAATAGTTTAAATAATACAAATAATTGAAAAATAAAATATTAATTAATAGTAAAAAAGTTATAATGATGTTATTCTATGTTATTCAAAATCATCATATTTTTCTCATGATGTTATAATACAAACCTACATATATAATACAAAAATTTATATATATAAATAATAACACATAATAATAGAAAAAATATGAATAATAAGTGCGTAGAATTAATAAAAATACTTACAAGAGTAAATGAAGTGACAAAATGAAGGGAATGAAGAAAAAATAGTGTTTTGTAAGTGAGAAATAGGTATAAAATTTTTGAGTATTTTGTTTAAAAAAATAGTAGATCTAAAAGATTAGTTACAGAGGAAGAAACTCCACTAACATACGCAGGAATTGGTAGTCGTAGGTGGTTGAAAAATGCGAAAGAGTGTAAGAGATTTTGGGTTTTTGAGAGTTATGCAGCGCTTGAAATAGTTTTTGTTGGGAGAAGAAAGAAAAGAAAAGAATTTATTCACGTGTGTAGCGTCGGTTCTACGTGTCAACCGACGCTATCCATGTAGGATGTAGCGTCGGTTCCAGGTGTCAACCAACGCTACGCTACGTGGATAGCATTGATTCACCACATCAACCGACGCTACGTTCACGTGTAGTATCTGTTCGACATGTCAACTGACTTTAAATATCGATTTAAATACTCATTTTTGTAGTAGTATGCACATTCATTCTTCAAGATTATATATGTGTGGTATGGGAGCAAAACCTATGAGGAACACATGCACCTTGAACCATCACGAAGGTTCCCCCAAAATTCTTGAGAATATACTTGCAAATGAGCCTGCATTCAGAAACTCAGGTCGCAATTAGAGATCATGCTCAAGATCTTCTTTTCAAACAGAATTATTGACACTGTAAATTGTTTCTACTAGCTCCTGCATCGTCTTTCATTTGCATAAGCTTTGTCTCGTTGAATAAAAAAATTTTGATAGGTTAACAATTTAGTTTTTGTTAAATTGTAACTTATTCATACATTGAATTTCATTTTTAATATATTTAACAAAAAAAATATTTTTTTTTATAAAATAAATAAATTTTTTTTTAACTTTTTAAATATATATATATATATATATATATATATATTATAGGATTAAATGTACAACCAAATAAATAATTAGATTATAAGTTTTAGTTTTTGGTTGCTCAAGATTCATATATATCCTGTATTGAGAAATAAAATGCAAGGATTAAATCTATGATTAGGATTATCCTAATTATTTATCATTACCCTCAACTTAATTTTCAACAATTTGGACATGGTTTTTTCTTACAATTTTTTAATTGTTTTTCATCATCGGTTACATATATGGTTACTGGGTTATGACAAATATGGAAATGATTTGGTGTTTAAAAGAGCGGGTTTCTGATCCAGGTATGTCTCGTCTTGTTCATCATGATTTAAATTGCTACAATTGACATGACTTTTGGCCAACTCTGCCAGCTATTTGCTTGCAAAGATTTTAATGGCTTCTATTAATTATTGTGTGATTTCTTTGTTATTCAGGCTGTAAATTTTGTGTTTCTTTAATTTATACTCGCACTTTTGGTGGGTTATTATATAAAATCTTATTCTTTGATAAAATAAAATTTCTCAAATATGTATATATTTTAGAGATTTTCAAAAAAATATATATATTCTAAACATTGAATTCAAGTCTCCTTCTTTGCATAAATCTATAATTATTATTATAAGAATCGAGACCTAAGTAAGATAATGCATAGACATATTCTATGACCTCTGTTTGTAAATAATCGAGGTCATAAATATTTTATAAATAACCAATATCATAGACATATTATTTAACTTAATTTTTTTAAAATAAATTAAAATAAATTAATAAATTTAAAAAATTAAAGGTAATTACATTAAAATTAAGAGTGAAATTATATTTGAAAGTTTTTATATGCACTAAAACAGAATAAAATCTTACAATAACTAGCTAATTAAAATGTTTAAAAATATGAAATATATGTAAAAAATTTACTAATATTAATACTAATAAAATTTTCTACAATTTTATAATTCATTACCAACAAAGTCACTAGAGAACAAGCATTCCATGTGACACTTCAAAGTTACAGTGACATCATGAATGTGAAATTTTACTAGTGAATAAATTGGTAAGTACTAACTATCTTTCATGTAAAAGCTTTTACTAGATTACAAAAAGCATCTAAACCAAACAAAAGAAATTGATACAAGGGCTTTCATGACTCCAGTAGTGTTGGGATAGACCATGTAAGTTAGTTTATGTGTTATTTTCCTTATAAAAAAACTCTACTGAAAAGCATAAGCAATCAAGAAGCTAACAACACACACTAACCCCAATTTATACAGAAAACCATACAAGAAAGCAATAAAAGCTAATGAAACACAACAAATGCAGAAAAACACTTACCCTAGACCATTATCCCAAAGTTTTGGCACTTGGGATAGTCATCAAGTTAACAGTGTGGTCAACACAAAGTCCTTTGACAAGTTTAGCATAGTCCGGCTTATCACAGTCCTCTGTCATAACATAATAAGACCAATAAATAAAAACAACATGAACAATGTACATGAAATCAAAAATATAGGATCCTTTTGTTAGTACTTATGTTAAAAGTGTTTAAAGTAATAAACATACATCATTTATTTTTTCAATAAACATGAAATGTGCTTTCTTACCCTGAAAACACTTGAGGCATAATTTTTTTCTATTACATTTAGAGGCATTTTTTTTAATATCATAAGTGTTTTTATAGTGTCTTAAAATCAGAAACAAAAAGACCTATAATCTTGAATAGTTATCCAACAAAGTTAAGTAATCACATAATCACCCATACAAAACATTAAAAAACATTCAAATTAGAGATATGAAAACACACTGAAATCTGATAAGCTTATAAATGAAACTAAAATTTACAAAAATATTTTTAAACTCCATATTCGCAATAATAATGTTCTGTTTGCGCTTTTAAAAATTTGTAAAAAAAATTACAAATTTAAATACTACCATAACTAATAATGATATTTAAGAAGAATATATTATCCATATCCTAAAAAAACTACAATGCAGCTAGAGCAACATTAATATGAACACTAAAGATCAATTGAGTGAAATTTTAAGTTAACAAGAAAAACTTTGAACGAACACACAAGTAAGAGTTATAAAGAAACAAATTTTTTTAAGTTAATCATGTCAAAATAGATAAATTAGAACAGACGAAACTCCAACCAACATACCTAATGATATGAGTGAGGAGTGTACCATCACTTGGAGGATTATTGGTGTTGGTGCGATGGTGTCCTAGTCGGTGTATTAGTGTTGGTACTGGTGTGCTATCATAGCAATCTCTTATATCTTACATGTCCTAAAAGAAAAGAACCACAAAAATTATTAGAAGTTAATTAACAAATCAAACTTAAAAAAAAGTTTAGAAGTGTCAGTGGGTTGGTGTGAATTTTTTTTCATATTGATAATTTCCCAACAAAGCACATTAAATTTTTCAAATAAAAAAGGATACATGCTAAACCAAAAGGCAACAAAAAGAAAATCAACTTAGAAGACTGCCATTTATACCCTTGAAAATAAGGAAACCAAAACTTACAATTTATGGTATCGTCCTTTTTCATTCCAAAAAAGAAAATAGTATCTTGAATGCTTATTGTAAAATAAGCAGAATACAACATCTCAAAATTCTTCTTTCTATAAAGATAAGACATTAATCAGAATTCTAATGCGATATGCAAATCCAGCTCGTAGTTAAGACTAAATTTTACAAACAGATGTGGTATTATCAATCGTCAAGACTACATATGATACTCATATGTTAATTAATAAGTGCTCTCGAAGCTTGTTATATGTGTCCAAAAAACTCTTTTATTGCAGATCGTTATCCAATACGAGCAAATGAAAACATACATACATACATGTCATTAAAATATCAAAAAAAGCTTTGATAATATACCAAAAAATATAAATCTCAAATTATTGTCACCTTATCTCCAAGATCTTGAAAATAAACAACATTACTGTCATTCATAATGATATCCTTCCCATCACTATGAAGTGTTAGAAACATCATATCTCAGATAGAAGAATCTAGCTTCTATTTTATAACCTCCTAAAATCATGTCAAATAAAAAAAATCAACTTATGCAAAACTCCTTATAATCCTTGTGTACAATGTTCATATGAAGATGATTAAAATTACAAAAACAAGAATGTTGCAAGTGCATCAGGAACCACATATACAATATGAGCAATAACTTTCAACCTTGATGAACAAACAAACACAATGTATGATTTCGCTTGAGATTTCCCCATTCTAACTAAGAACAAATTTATTCAAAACTTATTCCCAGCTTAAGAATCACACAACAAGAAACAAGAAACACCTAAAAACAGGGTGAAACTATTCACTTGTATTGATAACACAAAGTTCAAAATATCTTCATAAAACGAGTGTAAAAGTTACAAAAATAAGGACTTAAATCAAACCAAACTGAAGTAAATAATAATAACTAAAATCTATAAATGTTTTAAAAGAGTCAAAGTCAATAAATATAGTTATTCTAAAGCAAGGGTGACATAAAAGTGAGGGAAGCTCAGACTTCATTAGTTAAAGATCAAGAACAAACCTTTATCTGAAAAGACTAGTAGATCAGTAACTAAATAAATTGTAATAAAAAAAGGCTAAGTGTGGCATAGATTAAAAGTGTTTTATTTAGTAAAGAAGAAATACCTAATGAAACTTTAACAAAAAGTTTGAGGATAACGTTATGGTCTCTAACGTACTTGATGAAAATTAAATTTGAGTAGAAAAATAGTTTAAGGATCTCAAATTTTTTGTTAAAATATAACTGCATATACAGAATAATGATGCGCTGATATAACAAAAATGGAGCGCAAAACATAGACAGAACCTAATCTGATGGTAAGGACGGTGATGACAAGATGTATAGATGATGATGGTGATAACGATGGTGACACATGCAGAGCGGTAGAGAGCGTGAATCAATCACATCTCAAAAAAGCACTTATATATATATATATGTTAGCTGCACGAAAACACTAAGAAATATATCAGCACAAGTAGGGCTAAGGGGAAAAGGAAAAAAAATTGAAAAAAAAGAGGAAAGGAAAAAGGAAAAAAAAAAGAGAAAGAGAAAGAGAAAAAAAAAATGATTGTGAAATTTGGTGTTTGGTGTAAAAAAAAAATTAATAGGGTATATTATGACTTCGATTTTTAAATAACCTAACCATAGGATATATCTATGTCCTCGATTTTTTTAAAAAATAAGGTTAAATTTTCGAGATCAAATATATGTATTTTAGTAATAAAAGATTATATAAAAAGTCTAATTATCATAAGGTTAATGATTTTTTTCCCACGATACCAAATACTTTCGTTAATGATAAATAGACGTCTAAATGTAAGTATAATTTATAAATAATAATATAAAAATATATTATGAGAAATGTAAGTTTTAGAGACGGGTTTTAACTAATAAACCAACAGTGACCTAGTATTTGAGATGTTAGCAACCCAATTTGTCACATTATTGGCACTATATTTAACATGTATTTATATATTTAAAAAATCATGCAGATTTATTCGTAAATTAAGAAATAGATTGCATAATTTTCATGATACTAGGAGTTCATCACATATCAAAAAATGAAAATTAATTAAAAGTAATATCAAGTATTAACAGATGAGACATTTATATCTCAATAAATAAGACAATTAAGCCTCGGTATATCAGTTTTTTACAAAGATTCAAAATAATGAAAAGGATAAAATTCAATGAAAATACTAAAAAATAAATAATTATAAGATGTGAAGTATCAATCTCGTTAAACATAAAAATTAAAAGGTTCTTCCTTGTAGATTAATAAGTATTGGTTTTCATTGGTTAGAAAGTATTTAAAAGTTATCTATTAAAAAAAGAACTATATAAAATGTTTAACTGAAATTTAAAATTAATTATTGTATGTTAACGAGAGTTATGCAAGTTAGTATATTCCTAACCATTCCTAAACTTAGCTTTATAACAAGGTAATTGTCAACAATAATTCTAGAGACAAAAATTATATTAACCAATAAGCAGCTATTGAAAAGAGTTTATTGTTTATTGAATAATAATAAGAGGTTATGTATAATTATTAAATATTAAAAGCGTATATAATAAATAATAATGAGTAATTATGAGTAGTTAATAACATTGAATGAAAAAAATACTATACCGTTAATAAATATTACTGATTGATAATTTCTAAAAAATAACAATAATTATTAGTATTAAAAATAACGAACAATAAAAATTAAAAATAATGTTAAAAATTTAAATTTTAAAAATAACCAACGATAACTTTTTAAAGATAAACTTAAAAAAATAATTAAAAATAAAAAACATCAACCTACCACTAAATATAAATACCAAAAACTGAATTTAAAAAAAAAGTAATAATTGAAAATAACTAATAATAACGAATAAAAATAAAGTAATAAAACTGTTGTAGTAGAGGAGTAACTACTTTACTTTCAATCTATCAATTCAGTCAAAAACTCATTCAGAATCATTACCATATATAATTCTCAAAACGAAAAGGCAATTGAGGGTGAGAATTCGATAATTATTTAAATAACATTCAATGAATCAAAATAAATTTAAATGAAGAGATACATATATTATATGCTAACCTGTTTGTTTATCATCTTCATCAGCATGTTCTTAAATGGGTAGATTTTGTTAATCAAGAAAAGAGAAGAAAATAAAGAAAATGGATTATGAAAGATTGGTTCAAAATAATAATAAAATATTGGAAAATTATGAATGAGAATAGAAAACGGTAGATTGAGAAGGAAATTAATAGTGAGAAATCAAAAATGAATATGATAATTATAGATCAACAATAAAAATTAAAGCATGTTATAGAGAACTTAAAAGGATTCAAAAATGGAACTTATTACCAACACAAAAAATCTTGCGTGAAATCTTCTCTCTCCATGTATCATTTTTTTTATTTCATCGTTGGCATTCGAAGAACAAATTACCAATTTTGAAATGTTTTTTATTGGGATTGGTTTGAGATTTCTGTGCCAGGAGAAATAAAAAGTAGTATTTTTTTTCTTCACAATTTTGAAATTTTTTGGCTACGAGAGACTCGTCTTGTTTGATTAATGGTGTGTTCTAAAACACTTTTAGAAAAAAAAAATTGAATGTAATAAGTGTATTAGGGTTTGAACGTAGATATTTAAATATGAGGTGGATGCAAGATTTTTCTTTAAAAAAAACGTGAGTTTAAGTTTATTTTTTTATTGAATAAATAAAATATTATAAAGATATAATTTGATGAACTTGAATATATAGTAGTAGGTGTGATGATTATAAAACTCAAATCACAGGTGAATTATAAATGAGTGTAATATTTTATAACAAAAAAAAGTTCATAAACAATAAAATAATTAAAAATAATAATATTTATATATTTCTTAATTTTCACAATCTAATTAAAAATTATATCAAAACAATTAATCATAATCACTTAGCATAAATTATGTGCAGCTTAAGAGTTTCTAAAATAAATACTATTAAAATTATAATAAAATTTAAATTATTAAATTTATAATAAATTATTGAACGATAAAAGTTTTAAAATTTGAAAAAAAAATATAATTTTACTGTAAATAATTTATTTATAATTTCAAAAATATTAGAAGAAAAAAACTCCTTTAAAAGTGATGAGGTATAGATTCATCAGTTTAAATGTAATGTTTAATTTTTAATGTGAGACTGCATTGACTAGTATCTTTGACTATTCGTTCTTAGTTGAATGAGTATTGCACACGGTTTCATAGTTGATGAATTGGCAAGATTGCGATGAAAAATATAAAGACTTTTTTAATTGTAATTTTTATTTGTACGAAAAATATAAAATTTGATATAAGAACTCCTATTATTAAAATTATAGTTTTTAAATAGTGTTTTGAATGTTGTTTATTATTGTTTTTTTTTTCATCCAATGGCATTGTTAACTGTTATAAAATAAATTAAAAAAACTTACATCGGAAATTATAAAATAAATTATGAACTATATATGTTGCGGGCTGAAATATAGTATTTTTTTCATGAGTATCCAAATGAGTTAAATTTTAAGTATATTTTTTTATTAAATTAATAAAATATTATACGTATTAGATTTTAATTTATATCTATCATAATAAATCTAAATGAGTTAACTCACTTAAATTATAAATATAAAAATATAATATTTATATTAAAATTTTATCCTTAAATAAAATTATATATATTTACTTTTTATATTCAAAAATCTAAATGAATTAATGTATGGAATTAATTCTAACTTATTTATTTAAGTTGAATTAAAATTACATAAAAAATTGAATGAATTAAATTTTTCTAAAACTAAGAGATAACACCTAACTTAACACGTAATAATAGCAAATTATTTATAACTAGAATTAAATAATAAAATAATTAATTGTTCTCCTATATATGTATATGTATTGATAATACATGCATGGCATTAATTTCTTTGTTGCTTTAGTTAGTTATAAAAGATAAGGACGTGAGGAAATAATAAATAGTATATCCATCAGCATATATCATCGTCATAGCAGAGACGCCTAGCTATATACTATATAGGGTGAGGGACCAATCTGCAGCTAGCTAGCAGCTAGTTGTTGTGGTTAGGGACGGTGCAGACAACATGGTCGAAGCCAATGGGGCCAGGGGGTCCACAATGGTCCACTCAGCGACGGAGGAGCAACCCGGCATGGCTCTACCTCTTGGCTATTGAATTGCTTTGTCCCCATTTGTCTGTTAGAGATTTGAAAGGAGTCAGGGGACGAAGATAGAAGGTGGCATTGATTTAATATGGTTTGTGTCCGGATGTCTTTGCATCTAAGGCATGGGCTGTCCCATGCAAATGGACTTGAGAGCATTTTGATCCCACTTGTTTCTATATTTTTGTGTCGTTTGAACAGCTAGCTAGCTCTTTCCATTTATACTTTTGCCGGCAGGAAATAAAGATTAGGGTCTTCAAAACCACTACGGAACCATAACCCAAGTTTAGAGAGTGCCAATTGATTAAGAAAAAAAAAAAAAAGATGAAACATAGTACATTATAATTTATATGTTTTCTTAATTTTTTCTCACATATAAAAGGTTTAAACGCATATTATATAACCTTTTTTACATACAAAATTTCAAAAGTCTCATTTTTAATTACAATTCACAACCTAAAAATCATAATTTTTTCAATGCTCAAAATTACACACTACTACAAAAAGGGGCATTAAAGTCGGTTAAAAACCGAATTTAAAGTAAATGACTTAAAGTTTAAAGTCGGTTCAAGGCGTGAACCGATTTTACGTTTAAAGTCGGTTCACGGGATGAACCGACTTTATGTTTAAAGTCGGTTCACGCGATGAACCGACTTTACGTTTAAAGTCGGTTCACGCGGTGAACCGACTTTAATTTTTTTTTTTTAATTTATTGATTTTCAACCTGTATTCGAGCAGAAAAAAACCAAAATCAGTTTAGCAAATAGTTCAAATAATACAAATATTTAAAAAATAAAATATTAATTAATAACAGAAAAATTACCATGGTTTTGTTCTATTTTATTCAAGATCGTCATATTCTTCTCCTTATGTTATAATACAAACCTACATATATAATACAAAAATCTATACACATAAATAATAACATATAATAACGAGAAAAAATATGAATAAGAGGAGATCTAAAAGATTAGTTAGAGAGGAAGAAAACTCACTAACCGATGTTGAAAATGGTAGTCGTAGGTGGCCGGAAAATGAGGAAGAATGGAGGAGAAGTGGAGGAGGAGGTTTTCGGTTTTTAGACTTCTACAACGCCGAAAATAGTTTAATGCAGGAAAGAAAGAAGAGAAAAGATTTATCCACGTGTGTAGCGTCGGTTGACGTGTCGAACCGACGCTATGTTACGTGGATAGCTTCGGTTCCAGGTGTCAACCGACGCTATGCTACGTGGATAGCGTCTGTTCCAGGTGTCAACCGACGCTATGCTACGTGGATAGCGTCAGTTCACCACGTCAACCGAAGCTACGTCCAGGTGTAGCGTCGGTTCGACACATCAACCGACGCTACGTCCTACGTGGATAGCGTCGGTTCGCCACCGAACCGACTTCAAACCAATTTAAAGTCGGTTTTTGGAAAAAACCGACTTTACGTATCGACTTAAATACCCATTTTTGTAGTAGTGACAATTCACTTATGTTTTTTTCTTTTTTAACTAATAACATAAAAACATATATTTTTTAAGATAGCTAAAAATAAAACTAGTTGAATATTGAATTATTTAAAATTAAAAGGTTTATTAAATTAAGAATGTTATAAAAAGGTTTTGATGTTGAATAAATATCCCTTAAAATGAATAAAAATCTACTTCAGTTTTGAGATTTGATTTTTAAATTTAAATTTTAGGAAATAATTTATCAATTTAAATATCTAATTTAATTCAATCATTTATAACGTGAAAATTATGAACAGAAGAACTAATTTTATGGAATTAGAATTAATGTAAAATATACAATCTTTGAAATGTGCATATGCTTATTTTATCTTTTAAAACTCACACATATATACATGCTAAAATGTACGGTTATTCTTTAAATTCAATTAAATTTACACATAAAATTTTAAATTTTTTAAATTTATAATTTGATCTTCAAATTTTTAAAATCTCATATATAAGTACCTAAAATTTTAAACTATACGTTTTAGTCCCTAAACTTTTAAAACTTCGTATATAAATTTTAAACTTTTGATTCATAAATATGTATTTTAGTAATTAAGCTAATATCTATACGTGATTTTAAAGGCTTAACGATTAAATTTAAAAATTTAAAAATTTAAAAAATTATATGTGAATTTATTTAAAATTTAAAGATTAATAATACATTTTAACTTATTCATGATAAATTACTCATTGTTTCTAGACTATGTGATGATATCTTTCTTCAAGTTAATGAAATTTAAGATTATTATAACTCTTTTTTTGAAAAACAAATACTTAATAAAAACTAAAAAAATAAAGTATTATAATTAATGATTAATATACTTTATGGGTAATAAATAACATCTTCTCATTCATAAAATTTCAATTCTTTAATTGACGCGTGTTATTTTAAAAATTAAATTTTATTTTAAATAAACACTATATACGTGTCAAATACAAAAGTGAGGGAGTTTATAAAATAATATCCTCATCACTTATATATTTTTTAAAAAATTAAATTTTATTTTAAATTAACACTATACACATGTTAAATAAATTAACTCGTTACTTACAATTTGATTGATTTGATTGATATATATTGTTTTGGAAGATGCATAATCAAAAGTTATAAATAAACGAGCCCAAACGTTTGGTATTATAGTAAAATTATTGTTAAGTTTCAATTTAAGGTAATAATATTATGCAATTATTTTAATTATTTTTATTAATGTTATAATAAAAATATATAAAATATTTTTTCCAATAATTAATAATATTTTTATATTTTTATTAATCTATAAAATTGTTATTAATAAATAATAATAACTTAATTTATACTAATATTGACAACCTTTAATTTATTATTTAAAGAATTTTTGTGTTAATATATATCTTTAAGAACTATTACTTTTTCTACCAAACTTTCTATATATATATAGATTTTTCAAAGTTTTGGAAACAAACATCCTTTGGTAGAACTTCACCTGGTCGGTTTGAGTTGAATATATATTTATCCATTAATATAATTATAGGGAGAGGTTTTTCACAAGATGGCGAATATTTTCAAATTTTAAAATGGTGAAAAACATATAAGATTCATTTTTTGTGTTTTTTTATCATGCCATATGATATATTAACTTTTTCATTATCTACCATACCTTTTAAGCCTACTTTTATTTTTAATATATGTGATAAGATCTTGGATAGTATAAGAAGTAAGCTTACCATACATATACTTGATTGTTGTATGTGTGTGAAAAAATTTACATTATGCTTTTCTTAGAGATGGAGGTGTGAAGAAACATTTATTATTTAGTGATATTGAATATGACGTGGAATTATTTAAAAATATAGATTTTGATTAAATGTAATGATTATAAATCTTTGACACTATTTATATTTGTAGGAAAAAATTATATGATTTATTTGTTTTGATTTCTGTAAAACATATAATGTTATGCTTATAAAGTTTTGATATTGATTACCCATGTTTGATTAATATTTCGATTATATTCTCACTTAGTTGGGATATACTTAATGATTTATAAATAGATTATAAATAGAGATGCAAATGATAGAAAGTATAAATAATTGTCAACTTAGTTGAGATTTATACATATTATAGTCGATTTATTCTCACCTTGACAATAAATGAGAAATACTTCATAATTGTTTGAGTGTATTATATTTTCTTTATTTTTTCATGAGAAGTATTAATAAGTATCAAATTTGGATCAATAATGTATATATAATTGTCATTTTCACGAATCATTAAAGAACTTACCCCATGTTTGGTTGGAGGGAATGGAATGGAATCAGAATTGATTTCTTCCATTTTGTGTGTTTGGTTGGACAGAATGGAGGGCGGAATGGAATCGGATTACCAAAAGAGAAGGAATCACAATTCCTTCTCCCACCTTTGGTAATCATTATTCCATTCCCATCTAAATTTTTTTTTTCCAATTTTACCCTCACTTAAAATATAACCTTAAATTCAAATCCTAAATTCTCAAACCCAAAATTCCAAAACCCTAAACCCTAAACCCAAAATTTCAAAACCCTAAACCCTAAATCCAAATCCTAAAATCCTAAAATCCTAAAACCTTAAACCCTAAACCTTAAACCCTAAACCTCAAATCCCTAAACCCTAAAACCCTAAACCTTAAAACATAAATCCCAAAACCCTAAAACATAAATCTCAAATCCCCAAACCCAAAACCCTAAACCCTAAATCCAAATCCTAAAACCCTAAATCCTAAACCTCAAATCCCTAAATCCCAAATCCCTAAACCTTAAACCCTAAACCCTAAAACCTAAATCCCAAAACCCTAAAACCTAAATCCTAAAACCCTAAACCCTAAAACCTAAATCCCAAAATCCAAAACCCTAAAACATAAATCCCCAAAACCCTAAACCACTAAACCCCAATTCCAAATCCTAAAACCCTAAACCCTAAATCCTAAACCCTAAACCTTAAACCCTAAAACCCTAAACCCCAAATCCCCAAATCTCTAACCCCTAAACCCTAAAACCCAAATCCCCAAATCTCTAAACCCTAAACCCTAAACCTTAAATCATAACTCCCAAAACCCAAAACCCTAAAACATAAATCCCAAAACCCCAAACCCTAAAACATAAATCCCAAAACCCTAAACCCCAAATTCCAAATCCTAAAACCATAAACCCTAAACCTTAACCTACAAATATAACCCCAAATCCTAAATCCCTAAACCCTAAATCACACATCCCAAACCTCAAAACCCTAAACCCTATTTAGAAAAATAATAATTTTAATAATATATTTCTTTTTAATTAAGTAATACTTATTTAGAAAAATAATGATTTCAATAATGTATTTTGTGTGACGAAAAAATAGTAATTAAATGACATTATTTGAACTTTACAGCATGTAGGGGTATTAAGGTCATTTACAGCTTTTTTCATTCCATTCCAGTGGCAAACCAAACACAATAATCCTGATTCTGAGCTTGATTCTAGTGGTCAAACCAAACAAAATTGTTTCCTTTCCATTCCATTCCATTCCGATTCCGATTCCGATTCCGATTCCGATTCCGATTCCATTCCACGAACCAAACGCCACCTTAAAGGATTGATAGGCAATCGATGAGCTAGAAATAACTAATGAACTTTTAAAAATGATCCAAACTTGAGGAGGAAGAGGATGATGAAAAAATAAAATTGGGTGCTATAAATGGGCCAGATTGATTCAATTTTGGGAAATGGGTTGGCCTGGGGCTAGCCTACTAATACAATAGGCCTCTTGTTATTGTACTGGGTTAGGCCAGGTCAGCCCATTTTACATGACTAAGCCAACCCCTACCTTATCAACTTAAATCACCACATAATGAACCTGACACCTGATCGATATATAATTTCTCATATTACATTATCACAATTCGCTCCATAAAATTCGTTATTATTAAATGAGGAATGCGTTAAAGGTGGTTAGTAAAGTGGCGGGAATATACATTTATAGTGAGAGATTAATACTGGCACCTTCTACTCAGCGTTCGACAGTCAACACCTCTCTCTCTCCCTCTCTCTCTGCATAATATATTGATTGGTTTTTGCTCTAATAAAACCCTAAAATCTTTCTACCCTACTCACATTTTCTTTTGCTTTTCCGATTCAACAGTGGAAAAGTCTCCTTCATGAAAGTACCAGAAAGTGACCTGGTCACCATTTTAACCAATGCTCTACTCTTTCAGAAGAAATCCCTCTCGTTCACAACTTCAAGGGGAAATGAGCTTCATTACGGGCCAAGATCGACGACCTCCAAGTCCAGCTCTCCGACTTCTCCGTCGTTCCTTCCTCCAATATTAACCCCCTTTTCTCTCCATCTCCTCCGCTCCATCCCCTCCACCCTCAACGATGCCTGTTTGCTTGCCAAGAAGTGTCAGAGCCCCACTCTCTTCGAAGGCAAGCTCAGGACCCAGAGTGACCTCGCAGTGGGGTTCTGCAAGCGCTGCTGTTCTAGGGTTTTCGAAGAAGGAGATGGGGAGGGCCGAGGAGCTTCATGACTCGGTTGTAGATTGGTACCGCCGAGTCGAGGAACTCGGCCATGGACTCGCTGTTGGGGTTGTTACAAGAGGAAGATTACTGTGGCTCAAGGCGTGGTTCCTGTATTGGTTCGATTGCTCGAAAGAGACGAAGGAGAAGTCTGTTGCCGCGATTTCCAGGATTTCGATTGTGGACAGTAGCAAACACGTTTTGGTCGCTGAGGGTTTGTTGCTTTTGATTCATTTGCTTAGGGTTTTAGATTCCGGAAGTGGGTTTGAGAAGGAGAAAGCTTGTGTTGCCCTTCAAGCTCTGAGCTTTTCGAAAGAGAACGCAAGTGCGATTGGGTCTAGAGGTGGAATTTCGTCTCTGTTAGAGATTAGTCAGGCGGGAACGCCTGGTTCGCAAGCTTCAGCTGTTGGGATTTTGAGAAATCTTGCAGGATTCGCTGAAATCAGAGAGAATTTCATCGAGGAAAATGGGCTTATGGTACGTTTGGGGCTTGCGAGCTCAGGAACTGCATTATCCCAGGAGAATGCAATCGGGTGTTTGTGTAATTTGGTTTCTGGAAACGAAAGTTTGAAGCTTTTGGTTGTTAAGGAAGGTAGGATTGAGTGTTTGAAGAACTTCTGGGACTCTTCACCATCAGCGAGGAGTCTTGAAGTGACAGTTGATTTCTTGAGCACTTAGCTTCATATCCACGAATTGGTAAAATTATCGTTTCAGATGGCTGGCTTTATAGCTCGGCTTGTTGGTGTTTTGAATTGTGGGGGTTTAGGGGTGAGAATTGTTGGAAAAGATTAAGATAACGTCATCGATGATTTATGTTGGTTAAACATTTAATTTGAGGTAAGTTCACTGAAAAATATTTGTTACACCGATCAAAAATTAGAATCAATATAATAAATTAAGATAATTAATTTATAAATTTTTTACAAATTCATTAATTTTTTTATTTATTTTTTAAAAAAATATCTCAAATATTTTTCTAAAATATTCTTATAATATATGACGAATAACACTAATTTTTATTCAAAATAAAATTTTCATTTGGATTTGTTTTTGTTTATATCAAATGTAATGAATGGAAATGGAGTTACTAACTGATTTTTTTTATTTTATTCAAATATAATTAATAAGGTTTCACTTAATTTTTTTATTTTCTTTAAATATAATGTAATTAATAAGATTACAACTATAATTTTTATTTTCTTTCGCCTTACATGTGTACGGATCTACCAGAATTGCAGCCGCGACAACTGTTTATGAGCTTGGGTTATGCACGAAGACAAGAAAAGGGATGGGTGAATGCTGGTGTATTGGTCCTTTATAAAAATGTTGGAGGGCAAAGCTGTTAAAGAGAAAGAATCGGCTGCAAAGGCTTTGTCAAATTTGTCGTTATATGCTGGTAACAGAAGGAATTTTAGGGATTGTGAGTACAGTCCAGCTAATGGATCCTAAAATTCAGAATTTGGATAAGAAGTGCCCTGTTTCTTTATTGGCCTCGCTTGTCCATTCTAAGGAGTGTCGGAAACAGATGATAGCTGCCGGTGCCTGTGTATATTTGCATAAAATTGTTGAGAAAAATGTAAAAGGGTCTAAGAAGCTCTTGGAAAGCCTTGGTCGTGGTAAGATTGGGGTGTTTTTAGCTGACCTTAAGATGAGAGACTATTGGATATCAAATCAGAGTATATAAGTAAAGGATGAGTTATTAATCTGTATGTATAGTGATATGGTGCTTACTGATTTGTTTTTGCTTTTTTCCCTTCGATCATTATTGTTTATTTGTGGTAGGAAGCACTTGTTAGCTTATTTGTCAAACAAACCTCTCTGTAGAGTTGTGATTTAGGTTTTTGTGGATCTAACATTCTAACTTGTTTGGAGTCTGTTCTTTTTCCTCTCTAGGAACCCAATAATGTAATAAGAACGTTAAACTTGTTAAGTGAGCTTTTTTTTCTTTTTTCTTTACAGTTGTACCATGTACATTGAATTGAATTCACGAGATTAAACTTACCTAATAGTTAGTATTGAGTCTTAACTAAGCAACCCTGTTTGTATGAAATGTTAACATATGATGTAAAGAAATTATTCATTGTTCTTAAAGTAACGATAAATTATTTATTATAAAATTTAATATTAATATCAAATATATTTAGTAAGTAATTGGATCACCTTTATACCAGTATCTGTCAGTTCTACCCTTGATCATGACTAAGTCTTCCTGTATATGAAAAATTAATGCTTGTGACAACCTTGATTAGTTTGGTAGAGATGTATAAGTAGGATGGGGCACATGTGACATCATCCAATCTCTAGATTATGTGCTTTTCTGTTTAGTACCTGATATCGATGATTAACAGAGAATTGTGTCTACCAGACTGCCACTGCCATTATTTCCTTCTACAATGATGCCAGTAAAAAAATATTTAAGGGCCTATTTTTTCTAATGATTTAAAAACTGTTTCGTGTACTTAAAAATAAAAAATTACTTTTAAAAACAATAATATGTTTTTTCATTATTTTCTAAAATAATATGTTTTAAAAAACAAAAAATTGAAAATAGCTTGAAGATATTTTCATTGTCTTTAAGAAAATTGAAAACATGCAGGATATAAGTGGATTTTTTTTCTCTGATAGTTTGGTTTAAGAATATTGAAAACATGTAGTGTGGGATACTCCAAATGAGTTTGGGTTATCCATCTATTATTTGGATCAAGAGAGTGCATCTATTTTTAGAATGGGATACAGCATTTGGTAAACTTTTTACCTAAATAAAATCTATTTTTGATAAATATATTATTTTTTTTAACTAGTAATAATTTCTCCAAAATTCATAATTTTTCATCAAATTATTTAACAAATATAATAAAATATATTTATTTTATAATTTTATTAAAATAAAACGAAAATAAAACCTTGTTACTTTTTTTACGATTAATTCGTAAAATTTTTAATATATATAATATATTATATATAAAGATAGAGTTTGATATATTTTATGCATATATTAACAAAAGTAATTACTTAGCCTCGTGAATTATATAATAAATTTTAATTGAACAAAAACATTACTTGAAAGAAAATTTATAATATTTTTTTAGTAATTCTCTGCCATTGTTATCTGTCTTTTTGGCAATCAGTCTAATGGAAACAAGCCTAAGAAACAAAAAGCTAAGGTTGTACGAAAATGAAACCTGAAACGATCTTGTAATACAAACCCAAAACCTGAGGCAACATATTGCTCTAATTTTCTTTGGTACAACTCTTCATCAGTGTTGAACAACAAATTTCAACAACAATCCATTGCACCTTTGAAGCCATTGTTAAGGAAGGAATTGAGCACCCACATGGTCGTAATCAAAAGCCGACACCAAAAGTGTTACTTCCAAAATTCTCTAGCTCCATAAAAAAAACTTCAATAGATTTTTGACAAATTTTAAATCAAATTACAAACACGAAATAGCAATATGAAGAGGATACCACGCAAGTTACCTTGAGACGAAAATGAGAAAGTAAAGTAGATGATAGAGCTCCGATGACACTCGATCGTCCGGTCAATGAAGTAAGGAAAAAGTGAGGTGGAGTTAGGAAATACAGATGAGATGATATGAGATAGAAAAGCCGTGAAAAATATTAAAGGATAAAATAGTAAAAATATCAACTATCAAAGTGAACGAAATCCTTGATATGCATCTATATTAGGTAATTAAATCGCATTTGGTTTTGGTAAGAAAGACTCGTGTTGGCCCATCAATCACCCATTTAATTTAATTTAATTTTTTATTTTATTTTTCATCACTAAACAACTAACAAAATCAAAAGCCAAATACGATTAAGTTTATATTGTCATCTTGTCTTCCTAGTTCAGTCATCACCAATGATAAGCTGTAGCTATGATTGTAGATGAGTCGAATTGGATAATATCTTTATCATAGCTCTTCAATCTTCACTTGTTGTCTTCGAAACACCATCTATGTTAGTAGTTTTAGATCGATTTTTTTATCCATCTCTAAGGGAAACAATGAAAGCAATGAACGACTCTCTTAGTATGTGGTTCTTAATCTTCTTCTGTTCTTAACAAGTCTCCAAGAGATGCTGTTTTTTCATGGCGAGTTTGGTCAGATTGGAGAGAATAGATTTAACTCCGTTAAGCTTTTAGTTTGTATGTATCACACTCTGTATAGAACTTTTCTGTTGGAAAAAGATGAAATTTATTTAAAAAAAAATTTGTTGGAAAATGTGCCTTTGTTACATATTGTCTTCTACATTATTTTAAAGAGGTATAAATAGTGAAGAGTTATTATTGGGATTAGTAGACCTACTTATGAAGGGAGAGGACTTAGGCAAATGTGATACCACACACGCGCACGCGCGCGCCGTCGCCGCCACCGTTATTTTCTTTTATTAAGAATATGGTCGTTTGTCTTCTTTATTCAGAAAAAAGAGTCGTTGCTCGTATTTACTCATAAAAAATATATCCGTTATCCGTTACTCGTCTTTAATCTGAAAATGGTCGTTACTCTTCATTACTCAGAATGACCGTTACGCTCTTAATTCCCAAACATTACCGTTTTATTCATAATTGCCACACGGTTTCTAAAATATATAAAAGGAGGGCTTCAGCTCTCATTTGAAATACAACAATCAGCAATCATCTCCCTACGAAGAAAAAAATTCTCTCTACAATTTCTAAGTTCTTTTTTAGTTATCCGAGCAACAAATTTTCAGGTGTAGCATTCCAGTCTTCATCAATGTAGTGAAGTTCTGAGACAGAGATTAAGATTCTGGGTTGTTTTATCCTGGGGACGACGAGGTTGTGTTTGCTTGCACAAATTGGGCAGAGCCGCGAAACGTCTTAAAGAGAGCGACCTAGTCCGCGACTCAACCCAAGCAGTTACTTTCAAGTTATCGGTAATATTGTTCCTACACTGTTTTTATAAACTTGCATCAACATTTTTTCAATCTTAGGTTCTAGGTCCATTAATTATTGAGTTTTCTCAGCTATATGGAGTTTAAAAATTGAGATATTATGAAATGTTTTAATTTAAGTTAATGATGATTGACATTTGTGTATGCATACTAAGGTTTTCTGACTATAATTTTAGATTACATTATTGAGAATTTTTAATTAGTTGTAGATAAATATGTAAAAAAATAACGTGAAATTTGTGCTAACGCAATAATCTACCATTAACCACTAAATAATGTAGTTTATAAATAAGGTAAGTTAGCTTCTAGAAGAAAAATATATAGCCCATAAGATATGATGGGAAGAAGAAAGAGGAAAACATTAAAATTAAAGCCCATTAGTTCATAACGGGTTGTGCCGAGACATTAATAAAACACGACAACTTTATCCCATTAATTCATTTAAGATCATTAATATTATGTTTAATGAGAATAAAAATTATTCTTTATAATTTTATATTTAATTATATTAAAAATTGATAATATAATTTAATCAATATCTAAAAGAGAAAGAATAAAAATTTCATTATCTCTTAAAAATCATGATTTTTTTTGTCCTAATTTTATCCTAATCTATAAATATAACCTTATATCTTGTACCCAAAACCTTAAATTTTAAATCCAAAATCTAAATCATAAATCTTAAACAATAAATCTTAAACCCTATTTAGAAAAAATAATAATTTTAATAATATTTTATTTTTAAGTAATAATTATTTAGAAAAATATTAATTTTAATAATATATTTTTTCTGACGAAAAAATAACGATCAAACAATATCATTTAAATTTTACTGAATATAGAGGTATTAAGATAATGTACAATATTTTACATTTCATTACAGTTGTAAACCAAATACTATAATATTGATTTCTTATTTGATTCCAATGAGTAAACCAAATAATGTAATAATAATACTGTTTTTTTTCATTCAATTTCATTCCCAATATTTTTACATTTTATGAACCAAACGTCACCAAATGAAAAATGAGATGTGGTGGAATAGCCCATCTTACATCCCTAGTTGAAAAGGATACAATATCGATATGGTCTATGGACTTGGTGTAACCCTAAAATCGGTGATCCGTTATAATATTTGTTTTAAGAAAATTGCATAATATAATATTCTTAAAACTTATATATAAAAATAATATCAAATAATATTAATTGGATAACGTTTTATTAAAATAATAATAATAATAATATAATAATTAAATATAAGAGGTATATTTTAGTGATTAAAGTTTTAAGGAATTATATTTTTAATGTTTTTCCAAAAAAATCTTCCTCTACTTAATTATTATTTAGTTTTTTTTTTTTTCAAAACAGAAAGATGAAATTTCATTAAGGCAAAAAGGCCATAGTTAAGTACAACCACAAAGTCAACAAAACACATATAAACCAAAGAAACAACACTCTAAAGAGTCTTCCAATAACCTACAAGCAGACAATTATAAGAACTCAATACTAATAGTAATAGTAATCTATACTAGACAACAGCTTAGAATATATCACCATACATCAAAACCAGGATAATCCAACTTACAAGAAGCATGTATAGCAACATCTTGTAAGCTATACACAAACTTAATACAAAACAACCACACATACAAAAAAAAAACGGACATCACCAAGAAAGACACAAAGACAAAGTACAACATTAAAAGAAATTCCCAAAAATAGAATTCATAAACTAGAATATAGCCTAACACAAACAAAGAAAAAAAGACAACATAATAGCTAGCAAAACTTACACTAGTCTATCAGATTAGTTAAACATAATATTAGCCTGCAACGTCAAACCCTCACTCAATCAGATCTGCCACAGATTGTACATGAACATCCTGCATTTTTTCTACCTCAAAGGGCTCATAACCCACACCATCAATATCAACACTAACATTACTAAAAAAAGATAGATCTTTCAAGCTTTTCTTATGCCTCTTCCTTATTTTCACACCAGAATCCACACAACTCTTTTCCCTATTATTTCCTCTTTTTGAATCATAGTCAAATTTTCCTTTAACCTCATTCACCTCTATTTTTCTTTTTCAGTCACCCTACCCAACATGGTGAGGAACTTGCAAATTCATGTCAAACCTAAGCTAGTGGAACATACCACTTTTCACCAAAGCATATATTCAGTTCATTTGCATTCTCATAGAATTTGGATTGATGTGTCAACCTACCACAATAGTAACAAAGATTAGGAAAATGCTCATACTTAGACTCAATCCACAGATTAAAATGGAATCAAAACTCTAAGCACTAAAGATCTTGCCAAATCAAAGCTCAATCTCACCTTAACATTTCGCATTACTTCACAAGCAAATAAGAATCTGTCTTACTCAACCACATGTCTAATAACATTAACAATTCTTCGCACAATGACTTCTTTTCTTCAATCCATTGACAATTCGTGCATTTGATCTAAATTGCGTAGAATCAAACACCAAATTAGAAAGAATCATACGTGAAAAAATCCTTTTGAAAGCTAACCATCCTCCATCAAAATTCCACAAAATCTTTGGAGAACACAGTGAAGCTCTTTCTCATCTTCAAAATAGAACACGAATGTGGAACGATCCACAACCTTCAAATCAAGAGTGCCATTCTTTGACCAAATCCTTCAATGCACATGGAGCAACGCATCTAAGTTCGCTGGCCTATGAAACATCAATCGCACAACAAGTGTCAGGTTTGGAACTCCTTTTTCTCGCTCGATTAAATCCCCAAAGATCAATCGTAGGATCTAGTTGATCAACACCAACTCTCAATTGCTCCATATCAAAGTATAACTAGGTAAGTTTCAAGGTTGAGAGGAGAGCGCCTGAGAGAAAAAGGAACTCTCGGGGAAATTTTATTGTTTTTATCTTCTATCTTTGACATTTACCATTTTCAAGGATCCATTATCATTTTGGGCCAGACCACGTCTAAACCTTCTGGTCCAACTTTGATATGAGGAATCTCAAAATATGGGATCCTCCATTTTTATCTCTCCTTGGATAATTATTATTTCTATAGCTAATTCTTAGATAAATCATAATATAATGACTAATGGATGATGATAGGTTGTTAACAAAAATAATGACTTAATATATATTGGCAAAAATATAGATCCAACAAGAAAAAAATTCCAAGATGACTTCATTTGCTTCCAAATTGTACAACTGACGCAGGACTCCGTGTAAAAGTCCTAGTAGTCTTCTCGTGGAATATATGGTAAAACAATTATTGAACTACCACAACACCCAAAAAAAAAAAAAAACCAAGCTAGACCCCTAGAAATAACAATGTCAAGAAAAAGAACTATAAGACCCTTTATCTATTATTTGATTGGGAAAACCCTAGATTTATTAGTTACCCTTAAATAACATATTCATGGACAACCCTATAGAAGAAGGTTTCAGAGCACGGATGAATTTTCGGGATGGTGGAGCCCTTTGAGGGTCTTTGTTGGTCTTGCTGTTCCTTGAAGAGCCTCCTCCAGCAGCTCCTTTACTCTTAACAGATTCTGGGGATCTTGTATTAAAAACTGACGAACCAAAAGAAGTGTCAGGTGCCCCAAATGATAGACCTTTATGCGATGTAGATGTATCTTGCGGATATCCAACTGCTGCATCTTGATGAGGAGGTGGGAATTTCTCGCTCTTGCTCTTAGCATTTGCTTGTGTCACAGCTCTCCACCTCTGGATATCAGCAAAAATAAACATGCATTAAGCATGTATACATATATTTGATGTTACCAACATCAAATATGTAAGGAAACAATAACATCAGAGTAAAAAATTACATATGTGACACCTTACACACCAATAACGTTAGAATAATACAAGCAGCTTCGAATGTAAAGAAAGCAAAATCAGGTTGTTTTGGTACATCAATATAAGCTCCAATTGTGAAGTATCTTGGAAAATTTAGAATAATGAAAAAAGAGTGATGGTCCATCCACTATTCGCTCAAGTTTTAGGAGAAACGATAGCCAGTGCTGAAGAATATGGCAACAGATTAGGTACTCTTCGGTTCAAATTGAAGTTATTAGCAGCCTTACCTTTGTGATAAATTTTAACGTAATGGGTACAACTTATGCATGCATATGTGTGTTTATAAAAGTTTAGAATCACTTCCTATAGGCTTAAATTTTAGTAGTAGTCAACAATCTCTTATAGGCAGCTACCCTGGACCAGGGCCAGGGGGCAACTTGGGAGAAGGATAATGTTCTTGATAAAAATATCTTACAAAAATATAATAAACTAAAATTAAATACAAACAAAAGGATAGTCACATACATTTAAATTTGCTGGAATCTCTGCATTGGCTTCTGGAGCTGGAACTGCCCGACCAACACCATCACGTACCTTCACTCTTCTTGCACCGTCAACTACATTACCTTTTCCACTTAGCCGTCTCTGCCTGAAATAGACAAAAATAGATGCCATCTGTTAACATTATCCAAGGCCAGTCCACCCAAATAGAAAACCTGAAGCAAAGAAATAAATGTGTAACCTCCTAGCTTCTTCATCTCGTAATTTTGCATCAATTTCTTTGCTAGGAGGATATTTTGGTAAACCTGATGGCTCACAAGCATAAGGTTCAGTTCTGAAGAACTGCAACCAATAAAAAATACACATGACATGTTACTTTTATTGACAGAATCGAGTAATCAACTATGTCACACAAAGAAATACATAACATTTTTCTCTCTTTTGAGAAGATGCTTTTAGAGGGAGCATATAACTACAAAGTAGAAACCTTATTATAAAGAATACTCACTTCACTATTTAGGGCAGTGGTGGCATTCCCTCGTTCAACAGGATCTACCGAAAGAAGAGATTCAATCAAAGGTAGAGAAGAAGGTGAGAAATCCTTGAATGTTTCTGCTATAGAGCACTTATATGGTTGCTGCGGCTTGAAAAGTGTTGCATTTGGCAACTTGTATTTCTTCCAGTACTCCTCAGATGGAGAGCCACATAATTTAAATATTCTGTGCAGCTGTTCAACCTTACCAGAAAATATAATTTGAACAGTTTTTTAAGCAGAAATCTATATTTTCATCAACCAAAATGACAAAAAGAAATTGGGAAGACAAAAAGTGATCCTGCAATTGTAGACTAACAAACCAAGACACCAGAAAATGAATAAACAATCTCATATAACATTAACATTAACAGGATATCAATTTATCATATTATACTTGTATATAAACCAAGATGACTAAAGGAACCTAAAAACCTTATAGTTTTACAAGGTGAGCAGGAGTCCTCAAACACTTTCATCAAGAGAAGGGCAAAAAAAAAAAAGAAAAAAAAAGCCAAATGTCATATACAAGTTTACCCTATTAGTAATCAGGTTTTGTTTTACCATAAATTGAAGATGCAAACCATCCACAGCCAATAAATTTCATTGTCAGTTATTAACGGGTCTCTGTTCCCTATTGCTTGTGTGTCAATGTCTCCATGAAGAAACATGTGTAACTAGAAAATTTATTGGCAATATATCCTATTAACTAAAAATTTATTCCCAATCCATTAATGAGATGAACCAAATTCAATCTCGAATTAAGGTACAAACCCAAAGAAATTTCTTCAAAATGGCTAAGCTTAAGAGTACCAAAGTCTGGTACATAAACAGAATAAAATGTTACCTCTGTCCGACCCGGCATAATTGGCTTTCCAGCAAGCAACTCAGCCAAGATGCAGCCAGCACTCCACAAGTCGACACCAACTCCATAAGCAGTGGCCCCAAGTAGAAGTTCAGGAGAACGGTACCAGAGGGTGACTACTCGACTAGTCATGTGTTGCTTGTGATTGGGATCAAAAAAAGTAGCTAGTCCAAAATCAGCAATTTTTAAAGTTCCACCATTGTCAATAAGCAGATTGGAACCCTTCACATCGCGGTGCAAAACCCCATTATTGTGGCAATGTTCAAGCCCAGACAACAGCTGCTTCATATAGCATTTGACCTGACATAGCGAACTATATGAAGACAATATTTCTAAGTGTACAATAGAAAAGCCAAGTGATCAGAAATCAACAGAGGCAAGATACATTAAAACACAAGTCAGTATTATGCAAGTCCCTGTCCTAAGCAAGGGCAGCTGATCACCTCAAGTTGTGTCTTATAACTAACAATTCAAGAAGAGGTTTAAGTATAGGAGCTGAGTGCCGGGAGGAGGCAACCGAAAAATCAGGCAGAAGAATACCTTATTGTGACCAATGTTAATAGTTTAACAAAAGTTCAGAACCAACAAAAAAAATTTGAGGATGACTAGAGAAAAAAATAGAAAAATAAAAGAATAATGTCACTATGTCATGATCAAATGAAAACCCAACTATAAAGTGCATATGAATTTCAGGACAAATGGTTCATCAGGTCCTTCAATTCTCAAAAAGACATAAACGTAACGGCCATCTTTTCCTACCTCTTATTCCGGGTAAATGAACAAGAAAAAGAATTCATACATTACTTGACTACTTGTCACCTTTATCTACGACTTAAGAAAAAGGTCTGCCTCAACCATGAGAAGTGGCAATATCAATCCTAGTGATATTTTTACTTCACCTCACCATTATAAGCGCCTACACGTTCTTACAATTATCCGTGCTTTATAGGCTGATGTGAACATAGAAAGTTCAGTTCATTTGTATGCACAAAAAATACAACAATGTATAAAAGCTATATCCAGAATGAACGCCATGAAAAGTTAAAATTCCAATATACCATATCTACCTTGCATGGGACCCAATAAAGCCAAGGAAGGTCTTCCAGTAACATCGACGCTCACAACAAGCAAAACTAAAGGAGAAATACAGCACCATAAGCCATCAGCTCAAGAACCCAATTTGGGAAAATTAAAGTTAGAAAAATACGAACACAACAAACAAACGCAGAAAAAACAACACCACGAAAATCCATCTCAGATGCTAAATTCCAGCACGAAACGAACGTGATACACATGGTACTTTCAAAAACAGGTAAACCCAAACGAAGATTGTCGACAAAATAAGCTTCAAGATGCCAAATAAATGGAGCAGAAATGTACCTGAGATTCAGTGAATTTAACCCCAGAGCAAGCAGCGAGTCCAGCTAGATCATGCTCCATATATTCGAAAACCAAGTAAAGACTACAAGACATTCTTGATGTAACTAGACCTTCAAGCTTTACTACATTGGGATGGTCAAGCTTTCTTAACACGAGAATTTCTCTGGCCATGAATTTCACACTCTCTGCTTCCAAATTATCAAATCTAACCTTCTTCAACGCCACTATCTTCCCAGATATCAAATCCCTAGCTTTATATACATTGCTATAAGTTCCTTGTCCAATCTGTAAAAACAAAGAAAACTTAAACTTCAGATAAACCCAGAACTTTAAAGTAGCCATTTTTTTGGTCAACATTTCTCAATCAGTACATTCCCAAGACCTTAGCTAACTTCTCATAGGTGTTGGCCTGCCGAGGAGTCCAGCCCTGGATCGCCTCGCCGGCAACGGCCAACAGCCAGGAAGGCCAACCTTGCTGGTTCAGCTCCGGCCTCGGTTTCCGGAGTTCAATCACCGGAAAATCGCCCGTATGTAGGTTTTTTTGTTTATCTGTCACTTGCTTTCGAACCCTCACTTCAACATCATTCCGGCCGGCATCCCCAGGTTCCTCAACGTTACGGCGACGGTGCAGACATCCGGCGTATCTCCGGAAATCTCCGGAAGCTTTGGTGCTAAGCACGCAACCCATCAGTCAGCTCTCCCAAATCACAGTAGATCCTCGCCGGTGATGCATCGGAATGGAGCAAAAGCAATAGTTCTCTCCACCAGTAAATCCGCTGAAACGACTAGCGGGTTCGCTAAAGCTCAATGGGTGTAAAGCTTAAACGACGTCGCATAAGGAAATCAACAGATATAGCAAATGCGATAAGTGGGGAATCTACCGGAGTGTTAAGTTATGTACAGAAGATTACTCCAGAGGTTCTGCAGTAGGAGAGGAGTGTCTTTAATTGCAGTACACTTCGATACGTCGTTGGTTTTAAACACAAGACCTTTGTTTTTGCATGTAATTACACAACTGCCACGGTGAGTCTAGTATGTCAGTGCTGGGGACCAGGTCTAGAATGGGCATGTAATGTAATAGAAAAGTAAAAAAGAAGATGGTAAAATTATATAGTTTGGTACTGATCATAAAATTAATAAAAATATTATAATAATTACTCTAAATAAATTTATAATTTCTTAATGAAAATATATTTTACCACAAGTAAAAATTACAAATAAAAAAAAAATACTAGAAGTTACTAAAACAAAGTCAAAACCAAAACAGAGTGAAAAAAGAAAAGAAAGTTAGGGTCATTTTGGAAGCAACCGTTGGATTCAAGTTATATGTCTATATGTCATAGCATGTACTTTTATGTCCCAACCCAAAAGGGAAGAAACGTTGACTATAGTCTTCTGGTTCACCTCTACCTACTAAGAGTACTAATATAAAATAATAAATATGATTTCTTTCGGGGACATAACAAATGATCTTATATATTCATAAATAAACCAAAAACAAATTATCTTATATATTTTAATAAATTTTTTTAAAATAATTATATTAGTTATTCATTATGAATTGAGATTCAAATCTTAAATTTTTTATCATTTTAATAAATTCATGCTATTAAACCAAAACTTATTAATTTAATTAAAACTTTCATGCAACTACAATGAGTAAAACTTAAATTATTAATTTTATTAGTAATAATTTTGCAAATCTTACCTTTTCCATTTGACTAGTTGTTGGTATGGTACTGATCAAATCTTTAAATTAAGTTATTTATTTTTTAATTTATTAATTTTAATACATATTTTTATAATTTAACAATTAAATAATTTTCATGAATTATCATTAACAATAATCAGCATTTAAAAAATCCTCTACATGCACATTTCTTTAATTATTAACTTAATCAGCCAAGAATTAATAAATACATGTTTTGAACATTGACCTTTTTATTTATTATCTCTTACGAGAACTATAAAAAAAATAACACATACTAATTCGTTGAATTAAAAAGGGTAATGTTTCAAATTAGTCAAACTAAAATACATATATATGTGCTTAAATAGATTGAACGAGGGGTTACATTTATTTAAAATTAAATATTTATTTGACTTGAATTTGATGCCATAATACTATTTTTTTTTTCAATATTCTAGTTTTTTTTTTTACTTTTACTGTTACTTTTTAATTTTTCTGTATTATTATGACTACATGTAATTTTCTTTAAAAAAAAAATTGCTGCATGGAATATTTAACTAATAACTAATTAAAAAGTCTTCAAAATTTTGTATTTATAGATTTACAATATTTGAATTTATAAAAATTGTACAGTGTCCTCTTGATATAATTCTGGATCGCTTACGGTTGAAATTGCAATAATAAAAAACGTTTAAAATTAAAAAAATGAGAAATAGTTTTCTGAATAATTATAACTTAGAAGCCTTCTGTGAGAAAGCCAAGCTCCCGTTATTTAATATTTGCTAAATATATATAAATCTAGTTAGCCAATTTTGTCTATATTATCCCTTACTGTGATACAACTACCTTGCTGAACCTATTAAAACTGGCCATAATGTTTACATTTATTACTCTGATGAGAAAGAGAGCTGCAGTTGCATATATAATAATTCCACGAAGAATGCTAAATGTAAAAATATTTTTATTTATATTAATGATATAAATTAAATTTTTTATAAATAATATAATTAATTTTTTTATATGTAATTATTATTTCTCATAATTCTAATCAAACAGTAGGGTTTGTTGTTTGAGAAATGTTAATATATATAAATTTATATTTATATAATTTATATTATGATATATGTCAATCTTAATTAAAAAATAATTATTATTTTAATTTTTAAAATAATTTTTTAACACATATTATAATATAAAAAATATAATCATATTTTTATGATTTTTTTTATTTTTTATTTTTTATTTTTTTGTGCGGAAGGAAAATTTGCCTTCAAAATTTGTTCATTCTCACCAACCCTCTTTCTGATTGTCCTTTCCATTATACTTACCCACTCAACTTGGAAATGTATGGCTATTTAATGCGAATTTTTAACATCATAATTCATTTGCCAATTTATTTAATAACATATCATTGTAACATTCAGTAAGGTAATAAGGTGGAACCATTTGCTCCTAGTGTAGACACACACCTTATATTTGGCTAAGAGGTAGGTCTAATTTAATAATATTAATTATGTTTTAAGTTTATAATTTATTAGTTGAATTCTAAAAATATTTAAAATATTTAATTAATTATAATTATTTTTACAATATCGTGTATAAGATAAAAATATAATCAATTAATAACTATCATTTAATATTTTAACAGAATTATATTATGTGTATATTTTTAAAGATATTATAATAACATATTAAATGGGCTAATTAACTATGTATAAAACGAGTTACAAAATGATACAAAATATTTAAATAATAACAATTATGTTTATATAACAATTCACGTAAAATATATAGTATTTTTTATGTTAAAAAATCAAATGTCGTTATTAATTTAGTATATTTTTATTATTATACATAATATATTATTATATGTATAATTATAATTGCTTAATTTAGATATTTTTTTAAATTATATATATCATAATTATATTATAGATATATAATATAATAAATAAGTATTTTATCCTTTTTTTCCATCAAAGATCTGTTTTTCATGACTTAAATGTGTACATTATTGGCTCAATCCATTTATCTTTGACACCTTTTAAAGTTTGCGCTCAGCCTAGTTTTAATTTTGCACGTAACCAAAACTTTAATAATTTGATTTATTTGAGTATATCAGCGACACAACGGAACTAAGCTGTATCATTATATTTATTAGAGTAAATTTGTTGTCCGTGTTACTTAGTTACGAGCTTAACAACGCCTCAAAATTAAGATTATAAGATAAAAAATTATTCAAAATTATAAGATATTTTTTAACATAGAATCTAAGCGATGTAAAATTTAAGTTAAACCTCAATCACTTCTACATCCATTAAAGTAAGATTTAAGATGTATAATTCCTATGAGAACCCAAAGCTTTGTTAGGCCTAAGTTTAATTACATTTTTAAATTATGAGATGAAGAATTACTCACATATAAACATAGAACCTGACATATGTGAAACAGTTAAACCTTAACAGGATGCCTGGTATATTTATTTTTTATTAACTTTCATATAAATAACACATTATTAAATCAAATAAAATTTATAATAATTAATAAAATATTTAATTTATTTTTAAATAAAAATATAATAAAGATGTAATTTTTTTATATTCATGATTAAGTTTTTTTATAATAGTAATGAAAATTATTATTTTAACATGTTATATTCTCTTTTATTTTTATTTAAAATAAACTAATAAATATACTATAGAATAATTATAAAAATTACAAACATCATATTTAATTTTATCAAGTGATAAAATAATACTTAAATATATTTAATGATATAAATTTATCATTATTGTGATAAATCTACATCAAATTTCTTTTATTTGTATAAATTTATTACTAATTTTTTTTATTAATAATACAAATTTATCACTAAATTTTATATTAATTATACAAATGTATCACAAAAAATAACATAAACAAACAAAAAAATAACGTAGTAGTATATTTACACTACTAATTATAGTTAAATGTTATTTTTATCCCTTAATAAAATTAAATAATATATTTATAACTTAATGATAATTATATAATATATTTATTAATTTACTATTTTATTCAAAAATTTATATCCACATCTAAACGTGCCGATATCTACCATCTACAGGAGATTTTTTTTATATATAGGAACTTTCAAGGCTTCATTTTATTTTTCCTTAATTTGAGTTTTCTTTTCCTTCAAACCTCCAACAACTTATTTCTAGCTTTATCAATTAAAAAGAGTATTGTCTATTCTTTATTAATTTTACTTAAGAAGTACTTAATACATTTCGATCTTTATATTAAAGTGGGGTTCTCATTTCAAAGCCCACCTTTGAAATATATGGCTTTTGAGATCTTTCTAAGGGAACGAGGGTTTGATTAATGGAAAATTGTTTTTATGGCATTAAAATTAAATAAATGAAGCCAATGGTCAATACCAAATGTCAAACCACCTATCTAATAACGTCAAGTTTTTTGTTCATGTTACGTGTTTGTCATTATAATCAAATACAAAATAGAAATTAAAACAATAATTTCTATAATTATATGTATTTGAAAAGTTTAACCTAGCTACATCCATTAATTGATCACTTTTTTTCCCTTCATATGCATGAATATGGATGGTTTCGAAAAGGTAAAAAATTTATATAATATATATCTTTTAACTTTTTATAAAAATATAGATTAATATTAAAATTATACAGATATATATTATTAATATCATATTTTTGATGAAGGGTATATTAATAATTTTTTTTTAAATAATCCCACCTCGTTTTAAAAGATATTAACACTTAACAACTTGTTTATGTAAAATTTATGTAAAATAAGTTTAAAAATCATTAAAATAAATATCAACATTTATATTGCTTGACCATAGGTAAAAACATATAATTGTACTAGGAAAAGAAGTTTCTAAAACCAAACCTTGTAGAGTTTTGAAGTTCTTAAACTAAAATTTTGATTTCTTACGTATATTATACTTTAACGATACAATTAAAAAGAAGAAGAAGCTTCGTTTAGATTATATATTAATATTAATTGGGTACTATATATTAGAAGCCATTAGTTATATAATTAATATTAGTTAGATTTTAATGGTTGAATGACTTAGAATCTTCCTTTTGATTTTGATGCCTCACCAAACCAACAGTAATAGGGTATAGCTAATTTTAAGCAAACTACAAAAGCATAATTAATAACTTACAAGGCAACCAATTATTAAACATTTTATTGGCAAAATTAGAGAAACAATGTTAATGGAGGAGTCCATCGTCTGTGGGCTCAGGGCAGTAGTTAATTTGACAAGGTAAAATCCATTTAACATCATTCAAAACATAATAAGACCTTTATTTATGGGAATTTAAATATACACTCAGAAAAATATTTTTAAAAAAAAGTAGACCCTGAAAAAATCTAGTCAATGGTCCAAGAGTCAAGATTCAAGCTTTGAACATGTTAAGAATGGTTAGATATTCAATCTCATCACTGTTGCACTTATAATTTGGGAAAACTCTCAGACTCATGATACCCATCAGAATCATAATTAAGCATTGATCTTGAAGAAGTATTTTCAAAATATCGATATATATAGTTATAATAATAATCACATGTTTAAATAATACGTTAATTTATCTAATATTAGTAGTTAAAATGATTTTTTTACTTTTAAATCTCAAACAATTCAATTTGAAATCATAAGAATTTAAGTTCATTGTATGCAAATTATATATTTTTTTTATTTTTATTTGCATTTAATGCAATTAATTTGCATTTAATACAATTATTCACAACCGGGTAAATCGGGAATTTTGTTTGTTGGGAGAAATGGCAGTACTCTATAATTTGTAGAAAAATGCTTAGTATACGTGTCGATAAATGGTCCTGATACTATGATTTTTTAATTTTTTTTTTATTTCAATAATATCAATTATTTTTTTAATTACTCGAATGAACCGTGCACTCAGAAGTATGGGGGATATATAGCATAACTCTAATTTTTAACTTATTGCTGAATTAATATTAGTATATATTACTTTTATACAGAGAATCACAACTTTTGAGTTTTGACCCTAGAAAGTATTTTCTTAGATTTTCCATGTTTGTCTGTTAATATAACTCAAGAAAGCGAAAAGTTCATAGAAAAATACCAAATTTAAAGCTTATCCAATCAACAATAGCAACTAACCAAATCTCAAGCTCTTTTGTTGATAGTTACCGGGCCTTTTGATTTTATCTTGTTGTTGTTTTTCGCTAAAATTTTGATTGCAATGGTTTTCTTTGTCGTATGCCAGCTTCCGCCTACTAGAAGAGTTAACGTCTATCATTGCTCTTAATGTTCTATTAAATGTATCATCTAACTTATCATCCAGTGATTAAGGTAGTATAAGGGCATCACATTGGCAAATGTACCAGCGTGAAGTTCTAATTAAGCTGAGAGCAAGAAATTTATTTCCATTATAAGAAAGTCTCTCCCTTTGTGTTTTAATTTTTAAGTAATTTCAAATACAATGTAATTAAAAGGTCTTTCTCTCCATCATTCCAATTTCTAAAATAATAATCATACATTTTATATAATTTAATTAATCCTAAAATAACACGTTAATATGTACGATTCATATGCTATTTTAAGGTTAGAATTCCTATTTATTCATTAAATAAATTTGTTTTTCAATTGTTTCAATCTTTACTTACTATCTTCTTTTCATTTTTAATTGTTGGTTAATGCAGTTCAAGAAAGTGAGCATTTTTTTCCCCTCCACCAACACGATTAGAAAGAAAACATTAGTTTTTCATTACCCTGCCACAACTCTAAAGATAAGGACCAAGAACTATTTTGGTTAAGAAAATATAAGTTGAACTTATGATGACAATTTGACCAAACATACTCTTATGAGTAGGGGTGAGCATCGGTTCAAAACAGTAAGTTTTAGGTCAATTCGAATCCGATCCGATCCGAAGTAAATTATGAATTATTCAATCCGAATCCGATCCGTTGTATATGTCAATCCGAACAAATCCAAAACCGTTAATTTTAAGTCAATTCGAATTCGATTCGAAAATTATTCAATCCAAAAAATTATTCAATCTGAATCCACTTTAAATATCAATCTGAATCTGATCCGTTGTATATGCCAATCCGAACAAATCTAAATTCACCAATTTTAAATCAATCTGAATCCAATCCAATCCGAATCCGCTTTAAATTCTAATCTGATTGATAGGGTCAAAATTTTAATTTAAACCTATTAAAAAAATTACATAAATAAACAAATTATGAAATATCAATCTGATCCGAACTGCTATAAATGTCAATCCGAACAAATACAAATATGATATAATTTCAACATATAAAATAAAAAATTACATAAAATAAAAAAATCTAAAATAAAAATATTTTTCATACAAATTAAAAAGTAGACAACATGATTAAAAAAAATTCAACAAAAATAATAAAAAAAAAATCAACATCAATTACATAATTTAACTCCAAAAAATTAAATATCAATTACATAAATTAACTTCATTCTCCAAAATTAATAATAACAATAACTCTTTTTAATAATCATTCAAGGTTTAAGTCACCAATACCATCAACAATATCTACATGATCAAAATTAAAAAGTTAAAAATATACATAAATAATGAGTTAATAAACATAATAATATATATTTGATAACAAATAAATCTATATATATTTGAAAGTTTTATGCAATATATATAACTGATTCTAGAGCCTTAATTTCATCAAGTAATTCTTGGATATTAATGATTGGAGATGAACGAATCTAATTTTGAGTGCAAATCAAAGATTGTAATTATATAAATAACCATGATATATTACAATGTTCACATTTGTTCCACCAAGCCACGATAGACCTCAATATTTTAAAAGTAGTTTAAAATTTTTTGTAACTCAATTAAAGCATGAAAACAATGTTTTTGGGAAAAAACTCAAGACAAATCGCCTTTGACAATTTGGTGTGTCTAGATATCGAAAAGTTACATGGAATCATAAAAACATTTATCCAAAACAAATCTCCCAACACAATCACATTTTTACTTAGACTCGTAATTTTATCACATAGTTGTTAAAAATTATTATAAAAAAATAGTAAATCACACAATATGTTTTAAATAGCTTATTGCTTCACACATCCATTTGAAACAAAAATAATAACTATCAATAGCAACCAAAACAGAACATTTGGATATTATATCTGAAATCAAAATTCAGAAAAAGAAAAAAATTCAAACAAATACAACCTTTTGTTTGTACTGTGATGAAGAACAACGAACAACGAGTAGCAGGGAGCAACAGTAACGAGTAAGGAACAACATGACCCATCACGAGGGAAAAGGGTTGCAAAAGTAGTTTAAATCTCAAGTAATTCTTAGTCGTTTAAAATAAAAAAGGTCACAAAATTTATGTTAGTTAGGTTTCAAGACCATTACTTTTTTAGAATAGAAAAGAATTTTGTTGTCCTTCAATATTGCGAAGAGGGCCATAAAATAACAAAAATCAAATATTAATAAAATTTACAATAAAATATTAATTTTAAGTAAAGGTAAAACAAAAATTAAAACTAAAAAATAAATAAAACAGAACATGACATGACATCTTAAAGTGATAAGATTGTTTAATGACGAAAATAAAGATCAAAATAACTCTAATCCCTGATAATGAAGTCATATATAAATTATATGATAAAATTTAATTAAAAAAATGCTCAAAAATTGATTGACATTTTTCGACTATTTCCTTAAAAGCAACGGAATAAAAAAAAAACGTTCTTCCTAAACTAAAAGATTAAACAACCCAAATGAACTAACTTAAAGAAATATGTCGGCTATTTGCCCTGCTTTGGAATACCAATTTGAATCAAGTCACAATTTGGTTTGGCGATCAACAATCAACAATTTTGGCATTTATTTTAACATTTCCTTTTTAAATACTCACACTGTACAAAATGGATCAATGCTTCGGATTATTGACCCACGGTAATATCCAAAAACAATAGAAATAGTTCAGTTCAATTTGATACAGGTTAATCTGGTTTGGTTTGAATTCAAACAGTTCAGTTCAGATTTCACCCGAGCACACGCGTTGCAATTCCTAAGTACAGCTTACATTACTGATCCAAACGAAGAAGAAAAATTACATTAGTCAATGGCAAAACACGGATAGTTTTTTAGCAAAATTTTGTTGTTTGTAGGGTAATTACAACGGTTGTAGTTACATCAGATACACATGTCATGACCAGACCACTAGGGTAAAAATGCCAAAGTTTGCAAGAACTTATTAGCAATAAGGCAAAGAAGGAAAATTAAAATGTAAATTAGGAACCTTATATTTGATATCACCGTCTATCATTATAATACCCGTCATCAAAAGGAATTATACTAGCCAGCAGCGATTGCATGCTCTAAGCAGAGCAAAGCTTTTCAAGAGCCAAGTTCTCATCACCACCAACAGCTTCTAGAGCACTCCTCGCTCCAGCTTCAGGGAAGCCCATTTCTACAAGTTTTTGTACCTTTTACCCAAAAAGAAAAAAGAAAAAAGAAAAAAGAAAAATCACATTGTATAAATATATTTGGCATACAGATTATATATGCTCTGTGAGATATCATTTATTCAAATTAAAATATCGAATATCTTTTAAACATAAGCAAAGTTCATTATCAGAACTTATCAAGAAGATATGGCTTACCTTTTCCCCAATCCCAAGAGATGATGTCTTGGCAAAGGATTCTGTCCAGTATCGAGCAGTAGCAATAAAGGTCTGTAGGTCTTTAATATACTGCAGTACCAACATAAAAACTATCAAGATAAGTTTAAAAAGTAAATAAAAAGAAAAATACTCAAATGAGGTGGGCAAATTTGATTGGACAAAACAAAATCCATGTGGGTCCCCGTTATGTGGCCAATCAAATTCCACCATCTCCTTTATGAGGATCACAAATTTGTGATCTTTAGCAATGCTCTAAATAAAAGCATCGTTAAGGCAGTTTTGATGACAACTGAAGTGCGCAACAGAAGCTGATGAAGAGATGATTATAGGATAGAGAATAGCAACAAATGAGACCTGTTGGGCCACAACAGCATCTTGAGGATCATCAGGCTGAGGAGCAGAAAGTAATGCTTGTACAGAAAGTAGAGCTGTCTTCAATGTCAGAGCTGGGCTCCACTGATCTTTCAAAATATCCAGGCAAATAGCACCACTTTGGCTGCTGATATTTGGGTGCCTGCAATAGTGGATACAAGAATATGCAAGCATTATTCGTCTCATAAATGATAGCTATAATCAGTTTAGTCCAACAACTCCAATGGGTCCTGCTTGAAAGCATTATGATTTCAGTTTCAGTCAATAGTGATCAGACTATAATCAAAACTATAATTCACTACTGCAGGCATCAAAAGAAAGAAAATCTTTAGAATTTATTACACCATTATGAAAACATACACTCACAAGTCTCATCTCATTATCTGATATGGGAATAGCATGCATTAGAGCTCCAACTTTGCAAAACAAATATATGTGTAAAACAACATTGGTTGATTGAATACTTTTTATCTCAACAAAAAGAAAACGAAAAATGCCCATGCAGTGTTCTCAAATTTATCTGCAAATTTCTTATGGATAGATTTCCATATGAATAGTAGATTCAATCTGTAGAACTTATTTTCAAATGTGATATCTTTTCATTCAATCCTGCTAGTTACCAGCTAAGGTGCATCATGGAATTTAGAGTCAAGCCCCATAACTATAAAATGAGCGATGGAAGATGAAAGGGAAGAGGGAAAAGAGACAGAGCTAACCCATCGAGCAAGGCTCTATTTGAAAGCCATTTTTTCTTAAAGGCCTTAAATATAGAATTAGTATTACAAATGCTTCTATTGATCCAGCATTCAAAGTCACTACTTTCCTACTTCCAGATTTCATGGGGTGCAGTAATCCAAAAATGTCATCCATTTAAATGACAAAATCCAAAGCCTAAGAAGCATGAATATCTAATCTAAGCCAATTAATGAACGACAACAACTTGCAAGACAAAAATATTAAGAACTCAGAATTCCAAGTGCATTTTCTTATTAACAAGTTGAATCATATGTTCCTCGCCACTTACCAGCAGCATTGACATGTAAATACCATGCATAACAGTATTTCGCCCTCCATGGTAAACGAAGCAACAAAAACACAGAGATAAAGAAGTATCAATAAAACTTCCACCTACCAAACTTTGGTTGTAAAATGCATTTTGGGGGGTTCAAAAGGGTATCCATCTGCAAGAAGAAACCCGTAATGAAGAACAGACTTAGAGACACAAATGAATGATTTCATAGTTTCAAACTAAGAAACCAAGCATGAAGCACATAAAAAGAGACACAAAATCGAAAGTGGAAGTAAGTTTATATTTCGAAATAACACAACCCAACATTATCTTTCCCCCCTAATTGACAATATACTGAAAATAAATAGTAAGCCGAAATACCCAAATTACACTAATTCTTTCTGCAGATAAGATGCAATTACAAATTATGATCAATAAAAACACTGATAAACATTTTTTGTGCTAAAAAACCCTGATAAAGTAACAAACACTCAACAGCTTTGAAACGAAAAAGAGGGTGTTTTGACCGTAAGAATGATAGAATTGAACGGGACCTGACAATGTGATATCGATCTGAAAAGTACCACCTTCATAAGGGGTGCCCATAGGTCCAGGAATGCTTCCAACGAGACGGGAGAGAGTGGAACCGTCTCTTGGCTTGACTATGATTCCTGACTTCTCTACATCTTTACTACATTCCTGAAGCTCCTTTTGAACCCGAGCAAAGTCTACCATTTTTCAATTAGCTTAAAAACCCTAGTTATGAGTGACGAAAACCCAATTGGAATCGACAGGTCAGAGGAGGAGAGGTATATGGTTGCAAAACAAAGGCTCTTTTCTTTACTCCCCTCCCTCAAATTTTGATGCTTTGCTTCAATTTTAGAGAAGGGAATTTTGGCTTTTTTCCGACCTAATCTAAAAACTAAACATTTATCAATAATTTTTTATTTAAGAGAAAAAAGACTTACAGTTATCAAAAAAATAATTGAATTATCTGTTATATAAGAATTAGTATGTATATAATAAAGGTAAACCTCTATCTCACCTTACATCCCACATCTTTAGTGAAAATTGCTAAACTATTCTACTTTTGGGATTTTTAATATCTATATTTTTTCAATAAAAGTAGCATACGCTTTTGATTTATTTATATCGATTCTTTTTTATGAAATTATGATTGTGTTTTGTTGTCTTACATATATGCTTTTAGATTAACTTTTATACTTTAACACATTTTTTTTTCAATTACCTGTAGATTTATAATTAAAATAATAAAATTTGATGGTTGATATTTTAATACTTATAATTTAACATTAAATTTTCTAAATATATAAGCATTTTTATATTTAATTTCACGTATCATATTTTTTATTTTCTCGTTCATAATACTGATTATTTTTTTATTATACCAAAAAAATTTATAATAAATTATTTTATTTTTTAACAAATTGTCTTTATTTTTTATCTTAAGTATATAATATTTGAGTTTTACACATTTTATACTAAGAGAAAAATTTAATTTTTTATGATATTTTTACATATTTTACACATTATATAATCAACGTGTAATGGTTAAAATAAATAAAAACAATCTGCATCAATTTTATGAAATAACTGATACAAAAAGTATGTTGATTGTTTCTAAAAACTGACCAAATTGGTTATTTAAGATTCTCATACGTAAAAATAATTACACGAATGTCGACTGTTTTTCTGACTCAAATAGATAACTAGGACCTAAATGAGGGATGGAGACGCAAACCATGGAATCTTTTTGCAAATTATATATTAATTAGATTCATAAACGTAAATTAAGAAACTTGCACAATAAAGTATAATTCAACATATAATTAAAACATTCTACAGATATGAAAACAATAATCTGCAATAAACACACTAGTAACAGTGTGTCTCATAGGCTTCTCTCTAGACTAACAACATACATATTCATGGTAAACAACTAACAACATATGAGACATAAATGCATATGTAATCAAGAAAAGATTTTCAATCACTTAAAGATTTCATATATGGGAATATATTCGATAAATAATTATTGTACTCTCATAATATGCGATTAATCTATACATAGCAAATCAATTAAAAAGTTTGACACCTAAGATGTACTAGGATAAGAAAATACAGACTCCTTAAAGACTCACAACAAACTCATATGCATATAACATACATAAGTAATATAAATTAATTAAGAAGCTGATATATTAATTTACTACAACACAAGTAATGACTAGAAAGCTATAAGCATGCTTCGTACATACGACACCTTATAAATAACAAAGTTTCTAATTAGAATATGTACCTAGCATGTTATAACATATATAATAGAAACTCATAAGATGTTATCATAATGGTCATGTATAACAACATTGAATGAGTCGAAAACCTGATACATAATTAGGTTAAAGAGATAGTGAGTCCATAAGGATATATCTCAAACATGCAAATCAATAAGATATAAACACGTGACAGATAAACAATGTTGTAGTACATGTACTCAAAGACAGATAGTATAATAAAGCAACAAATATAGATTTTAATAAATAAAAAGTAGGTGTTAAAAAAATAGAAGCTTTATAATCAGAGTTTATACTTTAGTATATAATAACATACATCCTTTAAACTATTATTATACTAACTACATAGTCGAGCATGTATAACACCAGATATAACGAGGTAAACTCACATATAAAACTTATTTATGTGGTAACATTCTCGAGTCACTTAATGCAATTACTTAACAACAAATAATTGATTAAATAATGAAATAGTTACAACTATGAGAGAAATAAAATCATCATTATCTCTATCAGGACTTTTGTCTTAATTATCTATTATTGCTTCTTCAACAACCTAATTTGACATACGAACTCAGCTCTCTTCCAAAATTCAAACCATCTGCAATAATGTGGTCAGTAACCAAAGACCATAAATGTGTAAAGTGAATAAAAAAATGTTGCACAAAAGTAACCAACAACAGCTAACGCATTACTCAACACATAGAATCCACTTACAAACACCGTTTTGAGTACTCATCAATCACAAGTACAATTTTACTTACATTATCATAAATCACTAATATTGAATAACAAATAAGATATCAGTAATCTAAAAACAAAAGGACAAGATTTTAATTTGATAGAACTCCATTGTTGCTTTTTTGGATATAAAATAAAAAAAATAAAGTATTTAAAGAACCCAAAATTACAACTTTATCGATCCCATGCCGTAACTATATTAACAATAATTGATATAATAAATAAAGATTTATTTCAAATGTGAGACAAGACTTTTGATACATAATAGCCTTAGAACTAGTCAAGTGGAATAGACATCGAATTAATATGAAATTTTTTATTTTTATTTTTTTGATATTATGGCTTGTGGGAGTATATATTATTTTTAAGATGTATAGAAAGAAAATAATAATAGTAACAATCAGAAATAAGTGGTTTCGATAATATAAATATTGGTTTAGTATTGTTGTATATTTAAAAAAAAATTATTAAATAAACATTTTATAAAAAGTAAATACTATCTATGGTTTTTTTTTTACAAGTAACACCATTTAAATAAAATAATATTTTTAAATAAAGTTTGGTTTGTACATAAAATAATATTATTTTATTTAATCACTAAAATCATTATATATAGTTAATATATCTCTTATCTTTATATAAAAATTTAAATCAATTAATTATTATTTAATAAAATAAATTTCTGCAACAAATAAAATTACTCTGATAATATAAAAAGATTTTGCGTTGCAATATCGATCCGCATATCTCCATTGATTTAGGATTGAAAGCAGGAAACAGGGAAAATAATAGCGCATAAATCATAAAACAAAATGCCAGGATTGAGTCAACTAGAATACAGAGGAAGGACTACCTGCTCTAGTGCTTTTGTAGAGAAGTATTTGATTAATTATTATTTTAGTGAAAAAGTATTTAATTATTGAAAAATAATTTACATATCAATTACCTGAAAAAAGTAACCGGCTCTTAGTCAGTGATTATATAATAATAATTAATTAAATTATTTAAATTTTTATATGTTTGATTAAAAATAATAAAAATAACAACAAAAATAATTTTAATTTAAATGTTAATTTAGAACGAAATGAAAAGTATTTTAACCATTTTATTCTTCTCACAATGTTTTTTTATCATATTTGTATAATTATTTATTATTTTTTTATTTTATTTTATCTAAAAATTAAAAAAATCTTATTTTTTTTAATTTTAATTTATTTATCATTTTATAAATTTTATTTTAATATTTATCAAAATTTTGATTCCAATACTTAAATAAACCTACTCCTCCTCCTCCTACTCCTACTATTATTACTAATAAAATATTATTATTATTATTATTATTATTTTCATTTAATTTAATTTCTATTATCATTATCCTAACCAAACATTTCTTACCCAATTTGTATATCACTTTAATGAATACTCTTAGTTATATCAAAAATAAAAAAAAAGTGACATTAAAAAACATCATGCCAAAAATATAGGCAAAATTCTAACTAGAATTTTAATTTGGGTATTATAGTATAAAGCATTTTTAAGCTGAAAACGTGCTTACCCAAAATTTAATTATAGGGAAAATATTATGGGAAGGATGTTTTTTTTTTCTTTTAGCCAGCTAGAGATAAAACGACTCATCCGTTTTATGTTTATTTTGCATCATCGATTAACGGCATCAGTACTTGAGATATATTTAAAAAAAAACATTTTTTTTTGGGTGCTAATCCATTACTTTAAGATTGAATTTCACACTCTTCATCGAGCTCCTAATTACATTCACATAACACGGTCATGCAAAATAGTAAACCGTATTTTATGTGTGCCCTTTTGCGTTGAAAAATGCAACGTAAGTTGTGGGTTTTACAGGACATCAGATATAATGCTAGCGTGTGACGACTCTAAAACAAATCAGCATGTAAACAACATGATCGATCATAGTTAACAATTCTCTTTCCCACTTATAATATTACTAGTGAATAAATTCTATCATACAAAGAGTGTGCACGCTTGTGTCAGAAAATCCAATGCTAGCTATATAAATTATAAAGTTATATAACAGTACAGATAAGAGCACAATAATTTAATTTGTGTCAATCCATCTCTGTAATTTTCTATACAGTAATTCTTAATAGACCTTTTGAATCCATTTTCCTAATTAATAACATGCCTCTCCAACTTCCCATATTTGTTATTTTCATCTACTTTGTTTATAAAATTTATTACAAGTTAAGGTACAAGCTTCCTCCAGGTCCATATGCCTGGCCAATCATAGGAAACCTTTACAACATGAAACCAGAAAGACTTCAAAGTTATTTTGAGTGGTCTAAAACTTTTGGCCCTATTATTTCAGTTTGGATAGGTTCAAATCTGAACATAGTTGTCTCAAACTCGCAACTAGCTAAGGAAGTGCTTAAAGACAATGATCAACAATTAGCATATAGACACAGGAGTTGGGTACTATCTAAATCTACCAAAGGAGGTAAAGATTTTATTTGGGCTGATTATGGTCCTCACTACATTAAAGTCAGGAAAGTCTGTACAATCGAACTCTTCTCTTTTAAAAGCCTTGAAGCTCTCAGGCACATTAGAGAAGATGAAGTTAAATCCATGATTGGATCAATTTTTAAAAATTGTATCAATATTCCTCAAAACCAAGGTGGAAGTTTAATGGTTAGGAAATATTTAGGATCACTAGCATTCAATATTGTTACTAGAATTGTGTTTGGTAAAAGGTTTGAAGACAAAGAAGGAGTGTTAGACACCCAAGGATTAGAATTGAAGGCAATATTGGATAATGAACAAAATAAAACAGCTTTGTTATCTATATTACAGACTTTGTGGTGGCTTGAATGGTTGTTTTTGTTTAAAAACAAGGAATTTTCTCAACATTTATCGCGTAAAAACAAATTGGTCCAACAGATAATCGAGGAGCACAAGCTTGAGGTTGAGAAAAACGGTTATGCTAAGCAACATTTTGTAGCTGCATTGATTGGTATGCAAAAAGATTACCAACTTAGTGAAGATACAATCGCAGGATTGCTTTGGGATATGATTACAGCTGGTGTAGACACAATTGCAATATCAATTGAGTGGGCTTTGGCCCAATTGGTCAAGAACCCAAGAGTCCAAAAAAAGGCCCAAGAAGAATTGGACCGTGTAATTGGGCAAGATCGAATAATGACCGAGTCTGATATTCCTAACCTCCCATACCTACAATGTGTAGTCAAAGAGGCACTAAGGTTGCACCCTCCAACCCCACTTATGTTGCCTCACAAAGCCAATTCCAATGTTAAAGTTGGAGGGTATGATATTCCTAAAGGGGCTAATGTTATTGTCAATGTTTGGGCTTTGGGACGAGACCAAGAAATTTGGAAAAGCCCATTAGAGTTTCGACCTGAGAGATTTATGGAAGAAGATGTGGACATAAAGGGTCATGATTTTAGATTGTTACCCTTTGGTGCTGGTAGAAGAATTTGCCCAGCTGCACAACTCAGCAGTATTTTGCTTACATCCATGTTGGGTCACCTTTTACACCATTTCTATTGGACTCTGCCTCAAGATGTTCAACCAGATGAGATTGACATGATGGAGATTCCAGGACTAGTCACATATATGCGTACCCCTTTACAAGTTGTGCCTATTCAGAGGTTGCCACAACATTTGTATAACCATGTCGTTTAAACTAGTACTATGTATAAACTCTGCCTTTGACATGCTTTAAATTTGTAATTTTTAAGAAATATTTATAAAATATTGTCAGAAGCCCTATGTTTTCTCCACTGTTGAAAATGTTCTTGTTTAGTAAAACAAGTAATGAATAATAAAGAAAAAAGTTGTCAAATTTTCTGGCGTATGCTTTGGAGTTTAAAAATTAAATAGATATGTATTATTATTGGGTTTAGCATTCGGGTCAATATTGGGATGTTTGACTAACAATTAAGTAGTCAATATTGGGGTGCTTGACAGCCAATAATAGTCGAACAAAAAATAAAGACTTGAGGCATGACTTACGTCTATTTAACAATTTGTTATGTCCTTCCCTAACTAGCGTGGTGAAGACTGAAGAAAGAATAAAGACTTGGAGGCTTAATTATCTGATTGCTAGGGAGCAAATATGAAGTTTGAAGTCAATAGATCAATCATTATTTGTATCTTTTGGGCACTGGGTTTAATCCTAGTTTTAAACTATAACATGAATTTCTCTGCGGGTATCTGAAGCTCTAACTCAAAATTCAATTACTCTAGTTTTATGTTGATTTGCACACTGTTAATTAACAATTAATCAGCTGAGATTGTACATATATATTTGATAGGTCACGAGGAGATGAGGAAAAAAGAGGTGATCAGTACCTCACAAATGGGACGTAAAGAATTATACCCAAGGCTGGAGGGCAATATTGGTAATGTACAAATGAGGGAGGATCAGCACCTTAAATGGGTAACTTTAGCATTTCCACGTCGTCCTTTTCACCAACCACCACCTCCACGTCGTCCTTTTCACCAACCACCACCATCCCCAATAACGTCAAAAGGAAAGAGGAGGAGACGACACCCTTAATTATAGATATCTTTATGTCCTGTTTCTTTCTTTGTGTTTTAGGTATATTTGTAAGATAAATCAGTAATCTCATAAAAACTTTATGAGGTTGTTCTTTAGTCTTTACCTTAAATGTATACTGGAATTTTTCTTGAATGAAGCTATGTGAAGATTTTTAATTTAATTTAACATTAATAATTTATTTTTTCCATATTGTCGTCTCGTTAGAATGATATTTGAGTTTAAATTTATTATTCAATATACCGCAATTGTATTCTGTAGTCTAAAAAAGGCATGTATATATTAGATAAAATTCTTAAATTGCTTTCTATTTGCAATTATAAGTTTATAAATTAGTGACCAAGTTTATGGCCACCTATCTGTTCTGTGGGCGACAATCATTTTACTCTGATATTTTATTGCCATTGAAAGTGTCATGTACAGGCCATATAAGAGATAAAAGAGCCAAGGGCTATTAAGGCATGTCCCGCTTTGGCTAAAGGTTGGGTCTAAAAGACTAAAAAGCATTTGAGAGGTAGTCAAAAACGTTAAATATGCGACAAAATTACTCTATAATACTTTCTTCATCACCCATTAATTTAGTACTAAAGGTTGTGCCCTATAACTTTAACATTATGGGTTCGAGCTTGAAACATTATTTGTAAGTTGCTCCAATAGTAGGGTGGCTTTAAAAATCTTCTTCACATACCCTTAAGCTAGATTAGGAGTATCTTTGATTAAAAAAAATTACATGATTATATGTTTTATTATTGTAATTTTTGTTTTTAGTAAAATAAGTATATAATTAAGTAACAATATTATCATAAGAATATTTCATCAATAACAATTTTATTAAATAATTGTGACACTAATATATAATTAATATTATGAATAAAATGAATATTTTTTACGTTTTATTGTGCTAATAACAAAAAATATTGTGTGAATATCATTACTCATATAATTGCGCAATTAAACTCCTTTATATAGCATTGAAATGCTTTTCTGTTGGGTTTTCATCACTTTAAAATTTCAAATATATATAGTTGTGACATAGAAGTAAGAATAAACCAATAATAATATAAAAACATTTAAGAAATAAGAATGAAGTTAACAAAATTTAGATTAATTAGACTCATTTTACGACCAAAGATCTTCATATTTATGTTATTAAACAAACATAAAAAAAAGTATTATCTAAGTTAAAAACTCTAGTAAATTATCTAATATAGAATAAATTTAACTATTTTATCTATCTTTAGACGAATAATCTAATAACTCAATAAAACTAGTTTAAAGATATTTTTATATCTCATGGATAAAAAAGCTTCAACTTTTAAAACGGAAAAAGTAAAAAAAACTATTATTAAAATATTAGGAATAAAAGAAAAAGAAAAAGAATATAAATTTATTAATATTATTAAATTGATTATTTTTTAGAATGATTTATACAAATATAAAATCTATTTATTATAATCGAAAAATCTCTAAAATAGTTAATAAAATTTCTACCTAGAATTCTAATAGTACATAAAAATAAAAATTTTAAAAAAATAAATTATTATTCTAATAAAACTTTAAATAAAATAAACTATTTTTTTTATTTTTATATCTATTTGGTATTAAGTTGGATAAAAGACAAGATGAAACTAATACGTGGATGTCTACTATGGATCCTAACTTTTATTCGGACTTCTTTAGTTGTGTTCTACACAATTGAAATTCAGTTCCTTTATGCAACGTGAATTATATGCTTTGATTCTCTCTGTATAATTGATTTGATTGCAAAATTGTATTCAAATTGATGTGATGTTAGCATTTTCCTTATTACAAATTTAGAATAACAATTGAGTTAGTGTAGATTCGAATAACAAAATCTATAATTAATTTGACAGTAACTCAACGGTGGGAACTTTTGCTTAAATTAGTTACTAGTATTTTTTTTCATTTTGTAGGAATATTAATTTAATATTTAAGTACTTGCTTTATATAAGGAGGAATTTTTTTTTTATTGCGCTAATGATAGTAGCAATTTTCTTTTGATAATATTATATACCTGCGTTAATAAATAAAATCATATATGCATATAGCCCAAAGAGTGGTACACAACAAGCTAGACATGAATATTTTAGTGGAGATTAATCGTGAATATTATTATTAATAAATAATTAATGAAAATAGCAGGCAGCACTATTTCCTTCTTGTCGTGCTTCACTTGAAGATACATCAGTGATACTGCTAGAACTTGATGACGATGAAGAAGAAAAACAAGATACAGCTGGAAAAGTAGTAGTAGTACTCTGAATTTTCCATCCCAAATTCGTAAAATTTAACGTACTAGGCTGATCACTTCCTACATTTTCAGCTTTATCTTCACTATAATAATTATAATTCTGAATAATGATTCCATCCTCACTTATCTCTGTCTTTCTTTTCTTCATGAATATCCGATACAGAACCCAGTTTTCTTTTTGGTTCAGAGACATGATCTGCAGAAGTTTAATAATATATTAACAAATTAATTTCAAAGTACAATTGCTGTTACATTCTGTAAATAATTTAAGAGCAGTATTAGTATTATACGATTGTTTTGTGAGCCAACTTTACTATATATATCCTTTTCATTGAGATATATATATCACAAAATTGTGATATTCGAGCTTTTTCTATAATTTAAAGAGGTTATAAAAATTAATAGAGACATCAAAGTAAAAGCAACTTAATATCAATTAGGATCATGCAGCTACAAATACTTAGCTCCTAGTTTTTTTGAAATAGCAAAAAGATTTATATATAAGTTTAAAAAACAACAGCTATATCACTTTTTATTACATTTTTTACTTTTAAATGGAGTTATTTACAATAAAATTAATAAAAGTTATAAAATTTAAAGGAGGATATTGTAATGACACAATAATCAAAGGAATTTAATTACCTATTTTTTAAACTTGAGAAGTGTTTTTGTAATTTTAGAAAACCTGAAGATTCTGTAATAATTTTCCTTATTAATTAATTGCATATAACTCACCTGTTCTTGATCATCATGAGAGCAAGTTTTTGATTCTGTACTGATGACAAGAGAATATTTATGCATGATCCAATCAGTTCTAGTGCCATGAGGAGACTTGCCTCTATAGAAAATAAGAGTCTTCTTATTCCCAATCATATCATCATCATTAATATTCCATCTTGAACATTTTATTTTCTTATCAGACCCAGTTACTTTCCAATGCCCACTCTTTGTTGTCCTCTTGCTTCTCTTTCCATTTCTATATTTAGCTTCAGTGTTGCTGAAAAAATACCTCTCTTGATCCAGATCACCTATATTTATTTATTTATTAAAAATAAGGAGATAATTAGCCTCTCATACATTTTCTGGGTTAACAGAGATTAATCATTCAAGAATTGAAGAGTTCTACTGTCTCAACTAGCTAGGTGTTGAGAAATCAGCTTATAGAGTAACCTTTCAAAAGCTAAGAAAAGTACTTAGTAATGTATATTCAAATTAATTAGTAATTATACCAGCACTAATATCTTATTAAAAATATCTAAAAATATGTATATATTGTTATAAATGCCACGTACTAACCTGGCAAATCCCAAGGATCATAATTGAAAATGTTGATTTCAGGAATAATAGAAGCAGGCAAAGGACATGAAAAGACCTTGCGTCTTAAGTATTGAAAAAGCAGTTCTTCATCAGTTGGCTGGAACCTAAAACCAGGAGGCAATCTGGTCACTCCATTTGTTACAAAGTTGAGCTTGTCCATTCGAATATTCAAAATTAGCCAACTCTGTTATAGTTTTCTTCAGACTTAAACCTTTATTTTATCAACTCTATATAGCAACCCATTTTGCTACTTATAGTATAAAGAAACCAGAGGAATAATATGAGGGAAGCAGTAAGAATATTTGAAGATAAATATATAAGCATATGGAAACTAAGTTTACCTCATTAGATTATTATTTTTTCTTTCTTTCAAATTTCACAACAATAAAATAATTTTACGTATTATTTTTAAAGTTGTTTTAACACATAACACCTTAAAATTAATATAATTATAAATTTGTGTTCTAAATCAACTCAACTTATTCAAGATTTGATTCAATTATGACTTAAATAAGTTTACCTAATTTAGTTCAAATAAATTGTTTATATTTTTCAAAAAAAAAAAACTCACATAATACCAATATTAAAAAAAAACAATTAAAAAATAATGTTTTTTTTCTTATTTTAAAAAAATATTTATACTAATATTTATATCCTTAAACAAAATTAAATATACTTTTATATTTATTTTTAAAAGAATATAAAAAGCTTGCCATTTTCATAGTTCAAACGAAGTACATTTAATGAAATTTTTCTATATAATTATATTTGTGATAAATAGTTGATGTTTAATATAGCTAACAATGAGATTAGTTGGACTTTTCTTTTCTATTTTTCTTATGAACTTACCGATTGACGGGATCGATATATACTACAAGCAACCAAAGATGATTGGCAAATTTTTTTTTTTTTTTAAAAGACTCATAATTTTTTAAGAGAAGACACAAGATTTTGAGATTAATAGAATAAAATTCCAATATTATATCAAAATATTAACTCAAATTTATAGAGAGACATCCTTGTTATTAACCACCAAAGTTGGACTATTTTTCTTTTTTAATGTTTTAATTACCTCTAACAATATGTCAAAATTATTAAGAGCGGAATGTAGAAATAAATTAATGAGGCATTAAAAGAAAACCCTCTTGAGAGTTATTCAGACGTTGGCTTTTAATCTTATCCAAAATTCAATTATACATTTAAAAAGAATGAGATGTGGTTGTTGAATAAAAATCCGCTATCATAAATACGATGAATTCGTTGAAAAACAAATTATAGAAAATAAAGCAACCAAAATCTATAATAATATTAAATGAAATTGAATTAAATCTTAATATATAATTTATTTGAATAATACTAATTCAATTTAAATATCTTTTAATATAAAGTAACCTTATATCACTTTTACCGTCTCTAAATAACACTTTATGGCATGTTTGATAATAAATTAAGTATAAAGATATATTTAATACATCTTATTGAATATGTTAAATGTAATTATAATGAATTAAATAGTATTAATATATTATAATTATTTTGTACAATATTTTGTGATAATATGTATAAAATAATCAAATAAAATTAATGATAAATATTTTAATAAAAAATTCATATTTAAAATAATATTTAATTTATTATATATAGTTTTCTTACTTAATTAAATAATTTTTTTAAATTAATATTTAATTTATTTTTATATTTTTCTTTATTTTTAAAATAAATAAATAATTTAATTTGGGATAAAAAAATTAAGACACATAATTTTAAAATTAAAATTAAGGGTTGCCATGTTAGAAACATATTTTTATATTTTTCTTCATTTTTATACCATGTTAAAAACTAATGTTTAATTCAATCCAATAAGATCTCATGAGTTAAAGATTGTCAAAACTTATAAACAATACTGTTGTCGAATTCTTGATCGATATAGGATTGAAAGAAACTTAACATTCTTAATTGATCATTTGTTTTAAAACTAAATGACATCATTTTATAACGTAAGTGATCAAGTGATATAAATAACTTAATCTAAAATAATTTTTTCTTGCCGTCAAGGAAAAAAAATGATGAATGTATAAATTTTATTTTGTTGCACAAATACTCTCCAACTAATAGCGGGACACATCGGTCCTAACTTAAAATATTTATGATTCATAAAAAAATTATGGATTTTTTTCGCAATCCTTTTGATCAAGATAACGATTGATCATTTTGAGCAAATTAATAATAATAATAGATGATCCTATGTGACGTGCCAGACTAGATTGTAGTTCGGTTAAATATTTTTCCAGGTATATACAATACCCTAAATTTCTATATAATTCAATTATATATATGATTTTATTCTTAATATCTTTAAAAAATATAATTTTTACGTTATAATTAAAAAAGATAAAAAAATATATGTGTACCGTATTTTCAAACATGTAAAAGAAATATTTTTTTATGTTATATCAAAACCATGTGTGTTCTTAAAGAAGATCAAAAATGAAATTCCATCTATCTGTACAAGAATACATGTTAACTTTTTGTTTATATATAAATTATATGTTAATTGATTAATTTAATCTTAATTACATTTTTATAATAAAATAATAATTATTCACTAGAAAATCAAACCAAGGATTAATACACACTTCGTTACTTCATTGATAAATATGCAATAAGTTTCCATGCTAAGTTTCCTAGGTTGAATTCTAAACCAGTAAAAAACTATTATTAATGGTAAATATAATCGAGATTATTAAATTATATTAAATAAAAAAAATTTACATTAATTTAAATGATAATATATTTGTGATATATAATAATTTTCTTATTAAAAATATATATGATTGGTTCGATCACAAAATAATTAAAAAATAAAATAAAAATAATTTAATTAGTGTATGTATTGACTTGTAATCTAGTTATCGTTACTTTACATTCTATTAAAATAAATACAAAAATAAAAGAAGAAGAAGAAGAGATTTTAGTTATTTAAATCAACAGCTAAAAAGATATAACTAAAGCTAACACATGATCTGGATACATTATAATTTGCTTATTAAATCTTTGGTTTCTCCAAATTTTAGAGATTTTTTTCTTTTAATAGTTTCAGTTTTATTAGTTTAACCACCACTATTACAACTTTATATTAATTTATAGTTGGATGACAAAGAAAGGTCCGATAGCTATGCGTGTGTTATGCGCTTCTGCTTAATTTAAAGCTTTTTTTTTTTCTTTTTAATAGAGTAGAGTACAATAGTTCTTTTTATAATATAATAAATGGTTGAAAATTGAAATGCTCCACAAAAAATCACGATTTTTGAAGAAAAAGTAAACCCTATAAAGGAATAGTCAAACTGGCCCGGAATTTGGAATGGTACTTTTCTTCATAGCGAAGATCTGCTTTTCATTTTTACATCCATTATTATTGTTGCGCATAGGTTATTGTCTCCACTGTCAAAATAAGCCATTTGTTTAGGGATTTAAATATTTTTGTATTCATATGTTATATTTGTTAATGTTAATGTTAATGTTTTCAAACAAAATGTTAATCGCATACTCTTTAGTATTATATATATAAAAAAAATTAATTATTTTTAAATAATTTATTTATGTATAATAATAAAATAAAATATTTTTGAAAATACAAAAAATAACTACAAAATAATTTGTATCTATCCGTCCATCATGCTGTTGTGATTGTTACATTCGATTTAATTTTGTTTGCGTAGTACATATAATAGGATGAATGTATTTATTTTGTTCAAAATTACTGTTTAATATTTTACCTTATAAAATATATTTTGAAGATGTTTTATTTGTAAAAAAAATATTATTTAAGTTCATTTATGCTTAAAATAAGTACCAAATAGATCACATACATATTTATAATTTTTCAATAGGTATATATTTAAAAGAACATTAACATTTAACTAAAAATATTATCCAAATATTTTAAGATTTTTTTTTTCAAGTTTTATCAAAAAAAATTTTTTTTACTTATATACAAAATAATTCATTACATATGTTTATTAAAAAAATATAAATATATATATGTTTTTTACGATGTTACGTTATATTTAACTAAAAATTAGATAAAAATTTAATTTCTTTTTTTCATAAACAAAATAAAAAAAAATTATTTTAAATAAGTGAACTAAACTACTCATAAAAAAATAAAATTACACCACACTTTCTTATATAATATATACGGTTGCAAGGCCGTTGCTTGAGACAACAGCAACCCATTCAAGCGACTTTTTATTATTATTTATTAATTAAATTTTTGTTAATCTCTTTAAACCATTTTAATAAAACTAATGTCCTAATTCCTAACTCGTAATCTCAAAATAATCTTTTAGTTTTACTTTACGATGAATCTAAACAATCTTATAAGTTTGCTTAGATATTAAAAAAAGAAACACTTTAATTTATACACATTATATATAAATTAAAATTATATTTTAAAATTTAATTTAATTTATACATGTATCATTTTACAAATAATTTAGATAAATATTTTTATTAAATCATATTTATTATTTAATAAACACAATCTAATAATATATATATTTTTAATTATAATTAAATATTTTTTTATTTTAAAAATTAAAATTTATATTTATTAACGTATATATTTTTAAATAATTTAATCTAAAAATCAATACTATTTACTTAAATAACTTATAATACAAAACCATCCATATATATATATATATATATATATTTGGAGGTTTGCTTTACACATAAGATACCAAGAAATTAGATTGAGCGCTGTACTTGTTAATCATTAGGGTTTAACTTTTTTCCCCTTGTCATATCATAATAAAAAAAAAGGTTTTGACATAATATGATAAAAGGACTGCATCAGCAGATATACATGCTTAATGCATAAGTTTCTCAGTGTTATTTTTTTTTTTCCCCTTGGCTCCTTAGGAACTTTAATTTTAATGTTATTTCTTATATATTTTTATTGTCAACTACATTTTCACGTGAATGAAAGGTATCATGTATTTTTTATTGTACTTTCCTTAAATTCATTTATATATGCATATTTCTTAGTCATCATTCAGTTTCTTTTTGTGAGGAGTCATCTCATCACTATGTATATAGTTTATATTATAGCCCTTCTTCTTTTTGCATAATTGAGAGGGCAATTCGTTAAATTAAATTATTAAATCCATTGATTGATACGTCAGATTACGTACTAACATTTTTTTTTCCTTTCACAATTACCCAGCCAATGTTAGGAAAAAATCTGCCGATACCCTAAACCTTATTACAAAACATAAACATACTAGAAAATTGTTGATTTTTTTGAGTGTGAAATAATTAATATATATATATATAAGTGGGTTTGCTTGTAAAACATAATTTTTTATAATGTTATTATCAATTACCACCTTAAAATTTACTTATATATTACCATGGCTCAACAATTGAAAATAATATAAACAAATGATAAAATTTTGAGTACTTTAGAGAATAACTTGTATCGTAGAAATTTTAGTGAGAATTAGAAAGATAAAATCAGACTATTTATTTACGAGTATATTAAGATACAAACACAGGTATCAACTTTACAATAATATACACTATATCTTAGATTTGATACAATATGTTTACCTCACGTAATATTATACACTATCTTAAGTTGTTATAAATATGTTGTTAAGATATACCATAATTTCTAATGGAATAATCAGGTTGTTAGTGAAGTTCACATCTCAAGTTCAAAAGACTTGGTCATCTTTATGTCGTTAGGTGTGTCCATTGAATTAGTCCACCATGTTGGCCTTATACATGATCAGGCCATTAGTCTCTTTGAACCTTTACACATGATCACACCATCATCCCTATTGAACCTTTATGTTTGGGAGTCTTGCATTGATGATTTTTTACATGGTATCAAAGCGGATCCTTGAGTTCAATTGATGTACTCAACATGGTCAACCCCGATCATTTAACCTCACAGTCAATCGATCTTTACGGTGTCTCCATCCGATGTGAGAGGGGGTGTTGAGGAGTCCCACATCGACCAAAGAAATCAATTTAGTATTGGTTATAAGGTCTTGGCAACCCTTCCTCTTTGAAAGCTCTTTTGAAAGGAGTTAGGTCATGACTTTCTACACTTTACACATGACTAGTTTGTTCATCATGAGTTGTGTTAGGTTGCATGGGTCGTTACTTTAACACATAGATAATATCAAACACTGATCATAAAACCTTTTAGTGTAATGACAATTTTTTTTAATTTTAATAGATTAATTATTCATTATAATAGAAAAATTGACATCGTAAAAGGATAGAAATTTTTTCATCCATAGAATGGCTTCGACGAAGAAAGGATGTTAACTTTTAATTTTTTGCTATCAAGAAAAAAAGAAAGAAAATTGATACCATTAAATTAGGAATTTCTTATGATTTTGTATTGAATTTTTTGAGGTTGATATCTTTAATGTATTCATATTCTTATATTGATATCCTTTTTTTACCTTTACTCTTAACTAGTACGTTTAGAGTACCTTGTTTAGGTTATTGGTATTTATTCTTATCAATTTCAACAATAATGATACCTCAAATTTTCCTTTCAATTTTTTTTCTTTTTTTCCTCCTATTTTTTTTTCTTTTCCCCTCCTTTTTCCTTATCTCACTCACCCAATTATTTTTTTCTATCTTTCCCCAGATTTTTCCCTCATTCTAGCAATTTTTTTTTCTTCTCTCTCGCGTTTTCCTATCACCACCCCTAGCTCCAATAAACTCCACCCCACCTATTATACCTATACCCAACTTCACCGTACCCTTCTCGGTTTCTTTTCTACTAGTTTTGCCCCTCTCTGTTTCTTCCCAACCTTGGTATCATGAAAAGTTTCTCGCATTTCTTGATCAGCTCCATTCCTTCTCATCTCTCTCATCCCTCTAATTCCTTTTCACATTTCTCGCCTCTTCATTCCCAGCCCAGGACCTCTCACTCAACTCAATGCCTCTATCAGTTTCTTATTGTCCCCCAACCTTAGTTCGACCACCAATTTTTAATCAAGTCTCTACTTCCAATAATTTCTTTAATGATCGACCAAGGTAATCTTTAATTGTTTTTATTTCATAACATCCTAAAACATAATTGATTCTTAATTATTTTCATGTTATAATTTTCCTTGTTTTCTAAGCTTGTTAGTTATTACTTATTTTGTTAATGGACCTGGGATAAGAGAAGATATTCTTATTTCTTCCATTATATTATATATAAATATTTTTAACCCCATCATGCCAAATAAGTTTTGTTAGAGTTTTGGGAATTTCAATTTTCCTAGGTAGAGATTGCGTCTTTTGGTTAGATTACTAAATGTGCACATGTATATATTTTCAACTTGCAGCAAGCTATAACTTATCTTTTTGAGTTGGATCAATCACCACCACCATCACTATTAGAATTTGTTATAAATTAACACTTGCGAAAGCGAAAATTAGGTCCAATTTTGGTTGCACAAATCAATAATAATAGGTAACAGTAAAATAATAAGTAATAAGAAAATAAATGGCACACAATGATTTAAGTGGTTCAACTTTTCAATATGAAAAATCTACTCCACTAACGACGGTATACCAAGAAAAAATCCACTAATAATCAAATGGAGATACAAACACCAATTTTTGAGAGCTTCACAAAATACACCAAGATCCAAATATACCCACAAAATAACTCCCTCTAATTTATTGGTAATATATAGCAAGATAAATTAACAAATTTATTATTAAATCAAATATTACCGTACAAATATTAACAATGGATAGATTCCACAATCTCCTCAGTTTCATGCAGCTTCTGTTTAGTTTTCCCTATGTCTTGGCTGGTGCAAATAGAAAACAGAGACTCAAGGCTACAAATTGCTGAAAAATACAGAGAATGGCTGAGTAGGGAAATATTGGAAAAGCCAAAAAGGAAAAAAGGGCAAGCTAGAACACATTAGTTTATGCTATTTCTTCTTTATTCTCTCTGTTCTCACTACCGTAGCTTTTCTTATTTTCCCAGCTCTTAAATTCTTCTCCAATGACTGCTCAATTTAGAAGGCAAAATGATATATATATATATATATATATATATATATATATATATATATATATATATATATATATATATATATATATATATATATATATTACAAGAAGAAGGGTTTTAATATATGGGTTTGGACCAAATATTGTTTTTTGGGTTTGGGCCAAATTTAACATAGTCTATGAATCCCTTCCTTAATGCAATTATAAGCGAGAATTGTTGAAGCATCATGATAAGGATGTTAAACCTCTAGTTGCGACCTGTATTTATAAGATAGCTAGAATTACTACACCTGAGGCTCTTTTTAGTGATGACGTTCTAAAGGTGCATTTGTCTTGTCAAAAGTTTGATGTTTGATGGATATGGCTCTTACCTTTTCCTTTCTCCTAAGCTTTGTAATTTATGTATATCCTATGGCCTAAGTGAGAAAGACCATAGGTAATGACTTATGGCCTCGGTTAACATATAACCGAGGCCATAGGGTGTACATATGATCTCGATTTTCTAATAACCGAGGTCATAGGGTATACATAAATTACAAAAAAATACAATTAGTAATTACAATATTAAAAATCATATTATATTAAAATTATAATTATACTTACATTTGAGAGTTTATTATATATACACAAAAAAACTTAGTATTACAAACTAACTTTTTTGTATTAATTACAAACATGGAAAAAACTTAGTATTACCAACACCAGCACCGGCGCAGCAACGCCAATGCACCAACGCAGCGCACCAGAACCAACACCAACACCAGTAGCACAACGCCATCAACAACACCAACAAGACAAAGACTATCGAACACTACCAGCAAGAACATCAACAAAGATCAACAACACAAGACCATCAAGAACACTACCGGAACAAGAATGATCAATAGCATCAACAAGATCAACAAGAAGAATAAAGATCAACAAAGAAGAACAAGACTAAGCAACACCAACACCAAGAATGGCAAAGACCAAAGACCAAAGACGCAGATATATAAAATATGGATAAAATATGCTAAAAGAGAATGTCTACGTTAACTATTTTCAGCTAGATGTAACCAAAGATCACAAAAACCGATTATCCGCTGCAGATAGAACCCTAAATCTCACCTAACAAATTACAAATCAGCTTCAGATAATGAACTTAAAACACCAACCCAAATGTTATCACACAAAATATTAACTGATCTCTTAAAATAATCACATCAACAGATAAATCAAGACAAAAGTAAGAGAGCTAAAAACTACCTTAAACAAGAAACTTCAAAGATTTGACAAATTAAGGGCAAGAAAAGTTTCAAATTTCAGACTTTTCCAAAGAGAGGATAAAGGAAGAATGGGTCTGCTGATAGGAACAACAATTATAAGGTCAGAGACCCCTTTTAGATTCTAGAATTTTCTCTCCTTTTATACCTATATTAGCATCAACACTAGTGAAATAACCGAGGCCAATAGTGAAATAAATTCCATTTTTTGTCATACTAAAATCTAATAGAAAATATCTATGAAAAAAATAGTAATATAATTGCAATATTACAATGTAGGGCACTTGAAATAAATGCATAGAACAAATATTCAAAAACTGGATTAGTAGACAAATTGTATAATTTTTTCGTCTAAGTGTCTCTTCAAAACAAGAAATTGAGGGGACGATAGAATGATAGAAAGTACCTACACGGTTAGCCTCTCTGGAACCAAATCCATTGGGTATGTGACAGACATGACAATAATCCACCATTTGCATGGGCTCCAATCTACCATTCTCCTTACATTCCAAACCTCTATCTTCCCCCTGTGTTCACAAATCTTAGCATATTAAATCAAAACCACTAAATAATAGGAACGAAAGAAACCCAAAATAGAGATAGTAAAATATAAAACTTTAAAGGGAGGGGAAAAGAAGACAAATATAATTGGTGGGTGGTGCTTGCTACGCTGGTGCGTTGGCTGGTGCCTACTGCTTTGGTGTGCTGGTGCATGGTGCCTAGTGCCTAATGCACTGGTGCCTGCTGCGCTGGTACCCCTAGTGCTTGGTGTACCTATAAGGCTATGCAAGCAAGTAATAAGAATGAACCATAAATAAAGTGTACAATAGAAATAACTTGAGCATAGTATTTATTTTTATGTATTTTGAGGCTCAAAACATAGTGCATATAGGTACTTACATAGGTATTTATTTTTATTTATTGGTTAGGGTGCATTTTAGTTAACAAAATTGAAACAATAGAAACAATAGAAACAATTGACTTTTCTTACCAGGAAAATGTGGGAAACACCACATATACAATGGAAGTATTAAACAGTAGGACTCAAGGTAGTTTTCAAGTTTAAACTAAATTAAAACCTACACAATATTAAACATAGACGTGTAGTGAATGCATGAGTTTCTGGGGATTGCCTAAGTGTGTCCTCGTCCTCTTGGAAGATAATGTTAAAAAATGTTAGGAAATCAACTTTCTCAACAATACACATGTATTTTTCTCGTAGAAAATATTCACTGGAAGGAGCTCAACACAATTCTATTGTATAGTGGCAAAGGTTTGATGGATATGATTACCTCAAAAACCTAACTGACACTGAAATCTACAATCTTCGCATTGTCATTTCAAGTTATCAAAAGATTTTCAAGTTTGATACCTCCATGCACTATATTCTGATCCAAGAAAAAGAAATCAACAACAAAATAGATAAAAATAAATACTATATGCTCAAAACACAGTACACATAGGTACTTACTAGAAAATAATATAGCAACAAAAATCTACAGTGTAACTATATAAATAATCTAACAAGGGACTTCAAGCAAAAATTACCATAAATAAATTGTTATCATCAACAGCTTATGCAGTTCTCTCATTAATGAAGCTAATTAAGCATAGCTATGATGAGATAGCATAATGGCCAGCTAAAACTTCTCTGGTGAAAGTACTCTGCAACAAAAACAGGAAATTAATATACAATTACTCATTACAAGTTAATTGGTAAATAGTATATCAATAAAATTTTCTAAAAATACTACTTTTGGTCCTCTCTATTTATTGTAAAGAAATGCTAGCTAGGGTAAAACATGCACAGTACCAACACCAGACCAAGCACCACCCCAACGAATCAGCACCAAACCAAGCACCAAACGAGCAACACGTTCCACAAACCATACCAAGTGACCTTCCTAACAAATTTTCATAGCCCATCTAAGAAATATCCAACATCCAAATTTCTCAATACAAGCAAGCCTTTAAGTAGCTAGAAATAACCTCTACGTACCGATCGGTATTTGGCACCGAGAGTCATTTATAAAGGAAAAGATGAGTTAATGTTACCAGAAAGATTCAAGTAGTGGCCAAAGAACTACTATGGCGAGAGTGGAACAGAGGTTAGAACGCAATGCGAGAGTGGAACAGATGTTGGAACATAGTGTGAAAGTGGAACAGAGGTTGAAACGGTGCGTAAGGGTTTCGATCGAGTAGAGAAGAGAATACTATGGTTAGGGCCAGGATCGAATATATATATATATACGGCAAAAAAAATTTGAAAAAAAAATGGAAAACGAAAAAAGAAAGAAAAAAAAGAGGAATTAATAGAAATTTTTTTTTGGTATTTAGTGTAAAAGAGAGAAAATTGATAGAGAAAAATAAAAAAAATTGGTTAAAAAATTTGATATTTAGTGTAAATTAAAAAGGAAAAATTGATAAAATATATCTATAATCTTAGTTTTGTAAAAATCGAGATTATAAGGTACGTTTATGGTCTCGATTTTGTAAAAAATGAGGTAATAAGGAATGTCTATGGCCTCAGTTTTAGAAAAAGCGAGGCCAAAACCCTATAGTCTCAGTTTTTTTAATAACCGTGGCTAAATGTCCGAGACTATATGTATATATTTTAATAGTGACATGATACTTTTTACTTGATTGTTGGTATTTTTTCTAGATTAAGCAATACAAGTGATCCATTATTTAGCAGGAGAGTTGTCATTTTGGAGACCCCTAAGATATACAGGTCATGTGTTGTAATGCTAGTTCTTAAATGTGATGATTTGGTTAATGACATGTTCACTACATTTTTTACTGTTTCCAGGTTTGTTTCATTCGATATACTTATATACGCTTATATTTATCTAATATTTTTTTGGTCAATTAGAGTAATGATCTTCCTTGATGAAAGTATGAGATATTGCTATAGAATAATCGCTTGAACTATGTTAGATGGTTATTGCTCCTAATTTAATAGATTCATAAATTCATAACTTTACTTGTATCTTAGATATTTTTTTCTTCCTCACTTGAAATGGTCACTGTCGGTCTATCATCAATGATGATTTGCAAGTTTGAAACTTTTTGTTTCTCTCCTTTCGTTCATAGAAATTCTGTAATTTATTTTGTTAACACATTTACATTTCTTATTGCAATAATTAAAAGCTCTGTGCTAATGCAACTTATTTGTCACTTTCCAGTTTTCGTTGAATGTATTCTTCTTATCGTGAGAACAAATGTGTAAAATGTTGCACATAAAAGTCATTTATGTGCTAAAAAATGTTTAAATGTCTCCTTTATTTTTTTTGCATGCTTGAGTTGATATATGGACGAAATAACTGGTTCTAACAAGATAATATGATACAATTATAAAAGTAGTTAATTCATTTGTTACTTAGCCTCCACCTCTCGTCATATTAAGAAATGATTTAATAAAGACTTATTATACATTATTTTTATCGATGATTAATTTAAAAATATATTATAAATTTATTAAATTCTTGAATAAATAAGATTTGAACAAAAAAAAAATCAAAATTACTTATTATCAGAGGTAAAAAAAAATAAAAAAACTTATAAGAGAAATTTATAGGCAAAATGGATTCTAAGAAATCTGTTTTAATACTGATAAGAAAATCAGTCTCATTTACATATGATCAAATTAGTGATTTTCTTATACATGTTAGATTTCTTATAATTGCATGCTTATCTACATCTTCAATTAATGATCTTGGTGTTAAAGATCAAATGAAAGTTCATATCTTAGGCAATGAACTCACTTTTTCTACTAGTTAAGTGTGTAGAATAATTTTATATCAAGGTAAAAATTGGCTATTTAGTTGTCAAATTGTAGATAAGATTGGTTTATTTCATTTTAATTTTATGAGTTATAAATTACTCACTTACTTTTTTATAATTGTTATTTTGTTATTAAATTGTTAATTTTTTTCATAGATGATGTTATGACGAGTTAATAAAGAATCATTTGAATAATATGATAAAATTCAATGACCTAAGTTGGTTGTATGCCATTAAGAAGAAGACATGTCTCCAAATTAGAGAGATAAGTATTTAAAAGGATAAAAAATACTCAAGATGACGATAAGTGGATTATTCCATATAATAAGGTAAGTGAATTATTGTAACTTTTATGAAAAATTATGTTATATAATCAAAGGCATTTGTCAATTTATATCTTATTATAAATTGATGTAAGTACTATTGGATTTTAATTATAGATGAACCATTTAAAAATATTGTATATTATTTGGATTTAATGTGTGGTGAAGTGTTCTTCGATATTGAAAACATTATAAATGAATAAGTTATATTTTTTATTAATTTTATGTTTTTGGAAACATTAAGTTTTAATTTGTCTTAACAAATAATTTCTATTTATTTTCATTTCTTTAATATACAAGGTTCACAATGGCCATTAAAATGGAATGACTTAAGGTTTGTCAATATGATATAAAGTAAGATATAATTGCATAGTTTATTAAATTTTATAATTTTAATTTTTTTAGATTTTTTATATATATGTATATTGACTAGAAGTACTTACGTTATTTATTGATCATCTATATGTAATATCTTTATAATTAGATTATATTAAGCTTACCATTGATTTTTTGTCCTAATATGTAGTATTCTAAGCAAAATAATTTGTGATGTATAAGTATTATATCCTTGTGTTTATAAGGATAATTATTGTCAATTCACTTTCTTCCATGATTGACTTGGTTATAATTTAAATTATTTTTTGTATTTTCTTTTATGGTTTGAATTTTTATTTTTATTTTTATTTGTCATGTCTAGTTAATAATAATTCAAATGTGTGTACATTGTAGCTTAATCATGAAAGAATTTACATCGATGGTGAAATTGATGAGATGCGGAATGAGTGAGCAGAGTTTACAAATCGATTCTTATAGTGATAGATAGCTAGTTAGACCATTTATGCACTATTATTTACTTTTTTGTTAGATTGATTTAGATTGTGAACAATTTGATTAATATTGTCATTGGTAAATTTTTTGCATGTATTTTATATTTTGGAGTACTTTAATTAGGTAGTTAGTAAGGTTTATTATGTTTTGGTGCATAAACTCTTAAATGTAATTGAACTTTAAACTTTAATATAATATGACTTTTAATATTGTAATTTATATTAAAAAATGAGGTTAATTAAGATGTATATAATCACGGTTTAAGTGTAATCGAGATAATAGATATATTACTTGGTCACGGTCTTATAAAAGACCGAAACCAAATGATATGTCTTTAGCTTATAAAACTGTAACCAAACGAAATGTTTATGATCTTTTTTACTTATATTTCGATTTTTATAACCGTAACCATATATCTTTAATTACGATAAAAAATCGAGATCATATATCAATATTGTAGTAATAGATATACCTTAATTCATTGAGATTATTATTAAAACTGATCAAAATAGCTACCATTTTAGAGTTATTAATTGAGAATAAAGGTTAAAAGAAAATATATTAAAACAAAAATATATGTATTTCAAAGATACAAATTATAAATTTTTCTCTCATGTGCTCGTAGAGAGAGCACTACAACAATAAACTTATTACTTCAAAAACTTTTAAGAGAAAATAAAGAACTTACTTCGTTTATAATAACTCATTATTGTTTTAAATATGTCAACATAAATATCCAAATAAACATAAGAAAAATATCATATTGTTATTGCATTTAGTTAAGTGATACATTTATAATAACTTTAATGATTAATTATCTATGTTGTTTCAAATATATTATTTAACTATTTAAATGTGACGTCGTTAGATAGAGACAAACGTAATGATATATATGGAATAAATATAATAGTTTGATGATATTAATAATAGATAATTTTTTTGATGATATAAATAAAATAAATATAATATTTAATTAATATTTTATTATAAATATCCATAAATGTTAAATAGTGACTATCTTTTAATTATTCATAATAAAACGTAAGTATAATTGAAAAGTAAAATATCTTCGGGATTAATAATGTAACTTCATATCACATCGAAATCAAAATCTCACATTTTTCTCTTCTTATTATATTATCTCATTTTATATCTATGAAATATATTTTTATGAGTTTGTATACCTATTAGTATTATAATACTCTTGAAAAGTCTTGTAGTTCATACAGTAATAACTAACATGACATACGTGGCACAAATAATATAAACTTTTTTATTTAATTTATTTAAAATTTTTTTTTAACAGTTATTACAAATAAAAATACAGTTTCAAGTCTTATATCTTAAATAATGTCTTAATCTTTATTTTACTAATATGATTATGGCATAATATTTAATATATATTATCCACAATTTAGAATTTTAAAAAAATCGATCTATATTTAAAATAATTTTATACTATAATAATAAAAAAGAAGAACATTAAGATATGATTTAATATTTAACATCTTATCCCACAAACATGTTAACTGTGCTAAAAAAGATTCGGCTAAATATCCTTGTTGGGTAGGTTTAGAGGAATCTTTGAATTTAATTGGAGGTATCGATATTTTTCGTCGGTAAGATACCTTTTGATTTATAATGGGCCTGGCCCGTTTCAAAAGTTTAAATAAACTGTAGCAAAGTCCTAACCCAATTGCTTCCTTCGGTCGCCTCTCTAACTCTAGGTCTTGCAGCTACTTTATTTTAGGGTTTTTCACCACTTCACCAGTCTATTTGAAAATCGAAGATTTTTAAAGGGTTTTTACGTTTTAGCGAACGTGAACGGCCATGGATAGTTCAGCTCTTGAAAACCCCGATCTTGTCAACTTTATCAATGTAAGTTCTGAATTCTATTGTCCTATTAGACTTGTTTGGTTCCCGAAATGCTCTAGAAGAAAATAAGATTACTTACCTAAAGAAATAGAAGGCAGAAGAAAATCAAAATTTTGTTGTTTGCCCTGCTTATTTCTGGTGTATGAGGGGTTTTTGAAGCTTAATACAAGAAACTGACCTGAGGGACTTATGGCGCTACCGTTTTATGGGTTTAAGGTTTTATCACTAAGTATTTATACGCGTCTGAATTCCAATGAATACTTGGGACTTTAGATTTTATGGTTTTTTTACTTACGTCCTGTTGATGTATCATACTGATCCAGAATCCTTTTCCTTTTTTACCCTTTAGTTAAAATTTGCTATATCCGCGATTAATTTTAGTGCTATTTTCCGGAGCAATATTAAGGTCCTTTTTTGTTAATTCTTGTTCATGGGCTGTTTTTGTGTTTCAAAGCTGAAGGTGTTTATGATTTTGGATCTCCTTTAATTCCCACTGGTTTGCTCTTAGCTGTATGATCGACTTGTGTCCTTACCATTCAAGTTCGAAATTATTCAGGATCTTTTTTTTATGTGCTGTCTTAAGATAACCCTCATTGGTTGCTTCTGCATTATTTATTTATTTAAGAGTAAAGCTGTAAAGTACTTAACTTTTAAGTTGTATTTGTAGTTTACACTTTGTACTATAGCATGTTTTATGTATAGCAACAAATCAATTACTGATGAGTAAACCTTTGGTTAGTATGTCCTTCAAACGTTTATACGAGTCCTTTTGCAATCCTCGTGTTAGGTTATGACCATGTAGCATAACCATGTATTACAGTTGCTCTTATGCCTCCATGTGATTTTCAGCACCTTCCTTTTTTTTCTTGTTATCCTAGGGACGATATTGTTTCAACTTTCAGTCTATGTTATTGACCCTTCATTTTCATGAATTACCTGTGTTGACAAGATATGGACATACGTGTGGATACTCGACGTTGGAAATTTACAAAAATTGAAGTACATGTGAAAAAAACTTACTTCTAGTCCTAAAGAGTCTGTGTGACTGCTTTCAATGTCAGTTAGATAATTGTCTTTCCTACGAAGGATTACCTTAAAGAAATTTTGGATGACTGACTGTAGACTTTTTACCGTGCATTCAAAGTCATGCTATCCTTAATTAGTTATTTTTTTTTATTATGAATGACATTTGGATGGTGCCATGTGTTGCTTTTTTGCTTGTATGCCTTGTGTTAGCTGTGCTCTATTTTCACCCTTTTTTTATTTTCTCATTGCTTGCAAAGATAATTTGCCATGAAAAAGACTTGTACTATTAAAACTTGTATAATTGCCCTGCAGCAAGAAAAACAAAGAGCCATGGTCAATGAGATGGTGGCGAAGCTTACAAATGTCTGCTGGGACAAATGCATCACTGGGACGCCTGGGAACAAGTTCAGCTCCAGTGAACAAAGTTGCCTTTCAAACTGTGCTCATCGCTATTTGGATATGAGTGCCATAATAATGAAACGTTTTCAGCACATGTAATGATTTTAGTATCATGATGTCATTTTTGAACATGTGTTCGGCTCCATCTTTTTTGGGTATATTGTTCGAAATACGTATGTCATGGGAGCTCCTACGAGGGAGGTATTGGAGAACACTAATCATGATGAGTCTAACAAAAGCCTGAACTATGAAAACGTCACGAACATGTGATTATAAGTTATTGCAAGGTTTTGTTTTGTTTTTTGTTTTTTTACATGTATTCAGAAATACAATATTAGCTTCAATCATTAATGACCGCTAAATGATTAGCAAATCATGCTACATTTGAAAGAAAAAGTGTCGGACCATGATGTTTCATTTGTCACGTGTCCACAATTTTTAAGCATAAATTGACCAAAAATTGAAAAGGGTAAAAAATAAAAGGTTGTCCACCATGATATATTTTTTTTCCTATTGTTGTTAAAAAATTAATTTATTTTAGCTACAATTATTTAAATCAAAACAAATTTAAAATTATATAGTCGAAAAAATCAAAAATAAAATAAAATAAATAACTATAGAACTCATGTGTAACTTTATACTTGTATAGGACTGTGAGGTAATTTTCAATAACAATAACACTATAATAATAAATTAGTACTATGTGCAAACAAGAGCATTAATATTAGTTTTTTATGATAATTTAGTTTATTAGTTTTTAAAAAACAATGTCACAAGTTTAAATTGTCAATTTCTAGATTTTTAAGAAAATTATTACCAATTTTTTACTTTAAATTTGCATTTGAAAAAGAAGTCTTGATCTTGAATAATTATTGAAGTATTTTTTTTAAATAAACAGACATAAAAATTGATCAATTGAATATTTGATGTTATTTTTCAAAATTTATGGATTAAAATATTACAAAAACTATTAGATTTAAGTGATTTATTTTAAAAAGTCTTTGTATCTTTAGAATCACTTATCCTGTACTATAATTATAAAAAAAAACTATTATTTATTATAAATATATTACAAATATAATTAGCTATGTTAATTTTTATATGATATAATTATATAAATTAATAATATTGCATTATATGTTTTAAAATTTATGTTTAAATTGAGGTATATAGACTTTTTCAATTATAAAACCTATTGCCTACAATTCTTTTTTCTTTTATTTACCAAAAGAAAACGAAGGGTACCCCTTTGGGCACAGACCCACATTTTTGGTTAGCTTCTTGATTAGACAAAGGAACAAGTAATTAACATATGTGAATAACAGTGGAAATGGTTAAAAAGAAGCGAACATTTTTTAAAAATCATGCATTTGCTTTTACAAGAATTGAGGACGAATACAATATTGTCAAAGATGAACCTCTAAGAAAATTGTATCCAATCATCGTAAATACAAAATTTACAAAATATATTTTCACTGTTTCATTATCTATAGCTTTGTGCCCTTGACCTTAATTTGTACACCAAATAGAATTTGCCTGAGACGGTTGAGTCTCCTTTAGAAAAATGAAAAGCTCGCCTGAGCCCGGACTCACTAAGGCCATGTTTAAGATCATGTTTCAAAGATTCTTATTTTTGATTTATGGTTTTTCATTAAATATTTATTTTTATGATTTTTGATTCTTTTGTAAAAATAATTATATTTAATAATAATTTTTATTTAATGATTTTAAACGAAAAAATAAAAAAATCATTTACAAATTGTTTGATAATATTTTTTTTTTCAAAAATTAAAAAAATATATTATTTAAAATATAAGTTGATGATCATTTTATTCTAATATTTATGCATATAAAAGGCTAAGATTCTATTTATTCTCTTGAAAAATATTTGGTAAAAATTAAAAAAATCAAAAATTAAAAATCTAATTTAAAAATATGTTTTAAAGATTTATAAATTATGCATATTTTGGCAATGATTTCTTAAAAATATAAAAATCAAAATAAAAAATTGTTGATTACAAAATCACTTAAAAAAATAATAAATAAAGAATCAAAATCTATCAAACATACCGTAAATTTGTCATCCGTAAAAGGAAGAACTTTAGGTGATGTATTCAAGTTTCCACTTCTCCTCTCCCAACTAGAACTCCTGGAGTGTGAGACACCCTGTTTCTCCGTGGTCTCTGAGGAATGAATCCTACTTAAATATCGGTGGATTCGTCACTCGCATTCATTCCATCATCCTTTGGGTCGTCACCATTGCTGATATGTTCTTCATGATTATCTGCCGCTGCTGATGTGTTATGCGAATCTGGCACCCCTCCCATCTCTATGTCACCATTGGTCTCCCCCATTGTGCGATCATTAAAGCTACTACCAACCGTACTAGTTGGTATAAAAGACTCCAATGGAACCTTCTTCCTGAAATTGTTCTTGGATGGAGGTATTCTGGTGCAGAATGTCTCCATGAAGTTGGAAATCACCCCTTTGTTAAAAGGATTGAATGGTCCATCATACCGGTACCTAAAGTTTTCGTAAGTAGACTGCCAAAGCACACTAAATCAGTTTTGTAAAACTGTGTGAAGATTGATGTTGGTTTTTCAGAAAAAATATGGTAATAATACCAAGAATTGACGTCAGTGACTTTAGAACAACGGAAATTTCTCGTGCCAAGATAAGAGTGTTTTACCTGGTTTTTACTGATGAGGTACAAATGGAAGAAGCTAAGGCCTCCCACAAACAAGAACATGAGAAAAGTGTAAATTATAAGTGCAATGGAAGCAGGAGTTTTAATCATTGCTTTCCAAATTGATGTTTCTTCTCCATCCATGATCCTCCTGATGTGGACCCAGCAAAACCCATGTACATATAAGCAAAGCAGAGTGGTACAGAAGATAAAAATGAAAAAGAACCGGTAATTTCGCTGCAGAATAAGCAAGAAAATAAATATCATTACAATGTAATATAAGTTAGATTAAATATTTGTAACTTCAACAGATAGTTTTTCTGCTGTATCCCCAGTAAAAATAAAAATAAAAATTAGCAAGTTAAGATATATGTATAAAAAACAATATGTTGGTATGGATATTATCTTTGGTTTTTATCCATTTTGCTATCAACAATATTGGAGAGGACCCTAACCATTTCAAACATAATAGATCATCCCAATAATATTATACAGTTACACTGAACATATGAAATACAGTTTTTCAAACTAAATGAACAAAACTTAATTAACGTTGTTATTACTTTTGGGATGATAGCCTCAAGTATCCATAAATAACCATAAATAAGCAAAGCATTCAAATAAATGGGGTGAGGGAGTAAAACATCTAGCTTTCCTGAAAGGAAGGTTGTTCTAAAGACTCTAGTTTGAATTTTATTATCACGAATGACATTTCAATGATATTCGCTTACCAGTCCAATACATTGACCAATAAAAGGGCAGTGATGGTCAAAACGCTCTATACAGTTATTGCATATTGAACAATGGGAACAACGCGGGGACCTATAGAGCATGCAGGTGTTGCAGTACTTGACTCTAAAAGTTACACCATTGAGATGCACATCTTTCGTGCGTGGCAAACGCAACTGAGGAGTATCTGTATGGATACTTTCATCATAGCCTTCTGGCTCTGGAGGGTGAAGATTTCTAGGTACTATACCAGGATCTCTTCCTGAGGTTAGCACAAGAAAAATCAAAACCTGAAAAACAAATACATTTGATTGCTATGTTAATCCAACAATTGTGGATTCTACATCTACACATTGAGAATTTGAAATGATGAAATCACTCTCTAAATTCAGAATAAAAACAAACATTATTTGGTTCCTAAGGTTTCTAAATTGTACCGTTCATGTATTCATGGAAGAAAGAAGGAGCTTAAGTGAAAAAAACCCATGCATAACTATTAGTAAGTCCATGAGGTATGAGCAAGTTGCTACAACTACTAGCTAGGGTAAAACCATTAAACAATACCGCAATAGTACTAAAGCCTCTTCCTTTTGAACATGTAGGAAAAAACAAATAAAACCATGATAGAAATTTTAGAAGAAAAAACTTACAAGTAATGTCCACGCGATGACAACAACCATGACTAATACGCCCAAATGGTTTGGAAAATCATCCATCAGTTTTCTGGCCACAAACACGCAGAAAACTGCAACAGGGACTATAATTAAGGAAACGGTCCATAGAAGCGATCTCACATCCGGTCCAAATACAAGCCTTCCATCAAATAGAAATATCTGCAGAATTGAATAATGAACCAAGGATTTGATTATACAGTCAGACATCCCTAAAGAATACACAACTACTGCACCCAGGAAAGGTTATTAACCCAAAACGAAGAGGAAAAAGAAAAAGAAAGACAAAGAAAAACCTCAAATCAGAGATGGACATCTAAAGTCATATCTTAAGTTTAGTCTATGTTGGGAAAATCGGGTATATTTTCCTTATTCTAAGTAGTAACTATTCACTTATGATTTAAATGAATAGAACTCAAACTAACCCGACAAAATAATGCTATTGGAAATATAATGCTAAAATAAACTAAAACAGATATTGAAACAAAAATATTAAAGCAGAAAAATAATAACACCAGAAATTTAACGAGGTTCTGACAAATGTTACCTAGGTCCTCAAGGCCGTTGACCACTTCCACTATCTCCAAATGGATGAACTGCAAAATTACAACTAATTGGGGAAAATTGACCTAATCAATTACCCTTACAAGAGAGAGGGAGATTTAGAAATTTTAGGATGTTTAGAAATGGTGAAGGAAGGCTTTATTTATAGCCCCAAATCCAACACTCATCTTCATTCCTAACCAATGTGGGACTTTTCTAATTTGCTCACTAAGGAGCTATATAACAAATCTCCACCTTAGCGACTTAGTAATATTAAATGATTTCTTCAATTACTAGATCGCCGACGCTGCCAATTCGTATTTGGTAGATGTTAATCAAGTCCAGACAATGTTTGAACTTGATTGCTGTTACCACCTTGGTCATCATATCTGCAGGATTCTCTGTCGTACTAATCTTCTGAACTAGTACTCCACCTTCTTCAATAATTTTTCGCACGAAATGATAACGAACGTCAATGTGCTTTGTACGTGCATGCTAGACTTGGTTCTTTACTAAATGAATAGTACTTTGACTATCACAAAACACCTTAATATGTTTTTGACCAACTCCCAAGTCTTCAAGCAAACCTCGTAACCAAATAGCTTCCTTCACAAACACCAGAATCGCCATATACTGCTCCGTAGTAGACAAAGCAACTGTGGACTCGCAAGGTGTACTTCCAACCGACCGTGCTCTAGCAAGAGTAAACACATAACCAGTAGCTGATCGACGTTTATCTAAATCTCCCCGCATAGTCGGAATCACAATATCCGACCGCACATTGACTCAACAATATTATCCCGCCGAAATACTAAACCAACATCTACAAGATTTATAATATACCGTAGAATCCATTTCATGCCCAACCAATGTCCTTACTGTGATCATGCATGCACTGATCGCACCAACCGCATGTGAAATGTCAGTTCTTGACACACCATTGCATACATCAAGCTACCAACCGCATTTCGCATATGGTACCTTTGCCATATATTCTCGTTTCCGCATCATTTTTAGAGATAATCGAGCACTAAGCTTGAATTGAGGAACTAGCAGAGTACTTACAGCCTTTGTCCGTTCATTCATACCAAAACGTTGTAGTACCTCTTCAAATATTGACTCGGGGTCAAACTAAGCTTACCCTTCTTCCCGTCTCTACTTATCTCTATACCGAGAATCTTCGCTTCTCCCAAATCTTTCATTTCGAACTCGACTTAGTCGAGCCTTCAACTTCTCAATTTCGCTTGGCTCTTCGATGCAATCAACATATCATCGACGCATACAAGGTAAATGAAAGACTCATTTTCAGAAGTTTATAAAATACACACAATGATCATGTGTGCTTCGGTGTACTTCGTTGCAACATAAACCGATCAAATCGTTTACCACATTCGAGATTGCTTCAATCCATACAATGATTTGTTCAAATTTTACAAACCCAATTCTCTTTACCAAGAACATTAAACCCTTCGTCGAGACATATAGATTTCCTCTTCTAAGTCACCGTAGAAACGCTGCCACATCAAGTTGAACTAGTTCCAAATCAAATCGTGCTACCAAGGCCAACAAAATTCTAATGGAGGAATGTTTTACAACCGGAGAAAATACCTCATTATAATCGATTCCCTCCTTCCGAGCGTATTCTTAGCTACCAACCTTGCCTTCAGAAATAATACCATCTTTGTTAGGAAATCCATCTTTCTTTGCATACACCCATTTACATCCAATTGCCTTCGCTCTTAGGTAGTCAGACAACTTCCATGTTTTATTTTTCTCAAGAGACAGGTTCTTCATCCACGCTTCCTTCCATCTTTCAACTTCGTGGCTTCGATTGCTTCTTTATATATGGAAATAACATCATCACGCACAACCGAAAGTGCACGTGCCACCGTATTCTTAAACCGAGCGTAGGTTTTCAAAATCCTTGTATCGAGTGTGTACCTTGACATTTTGTCGCCGTGGCCTATCATCTCATAGCTTTCTTCATTCTGCGAGGTTCTTGGGTTAAAACCTCTTCATCTAATTCATCTTCCGTCACAACGAGGATCACTTTTGTCTTATCTTCACTAACTCGGATTAACAATTTTGCTTTCAAACTCCACTTGTTTCGGGAGTTTGCTCCACCTCGCTCTAAAGTTGCCATCAATCTTCTTAGTTACCTTTTTTGCAACAAGGCATTCATCAAAGGTAACATCTCTCGCTAAAGATTATCTTTTTTGTTTCAAGGCACCATAGTCGATATCCCTTAGAACTGCATGGATCCTCAAAAATAGCTTTCTTGGCTCTTTGGGTCCAACTTTGATTCTCGTTACAAGTAGTATGCAATTGAACCAAACACATGTAAGAAATCGTAATCTCTAGCAGGTTTTCCAGACCATACCTCCATAGGCGTTTTGCCTTCAAGAGCAGACGATGGTAAATCTGGCCGACGAGATGACATGCATACGTCACAGCCTTCACCAATATCGCTTCGCTTAAACCAAAGATTTGACAACATACATCGAACCTTCTCCAAGAAAGTCCTCATACGTTCGCAACTCCATTTTGTCAGGGTGTTTTTCGAATAGTGAAGTGTCGCACTATCCTTCTTCTTCACAAACTTTCATAAATGGATCGTTTGCGGTACTCAAGGCCATTATCGTACTCAGACGCCGATCTTTTTACCACCGAGTCTCGATCATCTTCTCTTCCATTTGAGAAAAAATTCCCAACACTTCATCCTTCTTCTTCACGAGATACACCCAAACTCTTCTCGGAAAATCATCAACGAAAGTGACATAATAATGTTTGCCACCTACATGGAGTTTGCTGCCCCCATACATCAAGATGGGATGTAATCCAAAATGCTCTTTGTATTATGGAGAAAGAACAAAGCTTACTCTTTTCTCGCTTTCCCAATACACAATACTCACAGATTCTAACTCACGGCTCGCACCTTTTAACAAGCTCTCGCTTTACTAGAATCAGAAAGCTTTTTCACCCAAAGACGTCCCAAACGCATATGCCACATCTTGGTAGTTTCTAAATCTCTTTCTTCCTCCGAAACCGCTGCGCCGATGTCGTCAATAACCGTACTACCAAGGTAGTAGTACAAGTTATTCTTCCGAACACCTTCATCGCCACAAGTCCTCCAAGTAACCTTCAATGCCCCATTTTGTATGGTTATAAATGAAGCCTTTTGATTCTAAGACTCCCACAAAGAATGAGATTCTTCTTCATATCCGGGAACATAAATGAACATCCGTCAAGACCCCGTCGAGCCATCTTGATTCTTCAAACGAATTGTACCGATTCCCAAAACTTTGCATGGATAATCATTACCCATGAAAACAACTCCACCGTCTAGCTTCTTCAAAGTTAAAGAACCATTCCTTGTTAGGAGACATAATGGAAAGTACGCCGAATCAAAGATCCAATCACCAGATGAGATGTCATTGACGAACCAATCCAATGCAAAATCCGATTTGAATTGCTTTCACCACACACATGCATCGATTGTACAACTTTTCCTTTCTTTTTTGCAGCTTCGGACAATTTTTCTTCCAATGGCCTTTCTCATGACAAAGGCACATTCATCTTTACCAAGTCTTCCTTTTGATGTAGATCTACTCCTCCTTCCTTTCTCGTCAGTGTTTCATGACGTCCTCTTACGTACAATGCCTGTCACGCTTCATTCCTCGTTTCTTTATCTTTCTTTCTAATTTCATAACTATACAAAGCAAGACAAACTTCCTCAAAAGACACTTTATCCTTCCCAATGAGTAAGCTCGTAATAAGATGATCAAACTCATCGTGGGAAGGAGCCTAACAACATCAAGGCTAAATCTTCATCTTTAAAAGTTTCATCCATGTTTAACAAATCTCGCTACTAATTGATTAAAAGCAAGAATGCGGGTCGTTATTGCAGTACTGAAGGTATTCAACCCAACAACTTCTTCTTCAACAGAGTCGATTCTCATTCACTCTTTTTCATGAACTTGTTCTCCAACGCCTTCCACAACTTACTTGCGGATGTCTCCTTCATGAACGTGTACTTTTGTTCTCTCGAGAGACACGAACTGATTGTACCACATGCCAATTCCGCTGATATTTTTCCACTCTACTTCATCCGCTCCATCCGGTTTCTCTTCTTCAATCGCGATGTCTAGACCTCATCAAAACAAAGCATCTAGAACTTCGCCTTGCCACATGCCGAAATGACCTGGCTCCATCAAACTTTTCCACCTCGAACCTTGCATTCATCACCATAGTTCGCTTGACGTGGACGATGATCGGCCTTGTTTGAAAGAAATTTTTCTTCCGCCATTTCTTCAAATTACAACAACTAGCAACTATATTCCAATAGCAAACAAACGGAATACAAACAAATGCCTGTGTAGAAAACCTTCTGGCTCGATACCAATTGTTTGGGAAAATCGGTATATTTTCCCTATTCTAAGTAGAACTATTCACTTATGATTTAAATGAGTGTAACTCAAACTAACCCGACAAAATAATGCTATTGGAAATATAATGCTAAAATAAACTAAAACAGATATTGAAACAAAAATATTAAAGCGTAAAAATAATAACACCGTAAATTTAACGAGGTTCGGTGACATAAATGTTACCTAGGTCCTCAAGGCCGTTGACCACTTCCACTATCTCCAAATGGATGAACTCCAAAATTACAACTAATTGGGCAAAATTGAGCTAATCAATTACCCTTACAAAAGAGAGGAAGATTTACAAATTTTAGGATGTTTACAAATGGTGAAGGAAGGTTTTATTTATAGCCCCAAATCCAACACCCATATTCATTCCTAACCAATGTGGGACTTTTCTAATTTGCTCACTAAGGAGCTATATAACAGTCTAGTACATGATAAACAGAAAATTGTTAGTCCTCCAAATTCTGTAGCTAACGAGCAGTAGTGGGGCACTTTTAATTTGTGAATTACACGTTTGGCATAATAAAGAAACTGTCCTAAAATCTAAATTTCAGTCGAAGATCCCCTACTTAAATTGCAGCAATGGAAAGTTGAGCTTGTCTAGACAAACAAGCAGAAGCTCACAACCACAAAATGCAATCAATCAATTCAACTCTGTAAAGCTATGCCAATTATTTACCCTATACAAACAACAAAATTCAGCAATTTAAAAGTTCAAACAGGAAGATACCCTCACCAACCAGGGAGAAAAAACCCCTCTTTATTTCAGCAACGGAGAAGCAAGAAATAATCGCATAATTCCAAAACCAAAAACAAACATCAAATTTCAAAGCTCAAACCCATATAAGAAATAATGAGAATCAAAACTAAACGTTTTCAACGGAACAACAGCAAAATAGTAAACACCTCCAAGAAAAAGAGAAGGGAAAATAAAATTACATTGCTGCCTTGCCAAGTCCGATAACTTCTGACCAGCTTCTTCTCATCGACGACACCGGCTGACGATTCCGAACCCAGTTTCTGTTGACGTGGCACCGCATACATTTCTTTAAGAAAATGAAACTAAACAAAGTAAAGTCAATGAGAGGCGGCTTTTTATGAAGAGGCTGTTACAAAGAGTGAAAGTTTTCCTACCCTTTACATAGTATTTCGTCTATTTTCTCACCAGTTGCTTGCCACTACCTTCTCCTTCTCTTCCACCCAAGCTCTCCAGTTTAGCCATAGCCATAGCCATAGCCATATTATTAAATTAAAGGCTTTTCATAATTTTCATGAATAATGAGGTGTATGATTCTATTTCTAACTAATTGAACAGAACAGGAGGTCGATTATGTTCAGCTATCTAAAATTGGTCTAGTTCGTCTTTTCCCTTTTCATCAAGTTTAAACAAATTTTATCTATCTCTTCTAATATCTTTTGATTTTTTTATTAATAAATACTCTACTTCTTTTCAAAAACAAAAAAAAAAAACAAAAATCTTCACTTTTAAATTTACACATCTCACTAAAATATATTAATATTATTGTATTAATGTTAATAATTATTTTTTTTTACAATATATTTTAAAATATAAATATAAATTTACTAATTATTTAAACTATATAACATGAACTCCAATCTTGCACCAAAATATCAAATTTGATGCAAAGTTTGACGCATAATTGCTCTAATCTTACACTAAATTTTATGCCAAATTTGCACTGTATTCTTTTTAAATAAAAATATGTACTACATATAATAAATTAAAATTAAAATTAAATATAATACAAAATATTAAAAAAATATTAATATAATATAAAGTTAAAAAAATTAATATAAATTAAAATAAATATTTAAAAAAATTAAAGATATTGTTTGCACATGTTATTAATAATTGAAGATGAACATGATTTAATGCATTAATTGAATTTTTTTTAACACTATGTTGTATTTTGAAATACATTGATTGAATATTTGTGAATTAAATATAATAATTTATTAAATTAATATATGTATCTGTATTTTTAATCATGGTTTTTAAGTAAATATAATTTTAATTCATATAATAAATATAATATTTTATTTAATATATTTAATTTTTTAATAATATAATTTTTATAATTAATTAATAATAATATATAATTATTTAATTGATTGAATATAATTATTGATAAAAGAAAAATAAATGGTATATTTTATTTTATATATAAATATTTTTTTAAGTATAATATTTGATATTATAAGTTAAAAAAAGTAAAATTTTAATATAATTTAGTATAAAATAATACAAAATTTAATAAAAATAATACAAAAGTTAGAGATGCCACAAGTGAGAGTCAAAACCGGCAAACAATTTTACCATACCAGTAAGGTTGTCGGCATGACTCGATCTGGTTAAAGGAGTGTTCACTAAATGATTGGTTAACTGATATAATAAGAATGCTAATAAAAATAATTTAAAATAATTTTGTATTTAATGTGTATATTAATTTAGAATAAAATATAAAATATTTTAATAGTAATAAGAATACTTATTATTTCTATACCCTTCATCAATATATTTACATGTTTTTATTTTTTTATATATTTATATAATTATTTATTATTTTTTCTCAATTTTTTTATTTTAATCCATTTATATTTATATTTATATAAATTTTATTTTAATTAAATTATTTAAATAAATATAATAATAATATTATTATTTTTATTGAATTTCATTTTTATTTTACTAACCAAACACCTAATTTTTTGATAATTTTTTTAATACGTGGAATTGACAGTATTTTTTTTCTTCTTCCAAAATTGACGGTATATTATCGAGTCTTTCTACCTAACAAAGTACGTACTTATTTATATATGATTGTGGTACGTTTTTAATCTTACATTTAATTAAAAACGGTATAATTTCAAGCAGTAAACTAATTAAATTGTAAATTTATAAAAACAGTTGAACCGATGAGATCTAAGTGTAAATTGAACGTATATTTTCTTCTTATAGGTTGTTTCAACGTAAGACTTAAATTAAAAAAAAAACTGATCTAATATTAAAATTATTATTTTACAGGCTAAACAAAGATTAAATCCACTTAAATTATAAATATATTTTAATTTTATTATATTTATACATATAAATTAATCTATTTCAATATTTTATTATTTTTTTAAAATTATAATTTTTAAAACAAATAATGTTAATATATATATATATCTATATACATTAGTTATTATTTTTTTTATCCAAACATTTATTCGTGGAAGATAAATTAATCAAATTCAAAGTTGTTAATGTTTATACAAATCAATATCAAAAGTTTTGGATTTTAGCAAAACACAAAATTCATAATGTGAGATTTCTTATAATTAAGAATGGACGTGGATACGTGCATCACACGTGATTACATTTAGTTACTAATAATCGGTTATAAATTGATAGTAATTTTTATATAATTTAATTATATATTTTTTTATTTTTTTAATATTTTTTTAAAGAATATTTAATTTTAAAAAAATAAATATTAAATATTCTTTACTTTATTATATTATTTAAAATATTAGACATTAATTTTTATATTTTAACTATTTAACATATGTTTATAAGTAAAATAAAAATATATAAAATTAAAAATAACTAAAATAAAATTTAATTATTTTAAATATTATGTGCGTTATTATTAAAATTATATTTTTTATGTAATTATATATATAATATAATATTAATATATGTTTGGTTTCGATTAATTATAATTTCGATATTATAATAATCATTTTTATTTCATAACGTATCAGTTACGATTATTTTTAAGAATTTTTTTTTAAATTTTTACCGATAATCATAACTCTAATTATTTATAATTAAAATATCAATTGTTATTTATAATCTTAATTTTTAATAAAATTAAAACTTTTTTAAATATATATATATACATATTAAAATTTGAACATAGTTTTAGTTTTGTATCACGAAGTAATATCGGATAAAAAAGTATAGGTTAAGTAATGTTAAATATATCACTTTTAAGTCCATGTTGTAAGTTGTCTTAAAATTTGATTTTAAGAGGTTTATAAATTTATAAATGTTTTAATTTTTTTTAAAATGTTAAAATAGAATGTAATTATAAAATATACTAATAAACAAATAAACTTAACTTATCTACCCTTAATTAAAAGAGTCTAATTTTATCTATTTATTATTTAAAATTGTACCAATAAAGTATTTTTTTAATTAAATGGAGTCTATAAACATAAAAATATGATAAAGTGAGTAAGGTATTGTTGAAACAAGGAAACCCTTAATGTATGTTTGGTTAATTAGAATGGAATTGAATTAGAATTAATTCTTTTTAATTTTATATTTGATTAGGTTAAACAATACGAATAAAATGAAATCAATTTAAAAAAAAGATATCATAATTACTTTTCTCTTTAATGAATCATGATTCCATTCTCATTTTAATTTTTTTTCTAATTTTATCTCAACCATAAATATACCTTTAAATCCTTAGTCCTAAACTTTAAACCCCAAATCCCTAAACCTTATTTAGAAAAATAATAATTTTAACCCACAAATATAACCCTAAAATCTAAACCCTAAATCCCAAAACCTAAACCCTAAATCCCAAATCCTAAAACTCTAAACCCTATTTAGAAAAATAATAATTTTAACCCTAAATCTTAACCTACAAATATAACCCTAAACTCTAAATCTTATTTAGAAAAATAATAATTTTAACCCTAAACCTTAACACACAAATATAACCATAAATCACAAATCCAAAAACTCAAAACCCAAAATCCTATTTAAAAAAATAATAATTTTAACCTTAAACCTTAACCCATAAATATAACCCTAAATCCCTAAACCCGAAAACTCTAAACCCTAAAATCCTAAATCTCAAACCACAGAACCCTAAATTCTATTTAGAAAATAATAATTTTAATAATATATTTTATTTTTAAGTAATAATTATTTAGAAAAATAATGATTTTAATAATGTATTTTGATTGATGAAAATATAATAATTAAATAATATTATTTAAATTTTATTGAATATATGATTATATACAATGTTTTTCATTTTATTCTAATTGTATACCAAACATTATAATACTGATTTATTCTTTGATTCAAATGATTAAACCAAACAAAATTGTTTCCTTTTTATTTCATTTCATTCCTATTTTAATTTCATTATGTGAATCAAACTTTACCATATATTTTTAATTTCGTGCTAATCCAATATATGTTGATTAGGCTAAACCTAGAAACTAGGATTTTAATGAAAAGAGATGCACTTTTATTTAAAAAATAAAAATAATAATAATGAAAAACGACATTTTTATTTTTTTTATAAATTAACTCACCAAATAACCTCTTTTTTTCTTTCTCTTTTATCTCTACAAATGTGAAAGTAATATTCCTATTATACCCTTATTTTTTAAAGGTTAATAAAATGTTCCACATTATTTATTTTTCTTCTTAACTTAATAAACTTTGTAAATAACCTTCCATATTACTAATACTTTTTATCTATAAGAATACAAAAATAATAAAAACCAAAAAATTAAGATGCACATATTATTTTCAGAATACAATGCTAAAATTATTCTATTCAAATGCATATAGCGTTAACAAGAAAGTAAAACTCATTTATGAGCAATTAATTTGCATGTAGATAGTGAGTCTAAAAAAGAATAAACTAAACTCTGCAGTTATCTTATTTAGTTTTACATCTTTCTCACAAAGTTATATATAATGCACTAAGATTTTTTATTTCATGATAATATTTAAATTGTAAAACTAACAGGGTAATGAGCTTGAAAGATTGAAAAATATATAGAGAACAACATAAAAAAGACTCGAAGTCCTTGTTAACTTTTTTGTTAATGCAATTATTCCTTTATATATATGAAATTAGGCTGGCAAACAAGTAAAAAAATGTGGCTTCATTTAGAAGCATTGTAAGAAAATTTGTCCACCTGGTTTTTACAGAATTTAATTAGTCCCTAGTTTCATTTTTAACTCTTTAAAAATAATTATATTATAAAAAGAAAACACATTTACACCTTATTTTTAAATGTGTTAAACATATGCATTTACATTACAAAAAATATATATGCACATCTCTTAGAAAGAGTTAAAAATAACATTTTATCTATATAATTTATTATGCTCTGCACTTAAGTAAAAAATTGTTTATCTTTTACTGAGAAACCAATTGAAAAGTTTGATCAAAAGAAGAAATGAAATCGTCATACTCATTAGGTCCTTTCTCCTTTTTTTTGCCCATAGAACAAGAAGCTTCATTAATACCAGTAGTCATTACATACTATATAGTAAGAAAATCTATACGCAAACATCATAAATCTTATGCAAGCAGATAATAAAGTAAGACTCAAACAACCATAAGGAAAAGTAACACTCAACCTATCAGAATTATAGCTATCTAGAAACAATGCTAGTAGAGTGTATAACAAAATTGTTCCAAAATTTCTCAATGTTATCCAGGTATACAAGACAAAAGAAGCAAGCTCAAAGCATAAAAATACAAAACGCACTACAACCACCAAACCAAAAATAACTCTCACATTCATCATCATAACATCCAAAATATAATCATTAACTTGATCTCTAGCTGTTCAACTAGCTCCCCTTCCCACAATCAAGTGAGATCTTGTTTCAATTTTGATTTTAGAAGAGTTATCAAACTTAATTCTTCCGACACCAATTACTGATAATTAATTTATATTTTTCAAACACATTGTTTTGCGCATCACCATGATTAGCAAGTTGATCCTGAGGAGCAATTGAAAGAATTTTTTGTTGATAAACATGACAACTGATCTATTGTACCAATAGAACAATGTGGAGTACTCTTCAGATTAATGCAGCAAAGCAACACCATATTTTCTGTTAGTAATTGAGTTTACAGGCAATAATCCAATCGAATTTTAGAGCTTAGCAAAGAAAAACGATACCAACACTACGGTTGGAAGGCGAGTCCAAAGATATCAGTTTCTGTGGGATAAAATTTCAGATTCAAGAACAAAAATCCAATAGATGACTATAGTTCAAAGCTAAGCCAATAGAGAACTGAAAAAAACCTATGAAGTGTGTAACGATGAGATCGAAGAGCGATTGATGAGATTGATAAGAAGAAACTATTTCATGTTGTGGGCGGAAGCAATAAATAGCGGTGTATGAATATATCAAAGCGATAAAATGAACACACAGAATTTACGTGGTTCGGCAATTCGCCTAGGTCCACGGGAGGCAGCAAATATTATTTGAACTGAGTAGGAAATATACAGAATACAGATACAAATTTCCTCACTAATAATATCTCTCAAGTGTTTCCCCAAATTTATAGAAAACTCTCAAACTCACAAGTATTTTCTCTCTTTGAGTTTGCTTATGCTCTCTTTGATTTTTTCTGATTTTTGCCTTGTTCTTCAATGCATGAACCCTTCCCTATTTATAGATGAAGCAAGACTCTTTTTCCCTAAATTGTGCCATAATTTAAGCCTTAAATTAGGCCACTAATTTCCTTAAATTATGCCACTAATTTCCTTAAATTATGCCACTAATTTCCTTAAATCATGCCACAAATTAGGTCACTAATTTCCCTAAATTATGCCACTAATTTGTTACTTTTAGAGCCAATATTCAACAATCTCCACCTTGGCGAAAAAGTTCATAACGCTGCCTCCAAATGCGCCCTAGGCGCTCTAAGCTCGAGAGATGTTGATCAAGTTCAAGCAGTGTTGAAACTTGATCCTTGTAACCACCTTTGTAAGCATATCTGCGGGGTTATCTGCAGTTCCGACTTTCTGGAGTATAACATTTCCTTCATCGACGATTTCTCGAACAAAATGAAATCGAACATCGATGTGCTTGGTACGACCATGATGAACTTGGTTCTTTGCCAAACAAATGGCACTCTGGCTGTCGCAGAAAACCTCCACGTTCTTCTGAACAATACCCAAATCCTTAGTCAACCCGAGAAGCCATATAGCTTCTTTGAATGCTTATGTTACAGCCATATACTCTGCCTCTGTAGTAGACAAAGCTACAGTTGACTGCAATGTTGATCTCCAACAAACTGGTCCTCCTGCCATTGTGAACACATAACCAGTTGTAGATCGACGCTTATCCAAATCTCCAGCATAGTCAGAATCCACATATCCAACTAGTTGTTTGCCTTCAGTCTTGTCTCTTTCAAACTTCAAACCAATATCCACAGTACCATAGATGTACCGTAAAATCCACTTCACTACTTGCCAGTGTCCTTTACCGGGATTATGCATGTACCGACTCACTATACTAACAGCGTGAGAAATATCAGGTCTAGTGCAAACCATTGCATACATCAAGGCACCAACAACATTTGCATATGGAACACGTTCCATTTGCTTCTTCTCATCGGTGGTGCTAGGTGACATCAATGCACTCAATTGAAAGTGAGGAGCAAGCGGTGTACTTACTGGTTTGGTTTTTTCATCAATGTCAAACCTTTGTAGTACTTTCTTCAGATACTGAGTCTGTGTCAGACAGACTGTGCTTGCAACTCTATCTCTTGTGATTTTCATCCCAAGAATTTTCTTAGCTTCTCCAAGATCTTTCATTTCAAATTCTGAACTCAACAGAGCCTTCAATCTGTCGATCTCCACCTTGCTCTTAGATGCAATCAACATATCATCAACATATAAGAGCAAATAAATGAAGGTACCGTCTTGGAGTTTCCGAAAGTATACACAGTGATCAAACTGACTGCGTGTGTACTTCTGCTCTCTAATGAAGCTATCAAAGCGCTTGTACCATTGTCGCGGTGATTGCTTCAAACCGTAAATTGACTTTCTCAGCTTGCAAGCCCAATTCTCTCGTCCTGGAATTTTGAAGCCATCCGGTTGAGACATGTAGATTTCTTCGTTCAAAGTACCATGGAGAAAAGCTGTTTTGACATCGAGTTGAGCTAACTCGAGATCAAACTGTGCTACCAAAGCCAATAGTATCTGAATAGATGAATGCTTAACAACAGGCGAGAATACCTCATTGTAGTCTATTCCTTCTTTCTGAGCATAGCCTTTTGCTACCAGTCTGGCTTTGTATCTGATGTTGTCTTTACCAAGAACACCTTCCTTCTTGGCATAGACCCATTTGCAACCAATAGTTTTCTTTCCTTTGGGAAGTTGAACCAACTCCCAAGTCTGATTCTGGTGTAGAGACTTCATCTCTTCATCCATTGCCATCTTCCACTTTATACTATCAACTCTCTGCACGGCTTCTCTGTAAGTGCATGGGACATCATCATCAATTACTGAAAGTGCGAATGCTACCATGTTTGTGTATCTGGTAGGCTTTCTAATCTCCCTTCTCGGTCGAGTAGTGGCAATAGATTCTGGCTGTTGATTGATTGGTGGTGATGGTGAGAGAACCTCCACCTCAACTGAGATCTCTTCTTGATCATCAATTTCATCTTCACCACGATCGGTAATCGGTGCAATCTTTTCTGGATCTTCTGGAGTCTCAAGCATCACCTTAGAAAGAGTATTTGGACTTTCATTCTCTTTCTCTGAATTTGTCTGTCTCAGCATAACAGACTCGTCGAATGTAACATCTCGGCTTAAGACGATCTTCTTGGATTCACCACACCAAAGTCGAAATCCTTTAACTCCTTCCTTAAAGCCCAAGAAAACAGCTTTCTTTGCTCTAGGATCCAGTTTGGATTCACTAACATGAAAATATGCTGGACATCCAAATATTCGCAATGAATCATAATCAGTAGCAGGTTGTCCAGACCATACCTCTTTAGGAGTTTTTCCATCTAATGCAGTCGTAGGAAGTCTGTTGACTATATGAGTTGCATATGACAAAGCCTCAGCCCAAAATGCCTTGCTCAATTTTGATTGAGATAGCATACATCGAACTTTCTCAACCAAAGTTCGATTCATTCGTTCTGCAACTCCATTCTGCTGTGGTGTACGAGGAACTGAAAAATGTCTGATTATCCCTTCATCTTGACAAACTTTAAAGAAGGGATCTGATTTGTACTCGCCACCATTATCAGATCTGAGCCTTTTAATTTTCCTGCCTGTCTGAGTCTCGATCATTTTCTTCCATTTAAGAAAGATATCCAGAACTTCATCTTTATGACTCATAGTGTATATCCAGACATATCTAGAGAAATCATCAATAAAAGTCACAAACCAGCGTTTACCTCCAAGTGAAGCATTCTTTGAAGGTTCCCAGACATCCGTGTGAATATAATCAAGAGATCTCTTAGTACGATGAATGACAGTGCCGAACTTGACTCTTGTTTGTTTTCCCATTACACAATGCTCGCAGAAATCAAACTTTCCAGTCTTGGCACCTTTTAAAAGACCTTGCTTCATTAAGCCTTGCAAAGCCTTTTCACCGACATGCCCTAAGTGCATGTGCCACAGGCGGGAAGAATCATCTGTCTTTTCTTCAGAACTACTTGAGATACCGCTTCTTCCTCAGAATCGTACTCCCATCTAGGAAATACAAGTTCGCCTTCCGAGTACCCTTCATCGCTACAAATGCACCTCGTACAACTTTCAAGACTCCATTTTTCAATGTTACCTTTTAACCATCAGAATCTAGAACACCTAAAGAAATAAGGTTTTTCTTTAGGTCAGGAATATACCTTACATTTGTAAGTCGTCTGATTGTACCATCGTGCATCTTTAGTCGTACTGTTCCGATCCCTTTTGTCTGACAGGCATTGTCGTTGCCCATAAGCACAACTCCTCCATCGAGCTCTTCAAAACTTGAAAACCAATGTTTGTTTGGACACATATGATAAGAGCATCCAGAATCAAGGATCCACTTATCTGAGTAAGTTTTTGATGATGAAATTAAAAAGGTTGATTCTTCATCTTCATCGGCCTTTTGTGCAACATTTGCATTTGACTTGTCCTTGTTTGGGCAATCTTTCTTCCAATGCCCTTTCTGGTGACAATAGGCACACTCATCCTTTGCAGGACGTCTTCTGGATGAATCTCCCCTGGACTTTGATCTGGATCGCCCCCTATTATTTGATCCGCCAGATTTTTTGTTGTTCGTCCTACCTCTGGCTGCCGTCAATGCTTCTGATATTGAGTCTCTGTGATCATGTTGATCCTTCTTCTGATACTCATTATTTACCAAAGCATTTGAAACATCTACGAACTTAACCTCATCTTTTCCATATAACAGGGTTGTGGTTAAATGCTCATAGCTCGTGTAATGAATTCAAGAACAACAAAGTTTTATCTTCATCGATAATTTCAACATCTAAATTTTGTAGATCGGCCAAAATTTTATTGAAATTATCTAAGTGCTCAATCATGTGGTACCTTTCTTGTCTTGGAAACGGAAAAGTTTCTTCTTCAAGTAGAGTCTGTTCTCAATACTTTTCGTCATGTACTTGTCCTCTAGTTTCTTCCAGAATCAGCCCACATTCTCTTTCATGACAAAGTACTTCGATCTTTTCCTAAGCACGCCGAATTGTGCCACAAGCTTGTCTCATTGACATAATTCCAATCTTCATTTGAATAATCTCCTGGCCTGGTCTCCAAGGCTATATTAGATCCTTCTCGAAACAATAGATCTAATACTTCACATTGCCACATGCCAAAGTTATTGGTGCCGTCGAATTTCTCCACCTCGAACTTTGCGTTGGACAACATAGTTCTTCGAGTAAAACAACTTGGTTTGACAGAAATTCTAAGGTCAGCTTGTTCACCTTCTTCGATCTCTCTTTTATCAGCCATAAGTACAAGCAGATAACAGAAATTTTGCACTTATAACTTAAAACAGTGTTTTTTCCAAATTTTATACCTTATTTGAAAAAAACGGAGTCCGCAGTTGAATCCGGAATGGTCCAATTAGCTAGGAATAGATCCAACTCAGCTGAAAACGGATGAAAAATGGACCAACTCGGTCCAAATATCACTAGTGACTGAATTGACTCGGTCAAACTCGGTGAGTTGACTCAGTGCTGGCAGCAACACTCCGGCAGCTTCTGGCGGCGATTCTGACTTCCGATTTGAGCGATTCTTTCACCGTTGTGTTCGTCTCGTCGAGAGCTTCGATTTGATATATAATACTGCTATATTTGGCTCTGATACCAATTTGTTCTGGGCGGAAGCAATAAATAACGGTGTATGAATATATCAAAGCGATAAAATGAACACACAGAATTTACGTGGTTCGGCAATTCGCCTAGGTCCACGGGAGGCAGCAAATATTATTTGAACTGAGTAGGAAATATACAGAATACAGATACAAATTTTCTCACTAATAATATCTCTCAAGTGTTTCCCCAAATTTATAGAAAACTCTCAAACTCACAAGTATTTTCTCTCTTTGAGTTTGCTTATACTCTCTTTGATTTTTCTGATTTTTGCCTTGTTCTTCAATGCATGAACCCGTCCCTATTTATAGATGAAGCAAGACTCTTTTTCCCTAAATTGTGCCATAATTTAAGCCTTAAATTAGGCCACTAATTTCCTTAAATTATGTCACTAATTTCCTTAAATCATGCCACAAATTAGGCCACTAATTTCCCTAAATTATGCCACTAATTTGTTACTTTTAGAACCAATATTCAACATTTCAATCTTGGTTTTTCTCTGTTATTAAGAGTAAAGCGACGACGACTAGGAGAAGGAAGAGCATGGCCACGATGTGACTCCTCAGTAGTTGAGATGTGACAACAACAAGGTTACTACCGCGCGACAAAGGCTTGATGAAAACAGAAAGGCTAGACAATGATGAGGTTAGACGGTGACTCTTTTTGGCACAATTCAAAACCCTAAGTGACGACCAATTTTTCGAGAGAGATGAAAGCTTTTGTTGGGTCATTTCTCCCTTTGAATTACGTATTTCTCTACATTAATTTTGGCTAATAATAAGAATTTAAGTGAATGTTATAACTGAGATTGGTTGTGTTATCACTTTGTACGTGATGAAAGAAATGTCCTTGAAAACTATCACACATAGAGAGGAAGAAAACAATTTTACCTCCATGGTTAAATTGGTCATGACCATCCCTGAAGACTGAAGTGAAAGAAAATAGTTTAGATTAAGACATGCGAACATACATTACATGCAAACTAAAATAGTAAAATGACGCGCTCTTCTGTGATCTAAAATGGGTTTCCATTTGTAACTTAAAATTGAGCAATTGGGCCTTCATAAAGTACAAAGGCCTAACAAACAAAAACAAAAAAAAGGCTTTCCTTTATTTGCCTAGTCTCATAGTTGTCCATACTGGAAGGAAACGAAAAAAGGATTACAAAAACAAGGTCCTACCGGGAGTCGAACCCAGGTCGCTGGATTCAAAGTCCAGAGTGCTAACCACTACACCATAGAACCTACGTTATCCAATTGTTCAAAAGTAATATTATTTTTAATAATTTATCACTTTTCTTTTTACATAATAGAAATTGAAAAGCATGCGGTTTTGTCCTCTTATTATAGTTTAAAAATAAACTTAAATGAGTTTTTAGTTTAAAAATAGTTATATTTTAACCTTAAACTTCAAAACACATATTTTAGTTAATTTTATTTAAAAATAAATAAAAAAAATATATCAACTCTATTTTACAAAACATAATTATTATAAACATAAAAAATATTATCACCTTATAAATTTATAATTAATTTTAAATACACAAATCTCTTTTATCATATTATATATTAAAATTTTATTTTAAAAAATAAAAATAATTTATTTTATAATAAAATAAATATAAATTTATACGAAAATCATATTATTAACATTTTGATAATTCATAAATAATATAATATTAATTATAATTATGATATAAAAATAGTATTCATAAAAATAATTAAATTATTAAAACAAATTGTGAAGCCTCTCTATACAACTTTTTACAAAATACAATACAAACATAGAATATTATATCGCAAATTTTGGGTAAAAATATTATTTAATATAATATTATTATAATTATTTTTATTATTAATATAATAAAATATATAAATTATATCTAATTAATTATATTTTAATACTTAAATAAAATTATTATTAATAAATATTTGTTATCTTAGTAGTAATTAAAATTATAATAATATTAGAGATATATGTTACAATATAATCTATTTTTTAATTTTTTTAATCTTAAATAATTTATTTTTTTAAATGTCAAAAAAATTGCATAAAATTATTGTAATATTTATTATTATTATTTTATAATAAAATTTTGATAAGTTATTTGTTATAAAAAAAAATATATTTTTTATTATATAAATATAAATTATTATTTTTTATTTTTTATTTATAATAAAAATAAATTATTATTTATTAAAAATTAGTAGAAAGTTGGTGGAAGAGGTGACTGATAATTAGAGAATTAAAATTAGGATAAGAGAAAGAAGAAGAAAGAATTTGATGTGCATAAGAAAAGAAAAAAATTAAGGAAAGAAAGAAAAGAAGAAAAAAATTAACTGATAAATTGTTAAAGAAGTTATAATATACTTATTTTTAAATAAAAATTTATTTAAAATTATTTATAAACTATAGTAATATATGTGCCCTTTACAGACAAATCCCTTATAAACAGTATGTAAAACTTTAAATTTTGTTTTATCAATTTAAACAGGTCGGGGATTAACATGTTATCTCACCTATATATATATATAATGAGTATTTTTATATGCATTGAGATGTTGCTAACAATAAATGTTAGTTTATTATTAATTAATTATTAATTATAATAGTTGAATTTAATTTTTCTTCTTTTATAATAAGTTTACATATCATTTGTTATTTTAAGCAACTTTATGTAAAAAAAAAATTGATATATAAAATGATTGGTAAAATGGTTAATCATATTAATGACAAAACAATTGTATCCAGCCATCCAGTTATTATTTGGATAGCGATGCTGTAGTTGTACACACTTTCACATTTTGCATAATTAACTCAAAGTGATATATTTAATAAGCATGATATATAATTCACTTAAATATTTGACTTTCATGTATTATAATTACATATAAATGTAAGAATAATAATTGTTTGTACCGTATCTAATTTACTAAAAGACATAAGTTATTTCGTAATATCTACTTGAGGTTATGGTTAGAGTATTATTTATTTCGTTCTCTTCAACTTTTGAATCCAAGATCGAATTCTTAAATAAATTTTGAAAAACAAACTGGTCTTATCTGTGTTAGTAAGGTCTTAAAAATCAGGACTAAGTTTTGAAACCTAAAAAAACGAAAAAAACATGTATTAAATTATGATTATCTTACTATAAATATAGATCGATATAAAACATCAACGCGAGAATCTTAGACCTTACGTGAATGTTTCAAAATCGAAGAATTTTGATTTAAACAATAATATAAGTGTAAAAACGCAACCTTCGTCTTGCTTATATTATTATTAATATTTCATGTGAAAAGTGGAGTTGATTTACTATCTTGAATGGTTATTAATATATATATATATATTTTTTTTTTTTGAATTAATGATTACGGAGATAAGATGATTAATGAATGCAAACGGGAGAATCCATTTTAATTAATAAAATGGTATATTAGGGGTGTATTTATCCATACATTATCTAGCAAATAAAAAAAAGAAATAGAAAAACAAATTAGCATTATTGAGTTCTCTGATTCTTATTAAGTGCAATATATCTAGGCAGCAGCCAACAAGAAGGATATGGTCGTAAGATATTAGTATTATAAGAGGCACGTAAGCATATATAGACGTTGATGTTTTTCAAGAAAAAAAAGGACACCCCATAAAATAAAATTGCATGACATCATGACCAACTTTATGGTGAAATTAAAAAAAGTTAGGATAAGTATGCATTCTTTCATTCATAGTGGGTACGTCCATCATTGATGTGGCTTTGCTTTCTGATCAAAATCATTCAAATAGCAGATAAGCTAGTGTTCCTGTTTACCTCTTTGGCAAACCAAAAGCATAAAACGACGACATATATTGCCTAATATAATTAATTTGCATTATCCAAAATCAGATTGCATTACAATCGACTCCCATTTAATAAAACTAATCCATTTCTCCAATTTGTCCCCATTTTTAATTTTAATACTCTATAATTATCATCATAATCATAAAAAACGATTCAACTTTTGAACCTAAAAAAGTGATTATAATAATTAATCATAAAAAACGATTCAACTTTTGAACCTAAAAAAGTGATTATAATAATTAAGGACATGGGTCTTCAAAATATTAGCTCCTTTAGCATATATATTTGTAGAAGGTTTTCAAATAGAAAAATCTATATTATCTCAAATTTAAGATAAATATATGTGTGATAATGTTATTATTAAATATAGATATTGAGACACATATAATTATATTTTATAAAAAATTATTATTCTTGTAATATATTTATTATATATATCAGTGTTCTGACTAATAAATCAAATGTTTAGAGCTCGCTTTACTTGAGATACCTCAATCTCTAATCTTGTTAAATCTTTACGTCTAGTTGGTGTCTTTTTTGTGTTCTTTTCATCCCCACCTTCTGTCATCTTTGTATTGCCAAATCTACTAATGAAAATAATTAAAAGTTTAAGCTTTAAGCAAAAAAGAGAAAAACTTTAAAGATTGAGAACAGATTAGCTCATTAGCATAAGAATTAACTGTTCATTTTGTCTAATTAATTTCAACTTGCCATTATTAACTTTAATTTCTCTTTTAATACTAATCAACATAAAAAGTAACATAAACCTAGGAATCAATTAGTGTATACCTTTGTTGATTTTTTCTTTTAGCTAGAAATAGTTTCTATATATCATATAGTAAGCACCTCTATATATTGACACTACTTCTCCCCAAACTAGCTTATTTATAAATCTACATTTTAAAATTTCAAAAACAGAGTCTAATAGTTTAACCAAAAAAATAAAAACAGAGTCTGATAAGAATTTCTAGAACTGTGCTGCATGAGGTGCACTTATAATTAATTAGCATCAGCCTTGCTTAATTGCAATACAAAAATTCTAGTCTCTGTGAAACATCCTTAGTTATTTTTTAAATTATCAATAATTGGTTTCATTAGAAAATATATATACAGTTTGTTTGTTAGTAATTAATAGTGCGTACTCATATTTAATCAAATATAAGTAAAGATAATGGTATTTATTGTGATGTACAAATAAATTAAAAAAGATATTTGTAGATGGTAGGCAGATGGAAGTGATGATAACGTGAATTAAGAAAAATATGAATATAGATTAATTTAAATTTACATTTATATTGAAAATGATATGATAAGTAATAAAATAATTATGAAAATACGCAATTATTTATTTATTTTTAAAATAAAATTATTTATCTCGTAATTAATATATTAGATAATTATATTATAAAAAATATATAATATTATTTTAAATAATGATTATCTATTATATTAATATTTGTATAATAATAACTTAATGGGTAAAAATGTGTTATAATTTCATAATACCATGAGTGAAGGTAAATTGTAGAAAGATTTTTTTAAAAAATTTGTTGTAAAAATTTGATAAATTGAAGAGAGGGAAAACCCTTTTTTTTATTAAATGGAAAAAAGAGAGGGGACAAATCCATATTTCATTACCTTTTAAACTTTTAGCAAATCCATATTTCATCAATAATTTATTTTTCCTTTTCTTTTTATATCATAATATCTACTACAGACGGAAGTGTTAGTTGGATTTTACTGACAAAGCAGCTCATTTAGTTTATTTTATTATCAACACACATTTAAGATAGGGGTTATCTGCATTTTATCTACATATGTTCTTATTTTTAGCCACATGTAGACCATATAGTCATGTCATAGTCTGCTAGCTGCATGAAAATATAAAGAAGAAGGGATAAAAAGATACATCTCAATCAAACTGCTTATTAATTATTATACATGTTTTATTTATGTAGAAAGATTGAGCAACCAACAAAAAAAAGAAGAAGAAGAATTCAAATGCTTAATTTATATCGTTTTTGCACGAGTAATGCAATGTTTTCAAGATCTCTAAAAACCTATAAATTTGACACTTATGATTCCTTTGTCGCCGGAGCATCCTTTGGCATAACATACCACAATTCAACATTAAATTACCTTTTCCCACAATTGAAATATATAAATTAAATATAAGAAAGAGTAATATTATAATTAAAAAATTTAAACGATGTTAATATATTATAAATATAGTTTTCCCAATAAAAGTAATAAAAGTAAATAAAACTTCATAATTCAAAAATTTCTAAAGCTTATCGTCCCAACCACCACAGTGCTATATTGGGTATCCTTAATGTCAATGATTAATATAAAACTCAACGATGGAAAAAGTTGTTCCAAATTAGGGATCAAAATCCGTGACTTTGGGAAGATCAAAGTTGGCATTAAAAAAAAAATTAACTTTTTTTTGGTAGCGATATTTTGAGAGCAATAAATTATTGCATTAAAACTTTATAATATAAGTATAGTTTATACATAATCTAATTAACTATAAAATAATATTTTAATTGTATATAATTAGTATATTTATACATATCTAATTTATGTATTCACGCGAAGCTTAAAGCTTACATGTGATCGTGTAAAATCTGTAGTAAATCCCATCATTCCTCATTTATGATAATCTCTAGCAGTTAATGAGGAGTTTAAAATTGAAGGGATGGTATGCACTTATATACAAATACAGCTTTTAGATAAAATTTGACAAAAGGGCACGCAATAATCGGTATCAGAAAGGCTAATATTACATCTAAACTTCCACCCACTTGTACACCTAAATCACTCATATATCATATACAAGACAAGATTATCCAAAAGAAAATGAGTAATTTTTTTTAATTATAAAAATAATTCTGTTACGAGTCACTGTATGAATGGTTTATATGCAAAAGTTAGTGTAAATTTGTATCCTTAATACTCCTCTATTTCTTATTACTAGTTTCATATGCAATTTAATCAATTTATTTTTATAAATTGAATACATAGTCATTTTTAAAAAAAATTAGTATACTTTAATCATCTTATTATTGCATTTTTACAAAATTTAATCTTTTTTTTTTGTTACTAATTTTTTGTTTTTCGGATAATTTATTATGGGAAAAATTTATGTAAAATTGTTTTGAATTTTACTAGCATTAAACTATAAATGTTTGATGATAAAAATGTATAATGAGAAAAAAAAGTTTAAAATAAGGTGATTATAATGAGCTAAAGTTGGGAAAAAAAATTAAACAAACAAATTTAAGTATCTATATAAATGTATTAGAAAGGTAATTAAAATGTCAATGACTTTTTATTTAAAGGAAATATGTCACCGTAATATAAAATATAAGTTTAGGATTGGAGAATTAAAAATGTAGATATTAAAATTCACTAAAAAAAGGAAGTTAAAATTTTTCTGAAAAAGTATCTGCTTTTATTTATAAGTTTTATTTCATAGCAAATTTATTTATTTTATTACTCTCGTCTAGCATGCCTAATATATATATTTTTCCTTTTAATAAATAAAAAAAAACTAAATATTTAGTGATCAGCGTAAATCAAATTATATATATATAATATTTAAATTTGTAAATATTATTTAAAAAATAAAATAAAAATTATTTTTTTACTTTTTTAATTGTCATTTTAGAATGGTAAATACTTCCCAATCTCTTTTTAACATTTTATTTAACAGTATTTATAACTCTGGCCACCACTATCCACCTTCCGCCAATAACATGTATCTAAATTAAAATGTTCAAAGGTAGGCGACACAATAACATTTGTTCAAAACTAACAAGCGTATGAAAAAAAAATAGCATAGAAGATATGTTGAAAATAAATTGTTCGAATTTTAGAGAGCTCGAACCTATGTTCAAAATTAAGAATCAATGAACTTAATTGCGCAATTAACTAATATTCAAAATAAGGTTCAATTTATTTTTGAAGGGATTATGGTAAGTTTGACTATGTTGTGTTGTGGTCGGATTTTAATCCAAAATTGTTAATTTATTAAAAAAAGATGTCTATTTTAATTAAATATTTAATTTTTTTTTCTTCATATTTTCCAATGTTACTATAGAAAATATGATATTTCTTAAAAATTATTTTACCATGAATGTTAACATTCATAACAAATAAAGCATTCACTACAAATTCTTACCTTTTTGTCCATCAAATATTATTGCAACATAGTTTCAATGAATTTGTTGTCACCCATGACAATAACAAATTGGGATAAAGATATAGTCACATATATCTTCTCATGCATTCCCAATAACTTATTCATGTTTTTCTCGTATCATGATTTGTAATTAATAATTCTTGTCATTTTTTAAATGTTATTGAAGGATAAGAACAAGTGTTAGGCTTGACAAGATTGACTTATTTCTTAAGATTTATCACTCAACTAAGAAAGGAAGGACATCGCATGCAAGCAAGAATGTTTGTGTAAGATTATAATCTTAATATAATATTTTAAGTTTCAAATACTAGAATATATTTTTTTAAACTGATGTGATTCTTTTAACATAAAGGCTTAACTTGGTTACTACGTATATACATCATATTAATTTAATAATTAATAATTATGATACAATTCTTTATTATGTATATGCAAACAAAAAAAAAATTATTTGCATTTGTTCTAGTAAGTGGTTGTCTACATTAATTTTAGTAGATTTTAATTTAACTTGATAAAGTAGAAATTATGAAAATGTTGCTATTAGTTGATAGCATTTTGCATTATTATATTCATTGCAATAGAATTAAAATTCAATGATTTGGTTTTTTTTCTTTACATTTTTAATATATATATTTTTAATTATATTTCATTCCTTTTAAATATCGTTTGTCTCTTCTCTATTCTAAGTTAGTTCATAGTTAGAAAACCAAACTATAATAAACAAATATATAATATTTATATAAATTAATCTTCCTTTTTAGACCGCACTTTTATTTAATCATTTTTAGTAAGATGTGGCATTGATTCTTCCCAATTTAATACACAAGCATAAAATATGTTTTTTTATAAGAAGAGATAAATAAAGAGATAGAGACAATTGTCATTTACTTTATTTATTTAGTTTTATATTACTAAGTAAAACTAATTTATTTGATATGTTTTTATACTTTTAGGATGGAATGATTCAGGATAAAAAGAATCCTCCATTCAATAAGAATGACTAACCAATGCAACTATCTTATGTAGAAATTTGTAAACAGGATCTAAAGATAAAGTATAATATTTTTGTTGGTGGCTAGTTTTTTAAGTATCCAAACATGTAGTTAGAACATCGACTATTTATAGGGAGATTGAATGAGGAGTTGCATAAACGAATAGATACAATGCAAATACAATTTGAAAACAATATTTCTGCATTACGAGCTGAGTTCGATTAGAGCAGGCGTGATTATGAGAAAAAAACTTAAGCTCTTTTTGAGGTATTTTTATAAATAAATCCAGATGTTGCATCAAAAATTTCAGTCAAATTTTATGAACTATGAGTAAGATCCATTAACTCACCAAACTGTACATTACTTTAACAAATATTTAAAAAATTATTTAATGCTTACATATCATTTTAATATTAATTTATATTGAATGTTCGAGTTGTTTTTATTATTTTGATAACATACTATAAGTTTAAAAAGATAAATTACATTTATAATATTTTATTTTAATCACTCAATTATGTAGTTGCAGTATTATTTTATATTTTGAAATTATAGGTTATATTTTTGTTATAATTAACCATATATACATATGTTCTAACCATGTATAGATACATCTGTAGTATACATATGTTCACATGTATATAAACTATGAACAAAGCTAATACATTTCATGATAAGAGTTCTTACTAGCAACAAAAGATTTTCATGAATAAATAAATGTGATAATATTAATACCATTTTTGCTACAAAATGCTATCGAAAATGACAAATATACTATGAATTTATTTGTCGTAAATAAAATTTTAACTATGAAAATATTAATTATGAATGAAATATTTATTATGAAATTAATTATCAAAAATAAAATATTTACTACAAAAGTATTTACCACTAATGAAACATTTATTATGAATTTGTTCATCAAAAATGAAACATTTATTACAAATTTGTTCATTACTAATGAAATATTATTTGCAATGAAATCTATAATTCTAACAATAGACATTATTAACAATAGATTTTGTATCTAAATATCATGTATCTTCAATTAAAAACTAATACATGGATCTCGCTTACGATAAATATTTCATCACAAATATTAACTATTAACATGAAATTAAAATTTTATTTTTAATAAGTCATTTGCAATGAACATAAGGCAATCATTTTACAACAAACGTTTTCATTACTAATAATACATTTGCTACGAAATTCAAGTAATTAGCAATGAATTTTTGTATCGTAAAAAACTTTGATTTTTGTAGTGTGTGGAATTCATTCGCACACATAACAATTCTCCTTCGAACGAAAACATATCTAGATCCCTAAATTTGAGTTATACTATTATATTAAGGACCAACTATTTAACAATATTTTTCTTAATTGAGTATCCATATTCCATTGAGTTTATCAACATGATAAGAAATGACTTAATAACTCACACAAACTTAATAACACTTATAGAATTAATGAGTCTTAAACGCTATTGTGATTTAACATGGAGCTCATAGTTCATTTAAACTTGAGCTACGTGCGTTGTCTATACGAATTCACTTTTAACTTGGAGATTCACCTTGTGTACGTTCACATATCGTAAATTATACTCTAAATATGATCACTTATTATGCCTAGAATTCATAACTCAAAAAGTTAATCTATTATAATAAATATTTTTCAATTATATACTTAATTCGTTTTTCATATTTTGAATGTATGACTTATTTACCCACTCAATGTACTAAAATTGTAGCATGTTTTTAAAATGTGGTGTGCACATGAGCATGACTAGGAAGCACATCAATTTCTGTTCAAATATCTTGAGCAAATGAACATAGGCATTCAAAGTTGAGGAGTACGCAAATAATTTGAATAAGTTCAAAATTAGAGCATGCATTAAAATAAAGTGTGAAAATATGATATCATTACCGTAAGTTGTTACAGAAACAATTGAACATATATGATATATTTAAATCAATCTTTAAGGGGGATGTTTATGCAACAAACCATGACTCTGTCACAAATGTTAATATAACTTAATTTTATACATATTTTTATGGCCATAATTTTTATATATTATATTATGTATCATAATTATTTTTAAAATTAAAGAAATAAATTTTTTCTATATAATATTGATGTGATAAAATTTAAGTAGTATGGGTGTAAATATATGTATAAAATTTTGTATTGCTAGCATTCCTCAATGAATAGTAATTTCTTTTTGTATATATTAATTTTTACAAAAATTGTAGGATATGTTTGTTATACAGTATTAAAGATTTTAAATATATAAATTTCATACAATAATATATTTGTTTATAAAGTAAAAACATATTATAAATAGTAAAAGTTGTATGATTATATAGAAATTTAGTACCAACCGATAATGTGGGTTTAAATTGTACTAAAATTTTTATTTAATCTATTTAAAATTTAATTCTAAAATTATATGTCTGCATTTTTTTCTTTTCTCTCAAATTAAAAATATTTTTATTTTTAAAATATAAGAAAAATATAAAAATAAATTAGATATTGATTGAAGTAAAACTTTATAATGAAATTATTTTGATAGTTAAAAAATTACATAAAATAAACTAAATATTATTTTAAATAATTATCATAATTTTATCTCATTATAGTTATACTCAAATTTGTTATTAAGTAATTAAAATATAATTCAATATAATTATATTTAATTTATTTAATATGAGTTGATAATATTTATCTTGAGTATCGAACACATATATATATTTTTCTTAAATTTATGTTCAGTTAAATTTATAATATCCATTCTTTAAAAAAAAAAATTGGTTGACAAATTAACTTTTTTTTTTATAAGCGATAAATTACTTAATTGAACGTATACTATTTCACAAACCTTGGGATAATGCTTTAAATTTTTGCCGTGATATGCATTTACTTTAAGAGTAGAACCGAGACATGCATATATTTACGTTAACTGGGACAAATTATAGTATTGCTCGTTTTTATTCCATCTGTTGCATATTGTAGATCATGCTGTATAAAAAAAACTCTATTTATCACGGGCTAAATGTTTGCACGAGTCTTTACGATCCAATTAATCTATGAATTTTCATTAAAAAAAAATTTATAACCCATTAACTCATGGCATGATAGCAAAAATACACTTGTCGTGTATGAGATCCCGGCATCGAAAGCCGTGCTAAATATCTTCATTCGAGAATAACGATCAAGTATATTCAATGACGCCAAATCACCAATGAAACGTGATGAGCAATAATTGTAGAAAAACTAATTGATTTCTTATGATTTTACTAGCTTGTGCTTAAACCATTCATAATTTTAAATGTGTAAAACGAGAATGAGAATATGAATTGATGATGCAAAAAAGAAAGAATTGCAAGTCAACTACATAACTTTTTGTAATTATTGATTGACCTCCAAGTTCTCAAACTTGGTGTTTAGAATCCTAATCTCGGTGAAGAATAAAAACCAAAGTAAATGCAGATAAATTTTAAACATGTTTTTACTCACATTTAATATGATATAATATGTATTACTTTTTTTTTTCAAAAAATAATAATTTTTTATGCATGCAAATATTTATACAAATTAGTATCATTAATATTTCTCATATAGAACAAAGAAAAACAATAATAACATATTTTTACAATTTAAAATATTATTATCACAAAAATAATTTATTAATAATTATTTTATTTAATAATATTATCACTACAATATAATTACTAAGGTAGTCATATTTCAAGAGCGATTTGTGTTAATGTCATAAAGAAATATATTTATTTTTAAAAATATTAAAGCATTAAATTGTTAAACAATATTTAAGTTTCTCTGTAATATTTATATAATTTTTTTTATAAAAATAATAAAATATTATTATAATATCTTTACCAAAAAATATAAAATGGTTAAACTTTAAAGGTTGGTATTGAAGAATTTTCTTCATTTGCTGGAGCTACTGGTACAATTTGATATCAACTATCAAGCAATAATTGCAAATTTTTCGACTTACTTTTTCGAAATTCCTTTTCAAATAGAGAATTAAAGGGCATGTCCAGTACTAATAGTTCATTCAACAGCAAGCGGTGGCCCAATTGAATACGTGAGCCTCCAGAAAAAAGGTGAGGAAATTGCGTATCAAACTTCATTAATATATATATAAAGCAGCACAATACTAAATGCACGATCAATCACTCAATCATATTGATCATATTTTCTTTGATATAAACATGATTAATTAACCAATCCTAAGATAAGTTTATCAATTCATTTGGACGGAAAATTCATCCAACCATAAACTCGTGACACGTACCACTAGCTATATATAATGATAGAATTTTAGAAAATTTAATTTGTTCAAGTTAAATAACCTTTTTTCTTTAATTATTTTGCTAGTTACTGTATTCTAAACGATAGGTTAATATATTAAGAGTATTAACTGATTCTAATTATAAATATAACATCATTATTGTATAATTAATCTAATCAATAATATTCATCAATATAAATATTTTTTTTATTGATACAACACTATTCCATCAAATCACCAACTTGTCAAAAAATAAACATAAAATCTATTAAAAGGAATAATATTGTATCTTAACTAAATACATGTATCAAGTATTAGCCATACATTTAGTTACTTTCTTTATTAATTGAATCAATCATAATCTATTTAGTTTATTAACTTGATTAATGGTATATTTTATTAATAAAAAAAATTATATCTCATCAAACTCAAAACATGATAAAAAGTCAAAAATAAGTATTATCAATCATAAATTTTTTACATCATAATTCAACATAAACCCATTAATATTGGTTTAAACTGAAGTATATATAAGGTCTCATTTTTACCTACATGAAAATTAGTCAATGCTTGAATGTTAAAAGAATCCAAAATTTTAACATATATATTAAGGAGAGTACATCTTAACTATAGACCTTAATGTATTTTCGTCCTTCCACTAGAAAATATTATCAGACGGGGGTGCAATTCTTATCGGGGATATAAAGCAACATTTATATATTAGATTACAGAGCACTTGACGATAATGGTTTCACAAGTTGCAAAAGAACTTTCCAAAGCTAATGTTTTATAATGTTAACCTTCCTTTTTTTTTTTTGGGTCCAATTAATGTTAACCATCTTTACTTTGATGACTATTATACGTCACAAATTCTACTTCTCCAAAATTTGTATCTTTGCCACTACAACCCCTACGGTCTTGTCTCTATCTCTCTCAATATATATTTCTTTCTGCCACCTAAATGTTTGTTTTCATTGTGACAGCCAATGATTGCCACAAAAATTGAATATGGCCGGTGAAATTAAACATCAATTTTGTAGTGACCATTACTTGTTTCCACACAAAATTATGTGATGTAGTTTTCATTGGAATTAACATTTGTTTTTATTTCGTGGCTTTCAAGTTAGACAAGTGTTAGTAGAAACAAGCTAGCCTTTGTATTGATAAGCTTAACGATTCACCAATAATAGAAACTAACTTTCTATTAATGATTTCTTATCACGTGCAGCTTATGATAATCTTTTATACCAATTAATGTATGCCATTTGTTATCAACATTCATTTCACTAATTTTTAAGACCTTTTCTTTTTTATAAAACTAAAGGGTTCAGATAACCCTATTTTTCAATACCTTAGTGTCTCATTATAGGTAAAAATTTCTACTAATTTAAAGGTGAAATTATAAAGTAAGTTTAAAGTACCAAGTTATATAATTTACATAGTCGTTAAATTTGACTTAAGTTTAGTCTAGTATTTTTATCAAAAATGATTTATTAGTCTCTAACTAAAATATAAATCTTTTTTTTAATAAAACTCAGGTAAATTTATTAACATGTAGAAAATAAATATTTTATAATATTCGAGAATTAGAAAGTGATTATTTTTATTTTTAAACAAATCAAATTTTTTGATAGAGAATTGTAGTTTATTTTTCTTTAAATTTATAAAATATAACAATTATATTTCTTAAATTATTTTGATACTAAAGATTAAAAATCAACTTATAATTTAAGCCATAGATACAAGTTGGATATTAAAATAAAAAGATAAATACTATCAAGATCTTATATTTATTATAAAAATGACACTTAAGTCTTATATTTATTTTTTATAACACTTTAGTCATATTGTTATTAAAAAGTGACTGCACAAAAACAAAGTATTTTTGCTCATTTTATTTTTTGATTTTTCAATTGTATCCAATATATATTATTTTAATTTGAATAAACAGTAATCGAAAAAATCAAAGAAAAATTAAATAAAATAACAAAATAACAAAAATAAAAAATAATCAGTTATCTTTATGCAATCACTTTTTTATAACAATAGGACTAAACTATCAAAAAATACAAATATAAATCTTAAGTATTGTTTTAAGAATAAATATATGACATGTAGAGTCATCTTAGATAAAATAAACTATACAACCAAACGTGATTTTAATAATATTAATGTTTTCTTAACATGTATTCTATATTATTATAGATTATTTTAATTAAAAAATCTTTTAATTAAATATTAATTATTATATTTTTCTTATCTATTATTATGATTTTCTTTTTCATAAAAAAAGTAATAATTCAATTGAAGTCAATTATATTAGGAGGATCTATAAGATATATAATTATTAATAAAATAATAATAATGACTTAACATAATTATATCAATTATAATTATAGATAAATTTTATATAAATATAAGTTTTATCAATAATAGATTTTGGATTTTTTATACAACTCATTTCATTTACTCTTGAACGAGGCTAGAACACTAAACTTTCAATATATTAAATGAATTTTATGTTATTGAATTAGAATTTATTATCACTATTTTATGATTCGTATCAAAAGATATTTTGTGGCTCTGCCATATATATATATATATATATATATATATATATATATATATATATATTTTTAAAATCAATAATAATTATCAATTTGTTCTATGGTAGGGGTAGTCATGGCCTCCTACCGAAACCCAGTTCAGTCACTGTAGTCTAATTGGTAATTAAAGATTCGTTTCTAAATATTTTGAGCTAAAAACAATTTTTTTATAAATATAAACACATGTTAATTATGCAAGATTTTATGATATATAGCAAAATAACAAGGATACACATCTCAAACTAAAGATGCTTGAATTATTTTGCAAGCATGGTATTGGTTATAATGATAAGTTCTTGAGACTTTTGAGATGATTTTACAACCTCTTATTCAAATGGCCAATAAAATTGTGCCAAGTAGATTAATACATAAAATAAATTAAGAAAATATTTAATGACAAAATGAGTAACAAAAGTTATATATGCAATTTGAAAACTCGTATGTGAACATACATATTTTATTTTTCGTCTATATATAAGATGAGGTTATTAATTTTTAGAAGATTACTATGTGAAAATTAAGATGTAATAAAAATTGTAGCTACCAATTAGCTAGGCCTCCGTAATTTGACAGGCAGAAACTGAAAGTTTGGAAGCTAATTGTGTAATTAATTAGGTGGCTCTTAGCGAGTGTACCATTTATCTTGGAAAAAGATTAGAAAAGTGATTCCGAAGAATATAGTTATGATGAGGCCATTCACCCTGTTCATGTCATTAAATAAATGTCATGAATATAATAAGGAATCGTCGATAAAACTTATTTGTTAAAAAAATAGAAAATTATTTGATTAATTTTGTTGTGTACAGAGAAGCAATAAAATTGCTGCCTTTTTTCTTTCTTTTTGGGCACTAAATGTTTATGTTTTATGTATTTAAATTATTTATTTATTTATTTGCATAATTAAAATATACAACAGGGAAGGCAATAACTTCTTGATATCAATTTTTTTTTTGGAATAAATTATGTAAAAGCATAATTAAAATATACAACAAGGAAGGCAATAACTCTGTTGAGATCAATGTTGATAAATTTTTGTATTAGAAGACCAAAAAGGCCGAGTCTAAATTTTCTTTTTAGTATGTTTCACGTGCATGTGTATTAGATACATAAATACTTCTATAGTGGTTGCTCCCTTCAAAAATAACTTTCCAGCTGGTCCGAAAACTATAGCTTTAAATTGAAAGAGCTTCGAAAGTGCGTGAGTTTTTTAGTGTTAATTACTATGACTACGGTTAATTAAAAAAATGAGAAGAAAAGAAAAAGGAGCTAGACTATTATTACAGGAGTGAGCGGCTTACGCCAACTTTAAAACAACAAAATGCATTATGGAAATATCAATACCCCTAACTTATACCTATATTGTTGTTCTAATTTTGATCTTCCTCGCTTTTGGAATTTTATTACACTTTAAATGGCTCATCAAGTACAAAAATAATTTCATTTGAATTTACCATCTCTCGTGATGGTTACACTTAATGAAGAAAGAGAATCATACAGCTGTAGAATGAAGACACTATTCTTTAAAAGAAAATTTAAAAAATTTCATTAAATTATATGAAAGAAAATTACAATAAAAATTCAATTATAGATTCTTAAGTACAATAAAACTTTAATTGGGAAGTTAATACCAGTCAATTGTTATACTATATTATTCACTAAAGAATATTTTTGAGTATTCTTTAATATTATATGTATTCTTCTATTTATAATGTTTGACTGAATTAATTAAGTTAATTGTTATTAAAAATTATATATATTTTAGAAATCTTTAACATAATAAAAAAGAAAATTTACATAATATGTTATCTCTATATAGAAGAAATTGATTGAATGCAAGCTTTTAATAAATTAAATAAAAAAGCTAATTATTCAATTATAGCTCCTAAATTAGTTTATTCTCCACTCTAAATAGCTACTGCCACATATGAAAATAATGACATATTTTGAGTTGAAAAGAACACACGTAGTACAGCCGCAACTGTATTCACCTGAGCTACAGCTGGTCAAAGAAAATATCTTACTTTCTAATATAATATACGATACCATAATGGGGCATTATTATACTAATTTTAGGAGATTGTGATTAATTATCAAATTAATCTTATTTACTTAAACCAAGTAAAAAAAAAATCTTATCATCAGTGGACCAAATTCAATACCTGATCTCCACTTATTATTATTAATATTATTATTATTTTTTAACTTTTTTCTAAGACGTATAGTACATCTCCACGAAAAAATTTATGAGCGCAGTATCAAATTGATTCATTAGTTTTAATAAATTATATAGTTTAATCTAAATAGATCTACGGTATCTGATTTTATAATTTAATGGATCTCAAGTGCATCACAAATAATACACTAATTATAGGTTTGTTAATTTTAAAAAATAATACAATAGATGTAGAAAATTAGAACATCAAAGATCTTTAAGGATTTCTAGTATACGTTGTACAAATTTTTATTGTATCATCATAAAATTAATAGATTTAAATACATCAAAATAGCATTATTTGTGTTTCAAATTGAAATGGTAGCAGATAATTAAATTTTAATAGTTGAAGAAAATTCTCCGTGTTAATACATCTGTCTTATATAAAACTCTCTTACTCTGCATACAGTAGTGATAGACTTTTTATTTGTATTAAGAATGGGGTATTATATACATATTAAAATATAATATTAATTATTTATTTTTAATTAAAGAAAGATACTATTTCAATTTCATTTTAGTAAAAATATATAAAAATTATTGAATTTATAATGAAATATGAATTATTAAATGTTAAAATTTATAATTTATTTATAATTTTATAAATATTATAATAAGATATGTATCCAACATCATCTGTCCATACCTACCAGTTTTATAGAGCCCTTTAATACCTACTTATGAAATAAATACTAATTAACGCCTTTTTTTTCATTTGATAATAATCTAGTCACAAACACTATATATGCTAATACATTAATTTAAAGAAGAACGCATTATGAGTAGAAGGATTTTAAACATTACTCATATGCAGTAGAGGTAGAGATTAATTTGATTTTCACGACTTTAAAAGCGTACTACTTTGAACAATGAACAGTAAAAGTTCCTTTGAAATTCCCTGCTCACGCGTGATGGTCAAAAGATACGAGATTGAGCAGAAAAAAAACACTTTTTTTTTATGACATATAAATGACTACTTTTATTGAGTTTCCTTTAGGTGAATAATATGGATTAAAACATGGTTTATAACCCCCGGTGAATATTTTCTTTGTATATTTGAAAATACTAATGGCACATGTTTTTTTCATCTTTTAATATTTTTTAAAAAATATTAAAAATAAAACCATATAAATAATTAAATTATATAAAATTATAGATTTAAAATAATCATAATAACTTTCACTATGTTTTCACTTTTTTCACTTTTAGAAGAGTACAAATATAATAAATTTCTGTAAATAATTTTAATATCAATAAAGAAGTAACAGACGAAATTATCTTTATAAGAAATTACTAACAATTTATTTATACTATTTAATAATAATATCTTAAATATGTTTTTAAAATTAAATCGTAAATATATCAGTAAATTAATATCAATATTTAGTCCACAACCGCCGAAAGATCAAAATATTTTCTACGTATATCATTTGCTGAAGTTAAGTTCATGTAAAACCACAACAGTAATCAGTAAAATGATAAGACAATTAAGCTTCGGCCTTTAGTATTTTGATCTTTTGGCGGTTGTGTACATATATGTGAAATATACATACTTCGATGTTAGGCATTAGCTTGCCAGCAAAAAAAAACCTTTCTTGGTCTGTAACGTACGTAAGTCTGGTATAATTTTAAATACAAAACCCAAAATTCAATAATCGATGTCGACGTGGCATCTTTTGGGTGTATGATTTTTGGTGTACTACAGCCACCACCTAATTGTAGTTATTATAAAAATAAAATAAAATAAAAAGTACTAGCTATTATTTTAAAAGATTTCATGCAATAATATTAAAGCTAGCCACCTATCATTATTTCCTCCGCTATAAATATGAGACCCCCCTTGAGTTTTCAAGTTCATGGTATGGGTTGGATTTCAGAAATCTAAATATCTTAGCTTCATCTCTAAATTTGTTCCTGCTAGCTTACCTTTGATCATTTCCAATTTTGTTCTTGAGAGAAAGAAGAAGAGAGAAACTTATTAAACCTAAGTAATTAACACATCAAAAAGAGAGATGGATCATCACATCTGGGTTTTCATTTTTGGTCTTCTAGGTATAACATATATACAATATAATACATAAGCTATTGATATCAACTTAATTAATTTTCCTACTTTTTTATTTGAGAATTAAATATGTATGCATGATCAGAAGCTGATGGTTTTGATTTAATTGTGAATATGAATTGACAGGTAACATTAGTTCCTTTGTGGTTTTCCTAGCTCCTGTGTAAGTTTCTGATACCTTAATACTACCTTAATTATTATAATAATGAAGTACTCAATTTTTGCAACCTCGTACTATAATTAATATTGGAAATAAATTAAATTTATTATATATATTGGTGCACAGGCCAACATTTTACAGGATCATAAAGAAGAAATCAACAGAAGGATTTCAATCAGTACCATATGTGGTAGCACTATTCAGTGCAACTATGTGGTTGTATTATGCTTATCTGAAGGGTGATGAAATGCTTCTCATCACTATTAATTGCTTTGGTTGTGTCATTGAGACCGTCTACATTGCCTTGTACATTGCTTATGCTACTAAAAAAGCCAGGGTAATTACATCAACTTTATTTCTCTCTCTCTCTCTCTCTCTCTCTCTCTCTCTCTCTCTCTCTCTCTCTATTAATCAAAAAGCATACATATAATTTTTTTTTTTTAAGTTTAAAATGATATTGATATATTTTTGTGAATTGCAGATTATCACTTTGAGGTTGCTATTTCTATTGAACTTTGGAGGATTTTGCTTTCTACTAGTACTTTCCCACTTCTTAGCCAAAGGACCAACTCGAGTTAAAGTTCTTGGTGGAATTTGTGTAGCCTTCTCCGTCAGTGTCTTTGCTGCTCCTCTTAGCATAATAGTAAGTTATAGTACTATATATATAGCTATACATAATTCTCTCTCTTTCTTTTTATATATGATGTAATATATACTTCTTTTGGCTACTTTTTTGAGGGATATAATTAATTTCCCCCCATAATTTATTTACCTTTTAATTTATTTTGATTGAAAGATATATCATGAGCTATTTTTTTTTCTTTTCTAATTTAATGTACTTGTTCGCAGAGAGTGGTGATACGAACCAAGAGCGTTGAGTTCATGCCTTTCCCTTTATCATTCTTCCTCACAATCAGCGCTGTTACATGGCTTCTTTATGGAATTTCTCTCAAGGATTTCTATGTGGCGGTAAGTCCTTATCAATCTTTACTTTTTCTTTTTCTTTTTCTTTTTGGCTAGCTATATAATATCTATTAATATATATTCACTTTTGCATTAAATTCAATATTCATGAATAATTTTTTTTTTAAATTTTTACAAGAGTTTTTCAAGCTAGAAATGATGTAGCTCTCCCATCTTCAGTAACATATATATATAAAGTGATTACCAATTTTATATAAAATAAAATAAAAAAATATTAGCCAAGGCATAAATTGATATTTCTGTTAGAGAAGGAGACAAACTCAGCAAAGTATGTGCTCCTTGAAATAAGTTTAAAAGGTATTCATCACTACTTAAAAGTTAAACATGGGCCAGCTTTTTTTATAAAGCTAATTCTGAAAAAGAAAAAAATTCATGACACATCTTCATAATGTTGTAAGCTTTATCATGTCCTTGGTTCTTTTCATATGACACAAATTCTTCTTCTTTTTTGATTTTTTTTTTTGGTGGTTTTAATTCAATATAATTCATTTTACAGCTGCCAAATGTTTTGGGCTTTACCTTCGGAGTGCTTCAAATGGGACTCTATCTTTTCTACAAGAATAAAAACAAAAATAAGGAGGAAAAGCTACCAGAACACAAAGGTGATATTGTTAACGTTGGTAACAAAATTTCAACTGCTCATGAATATCAAAAAAATGTTATTGCTGAAGTACAAATAAGCACAGAAGCTGCTGCCAAATTAAGTAATGATCAGCAAGAGAACAATAACAAGGAAACAATCAGAAGTAGTCATGATCAGGATGGAGATAAAGGCATGGATAACTCCATCCAACCCCAATTACCAGTTGTTGTCAAATGTGAAGCTTAACTACGCACTCTTGCTTTGATTTGCCTGTCTCTTTAATTTCACTCTCGATATATATGTGAAGATCGATGGTGTACATAGGTCCTTTGTGCTTTTCATTCTCAGTGTTTTTATTTACAAATTAATCATTATCTTACTTTCTGTAATGTAATTGGAGGGGAACTAGCTATAGCAGTTCAACTTTTGTTTTCAATGTTAATTAATTTGCAATTACTTACCTAATTAGCTTATTTTATTACTCTTATCAAATGGAGACCAAAACTAGTGTTTTAACTATGTATTTTATATTACTTTCCTTTGCCATGATTTAAGAAGACAAGTAAAAAGCATAAAAAAATAAATTTAAGTTAAAATAATATAATTAAAACTTATAACGATAAAAATAACATTTAATAATATTATAATTTATCATTCATTTCAGATAAGTTTAATTATTTAAAATTTATATTTAACGGTATTAAATATAATATTTTTTTGGATAAAATATTTTTTGTATTAAAAATGTATAAAATAATATAATTTAAATTTATAATAATAAAAATAACATTTAATAATATCAAAAATATTGAATTGGTTTTCGTTTTACTTAAATTAAATAGAGTTTATATTAAATGATGTTAAATATAATATTTTTTTTATAAGAATTTGTTTGAAGTAAAAATATATGAGTTAAAATTTGTGTTATTTTTTATTTATTTATAAATTTTATGATCGTTATAAATGTATAAACAAATTTGGTAGAAAGTAATAAAGAGGAGACTTATTTTCATGGTATTAAAGGCGACTCAAAATGATTTGTATAGTTTTTTTATGTAACTTTATGCCTTTAGTTTTTTAAGCAGCCCACTTATTCAACGGTGCACAAAAATAACCACAATCTTCACACCCCACCTAGTGTAAACAATATATGTTAAAGAAAATACATGTTCAAAAAATCGAATCAATATATAATATTCTAAAATATTTAGTTAAAAAAGCATATATCAAATAATAACGGTAAATAATATTTTTTTTTCATATAATATACAAACATTTCGTAGCAAAATGAGTATCTCAAAAACAAATTAAAAATTTCGAAAAGCACAAAAAAAAATGAAAAATTTGGAGAAAATTAAACTGAAAAAAAAACTGTAAAACCCAAGTGAGGCTAAAAATAAAGCTGAGGCAAAAAAAAAAAAAAAAACTCATTTTTTTAGCACTTTTAACAACATATTTTGCGTATTTCAGATGCAACCAAATACCAAAAGAGTCCCTCTGTTTGATAATATTTTTCTTAAAGCAAAAAAAGTATCACAGAAAAAAATATTCCAGTAATTTTTTTTCCCGAATATTGTAAGCAGCTATGGTAATGGTTGCAAAGAGTTCTAGATCGTCAATTGTGCATTCTCCATTGCGAGGACTTTTGGAGTCCCTCTGTTTCCCTCTGCATTTTTTTTTTCTCTGGCCTAGATACGCAGTTTCACACGATGAGAAAGGAGGAACGTCCATTTAAGCCATACAGATAGGAAACGAGAGCGACTTAAAATATCTACTTAAACCTTTAAACCTGGTTCAATTAGCATCATCACATTTAATTAATCATTTCCTTACTTTAGCAAAAGTTAGCTAGGTTTGCTAATATCCACCCAAATTAAGTTTAACCCTGCAGCTGCAGCTCCAGCCGTTAAATAATTAGACAGCTACAAAAAAAAAGGTGCACTATGTCCCCTTATGTTTTAGGTAGGTATCTTTAAATCATTGACTTTAACTTAATGCTTCCTACCTAAAATTTCCTATTTCTTCAATTTCAAAACAGAGGAGTGGTAAAAATAAAAATAAAAAATAGCTGCTGATTATCCTATTGTATTATTATTACTTTTCAAGTAGGTTTGATTTTGTGCTAGCTTCCAAAAAATAATTACATTTTCCATCTAAATAAAACAACTACACTGTACACAATGTTTGTCGTTCAGGGTAAAAAAAATGAACAAATCATGATCAAAATGTTACTATTATTAATTACTTTTGCATACAACACTCAAACAGAACACGTCTTATTTGCTTATTTCTTATAAGAAAAATGTTAATCATTGAAATTTTTGAGGTATCTCATTGATACAAGAATGTTAATTTTTTAAATACAAGAAAAATAATCGGTGGATAAGAGATGAAACATAAATGGATCTCTATAATTTTAAATACTAATTCAAGATTAACTGATTATTTATGTTAATTCGAAACGAGAATAGAGAATTCAAGTCTAGAACTTATTACCTCACGTTTAAAAGACACAAGTATCAACGGTGTATAGTTTATTTATTTTCAATTTAACTATGTTTAAGTTGATAATTTTATAAAATAATTAGATTTACGAAAATATATAGTATAAAAAAAATACTAAATTAGTTATTTTTTATAATAAATAATAATATTATTATAAATTAAATATAAGTTAATTCCCAATTTAATATATAACATTGCAATCTATGCGCTTATTTTATTAAGCACAAGATCAATAATATTTAATAGAATATGGTTTAGTCAGGATATTTTCTCGTTTAATTAATGCTTTCGTGTGGTTCTTTATTTGGTACTATTCCAATACTTAAGGAAGTCTTTCAATGGGACCCTGATTGAGTGTTTTCTCTCTTATTAAATTGACCGGAATTGACCACTTTTGAACAGTTTAAAAGCATATCTTGCACTTTTTATAATTTAAAGATCGCCTAATGATTTAACTACTATTATCTCCGTTTGGTACACATATTTTTGGAACACATAAACATCGGCAAGCTGTGTTACACCTAAAAACACCAAAGCATTAATTATAGTTTATTACGTTTTAAATTTTTTTCTGTTAAAAAAAATTAATTAATTTTAATATTATATTAACACGTATTATATAATCATTAATATTAATATTAAATATCAGGACTTTCCTTGATGAATGAAACTTCTGTATTTCTTTAAATCATTCATTCATGTAGTTTAAATGTTTGAGCCATGACTTATTGTGATTAATTGATATATAACAATTTTTATATAGAACATTTTTTAGACTTAGGTTTGCATATTTTCATGATTGGCATTCATGATTTTTTTTTCCTGAACTTTTTTTTTTTTTTTTTGAGAAAATATGTTTTTTTCTTCTTCATGAACTGGTAGTTAATTAATTGAAAACGAAACCACTCAAATTCCGATGAGTAACAACAGACAAGCTTAATTTCCTCTAGAAGAGTAGTAAAAATTTGATATTGTTTCAGAAAAAAATCTTATTTGATTATTCACACACGATTATTGATCGGTAACAAATTAATGACACGAGTCATTAATTAAATCAGAGCATGATTGAACGATATTTCTGGCCAATTTAAATTCACATTTTAAAAGCATGTCTACTTAATCTCATAAGGGGTGGATATAGTTTATTCTCATCTTTTTTTTTTAAATAAATTTATTAAAATTAAATTAAATTATTTATGTTTATCAAATGGGATTATATCAAATAGAGAAAATCAAATTAGTTAAATCTAATTATAACTAAATTATTAATTATATAATTATAATTAAATATTTATTTATTCAATAAATATTTTCTTAATTTTATAATTTTTCGATTGATTTTATTTTTTTACATTAAATATCTCATAAATTCGGATAATTTTATTTATTTTTATATTTTTATTTAAATAAAAAATAATAATAATACAGCGTAATAATCGAGAAAGGTCGGAGAAAAGAAACTCACGTAACACGCAGACAAATAGAGGTTGAACACCAGATTTGATATTTGAATAGTAATATAATTTTATTTTTATTTTTAATGTACTGATATCTTATTTAAAAAATATATATTAATTTAATGTAATTTATTATTTAATTAAAAAATTTATATATATATAAAAATATACGTGTGATATTTAAATAATATTTTTATATAATTATTTATTTAAAAATATATAATATATGAATATTATTTAATTAATTATTTGAAAATATTATTTGAATATTGTATACATGTAAACAAATTTAATTAAATAAAAAAATTTATTAAATTAATATTTTTTAAATAGTAATATTACTTTAAAAATATGTATAAAAAAATATTAAAAATAAAAATACAATATTATTAAAATAATAAATATTCAACACCAATACCAAAATTATATTAAAGAAGCAACGAAAAACACAACTATCGAGTAGATAAATTAACGTTAATATAGTGCATGCCCGGTTTTACTTTAATATTACTAAAATTTTATTGATAATCTCAATTAATATATAACATAACATTATTTATAAATACGAGTTTATATAATTGTATCCATAAAAAAATTGATAGTAGTAGAAAAATGTTTTTTTTTCTTGAAGGGGGAAGACATGCTTGAAACGCTGCCGTATTTTTTTAAATATGATTAAATTGTTATTAATTTTTATTTTTTGCTCGAATTTTTTTCCCATAGTAGTGCTTTTTTTGTAAATTAAATTATTTTCAATTTTAGGATTTTTTTATAAATAAAAACATTTTTTTTACACAACTGATTACCCCGATCATCTAAGTATCTGACTATGTAGTGGTTGATTAAAAGACGGTGAAACTGTAACCATTGAAGCCTACTTTTCCTAAAAAGCAGTCTTCAACAACTGTCATATACTCTTTGAAAAAATAAACAGCTGTTATATAATCTTCATACATAAGTATTAAATTATTTATTATATGAATGGTTATAGCTCGTTAATACCAACATAGATGTAAAGTTATGCTCATAAAAAAGTATATTCTATGATACGGAAAGCCACTCCTCAAGTAAATTTTTAATTCATTATATTTGTAAACATTAAATATAATTATTCTCTTAAAACATGAGAAAAATCATCATTGGGATATTAATATAGTATCTTTTTAAAGATATATATTCTCATATATAAGTTTAATATAGATAGTTATAAATAATAAAAGAGTTCAACGTTTTTCTATGATAAAGGCGAAAGGAAGTACGAAGATTGTATATGTCCGGTTATTGTTAGAGAAATAAATAAAGTGATTAAAGGATAAATAAATAAGGTGATTGAAATTTGTAAAAAAAAAAATGTGTAGATAATATTTGTATTGTTATGATTATTTGTTAGTTTTTTATTTGTGTGGTATAGATTGTATTATGAGGACTATAAATAACCTGCCTTGCATTTGATTTAATCATTCCATAAAAAAAACAAATAAGTCTTTATATTCTTAGTTTGAGTATGAGTTGAGAGCTTTTTCTTTGAATGTTTATACTTCTCTTCAATTTGTGAATTACCTTTAAAAGATGTTATAATGGGTATAATACAAGTAGTTTGTTTACTTGTTTAGATATAATATTAGTAAACTTAGAGTTGTTTATTCTAAATTTTACTCAACAATTGGTATCAGAGCGGGACGGTCAGGGATCGTTCTTAGTAGAGTTATCTTGAGTCGTGAGGAGTTTGATACTCTACAAGTTTATTAGTCAAGCTTGTTCGGTATAGTCGAAGTTTTGTCGACACGATAGGTGATCTTCAAGTAGTTGGAGGAATCAAGAAACTCAACAACAAAAACTATATAACACATGGGCAACATGTATGAAGTCTTACCTACAAGGTCAATACTTATGGGAGGTTATTGGTGGTGATGAAGTTACACAACCAACAGTGGAAGATGCAAACGGCATCTTGCAGAAGTGGAAAATTAAAGCAAGCAAAGCGATGTTTGCTTTGAAGACCACAGTTGAAGAAGAAATGTTGGAGCACATTCGTGATACAAAAACACCAAAAGAATGATGAGACACTCTTGTTACACTCTTTTCAACGAAGAATGATACAAGATTGCAACTTTTGGAGAACGAGTTACTATCGATGGCGCAACGCGACATAACGATTTCCCAATATTTTCACAAGGTAAAGTCGTTATACCGTGAAATTTCAGAGTTAGATCCAAAAGCTCCTATTGGGGAAACGAGGATAAAGAGAATACTTATTCATGGTTTGAGACCCAAATATCGAGGGTTTGTTACCGCTATACAAGGATGGCCAACACAACCATCTCTTGTTGAGTTTGAGAATTTGCTGACCGGTCAAGAAGCTATGGCTAAGCAAATGGGAGGAGTCTCGTTGAAGGGTGAAGAAGAAGCGCTATATACTAGCAAAAGCAAAGGCACTTTCAAGCGGTACAATGAAAATGGATATAAAAATGATGGCAACAAAGGAAAAATTCCTCAAGGAAATGGAGGCTTTCGTTCAGGGGGAGCTTGGAAGAACCGCAATAACAATAGAAAATTTGACGGTGAATGTTACAACTATTGGAAGATGGGTCACATGGCAAAATATTGTTAGAGTAAGAAAAAGCTTGTTGAAAGCAATACAACTACTTCCAGTTCTAAGGAGTATAGTAAAGATGGTTGGGATGCCGAAGCATTATTCGCTATAGAGGAAGAAGAATTAGCTCTTACGGTGACAACATCAAAACAAATTGACTACAAGAATGACTGGATCGTAGATTCGGGCTATTCAAATCATATGATAGGTGATAAACAGAAGTTGGAAAGCATGTCTGAGTACAAGGGAGGTCGTGTAGTGGTGACAACTGACAACTCAAGGTTACCGATAGCCCACATCAGTAAGACGATAGTTACGCATCAATATAGTACTAACCAAGTACCACTTCAAGATGTTTATCATGTCCGAGGAATGAAGAAAAAATTGCTATCTGTGGCTCAATTAACATCATCAGGTCACTATGTCTTATTCGGTCCCAAAGATGTGAAGGTGTATCGTGATCTCAAAATCTCAGAAACACCGATAATGGAGGGGCAACGATTGGAATCAGTCTATGCAATGTCAGTAGAATCCACATATGTAGACAAGACAAGAAGAAATGAGACAGCAGATCTATGGCATATGGGATTAGGTCACGTTAGCTATTCCAAGCTAAGTGTAATGATGAAGAAATCGATGCTTAAAAGGCTTTCTCAACTAGATGTACGAACAGACACAGTGTATGTAGGATGCCAATATGGTAAAGCTCACCAATTGCCATATGAGGAATCGAAGTTTAAAGCAAAAGAACCGTTGGAGTTAGTTCACTCTGATGTATTCGGTCCTGTTAAGCAACCATCAATTGGCAGCATGCGATATATGGTAACATTCATTGACGAATTCTCAAGATATTTGTGGTTTTTCTTTATGAAAGAAAAATCTGACATATTCTCAAAGTTTAAAGAGTTTAGAGAGTCAACTGAAGGAGAAGTTGGAAAGAAGATCCATTGTTTGCGCACAGACAACGGTGGAGAATATAGCTCAAGCGAGTTCTCTCAATACTTAAGGGAATGTAAAATACGTCATCATTACACTTGTGCCAACATGCCACAACAAAATGGTGTAGCAGAGAGAAAGAACTGAAATCTTGTAGAAATTTTTCGGAGTATGCTACATGAAAAGAATGTACCTGTAAGGTTTTGGGCTGAAGCGATGAGGACTGCTGCCTTTGTGATCAACAGACTTCCTCAACCAAGGTTAGAATTTGTTTCATCCTTTGAGAAACTATGGAACATGAAACCTACAGTTAGTTACTTTCGAGTATTTGGATGTGTGTGTTATGTATTTTTTCTGATCATTTACGGAGCAAATTTGATAAGAAAGCTGTTAGATGTATCTTTGTGGAATATGATATCTAGATTAAAGGGTGGAAATGTTGTGATCCAACGAGTGGAAGATGCTACACTTCACGAGATGCGGTGTTTGATGAAGCATCTTCTTGGTGGTCATCAGAGAAGAAAGCATTGCCAAACTCAATTCCAACCAAGTTTAGATGAATCTAGAGATCTAGACGATGATGGTGTCGAACAAAGAGTAACTCAGAATCCTTCGCAAACTGGCTTATATCAATAACTAAATGAAGAAGGTGGGCCTAGTGAAATAGAAGAATCAACTCCATAATCTCAACTCCGTAGGTCAACACGAACACGAAGGCTAAATCCCAAATATGCCAATGCAGCCATAATTGAAGAAGCAATAGAACCTGAGACGTTTGAAGAAGCATTGCAAAGATCTGAGTGGATGACAGCTATGGAAGAAGAGATCGATGTAGTTTAGCAAAATCAAACTTGGGATCTGGTGTGAAAACCATGAGATGTGAAACCCATATCTTGCAAGTGGGTTTACAAGATAAAGCGCTAACCAAATGGGTCAATCGAGAGGTACAAGGCATGATTGGTAGCTCGTAGTTTCTCTCAACAGTATGGACTAGACTATGATGAAACGTTTAGTCCAATGGTGAAACTTACAACTGTTCGAGTCCTACTTGCACTTACAGCCAACAAAAATTGGAAGTTATGGCATATGGATGTGAAGAATGCTTTTCTTCATAGAGAGATGGATCAAGAGATCTACATGATCCAACCAATGGGTTTTCAGAGCCAAGATCATCCTGAATATGTATGTAAGCTGCGGAAAGCACTCTACGGATTGAAACAAGCATCCGGGGCATGGTATGGTAAGATTGTTGAATTTCTAACACAAAGTGGTTATTCAGTAACACCTGCAGATTCCAACTTGTTTGTTAAATCCAATGAAGGAAAGCTAGCTATTGTGCTAGTGTATGTGGATGACTTAATCATAACCGGTGATGATGAGGCGAAATTTCTTCGAACGGAGGAGAAATTTTCAGTCTGTTTCCAGATGAAAGAACTTGGCCAACTCAAGAACTTCCTTGGTTAGAGGTTGATCACACACAAGAAGGAATATTTCTTTGTCAGCGAAAATATTCCAAAGATTTGTTGAAGAGGTTTGGAATGTTCGAATGCAAGTCGATTTTGACAACGATGGAACCAAATTCCAAATTGTGTACACGTGAAGGAAAAGATTTGAAAGATGCAACGATGTATCGACAATTGATAGGCAGTCTAATCTACTTAACCTTGACTTGACCTGACATTTCTTATGCAGTTAGTGTGATGATTCGGTACATACAAAATCCAAAGAAACCTCATTTGGATGCAGTTCGACAAATACTGAGATATATTAAGAGTACAATTGACTATGGTCTTTTGTACAAGAGATGTGGAGACTGCAAGTTAGTTGATTACTACGATGCAGACTATGCAGGAAATCATGACACCAGGAGATCAACAACTGGGTATGTGTTTAAGCTGGGTTCTAGAACAATTTCTTGGTGTAGCAAGGGACAACCAACGGTATCATTATCAACCACTGAAGCTGAGTATCGAGCAGCGGCAATGGCAGCTCAAGAGTGTACGTGGTTGATACAACTAATGAATAATTTACATCAACCAGTAGATTATGCAATACCGTTGTACTGTGACAATCAATCAACAATTCGTGTGGTAGAGAATCCGGTCTTTTAATGCAAGAACTAAGCATGTTGAAGTACACTATCACTTTATCAGAGAAAAGGTTCTACAAGAAGAAATTGAAATGAGGCAAATCAAGATAGATGATCGAGTTACAGACTTGTTTACAAAAAGCTTAAGCGTTGGCAAGTTCGAAATGTTTCGCTATCAGCTTGACACAGTAAAAATAGTGAGAGTTGGTGTTGAGAGAGGAGTGTTGAAAATCAACACTAACATAATAATTAAAGATGTAGAGAAATAAATGAAGTAGTTGAAGGAAGTAGAGAAATAAATGAAGTGGTTGAAGGATGTAGAGAAATAAATGAAGTGGTTGAAGGATGTAGAGAAATAAATGAAGTGGTTGAAGGATGTAGAGAAATAAATGAAGTGGTTAAAGGATGAATAAATAGGGTGGTTGAAGGTTGTAGAAAAGAGAAGTGTGTAGATAATATTTGTGTGGTTATGATTATTTCTTAGTTTTATATTTGTATGGTGTAGATTGCATGGTGAGGACTATAAATAGCCTATCTTGCATTTGGTTTAATCATTCCATAAAAAAAACAAATAAGTTTTTGTATTCTTAGTTTGAGTGTGAGTTGAGAGCTTTCTCTTTAAGTGTTTGTATTTCTTTTCGATTTGTGAGTTGTCTTTGAAAGATGTTATAATAGGTATAATACAAATAATTTATTTACTTATTTGGATATAATATTAATAAATTTAAAATTATTTATTTTAAATTTTACTAAACAAGTTCTTTATACTAAGTGTATAATGGTGAAAATATATAAAAGATAATTTAACATAATATATATTTCGTATTTATTTAGATAAATTTTTTGTAACATGAAAATTATTTTTCAATAATTACCTTTTACAAATAATTAGGGATAATGATTTGATATTTATCTTATTAGATTATTATTCAATAATATCTTCATCAAATAACTTAATACGTATCGAGTAATATATGAGTCATTTTATTAATTAAAATCGTTTATTACTCGTATACATTAATTTACAATCAACGTTTTTTTGTTATAAGTTATATAAAATTAATTATCTTACAAATTTAAGTTATTCGAAGCAAAATACTTAAAATCTGAACATTGAGATTATAAGTTTTTGGGGTTTAATTAAACATAAAACCTCAATATTAGGTTTTTAAGAGAAATTTCAAATATACTTTTTATCTATCACTCTTTTACCAACCATGAAAAGTTTGGTTTAATTATTTAACATAATTGGCTCCCTCTTACAAATAAATTTTAATTTTCGAATCCCTTCTGTTGAAATTAAAATTTTAATTTTAGAATCCCTTCTATAAAAATTAATATCTAAGTTAGTTGTATCCTACGTAAGTATTCTATGTTCATACTTATATAAGTATTCTATGTTCATACTTATACACTTGGCTAATTTAGTTTTTCCTTTAGTTTTCTTTAATATCTTTATAATCTTCTAAGGCTATATATAATGGATGTATTGTTGTTTTGTAATCATTCAATCAATGATAAATATTACATTTATTATTATTTGATTTATTAGTACATGTATATATAATTTTTTATATAACATAAAAACATTTATTTTTCTCAATTTTAAAAATACAATATGTATATATTTTTTTATCATATAAAAAATTTAATGTTTTAGATACAATTAATTTTTTCTTTTATGTGCAACAACTCTCACCGATAGTGATAATTTTTTTCTTTTAATAAAAATAATATTATAAAAGAGATTATAATAATTATTAAATTTTTTTATCAAAAGATTAACCTTTTTCGAATTTGGTAACTTCTGATCGTATCTTAGAAAGGAATATATGATCGGAAATAATTTAAATAATTCAATCTAAATTAATTTAAATAATATAATTTTTTATTATAATAGAATTAATTTAAATTTAAAAATGATAGAACTAATTCATCCTAGATCTATTTTTGAAGCTAGCATTTTTACAAGAATCAATTTAACAAATATTTATATTATACTATATATTATTTTTACTTTTTTTAATATAATAATTTCATTTAATAAAAAAGTAAAAAAAATATATCAAAACTAATAAGTTTTTGTGTGCCACTCTGCACTAACTAACATCACCTTTTTAAATATCAATTAATCATATCATACTTCATTATCCTAACACAATAACCTTATTTAATTTCTTAACTCCAAATTACCAATGCCATAAGAGAGCAGGAGACCTAAAAGCTAGTAATAAGCCATCGATACTATTGTTTTCATATTTTTATTATTTAAATTAAACATTATTTATACATATAATATATATTTAAATTAAAATAAAATTAAATAATAAATATTTGTGTTAATTTATATACTATTGAAATTTAGAATTGAGTACATGATATTTGTTGATTTTTTTTTTTGAAAAAAATTAAAATCTTTGTAACTCCAAATTTTAATGTAATAGTTGTATAATTATTAAAAATAAATATTTTTAATTTTTTTTTGCTTATGGTAAAAACAAAAACAAAAAGCACTAAAATACAAAATTCAATGTAATCCATTTTGGAGAATCCTGTTTGGATTAGTTTTATAAGATTATTAGATCGAATTTATCCTTACTTTTTAAAAATGAATTTATTGAATTGATATTTTAGATCAAATTTACACAACCTTATTATAGACATTGAGCTTTTTATTTTTTATAATAAACTCTAAACTCATATAGTGTCAAAACTTCATAATCAAGGCCAAAATATTGTGTGACTCCCCTTATAAAAATTAAATAAGCTTTGCAAAAAAAAAAAAAAAAAACTAAGGGCCCCCATAGGCTCAAAATTATGTCCGCCTTTACTTAAAAATATTAATTTTCATATAATTTTATTTTTAATTACCTTGTACAAAATATATATTTTTTATATTAAAAAAATATGTCTCGTATTTTTAAACACGTAAAAAATATGTGTTTATCAAGTACATCTTGGATAAAAATGAAACTTTATTTGTGAACGAGTTTATATAATGTAATTAAAAAAACAAATAATCCAATAAAATATATTAAAAGTATAAAAGTATAGTATTTATAAGAAAAAGACTTACAATTTGTTTTCATAATTACAATTTGATGTGATATTAAAAACAAATAACGCAAGTACAACAATAATAAAAGATAATATTTATCCAATATTAATAAAATATAATAATGTAATAAAATTTATACAAATTATGAATCTATTTTTACTATTGGTTATGTAATAAATGATTTACATTTAATGTATTAATATAGTTGTGATATGTTATTTTTCATAAATTAATATTTTGAATGGAAACCCAATTCTAACAATTGGGATAAATTTGTTTCGTGTAGACTGTTGGATATATTTCTCTCAAATATTTTATGAACACAGAATATGCTGCAACTTTGATAACTTTTTGTCTCTTTTCACTTTTTTTTTATACAAAGCTTCGTAAAATGGTTATTTATACTAACTTAGGATTAAACATAACCACGCAATTTAAACTTCTCTTAAATAATAGTTACCATACACAAAACAATTTTTCAATTTAAACAAACCAAAAAAAGCTAATTAAAAGATTTCGAGCTATCTCTACTAACTGATTATGCTTGTTTTTAAACATTAGTTAAAATAAGTTTAACTTTCAACGTAGACAACATACGTTGACGAAGGCGGCCTCTCATGTTAACCTCTTGTTGAGCCTTAACACTGAAAAGGTCAAAATGTTGAATGATACTATTGTCACAGTGTGTTTGTCGATACATAATATTAAATTTTACTCAAGTGAGCTCTAGCAATTCCTGAGCCCAATATTTGAAATTCAGTTAGTTGGGTTTATATGAATTTATATATAGACACTCTTTTGCCTACTTAAAGATATAATATGTGTTTTTTCATTTTATCTCGTATCTTATTTAGTATCTTTAATACACTTATGGTAAAAGATTGTCTCATTTAGATTATAATATTAATAAACCTAATTTTAAATATATATTATATTATTTTTTATTAAATTTACGTAATTATAAATTATTATTTGTAATATTTTATTTTTATTTTTATATTTTTATTTGTCTCATTTAAACTTATTAAGAATAATAAGACATCTTAATTAGTATTTTTTATTACCAACTTATCTCATTAAAAATTAAATAGAATAATATTAGATAGCTTTTAAAAACTACTAGATTGTTTTATTAATCTTATAAACTTTATACTATCAAAGATTTGTATGGGTAAAGTCCATATATATGTGTGAGACTTTGAAAATTTTAAGAAAATAAGATTGATCATTATATTAATAATGTGTTCATTACATACTGATAAATTTAAGTTTAATTCTATCTCAAAACACAAGTTATGAGATGAAAGATTGTTCCCGTCTATATGTGTAGCGGATGCTCGATGCCCAGTCGATGTGGAATTTTAACACTCCCCCCACATTGGTAAGGGTCTGTCCCCTTGATTATTGACGGGGATGGTAAACTTATGGTGCCTAAGTGACGGAATGCATCACTTACTAAGAATCACCTACTTCAATAACATGATAAATTTGAACACAATTTAATCTCAAAACCAAGTTATGAGATAAAAGATTGCATCCATCTATATGTGCAGCGGATGCTCAATACCCAATCAATATGAGAATTGAACATATGCAATTAAATACTTACATGTATAATAATAAATGGAGAAGTTTTCTATCTCATCTATAAATAAGGTTCATATAAAACTGCCCCCAACCTAAATATTATCACAAAATTAGGAGAGTATAAGGAAGATATCTCACTTGGTTTGGAACTTAGCTGTCTTCAACTGTGTTCATATGATTATAAAATCACAAACCAAATTAAGAAGCCACCAAGGCACGCTTGGACCGACCCCGTTCTTCTTTATTTCCTTTCTATCAATGGTTTTATAGCGGTTACATGAGCCCTACTAAAATAATAATGTTTTGGGTACCCTATAAAAATTAATGGAATAAGAACAAATATTTTGGATAACTTTAATAGGTTTCTTAAGCAGCGGACCTTTCCTCATGTAAGTGTTAACAAATATTGCAACTTATTATATGTGTGCATAACCACATTATTGGCAACAGATTTTTGTGTCGATAACTAAAATTTGTGGAGTCCACAGAAATCTGATCCAGCGCGCGCAGAGGATTTGTATAGGATAATTCGGCTATTGAGCTATGTTACACGTATTTTTTTATTACTTTGTTTATGGATACTATTTGGATGTTGTTCATTTATATATATATATATATTTCAATTTTTTTGTGAATTTTGTTGAAATTGGTGTGTTTAGTAACACCCATATTCATATTGTAAGCTTGGACATCCATACTTAAGGAAAAATAAATTGTACATGTAACATATGAGTGTAGCAGAAAAAGTAATTTCTTGTTTGAGAAAATCAGCAACATGCTCCATTCTGGTGGTGATCTCCATCATATACACGGTTTGATTGATTCTTTACTCCAAAATGAGCAAAGGTAAGGCCATTTTTACAAGTATCAGTGCGATTACACATCAAAAGCTACTCAATATGCATAGTGGGTATCTGAATAAGTTGAATGAGATCTAACATATTTCAAGACCCTTTTGAAATGGGAAACTGAGCAAGTGGGTACGTATATGTGGATAATGTATATATGCATAGTGGGTATCTGAATAAATTGAATGAGATCTAACATATTTCAAGACCCTTTTGAAATCGGAAACTGAGCAAGTGGGTACGTATATGTGGATAATGTATATATGCATAAGAAAGAAAACCAAAGAACATGGTTTAAGTTAGAGCTAGCAAGCAGTAATTGTTATGTTCATGTCCAAAATAATAAGATATATTCATATTTCTCACGTACGTAGTTCAAGAAATATGGTAGCATGTAAGCAATTAAGTATTTGGTGCTTCTGTAAGCTCCAATTAATTAGCACACCAAATGGATACGCTGGTACAGAGGATTAAGTCTCATACTTATAATATCAAAATTAGTACAAGAAGTGTACTCATATTCAATAGTAAAGATTAATTCGCAATTTTAGGAGTACAAAGTCAATGTGTCTGCATTGCATATTTTCATTTCAGCCAAATTTAACGGTGTTATTATCTTTATTTTGTACCCACGTTGATCTAGTAACAACATGAATATTTTTTTTTACATATATTCATTTTATATCCCCCTTCCCCTAGTCATAAATATCACTATTTCTATTACTTTTATCTAATTATGGAGATAATTTCGTATTTAAATATACGGTAAAGATGTGAAGTATTGTTAATATGACAAAAAAAATATAATTTATGAGATTTTGACAATTAAGTGATATTGAGTAACTTAGTTAGAATAAAATGTATTTTCCTTATTGTAAAACTAGACAATAGAGGGATTAGTACTTTTATGGTACCTGTGTTTTAACACAAGTTTTATAAATTTATCATGTTTTAAAATTTTTTTTATTTAGTTCCTATTTAAAAAGTTTTGATTTAATCTTTTTTGAACATTAATAGGAAAAAAAACTTATTTTGAACTGTTCGGACCCAGATAATATGGCCACTATCACATATTTATTCCCTTTCAATTGCATTTAGAGCAATTTTAGGGTATTTCAATTTTAAGAAACGTATTTGCTCATCGACTTTTTCAGAAAACAAAAATATCCTAAAATGGCCTTAAATGCAACTGAAAGTTAAGAAATCGACTTGAATGACATATATTGTCATTTTATTCCTGCTGATATAGTTCAAAATGAAGAAAAAAAATTGTTTATTATTATTTAAAAAAGATTAAATTGAAACTCTTAGACATTATGAGTACTAAATGAATTTTTTTTAATATCATAGATATTAATTATTAGCTTTTTAAAATATGATTACTTTATGAAAATTTTGTTTAAACATAATTACCACAAAATTATTAAACCCCACTAATAAGAATACTGGATAAAGGTGGAAAAAATCATTGTTTTAGGTAGAAAGTGACTATTCGAGATAAATTTCTCAAATAATTCTATATATATTTAATTAAGTACATCAAATTGATCTAATGAGCAAAGAGCGGTACTAAGATTCGTTAAGTGTTAGATGGAGTAGAGTAAAAAAAAAAAAAAAAACTTGATGAAGAAAGATGAAAGCAAGTCCTTAGAACTAAACTATGAGTTGTAAACCTTAAAACCACTTGATGGGTGACACATCAGAAAGGGGCATAGTGGGACCTCAAGAATTTTGTGAATGTACTAGGAATAGTTCTTGCAACTTGCAAGCAAGGTTTAGCTGGTGGAAGGCGTTTCTGTTGAAGATAAATATTACTAAATATAGACCATTAGAAAAATAGGTGCTAGAAAAGCTTGTTTGGGTTAAGTTGATGTAAATATTGATCTGTAACAACTGGAAAGGTGCCACAGTAAGAAGTTTCAACTTTCAAGTTGATGAAATGACCCAAAAAACCCTTTGAAGTTGATGCTTTGCAATATTTGCATGCAATTTCACTCACTTCACTGCTCATTTTCCCCCCTATTTAAACGCCTCACATTGTATTCCAAAACATGAGATAGCAATAGTTTTACTTCATATATAACAGCAGAGTGAGAAAGAAGAAGAAGAAGAAGAAGAGAGACTTCATAATAAATTCATAGCATTTTTATTTGGTTTTTTCATTAATTAGTTATTGAAGTCAATGGCTGTTCAGCACTCACTTACTCTTGCTTTCGGCCTCTTAGGTATCATGTAGTGTCGCTTGTTCATCTCAATATTAATATTTAGATATTAATTAAGGGCACAGTGATATTGTTACAGTTATTGCTACAATAATTTTTCAATCAATGGGATTAATCGTAATTAATTATAAAATTAAAAAAATCATTGTTATATTATTTACAAAAGTTATTATTACAATTTCATTAACTTTAATTAATATCCAATATATAATTAAAACTTGGGAGAGCTAACATATGTTAAATTTGATCTTTATGCTTCTATATATTATAGGAAATGTCATCTCTTTCATGGTCTACTTGGCTCCAATGTAAGCATTAATTTTATTAATTTCTTTTTTGTATTATATTGCATTTTCATTCATTTGAATAAATTAACGTGCATGAACAACCATCGTACTTAATAATCATGCAAATTATTATTATTATTATCATTATTTTTCCTTTTTACAGACCAACATTTTACAAGATTTGTAAGAGAAAATCCACCGAAGGGTTTCAATCAATTCCCTACGTGTTTGCACTACTAAGTTCAATGTTGTGGTTATACTATGCCACTCTCAAAGGAGGACCATTTCTTCTTTTCACTGTCAACTCGGTTGGCCTTGTTATTGAGCTTGCTTATGTTGTACTCTTCTTAATTTATGCACCCAAGAAGGCTAGGGTATTTAATTATCTCATCTCCACTATATTAATTTAAAATTTAAAATTAATAATATATATCATCTTCTCATATCAATAGAACATACCGATTTAATTAATTAGTTTTGGATACATTTTCAGATGCAAACAATGAAGCTTCTTCTGTTGATGAATGTTGTTGGTTACGGTTCAATGGCTGTCTTGACAATATTCCTATCAAAGGGTCAAAAACGTATTCAGATTGTGGGCTGGATTTGTCTTGCGTTTAATCTTAGCGTATTTGCTGCACCTCTTTGCGTGGCGGTAATTTTGCAAATAATTAAAACAAATCATTATTTAACTGGTTTTATTTTTAATTTTTTTATTAAAAAAATATATGTTCATTTATAATAAATATTTTTTTTATTAAAAGTGAAATTATGTAGAAATGGTTTATGCGTACAATTAAAACTTAATTTAATATGTTAAAAATTATTTATTCAATTTCCAAGATAGAAAATCTATCTTTTTGTTTGAAATAATTAATTTTTTTTAAGAAAAATTGATGTTTATGATATGATAATATTTACAGAGGCAAGTCATACGGACCAAAAGCGTGGAGTATATGCCATTTTCTTTGTCATTTTCCTTAACATTAAATGCAGTCGTGTGGTTTTTCTATGGTTTTTTACTCAAGGACTACATAATAGCTGTAAGTAATAGATAAAATTAATATTTGGTTACATTTATATAATATATATATATATATACATGTATATATAAGCTCTATATAATTTAAAAAATATATTATTTGTATTTTTGTTCAACAGTTTCCAAACGTACTAGGATTTCTTTTTGGGATTATTCAAATGGTGTTATATGTGGTGTACAAGAATGCTAAAAAAGTTATGAACGAGGAGCCAAAGCTTCAAGTGTTAGCTGCAGAGCAACAAAAGATTCAAGCGTTGACAGAACATATAATTGAAGTTGTGGAATTGGGATCAATGGTGTGCCCAGAAATACTGAATTCAGTTGTTATGCAACCAAATAATAATATTGGAAATGATATTATTATCATTAATGACAGTGAAATTGTAAGGAAAATATCATAGAAGAAACCAAGGAAGGATAATTAACACAAACAAAAAGGTCAAAGTTGACCAAGTGAAGTGAAATTGTGTAGGTGATTGGCCCCCTCTGCTACCTAGCTATATGCCTATATATATGTTTTAAGCTTTGGTTTTGTAAGCATATATATAATTTTCAATTTTATTTCACAATCCTGCTTAGTCCAGTCTCTCATACGTAGTCAAGCAAGGTCCTTTCAATCCATCTAATTATGGAATTTGTCTTAATTATGTCCAGCAAGTGTTAATATAATACTAAGGGCCGGTTAAATATCTTACTTTCGATCGATTAATAATTTACTTTATCAACAGTTAAATTTCGAAGCATTGTCAAGGTTTAGGATTTATAGGGAGTTATAAGGAGGAGGAATATCGTATATATAATAAAAAATAATATTAATTATTTTTAATTATAATTGATGTTATATTTATTTTATTTTAATAAAATATATTTAAATTATTAATTTTTTATGAGATATTAAATGTTAAAAACTTCAAATTTAAAATTTAATTAATATGATTTTATTATAATCATATAATTTATTTATAATTTTATAAATATTATACCAAATATGTTACTTATCAATTTTAGGTATTGAGGTTTTTGAATTTGATCACTACCCGCAACTTAAATTATAATCAACTTTGTAAATTTTTGATAAAAGAGGACACTATGTTTTACAAATTAAGTTAATTAATAGTGTAACAGTGATTATAACTCTCAAAGATGAATTATTAAGTTTAATTTACTTTTACCTATTTTACGTTAGGAAAAAAAAAGGTTTGATTTTAATCGTTTTACATCAAATAATAACAACTATATATCTTATCAAATATATAAATAAAAATGAGTAATATATACAAATTAATTAAAAGATTAAAAATGTCGATGATGTGGACACTTGACAATTTTTTCTTAAAAGTTAATCGAGTTTTAAGCCAATTTCCAACTAAGCTTTTATTGGAAAAATGGGCTGTTATTCAAAAATAATAGAGAGAATGACTTTTTTACCAGACTAGGCTCTGGTGCATACCCCATTAGTTGAAACCGAATAAGAAACAAGTATATTGAGGAATCTGATTTCCCTGAATCTAAATATAGGAGAATCTGTCAGATTCTCCCGAATCCCAATACCCACTATTTTGCTCATTGACACGAAAAAAAAAAGCATAGTGCTAAGGCTGCTCTATTTCAAAATGCACGGTAAATACCAATAAATTATTTATTATTTATAGATTATATATTCACCTGATATTATAAATTAATAAAAAAATTCATTAATATAATTTTTTTTAAATAATTATTCAATCGAATAAGTGAGAAAAAATATTTTAATTGGTAGAAAATTTACTCTAAAAATAATAGAATTGGTAGTTGTAAAGTTTAATTTAATTTTTTTTTAAATAATATTTTCAAAACTTATAAAAAATAACAAGATAATAAAAATGAAAGAGATTCAATTAAATAAGAACTCGTATAAATAATTATAATTTAATTTAAATAACGTTTAATAAAAAATTATAAGGGTAAAATATTTTTTATTTTATTTTTAAATTTAAAAAAAATGTGTGTTTTATGACTATTATATTTACGAGGTTGGATTTATTTTTAATTTGTTGAAAAAATCAATATTATTTTTATTAAACTGTCTGCTTGACAATACGATGAAAATACGGTCAAAATCAAAATTTTCACAACAAAAATAAACTAAATTAAAAGCACAAGAGTCTACATCAAATATTATTAAGTCTAAAGAAATGCATTGGCGTAATCTTGATGATCATGAGAAGGATTCCAAAATCTGAATGATGGCATGAACCGTTACGAGTATGGAATGGATGTAAACAATTAAGTAGTCAATTTCTGGGTACGAACACGCCTACACCCCCATAGAAAAAGGGTAACCCTGCTTTGACATTTCCATGCCTGAGTTAAAATGAGACAAATCAGCCAACGACTTGCTTCAATCTTTAAGAACCCACTTAGAATAATTATGTATCTATCAACGTTTTCCATTTTTCTTTTTTTTTTAGGAAATCAAACAAGAAGTCACTGTCAATGTCACTGTCACTGGCATTTGTTTTGTTTTCCTTCTTGTATTTACTAGGATTCAGCCCCGTTGAATCATTAACATGATGTGCACTTCGAATATACCTACCTGTGATGACCAGTGGCTAGTGTAAGGCCAAGTGGTATTAGAAATTGGAATTTCTGGATTAAATACATGTAATGACTAATATCTGGCATCATACATATCTGGAAGAAAAAGTGTATTTATGTCGGCTACAACTCATATGGTAGTTATTTATTGGTCAAAAAAAATATGCTCACTTTTTTTTCTGACCAATAAATGATTGTTACATAGGTTTTTGTGAGACAAGTTCATATAAATAGAAGTACTAAATCTGGAAAATGATGGTCAGATTTTCTCAACACTTCATTCATTCATTCATACAATACTATGAATTGTACTATAAAGTTTCTGCATTATCATACTAATAAATAGTTGTAGGGTCCTTCCTTTTATAGAGGAGAAGGTATCCTCAGATTGAGCTCCACACTAGATCTCCATGACTAATGAACATATGGTTGCTCGTAACCGAACAAGTCCCCTCTAAACTTTAACCATTTGATGCTAAACAAATATAAAACTTATAGCTATATTAATCCATAATAGAAAGAGTGTACTTTATTCATGCAAGGGGAAAAATATTAACCCTCTAATGCCATAAATGACCCAGATAATTCTAACAAAAAGCTTAAATAATATGCTCCTTTCTCATCATAGAGGTCTATGTACCAAGATGTTGTATCATATTGTTATTGTGTGTATCGATTAGGAATTAACTTTAAAGTCTCAGATGATAAATCCAACTCATCGTTCCGATTTCAAAGTTTCATGGAAAAGGGAAAATAAAGAATTTTGTGAACTTGCTTCAGCAAAATGAACGGATATATGATTAGTTAAGAGACGCCCAATCTGGATACGGGCATTCATAAAGCCACTCAGGCCCAGAATAACGGTGACAATGTAGCCAGAGACCCTCCTCATGACCATCGTATCTGCATGGTAACATTAGCAAATCACAATTATGAAAATTAGTATATACTAATTTCTCTAGAGTGGTCACTTTCAAAATATAAGAAATATATATTAGGAACAAAAATATTTCAAAACTGATCAGTTATATTTGTTGTACAATTCCAATCGCAATGGACTACCATGTAGTTTTCGCTAATTGAAGTATGCTTCAATAACTGCCATAACAGATGTATATCAAAAAATCATCATTCTTGGTTAGAACGGACTACATTAATAGCAGCGCATGAGTGACGCATCTCTATGTTTTATATTACATACATTTGAGCTTTATATCAACAAGAAAGACAAATTATTGAAGAAAAAGTCACATTTCTACACTATTCCAGACCAAAAAGTATGCTTCTCAAAGTTCCAATTAACGATATTTAATTATTAACGGTGGTCATGACAAGGAACAAAAATAACACTAATTGGCAACAATACTGAGAATCTGAGAGTAATAGAAACACCAGTAACTAAGAAACCTTTTTCTCTATCTAAAATATCACTAGAGACAACCTCATAGATGTGTGAAACAAGTCTGAACATCTGTATAAAGGTATATGCCTTACCCCTTTGGAGCCAGATTTGGACAGTTTGTACACATTGAATCAATGCTGAAATCTTCACTGCAATTTTCTTCATGTTCGCTGGGACAAGTTTGATCAGAAACAGGCATCATAAAATGGCCTGAATTGACAGCCGCTCTATCAGCACTCATTCCTTCAATGGAGCGATCAACAAAATTTTCGGACAAATAAAGCATGTCATTGGCTATTGGGTGCCCCAAATATTTCAAATGGACACGTATCTGCATCAAGAAAATATTCAGATTGAGTACCTTAAAGTTGGTAAAAGTCCAAAGCCGGATCACTAGTTTATGACTTATGTCCCACATCATTTGAATCAACGGAGGAAGAACGTAAAGCCTTTACTATGTCCGAGTAGACATTAAGTGAGAAACCTTAAGAAAATGAGATGAATTACAGCAGTATGGTAAAAAACAAAAGAAGTCCTCAATTAAGTTATTCAAAGTGCAAAAACAATTTAGGGGACCAAGAACAAATACGATGTAATTTTAACACTTTGACAATATTTAAAAAAAAAAGAGGTTATAGATTTATATAACCACAATCAGCAAGGGAAATGAGAGTCACTAGTATGTCCCTCAAAAAAAGTGATGGTAAATATCTACTGTCAACCTGTGAATTTACTCACTTGATGAGTTCTCCCAGTAATTGGCTCACACAGGACAGTGCTATGAACTCCATTCGTACTAATCCTAGTGAATTTGGTACAAGCAGCTTTTCCCACCTTGCCCTCCTGCCAAAAAAGAAAAACTTATGGATTCAGTATTAAGATGCCATACCTTTACACATATCAGTTGAAATTTCAAATTTTATTAATCACAAGTTAAGAGTGGATAATAAATCAAAAAAACTTCAGGAAAAAAGAAAAGAAAAGAAAAGAAAGAAATATGGTTGCTAAACAGTATAAGGTGCCATATCTTCACATATATCAGTTGAAATTTCAAATTTTATTAATCAAGAGTTAACAGTGGATAATAAATCATAAAAACTTTAGAAAAAAAGAAATATGGTTGCTAAATAACACGGTAGCAAACTAGCTGCCCTTCACTTTCCTCACTACAAATTTCAATTGCTTATTTTCTCAATTTAGGAGAGAGAAGACACGTTCTAGTATAACTTGCAAACATAAATAGGGTTTATTGATTGGTCAATTTCATTAAATATGATACATATGTATTTTACAAATGGAAATTTTGAGAGAGGTCAAACTTTTATTCATGTGTTATAGTATAAGCAGCAAAGACTCACCCCTGCTGTGCTCCTTCCTTCTCGAGCATTATAGTTTATGTTGACATCAACAACTTGCTGGGAAGAATACAAAAACTGTCAATCATTAAAGTGATAAAACACTCATGCATCCATATGCTTTGCAAATAAAATTGTATTTACGCTGTGTTTGGGTGACTCCTCCAAGAGCAGATGCATAATTGTTGCTTTCAATAATGGTTTCTATAAGCTAATTCATACATGTGAGTCTTACACTTTAGGCCAACTATAAACAAGTCAACCAGATCACATTAGATCCGCAAAGTGAAGTTACTGCACGTTTACTGCAGTGTGAGCAGGACAATGTGCAGATGTATATTTCATGCACACATAAGTTACTCAGATACAAGAAGAATGTACCTCATGCTCGGGAAATACCCCGAGGACTCGTGCAACATACTGTTTCTGCACCTTCCCTCCCTCAATCTGTAAACATTACATTATTGTTTAAGACAATAAACAGCAAAAGTTGCCTTATTTACAGAAATCTGGCAAGCATACCAAGTACTGGCCCTACTTGGTAATAGAGAAAAAATGCTCAAAATACCCCATATCCAAGTTCTCATCAACAATGGTGGCAACAAGTTAAATTTAAAAAGGGGTGGGAGGGGGGAAGCACTAAGAGATAGCAAGCCATCAAATTTATTCTAACAATGAACCAAAAACACGTGGGAAATACCAGAACCATGCATCTTTCATTTTATGTCGTACCCAAAGAACTTTCCTAGTTTTTAAAAATATTTTCTGATTTCAGGATTCTAGAATAGCCATAAATTTATCAAACAGTAGTTTTTCTTTTCTATGCCTAGGCATATATTGTAAGCGCATATAAGGGAAGAAAGTCACAGCCAATACTACACTAGCAAAAAAAAAAAAAGTCATTGCTAATACTATTTATTATCTGCAAAATTAATTTCATTTGGTTATAGAAGGGAAATAATAATAATTCTCATCTAGCATAAAATAACATCAAAAAATACATCAAAATTCATTATTCTGCTAGGATCTGGTTACGTATAAAGCAAAGCAGTAACACAACTGTTTTCAGTAAATTTCACATAACCAACATTTCAATAGGTTTACCTGTTGTCTAAAAATGTCTGCTTTTGAAGCATTTCTGGCCAAGATAAGAAGCCCTGAGACTAGGCGATCTAGACGATGAATTGCTGACATAACATGTCAAGGACACAAGAAATCCAAATGGATGAACATAAGAAATATAACATATCTACATCTAAACCCAAAAACCAAGAACCCCTTGGACTATTAATATCTATTTGAAGTTGAAAAGTTTGCTACCGAAAAATACTTAATCTGGATTTGGGATACGAAATAGAGGTGCTAAGCCATGCTCTGCCTGAAGTATGCCAACAACCGTGTTCTTACGATATTGACCACAAGGATGCACCTGATAGCAGTGGAGCTCACAGATATGAAGCAAAGCCAATAGAGATATTACATAAAGAAGGAAGATCAAGCCTTCCCATGAAGAACGATGACAAAAGATAAGCAACAAAAGTATCTAAGAATGTAACAAAACCACATATTTGAAGAGAGCAAGCGGCTTGCCCAACCATAGTAAGAATTCACAATGCTGGAAGGAGCTGCATGATAGCATTGCTTACAACGGCTGACTTACCGGTACAGATGCAGGTTTACAAACAGTGACCACATCTTGTTCTTTTTGTAGAATTGAAACATCCCAAGCCATAACTGGTGGTTCGTGCCTACAACCTTAAAGACATCAATTACCAACTCCTCAACTAGGTAACTTCCGAAATACAGTTTTCCATTCAAGGTGATGAAGCCAATTAAAATCTATATTCTTCCTTTTCAAGATTCAACACCAATAAACAGCACAAAGTAATATAAGAATTCCATATAAGTGAAGCAAAGCATATATCCTTCCTTGGTAGAAGAGAAAAGGGATGTTCTTGCTAAAGAGTTAACCAAAAATGGGAAAAGGGAATAATCAATTAACTGACAAACCTGTGTACGAAGTGGCTAATCTTTTGAGAGGATTTAACCATATACGAAACAGGCACCATCTGACCATCGACTTGTATTCTTCCACATTTGACTGCACTAACCTGTACTCAATGCAAATGTTACTTTCATCAATAATCATTCAAATTATAAAGTCTCTATACTAACTGAACAAACTCATGCAAAACCCAGGAGCACAGCAAAATTTATACTTGAAAAGATAAAGCATTTATGCTGCCTATAGCTAAATAGAACTTTATATCACAAATTTATTACAAAACATGAGTAATATAATAATCAATGTAAAATTTTGTGGCTCCAATCATAACTGTTAGACTTGAGTCTAACTCAACTCAATAAGATCTCATCGAGTTAAGAGTTGTCCAAGATTATATAAGCAACGGAAGATTAGTACCTGGACGATGTGGGACTTAACAGCCCCCCTTCACATCGGCTAAGTGGGATTGGTCGACACTGGATGGGAAAAGCTCAAGGGTGAGCACACCACCAGGCTATTGGGGCGTTGATGGAAAACCAGGAAACTAACTCTGATACCATGTTAAACTTGAGTCTAATTCTACTTCAAAACTTAAGTTATAAGGTGAAATATTGTCCAATGGTCTGGCCAACCCAAGAGCCTGGCAGTGAGCTCAGTACCTAATCAAGACTTAGTTATGCTCAATGTCGACCAAGACCACCCTCGGTTCAGTCAAACCTTCACCTCATGAGATCTTATGGAGTTAAGTTAGGATTGTCCATGGTCTGGCCAACCTAAAAGCCTGACGATGCGCTCAGCACCAAATCAGGACTTAGTTCCGCTCAGTGGCGACCAAGAGCACCCTCGGTTTAGTCAAACCTTCACCTCATGCGATCTTATAGAATTAAATTAGGATTACCCATGGTCTGGCCAACCCATGAGCCTGGCAGTGTGCTCAGCACTTAGGTGCGCTCAGGACTTAATTCCGCTCAATGCCAACCAAGACCTCCCTCGACTCAGTCAATCTTTCACCTAATGAGATCTTATTTAATTGAGTTAAGCTAAGTCTAATAATAGCATCCAAGCACACGAGTCTAATCATGTCGCATCATTTGAGTTGTAATACAAAATTATGATATTTAGAGTTTTGAAGGAGAGTAAAAAATGGCATGAAAAATACCCACATAGTAATCATATGGTCGGCCTTTGAACTCTTCAGCAAACATATCCACTATGGTCTTCCCTGCCCAGCGATTCTTTACCTGCAACCCACATGTAATAAAGTCACAAAAATCAGTTGGAGCTTTACTAAGGAGTATTTATCCCACCACTAATTTATTTAATTAGCAAAACAAACACTCACTATCACTAACATACATGACAGATGAACTCGAAGTAGTAAGGTCTGACGTGGCGAATGCCTGCAAAATTCCCGCTAAATTTTATCCTTTTGAACTTCTGTTTCTTCCGCAAATAAGTACAAATGTTTTTTCCAAAAAATAAAAAGAACAAAACAAAACAAAATTTGAAATCTCGTTAATATAAAGTTACCGTTTCGAAAGATATAGTCATTTCGCTCTGGAAGGTTAGCAGGTGTTTGCCATACGATTTCCATGTCCTTCACTTCTGCTTCTCTCTTCCTCTTCATCTTTCAATCTTAATTTTAAATTGAATTTTTGAAGACACCATAGGGCCTACTAAGAAGTGGAGGACAAGCAGATAGAACCCTAGCTTACGAAACGGCGTCGAATATACGCTACAGTAAAAGACACTTCTTTTCAAACCAAATGTTTATAACTACGTCGTTTTAATGCGGTTGGCCTTGTTGTGCTTTGAGTTTTGACTACTCCTTCTCTCCTTCACCTCACCAGCAAATGCACCGACTCGTGGAAGCAAAAGGAGAGTTTTGTGACGCTTGATTCGTCAACTACCCAAAGTAAAGGTTGGCTACAATCTCTCAAAATCCAGCTTTTAATTTTCTTCTCTGTATTGAATTTTCTGTGTAAATTATGAGCTTTGAGTGAATTTATACAAAATTCCAGGCTGTGATCTGATGAACTCTTTTTGATAAGTGACGCGTGAGGAACACAGTTGCAGAATATAGAAAAGTAGAGGTTATAGAGTTTTGAATTTGAGGTTACAAATCAAAGCTGAGATGGCAGAAGAGGAATTGACAGACATAAAGTTCAGATTGTTCGATGGGTCGGATATCGGACCGTTCCGTTATTCCTCAACCTCCACTGTTGATATGCTTAAGCAGAGGATTGTGGACGAATGGCCCAAAGGTTCTTCCCTTTTTCTTTTTCAAGTATTTTTCACAAATTAGTTGGATTTATTACTATTTGGCATGTCAGCGAGCTTATTGTTATGGATGCGTATTTATTCATTTTTGTGCTTTAAGTAATCAGTGTTTTGCTTGATTTTTGAAATTTTGTTAATTCTTGGCTGATTGTTTGAATCATTGGAAGGAATTTATCATGCTGATAAACTTATTTCCAAATTGAGCTCACCACATATTGAATTCTATGACTTGGGAAATTCTCAGATATGATGTCTTCCCTCTGGAGGATTCTTCGATTCTTTTTTAAAAAAATTGAAATCATTATCATTTTGAAGTTTGTTTGTCAGTTTAGCTGTGTTTCTTTTAGTTATTCTTCGTTTATAACCATAATTTAGTCAAGGAAGCGTTTAACCAGGTAGTATAAATTACTTGATGGCTAATTAGGTGAATAATCTAATCTTTATTGAGTCTGACATATTTATTTTTTGCTATTATTTTATCTATTATTGTGATCTGGTAATGAATTTTTTTAATGTGCGTTTAATTCTTGCATAGGTAAAACAATCATACCTAAGACTGCAAATGAAGTAAAACTTGTAAGTTCTGGAAAAATTTTGGAAAACAACACAACCATTGGTCAGTGTAAATTACCCTTCGGTGACACTGCTGCTGGAGGAGCTATCATAATGCTCGTTGTTGTACAGCCATCCCTAGCAAAAGCTAAAACAGGTGAGTTATGTTGCATTAATGTTTAATAAGTTTTCTTTGAAGTATACATTGATTTATCTTTTCCATTTAACTTACCGTTTATAATCATATGCTATATATATGGATGGAAAGTTGGAATCAAAAGTGAAAGATTGTAAATACTGCATTTCAGCATTTGCTTTTTAGTGAGAAATTTCATGAAAGGAAAATTACAATAAACTATATTTATATACATAAATGTATTTTGAGCTAGGATATACTTATGCAAGGTTCACTTTCCTTGTTAGAAAGGGGACAAGAACTAGCGACTGAGTGAACATGTGAAACGGAGTTCAGCACTGAATAAATCTGTTGGAAAATATTGACTCCTAGATTATTTATAGAGCTGGAAATCCCACCTACAGAAACTTCAAAAATCCAGTAAAAAAATGTATATTATTTGTAAGCCGTAGGTTGAAATGAAGACAAGGAAACTCTACCATATAAGCATTTTGTCGCTGGCTATGATTCCTGCTAAATACTAATGATAGACGTAATTTTATTTTATTTTGGCTTAACGTAGAACTAATATTTGTTGTATTAAGTTTACATTGCTTGAGGTCACAATTGATGTTCATGGCATCTATTTTAATGATTCTGTTAAGCAGATGTTGTAACATATCGTTTTTTTTTTCGGGAACAGAGAAAAAGGTTGATGATTCACCCAAGACAGTTGTCTGCTCGTGTTCGATACTGTGAAAGAAAATACACTTTGAACATGTACGTACCATAACTGTGGTTGCTGAAATGGCATACATCATTTTTTTTTTGTTTCAGAAGCATTATGTATAAGCTGCAAGCAGGTGGTGACATGTCTGTAGATCTTGATGATTTTCGGAGGTCTCTATTTGTCACCTTGTTGATAGGCTTTTGTTAGACGTATTGCAGTTCCCACCATCGCAAATAATTTGATATCGTTGTGTTTTCTAGTTTCTTCCTTGCCTTTGCTGTGTCCATTAGGTCAGAGATTATATCCAATGGTTGTGCAGAAAACATCAAGTTGTATAGAGCTCATTATTGTAAAGATCCTCATTCCGCGTGAAGGAGCAATGCTTGCTGTGCCTGTGTTTATGATGGATTCACTATGAGCTTTTTATTTTTTATCGTTTAATGAATGTGATATTGTTCAAAGCCTTGAGATGTTGAATTAATTAAAAAATAATAATATTTATAAAACTTATAACAATAAATTAGCATCTCATTAATTGAACGTCATTCAACATTAAATGGATTTAAAGGATCGTAAGTTAATTCAAATTTTGAATTAGTTGACGTTCAAAATGAAATGATGTGTTATATTTTGTTTAATAGTAAAAATATATAAAGTGAATATGAGAGGTGTTATTCTTATTGTTATAAGTTTTAAAGGGTTCGATACTATATATTTGGATACATATTATCAAATTAATACATCAATAGTTCCTTAATTTAACAAAAGGTATATTAATGATCAAATTAAAAAAAATTAATTTATATAAGGAAAGTTTTATCTATATGAAAATATTTATTATTTTATATATTCTCACATTTTTTTGTTATTTAACATGAAAACATTTTATACTATTTAACAATTATCATAACCTCTATTGTCCTCTTATTCTCTTACCTTTAATATCACTTTTCTTTTATCGCCTAATACTTTTTCATTATTTTTTGTAAAACAATTCAAAAGTATTTTTTTTACTGAACATATTGTTAAACCACCACAACCTAATTTGTAGTACTTATCTTTACCTTGATTGTCACTATCACCAGTTCATTTCTTTGATCTTATTAATCCTTTCATCTTTTTCAATCACTTTATATTTAAAGTAGTGTAATTTGGAGGATAAAACAATAAAGAAACAATTGATCCAAATTGAATATAAAGAGAACAATTCGTCAACTGCACTCAATATATTTGTGAGGAAAGACCTCAAGAACTGTTAACAAAAATAACACTCAAAGATAATCTTTGTATGCTTTGATATAACAAGCAATGAGGCAATCATACAAGGACCATTAACACCATCATAATGACACAAATGTCACATCAACACTAGTATCCAAATTAAGTTACAACCATTACAAGCATTATATTTTAATGATTAATTAATATAAAAAATTAAACAAAAATAATTAAAAAAAACACGAGTTTTATTCAACAAAATTATCAATCAACATTCATTTCATTAATACAATTTGACCACAAATTTTCTTCAATTCCATATGCATCTTCATGTGGATAATAAGTCCTAATGTTAGCTACATTAAATGTGTTTTTAATTTTTCAATCATTAAGTATATCAATTATATAAAAATTATCATTGATCTTCTACAAAATACGAATGGACCATGATTACATGGTTGTAGCTTTGCATAAGAACTAAAAGGCATGTGTTGCTTGTTCAAATGGACCATCACCAATTCACCCACTTAGAATTGTTTAACTTTGCGATGCTTGTCAACTAAATACGTGTACTATGCATTCATCATCTAAATGTTTTCTTTGATTTCTTGATGAAATTTTGCATAATCTTTAATCCAAGAACTAACAGCTTTGTTCTTAGAAACTGGTATGGTTAGAAGATCCACAAAAAAATTAAGAACCTTGGTATAAATTATCCGAAATGGAGAATGATTAGTAGTTCTATTGACCACATTGTTTAGAGCAAATTCAATCTGGGAAAGGAAAATGTCTTATTATTTAGGTCTATCTTGAACCAAACATCTTAACATGTTGCCTACTAATCTATTAACAACTTCAGTCTACCCATCAATATATGGGTGGTATACACTGCTGAAGTTTAATGTAGCATCGAAACATTTCCAAATTTTACGTCAAAAGTGGTTCATAAATTTGACATCACGATCATTAGTAGTTGAGTGAGACACCATATGCAATTTCAATACTTCTTTGAAGAAGAGGGTGGTAATATTGCTACCACCACTAAAATGAAACAAACTCTTGGTTGGGTTGGGGAAAGTCCAAGAATGAATTCCATGTTTAAGTCTTCTCAAAATTTTGTAAGGTCTGGCATTGATATATACAACCTATAGTTTTGAGTGCCTTCTTTAGCATGCTGACAAATTGCACATTTTTGGATGAACCTACTTACATCCCTTTTTAAATGAGACCAAAAGAACCTATCTTCGATGAGGTTTATTGTTTTGTCCCTTCCCAAATGAGTAACTAATCCACCAAAATAAAGTTCTTTGATAAGACTATCCTTTGGATTTACCTTGGGTATACATAACTTGTTACTTTTAAATAGGTATCTAGCTTGGATATGGAATTCTCCATTTGCAACATAATGTTGGCATTGTTCTCAAATGAGATTAAAATCTTCATATGTTGCATATAACTCTAAAAGGGAATCAAAGTTGGCAATTTTAATTTGCAAAACTAATAGCAATTCATGCCTTCGACTTAAGGCATTTGTTACTTGATTGTGAAGGCTTGACCTATGTTTGAAGACATAAGTGAATCTCTACAATAAAATCATCAATCTAACATGAATCTTGGAAATATTCTACTGAGAATTGATCCATTTCAATGTCATATGATCATTATAGAGTACAAACCCTTTTGAAATCAGGTAATACTCCCAATGTTTGAGTGCTCTCATAATTGCATAAAACTTTTGGTCATATGTCAACCATTTCTATCGAACATTACTTAACTTCTCGTTAAAAAACTATTAAATTCTATTTTGTAACAAAATTGCTTCAATCCCAACCATAGAGGTATTGATTTCAACCTCAAAAACTTAAAGTTAGGTAAAGCTAGTACTGGAGCTTAACATAGTTTTTCTTTGATCAATTAAAAACTATTTTCTTGTTCCTCACCCATCCAAATTGTCCTTTCTTTAAAAAATTAGTAAGTGGTGCAAAAATCGAGCTAAAGTCTCTTACAAATCTCATGTAGCCAACACAAGAAAGTTCCTAACTTCTTGAATTGTTTTGGGTGTAGGTCAAGATTGAATTGCTTAGATTTTATTATTATCTACAAGAACTCCAGCAGAGCTAATGATAAAACCCAAGAAGATAAGTTGGTCAATGAGAAATTCATACTTTTTCAAATTAAGAAAAAGTTTATTTTTCCTCTGGACTTATAGTATTGACTGCGGATGCTTTAAATGATCTTTATTACTCTTGTTGTAAATTGTTATATCATCGAAATATACTACAACACAAACTACATTGAATGGTTGAAGCAAACATTTTCCAAAGCCCAATAAAAGAGATACAAGGCCTAACCAAAACGGTCGAAAAAAGTATACCACAGGACCTTTTCGTCTCCTCGTCACGTAACTAGGCTCAAAGACAAAGTCGAAGCTTAAACAATGGACTTTATCTTCTTTGTGCAGTCTTCTCTTAGTCACTATCAGAGGCCGAACGAAAACCCTAACACCTTCTTGTCTTTTTGCTTCGATCTTCAACAAGAAAATCATAAGTGATGGCCTTTACGAAATAAATTCGGGTTTTTGTCTATAATGGGCATATCCCATATAATAGTTTAGAAAAAGAGTTGAATTGTGTTTTAATTTAAAAATGGTCAAAATTTAACTTTAAACTTGAAAGCTCATTTTTTAGTCAATTTTATTTTTTAAAAAAATAAAAAAATAATCTTATTTTACAAAACATAATTATTATAAATATAAAAAAAAATTAATATCTTATAAATTTATAATTAATTTTAAATATAATATAATACATTATTATTATTAATAATAAATATAATTATAATTATATTTAATAAATAATTATAATATTAATTATAATTATGATATAAAAAATAATATCCATAAAAATAATTAAATTATCAAAAAAATTGTGAAGCCTCTGTATCCAATTTTATTATTTTTATTATTAATATAATAAAAAATATAAATATCTAATTAATTATATTTTAATACTTAAATAAAATTATTATTAACAAATATTTATTATCTTAGTAATAATTAAAATTATAGTAATATTAGAGATATGTGTTACAATGTAATTTATTTTTATTTTTTTAAAATGTCAATAATTTTTCATAAAATTTATTGTAATTATTTAGTAAAGTTTTTAATAATTTAAAATTTTATAATTATTTATAATTTATAATTATTATTTTAAATTATTTTATAATAAAATTTTGATAAGTTATTTGTTATAAACTATATATTTTTTATTATATAAATATAAATTATTTTTATTATTTTTTATTAAAAATTGGTGGATATGGGTATTTTATTTTTGTTTTTTTGTTTTAAATAAGGAGAGAGAATTGAGTTGGGAATTAAGGAAGGAGAGAGTGGAACGGTGAGTTGAAAAAAAAAGGAAAGAGAGAAAAAGAAAATAGAATGGTGAGTTAGAAAAAAAAAATTTAACCGATAAATTATTAAATAAGTTTTAATATGTTCATTTTTAAACTAAAATTAACTTTAATATATTTTTTAAACTATGTTAAAGGTATGACTTATATATACAAAACCCCAATAAATTCCTAGTAAATCCACTAGAGGCAAGGTTGTAAGAAAGCAATTGGCCACCAAGACTGCCCGTAAGTCAGCTCTAACAACTGGAGGTGTGAAGTCAGCTCCAACAATTGGAGGTATGAGGAAACTCTACCTTCATCTTCTTCGCAGTTACTCTACACGAAACCATGAAAAACTGGGCCAATCAGTCCAAAAGGAAACCAAAGGCTTTCTTCAATACAAAATACAAATGAATCTCTATTTTCTTGGAGACTTTTGGATTAGTTTTTCCATTAACCACAACCAATTGAGGGAAAGACTCACTTCATCTTCTATGAGTCACGAAACACAGAGATATGAAATCCAAACAAATTCGAACATCATCACCATATCCTTCAGATCCACATCGAGAGTGTAAAAATGGTGAAGTTCCTCAAGCCCAACCTTCAACCACCAATGAAACAATCGCCAACCTCCAAGCACGAATTGAGAACAAATCGAAGAATAACATGGGCTTGCAAAACAGAGGAACAATTCGAAGTTATGAGTTGCTCATCAAGACTGATTTGCGTTTGTTTGAGAATACGAAACTCTTTGGTTATCCATGAAGGAAATCACCAGATTATTTGTTTGCTAAATACCAAAGTATTGGGAAAAATATATGGTTGTAAAGAAATAAATTCCACACACCCAGGATAATTTCTCAATTCAAAGTAGAATAAAAATAACACCAAGAATTTAGCGTGGAAAAACCTTTCAAAATGAAAGTAACAACCACGGGACCCGTAGGCCACTTAAACTTTCACTATAATAAGATGGGATTACACACTTCACCTTCAGGTGGATCTCTCACAAAAATACAACAAATATGTATCTTCAATTTGTGGGTAAAACTTCACAAATTGGCTCTCTTAATTTTTTCCTCTCAAAAAGCTCTCTCTGAAAACTCTCTGTTTCCTTTCCTTTTCTTCCGCTTCTGATATGTTAATTTGAGATTGAAGCTAAGGCTTTATAAAGCCAAAAACTCCATCCTTCTCTCCGGTTTATACGGAGAGATTTTTGACCTTCTTTTCCTTTTTCTTCTTTTTCTTCTTTTTCTTTTCTTCTTTTCTTCTTTTCTTCCTTTTCTTCCGGCGCCAGAGTGTTTCCTTACCTTTTTCTTCTTCCTTTTTTTTCTTTTTTTTTCTTTGTTGCTGGCCCATATTAGTTGGACCAACAAATCTCCCCATCCACCTTATGTGGGACATGGCTCTTCCATACCTGCAATCTTTCTACAGATAGCAAGCTTTTCTCTAGTGACGGTCTTTGTCATCATATCTGCCCCGTTATCATTGGTGTGAACCTTCTCAACTTCCAGTAGTTTATGTTCCAACACATCACGAATCCAATGATACCTTACGTCGTGTTTTGGACCCGAAAGTGGAAGGTTGGGTTCTTACTAAGGGTGAATTGTACTTGATCACAATAAAGAACATAGTTTTCTTGGTTCCTCATTCTTGTAGAACTTTTTCATCCACAAGATCTCCTTACAACCTTCAAGTGATTGCAATGTACTACGTCGTGGTACTTAAAGCGATACACTTTGTAATTCGTGATTGCCATGAAACAGTCCACCTCCAAATGTTATTAGGTACCCGTGACATAGATTTTTTTCGTATCTACGTCACCACTCATATCCGAATCAGATATCCTTCTAATACAGTTTATTATTACCAAAGCATAAACAATGACTCCGGAGGTTCCTCCTAGATGCCTGAGTATCCATTTGGCAATGCCCAATGTTCCTTTCCGGGATTTGATAGGAATCGCTCAACACCAACAACATGTGCAATATCCGGGTCTGTACCATATCAGAGCATTAGTCGCTAACCGCCGATGCATAAGGCACCTTGCTCATCTCTCGATTTCTCCTCCTCACTGAGAGACATTGACCACATTAAGTTTGAAATGGCTGGACAACTAACATGTGTTTAGCTTTGCTTCATGTTGAATCTTTCAAGAACTTTTTCAAAATACCGTTTTTAGGAAAGCCGCATCTTTTTCTTTTGCATGTCATGCGGGTAATCGTCATGCCAAGAATCTGCTGGCGAGGTCCTAAGTTCTTCATTGCAAAGGACTTGCTCAACTCTTCTTTAACTTGTTAATCTTGTCAATATTTTGACCCACAATTAACATATCATCAACATAAAGCAAAAGAATAATAAAATCATCATTAGAGAATCTCTTGATGAAGACGCAGTTGATCACCGTAGTTACATTTGTATTCATTTTTCTCCAGCTGAATGAAGTCGAACTTTTGTACCACCGCTCTTGGTCTTGCCGGACCATACAAGCTTTTCTTTAGTCTGCATACCAACTTCTCTTTGCTTTTGACTTGAAACCTTCTGGCCGCTCCATATAGATTTTCTCATCAAGATCACCATGTAAGAATGCGGTCTTTACATCAAGTTGTTCAACCTCCGTGATTAAGACTAGATGCCAAACCAAGAACAACCTGGATTAAAGACATTTTAATCATCAAAGTAGAATATTTCATCGAAGTCAACGCCTTTCTTCTCGCTCGAAATCCTTTCACAACCAATCTTGCTTTATAGCATGGTTGTGGTTCGCCTTCTTCACTTTTTGATTCTCAGACACCCACTGTTTTCGAGAGCTTTTTCTTCCCGTGGTAGTTTCATCGAGTCACCAATGTGTGGTTCTGCATAGATTTCATTTCTTCTCCGCATGACTTTTAACCACCTCAGGCCTTATACGATCGCTGATAGCTTCGTCATAACTCTCTCTGGTTCTCCTTCACAGCCGAGCATCACATACTCGTTAGAGAATATATACGACTAGGTTGTCGTACTCGTGGGACTTTGTCGTAGCTGGTTGGACTTGTTCAAACTTGTTCTGCCTGAATCACGCAGTTGGTGGATTGACATCATCGATCTCCCGGTGTAACTCCTCCGTCATTAGGATTTATTGGTGGAGAGATCTAGATCCAGATTAACTGAATTTCATCTCGATTGTGGTTTCTCGATTTCTCAAAATCCTCGATTGTTTCGTCTTCAAGAAATACCACGTCTCGCTTCGACAATCCTTTTGCTTAATAGGATCCCAAAGTCTCAGAGCCAAATTTCTTCATGGGCATATCCCATAAAGATACACCGTTTTGCTTTTCCATCCAACTTGGATCGCCATCTTCGGGATGTGAATAAATGTTTCTACAACAAATACTTTCAAGTATTTGTAAGAAACGTCCTTCCCGTCCAAACTCTTTTCCAGACATCGTAGTTCGAACCGATGAGAAAGGTTGATTAAATCGATCATTGTTGTCCTCATTGCCTCCCCTGGTGTTTGGCGCTTTGCATTTGAGAGCACATCCGACTCTTTCTCGCAGATGGTTCTCGTTTCATTCTCTCTGCGACACCGTTGTGTTGAGGTGTCTTTGGTACTGATTTTTCCAGCCTGATGCCAAAACTTCTACAAAGATTCTCAAATGGTCCACGATACTCACCACCATTATACGCACACTTCAACACCATCGCGCTTTCTCTCCACTTTTACATGAAACCGCTTGAAAACTTCATGCAACGATCTTTAGTTTTCAAAGCAAAAGTCCATACTTTTCTTTGAACGGTCATCAATAAAGGTCACAAAATAGCAGCACCTCCCTAATGACTTACAACTATCATTGTACAAACATCTCTGTATTAAATCTAGAATATTTTCCTTTCTAGATGGTAGACTACGTTTAAATGCAACTGGCTACGTTGTTTTCCCATAATACATCAACACAAGTTTGCAAGAGTACCTTTCATTCTTTGCAAGAGCTCATTTTTGGAAAGAATTCTAAGACCTTTTTCACTCACGTAGTCGTAGTCGCTACATGCCATAGCTCGGTGGAACTTCTTTCCTTATGGCATTTACTTTCTCCTGCTTACAAATGATGTAGAGTGATGTATCTTTCTTTGCCTTTATATTACTGCGATTGCCTTTGGTGAGCTTCCACTTTCCTTCACCAAAATAATTTTTGTATCCATCATCATCAAGCATACCGGTAGAGATCAAATTGAGGCGAACATCGAACATGCCTCACATCTTTCATAATCGATCCAAGATTAGTCTCTAGATAAATATTTCCAATGCCGACAATTTTTGATGCATCATCATTTCCCATCCTCACACGTCCAAAATCACCTCGAGCGTAGGTTGAGAAGAATTCCACGCGTGAGGTGACATGATAGGAAGCGCTCGAGTCAACTACCCAAGTAGTGTCTTGGCATGCAAGATTGACATATCATTGATCCTCGAACAATGACAACTTCTTCAAATGACGCCAGAAGGTCATTTGTTCTAAGTTTCTACTGCGATTTTACGGATCGCTATGCCTTTAACCTTCTACATTCTCAACGAAGTGTCCAGCTTACGCAACGATGACACTTCTTTCATTACACCATCTAGACTTCGACCGTCCTCTTTGTTGACTTTGGTTCGGGATTTCTACTTTTACTTCTCCCGTGCCATTCTTTGCCTTGTTTTCGCATGACAAGCCGCTTCAAAGGTCGTGAGTATATCCTTCATCTTTTCGTCGAGACTCTTCATTTAACATTCTGCCTTTTAACACCATATCCACGGTAAGCTTACCGTCGTGAGCCTAGGCTAACTGACACAACTAGAGTATCCCAACTTTTTGGTAGAGAACTCAACATCAACAACGCTTGTAGCTCGTCATCTACAGTCATCTTCATAAATTTGAGTTGATCTACAATGCCTTGGAACTCACTCATATGTTCTGATACGCTGTTTCTATCTTTATACTTCAAATTGACTAATCGTCGCATCAGATTTGCTTTATTCTGTGCGGTTGTTCTCGCATACATTTTCTCCAACTTTTGCCAAAGAACATAAGCATCGTGTTCATTAGCAAAATTTGAAAATGCTTTTGATCCATTGTCTGATTTTGAGAAGACACTTTCGCTTAGAACGGCCCATTCAATGTCTACACCAGTTTCTTCTTTCTCCTTTGGCATTATAATTGGCTTCCATAGATCTTTAATGTATAAAAGATCCTCCATCTTCGGCTTCCAAATTGCATAATTAAATACGGTCAACTTTATCATATTACTTGTGCTCTCCTCCATTTGAATCGTCAGTCAACTGGTTTCGTCGAGCTTGGTTTCTGACGATGAATAGTGCCTCCAATAGTACTATGTGAATAGTACCTATGAATAGTACCCATCGACAAATAGTACCGTATATGTAAATAGTACTCTGTGAATAGTATCTTCCTCAATAAAACCAAAGCTCTGATACCACTTTATTGGGAAAAATATATGGTTGTAAAGAAATAAATTCCACACACTCAGGATAATTTCCCAAATCAAAGTAGAATAAAAATAACACCAAAAATTTAGCGTGAAAAAACCTTTTAAAATGAAAATAACAACCACTTTAATTCGTAGCTACTTAAACTTCCACTATAATAAGATGGGATTACACACTTCACCTTCAGGTGGATCTCTCACAAAAATACAACAAATATGTATCTTCAATTTGTGGGTAAAATTTCACAAATTAACTCTCTTAATTTTTTTCTCTCAAAAAACTCTCTCTGAAAACTCTCTGTTTCCTTTCCTTTTCTTCTGCTTCTGATATGTTAATTTGAGATTGAAGCTAAGGTTTTATAAAGCCAAAAACTCCATCCTTCTCTCCGGTTTATACGGAGAGATTTTTGACCTTCTTTTCCTTTTTGTTCTTTTTCTTCTTTTTCTTTTCTTCTTTTCTTCCTTTTCTTTGACTTTCCTAACCTTTTTCTTCTTCCTTTTTTTTTTCTTTGTTGCTGGCCCACGTAAGTTTGACCAACACAAATAGCAGTACAAATACATATCACAACATTTTGGAGATGAGGCCAGTGATCAAAACTCCCTTCGTCTTCTTTATGATCTCACCGAGAAGCTCACAGCTATTCACCATAAAGAAGATGAATCAAGAAACAACCAGAGAACAAGATCAAGAAAGCAACACTAGAAAGCGTCAATATTAGATCAAGAAAAAATGTTCCTGTTCAATCAATTTTTCAAAATCCAAATCAAGAATCTGATCATCTAAGCTCTATATAGGCCTCATGAGAATCAATGCAAACCTCTGTTGAAGTTGACATCCATTGAAGAAAGCATACAAAGAGTAGTGAACAGAAAATAACAAAATCAAGAATCTCACAAACCTTGCACTTATGAAACACAATAGCACAAATAGAAAAGAAACAGAAGAGGTAATGCAATTCATGATCTGTTCTTTATCTGTGAAAAATATGATTGCAGAAAACATTAGAAAAAATTGTTTACAAAGATTCATTCATAAAGCTCTAAGCTTCTTGGCTCTGATACTGTGCTTAACATTGAGATTGAAAAATGAAATGACCACTATTGAATTATATTATTATTTACTATATAGCTATAGGCTTAATGTACTGAGAAAAATTAAATAGCTAAAGTATACAATTGTGAACATAAAAAATATAACTAAATAAATAATTAGATATTAATTCCGATACTAACACCACTCTAACGGCAAGAACGCCACATCAGCACTAGTGTCCAAATTTAGTTACCACCATTAAAGCATTACACCCCAAGTATTACATCTTAATGATTAACTAACATGGAAAATTAAACAAGAATAATTAAAAATAACATGAGTTTTATTTAACAAAACTATTAATTAACATCAACCTATATATCTTTAATTAAACCTAAATTAAAAGTAAATTTAATCGAATACATGATAATCGAAAAAAGATAGGAGCTAAAAAATCGAAGAAAATAAGTTTACAATAATCATGATTATCGATAAAAATGATGTTTTAGATGATTTAATAGTTATCTAATTTAAGTTTAAATAAAATTTATATTTTTGGATTTTTTTTTTCAACAAATAGTAAAAGGTAATTAGTGGGTAAGATAATAGAGTTGTATACAGATAAGACAAAGAGTATAGTAAAAGTGGACATGGTTACTATAATGAATATGGTTATTTTTGTAATAAAATTAATAAAAAAATATATAAAAAAACCATTAAAATAATAAATATTTTCATAAAAATAAAATTTTCCTTATGTAAATTAATTTTATTCGAAATGTTAAATGAGAAATTATTAGTATATTAGTTTAACAATATAGATTTAAATGTGTACCTTTTGTTTAATAAAAATACAACTAAAATATCAAATATAATTTTAAGAGTATTGTTTTTGTTATTTTTCTAGGTAGTCTAGTTTTTGTCTTTTTAGTTTTATTTATAAATACATCCCTACCATAGATGATTCAATGTATGTTTGTTACAGTTTTAACATGTTTTATAATTTTAAAAAATATATAAATATATTTTTATAATTTTATAGATAAATAAATATATATTTACATATATTTATAAAATAATTATAAATATCATGTAAAAATTATTCAAAATATACAAAAATTAAAGATGTTCAAAAACAGAACAAAAATTGAACATGCACGTTTATGACATTAAAAGAATTTGAACATGTATTTATAACTTATTAAAAAGAAATGCAATATTATTAGATGGCGTTGAAAGGATACTCTAATATTATTAGTTGATAATCAATGAAACACCGACAAATCATACTATGTTTTCGAGAAAAGTTTTAACCATGATACTACTCTTAAGCATGAGTTTTAATTAACTTTATTTTTGATCATATGTTAAATTTGGAGTATAAAATGACTAATGATTAAAAATGAAAAGTAACGTATATGTGATAAAAGAAAAACTGCTCAAAATGCAACTCCATTTCAAGGGTTGTTTTCTGCACTTGAACTAAAAACAAAACAAAAACTGAATAGAAATGGGAAGTCCCTAGGGTCTAGGACTACTGTACCCGAGGGAACTTTGTGTGTAATGCTTTTCTTACTGTTCAATCATATATGATCCATCAAAATTAGGAGTAAATAATAAAATCAAACGTCAAAAATGACTAGTATGAAACATGACCGAATAATTTCACAAAACATTTTATTTTATCAGATGATGAAAACCTGAAAGTTCACGCAAGGATTGGTTACTACTACCACAAAACTCTTCATCGCATCTACAGAGCAGAGCACTTCTACAACTCAAGCCATATGCTACAACAAAACAAACAAAAAGCAGAAAAAAAACTTGTCTAAATCTGCCTGAAAACTCTCTCTGCTGCGGCTAAGGTCTTTTGAATATCCTCAGAAGTGTGAGCTAGGCTTGTAAATCCAGCCTCAAACTGCGAAGGCGCAAAGTACACACCTTCTTCAAGCATTCCCCGGTAAAATCTGGCAAACTTATCAGTGTCACTCATTTTTGCATCAGCAAAGTTGTGGACAGGCCCTTCTGTGAAGAAAAAACCAAACATCCCACTAATGTACCCACCACAAATTGCATGTCCAGTCCTCTTTCCAGCATCCAAAATACCTCGAATGAGTTTATCTGTAATTTTAATCAAGTAATCATAAGTTCCAGGTTCCTTTAACCGCTTTAAGGTGTGTATTCCAGCAGTCATTGCCAATGGGTTACCACTCAAAGTTCCAGCCTGGTACATTGGTCCAGCCGGTGCTACCATTTCCATAATCTCCCTTCTTCCTCCATAAGCACCAACTGGTAGACCACCACCAATGATCTTCCCAAGAGTTGATAAATCAGGAGTTATGCCAAAATACTCCTGAGCTCCACCATAAGATAAACGGAATCCAGTCATAACCTCATCAAAGATAAGGAGAGAACCATTCTCCATAGTGACTTTACGTATGGCATTAAGGAAGTCAGGCTTAGGAGGAATGAAGCCAGAGTTTCCAACAACAGGTTCAAGGATAACTGCAGCAATCTCATCTTTGTGCATCTGAAAGAGATTTTCCACAGCTGAGATGTCATTGAAGGGGGCTGTTAGAGTATCAACAGTGGCTGCTTTAGGGACACCAGGTGAGTCGGGAAGTCCAAGGGTGGCAACACCACTGCCTGCCTTGACAAGGAATGCATCAGCATGACCATGATAACAGCCCTCAAATTTGATAATCTTCTGCTTTCCAGTGAAAGCACGTGCCAGACGGAGCACACCCATGCATGCTTCTGTGCCTGAGTTAACAAATCTAACCATTTCTATGCTTGGAACAGCTGAGATCACCATCTCTGCTAAAACATTTTCGAGAAGACAAGGTGCACCAAAGCTGGTACCTTTTTTCATTGTTTCGGCAAGGGCTGCAAGTACCTGCAGGCAAGTGCCAATAACTGATTGTTAACACTAATAGTAGCCAGTAAATGTTGGAAGTGCTATGAAAATGATAGAGAATGCAAATAAAGCAAAGATACCATCAGTGAAAAATATTTTAGTAGGTTGGCTAGTACAGCTTTCAACAACAAATTCATCATGTATCTTATTTTATACTCTGATTCTGAATCTCTGACATGGACATATCCGTTTTGACTTATAAGTTTCAACCAAATCACATTCTTTTAAATACCTCAAACTCTCCCGCAGCAATATTGATATCGTTCCTACTTGCACATAAAGCTTACATTGGAATTACCAATCCTTCTCTCCTGTTAATTCTCTCTTTGCTTTTCTATTTAACTCTCACTACAGCCTATTCCTATGTCTTGAAACATGAACTCAATTAAGTAAATTTCTAAACTATCTAAGGAACGAGCAAGTTAGAAAATATCTGGAAAAGGAAAAGACACCTTAAAAATTGTTACAAAATACAGAAAACATTTAAAACAAACTTAAATTTTATATCCCTAGCATTGAACTGATGAGGTTCCATTGGAAAGATTACTTACTCTCAAAACAAGAAAAATCAACAAAAGATGGAAGACTGGAAAATCAACATAGATTCAAGACTAAAATTAAGTAATACATCTGATGATATCAATATGATATATACAACTGATAGAATGGCACCTCGTCATCAGCATGTCCAATTATTGCAGGTCCCCAAGAACCGACATAGTCAATGTACTCATTGCCATCGATGTCCCACATGTGAGAACCTTTGACAGAATCAATTACAATAGGTTGTCCTCCAACTGACTTGAAAGCACGAACCGGGGAGTTTACGCCTCCAGGCATCAATTCCTAATGAAGTTTTTGTGATTACACAATTAGCAAACTCTAATAAACAACAACAACAAAAAAAAAAGCGGCAGAAGTAAAAAGAAAACCAGAGGTCACTAGGCATCATAAGGAGAGATCGATATGAGTAAATTCTCAAAAGTGAATTCACATCTTAAGATGGCCATGACGCGGTAAAAGTGGAGCAAAAACAAATTTGATCATTATAACTAGTCATTTCAATTTTGGCCTGAGTATGAAAATAAAGTGTGTATGAAGATATTCAGCCACTGATTGCGAGCATTCTAAATCTGCCTCTGAGGGAGCAAATTATATGTTAAGGCAACTAAAGATTTATGAAAAGCAAAAATCTCCAGATGAACTAAAAGATATCGTCGTGGAAATCCAATTCCAAATATGAACATGTTTGCAAATGAATTAAATCGTCAACTGTAGCATATATCAGTTCAAATTATCGACAGTAGCCACGAACAAAGACAGAACAAACCAAAAAAAGAGTGAATATACCTTGGCGGCATTGAAAGCCTCCTCAGATTTCTGAAGAGTGAAATTCTTCTTCTTCTCATCAACTGAGACAGACATATTGATGTAGCAAAAACGACGAGACGTTTGAGAAAAGCCAGAATTGGCTCTCCGAGAAAGCTTCGTAGTAGAGCAAGAAAGTCCAACCCCAACGAACGCAGATGTAGAGCTAGCCATTTTCTCTCTCTCTCTCTCTCAACCCTCTGTAGTGGTGGTGACCTCGCTGCTCTTGGGTGGATAAGAAGAATCAAGATAATGAACTAACTGGGTTGGTTCGCTGGTTGGTAGTTTATGTACTGGATCCATCCAAACACAATTGGGCTGGGTTGGTGCTCGACTGATTGAGGCAAACACTATTTTATATCATAAATATATTATAATTATAATTAATATTATAATTTTTTATTAAATATTGTTATATAAATCACGCTATACTTATTTATAATATTATATTATTTTATTTAAAATTTTATATCAAATTTGTGATATATAAAACTTTTCATCTATCTCTCTATACGGGTAAAAATATTCTTATAATTTAAAATAAATGATACATTAATCCTACAATTCTAATGGTGAAATATTTAATCATGTAATTTTAAAATTGGGTCGACCAAGCCCAAAATTTTAAATTTTGATATTTTTTTATAAAGTTGAAATTTTCTATTTTACTGAAAAGTGGATCTAGCATAACAAAAAACACAACCCCTTATCCTAGTAGAAACTCTACCTATTTTTGTCGCCGCCACCGCCACCCATTTTCACATTGTTATTTGCCGACCACCTCGTGAACCTTCTTTGCCAACAATAGTGATGTGTAATTGTGAAAACGAAAACCAAAAATCATCAACACATCATTCGCTAGTTTCCAACTCGTCACCAACTACAGCATCCTCGAATTGTAACAAATTGGATGCTTATTAGTAACCAAGTTCACAACATTTTGTCATTGGAATCGCCAAATATAGCCATGGAAGAGAGAGGGAAAGAGAAAAATACAAAGACATTTTTTTCTACCTTTTTTTTTAATTAGAATAGAGAACTCTAATTTTATACTTGAAAAAATATCAAATTTTAAACATTTGGATTAGTTTGACTCGTTTTTTAAATTACAAAATTAAGATAACTCATAGTAAAAGTTATAACACCAATTTGTAACTCAAGTCTAAATCACATATTGAATTTTTTAGACAAAAGTATCCTTAATTTTTTTTATATGATGTCAGTTATTACCCTTTTTCATTTATTTATGTTTAAGAAAAAAATTATATATACATTAAACTATCAATTATTAAATCATTAATAATATCATAAATTAAATTAAATTAAATTTAAATAATTTAGAGATATATTTAATATTTTTACATGTACCTTAATGCATAATAAATACATTTTACTTTTACTTTTTTATTTTAAATATGACACTAGAATTATATGTAAAATAATTCACGTATCATTAACTAGTATTTATAAAAACTACAAGCACATTCCTTCAAGGCAAACACCTCTAATGATTTTACATCTTACCATATATGATATAGGTTAGGTTACCTGCAGCTTCTTTCTCAAATAATATAGGTTAGGTTTAGGATTAAGATAATTATATATCATTGTACAATAAGATAATTATTAGCACCCTTAGATATTATCTCCAAGTTACAACTTAAAAGCTTATGATTACGATTTTGATCAATGTTATATGCCCATGGCAGTATATCATATGCTAAATTCTATGGGTTTCTAAATTTTAATTTCCATATGATTTTTTTTCCTTAATGCGGTTGCTACAGGTTACAGCTGTATCCTCTAATTAATTAATTATTATTTTTTGGTGGGAAAAAATTAGCTTACATAGAAATGGAACCCTATGAAAGTACCAGATCCACTCCAGGTTTCACCCTTTAATTCTCTTGGGCACAAAGGGACGCTGGGGCAGAGTGCAACATAGCACTGCAATGAGAAAACATCGGCTGATGCCAGATACAAGCATCTTTAGGAGCCTACACAGCCTGCAGCGACCCAGTAAATATTTACTTTTTTACATCGATAACAACTACAACAAATAACAAGGAATCGTGTGAGTGTGTAACTGTTATTTCAAACACAAAAAACAATAGCAGGGGATCTGACTACTCAACTCCTAAATCTAGTTCAACGTCAGACTACACTGGAAGAAGCCTAATTAGTAATTACATTATCGTCACGAAACTGAGATATGATTCAGCAAAAGGATAACACGGAAGGGGATAAACGATATTTACATTAACACCCTGCTAAAACAAAGGTAACCGACATGACGGTAGATTTGCCTTCATTAATCTACTTTCCATTTGAATATTTTATCTTTTCCAACAGCCCTACTTTGTCCTGCAACTCCTGGATGATATTAGATGCTTCCTACAAAAGAGAGTATCCTATTCTGTTATAACTGGCTCAAGCAGAGAGGAAAACCTTAATGGAGCAAAATGTGATATAGGTTAGGTTACCTGCAGCTTCTTTCTCAATTTTCTCTCCTCGTTGTCTCGTCTTTCTCTTTCCTCCGAGAAAATATCTATTAGACTCTCTTGTTCCTTGTTCAGTTCATCAACCTTCTCTTTTGCTGCTCCAAGCTGATTGAAAAAACAAAAACATACATTTTAATGCATTTTAAAACATTCCATTATTCCAAGCATATTAGCAAAGCTAAATTTAGTTTGCCACATAGATGTGTCTTTATAATTTTTCATTTATCCTTTTATTTTCCTTTTGGAGGAGGGAGGAGGCAATGGTTTAACGAATCTAAAACCATCTCTACGACAAGATTTTCATTACAAGACAGCAGAGATTGTCGTGAAACAATGATAGTTGAAATATGTATGATGCAATTGGAAAAAGATACAGAACACACCTGAATTTCAAGTGACTTGCACTTCTCTCTCTCAAGCTGCAATTCCTGCACCAGATCACCTAAAGTATCTGCCTCCTTTTTCTCCAATCTATGGAAAAGGAATAGAATTTAAGAGTAGGCAAAAAGGACCGTGAAGAAGCTGAGAAACAACCAGAATATTTTTATAGAACTTAGAAAACAACCTTTCCTTTAGTTCACGGTTCTCTTTTCTTAATTTCACTATAATGATAAAATCTGATTCTGAAATGGCAGGTCCCTGATAAAACCATTAGCAAAAACCAAATAATAAATCTTTCCATTCCTAAAGAAAATAGGTAATCATTCTATACAGGACGATGACTTACCCTGCAAACCCCGCTACAACCAAATTCTCTAGCAAATAAAACAATATTGCTTAAGGAAAATTACTCTATAACCCCCACGATTTCCAAAACTGGGGGAGAAAAAACTCAAGTTCGAAAGTTTCAACTGAAAAGAAAGTCATTAAAGGGGATGTACTTCTTATTTTCCAAACCTCAGGGTTTTGTTAAGGTTTCTGCATACCTAGATGAAGGCATTTTAAATTGACCCGAAAGCTGAAGGCCAAATTGGCAACCAACCACGTGTTAAAAGTGTTTTTATCCAGTAACAGGAAAATTCACAAAAAGTCAAACAACCAGCCCCAACCCCCAAAAAAAAGAACCAAAACAAACAAATAAAACAAAAAAAAGTTATTTTCTCTCTCTGAAAGTTACAAACCACAATGAATTTTGACTAGCAACAACCTCGAAGTTTGAGGCCTGAGAGCATGGTTGGACAGGTGTTTGATTTAGCGTGAAATTTTGCTGGGATTGAGTTCTTCCACCTGAGGCACAATTTATCAGTATTCAGTATATACACGAAGATGATCCAGTCAAATAGAAACTCTGTCCAATAAGCTTTCTTACTAAGAGCTGCCTTATGCCTACTGCCATTTGCTTGCTTTTCAGGTATGGAAATATGCATATCATCACTACTTTTTGTTGATGATGGTTCAGGAGAATTTGATCTTCTAAATTTTGTTGGTGTCTTTATTGTATCCTTCCCTCTGCTGGGTACAACTCTTCCTGAAATATTTCTTCTATGGTCCTGATATGAGTGGGAATTAAATTTGTTTGAAACTGAGAATGGACTCTTTTTGCTTGATTTAGTGCCATTATTTTTAGATGGTGAAGCTTGAGAGAGGTAATCAGAAGAAGTTTCTGCACAAACATTTATGTAAGTTGACAGTTTTGTCACTATAAAATTTTCGTTGCCCTCAATGGAGGAAGACCAAACAAAACAGCAATACAAAAATATAAAAATAGACAAATCCAATATGATACCTCTATCTGAGCAAGTAAGAAATTTCTTGTTTCGTCTTGGAGCATAGCCAATTCTGTGACAGTTAATAGTCCTTGAAGAAAGTGGAGAAAAACCATTAGTGACTCATACAATGAAAAGAGTCTGTAAACAGAAATTTCAGTCATGAAAGGAAGACTTCAAACCAGTAACTCTTTTGCATCTGCAGCAGTTTTGACTCAAGTCTCGCAAGAACAGTTGTACGCTCAAAACCCTGCTTATCATGAGCAGGTTCAACAAAATTAGCTTCCAAGACACCTGTCAGCACATAACTGTGTGAGAAATGGACCACCAGCAACCCAATAAAACAAGAGAACTTGAAGTAGAAATATCACCTATAACTCCACGGCCATCACTTCCTGCAGCATTCCAAACCCTCCAAAATGGCTATCAAAACAAAGATCCATGTGAGCAATCTTTCACATATGTTCATTGATGCAATTACTCAATTAATGGACAAAAAAATGATTTATCATTCTAAAATAAAAACACAATGCTTTTTTGTTGGGGTTGGGGGCAAAGCTCCCCAGAACTGCCATTGAATGAAAAAATTGAAGCTAAGCCTGCTAAAAAGATGCAGAATAGTATATTTCCAATACTATAAATGGGAGGAGAATCATAAATGAGAACCAAAAATACCTTAACCGAAGTGTCTGTAAAGAATAGGCAAGGTTACAGTTAGATTTTTCTTTTGAGTGGATAGCTTGTCCACATTTTGTATTTTTGTAACTATTTTATCTATAAATATAATTTCTTAAAAAAAATACCTTAATCAGTCTATTCTTGTGATAGACATTAAATCCTTGAACATCGATATGATGTCTTGCATCCTTCACAAATCCAATGGTGACAACAGCAACCATCTAAAATTTAAACAAATAAATGCAATTAGAAATGCCAAGAGAAGAAATCAGCAGAAGGTTTTCCTCATGAAACATTACATTTGTATCTTTCGAGATTCCATCTACCCCTGCCTGTGGCCGATACGTAACCTCCTGAGACATCATCATATCATTTATTATGTTGTGGTGTGCTACATCTTTCCCCCGAAGTATCAATCGAAACCCAAGAGGAAGCCTCAAGTAGAGAATTGATGCATAGCTCTGGAGTTAAAAGAAAATGCAATTAGAAAAATAATACAAAAAAGCTGGTTTTATGTGGTATAAATACTCATGCTCAGATATCAAAATTAAAAAAAAATTCACATTGTCATTTTTATTTTATTTCCTCTATGTGACTTAATGTTTCTGCTTTCTATTATTTCCTCCAACAACAAAGAACAAAAAAAAAAACAACTCTACTTGCTAACCCATCCAATTTTTTTTTTAACTTAAATAGATAATATCTCACAAGCTAAAAATGATGAAGAAAAACGTAAGAACAACTGAAATTTGATAGTAATGCAGAGTTTAGTAAATAGCATTACCCTCAGTGAGTGTCTATATGTCAAGAAGTGCCGAGAATTGGGAAACTCTTTGGCCATTTGTATATTCTTTTCATCTCGATTAACTCCTCTAATTTGAATATCCTGAAACCATTTTCAATACATAAATATAAATATATTACTAGTTCAATAAATCTTTTTTATATAAATTTGTCTTTCAATTATATAAAAATTTAAATTTAAAATTATATTTTAGCTAAATTCACTTAATTTTAAAGTAAGCATATTAGTCCATGTAAAATAAATGGTCAATTAAAAAAAATACACAATTCACATATAAGAAAACTTTATAAGTGAACAATATAAAATAAAATTCATTGTAAAATGATAATAAACATAAATGTTGTAGGAAATAATATTAGTTTGAATCACTTTCACAGGAGTCAAAATAAATCACAAATAAGAAAAACAAAGAATTCTATATATCAAAATATTTTTATATTACGTAATTAAGTTTTACTAATACTCGTAACTTAATAGAAATAAAATTCATCTTTGAAGAAATAAATAAAAAAAATTATGTGCTTGATGTTTTATATTTAATATTAATAAAATAAAATAAATATTCAAAGCATATTATGAGAAGTAAATACATCATAATAAAAATCTACAATCTTGATCATATAAGGATACATTTGAAAAAATAAAGATACATTATTATTATGAGAACTTTTTTTTTTGTGGAACAAAACTATGAGAGTTTTAAACATGTCAATTTTATAAACATTTTTGTTAACCTTATTCTCATAAAAATAATTTTAAAATTCATTGGAAGACAAGAAAGTATATATATTTTTCTCCTTCATTTGATGTTACATATTTAAATTTTGAAGTTCTAATTGATGAAAATTACAAAATTTTATTAGTTTTAGGGGATGATAATGACATGAATTATAGAAAATATTATTTTCTTTACACTATTACCATTTGTTTTTATTAGTTCTTCATTGCTTGATCAATAGTTAAGGTTATGTTAATTTAATAAAACTGTTAACTTTTAAACATAATTTTTTTGAAAAAAATTACTTAAATTACTTTAAACTATCACATGATTGAACATACCTTTTAAAATGAATAATTCTAATCAAATGAGTCAGAGGATTATAATCCTTAAATAAATTTGCAATCAAGAAATTAAGATTAAATACAATCATATAGTGATTCTTCAATAATTTATGTGTAATTTACTTTTACACTACTCTCTAATAAAATATATTATTTTTTCACTTATTCACTTTATACACAATAGTAAATTGCAAAAGGAGTATATATGCAATATGAAGAAGAAAGAAACTTGCTAAAAATGTAGTTATTGATTAATTTTCACATTATCTTACTTATGTAAATTAGAATAACAAATTAGAACACTTACATGGTTCAGTGATCAAATTCTTCAAAAGTATTAACATAAATTGCAATGAATTCTACAAATAATGTGTTTGCAAAAGTATTCATCAAACAAAATGCAAGAACAAAATAAAAATAGGAATAATAAAACAAAAATGTAATACATAAAATATTATTATAAACTTATAAAAGATAATGGTATTCTCATAAATATTTAAAAAAAATTAGAGATAAATAAAATAGATCAATTTTTGTAATGTAAAATGTAAATTATCTATGAGTTATCATGAGTACAAATTGTTTTTTTTTTTTGCAAAAGATGAAGTTCATAGTGTTTTTTTTCCTGTTCCATAAGTTCTTTTTATGATAACTATGCATTTAGAAAGGGGGGAAAATAAAAAATAAATGAAGAAAACAAACTTCGAAAAGTATAAGATAAAATCATAAGAGTCTTATTTATATAAGTTATAGATAAAGTAAAATACATAATTTTAAATTTTATTTTATATTTATCTTCTAGAATAATAACAATAGTATGTAATTAAAGCAAAAAAAATTGATAAAATTGTCCAAAATGGAAAATGACAGAAAAATATATATTCTAGACAACAAATAACAATAAGAAATATGAATAGCTGATAATTTGTTTTTACAGACTTACATGTGGATCAGCATTAAAATCAAGCTCTAACTGTCCTTGATCATCCTCCCAAAGATTGAATATGATTATTCGAGTTCCATGATCTTTCATTGTAGAGAACTATGATGTAGGAAGAATATCAAAGACATTGAAAATCAGGTAAAAATTTATTAGATGAAATATTATTATGGAACTACTTAATGAGAAAGATTTACTAGCTAAAAAGATAAAAGAAAAATAAAATGAATTTCCAAGTACATGCTAAGAAATACTAGAATGGATCTATAAAAGCATGTACCACAAAAGTTAAGGGCCCAACATACCACAAAAGTTGGAATTAATACAAGCCAAATTCTTGATGGAGAATAATAATTACAATAAATACTTTTTTTCCTTTTTTGTTAAGGGATTTTTCTTATGGCCTATTTTGTAAAAAATATGCTTTCAATTTCTAGTTTTTGAACTCAAGTTTTCAAAATGTGTTTTATTTGGTAATTGATTTTTTTTCAAGTTCAAAATTAGTTTGGAACTCAGTTCCATTTATACACTTTTTATGGTTTGTGAAACTTAAAAAAAAATAGAAAACAATATTCAAAGTTCACTTTTCTTTTCATTAGTTAAACTTTACTTCTTCTTTAATGTCACTTAAGAAGAAAACATAACTTTTTACCAAACAGGTTCCCCCTCTAAATGATTACAAAAAAGAAAAATAGTTTCCAAAAAAAAAACTCATTACAAAATCTGCCTTTAATTAATTCCGACACCACTCCTTCCCGATCTTACTAGGAAAAGTACATCCTAATTCTACTACAGGCCATGAAATGACCATTCCAGCATGCCAAACCTCTTCAACTTCAAGTTAATATTTTCTATTATTTTTATTTTAAATTTGTAAGCCATATTTTTCAACTGTTCCCCAAGTTTGTTGCCATTTCTTTTCTTTCTGAGGTTATGACAGATTATGATCACAATTAATAATAAAATTAAAATTATTAGTATGCGAGATTGGTAAATGGCTATATCTTTTCAAAGAGGTGCCAAGCTATTCTGATTGACATGACAGGTTTTTTACCTTCGGTGAATTAACATTTAACTAAAATTGGAAGTCATTTGGCAACTGAACAAGAAGTAATCACCTGAAGGAGAAGGTCTGCTTCATTGGAAAATGGAGACCATTGAACTATACTTTCAGAATTTTTCTTCCAATCATCTTGAGAAGTGCGTATAAGCTTATTCAATTTGTATCCTTCTCTTTTGTAGTCAAGCTTAAGATTTCAGTACAAACAATCAACGTGATAAGAAAAATATCTATGAAGAGGCTACTAAACTAACCAACAACAAGAAAACTAGAAGATCTTATTTTCCGGAAAATTTTACCAAAAATAACACCCCTAAAACTCATAATAACAAAAATAACACCCTTATCTTGAATAAAGCGATGTATGAGTTAGACTTAGGGGTGTTAGTTTTGTGGTTTTCCCAAGAAATTAATTGTATTGCAGAACTAAGAACTTTAAGGAAACTCGACAAAAATCTTAACAGTCCAATATTGCAGTTGCTCACTTACTAGGAATAAACCACTATATAGTTAAGCTTATTTCCCAAACTGCTATTGAGTTTGGAACAGTTAACAAAGGCGCAAAAATCAAACTATCACTGAATTTAAAACTTTAAATGAAATGGCATCATAGAGTAAACCATTAGATAAGAGAAAATAATTGAGCTAAATTTGCAGTCACTAATGTATACCAAAACAAAATGTGATTACCATGGGAACTATAATATCTTCCTTCCCTGTGCTCCTCAAAAATGTGTAGGATAGAAGTCCAACGCTCTGTGAGACACTACAAAAAATAGGGCAGATATCAACTAGTTTCAAAGGCACATAACACCATACGAACAAGTCAAAACTCAAGACACTTTCTTTTAACAAGGAGTAAGAATGGAAGACTATAGAAGAACATAGGTTTCTCATCTTTTGTAAAAGGTTATGAAAAATATTTTTTTAACTTATAATCAAATGCATCTGACAGTAGCCAATAAATCGGACCTTTTCCACGTAGTACATAATAAGTAATAATTTTGACAAAATAGCAACTAAAAATAATCATAAACCAGTAATTTCAGTGGAAACCCAGCCAGTATATTTTGCGCCTTGAATACCTAAATGAAAGGAAATGTAGCAAAGAGAGAAAGAGGGGAAAAAATGAATGAAAGGAAGTAAATAAATGGTGACAGGGTCATCTTTGCATTTAAACTAGTTGGAACCCACTCACCCTATCAAAGAGCTCAACCAAACCATTAGCTTTGAAATGCTTGCACAGTCCAAAAGCCATACAGATTTTTTAAGGGAAAATCATGTGACGATGGAAAAGCAACTAAAAATGATAAGAATAACATCCAGCGCATATAAATAAAACCTTTCACTGTCTTTTCCACAAGAACGTGTAAACACAATTACGTCTGCTCCAAGCCTCATTGTACTTGTTTTAAAGCCATTTCCATCTGCACAAGAAATAATTAGCAGCTCTTCTACAGTGCAAAAATAAATCCACAAGCCTCTTTGTTGAAATCAAACTTTACACTGTCCAATGGTGTTTGAAAGTTTGCTTTTTGCAGAATACCCCAACGACATGCAGTGTCGCATCTTGTCTGGATCCATCCCACCACCATTATCTGCAAAATAAACCAGTATTCCATAAGTGGAAACTTATGAGAACTGAGAAAAATGGAACTATGCACTTATGTTGAATTATTAATGAGAAATTCAACATCAACAAGACACATTATCAACGACATTCATTATGTTTGACTATGAATGAAATTTATGTAGAAGAAATAATTGAAAGTCAATTTATTAAAGTTCGGAAAACATAATTGTTTCAGGGATCAGTATGTGGAAAGACATTCTGCAGTTATTTTACCCAAAAAGATTACAGAACACACTCAAAAAAACTAACCATGACTTAGAATACATGACAAGGGCTTCTGCACCCTAAATGGACTACCTGTACTTCCTAATATAGCATCCTTCATTTTCATTAAAAAAAATTATGGTCGCAGGTTATTTTGGAAAAGACTGCATCTTAATACAGAGTATTGGGTATTGAAATCCATTTGAAAAAAGGAAAGTGAACTCACTGCACCTTAATACGGAGTACTAGGTATTGCAATCCACATAATGGAACCCTTTCCTTTCTATTGAGAACTTGTGGAACAAGAAGAATAAGTAAAGAGATCATACGAACAACATTACCTTCAATCTGACTAAAAAAAACATTACCTTCAATCAGCAGCATTCTGCTCCCATCTTTCTCATTCACAAGCATATCTATGTTAACAAATGTCGCACCATTACGAACCTGATATCAAAATGACATTGGACAATTAGAGAAAATGCAAGCACGGTTTTTTTAAATGAAAAATACATGCACATATCCAGGAAAGTAGATACATAAAATCTAAACAATAATAAGGCTCAATATACCTCATCCAATGCATTGTCCATAAGCTCTGCAAAAGCTGCAGCAAACCACAAGTAAACAAATTATCATGGAAATACTGTCAATAATCATAACATTTACAGTAGATTAAAAGAAATACCTCCAAGTGCCCATTTGTGACTGGTTGCATTTGAATGAAGGAACCTAGGATGCACCCTTACATGATCAATGCCACCTAAAAAATCAAAATACTCATGGAAAAGGGCTACTTAAGAACTGTTTCAACAAGTTAACAACCCCACTAAAAACTCGAGTTTAAAAATTTACAAACACTGTTTGCGAAAGCTATATCTAGAGCATATAGGTAAATGAAATGCATAAATGCTAAAGCCCTAGATGCTTGTAGAATGAAAAGAGACGCCAGATAGAATAGTTGGAAAACGTAGAGAGGCATGCATTTTTCCCATTGATAAAACGCTGGATTTATTATAATTCGAGTATTTAACAACCACGTGAATAAAACCCAAAGAAAAAGCTTCGTTAGACCGCATGCAAAAGGATTAATTAACTGCAATAGACTCCCTTAAATGCAAATTAACCGTCATTTTCCCAGGACTACAGTTTCTTTTTTGCCGCAACATTTATCGACGACATAGTTGTTAACAAAACAAATCATTTTAAAAGGAAAAGAAATCAATGCAGCAGGCAAAAAGAAACAGATTGGATTAAATTACCCAGAGAAGAACTCCTATCGCCATAAGGAGCTCCCTCATAATCCCCAGCCTTCCAAAATTGTTTACAGTTCTGAGAAATCAAATTCGCGCTCATATCCCGACGCGTATGCACTACCTCGTGTCGCGGCTGAACCTTCTGTGAAATAGGCTGAAGAAACTCGACCGGAACAATTGGTCCCGGCTCGTTCAGTTTCCTCTTCTTCATCAAACCGCGTCTGTCAAGTGCCGAAACCGCGTCGTTATCGTTGCCGGAGTCTGAATCACTGCTACTGCTGCTGCTGCTACTGGTGCCCAGATCAATAACCGAAGAAGGCCACTCGGAGACATTGCCTGCTCGAGGCGCCTCAACAGCATTCGTCGTCTCTGCCAGTTCTTGCTTTACACGAGAGTTCATGACTTCGCAGACCGAAACAGAGGTAAAGAAGAAATGCTTCTACGTAAGCAAGAGGCATTCAGAAAGGCGGTTTATTTTTTTTTGTAGATGTAATAAAAGAAGATTTAAAAGAAGGGGTAAAAGTTTTACATGTTAATTAACTTTTTTTAAAAAGCATAAATTACTATTAAAGTTATATAGGTATATGATTAATGTCTTACTTTAATCAGGATAACTGCTAACGAAAATAGTAAATTTATTATTTTAAAAAATAAAGTTTATTTATGATTATTTTATATTGATTTAATTAAATTTATTTTTTATTATTATTTTAAATTAAATTATATCATTTTAAAAAAAATTAATATTTTGGTATATATATCCTAAAAATAAGTTATCAGTCACCGTCAAATCCCACGAAAGAAGGTAATTGATTGTGTTGTAGGTGCACCAATTGATGTCGTGGGGACGAGTTTATATGCCCTACGATACTGGTGTCCTTGATATTTATGCGATAGTGAAAACAAATTCGAACCACCAAAGTTAGGTAATATGTGATTCGGATTCTGAAATTGTAAAAATAATTTTTGTTGTTTTTATAATAAAATATATAAAATATTTATTTTATATTTAATATTAATTATATATTAATATCATTAGTTTTAAATAAAAATTTTATTAATCATCTTTGTCTTGTAATGATACCAGCGGACATCTATACGTATGATCAGACCTCAGCTATCTACACTGATTTTATGGTTGTTTTTTGAAGTCATTTTTGATGGTGTAAAATAAATATTTTAATTGTTTTGTTTTTATAAATAATATATTAATTTTTTATTAAAAATATATTAATTTATCTACTATTTGAAAAGTGATATAATATTTTATTATTAAAATTAAGAAAATTAGTATCAAATTTTTTTATTATCACCTTCATTCCCACTATTTTTCTCCTTTATTATTGTCTTTTTAATCTTAGTATCATCTGATTATTTTCTCCTTTTTTATTTTTTTCTATTTCCTTCTAATTAACTACTTTGTAATTTTAATTATATGAATGTATGATAAATTTCTTTTGAGTTTGTTTCAAATTTTCTGTATAGAGTTTAAACACATCTAAATTAATGTAATGGATAGATTAGCTTGTTATTTTATTAAGCATACATTTTTTTTAAAGTAAGCAATAAATTATGCCTATGTTAAATTTTTTTTGAAAAATTATGTTATTTCTTTTTTTAACAAAAAAAAATCTATATATCATCTTTGAATAAGTTGCTATTTACTCGAAGTCTTTTTATTTGTTTGGGTTCTCTTTCCAATAACTTGAACATTTATTATATAACAAGAAAATAAAAAAGGAAAATATACATATATAATTTCATGGAAAATTCAAATAATAGTTTTAGAATTATTAAAAAAACTACTGTAAAAGAGGTAAATGGTGTAGGGAGGTGATAATGGATATTGAAAATTTTGTACTTAATTTTAATAATAAAATATTATGTGTGATTAAATTATTCTATTTTTAATAATTAAATAATTTATATGTTTTTTATAAAAATAATATGATTAAAATATCATGTTACATAAATAAAATGATTATTTATGTACTTTTTTATACTAAAATCTTTTTTTTTATTATATAAATAAAATATAATTTAAATTTAGATTCATAATAATAAAAATTTAAACTCATATCAATTATATTAAAAATTATTCCCAATAAAATTCACCACTACTTATATCCTTTATCCTTAGAGAAATTGGTAAAAAGTGAAGCACGCCTTAAAAGGAGTTAGGTAACTTTACTTTTGTATCTTAAATTACCAAATTTTAAATGGGATATTTTAAATGCTAAAATTTAAGTAACTAATACCTTTTAGTTAAATTGAATAATGTTTTCTTATTTTTTTGCAAAATTAGCCATAATTAACCCGGTTATTTTTGTTCACCCATATTACAAAATAAAAATAATGAAATGTTAAAAATGTAAGTGGACAATAATACTCATTTAAATGAGTTAATTGCTACCAATTTTTTTTAAAGTCTACTTAAAAATTATGGTGATTTGGGTAGCAAAGTAAATACTTAGGTACCTGGAAGGTACCAAAGGGGCAAATTGTATCCGTTTTCTTATAATCTATTATTAATTTTTTTTAAGAAACTAAAGTTGGTATTTAATAATTTGTATTAAAAGTTTGTGTATAATGTAGAAAAGTATATTTCTTTCCCCCTTACATACTTGTCTCTTTCTCTTAGGGTATGCTGAAAAAAGTGTCAATTTTCTTTGGGATAATGCATCAAAGAATAGCATTCTCAGCATAGTCATTAAGTGTTAGAAATTCAAATTGTTACGTGGTTATGCTTGCTTTTTGCGTCTTTGGAAATATAGTAGATTTTAATAAATAAAAAAATGAGAAAAAAGTGCAAAATTTTTATCTCTTAAATTTTTTATCACATATTGTTTTTGTACATTTCTTAGGATGTGTTGATATATAGAAGAATATGCATTTGAAATTGGTCCCAAAGGACACCCAATTTTGTAAAAGAGAAGAGAATTAAGATAATTATAGAGCCATACATATATGTCACCGTTTAGTCAGTGTTGAGTGTGAGTATTTATTTTTTGAAAAAAAATTCATTACTAAATTTATTTTTTTCAATAGTCAAAAATTTTGTTCTTATATAAATTGAGTCACTCAAAACCTGACATTTTTTTTACCAATCCATTCCATTATTATGTGAATCGCTATTATTATGTGAATGTTTTCGTTATTATTGTGTGAACATTACATGCACATTCATCATTTTTTACAAAACTAGAAGTTATTATTCACAACAAACCCAAGAAAAAAAAATTCAAAATTATTTATTCAGTTTTATGAGCAACATAAATACTTTAAAGGTGTAGTATTACGGACTTCATTTGTATATTGAAGCTTTGAGACAAAAAAAAGATTATAGATTATTTTATCCTAAGACAACAAGACTGTATTTGCTTATACAAATTTAGGTATAACTGCGAAACGTCTTTAAGAAAGTGACTTAATCAACGACTCAATCCAAGTAGTATTTTTCAATATATCGATAATAATGTTCATATCTTGTATTTACATACCTACTATCAATAATTAAAAAAGTAGATTTTGTGGCTATTGGGGTAATATTGTTCATACCTTGTATTGACTCATTATGCTTAGATATTATTTTGAGATTCTGTTTTGGGATTGGAGGTATAAGAAGCTAGTTGCATATCTTGAGGAATTTTATATTAATGATATTACTCAACGTTAAAGGTGTAGTATTCCGGACTTCATTAGTGTATTGAAGCTTTGAGACAAAAAAAGATTATAGGTTATTTTATCTTAGGACAACAAGACTGTATTTGCTTATACAAATTTAAGTATAACTGCGAAACGTCTTTAAGAAAGCGAATTAGTCAACGACTCAATCCAAGTAATATTTTTCAATATATCGATAATAATGTTCATATCTTGTATTTACATACCTACTACCAATAATTTAAAAAGTAGATTTTGTGGCTATTGGGGTAATATTGTTCATATCTTGTATTGACTCATTATGCTTAGATATTATTTTGAGATTTTGTTTTGGGATTGGAGGTATAAGAAGCTAGTTGCATATCTTGAGGAATTTTATATTGATGCTATTACTCAACGTTATATGAATTTTTGTGTTGAGTTTTTCTTTCTTTCTTTTTGTGTGTTTTTTTTCTGCTTACAGAATCTAGTTATCTATGAGAACATGCAGTGATATATGTATTCTTTTCTTAGTTTGTCGTCAAATATTTTAAATGTGGTTGTCATAAATTGTACACAGATAAAATTGTTCGAACTCCATTATCAAAATTGTGTTAGGTTGATCAGGAATTTGCGTAATTTTATAACATTTGGTATCAGAGCATTTTGTGGTGGTTTTTGTCAATTTTCTACAAGATTATTATTCATATGAATAGTGAGTTACATTAATAGTAAAATTTTGTCGACGATATTGGTTTGTCGATGGAGGTGTTCTAATATACGGTGGTTCGTGAGAATATTCATAAATGATTTAGAGGAAGTTAGATTTGAGTGGGAGTAATGACCGCAGATAAAGGAAAGGTGAAACTTGAGAAATTCGATGACACAGATTTTGGGTTTTGGAAAATTCAGATAGAAGATTATTTGTATCAACCTCTCCCAAGAAAGGAGACAGAGGCTATAAGGGAAGAAGACTGAAAACTTCTAGACAAATAAGCCCTCAGAGTTATTCGATTGACACTATATATCCCATAATTTTGCTTTCAACATAGCAACATAGCAAAGGAAAAGACCAAGACATATCTTATAGTAACTCTTTTCAATATGTACGAGAAGTTAACGTCCTTAAATAAAGTGCACCTGATGAGGCATTTGTTCAATTTGCGGATGACAGAAGACACATTAGTAGCTCAACATCTCAATGAACTCAACACAGTCACAACCTAGTTGAGTTCAGTTGGAATTGAATTCGATGAAGAAGTACGAGAATTGATATTTTTATCTTCTCTATCAGAAAATTGGAATGTTATTATCACGACTGTGAGTAGCTTGTCATTTTAGTCTATAAAAACTTGATTGTTACTTCTTTTCCATATGCATATCATAGATACTGGATTAAAAGCCCCTCCTTTCGGTCCTTTTTTTAGGAACATTTTAGTTTTTTTAACGGGACAACTTAGTATCATTTTTATTATAATAAAAACACTTTGGTCCTTTTTTTCAGTGTCATAAATAAATAGATGAAAGTAGCTTGTTCAAAATACAGTGTATTATTTACTAAATATTTTATATGCATGACCAAAAAAGATATATTTGAGATATTTATCTTTAATTATCTCGTAATTATTCTTTAAAATAATTAAGAATAATCAATAGATCTTTATCTTATTAGGATAATTATATTATATTTACATTTATACCATGATTATACATTTATTTATTTTAGCCAATAAATTTTTTTGTTGATTGTGATTATTATTTAACTACTATATGTATATACGAAATTATCCCAACATATAGTAATCAAATTAACTTATGGTTGAGTAGGTATATGTAATTTTTTTTGTCCTAATTTAATTTGTTAGAGGTTTTTGTGTCTAAAACCTTGTATTAAGTTGGTAGGTATGATAATGCAATAACCATTCAAAGCTCATAATAAATATTATGGAGCACCAATGATAACGAAACAATAAAAAAAATGCGCATCTTGTGCTCAAACGCATGCTTTACTATAATATATCACCTTTTTAAAAATATTTTCCTCTGAAGTATAATATATCACATACCAATAGGATTTGTACTTTAGTGAGGACACATAAGGTGAAACTTGTTAGCAGTAATATACCAAGAGATGGAGAAAAAATATTGGTTGATTTTTTGTTTATTGTCTTAATTTTATAAAAGTGGGGCAAGTAAGTTGTATACTTATTGTTAAGGTTGTTAAAATAAGATGGAACGTAAGTTCAAAGATGCTCATTAGACCTACTCCCACGTACAAGGCACAAATAATATATACGTGGCCCCCCAAATCACCACACTCTTCCCAAGTCTAACTACTGATGCAAACATTCTCGAACTAGATGTTTCCTAGTGTTCTTCGTAAATCAGGTTCAATTAATATTATATGTTTTCTCTCAAAGTTTTAGTTTAACAACTACTGGGTATTTCCACAAACACGCATGTGTTCGTATTTGGATAATTTATTTATTGGTTTATTTTTCTTAATTATCTCAATAATTTTGTCCATTAATGTGCATGCGTTGAAGACACCAATTAGTGGTCCGGCTTCTCTTGTCAGTTGTCTGTACAAGACTTATTATAAAAATAAAAACTCCATATTCAAAATCTCTCATCGTTTAGTTCGTTGACAGATGACAAACTATTAATTGGAAATATATTGTACCTATATTTATAACATATTGGTATGGGGTTTTCATATATATACACAACAGTAATGCATAGCTTCTTAGTTCCTAGCTATTACTATTACTTGTTCTTGGAGTTTTATATCTTCTGATATATTTTTTCTTTCTGCAACTATATATATATCCGTTTACCTTTTGCTTATATGGTATAAGTTAGTTTTTAGTTTTTAAATTGGTATCAAAATTATTTTTTTAACTTTTTTATCCTATCGGTTCTTATATCATAAATCTGGATAATATCATAAATTTAAATTTTAATCAATATAAAGAGAACGTTAAATCACAAGAATAAAACATCAGTATTATTTATGTAATTCTCTAACTCAAAAGCTCTTTTTTAAGTTTAGAGTTAAACTTAAATTTTTAATTTGATATGAAGTTAAACTTTTTTGTTTCTTCATTCATCGAACCTCATGCCGTATTTACTCTTCAATATTAATTTTTCATCGTTTATGATCTTACTTGAGTAGTTTTTATTGCTTGCAATCGTGACTAAATGGATGCGTTTAAATTGAAATGGAAACGGTGTCGTTCACCTGGTGGCGCTGCCTCTAGATGGAGTACTAGTTCTTTGATAAACACGTTTTCATACAGCATACGAAGAACCCTATCTGAGAATGAGAAGTGGAAACAAGTAGCACCAGAAGGATGCTTCTTAGTATATGTAGGAACCCAAAAGCAAAGATTTGTGGTTAGGAGAGATAGTTAATCATCCCTTGTTCAAGAAGTTGTTAGAGGATGCTGAAATGGAATATGGGTTTTGCAATGAAGGTCCTATTTTGCTTCCATGTGAGGCGGATTCGTTCTACAAAGTCCTGGCTGAAATAGAAATTGTGAAGAGTATAGAGAGATAAGAAGAAATAATGATTTAATATTGTATTGGTGTGTCTTAGAATGTACATGGAGAACTCTATTTATAGAGTTATAACAAGTGTAGTACAAGTGAAATAGTAAGTGTAATACAAGTGAAATAGTGGAAGTGTAGTACAAGTGAAATAAATATAACTTAACATCCCCCCTCAAACTCAAGGAGGAAGAGAAACAATCAACTTGAGTTTGGAAACTAATTCTTGAAATCTGACTGGTAGATGAGATTTCTAGGCCCAAGAAGTAGTGGAGACGACCAAGGTCTTTCATTTCAAATTGATGGCTCAGAAACTACTTGAGATCAATAATTCCATTAGAGTCATTTCCTGTTATGATCATATCATCTACATAAAAGAGTAGAAGTGTTACACCAGTGGGAGTCTTCCGAATAAAGACACCGGAGTCATAAGAACTGGAAGTGAAACCAAAGTCAGTAAGTGTAGAGCTGAATTTGGCAAACCAAGCCCGAGGAGCTTGTTTGAGGCCATAGAGAGCACGACGAAGTCTGCATACTTGATGAGGTGAATGAGTGTATCCAGGAGGAAGTTTCATATAAACTTCCTCAGTTATTTCTCCATTGAGAAAAGCATTTTTGACATCCATTTGAAACATGTTCCAATTTCGAGCGGCAGCAATGATGATACTTGAGAACGGAGGTAAGGCGAGCTACAGTGCAAAAGTTTCTTCATAGTAGATTCCATATTCTGTGTAAAACCCTTTGCAACCAGGCGAGCTTTATATTGTTCCACAGACCCATCTGAGTGAGTTTTGATTTTGAAAATCCACTTACAACCAATCAAAGATTTATTAGATGGAAGATCAACAAGATCCCATGTATGTGCTTTTGTTAATGCCTGTAATTCATCTGTCATAGCTTGCTGCCAATGAGGATTAGAAATAGCTTCTTTATAGTTTTGGGGTTCATGATGAGACAAAATAGTAGAGAAACATTGGTAATCACGAAGATGAAAAGGAAGACTACTTACACGAGTAAAACGACGAAGTGATGACTCTGGACAATCAGGTAGTTGGTCTTCAGAAGATGTTGTTATGGTAGGAGCAGACACATCAGGAGAAGCCGTAGTAGACGATGGTGAGGGTAATGGAGCAATGTCAGGAGGAAATAAATCAATAGTTGGGTCATTAAAAAATGAGAGTGAGGTAGGAGATGAGACATGAAATGAGGAAATAGAGGAAAACATTTTATGTTCCCAAAAGATGACATGACGAGAGATACGCAATCGTTTAGAGATAGGGTCCCAACAACGATAGCCTTTGTGTTCTATTCCATACCCTAAGAAACAACAAAGGCGAGCACGAGGTTCTAATTTATTGCGTTCATGAGGGTGAAGAAGAACAAAATAGGCACAACAAAACACTTTGAGCAGTTCATAAGATGGAGAAGTACTATAGAGACGCTCATAAGGGGATTGATTGTGAATAATAGGCATAGGAACACGATTGATGGTATAAACAACTGTAAGAGCTGCTTCACCCCATAAGCGTTCAGGACAAGAACTAGAAATGAGGAGAGTGCGAACAATATTAAGAATATGTCTGTGTTTTCGCTCAGCTCTTCCATTTTGTTGAGATGTGCCAGGACAAGAATATTGAGAAACAGTCTCATTTTGTCGAAGAAAATTTAAAAACTTTGTTTCTTTATATTCCATAGCATTATCAGCTCTAAGTACTTTGATATTTTGAGAAAATTGGGTTTTAACCATTTGGGCAAAATCATAATAAATTTTGGGTAATTCAGATCTATGTTTCATGAGAAAAATCCATGTGAATCTTGAATAATCATCAATAAAAATGACAAAGTAAACACATCCCCCCATAGTAGGATGTGGGGATGGACCTCAAACATCAGAATGAATTAAGTCAAAAGGGGAGACAGAAGTAGAATCACTTTTATTAAAACATAAAGCAGGTTGTTTTCCCAATTGACAAGGCAAACAATTTACATTATCAGAAATAGAAACAGATCTTAATTTACCAGAAGATGCTAAGGGACGAAGATGTCCTATAGACGTATGGCCTAGACGAGCATGCCATAGGTTGATAGGAGTAGTAGGAGCAGCAACGGAAGTATGAGGAGAATTGGGTAGATGAAGGTCGATAAGTTCAAATAATCGTCCAACCTTACGGCCTATCCCAAGGATCTGTCCTGTCTGTGGATCCTGCACATGACAACCAGAAGAGGAAAAAGTAATAGTAAGACCAAGTTCACATAATTGACCAACAGAGATAAGATTTAGAGTAAGGTTGGGAATATGAAAGGTGTCAGAAAGTGATATAGAAGATGTGGAAACTTGTCCTACAGCATTAACATGCATATGTGAACCATTGGCAGTTTGAATTAAAGGTTTAGAGATGGAAGATTGTGTGGGAGAGAAGATGTGAGTATCATGAGTCATATGGTTACAACAAGCAGAATCAAAATACCATAAAGATTTACCTGATGTGAGAGACAAGGCAGTAGAAGGAGGATTACTAGATTGTGAGAGAACATGTTTAAGAAGACCTTCAAGTTCTTGAGTGGAGAAGGTAAATTTGTCATGATTATCCTCAGAAACAGCAGCAGTGATAGATGAGTTACTATTGTTACCTGAAGCATGTTGAGAGGGATTTCGAGAGGGATTCTGTGAGGAATGTTGAGAGGGATTCCGGGAGGAATGCTAAGAGGGATTCCGAAAGCAATCTCTGTTAAAGTGTCCTGGACCCTTCTTATGATAATATATACATATCCGAATTGGACATGTAAGAAGCTCATGATTGGGGTTGTGACAGTAGGTGCAACCTTGATGTTTGAAGTCCTCTTTAGAACCTCCTTTAGAGGCGATAAAGGGGTGGCAAGAACGAGAATACGTATGATGAACTTTGAAAACCCCCATCCAGAGTTTCTTCAGAAGCGGCTCTCAGTTACAAAATATCTAAGGATGGAAAAGGACTCTGATGGAGTAAGGAAGCCCGAACAGGTTCAAATCGATCATGGAGAGCCATGAGAAAAATAACAAGACGCTGGTGATTATGATAAGTTGCAAACATCTCAGCATCAATCTTGTTCGTCCAAGTTGGTTCAGAGAGAACGAGTTGATCCTAAATAGTATGCATTTCAGAGAGAAATTGGTTAATGGTTTGATCAGCCCTTTGGCGTTTGGTATGAAGAATTGTTAGAAGTTGATATTGGTTGGCCAAATGTTGTAGTGAAGCGAGCCTCAAGAAATTCCCAAACTTCTTTGGCGGTGTCAAAACGCCCAAATTCACCATGGATGGAGGGTAAGGTGGTGTTACGGAACCAGGTAATAATTTGATGGTGTTTACTCTCCCGATCTTCGGTGATCGACAAATAAGGAGTTGTTTTCGGTGGTTTCTTGGATGGGTATAGAGATATCACCGGTTATGAAACGCCATAGCCAAGGCGTCCTTTCAAGAAACTTTTCATTGCTTGTGCCCAGGCTAGGTAGTTAGTATCATCAAGGGTGGTAGAGATTGGTTTTGGGACATCATTTCGGTCCATTTTAACGAAATAATGGAGGAAATGTAAAGCAAATATATAGAACCAGTATAAAGGAGATATCCTTAAAAATAAAAAAAGGAGTTGAAAACAAGCCTGGAACCGGGTTGAGGTGAGCCGGGTTGGAATGAGCCGAGTTGAGGTGAGCCGGGTTGAGAGTGAACCGAGTTAGGGTGAGCCGGGTTGGCTGTGATGAAGAGAGGCGAAATTTTGATAAAAATTTTAGAGATATATGAGAGGTTCTGATACCATGTGAAGAGTATAGAGAGATAAGAAGAAAGAATGATTTAATGTTGTATTGGTGTGTCTTAGAATGTACATGGAGAACTCTATTTATAGAGTTGTAACAAGTGTAGTACAAGTGAAATAGTAAGTGTAGTACAAGTGAAATAGTACAAGTGTAGTGCAAGTGAAATAGTGGAAGTGTAGTACAAATGAAATAAATATAACTTAACAGAAATTAACAGTGATGATCATATTAAAAGTAGAAATTTTATTGTAGTCCCTGGTACTTCGTAGCCTTGCTGCTAATAATCACTCAAACTATAGCATTTTTTTGGATTAAAGTATATATTTTTACAAAGCTAATAAGATATATACTAGCATACTTTCGTTACAAAATAAGAGATTAAATTATTTATTTTGACAAACTTAGAGTGCGAGCGCAAACTATAATGTCTGAAAATTTGCTACATTTTTACTTCAAAGTTTGCATCATAAGAAATCAAAGAACGTTGAATCTTATATAATAAGTAACCAATCTTAAGAGTTTGAAAGTAATAAATAAAGGCTGCCCCCAGGGAAAAATAAGGAGTGCATGTATTAAGTTGTGGTGGATTTGTACTTTTTATTTTATAATATCCATTTGTACTCCAATCCCAAAATGATAATTTCTTCCTAATTCTTACCAAAAGAGATAAACAAACATGGAAATTATAGAACAAAGAATTTTGTTGTATGCCCAGGCCCCATAGTGGGACTCTTCTTTGCCTACATGGCTGGATCTTAACTTTGATGGAGCCTGCTCTCTACTGGAATACGTTGCAGGTTTTACCAGGATTAAGATTATTAGCAAATTATTGTGATGTTAAAAAGAATTTTTTATTTTATTTCAATCAATATACATTTATTATTAAAAGTTGATAAATCTTAAATTATTTGAGATAAATCTAAAATAATATAACACCCTATTATTAATCGTGCGACATATAATATTGCTATTAAAATTGTGTAAATAATATATATTCTAAATTTATGTGAGTTGGGTTCAAGTTCCACCCAGTTTCAGAAGGGAAAAAAAGGGTAACAGCTAAAGAGGACCATGTTGGCAGTAGGTAATCAACTGTCCTCTTTCTTGTTTTTTTCTGTCAACTTTATTTATTTAAAGGCCGATTGTGAATAAATCCAATGAGACAGTTGGAGTAGCTGACCAAGGAATATTATTTTGCAGTATATTTAATGCAGTTTCTTAACGAAGGAAAAAAAATTAGAAGAAAGAGAAATAAAGTACATGTTCTGCAAATGAAATGAAAGTAGAAGAAAAAACAATTTAGATAGTATACACATTATGCACTTCTAGGCTTGTAGTTCCATTATCCTTCTTATTCCCACAGAGTAATTTATCTCCCACTTAATTGAATTGAATTAAAGTGAGATACGTAGTTTTACTCCTTAACCAGTGCAAATGCACTGAGGATATGGAAACTTCAATCCATCTTGCAACCAATAGCTTAATTTACAACAACTAATTTAATGTTTCAATAAAACAAAGTCTGATCACCATCCTTTTAAAATAATAATAATAACAAGTTAACAACAACATAATAGGAGAAAGTTTTAATCTTCAAATCTGCATTAGGTCTTGAAAGATCTTCATAGCAGAAGCAGGCAAACCCAAAAGTACATTAATGCTTTTCCTTTCTTTCCCATGAGAAAGGAACAAACTCACTTCTTTCTCAGGCAAAGCAACTGGCCCTGACAATATAGGCTCACCCCATCCAAAGTCTGTAGTGTGAAACGACAGTCTTGACCAAGTTGTGATCAGAAGAGTTGCAGCCAAAGAAGGCCTAGTTCTTGTTATTTCAAAGTAATCAATAGCAGATCTCATATAATCATCAGTAACCATATGAATTGCCTTTTGAACTAACTTCACTGCATATGAAACTGGGTTCTCAATGAGCTCACCTGCACTACAAAGTGAGTTTGTTAACACAATTGCATTCCCAAAATAGCCGTTTGGTATTGGTGGTTCAAATCTTGAACGGCCATCAACTGCAAACAGAAGCTTTGTCTTTTGTTCAGGTTGCATTTTTAATGCTTGTGTTCTACCTCTCCAAACAAAAGCAGAGAGTGCTTCAAAAGTAGTGCATTTCTCAAGAGACCCATCTGACATTGCTTTTTTCTTGATTTGCTCAAGCTTCTCATGATCAAAACAGAATGACCTGTAATTCATTTCTTCTCCGTAGAGTTTGTTAGTGTCTGATATGTCCTCAATCTCAGCAAACTCATCATGAGGAAACTCAACTTTTGGTGGGTTTCTTGATTTGAGTATGCTTCTATCTATAAATGGAGGCACTTTTAGAGGTAATCCCCTAGCAGTGTCACCCCAAGCATTCACAAATTCCATTGCACCAAGCCCATCAAACATACAGTGGTTCATGCTTAGCCCAAGAACAAATCCACCACATTTGAACTTAGTTACCTGTAGTGGTTACATGATTATCATCACTCATCAGCATAGGTTACTCTCTTTCGTATTGCCTTTAAATTCATTCAACAAATAAGCAAATTTCTTTTCAACACAAAACTCTAGCTATCAAGGATTATGTGTCTGTCTGTTTATACTTCTGAGACCCTATAAAAGTGCTTCTAAATCAAAGGGAAAAAGATTTTGCCAAAAGTACCTTTCTTAATTGGCACAAAAGCAACAATTATGCGAAAAACACGTTTTAACAGAAGCACAAACAAAAGAAATAAATAATGAAAACTGTTAAGCGAAGCTAACCTGAGCAACCAGAGGAGGAATCTCAAGGATGTTTTTGGCACCAGGAATATCATAAACCAACTTTCCTAGAGTAATAGGATCAGGTTTGGTTATGTCTCCAATCTCTTGTATAGAACAGTTAGCTTCAGCCTCAAGAAAAACAGCTCCTTCCCCTGTACAATCCACTATCAATTTTCCCTCTGAACTAATTGTTAACCTTCCTGCAAGTGGGTAGTAAAGAACAAGCACTTTTGACAATGCATTCTTTATAACTTCAACAGCTTCCTCATTTCCTCTTGCTTCCGATTTGAAGCAGTATATAGTACGAACTATGACAGCAATGTTCTGATCAAGGTTTGAGAGAAAGTAAAGACCCTTCTCTGTTTTCTCAGACGGAGTAACCAAAGTTGGTACTTCTTGCTTTACACAAAGTTCAAGGAGGCTCTTATTGTTCTCCATTTGAAAACTAACTTCTTTATCCCAAAACCTATCACACATTTCATTGTTTAAGAATAAGTAAAAACTTTAGGTTAGACAGCCACATAGCATGAATACAAAATAAAACATTTATTTAACTCTATAAAGTATAAACATGACATTCAATAAACCAGAAATACTTCTAGAAAAACTAATAATTTCTACCTTGGTTGAATGCAAGAGTTCTTTATGATCAGGAAAAAAAAAGGGTTCTCGGGGATATTAATAGGAGGCAGGCATTGGTATTCCTTTATGGAACGGAGTTCGAGTTATATAGACGAACTTGGGACATATAACTTGTTTTGGTTATCAAAAGTTATTTAATATGAAGTGGACAGATGTTCTTGCCTTATTGGAGGCAGTTGTTATAATTTAGGCAAATAATATAATTTAAATGGCATCTTCTTAAAAGATAAAAAAGGCAGGGACATAATTGGCTTTTATCTATGTTTTTATTTTATTTTATTAGTCTTAATTTGAAAACTCGTTCTCAGCAGTTTGATTTTAGCTTTTCTTTTTCTTTTTCATATGGGTTTGTGGTAGCCCGGTAGGCTACTGGTTAGTGAACTAAAACATCACCAGCCAGGGTAGTTTTGCGTAAGAGAGAGTAGTGATGATGGAGTTGTTAGGTGTGGTAGGCATCCCATATTTTTGGTTACTTGGTATACTTTATATTCAATTAAATGTCATATGCACATAACTCTCTCTTTTGCATTACTCCTCGTAGTGGCTTACGTAGAAGTTCTATACAAATACGGTCAGAACGTTCGATCAACTTTGACTTGAATGGTTCTTAGTTTTGATTGCTAACAGAGGAAAGTATTTTTCTATATTTGTTGAGTAAGATGTAAAAGATCCCATTGTTGCAACATTTTGGAATCATCATTGCCAACACATGAATCTTTTTTAGTTTTAGGGAAGGAAACATCTTAAGCAACTAACCTTCAAAGGCCTGTGGCTTGTTATTACATATTTATGATACGATGGTAATTCAAAAATTTAAACCAAATTTGAAACTAAGGCAATGAGGAAAATAAGATATCATTATAATATATACAGTTAGAAAAGAGGGATTTTTTTGACATTTATTAAAAAGATTCAATCAAACATTTCTAATAAAAATTTCAAATTATTATGGTAAAATAAATTTACAATAACATGTTAGTGCTCATAATTACTATAAATTATCATACCATTAATTAAAAGATTATTACAAATTTAAATTTATATTTATCGAGTAAAAACTTAAATATCTAATTATTTTTTGATTAGATATAAATAAAAGTAATTTTATCATATTTTATTTAAATAAAATAAAATATATATAATTTTTAATATTATACATGAATATTTTATATTTTTATGAATAATACGAATAATTTGAACTCAGAGTATTATTCTAATGAGTTTAATGTTAAAAAAGATTAGGTTCCAACCTTAATATTTTAAGACAAAATTTTGGGCTTACATATAGTTTGGAAAATCTAAAATTTGAGGTTGGGACAAACCCGACCTGCCATAATTCACATCCGCATCAAATACGCTCAAAATTATTTGATGATCGAATACTGAATTGGCACGAAAGAAGGGGTCTGGGCATAAATTCAGAGAGGCCAACAGTCCAAAATTAATACTTACAACGGCCATAAGCCCACCCTCCGAAAACGGACGGAAAATAGTTGTAGCCAAATCGCATTCCAAAATACTTTTCGCTTAAATTTATTCTAAATATGTATTTTTCATCATATATTGAACAGTTCTTTTATCAAAAGTGATTCTGATTTATAAAAAAGAGAGTAAGTCATAGACCACTAGTTTAACTATATTGAACAATTACTTGTTCTTAGTGATGCTAATTCGAACTCTCCAAGCCAGCTCAAGCCTGAAACTTCGTATTCAGATTTGGCTCGAGTCGAACATTTAGATCCGTGTATTTTTAGGCCAAGCTAAGCCGGGTTTTTCAAATTAAATAGAAGCCAAAAACCAGACCCTAAATCAAGTTAATCCATCCCTAACAGATTGATTAGTAACTTTGCTCTAACAAGTACAATTAATTCAAAAGTATATAGACGTCGCTAAACCTTAATATTTGGGGGGGGAACCTATGAATCACAGGGCTCCAACTACTGTGATCTAGAGTGAGTACTGAGTAGAGAATTGGGAGAGTACAGAGGATGATATTTAGGAATCGAGAATTTGGAGGAATGGATTACGATGAAATTTTTAAGGGAAAATGAAATATTTGGGTTTTGGTCACCGGAATAGTAAAAATGGAGGGACTTGTATTTTTGGTTGGAGTTTTAAATTTAATGCAAAAAATTTATTAAAAATTAATAAAAATAATATCATTTCTTTAATAATAAATATATATAAATTAGACATAAATATTTTTATAAATATGTACAATTGTAATATTTTGATTGTTTATAAAAAAAAATCTCTTAAACTGTGGAAATGAAATAAACTCCATACTAGTTTGTTACCAGTTGAATTTTTTTTTTCTGGCGATCCAAGTCTCCCTCTCTGTCTCTCTCTTTTCATCATTGTTAGTTGCTAATGAATGTAAAATTATCTTAGCATTAAAAAGTTAAAATTAACTTAAATAATTTGGTTGTATATTTTAACTTTAATTCTAATAGTAAAATTTAAATTGAATTCTCTAAGTAACAAAATATAAATTAAATTTTTTTTGGTAAATTTTAACTTAAATTTTTTTCGTAACAAAATCTAAATTAAATTCTATTAGTAATTCTATAAATAGAAAGTCAACAATTTAATTTGATATAATCTAAAAACATCATTATTTTGAAAACAAAATCTTAATTTGAGTGAAAAAAGATTTTTTAAAGAGAGAAAAAATGATATCTTTTTAAAATATTGTCTATCCTTTTAAAAAAATTGTATTTGTTTCCTGAAAATGGTATTATTCTCCTTATTTTAAAGAAAAATTGTTATAATCTTTTTAAAATAATAAAATCTTTTTATAATTTGACTTAATTTTTCTCACAATTTATTTGAAAGATTTTCACATAAAATTTAAGTTTTCGTCATTTTTTTTTTACTCCCGTTGTAATCATGAAAGCGTCTCAATTGTATTTGTAAGAGTATAATAATTTTTCATAAATCTTTAGTCTGTTAAAAGGAAAAACAACATAAATCTTATCGATTATGATCAAAATTTACAGCAGTGTTTTTCATATGAATTTGTACAAATTTTACAACCCTTTTCAATTACACATGCCATATATATAATAATATAAGACACCATTTATTAAAAATTTATCGTAATCCCAACTCATCTTGAAGTTTTTTATTAAATATAGTTTTATGGTCCTGACTCTACTCTAAGAAGTCATTTGAAATACATATAAAGTTGAGATATTTAATATTTCGCTACAATGCTTTAAAGAAAACTTTTCAAGCTCTGCAGTATTTTACCTATTATATTGTGATTAATTCATCAAATATTGTGTATTGTGATTCCTTCTAAAAAGTAAAACGAGCAATATTACTCATGAGTAGGACTTTATGAGTTTACCATTTTGGAAACTTCGACCTTTGAAAAAGTTTCCAAAGAGGAAACGTCTGGTTCTCTCCTGGGGTCTATTTGTGGACACAGCAGCCACGAGATCCTTTACCTGCAATATGATTTGTCCTATCTGTCCCCTGATTAAATCAACAATCTTGGGTTCAACATAATTGCCAGACACATCACTAACCAGAAAAGTCCCTTTTGCTCTCCCTCTTTGTGTGGAGATTTCTGCACGTTTGATGCATAAACCATTTTCACGAAATATCCTCGTAACCTGTGAAAGTAGTCCAACCCTATCCTCACTGCAAAATTCCAATTCTAGTCCCTGCATAAGTTAACACAACCATCATTATATTTAAAAAAGCTAGAATCTATGCAAAAAAAATAAGAGGTGTTAGTACATCATATCTATACTTACCACAAATAAGATTCTTTGCTAGTTTAATTCTTTATGTTTAGTAAAATTTTCAGAGAAAATATGCGTTAATAAAGTATTTTTAGTATCTTATTTTAAAAAATATGTTTTTAAATCTATTTATTCGTAAAAAATACACTATTTAATTCTACACATATGTGAACAAAATGTACAACAAGAATAAAATTAACTTTTATCTAATTTTTCATTAAATATAATAAAATATTACATGTATCTTTATATTTTTCAATAGAAATATACTTATAAAAATTAATATTTAATTAATAAATTGTTCATTTTTTTTTAAATTTAAATTTTCTAATATTAAAAGTTATACATTATATAATAAATTTTTTATTAAGTTTGAATGAAAGACTTTGTTAAAAAATTTGAATAAAGTTTAAAAATTATTTCATTATATATATCTATTAAAAAATATTAACATGTATTTTATTGTCACATTTGCTATTTTGTTATATTTAACAAAAAAAAATTAACTAAAACTTTACTTTGTATTTATATTATATATTTTTTTATAAATAAAATGACTTAAAAATACATTTTTTAAATAATTACTAAACAACCTCTAATGTTTAAAAAGACTCCCGTGACACTTTTTCCTAAGTAATAATGTTGTGCTAATCTGTCAAGTTGTTTTGCCCTGACCTCAGTAGCTCTTCTATCTATGGCCGCCTCCAGGCATTCTGATACGCGTTGTCTCTCGGCTTCTGAACGCATGGGAAGCCCATCAATATGTCTTACATAGTATTCCTGCACAAATGTACTATATGTCAAATACCAACATGGTGTCTTCGCTACCTAAATTTCAAAGTTGTATCAAATCGGTTTCAATATATTTCAATAGTGTAGTAAAGCTAACACAAAAAAATCCAACAGTATTTATATTTTTTTTGTACCACCTAAATTTTTGTCGGTCTCTTGTTGATTTTCAGTTATAATGAATTCTCAGACCATTTTTTTTTGTCTTGTTATAATTACCTGGTAAGCTTCCGTTCTTCCTGTGATAATGGTTCCATGAAAAACCACATACTGCATATCTGTCAAAGAACACAAGGTATCAAACAATAGATTTGGCCGGTCATTGGACCTGACAGTAACAACTGTATAGTCTCTGTCATTGCAATCTAATACGCTGACATCGGTTGATGAACTTGCGTCGTTCGTAACACTTTGATCATGCCTTTCAAAGTCTCTGTCAGCAAACATCATCTGATGCAATCTTCTCCAATTGTGGGTATAGCCAGATGAAGAAAATGTTACTTTTGGAGTCCTAAAATCCTTATTGTCTCTAAGGACATTGTACAGCAAATTGTTGATCACATGTAGGCGGTTTGGATCTTCAATAATGTGACCAGTTAATTGATCTGTGACATGAATAACACCTGCAACTCTACCATTGTGTGTCCAAATCTCTGCATTTACCACATTGCATTTGATATCTTTTAGTACTGCAAATATCACAGATAACAATCCCGGTCTATCAGCCCCGCTGAGTTCAATTGAGGTTTGGTACTTTTCTGGCATTCGTTTTGTTGAATCTCTAATTGACTTCAATAAACACACATCAGATTCTAGTGTCTGCAAGATTTTCAATAATTGGAACTACATCAACTATCAAGGAGGTCTCATATCATAAATTCATAATTAAGAATAGAGATTAAAGGAGTGGGTTATTGGTATTATTTGGATTTTAGTAGACTAGTAGTCCAATTTGAGTAATTTGATTTCAGTCAGTAAGAACTCTTTAGATATGGCAGGTATACCAACTTGCATTTATAGTGAAACGGGAACTAGAGAACAAAGAAATTACAGTAAGTTACCTTCTGTACATGCTCAAGGATCCCTTCGTTTGTAATTTTATTCCCATCACAGTCAGTCACATTAAAAACTGAAAATTTGAAATTAATTAATGAGAAATATGGAATAGTAAAGGAGTTGGGTGTTGGGATATAACAAATTTTACATAAATAGTACCATTCATCAACCATTCTCCATCAGAGGAAATGTATGCTTTTCTGATAATGAGATTGAGTTCTACAAGTAATTGAACAACTTCAAGTAGAATATCTGGCCTATTAACACTAACTACCTGAAAAGCAAAAAAAACCCAGCAGAAAGAAAGAAAGAAATCAAATTTTATTTTGCTAGTAATTTGTATACATAAGTGATGTGTAAAAACTGGAAATTAATTAAGTTTACCTCTAGAACAGTGGCATGATCGCAAGAATCATTATCAATGGAAACCCTGAAAATTGAACACAAGCCATCTCACAAAAATTAGAACAGAAAATTGATCATACAAAATTGGGAGGGAATTCTCATGAATTTTATTACCTTGGGGAGTTCATTCTCCTGATAAGTCTTGCGAACTCGTCATCCGTTTGAGAATTCTGCAGACTTTCACAAAACATTGAGCTCACACGGTGAATAAGTGTGCATATGAATTGTGAAGTAGAGCGCCGTTGTAAGCTGAATATAATATATTACAAGAGGTTGAAAGGTTAATTAGACAGAAAAAATTTAAATACAAAGATAGTAGATAGACCAAGTGTTAGCTGGAGATTGGTTGGAGTAACTACAGTTAAGACGTTAGTGGCAATAAAAGCTGACTACTCGAACTCGAAGTGAGTATACCTGTGGCGCGGGAACTTAAACCCACGTGCGGGAATTTTACTTTCTCTTGGAGGTGGCTTGGTTTTCCGGAAATGTCACATGACATGTACGGGTACGGCGTTCTCTCACAAGTGATCATCAAAGTCTCAAAATCTACGAGCTTTTCATTAATCTAAATATAATATTTCATTGCATATGTTTTATCTAATACTATTTACATACGTGTTGAGGCAATTTGGTTCGGTCACCTGGAGGAGAACTTATATTTTCTCGAACAAAAATACTTATTTGGTGGAAATATTAGTCCTTTTTTCTTAAAATAAATTATTTTTGTAAAATTTATAATAATAAAAATAAATTTATAATAATATTAAATGAATTAAATTTGATGAAATTAAACAATTAACAACTCTAATAATAATTCAATTTAGACTGCGTTTCTAAATATTTTATTTTGATTGATTATTTTAGTAAAGATATGTAAAAGAGATATAATGATAATATTTTTATAGTTTTAAATTTTAAAAATTAATATAAATTTATTATATAAAAAAATGATTATTTGTGTTAGAAATTAACAATTTGTAACCGAATGAATTAATGAGAGTAATTTCTGCTTATAAATAAGAGTGACTTATTACGTGGCCTCTACCAAATTAAACCACTTTTAAACGTTTGTCTTTAATTTTATTTTTTTTCTTTCTAGAAAGGTTTATCTTTAATTGCAATTGCATACATAATAATGGATTGAGACTTTTGCGGTATCTTATTTTTATTATGATAATTTTTTATGTTTATTTTTAATTAATATATTTAAAATATTCTTATTTATTATTTCATATTTATTTTAATTAATTTTAATAATAATATTATTTTTAAAATATTTTAATCTATTAAGATTATTATTAAAACTGATTAAAATATAATATTTTAAAAATATTAAATGAGTATAAAAATAAAATTTTTACTAAAATTATAGATACTTCAAAATTACTAATTCCAATAATATGTACGGTACACTCTGTCGTGGCTATATTTTCCACTTATGCTCGATGGAAGATTCATGGTTAAAAACGTGGAACTTGTTTCTTCCACTTGCAAGAAACCTCCACTTTTATTAACACTAAAAAATGGTATAATTGTCATTTACTCCCTCCTTAAGAGCTATCTTTGCAATCGCTGTTAATAATTTTTTTTTGGGTATAGTTATGTAAATAATTTTTTTAATCATTTTGTTATTTTTATGATAATTTAGTTTTGTTATTTTTATGATAATTTAGTTTTTTTATTTTTATTATGTTTCTTAATTATTATTTTATTTTTATAGATTATTTTTAATAATAAATAATAATGATTAAAAATTGATAATAAAATTATTAAAATTTAATTATTTATTATTATACGATTTTTTTTTATAATAAAAAATTTAACTATTATAAAAATAACAAAAAATAGTAATAATAACTAAAATATATAAATTAAAATTTGTTTATTTATTATTACTGTGATCACTTTTGTATAATAAAAAAAATTAAATGTTATAAAAAAATAACAAAAAAATAAGTATAATAGTTGATAAAATATATAATAATTCCAGCATTTTACAGTTAGTAAAAGGGGTAATAAGAAAAGGATAAAAGTGGTGCCCATAATCTTGAGTTTTAGCGTCTTCTTTATTTCAATCATTCTTTGTAATTTTTACGGTGAATTTAGAAATTCGTATCTCGGTTTAGAAGTAATTTTATAATAATAAAATATAATAAATACTTTTAAATATAAAAAAATCTTATATATAATATATTATATATTTTTTATTAGTATTAATAATTGAGGTAGTTATAGTTTTTATAATATTTTTATAAAATTAAAGACTCAAGATATTTTTATTACATTACGTGGCCGTCCCTGTAAGATTTTCTCCAAACATCATACTTTTAACAATTATTAGGGAACGAATAAACATTACGTAACCGTCCTTATGTATGTAAGATTTTTTCCAAACATCATACTTTTAACAATTATTAGGGAACAAGTTATTCATTCTTAACGTAAAAACGAACCATTTTGTTTCAAATTTTATATTAATAGTAAAAAAATCATAATTATATTGGAAAAATATCTTCTTAACAATTAGGCTGCTCTCGTGACTGAGTCCTAACTCTGTTAAATCCCCAACTAAACAAGACAGCAAAAGGTAGCATTAGTACTATAGTTCATGCACTCACATCATCACATGAATCACACACATACTGTAACTATCAAACAAAGCTGCTCTTTGTACGTGGACCAAGACCACGTCAAAGTTCGGTCTATATGACAGATCCAACTAAGTACCTAATCTACATAGCACGTGCCATCCTATTCAGGACCCCAACGGTGAAATATTGGCCAATTAGATAGGTATTTTATGTCAATACATGCACCTGTGCACTCGATTATTTTACCTTTTTTTAATCCGATTTGACACAATCTTACGTAAATATTATACGTAAAGTATACGTATACGTATAACTAATTACATATAATCAATAAATAGCATGAAATCAATCATTATTATTCACATTTATAGTTTTTTTATTATATCATTTCACCGATTATTTTCTCAATCTATTACTCTTTTTCTCTCTCTAATTAATATTGATGATCTTATTTAGTAATAAAATCACTTACTTAAATTTAATGTTATATTTTACTAATGGATGAAATAGAAAACATAAAAGACATTTAATTAAAGATACTATTGGAGCATTATTTTATGATAGAGTCATTTCTCCTATTATAATAAAGATTATAATTGTTATCTCATCGTAATTAGAGAGAAGTTGTTGTAATCCCTATCTTACAATAGTGAAATCCTCTCACACTTGTCCGTGGTTTTTTTTACCCCAATTTATTCGGAGGTTTTTTCATGTAAAATATTTGTGTACATCTTATTTTCATTATTCTCGATTTCACTTTAGTTGTGTGTTAGCTTCGACCCGATAATTTTTTCTAACAGTGGTATCAGAGCAATTGGTTGGGGGGTGTGAAGTAGATCGTTATGAACGAGATGTCGACTATGACAAAGTTCGATGTTGAGAAGTTCAACGAGAGTAATTTCTCGTTGTGGAAAATGAAAATTAAGACAATTTTAAGGAAAGACAATTGTTTGGCAGCAATTGGAGAAAAGGCCCGTAGAGATCACTGATAACAACAAATGGAACGAAATAGACGATAATGTAATTGCCGATCTACACTTAGCACTAGTCGATGGAGTGTTATCTAATGTGGTAGAAAAGAAAACTGCAAAGGAGATTTGAGATATTCTAAGAAGACTGTACGAGACCAAGTCACTACATAATAAAATCTTCTTAAAGAGAAGATTGTACACTTTTTGAATAATGGAATCCACATCGGTGACCGACCACATCAACATTTTGAATATTCTATTTTCACAACTTACATCAATGGTTTACACAATAGAGACATCTGAACGTGCAGAGCTTTTATTACAAAGTCTACCTGACTCGTATGATCAACTCATCATTAACCTGACGAACAACATCCTCACGGACTATCTAGTCTTTGACGAAATTATTGCTGCTATTTTGGAAGAAGAAACTAGACATAAAACAAGGAAGATAGTCAGGCAAGTTCGTAGCAAGGGGAAGCTTTGACGATGATGAGAGGAAGATCAACAGAATGTGGCTCTAGTGAGAGTCAAAATCATGGTAGATCAAAATCAAGAAATAAGAAGAATTTCAAGTGTTACAACTGTGGCAAGAAAGGGCATGTCAAGAAGGATTGTTGGTTCAAAAGGAAGAGTGGAGTCCCTGAGTCATCAAATTCTCAAGGGAATGTGGCAAATGCCTCAGATGATGGTGAAGTTCTATATAGCGAGGCAACAACAACAGTTGGAGGCAAAAAGTAGTTCGTTGATAACTAGTTATTAAACTCAGGAACAACATGGCACATAACATCTCGGAGAGAATAGTTTCACAAATATGAACCAATCTTAGGAGGTTCTGTACACATGGACGATGATCATGCTTTAGAGATCGTTGGTATTGGTACTATCAAGATAAAGATGTTTGATGGTACAATTCGCACTATTCAGGAGGTATGACACATGAAAGGCTTGAGGAAGAATCTATTATCTTTGGGTCAAATGGATAGTCTTGGATGCAAGATCCATATTGAAAATGGGCTTATGAAAATTGTCAAAGGCGCACTTGTGGTTATGAAGGCAGAAAAGATCGAGACGAATCTATTCATACTAAAAGGAAAGACATTGGAGGAAGTAGATGTGTGTGTCACATCAATCAATAAGGGAGAAGAGTCGACGAAGATGTGGCATCTCAAACTAGGTCATATATTAGAACGAGGTTTGAAAATTCTCTTCAACAAAAAGCTACTTCTAGGGCTCAAATCAATAAATCTATCTTTTTGTGAGCATTGTGTTACAAGTAAGCAACATAGATTGAAGTTTAACAGATCTGATGCTAAAAGTAAATTTATTCTAGACTTGATTCATTTTGATGTATGGAAGTCACCAAAAATCGTATATAAATATTACGGGTGGTTGGGACGATGAAGACTAATGAGTGGCTGGGAATTGAGGGAAAATGGATGGATGGTTTGGGTGAATGGGTGTGATTTGTGGAAGCAAGCGGAAATGAGGGATTTTAAATGGGTTAAGGTTCTTTCAACTTCAACTTTCATCTTTTGTTTTATTTAGTCGCACGAATATTTTATTTTTCTACTTTGTTTGAATCATTGATGTAATGGTATATCATAATATGTATATTATACAAGTAATTTTGCTTGTATGTATAGGATTAAATTAGATTATAGGGATTTTAAAATTTTCAACCATAATTGAATTACTTAAAATTCAATTCTAAACCAATGTATTTATATTTGATTTTTTTAAATTTATAGAATTGATTGAATATTTTGTTAACTAATACTTTTTATCAAAATAGAAGGGAGATGTGAATACTTTACTCATATATTCTTCTAAAAATAGATAAATTAGAAATATTTTTAATTTATATAAATATATTTTATTTTTAATCAAATATTTTAAAATTAAAGTTTAATTGAATAAATATACCAGAATAATATTCAAATTTCAAATTTGTTTTGCAACATGATTTAGGACCAATGTTTATAACTTAAACGTTTTGTATAGACGCATATCAAAATTAGCTAATGATTAAGTAATTCAATAGCTCTCGTTGTCAAGGGTCCTGAGACATTTTATAATTTTAAATAGAGTGGACATGATAACTAATAAATTAATTAATTTTACTTAAATCGAGTCGAATTGAATTTAATTTTATTTCTTATAAGTTTAAATAAATTATTTTCAATTTAAAAAATATAAAAATAAACATGTGTAAGGTTGATTAAGGTTTTAAAGTTTATAAATTAACATTTATCTTAACTGAATTAATCTATATATTATTAATATATATTTATTTTTTAATTTATATATTTATAGTACATATTATATATATTTATAATTATATAATTTTAATTAAATATTTATATCATTTGAGAAATTAAAATAATTTATATTATTTTTATCTTATGTTTATTTTTTAAAAAAATTATTATAATTAATAAAAAATCTAAATTATTTTTTGTTCTCAATAATTACTTATTTTTAAAAGTTATTATATACTTAAAAGTTAATACAAAATTATAATTTAAATGATAATATATCATTTTTAATAAAATTATTGTTTCAATAATAAATATTATTTATTAATTTAACACTAATTTTAAGTAAAATTATTGAAATTTTCTTAAAAATAAGTAAGTATAAATCGTAAATCGATTATATCAAAATGATATAAATAGATTGGTCAAATGCTTTATAACCAACATTTTATAAGTCAATTTTGGTTTTTGATTTAGCAACCTGATAAATATCGATTTAATTAACATTTTATGTTAAAATCGACTAAAATTGGGTACAATAAAACTAACATTTATGAAGATTCTCGCACGTACGAACAATTACATGAAGGTAAATTAATCTTTTGATTTAAATAGGTAACTAGGAGCTAGACAAGGGGTGAAAATGCTAACTCATATAATTTTTTTCATGAGTTCTATATTAATTCGACTGAGCAGGCCTTACAATGTAAATTAAACGATTAACACAACAAAAGTATAAAAAAATATTCTCAATTCAACTAATAACAAAAACAACCAATAAATATGAAAACTATAATATACAGCTAATATATTAGTGATGGTGTGTGCAATCAATACACTACATGTGAAATAGTCATATATACTAAAAAGCCATAAAATATTTCCATTACTTCTAGACGTCGTATGTGAGAATATATTCAATAAATGATGATTATATTTTCATAACATGCACTTATATGCATAATAGAAAATCAATTAAAGAGTCCAACACCCAATACACTACCAGGGTAAGGAGATACTGACTCCTTAGACACTTAAATCAAACTCACATGCAGACAAAATGCATAATATACTAACACATAGTCAAATCATGCATAACTACAAAAAAAGAGTCCAAGACTTGATATACATTTAGGTTAAAGAGATATAGACTCTTTAAGAATTCAACTAAAACTCGCAAACAACGGAGATATAAACACTTGATAGATAAACGCAATCGTAGCAAAAATAAACACAGACAATTAACTGATACAAAATTCAGTAAGAAGAAAACATGTGATAAATATTAAAAGTTTTTTAATCAGAGTTTAAACTTCAGTAGAGATATATACCATTTAAACTCTGATTGTACCAACCTCATATTCGAGCATGCATAACATCGAATATAATGAGATAAACTCACATAGAAATCTCATCTACATGGTAACATTTTCAAGTTACTTAAGGTAATCACTCAACAGTAAATAATCCACTAAATAATAAACTAGTTACAATTCTGATAGAAAATAAAATCACTATTACCACTATCAATTGAGACTTTTGTCCTAGCTACTTACTATTACTCTTACTTGATGCTTTCCCAATGTCTTGATTCAACAATTGGGTTCGACTCTATTCCAAAGCCCATAATACCTAATGTAGTGTGATCAGTAACTAGAAGTGTTAAAACTCCTAATCTTGAGGACCACACTTAAAACTAAACAATCTATCTTTTATTGCATACAACAAGATATATAAGAACTCATTGTATTTAACTTATCTCACTCTCGTAATGAGATTCTCACAAATAAACAATTGTATTTAAGTAACTCTCAATCGACACACGACTCACATACAACCCACTCGCAAACACCATTTTTAATACTTAATACTAACAAACACAATTTTACTCATACAACCCACTGTGTTACAATTTATGGATACAAAATAAGAAGAATTTGGAGTGTTTATAGAACTCATATTTACCACCTTGCCAAGGGTGGTGGCGAGGTACTAAAAAATCACATTTTTTTTGTTTTAAAAATTTTCAAGTATTTTTATAAATACTCGTACCTAAAACAAACAAGTGACAATGTCGACGAGTGACTCAAACTAGTATGCATACTGTGAAAATCAACCTCGTAGTGTGTATAAACATACTCGCATACGAAATATTCTTAATTATGTGTGTGCATGTATTATTGGCTTGTAGTAAATAATCTTACACAAAAAAACAAAATCACTAAATAAAAATAAAACAATCATTGTGTTTTGTATACGAAAAATTAACATACATATATGAGTACAACATGACATATATTTTATATGAATGCATGTTAAAAAATAATTCTACAATCCAAAAGTTTTATCTAATGCTCAATGTGGTTAGCTATCTTATTGAAGTTTGTATGTCATTAACACTCTTAAATATACGTTTACAAATAAATTAAAATATGTATTAAAATATTGAAAGGGTAAAAAAATAAAACAAGTATTAAGATTTTAAAGGTTATCAAGGTAATATTCTATAACTTTGGACCTTTATTACATTATTATATATATATATATATAATGATTTTTCATTTAGTGCATTATCCCTTTTCTTTCTCAATTCACAAACTTGCTCCTTGATTTACAAAAAAGATTCAAAATATTATTTTTGTTATAATTATATTTATAATATATGAATAATGATAAAAATATATCAAATAACATGTATTTTAAATTTATAATTATGACCACAACATATAAATAATTATATAATTATATTTAAATTTGAGCATGTTTTTATCGTTATCATATGTTATACACATAATTACAGCAAAAATAAATATTTTGAACGTTTTTATAAATTATCTCATGTATTGTGGGTATAAAACATAATTAACCTGTGATTTTTTTGAGTTAAAATTGTAAAAATAATCAAATATTTTCTATTTAAATAAATAAAGACTTAAATATGTTTGGAAAAACAAAAAAAAAAATAATACATCTAACTCATATATCTTCATTATTATAAAAAAAATTAGCACATCATTTCATATTAAATATCATTCAATTAAACGTCGTTCAAATTAAACTATTACCATTTTGAATGTTCAATATTGAATGTTGTTTAATCAGATCTCATTCAAAATTATTAAGGTACTATCTTTATTATTAAAAATTCTAGGGTGTTATTTTTTCTAATTTTTAAATATATTTTTGTTCTTAATGTTTTAGATAAGTAGTAAAAATGTCACAACGTTTAACTTGTTAGAGTGATTTACTAAACTAGTAGGATATTTTAGTTAGATTTTATTTTTTTTACCAAAATCACTTCCAAAGTAAGCGATACCACTATTATGGTAAGACATTGTCTCGTTGTGATAAGCCTTATCATGACTTTTAATGTTAATAAAAATCTTTCTTACACTGAACTAATGCCTTCTCACATTAAGTCAATGTCTTACCACGAATTTCATTTTTTATCAAAATTGTTCAGAGGTAAAATTTACCATGATATTATATGCTAGTGATAAGTTTTCTAACATTAAGGAATACCTTCCCACATTAGGCCAATAACTAACTACGAATTCTATTTTTTATATCAAATATCTCCAAGATAAGACATACTAGTATTATAATAAGTCTTATCTCGAGTGATTTTGATAAAAAATAAAATATTAATCAAAATCAAATAATCACTTAATTTTGAATAATTTTTTTTAACTTTGTAAAATTATATTTAATATTTAGTTTTGTTAATATTTATGTTATTTTGATTTTTTTTAAAATTAAATATTAAACTTGTTATTAAAAAACTAATTATATTAATAAAAATAATAAAAATACTAATAGAACTAAATGTTGGGAGTATTTTTACAATAATGTAAATGTTAGGAGAACTTTTACTGCATATCCAAAAACATTAACACATAACACATGTTTAAGCCATAAATAAATAATTCCAAATGCTTTCCAATGGGTGTAACTCAAATGTTCCTACTAAAGGTAAAAGTTGAACTAGTATATTCTTTATGGTTCATTTGTAAACATCTATGTACATGACTTTTTAAGAATATTCTACTTATTTCACGAAGACAAATGCTCTAAATAAAGCAAGTTGCCAAAAATGCCATATCCTCGGACCTAAGGGGTGACAATACCCATTTGGCTATAAATTGTTTATAACAAGATAATGTACTCTTTTTATTGGAGTAAACTAACGATGCAATCAAATTACCATAAATTGTTATGGCCCTTGAGATGCAAGTTCTATATCGAGTGGATTGTCATTGTTAGTAGAGATCACAATGAAAATATGATATTTGAGACACATTCTATTGCTTCTAATAACTTTGTGTTCAGGACCGAATGTTTGGTTACTTTATATGCTCTAAATCTAACAAAATGAGAAGGCTGCCACCATTTTCAATTACAAAATGATTCTAAAAACTTGTGAATTTTTTACATACTAGCAGATTTCAATAGTATGGGAATTATTCAATCTTATTTTTAATTTAAGAAAAGATTTGCATGATTCTTTAAATGTATAAGTATAATATATTAGGCGTGGTGTTAAATGTTAATAAAGTAAAACTAAGTCGATAACTCTTGATTGATTGGGATTATAATAAGCCTTCTCAATTTGCTTTCCTATTAACTAGATAATATTTGATTTACGTATTATTTATAAGACGTAATTGTATATCTCATCACTCTTTATCATTAATGAGAGTATTTTATATTGTGAAAAAAGAAAAACAAAATAGCCTGGACTACGGCTCAGGCCGAGTTGCTCTTCTGATGACGTCGAAGACCCACACTCAACGACTACGAGTTAGGGCTTGCTCCAAGAACCACCAGTACCACTACAGCTTCCATACTCTAACTGAAACCCTAACCCTAACCGAGAGTTCAAAATTATGGAGAAAAGATATTGGTACTGGATGGTGTTGTATGTAGATATTTAAATTGATTAAAATAATTGCACTTTCGTTTTTGTTTCAGCTGTATCTGCGCCATTGATGGATTAAATGAACGTCAATTATGAACAATAAAAGGAGAGTCCGACTACCGTATTGGCTGCTTCAGAAGGATACGTGAATTTTGCTACTAAGTGTTAATAATTTCTATCTCTGCGGTTCTTAGGAATTGGATCCGTTCTTTTCAGGTTGAAGGTCTCATTTTCTTTTGACAATTGATGGTTTTTATTTTCTGGTTTGCTTTGGCCTTAAACTTTACTGCCTATGTCTTGCGAATTGATTTTCAAGGATCATTTATTCGTAAATTGATAATCAATAAATAAACTTTATGCTCTTGCAAAGTTTTTGTCAATAGATGCTCAAGGGTATTTAAGCAAAATTGTTGGCGTATTCTGGTACAAAATCCATCTTTTATGTGTATTTGTTAGAATGACATGCTGAAAGGCAGTAGTACTTGTCAGCTAACCATGGACTTTATAGACGTGCAAAGATAACTTGGTAAACGACAATAAGTTTAAAAGGTTTTCAAAGGCTATCCCAGTTCAGATTGAACCTGTGAATCGCAAAGTGTCTCTGACCCAAATTCAACAAAGCAAATGCTATAATAACTTTATATAAGTTGAATGAGTATTTTGACAGAATTGATAACTTTGCGTACTAGCAAGTTTTTCCTATGAATTCTGATATAGTTACTTCTAGTATAGGGTTTTTTTTCTCATTTATAGCTTCCTTATTTGTTCGTAACTTCATACCAACTAAGACAAGCATGCATTACTAATCCCCTCTTATAATTTTTTCTTATCTATTCAGGTCATCTTATTGAGCTGTAGTGTGTGTTGCTATCTGCAATGTGCATGTACCAGGGACTTGTCATTCTGGTCCCAGAAACTTATTGGAGTTCCTGGAGGACTAGTTGAGGAACTGGATGGAGGCTGCAAGTTAGCAGCTTGTTGATGAATGTGCCTTTGAATTCTTCAACTATTAGACACCATATCCATGTTACAGCTTACAGGGTAAGCTCAGGAACAACATCAATTTGCATTTTTTTGAATCGTATCATTTTTGGCAATGGCATCTCTAACCTTTGGGTGGTGACCCAAATTTTTTTCACGGTTTACTGATTTAACGCATCAATTTTCTGATTTTCATGACTCTTGTGCAGGAGTTCTTGCTCCTTTGACCATACATCTCTACGATCACGGAAAACAAGAGAGCTATTCATAAAACCGCAACAGTATTTGATCATGACTTCTATTTGTTCCACAAATTTCTTTCATGTGACATTTTATTGTTTTCTTCAAGTATATATACAATCTCAATTTCATTGTTATGAAAAGAAACCATTTTATTCAATAGGCCTCATCTCAGGCTGTAAATATGGCATAAAGATAAAAAATTTGCAATCTTCTTACTATATGTATCCCTCTCTGAAGTCCCTGGTTCAGGCATTAATAGGACCCGGTTGCACCACTCCAATAACTCTGGCCAAAACACCTTCCAGTAGAATGAAGGTCTCATCCAAGCTGGTTCTGTCAAGTAATAGTCACCTCGGCATGCACTGTCCACAATTGATTTGGCGCACATTTTGGCTGGCATTATTGGCATCGAGCTTATCAAAACCTAATAGCAGTCACAGACTCGCAGTCAGTTATCACTCAAAAACCAAGTACAAAATGAAACTAGTAGAAATGCTAAAACTATACAGAAACTCACATCTTTCAGTTCTCGATCCATTTCCATATTGCCTTGGCTTGTTAAGAACTTGCCTCGAGTAATTTCTGATTCAATCAAACCTGGAGTTACAATTGTTATTCCTACTTCTTTCCCAATTTCAACCCTCAATGTCTCGTAGAAGCTTGTCACAGCTGCTTTGCTAGCCTGAAAAAGTATAAAAATAATGAGCTAATTGAAATATTAGAGATAGAGAGAATATTTTGTACAAGAAATTCCTTACACTATAGAAACTAAGTAGGGGCGCTGCTAACCATGAAGCAGAGGATGAAATCCCTATGATCTTCCCCCTGCTTTTTTTAAGGTGTGGAATTGCATAGTAGGTGGCATATACCGAACCCCAGAAGTTAGTATCCTGTAAACAAAGAATTAAGCACAGAAATTAGTTGACACAAAATTCCCTCAAGTTAAAGTAGTCTACCGAAAGGTTTATCATCTTCGTAATCAAAATTTATTTCTTATTGTCAATTTCCAACTAGTCAAGATCCTGCTCTTATAAAACCATTGAAAGAGTCACATTGATAAGTGAATTACGTACCATAGCTTGTTTCAAGTTAGCGATATCCTTGGCCTCCTCAAACAAGAAGACAGAAGCAATTCCAGCGTTATTGACCAGATGATCCACTATTCATTAGTGCAAAAAACCACCACCATTATATAGTTCAAAACTTAGCTTGCCGAAGAAAACCATTATGTTAATTAATGAAAATGAATATATTGGAGAAAAACCTAAGTCAAGTTTCAAACTTACGTCGGCCATAGTAATCTAATGTTTCATCAACAAAGCACCTACAGTGATCTACCTTGGAAACGTCAGCAGCAATGATGATAGCGTCTTGGCAACCAAGAGATATGGCTTCATTGGCGACTTTTGATAGACGTCCTTCTCTTCTGGCAACGAGAGCTAGACAAGCTCCTCTTCTTGCATACTCGTATGCGATTCTCTTCAAAATAATGTAGAATTAAAACACACAGTTAATGAAATAGTTATAATCAAGTGGACTTAAATTGTCTCTTTAATTAAGTTGGGTGGCTAGATTGGTTCCGAGTCTAACCTCTCCAATGCCTGAGGAAGCTCCGGTTATGAGTATTACTTTTCCGGTTACATCTTCGGTGAAAATGGGTCTTATGACGTAGAGAATGAGTTTGATAATCAAATATATTGGCAGAACGTACAGCAGCATTGTTAAAGCTGTAGGAGTAATTATCATATTCATAACAATATTCACTATGTCGCTGAAGACATCCATAGCTTATCGTCTCTGCAAAAACAAAGAGATCAATAGATAGAGGGCAAGAGGTGGTGTTGAGAATTTATATTTATATTAATGGATAGGAAAGAATAAGAAGTTTGCTACGTAGCAGCTTTGCATGTGAAGAAAACAACACGTATGAGTACCACCTCTGATAAAGGCTGTGACAAACCTGCAATAGCTCTGTTGTCCAGGTTAGGACCTTACCGAATTCCTGATGTCATTATTTGATGCTTATCCAATTTTCTTCCCTAAATTGTAACTTGATCTTCTATTTATTTATTTATTTATTTAAATTAAATGAGTGTTTGTGACCAATTGTTTAGCTGCAATAACTTGATCTTCTGTTTTTACGGTCTATAGATATAGATTTCTGAATCTACAATCTAGATTTATGACCAATTGTTAACATATTGAATTTCTCTAAATTGTAACTTGATCTTCTATTTATTTATTTAAATTGAATGAGTGTCTGATTTTAAGCTTTTCATGAAAAGCTTTCTGTTTTTACGGACCATAGATATAGATTTCTGAATCTACAATCTAGATTTATGACCAATGAGGTCTATTATTATTATTTTTTTTTTTTAAAGATTGAAAATTTTCAATAAAGCAACACTCCATAAACCATAGTCCAGTACAGAGAAAACCACAAAAACTAGAAAGAAAATGCTAACATTCAGTTCCCTCTTCATCTGCCAGATAACAACCTTAGGAACGCATATCTACAGATTCTGGTAAGCACAAGCTAGGTTTAGATCTCTTTGGAAGCAAACCAACCCAACACCAACATTTTCCGGCATAGAAAATTGGGACAAAGGCATTAAGCTCCTTACCCCATGTTTAATTGGAGAGAATGAAATGTAATCAGAATTGATTCCTTTCATTTTGTGTGTTTGGTTGGACGGAATAGAATCAGATTACTAAAAGAGAAAGAATTGTGATTCCTTCTCCCCTCCTTCGTAATCATAATTCTATTCTTATCTAAACTTTTTTTTCCTAATTTTATCCTCACATAAAATATAACCTTAAATTCTCAAATCTAAAATTCTCAAATCTAAAATTCCAAAACCCTAAACCCTAAATCCTAAAACCCTAAATCCCTAAACCCTAAACCCTAAACCCTAAACCCTAAACCCCAAATCCCTAAATCTTAAAACATAAATCCCAAAACCCAAAACCCTAAAACATAAATCCCAAATCCCAAAACCCCAAATTTCAAATCCTAAAACCCTAAACCCCAAATCCCTAAACCTAAACCCCAAATCCCTAAATCCCTAAACCCAAAACCCAAAACCCTAAAACTTAAATCTCAAAACCCTAAACCCCAAATTCCAAATCCTAAAACTCTAAACCCCAAATCCAAAATTCTAAAACCCTAAACCATTTTTAGAAAAATAATAATTTTAACCCTAAACCTTAACCTACAAATATAACCCCAAATCCTAAATCCTTAAACCCTAAATCCCACATCCTAAACCTCAAAACCCTAAACCCTATTTAAAAAAATAATAATTTTAATAATATATTTCTTTTTAATTAAGTAATAATTATTTAGAAAAATAATGATTTTAATAATGTATTTTGTCTGACGAAAAAATAGTAATTAAATGATATTATTTGAACTTTACAGCATGTAGAGGTATTAAAGTCATTTACAGTTCTTTTTATTCTATTCCAGTGGCAAACAAACACTGTAATCTTGATTCTGAACTTGATTCCAGTGGTAAAATCAAACAAAATTATTTCCTTTCCATTCCATTCTGATTCCGATTCTCATTCCATTTCACGAACCGAACAGAATATAACAAACAAAACACAACAGAGAAGATTTAAAATCTATTGCTCAAAACTAAACCTGATTCAAGATGGAAGCAGCAAAGGAGTCTCTAAAACCAAGATCATCATCTACCACAACTTTCAACACTCATCTACAATAGCCTTCCAGACTATCTTATGAGCATTATTTAGGAAAACAGCAGCAAAGGACCATAATCTCACCTCCAATGCCACTTGAAAAAGGTCCAAGATACAAATGATCTCCAATAGGCACCAATGGGAGCAGAGTCTAACAATCTAACATCAACAGAGCTGAAAATTCTTGTCCAATCCAGTAATCAACATTACATCTTCGTCCTCATCCAACTCTTGCATGGCTTCTTCCATTGCAGAACAAGAGAGGAAAAAAAATACTTAGAACATGACCACTAGATTAGGTCTAAAGAGGAAAAGATGTAGATAGAGACAACCAACACAAGACCGAAATGCGATTCCAGAGAGAATAAATTCTCGGAGAAGTCGAATAACACCAGTGTAGAGAAGGAGAAATTAGCAATGTTGAAATTTAAAGCCAGAGAGATGTCACGGGTAAGGAAAATGGAGATGGTAAAGAATTTGATAGAACAGAGATAGATCAAAATAGATCTAATATGGATCGAAGTTGATCGAATGAGAACCACTATTAATCCAAAGCGCCAAATTTACATCACCATTTCTCTTTATTTTGAACAAAAAATAAAACCTACAACCATGGAAATTTGGAGATTGATATGAGAGGGTGATGCGAAAGTGAGATTTCATGAAAATTGCACAAGATCTGAAGAATTTTAGCAGGGGAAATGGAAGAGAAAGAGGAGGTGAAAGGAATTTTGTAATTGGACCTTTTCTTTTTAATTTATTTATTTGTTTGTTTGAAAGGACTAATAGTAGCAAATATATCATCTAAGCTTAAAGCCATTAAGGATTTATAGCATTGATCTTTGAACGTGGAAAAACTATTCTACACATAAATGTCATGAATCGTTTTTTCTCAAAAATTTAAGTTTATAACAATAATATTGAAAAGTCAACATTACTGATGGTTGGAAGGACCAATGGTACAATAGTGCTTCGATGAAGATGTCAGTAAAAGCTTTGATGCCCCTGTGTTGTCATCCTCCTCCTCTCTTATAGAACATAAAATGTATCTTCTAGGACAAATGTGATGGATTGGGTTTAAACTCAATAAGTGGACCAAAAATATTAAAATGGATTTGGCTCAAAAATGTGAGCTACCTATAATACGATAAATATATGTCCAAATATCAAGTTTTTTTTAGTTTAATTCCACGTTAAAGTGAAAGAACATAATTATCTTATGTCCAAATTCTAAATTACATCCAGAACATGTTTTTAACTTGCATAAAATTCTCCGTTCCACTTTAAAGAAAGCTAAAATCAAATAAATAATTTCAAAACTTTTATAATAAATATCGTTGGTCAATTTTAAACACCAAACTTACAAGTGTTATGTCATAGTGTTGTCGGTGACATTTTGTTCGCATTGATTGTTACTACTTATTGAACTTATAAAATAAATAGTTCCTTTGAGCTCGATAAAGAAGGTGGTGTCTCAACCTTCTTGTACTATGCTATTTTTATTCATGTTATATCCTTTTACCTAGAATGAGAGATACCAGTCTCACAAGGTAAAAATGACGGCTTATTCTTGTAAGAAATAAAGAAGTATCTATAACCAAGGTGGATGAACTTGATATGTTGCATTGTCACCCCTCATGTTTTAATAAGATTAAATTAATAAACACTGGGGCAAATATACATATACAAGAATTTTGTAACTCAAGCACCATGGATAGGTAAATACAACAAAACAATCGGTCATTAATCTCACATCATACAACTCATAGCAAGGAAAGAATGGTCTTATAGTGTGATCAATATGGAATCAGATTAAATCAAGAAAATCAATCATTGAAACAATTGTAATTAAATTGACAAGCTTTTATTAAGAATGCTTCGTAGGCATAAAATATGCAAAACTAAAATTGTTAAATTCATCTCATGCATGTAAGGTTTTTACATGAAAAAAAAACCAATATAATTACCAAATTTGTAGCTATTCCATGATTCTACGTGATGCCATAACCACATTTTATTCAAACAAGACAGATCAAACTAATAGTATTGCATACAATTAATAATGATTTAATCATGATCATTATATGTTAAGAGTGAAATACAACGTACTGAAGTAGTAGTCAATACAACTTTAATCTACACCAAAGAGGGCGGCCTTGCAAATATTATTAAATAGAAAAAGTTGAAAGGTAGAGATCAAGATAGACCAAGTGAAATAAAACCTAAATACTATTCGAAGCACAACAATAGAAACAAAATAATGTACTTTTCATGTAAATAGTTAAAAAATAATGAAATTTTTCCTGTTTAATGATCGATGGGCCTCTTTGCTAGCACTTTTCTTTGATATGGAAGAGGTATCTAAAAAACGAACAATTTTCTCACATCAATAATGAACTCATAAGCCACAATCTCATCAATGATTATCTTGATAAGGTGAATACAATATCTCCAAAAGAGAAAGCGTGTGATCAAGTAGTTTCCAAAACCCAAATAGGGACGTGGTTGTCTCTCCAAGTCAGTGCTAAAGTACACTTGTGCTTTTAGAGATCTAAAATAGAAAAAGTGCCTAACAAATTCATTCAAGTAATTAACACTTATAATGATACATGATTATAAAAATTATGAGAATCTGAGCAGTAATTAGAGTTAGTGTAAAACGGTATTGGGTCATACCCAATCAATTATAAACCATTAAATAAACAAATAAATTATAAAGCATTCAAAGCATAAATCACGCCAATAATACAAATAATCAATGCAATAGCATTTCTTGATGTGAGTAATTAGGATAAAACACAATAAAAATAATCTAATTCAAATCTATAAATATGAGTAAGAGATATAGAGTAATAATAATGAAAAAATGTTTTGAAGAATTTATTTGTCTCATACCATCAATTAAACTTGATTCACAATATCTACAGTACTTAAAGAATAGAGTCAAATTAACGTTGAAAAGATAACAAGATTCAATGACAACGCTAGGCACAAGCTATACCAACATGGAACATGGAAATTTTTTCAAAAGCTAAGCCTTATTTTCACTTTGACTTAATTATAAAAGTAGAGTCTCAATGTCAATGGCTCAAGCTAGTTCAAAAAGTAGCAAGTATAGCAAAATTCCATAAGATTCATTTAAAATTATGGCGAGCCTTAACACTACATATGAGCATCTTGAAGAAAAAAAAAACAATTTCATAAATAAGACTAGCAAAAGCCATGTATGATCCTTATATCCAATACTCATGCAATGAAGTGCAAAATTAGTTAACAAAAAGAAGAATAAAACCTCCTTTTTTGGAATCAAGATGCAATTCTCAGACCTTTAGATTCAGTATTCAGGCGGTAAAATATTTTGCTCCAGAAAATGAGTAGGTGTTAGTCCCAAAAGGAGTAGATGCTAACAATGATTCTAGAGTCCCGTGCAAAGGGAGGAGCCAGAATGATCATTCATTACAATAGCGTTGTTGGTAGCAATTTCTTCTTTAATGTTGAATCACGGTGAGAAACCTAAGGTTAGGGACCTCGGTTGGAAGAATTGGAAGTGAAATATGGTTACTGTCGCCGATTAAGACACGAGCTCGACAAGGGTCTTTGCTCATGAGAAAATGATACCAAATGAAAGATTTAATAAAAAATCAATTCGGATATCACCACCATGTTGTTATGCTTGTTGTTTATATTTCTCATGCACCATGACAATCCACTTAAAAATTGAGGATTCCATTAGATTATCAAATATTGTACCATATTCAAGTCACTATGCAGCAACAAATACTCTCATGAGAAGTGCTTCTCACAATAAATATATAAAAATAAATAACTGATCACAAAAGACGAATCCTCAAGCAAAACTTTATTGTTTCATGTGAAGAAATAATCTATAAACAATGAGAATAATCAGTCTCATATAAATAAAAGCATAAATTTTAAAAGCTTAACTTGTTTTATCAATAAAATCTTAAAATTAAAAATACAAAGCATAAGAACCAAATGCGAAGTCTTTATGAGCCAAACACGATACACACATGCTTAATGAAAATGATTTGTTCAAATATTCAGTGAAAATATTAAGCAAAAATGTAGAATGTAATTTTTGGAGAACAAATTTTAAATTATGCACATAATCCTTGTATGTTATGTCTTCAGTCATTACTTAAACATACAAAAATGGAAGCAATTGGCAAATAAATTAGAAGGAAAAATAACGAGAAGTGAAAAGACTTCCCTTTTACAGCTATGAGTAGGAGTATTACGACCACAATTATCCATGAAAATTGCCTCTAGAAAGAATAACATTTTTCTTTCTGACTATCTTTGTCAAAAATGTAAATAAGAAACCTATAAACTCATTCAGCTCCAATGGTACTAAGCACAACAAAAAATTGTCAAAAAGTGATCGATATAGGATTTTAGGACTTAACCACGAGTGAGTTCCTTGTTATTGGAGAACACTTTGGAAAAGTTGAAACATTAAAAGGTTTGAATATTTCTAGAAGAGAAGTATAAGCTTTAGATATCATGACCAACAAAGAAAGGAAAGGCTTGAGAGGGCATTACAGGTTATTCAAAATGCTTTTTCACTTAAAAAACAAGGTTTGATTATGAGGAACTTTGGTGATGCCACTTTCAAGAAGCTTGGAACTTTAAATGTTGTTGCTTTGTCTTTCTATATCATCATAGGAAGAAAAGATAAAAGATCGAAGGTAAATGGGAACTTGTAGAAATAAGACACATTCGATAGAGAGAAAAATGGAGGGTCTTACCATCTTTGGATAACCAGCTAAACAATAGAGCCCTTATAATGAAGATGGTGGTGAAAGTTTCGATGCCCCCTCTCTTGTTGCCCTTCTCCTTTCTTATAGAACATGATATGTATCCTCTAGTGCAAATGTGATGGGCTGGGCTTTTGTGATGGATTCGACCTTTGTGATGGGCTTGGGCCTAATGAGTGGGCCAAGAACATTAAAATGGGCTTGTGCCCAAAATGTGAGCTACATATAGTATGATAAATACATGTCCAAATAATTTACACTCTTTAACATTTACTTTCAAGTATAGTCTACTTTATTTTTGCAAAGACCATCACTTGAACTTTCTTCAAGAATGGATTTCTTTGTCTTTTTTGTAAGATCCATTATACTTGAGAATTTTAATTGATTTTTAAGAGTTATCTAGGGATTCGATCCCAAGACATTATTGTTCTGACACCATAAAAGAAGTTGTTGAGAAAATCAACTCTCTTAAGAGTTTAAGGTATTAAGAAGAGGACTAATTGTATTTTTATATATTTATTACTGACACAACTTCTAACATGCTATTAGAGTTGAAAATCTTGTGTTCAAGACCTAACAATCTCAATAGTTAAATTACAAGTATTTGGTTTGTATGGTTCATGAAACCAATACTTAAAAAAAATGATAAATGTATAAAATTATAATTGACTTTCCTCCTAGTTGAAATTTCTAAAAGAATTGGTTTTATAACAACTTCTAACATTTCAAACTGGTTCATTTCAAACTAGGTTATTGATACTGCACAATTTAGTTGGATAACATCACAATAATTATAAATAACATTATTATATTATTATATTTTTTTGCCCTCAAAACATAAATGTTCAAATAATAATAAGGTAAGCTTTACATATTCTCCAACAATCTTATGGAAATATGAACATGCTTTTAAAGGTTAAAAGTGATTTGAGAGTTTTGCTTCTCATTGATAAACTTATTCTGCCTTGTGATAAGCTGTATTTCTCTTTGAAGACTTGGTCTTATGCATAAAAAGCCAGTGGACAACCAGCGCTGTTAACTCAGGTGAAAGACACTTGAGGAGAAACAGAGATCTGACCCAAGATGGCACTGTCAAATACATATCTCCACGGCAAGCACTTCTCACTATTGCCTTGGCACACCTCTCTGCTGATTCTGCTGGGATTGAAGCCAACATCTCCTGGTATGAACTCCAGTTAAAAGAAACAGGACAAAAATTACTAACACCAATTCTAAAGTGTGCAAAAACTGTGCTCTTACTGGAGACACTTTCCTGGTATGAACTCCAGTTTTATTGGCACGGGTAAGATTGTTTTCTCCCCCTACTTCGTTTTGTTTTTCTATTCTACCACCGAAAATCTATGTCTGTCTCATGTATTCGCTGTGCTGTTATGATGATTGTAGATGGTAATTAATGTATGTTGCTAAAAACAACATATTTGAAAACAGGTTGAGTACATGTTGAAACCAAAATAAGTTCAAAAACACACATGTTAAAAATATAGCATGCTTAAAAACTACATATTTGAAAACAAGTCGAGTATATGTTGAAACCAACATAAGTTCAAAAACACACATGCTAAAAAATAACATGCTTATATTTGTGCAATTTTTTTAACATTTTGATAATTTTGATAATTTTATGATGTGTTTATATTTCATTTGAAATAAAATGTGTTTAGTTGATTATATGACTAAGATAAAATTTTAAATGTTAATAGATGTTCATGATATATTTTAGAAACTCAGGCCTAATTCTGAACCCAAAAATTAATTTATGAGTTAGAGGGTTGTACAAATTTATAAACAGCACTATTGACTTACTCTTAATCAATGTGTGACTTAACAATATATATATACATACATTTAATAAAAATTATAAGTATGTTCATATTTATTACTTAAAATACTTAAAATACTTAAAATACTTATCGAGTAAATATGTATATTTTATACAACTCGTGATGATTGTGTGTTTACAACTTAAATAAAATTTGAATACCTATTTATCTTTACTAAATAAAGGTTAAAAACAGAATTATAAAAAATGAAAAAAGAAAAAAGAAAAAAGAAAAATTGAAAAAAAAAGTAAAATAACTTAAAAAGATAAACTAGAAAAAAAAAATTGAAAAAAAAACGTAAACAAATTTCAGAAATATTTACTCTTCTAATTTGTATGCCAGAAAGAAAAATATCAAACCGTAAAAAATAAAAAAACCTAGAAAATTTTGAAAAAGAAACTGTAAAGTAAAAAAATTTGAAAAAAATATATATAACCTATATGATGCTGTTAAAGCTAATAAAAAAACATAAAAAGTATAATAACATATAGTTATATATACAACTTCTAAGATTAGTACATTGATCCAAGTTTTAATCGTGATTCCAAATACTAGAGGTACAAAGGAAACAAACTTTTGGATTAAACAAATAATTTTGAGGAAGTAGGTGAGGATAAACAGCACGAGAATCAACATAATGATTAAAAGAGAGAAATAAATAACAAACATGATTAATTTGAGACCAACTAATATTTCTTATCTAATACGTAGCTGATATATAAATTTAATTATAGGCAAATATAAAATCTATATGAAATACTGAAAAATCCAAATCCTTTGTTTTTGGCTTACCATACCGACACCTTGTGTCATTTTAGTCTTGATAACGCCAGGAGTGACAATAGTTATGCCTATCGCCCAACCGAGTTCAGTTTTTAGAGTTTCGAAGAAGTTTATGAGTGCTGCCTTGCTTGCCTAAAACCCATTTAAATGATGAAGATGATAAACATTATATTTATATTCAGAGAACAATGACTGATTTATAAGCTAAGGATCTCACACTATAGCCAGTAGATTGTGGTAGAGTAAACCACCCGAGTGTTGAAGCTATCACTACTATCTTCCCTTTACTCTTTCTCAGATGTGGAATTGCAAAATGAGTAATATAAACTGCACTCCAGTAATTAACATCCTAACAATGGAGATAATTTTTTAGAGTATTAAAAATAAAATAATATTAATAAATAGACCATATAAAATTCAGATGAAAACGAGACCTTAATCATTATAGCTTAAAATATAATTTTATATAATTAAAAAGTATAAAAAACTGAGGAAGTTACTGTCTGTGACACTTTGTAGCTTACGGCCAAATTTTGAAAATATGATGTGAAAATGATTAGATTGGTGTTGCTGTACATGTAAGAATGTCTAACAATTACCATTGTCCGGAGCTGATTAGAAAATTGGGCAGCCTCAATTGTTCCCATAATTCCAATTCCAGCATTGTTCACCAAATGATCCACTAATTTACACATGAATTTTATCATTATTTATATATATATATATATTTAAACTTATTACATTATAAAAACTAATGTAACATACGCCTTTTAAAGTGAATAACTGCTTGGTTGATGAATCGTTGGCAGTCTTCGATTTTAGAAACATCTGCCCCAATAGAAATAGCGTCTGGTGACCCTAAAGAACGGGCTTTACTGCAAACTGAGCCAAGATTCTCTTCATTGATGTCAACAAGCACCAAACATGCACCTCTTCTACTATACTAATAAGCAAGTTGCTTCACAAAACAGAACAATAAAATTAATAACATGAGTCATGAACCCATTAAAGTAACAACATAATTGAAGTATTTAGCGCAAAAAAAGAAAAAGAAAAAGAAAAAGAAAAAAACATAATTGAAGTAGAAGAAGAAAAAAAAAACCTCTCCAATTCCTGAAGCAGCTCCAGTGATAAGCACTACTTTTCCAGCCACATTTTCACTACATATGGATCTTTTTATGGAAGTCAGAAACTTGAATACAAATATTAGTGGTAGGAAGAAAATGAGCACAAATAATGTAATAGGAGGAAGTGCAAAGTTCATCAACTTCTGAAGGAAACCCATGGAAAGGGGAAATATCAGGAATGGGGAAGTTGAGGTTGAGTTAGCTAGGGAAGAACGTGAACTTTCCTTATTTGATCTGAATCAATATTGTGACTAGAATAAAGATTTCAGTTAGGACATAAGATAAGAGCTAGCTAGCTAGCTTTAATTGCATGACAATATATATTTGTTTCTGGTTGCTCGTCAACTCCAGTGAACTGTTGGGAAGAATGAACCAACTGGAGCATAGCTCGGATGATATTTGCCCACTAAATGCGTGGATTTAAAATTGTGGGAATGAATCCCATTAAAAATTTGTGTATACATTTCTCAGGTCAAAAAAATAAAGAAAAAGAAAAAAAGAATGAACTCATATAAGTGATGAGAGAAGGAAATGAAATAGAAAGGTGAAAATTTACTAGTAATAAAAACATTTTGGGTTAAATGATTTGGGATATTTATTAAGTTTTTGGTGAATCCATCTCATTTTTTAGTATTACTTTTTTTTAATAATGAGATTATATATATTTTAAAATATTTGATTTGTTTTAATTAAATTTAAATGAAATAAATAAAATTATAAAATAAAATGTGATATAAAATGGTAGGAAAAAACCTCTTTTAACATATCTAAATTATGCCGTGACATAGCAGAAGAGCAATACAATTTCCAAAAGAAAGAACAGAAGTGCACATGTGCATATTTAATGCTCTTACCTGCATGCAGTTAGATGCCAACTACTATGAATGAAGTGCCTAGATACCACATGATCGGTTGGTAAACCACCCAAGATTAATGAATTTAATTCCTAGAGTATATCGTAGAGGAATGCCAAACATTTTTTTACACACACCACTTATGTTATGCAACATGTGAGCATTATATATGTTAAATTTTTTTCGATCTAGGTCGGCAAAAAGTTAAAAAAAATTTAATTCAATATGATTTTATTAGATTAAGTTAGATTTAAATTTTTAATATAATATCAAAATAGGGCATGATTTTAACAGTGATTTGAGTTTTATCCTGAACAATTAACTTTTGTATGTGTGGAAGAGATTGTTAAGTTTTTTTTAGTTCCACATCGATCAAGAGTTTGGAAATAATACTGATTATCAATTTAAATAATCCTTAATTTAATGAGATTTTATTAAGTTAAATTAAGTCTGAATTTTTAACTATATATAAAAATAAATTATTTATTTATTAATATATATATATATATAAATTTATATGTTATTAATATTTGATGAATATCTTTGTTTTTGCCGACTGTGTTAATAGTTGAAATTAAATGCATTTATTTTTGCTGTTACCATTGTTAAATATCTTGCTAACATGGGTTCGCCTCCAAAATATCAAGCATTATCCAGTTTCTAACTTTTAAATTAAAAAAAAAACTTAAAAATTCTTATTCCTATATATGAACGCTATTTCGAATTCTCTTATACATATACATACATATATATATAACAGTATAATATTAGATTTTTGTTATAGGAATAAGAACATATGGTTAAAAGTTTAATTTCTGAAACATAACTAAATATGATTTGCCTTGTGCTTCTCATTGGTCAACTTATTCTGCCTTGTCATAAGCTGTATTTCTCTATGAAGACATGACCTTAGCTCTTAGGCATAAAAGGCAGTGGATAAGCAGCACTATGAATTCAGGGAAAAGAGATTTGAGCAGAAACAAAGCTCCGATCCAAGTTGACACTGTCAAATACATGTCTCCATGGCAAGAACTTTTACCTTGTAACACCTTTATTTTGATTTGACTGGAGTTATAACTAACAACTTAATTCAACACATAATATAATATTGTACACTTTGAACTTAAATTTCATAATTTTAATCTCGTGATAACTCAAAGATTTCAAATTATTTAAAGTGAAACACATATTTATGAATTATTATATTTCTTTTTTCTCAAAATAATATGAAATTATAAGTTTATCATATCTTGTCTTATCTTATTTTATTTAAGCTAAGGACTAGCCAACCCACTTATAGTGCCTGATATTCTCATCAATTACATTTTTTGTTATTCTATGCTCTGATACCATATATTGTGTTAATGAAGATATGTTCACACCTCGAGTTATTTGACATGTGTTGGGCGAGGCCGTAAGGTTATAAATAAGAAAGGACAACTTGACGCTTTTCAACATTGGGTGTATAACACTATGCTACAAGAGGGTTGGCTAGTCGTTGGTTTCCCCATAGGAAGGGGACTTGTCATCCTTGGAGTGCTACAAGCATTTACTCACAATGCCTTGAGGTACATTCTTATGGTGGTAGGCTTGACTCCTTTTTAAAAAGTCATAGGCATTCTGAAGTGTGAGGTGTGAACATACATGAACTAATGCAGTAAGTGGTACCAAAGTATAGCTCAACCAAAAATATGATTTGATGAGGATGTCCGATCCTTTATAGGTGATGACTACAATAATCATCAATCTTCACATGTTACCTAATTCAAAGAATAACAAATTTTCATATCAAGTTTTCAAATTATACCCATGTTATAAATATTTATTTTTGGGTGAAATTTCAAGAATAAAACTATTCGAGCCTAAGTTTAATGTAGATAATATCATACCATGTATTGAAGTGAGGCGTTTTAGAAGCTAACATCTCTTATACCATATAATATGACCTCAACAAGTTAAAAAAAAGTAGGATAGAAATTACTTACACAATGTCTAAGGTGTGTAAGATTCTTCTTTCTTTTTGGAGAACTTGCTTGCTATGAACTCTATTTGGTATCATCTAAGTGGAAAGGTAATAAGTTAAGCACTTGTGATCATCTCACCTTAGAATAGTGTTGGTAACGATCTTCTCGTATTCATACTTTTTTTATGTGCTCAAAGCTAACGAGCTAAAGAATATAAGATGATGTTAAGGTACCTGGATTCAGGCAAGCCATTTTGAACAGACTCTCTCACAGTTTGTTATCAATGATCTGATCATATAGGATTAAGCAAAGTTTCCTAAGGAGTTCAAGTACCCAATTGACCTCAAGATACCAGTCTATATGAGTAAGTTGCTCGGGATGAAGTTATATACGTCATCATGAGTCACATGTCCACTAAACTTGCTTTCATTAAAGACCTATGATGTACAAATTTTATATTTTATAATATCTTGCAAGTACATGAATCACTTTGTAAAGAGAAATAAATATACTTTTAAGGTTGATCTAAAAGAAATTATGTGATTTTAAATAATTTAACAAATCTTTTAAAAACAAAAACAAAAAAATAAACCTAAATACTGACATGATATTTTAGTTTTAAAAATACTAATATAATGATAAAAATAATAAAAAAATAAAAGATAGATTAATTCACGTAAATTTTAGGTAGATATAAAATTAATACTTAATGAAAAATTAATGGGATATTTAGTTAATTGACTATGCTTAGTAAAATTAATAAGATTAATGAAATATGAATCTAAATTATTGATTTTTTTCTTTTTTTAATGAAAATATACTTAGACAAATACCTGATTATTTGTTAATAAAATCAATTAATATCCTTAGACACCAACTCATTAAATTAAATTATTGTTTTTTGAGGAAATAATTAACTATCTAAACCAATACTTTAGACGAAGCACATAATTTATTTTTATCCAAGGTGTCAAAATTAAATCATAAAATCTAATTTATATCACCAATATATTTTTCAATAATAAACTTTGTAGAATTCTTATATAGACAATAATCAATATTTAATAATGATTAAACATATTCGTCTAAATAATCTACACAAACATATCATAACTAAAATCTCATTATTACAATCTATCAAACATGTTAAAAATAATAGATGATCAAAAAATACAAATATTATTTATTGAAAATAAAAAAGAATACAGATCAGATTTATATCTAAAAAATAGATAGATGAATGTTTCTTACTCCATAGAAGAGATATTTATCTTTACAGTATTTTCTAAATTACACCGACAATTTCATATCATTTGATTGAAATTTTTTTTTAATTGTCTTTTATTTGTGATAATCAAATCTAAATTTTGTATAAATTAAAATAAAACTAAATAAAATAAAATGTTGAACTCTCGAGAGAAAAACTTGGAAAATAAAATTTGCTATATATATATATTGAAAAGTTAAAGAAAGTCGTTTTTTTACGACTAAAGTTAAGTGAGAAAAGGGGATCATGAATGAAAAATTATTGTTTATCATAACCCATGTTTATACATATCGTGGCCCACATTAAATAATGGTTTTCTTGATTTCAAATGAGAAAGATCGTGTCTTGGCACAACATTTCTCCGTCACAACACAACACAAATTGTATGAAATTGTTATAAAAAATAAAAAATGTGTCATGGTTTGTGTTCTGTCACTTCACTTGTTTTTACTCCTTACAAATTAGTTGGATCACATACAAAGTTTACATGTATTTTTTTTTATTCTTCTACGATGAAGATAAGTGCTTCATGCATGATTTTTTAAGTATTTATCAATTTATCAAATTGAAGCTAAAAGTATCTGAAAAACAATTGAAAATATCTGTGATTTCAAACACATAGATTTGTTTAAATAATGACAAAATTATTAAATTTAAATCTATTTATATCATGTAAGTGCTTATAAATCACGTAATATTAATATTTTTTAAGCACTCATTAACATGTTCTGTTATACCCCAAGCAGGACATCCTATAATTATGACATATGTAACGTTATAAATCTATATATACCCATCCCTTTTCATTAATAAAGGATCATAGTCTTCTCTAAAAATCATATAATACTTAGTATTATCTAAACATTTAGGGATATTTACCATTAAACATGATATTTTAAAGATTTCTAGCCAAAAATGAGTAATTGAAAATTTTGTAAAGAAAATATAATATTTAAAAAAATATGCTACCTTAAAAAGGGACTAAAATTTTCAAATACGACCAAGAAACTTTCAAGCATTTTGCACTTCGAAAGGGACGACCTAAAAATTAATAATAACATACATATATTCCTTTAACAATCTAGTTTTCTTTGGATAAATTAAAAACTAAGTGTAATTACTCGGGAGTAAATAATGGTAAAAAATAGGCTCATTATTTATAATCCCAAGCTTAGTCTTAGAGAGTTAAGGAAGTTGAACCTTCCAATAGAAGTTGAAAAATCATTAGTTACTTTAATTGTATTCTCTTACTTTTTTCAATGTCATGAAAGTGGGATAATTAATGTTTGTTACCACTTAGATGACAAGGTAACAATTTAAAGGCCTAAATCATCTTATCTTAAAATAGTGTTGGTAACATCTTCTCTTATGCTTGCCCTCTCTTTATGGGCTCAAGTTATTCAAGTGAACCATTTTGAACAGACTTTCTCAAGACTTGTTATCATTAACTTGATCAAATAAGATCAAGCAAAGTTGCTCAAGGAGACCTAAGGTGGCCTTTGGTTCGTGGAATGAAATCGGAATCGGAATCGGAATAGAATGAAAAGGAAATAATGTTGTTTGGTTTGACCATTGGAATCAAGTTTGGAATCAGGATTACAATGTTTGATTTTTCACTAGAATAGAATGAAAAAAGCTATAAATGACCTTAATACCCCTACATGCTGTAAAGTTCAAATAATGTTATTTAATTACTATCTTTTCATTAGACAAAATACATTATTGAAATCATTATTTTTCTAAATAATTATTACTTAATTAAAAAGAAATATATTATTAAAATTATTATTTTTATAAATAGGGTTTAGGGTTTTGAGATTTGAGATGTGAGATTTAGGATTTAGGATTTAGGATTTAGGGATTTAGGATTTGGGGTTATATTTGTGGGTTAAGGTTTAGGATTAAAATTATTATTTTTCTAAAAAGGGTTAAGGGTTTTAGAATTTTAGATTTAGGGTTTAGGGTTTTAGGATTTGGAATTTGGGGTTTAGGGTTTTGGGATTTATGTTTTAGGGTTTTGGGTTTTGGGATTTATGTTTTAAAGTTTAGGGTTTTAGGGTTTAGGATTTAGGGTTTAAGGATTTGGGGTTTAGGGTTTAGGGATTTGGGGTTTAGGGTTTTGGGGTTTAGGGATTTGTGGTTTAGGGTTTTAGGATTTGAATTTAGGGTTTAGGGTTTTGTAATTTTAGGTTTGAGAATTTGGGATTTGAGTTTAAGGTTATATTTTAGGTGAGGCTAAAATTGGAAAACAAAATTTAGATGAGAATGAAATTATGATTACTAAAGGGGGAGAAGAAATTGTGATTCCTTCTTTTTTAGTAATCGATTTCATTCCATCCGCCTATTCCGTCCAACCAAACACACAAAATAGAAGGAATCAATTCTGATTCCATTCCATTTCATTTCATTCCCTCCAACTAAATATAGGATAAAAATCTATATGAGCGGACTACAATTATATACGTTATCATGACTCACCTATATACTAAACTCGTTCTAACAAAAGACCAATTGTGATATATCTTGAATCAGGGTAATTATATATTATAAACCTATATATAACTACTTTAACCTTGTCTTTAGAAATCTTATAGCAATTAGTATTCTATAAACAGTCACGAATAAGATTTTTTTGTTTTCTACTTTCCTTTCTGTTCTACTATTGAACATCTATATGTCTCATGCATTCTCAGTACTGTTATGATGATTGCAGATGGTAATTAGGCTCTCTAACACACAAAAGAAAGATAAGATAAACTTATATGCTAATGCAGCACAAGAAACATAATAGATTAAAAGCGAAGAAAGAAGAAGAATAACAATTAGGACTAAAGATTGAATAAATAAGACTTAGGAAGGAAAGAGAAGAATAATTGGAAAGGATTTAGATGTCAATATTCATCGATTATCAGAAGCTCAAAGATTCAATTAATGAAGATGCATATAAATAGACTCAACCTAGCCTCCAACTATTTTGAAATAAAAACCTAATTCATTAGATGTAATGTAAGTGCAACTTAGACAATGTCTAGGCAAATTAACGAAACCAAATTGGTTGTTGATTGTTAAATATCTTTGTTTTTGCCGGTGTTGTTCTTAATATGAATTTAAATCGTAGATTGCATTGGTAGTTGATTTTTTTTCTTGCTAGTACGATTGTTAAATATCTTGCTAACACAGGGCTCACCTCTAAAATATCTAGAAATTAAGGTTTTTTTTTTCCCTCCCCTTAGTACATCTCTCTCTCTCTCTAAATATTTTGTTAATTCAATACTCACCTTTAAAATATATAGAGATTAGACTCACACAATTTACTTAAATTCAATTTATTTTAAACAGAATTATAACTAAACTCATTTCATTTTTATTTAAATTAAACTAAAAAATTCATTTAAAATAATAAAATTACTTCTCCGTTAGCTACATACTTTTTAAAATTACATTTGTTCATTACATACATAATACTGATTATAATAATAAAATGACTTTTTCCCTTTCTTTTTAAATCTAAAATTAGATAAATTAAACTTAACTATTGTCTACTATCTCAAATACTATACCAACATCAACTATTATTTAAAGATAAAATAAATATTCAAAAAAATTCAATATCACTAATGATCTAACAACAAGACACATATTAAAATTATAAATCAAAAAAATAAAAATTATTAACTAAAAAAAATTATCAAATATCAAATATCTCAATTACTATACCAATATCAACCATTATTTAAGGAAAAAATAAATATTCAACATGTTCATTAAAAAAAGTTTAATATCACTTAATAATCTGATAATAAGAAATATCATTTTCTGTTTAAAATTATAAATTTAAATTCGATTAAAAAAATAAAAATTATTAAACTAAAAAAAATTATCAAATGAGCTCATAGAGTTAATAAAACTGAATTTTTTTACGAGCTCAATTGAACTAGACTGAGCAAAGCTAATTTAACATTAGCTAGAAATATCACACGGCATTCAGTTATTAATGTTTCAAAATTGGTACTACATATGCGATGCAATTTCGACAACTTTTATTACAAATACATAAATAGTGTTTATACATAAACTGAAAAGACTACTAACTGATTACAAACTTATTATAAGACACAAGTAATTAACTACCTTACACAACTTACATGCTTTCTGAAACTTATTGGAAGAGAAATTAAATTGGTTGGGATAATTTGTAAGCTTCCACATTAATCTACCTTGACATCAGGACTAAGAATAGTTTTTGGATAGAGCAATTTCTTGGCTCCAATTAGATCCAAGATCTTCTTGCTAGGTGCTTCCTTGTCTGGACTTCCTGGCTTGGTCAGGTACATGAGTCTATAATATAAATCAACCATCTCAGGGCACAAAACTCTCCAGATATAAGTGACCTTGTACCAAGCTGGTTCTGTCAAATATCTCTGTCCCTTGCAAGCACCGCTCACTATTGCTTTTGCACAACCTTTTACTGATCCAACTGGAGTTATACTTACTTGAACCTACCCATCAATAGAAAATAACAAGAATTAATACCAACTTGAAAGAAAAATATATATTATCCCAAAAGGAAAAGACTCACATCTCTCAACTCTTGGTCCACTGATAATTTTCCTTCCCTGACAAACAATTTGCCTTGAGTGAGTTCAGACTCTATGAACCCAGGTGTTACAATTGTTATTTTAACGTCTGGACCAAGTTCAATTCTCAATGTGTCAAACATCATTAGCAAGGCTGCTTTGCTAGCCTGAACCAACCAATACATGTAGTTAAAAGAGAAGTCAATAGTTGTGAGGAGAGAATAGAGTTACTGTCATATACATTGTAGATGCTCATTCTTGGTATAGGCAACCATGAACCTCCTGAAGACATCACTATGATCCTTCCTTGGCTGTTTCTTAGATGTGGAACTGCAAATCGGGTGGTATAAACTGAACCCCAGAAGTTTGTATCCTGTTGGGACAATTATTTTATACAACCATGGATAGGATTAATTGGACCCAAAAATAAAAAATGTTAAATGGATTTAATATTTTCATTTATGTTTAAAGATTACAAAAATAACATTTTTTTAACTCTAATTCATATATTTTTACTATATGTTTATGGTTGAATCCATTTAACCAATTTGATTTGTTCAATATTATTAGGTGTTATTTTTGTTATAAATTTTATGGGTCTATTTTTATTATAAATTTTATGGGTCTATTTTTGTTATAAATTTTATAGATGTTAATTTTATTCTATATAATTTTCCTTTTTTTATTTTGGGAAAATCTTTTACTATACGTATTGAGGTCAGCAGCTATTATAATCACGGGTTAAAATCAGTTCTAGATGATAGTTGATAACAAGAAAGTGAAGTAACGTACTAAACTGATGACAAGATAAATCATATCAAAGAACGTTGTAAAATACCATAATAGCCCTGAAATCAGTGATATCAATCGAGTCTTCAAACATGCAGGCTGAAGTGATCCCAGCATTATTTACAAGATGGTCCACTGCATCAAATAACATATGAAAATGTTCAAAGATTTAACCCAAATTTTTAAAGAATTGTATTTATAGCACTTACATCTCCCGAAGTGATTAACCGTTTCATCAACAAGTCTCTTACAATCTTCAACCTTACAAACATCTGCAACAATCATAATAACATCTGGAGAACCATACTCTCTTGCTTGGTCCACAACTTCTCGAAGTTGGTTTTCCCTTCTAGCAGCAAGAGCTAAACAAGCCCCTCTTCTAGCATATTCATATGCCAAATGCTGCAAAAATAATATTGATAATAATACAACATAATGAATTATCCAAAATATTAACGTGTTTTTAATAAATCCTAAAATTGTTTTTTTTTTTTTTGGAGTTACCTCACCAATGCCTGAAGAAGCTCCAGTAATGAGAACAACCTTTTCAGTGAGATTATCACGAACAAAGTAATCGAGGATGGAGATGCAGAACTTGTAGAATAAGAATGGAGGCAAGAGAAAGCAGAGAGAAAAGAAGGTGAAAGTAGGAACTGCTATGTTCAAGATCTTGTGGATAAAGTACAGCATGGTTTGTTAGAGCTAACAAATTAAGAGGTGTTATCAAAAATAAGAAATGAAGTGGTGAGTTCTTAAGAGATTGAAGTTGTAAATAAAGGGTGACTAGACAGCTAGCTGGAGATATTGTTATATAGCAATAAAGGTAAAGTGCTAGAAGAAGAAGGTGGCAGCATTGCATGGCAAGTATTTGACACGTAGCTTAATGTAACCGCTAAATAATAATGATGATGGCTTTTTTGTTTGTTTTATAATTCAGATTTTACGTTTGTTTAACTTAAATAAAATTTGTTAGTGGCCTTTAATATATTGTCATCCTTTTGTAATAATTGTAAGATTTACTGATAGCTAATGAGGGGAATCTCAGTTTCAGTTTATTTTGGATGTTTTCTCTCAAAATATTTCAAATTATAGATTTTATATATTCTTTAATATTAAACTACAAGCACACACCTCAAATTATAAATATTTACTAATTTGTATATTGGTAGAGATTTTATAACCAGTGTCACAAAAAGAGGACAAAACCAAAGACTTTGCAAGATACATGTTAAGGAAACTAATCGGATGAATTGAGCCAAAAAGAAAAAAAGAAAGAAAAGAATGATACTCACAAAAGGAAGATGCGATTTCTTTCTCGTAAAATTATTAGCCATCAATTTTCTTAGAAGTTTGAGATTAAAAATCTTTTACTCTCTCATTGTAGATTGAGTTAAATAATTTTAAAACTATCTAATAAGTACAGATAAATACAACATATTTTTACATTTAACTAATTAGTGAAAGTATTATAGTTGGAAAAAATGGAACTCAAGAAGCGAAAGTGTTATAGCGAAAGAAATTGGAACTATGTTTTAACACCATTTTGTATTATTAACAATTATGTTAAAAGCTGTTAACAATTCTCTTAAAAAATGATAAAAGAAGTTAACTATCTATCTTCTTATATAATATTATATGCTATATTTTGTATCTTATTTCATTACTTTTATAGTTTTACTTGATTGGATTTTGTTATAAATTAACACTAGTGTAAGAGAAATTTACATTTAATTTAGTTACACAAATATATAATTATGAATAACAGTAAAATAATAAGTAGTGAGAAAAATAAATAGCACACAATCATTTAAGTTATTCAATTTTTTAATGTAAAAGTCTATTCTACTGATGACGGCACACCGAACGAAGAAAATCCACTACTAATCAAATGGAGATACAAATATCAATCTTCACACAACTTCACAAAATAAACCAAAACCCAAATACACCTAAAAATATCTCTTTTAGTTTATTGGTAATATATAACGAGATAAATTAACAAACTTACTATTTAATCAAATATTACCAACTTACTGCATATACAGAAAACCAATGAGATTGAAAAAGTAGTGAGAACCATACCTTAATGAAGAATGGAGACTACAACAACTTCTACTCTGTTGCTGGGTGGAGTTAGATAAGACACTGATGGCCAAATAGAAAATAGAGGTTTGCGATGGCTACTACCTTATTAGATGGGACTCTTACAGTCTCACTTGTTGAATGGTTGAAGGCTGGGTGGCGCAAGGTGGTGGATGAATTTTCTTCTTTATTCTTAGCTTCTACTTTATTCGGTTGCTTTTCCACTTTTTCTCTGTTTTTGCTCTAGTAGCTCTGTTGTGTCTGCTCTCTGTTTTGTTCACTCTGGCGGTAGCAATAAACTCACCACAAAATAGCATATATATACATATATATATGTAACAAAGGGTTTAAGTGATATATGTGTTTGGGCATGAACGTTTTGGGCTAACAGTTAACAAATCTCCACCTTGGCTTAAAACATAAACAAGTTTTTCAAATATGAAATTCCTCGTATTATCAAATAATGATCATCCAAAATTTTGAAGATTTGTCATTTACTACAAACACCAATCAAGTTCAAACAATGCTTGAACTTGTTAAATAGAACTAATTTGGTTAACATATAAGCTAGATTCTCTATATTGACTATCTTATTGACAATAATAGCACCCTGAGACATAATGTCAAGAACGGAGTGATATCTGACATCAATATATTTGGTTATTTCATGACACATAGAATTTTTGGCAGGTGTATCGCACTCTGACTATCATAAAATACAACAAAAATATCCTGTTGTAAACCCAAATCACAAACCAAACCTCTAAACCAAATGGCTTCTTTTACTGTTTTTGCTCCTACCATATATTTTACCTTTATGGTAAACAAAGCAATTATAAACTATAAAGTAGTCTTTTAACTAATGGTACAATGAGAAAGAGTGAAGACATAACCTGTTAGAAATCTTCTTCTATCTAAATCACTAGCATAATCGGAGTCCATATAACTAATAACACTACAACTAATATTAGAACTTCCATCATATACCAAACTAAAATTAGATGTGCCTCATAATTACTAAAGTATCCATTTCATTGCTTGCTAATGACCCTTTCTAGGATTATACATATATTTGTTGACAACACTAACTGCATGAAAAATGTTTGGATGAGTACAAACCATAGCATACATCAAATTAACAACGACACTAACAAATGGAACCTGAGACATATACTGCTTTTCTTCTTTTGATTGTGGTAACAAATTTAAAGAAAGTCTGAAATGCACAGTTAACAATGTACTCATAGGTTTGGACTCATTCATACAAAAATGTTCAATAACTTTTTCAATATAACTTTTCGGAGTAAAATAAAGCTTGTTCGTTTATCTATCCCAATAAATTTTCATGCCTAAAATTTTCTTCACTACACTCAAATTATATCTCATTTTTCATAATTACTTGTAATTTTATTTGATTTGAGGTTGGGTTAATAACTAGCACATGCTTAGTTAGTTTGGGTTGGCTTGAACACATTCAATTTAAATTGATTAAATCATAACTTAAATAGAATTTAATTTGAATTAGTAAAGGTGAGTTTGTATCCAACCTAATCCCAATTGTTAAATGAATTTTTTTTATAAATCAAAAAATATTTTTAATAATATTAAAACTCATTAGGACAAAAATCATTATATGAAATAACAAATTAATGGAGAAATAATGATACACAACTAGTCAATCATACAAAACATACATAACATTTTATTGCATCATCATTTAAACATTAAGATTTAAAATAATTTATATCAAATTTTAGATTTTAATAATTTCAAATTATAATATCATTCATAATATTTTAGATATATATTACAAAATCTCGACATTTTAAATTTAAATTCAAATAAATCAACTAATTTGAACCTAGCTCAATTTTTTGAGATATTTGAACTGATACAAATTTAACATAAATTTAATTCAATTTATGTTGATTTGAATTTCTAATTTTAATTTAATTCAATGAATGTAGTTAGAAATAAATAAATAATCCAATCAATCCGCTTAAACTGTAAAATCCAATTTGATTAGTAGAATTCGGATTAGATTGAATTTGATTGATAAATTTTATAGTTGCATCGGATTCAGATTAAAAATTATACAATCCTTTCAAATTTGAAACAAATTTGGATTAATAGTTTTTATAATCTGCTATATCCGATGCGAAACGAATTATTATTATATTATAAATAGATACATATTTTATTTTATATTATATTATATTTAAATATTATGCATATCATAATTATATTATATTATTATTTTAGTTTAAAAATAAATATAAATATTTATAATAATAAATTGTACATACATATTTATTATTCTTTTGATTTTTTTAATTGGGACTAAAAATAATAATATTTGTTACAAAAATATAAATTTAAAGTTTAAATTTATATATATCATGTTTTATATATGAAAATAATTTATAAATAAATTTTGATATCAATATGTCCCTATTCGATCCGAAAAAATCTTATCTTTTCAAATTCAGATGATAGGAATTAGATTGACAGATTTTATAATCTGTTATATCCTATCCGAAATAAATTATTATTAGATTATAAATAAATACATATTTTATTTTATATTATATTATTATTTTAATTTAAAAATAAATATAAACGTCTATAATAATAAATTATACATATATATTTCTTCTTTCTTATTTTTTTAGTTACGACTAAAAGTAATAATATTTATTATAAGAATATAAATTTAAATTTTAAATTTGTATATATCATGTTTTATATATGATAATAATTTATGTATAAATTTTAATATGAATACGGTATTATTAGATAAAAGAAATAAATACGTTGAAATTTATATTAATTCAAATTAGTTATATTAGGTTGGGTTAGATTAAAAATAAGTAATTTCGATATGTTAATAATTACCGCATAAATTATTAACCCTAATTTGAGAATGATTTAAGGCTGTTGATCACGAATCACGTGAAGGCAATCGTAATAAAGGATACAAATTTCTTCTTGCGTCAGATGCATGCTTTCATCATATATTAATGTTTGGTTTATTTGGATTTGTAATTGATTTCTATAAATTCATTTCTAACTGTTTGTTATTTTTTTTACTCGTTACGTAATTTCAACATATATATAACACGAAAAAAATATTTTTGTGCAAATATTATTAAATGTATATTGTTCTAAAAAAATGTTTAAATATATGTTGATACAATTATTTTGAAGATATCTATATATATTTTTTAACATATGTTGTTTTAAATATACAATTTTTAAAATAAAATATGCGAGTGTGTTGTTTATAATATAGGTATGGATGGGGTGGGGTTATTTTGAATATGTGAGTAAAAAAAAACGATATTTTGGATTTTCGTGTAAAATCAAGCAAGTTTGCTCCCTTAATTTATAGAAATCAATTACAAATCCAAATAACCTAAGAGAAAGAAATATTTTTAGAATATTGAAAAATATACTTTAGAATATAAATGTACTTATAATTTTACACCATGTATTTCCGACCAAAACTATTATATATATATATATATATCAATATACTTTAGAATATAAATATGTACTTATAATTTTACACCATGTATTTCCGACCAAAACTATTTTATATATATATATATATATATATATATATATAGGTACATATATACATATATGGTTTATCTTTTCTTTAATTTATAAATTAAAAATTTTAATATGTAATTTTAATCATAATTTTTTCTTGTAGTTATAATTATGTACATTATATGTATAGAAATATTCATATTAATGTGTATTAAGTTATATTAAAAATTTAAAATTATTTAACTTACACGTTAACAATTATGACGTCATATATATAATACAAATTATAAAAGTTAAAAGTTTTTAGAATTAAAATTTTATAACTACAATTTAAAAAATAAATCAAAGATAAAGTTCATTTGGATTAATTTGATTCAAATTTTATTTGTTAAGAACCGATTGAATTGGTTTGAGTTTAATTTCAAAATCGAACCAACTTATCTTTACACATAGAAACCTAAAATATCTATGAACTATATGAACTAACCCATAGGTGAATAATTGGATGAGTTTTTTTCTTGGAAAGATCAGGTTTTTATAAGTAACTAGATTTTTTATTAATAAATAAATTATAATAAAATAAATCTTCAATGGATTTAACAGTAATAAAATTTTAAACATATTTATTTATTACATAATTAAATCTAATACATTAAAATTTAAAATAAATTTAAATTACTTATATTATTAATTTAACTATCAATTAAATCTAATACATTAAAATTTAAAATATATTTAAATTATTTATATTATTAATTTAACTATCGTTATAATAATTTATGTTTTATATATCATATTATTAAATTTTCCTAATATTTTTATGGATGAAAATACTATATTTATCAATATTCATTTTATTTAAATAAAATTTTATAAATATATAATATATTTAAAAAAAAATAAGAAAACGTTGTTGCGAAATAGGTAAGATGAGAGTGATTCTTTCTAACTTCACCCAGTTTTTCGGGAGTCATTTCCTATACGTATCAAAAATAAAAAAAAAAATTCCACAGATTTGATACTTACGAAGAAATTGACATCCCATGAGAGATATAAACTCATAATTCTATGTCCACTTATATATTATAAACGCCACATTTATCTTACCCTTACTTATATTCTACGATTGTTAATATATGTATAAAGAATATGTATAATAAAAAATTTCTCCATTGTCCAAACCAAAACAACTTGTCGTGTGAAAGCTAAAGGAAGGCACAAAGCTCCCTATGCCAAAAGCAAAAACTTACTATTGACTTCACCAAAAGAAAATAATACAATCTCGTAACAGGGATATTGTTGGGTGGAGTTGTTGTTAGAGACAATTAGAGTAATTATGACGTTTCAAACATATAATTGAGTTCGAGCAAAATCAACATTGATTTTGGAATTTTTATCACTTCAAGCTGTGCGCCATGGTTTTCAACTTGTTTTGAGGTATAATTGTTCTCTAGTCATAGATCATATCTCAAGTATTTCGTTCAAGACATCTACAGAACTTATCTATATACCATTAAGGTGGTAGAATCAATTGTTCGCAACAAGACTATGTCAGTGTCTTCCCTTGAGTTTCATTTCCTTCTCCATATTTATTTCACGACTGTTATCGCTTGATAAAACATAAATTTGGTGGTTCACTTAATATTATATATTGTATCTTACATGGTAATGGAAAGTTTTCTTTATTGCCCAAAAAATTCTTAAAATGGGAACACAAATAATATTTCAATATGAATGCTTTCATAAATAGAAAATTTTCTGTGTTGTTATAAAAAATTATGGCATTTTTTTTCCTAACTAAATATACTTTCATTTCATTGGTTAAAAACCATCTTCTCATTTCAAAATGTAATTTTTTAAATACATTGAAATATTAAAATAATTATAAGATTATAGTATACTAAACTAAACTAAACATAAATTATCTTAAATGAAGAAGAAATCTTTATATCTCAAATAATGTGCCATTATTGATTATAACAATCAGAGTGCATGAATATATTGTAACCAAAAACTGTCAAAATTATTTATATATGATAGATAATGATATTTTTAAAATCAGACCAGAAAGGGAACAACTACCAACTAAAAGTTATCAACCCATTCGGTCTATGAACAGTCACAAAAGCATTAAAACTAATGAAAAAGCAAGTCGTAGATTTACCAAATATCTTCGTCAGAACCATTTAAAGTAAAGGTCATAAAATACAGGGGTTGATAGATCATTGTCAAGTAAAGCAGATGATTTTGGCAAGCCACTTCTGTTCTGCATCGCTTAGGATAAGGCTTCATGCTCCCTCTAATTGCAGGCAAATAAACAAAATGACAATTATAAAATTTTATGGCTAAATAATATTTATATATTGTAATTACCTAAATAAATATAGGAAATAAAGTAAAGGAAAAATCAATTTACGAGTAAGACAATTGATGTGGAAAGTTTACAGACTAAAAAAAAAAAAAAATAGATTTTACAGTTTTAATATATTGATATCTGAAATGTTTCATATTATTAAAAAAAATCATTTTAGTATCCCTTTTAACATTTTTATGAAGAATTTTTATCTTTAGCAATTAACAAAAGTTAAAAAAGGGAATTAATTTTCAAAAGCTTTTTTTAATGATAGTATTAAAAATACAAATATTTTTAATTAATTATTCATAAAAAAATATTTTCGATCATGTATTAATAAAATTAATGTTATGATTTTAGTATTTATATTATTTATTTTTTAAAAATAGAAAATTAATATTCTTTATTTTTTATAACTTTTAGTAAGAATTATTAAATACAAATTTTAATAAAAAAAATCATTTTTCAATTCTAATTAATATCTATAAAGAAAAAAATAAAAATACTTTACTAAAAAGTAAAAAGAATATTTTGAGTAAAAAAAATTTGGTTAATATTAAAAAAATTGATTGAAATGACACTAATAATTAAATTAATATATTAAAACGAAATATTTTAATAAGATATAAGATAGTAATATATTAATTAGGATATAAAGTAACCATTTCCTATAAAAAAGTGTCGTTAAGTAAATAGAATACTCATATTAAATTTCAAATTTTGAAGGAAAGAAGTAAAACGAAAGGTTAAAAAGACATACTTTATTGGGGGTGACGAAATTCACAAACTTTTTCTTTCCGTTCCCACCTTGAGAAGCTCCATATTTCTTGATTTTCTCTCTCACAAACCGCTCATACAAGAAAGTTGCCCCTTTGAATTGAGGCAGAACCAACCAAGCCACTAACACTAGCTTTACATTATACCAAATTGGTATCCTATCATACCACAAATCCACATAAAAAATAAACATGATTCGTTCTTCTTTTTCTTTTTTTTCTTTTTTCTCCGTTAATCTTTCTTCAAATATGTTTAGAAGGTTATAGTAGTATGTATGTATATTAAACATATTTATAAAAGCTTACCACTCTAAGAGGGGTTGGAGGGCCATTTCCATGAGAGTAAGAAATGAGTATAAGACCCAATAAGCAAGCCACTGCTCATCATCAAGTTTAGATGTGCTCTCTAGGGCCATAACCGATGCATATCTACATTTTAAACATTAATCATATTTTGCCCCCAAAACAACACCCAACAAACCCATAAAAGTTAGTCTCAACTATCATATAAATAAATAAAACAAGGCACAAAGAGAAAATATAGGTTTTAACAAAGGAGAGTAGTCTTACAAGGGGTAAAGCAACATTAGAGATGGCCTACAAAAAATCAATAAAATAAATTAAGAATCAGATTAACAAGTTAAAAACTAGGGCAAAGTTCAAAAGATGGATCAAAATAAGATATTTTACTTACCCGGCTAGTGAATGGAGATGGGTGAGCAAGGTCCACAATTTTTCCATCGTTCTCTTGTCTACAACTTGGAAACAAGCGTGATGTTTAAGTGGTATTTATAGTAGGACAATGACTAAGGAAGTAAAGAGACAATTGCCAGAATCCGATTCAGCCTTAGACGTGTCTAACTCGCTTTAATTAGCATCGTACAAACTCAAAGCCTCTATTGAACTCGTACATAATCTTGTCAAAAGTCACGTTGAAACATGTGGCTCAAATTTGATTCATTTCTGGGCCTGCAAAAAAGCCCAAAAGCATGGCTTTTGATAGTAAGCGTACCAAATCGCCTAATTGATGTCGGCAACATAGTATTTGCAGCTAATGGGATATTTGTATCAACAGATTCAAGATTTCATTCGAGTATTTGCTACCCTATCAGATCTAAAAGTCTTTAGATGCTATTGCGTATTGAGAGAGAAAACGTAGGAAACGATTTAGAAGCTTTAATTGAGATAACACATTTTGATAAGTATTTTTTTATTTTTTATTTTGAGAAATTTCTTAGGCCACTCCAACCAGGCTTTAAAACTTTTGTACCAAAATTTGATTGATAGCTAAAATATTGTACTATTTTAAATTAATAAATAGTGTAGCATCATATAAGGCACAACACTGTTTATTGTGTTTTTTTCTCCTTTTTTTTTTTTTAACAATAACCATAAAAAATATAAAATATCATTTTCATTTTCATTTTATCTTAATATATATCTTTGATTAAAAAAATTTCTAATTATATTTTAAAGAATAGTTTGGTATTTATTATAATGGGTTGGAGAGAAAAAGATAATGTGAAAATTATATAATTTTAATACAAAAATTACACCATTTTTGGGTTGAAAATTCCAGCATTAGAGTGTATTGGAATGAATTATTGAGGTATTTGAAAATCACCTTATAAACATTATTTGAAATAATGGTATATTCTTCTGACTCTGCTTTTTTCAAACTGAGATATCAATATTTAGTTCCACGTTGTTGTAGAATTTCTGATTTTCTCTCGATTTTCTAATATTTTGTTGGTAATTTTGTATTTAATTTAAATAGGATTATTTTATTTATATTAAAAGTAGATAATTCACTTCTTCCACTATAGAATTTAATGACATTTTAAGAAAACGAGAATGTGATAATTAAAAAATGATGCAAGAATGACCGGCTGAACTTCATGTTTAACAATAATAAAAAAAGTCAAAATATAATGCTACTAAATATTATGTGCTGGGACATACCTAGGATAAAAATATTCAATTTGTCATCCTCACACAAATTTCAAACCAAGAAGACATAAAACCAAAATTTCTAACTAATTAATGCAAATAACTAAACAGGTCTTAAAACAAGAGACTAAGCTCATTGTACATTCTTCGTTAAGAGAGAGAGAGAGAGAGAGAGACGACTCACACTGAAAGTAAATAGAAAAGAGAGTTAAGAAACATAATTTTCCCTGAAGGCCTCTTGTTCTCTCTGGTGTTTGCTTCCTAAACCCGTGTTAGTATTTTTTCTCTGTGAAGTTTAGGGTTTATTCTAGCCCAAATTGTCTGAGATAAAGGATTTGCAAATCCGTGTGGATCACTTGGACCTAATCATTCATGTAAGCAATCTGATTGAAAATAGAAAGGAGGCCTGAGCTTAGGATTGCGACGAGGTGGTTGGCTTAGAGGCCAATGAGCATGGCGGCACTTTTGCGAGTTCATCGTAAGAATTGGCTTAAGAATGGCGGTCTTGACTTGAAGGTTGACGTTCTGATCTCTTTTATCTTTTACTTTGAAAAAGAGGATGAGCTTCAATCGGTTCTACAAAAAGTACCTTGGAGTTTTGATGGTGAATTGTTAGCATTAATTAAGCTAACTCCAGGTATGTCTCCTTCTAGCATTCCTTTAGATACGATCCCGATCTAAATTCAAATCCATGATCTACCCATGGATTGAAGGTATGAGGTATTGTTAGAGGAATTATCACCGTTTTTGGTCATGTGATTGAATTGGATAAATTTTCACTGACAAATGGTGCTATGTGCTCTGTTAGAGTTCGGATTTGTATTGATTTATCTAGTCCTCTTGTACCTAGTGCTTGTATTCCCTTTCTATCTGAGCATGTTTGGATCGAGTTCAAGTATGAACGACTTCCATGTTTCTGTTATTATTGTGGAGAAATCACTCATCAAACTCGACTTTGTCTGAATGCTAGTGACTTTAATATAGATTTTGGAGGTAAGTATGCACCGTATGGAGAGTGGCTTTGCTCTGACTTGAATATGAAGGTCTTTCAGCGTATGAAGATGGGAGGGTTGAAAAAGAAGGGTGGAATTACATTTGGTGAGGGTAGTTATGAAGAAAAGAAAAAATGAAATGCTAGAGGTGCTGGGAGAGGTAAAGAGAATATGGCTAGTGGTATAGGGCGTAGAAAATCTACTGAAGAAGTTGGAATGGATGCAGGTATGAAGGTATGTAAGAGACCAAGGAGATGATTGGAGGATACGGTGTTTATGAGCAACATTAACACTGAGGCTGATGATTCTATTATGAATGTCCCTAATGATGGCTTTAATTTAGGTGAAACAATAGCTAAATTGCATGAGTGATATTTACATGGTGCTTTTGGTTTTTGTGTGGTTGGTTGATTTGGGTTTGTTTGTTTTGGATCTTATGATGCTTTCTTTTCTTGTTTTCCCTATATTCTGGTGCTATTTTGGATTCTGGTTTTATTAGTCTATTCTTGTTTTGTTTTTTGTGTCTGATGCTTGCTTCTGTTATGTTTTTAATTGAGTCTGTAGTCTTTGCTTTTAGAGGTCTAGTTGTCTTGCTAATGTTATGCTGAAGAACGTTGGTAAAACTGTCAATTGTGCTTCTTTTTTAACTGCTTCCTAGAACTGTGTGCTAGAATTGTTTTGTGAGCTTTCATTAATGGCTGCTTCTGTGCAGCTTATTGTTGGAAATCATTTTAGTTTTTTTGTTGGTTTTGTTATGCATCTTGTCTTGTTTATATTGAATTGGAGACTGTAACTAACTTGTGGTTTTTAATTAAATTCTATTCTTTTATAACACAAAAAAAAAAATGAGAGACGACTCAGGAAGCTCGTATCGGATTAACTTATGCTTGTTACTCGTTTCTTTGTTTTGGGGTTTTTACCGACACTAATGAATTAATTACCCAGAAGAAAGGCATATTTGATCAATCAGCCATTTTTTTTCCCTATATTTCCATACGGCCTCGTTTTGATCGGGTGATTTTACTTTTTTGTTCCTTTTAATAATTATGATTGGTGTTTCTAGAAATCTATACTTATTTTACTAAGACTTATCTCTTGTCATTTTTTCCATCGCTCGACTTTCTTCTTGATGAGGACGTTGACGACAAATAATGCTATATTAGTGTCAAATATCTTTCTTCTTCTTGGGAGAGAGAGGTCTCTAGACCAGAGACTTCTCACTATTTTCTTTCTCCTTGATTTCATTTTTTTTCTTCCCAAATTTCGTTTCTCTGTGAAAGTCATTCATATGCTGGTATCACCATGGTTGACCATCTCTACCTCTTCTTTCTTTTACCTCTTCTTTCGGAGATTCCAATGAGTTTTAGCACTTTTCAGCTCTCACCTTCTAGTATAATCCTAAGGCTTGAATAATCTTTGCTCTAAGTTTTGTAAGTTTGATTTTCTTTTCTTAGAAGTTTTTCATGTATTTTGGATTATGAGTAGGATCATATTTCATAATTATCTTTTATTTTCTATTAATTGTAGTTTTTGAAGAAATTGTAGGTAGCAAGTATGTAATAAGAAGATATGATATATTGAAAAGTATTACTTTAGTTGAGTTGCAGATTAAATCGCTCTCGTTAAAACGTTACGTAACATTGCTCAAATTTGTGCAAGTAAATACAACTTCGTCGTCTCCACGATAAAACAGCTCATAATCATTTTCCTATCTCGAAACTTAACTGTACTGATTAAGTCCGAAATGCTATACTTTTAAAGTATTTATGTTATTCGGAAAACTAAAAAATAATTTTAAATTTTCTTTTCTTGGGTTTGGTATGAAGAGTAGTTTTTAGCTATGTATAACTCAGAGTTATGACCCTCTTTTTATAGGTGAAAAAATGATGAACATGCGTGTAATGTTCACATAATAATAGCGAAAATGTTCAAACAAAATAACAATAAGGCTTTGGGTGACTCAGTTTAGATAATAATAGAATTTCTAATTGTTGGAAAAAATAATTTTAATGATGAATTTTTTTCTAAAAAATAAAGTATCACCTCATATGTACTCGCACTCGGCTTGGCACAATCAGACGACCGATCGAACTACAATTTCCTAAGTCATCTCTCATTCCATAAAAATTGGTACCCCTTGAAGCCCAATTCCAATTGTATATCCTTCTTTGTTTCAACACCTCGTAAGAGATGTAAAAAAGCAAGATGAGAAAGTTTTTTTAAGAAAGGAAAATTTTGCACTTTTTTCTTATCATTTTTTTATTTAAATTTATATTATTTCCAAAAATCTCTCATTTGAATTTTATATTAAAATAGTTTTCATCGAGCAACCGATCAACTATAAGTATAAGATTATACATTAGCAAAATGTGCCTATTGACTTGAACCTTTGCATGGTGTTATGTTTTAGAATATACTGGATTAACTCGTAGTTTTGAACTCTTTTTCTAACAACATTACACACACAACGTTTTCAAAGTATAGGTCGAAAAGTCTGTGCTTTACATGCACGTGCATCCTAGTATAGTGAATGATCTAGTAAATTTTGCATAAATATTTTATAAGAACCAACCACTCTTCCACATTCACATAAATGAGTCTATCAAGAGTACTCATATAGTTATGTACCTCACTTCACATAGAGTATAGAACTCATTACGAGTTAATAATTAACTCATCTTTTCTATCAATGAGACTTTATAATAACATGATTAATCTCATATTACTCCATGACTTGTTATTACCCATTGAACTTTTTTCTTAGGATCTCCAGTTGGGTTACCATCATAAGTGACTCTTTATTATAAGGATATCAGTCATATTCCTTTCAAAATTTTGAAAACCTTTTCTCTTTCTAATCTTTTTGTCAAAAGATCAGTCAAATTTTTATGAGTACATATATGATCCACTCTTATAACTACTATTGAGAGAAATTCTCTAATAGTACTGTGATTAAGACATATCTGTCGTCTCTTTTTGTTATAACAACAGTTCTGAATCTTTGCAATAGTCGTGATACTATCGCAGTGGATCAAGATAACTAGTATCAGTCTTTCCCATAAAGAGATCTCAACTAGCATACTTATTAACCAGTTTGCTTCTTCACTAGTAGTAGTTAGTGCTATCATTTCAGACTCTATCGTAGATTGAGCTAAAATTTTCTATTTTTTAGACTTTCAAGAAATAGCTCCATTAGCAATGCTAAATATATAACCGTTGGTTGATTTGGAGTCTTCTAATAGGACGTTCCAATCAGTATCGTTAAATCTTTTTAGAACAGCGGGAGACTTCTTAAAATATTTTTATTATTAAAAGGGTATTTTTTATGTAATTATATGTATATTAAAAAAATTATATTAATATATGTTCGATTTCAACTAACCACAATTTTGGTATTATAATAATCATTATCGTCTCATGCTTTATTAATTATGGTTATTTTAAAAAAAAAATATGTTAAATTTTTATAGATAACCACAGTTTCAGTTATCTATAGTTAAAATGTCTCGTACCTAAACTCACACTTCTCTATAGGGTTCTTATGACCATTTTGCTTGTGTTAAGAAAATACTTTGCATGAGGAGACAAAATCTTTTTTCGTTCAAAACATAGAATTTTTACGAAATTTTTTACAAACATATTTAGAAAAATATTATATGCATCGTGGTTTGATATCCCAAGCATTACTTGTTACCTTGTTATTTATAAGGAGGGACCTAAGTAATATGGTATGAGTAGACCGTAAGCGTTCTCAGTTTCTAGTTTGCTTTGTTCATATGTTGTTTGTCCTAAAATTATATGTTGGCTTGATTTATCTGTCTAATTAAAATTTAAGCTACCTCATGTGATCAAGTTCATAAATCTTGGCTTCGCTTAAAGACCAATCATTCCATGGTATCTTGCAGCTATGATATTTATATAATGTTAGCCAACTGACATGGTCGGGTTGGATCCAAGGTACCAAGGTTTCTGATTTTTTATGGTCTTGATTTTCATATTTTGGTATTAACTTGGTCAAATTTAACTTGTTTTTTAGATTCTAGACGTTATTGATTTTCATATTTTGGTATAATCCATGTTTTCGTGTCACCTTGATTACGTATAACTGGCCATGGCGGCTTAGAGCTTTTTAATTCTTGATTGCTTTGCTCATGTTTTGTATGACCTAAAATTACTTGCTTCGTTCATCTTTAAGCACCAACTATTATTTTTGCTTCACTTATAGTCCAACTATTCCATGATATCTGGAGACTAACACGATATTTGTTAAGTAGCATTGTAGGGTGCATATAATCTTTCATAATACTTTAGATTTTCTAGACTTTCGTATTTTGTTAAGATTTATGATTTAGCAGGTCGACTAGGATTTAATGTTATCTTGCTATTCGGTCTTATATTAATGGTTCGATCTGTTGTTTCACATGACAAAGACTATGTTGCCTTCGATCATTCACATTCGTTGGTTAATGTTGTTTATGTCCCATATTGGTTCGATTTAATGGTTTTATTTGGAAGTTAATGATTGGCTTGAATTTTAGTCCAATCTGATTAATACCTTGAGATCATGATATCTACTGAAAGATGCTCAATTAGCATGGTCAGATTAGATCCAAGCGTCCTTGTTGAGTTGATTCCTATAATCTAAATGTACCCACTATTTCATGATTTTGATGTTTACTTGATTCCACATGCCATTAGGACTTAGGTGACATCTTATTGCTCAGAAAACATAGGTCATTCTTTTTTGCTCTTTGGTCAATGTACTCGATCTACTTCTTTCACACACAAAAAAATTGGGTTGAGGGCTGTGTCCACCAGGAAAAATAGTATTTTATTTATTTTTCATTGATTTATAATGGTATAGCAATAAATATCTTAGAAAAAAAATATAACTATAAATAGGAGTAAATTTTGATATTTGACACATTGAAATTGACTATATCAATCTTTTGTTAGAAATAAAATTGATTTAGCTGATGTAACATTGAACTTGAGACTTACTTATTTAGGTGTTATGATTAAAATTTTAGTATGTATATTAAATTCCAATACATTAAAATCCTAGAAAGCTGTTCTAGATAAGATGAAATAGTAGGAAATTTAAAAAAAAATATTTTAATGGATAATTCTAATGGATTAATTATAATCATTAGATTAAAAGTAGATAGGTACGATAAATAGAGTAATTTTTCTCATTTTGGTAAAAATTTAAGAATCAATAATAATCTTTTCCTCCACAAAAAATATTCTTTTTTTTTCCTTTTTATCTTATAAAATTCCTTAAAGCTTTCTAAAACCTTCATGTTTCAGCAACGTTTTGCGGGACACCCTTTTTACCACTTTTGCTAAGAGGTTGAGGGCAATCAAGTAATTCTTCTTGGATTTAAAACTTAAATTTCCTTGATAAGGCTATTACTTGCAAATTGTTCTCAAATATTATGTACGGTTATACTATACATTTTTTTCAATTGGCAGGCTTTCATGTAAAGCCTTATGATAAAGTAGTCCGGTATGTACTTGTCATTTTGAAATTACTGTCGTCTTAGGGAGCTTTAAAATATTTAAATGGTCGGAAAAGTCGCATAGGGCCCAGAAATTGATCCAAACGATTATAGAAGTTATTGTATTCTATGAAATTCAGCCAAACCTATTTATAAAAACAGTTTTTTAATAGTTATAGCTAAAGACACTTTTTAAAAATATATACGAACATGTAGAAGTCTTTTCCCATATTTCCTTAAAATATAGACCTTTTGAGGTTTTAATAATAAAATTTGAATCAAAACGTTGTACTATTTTTAAAGCAAATTGTATTTGTATATAAATTATTTAAACAATGCCATATCTTGTGAAAGACATCAAAATACTACTACAACCAGCTACTATTAAATTATAGGCTGGGGATTTGTGCATTCATTGGAGCGAAATTTTAAATTTTTATTTATTTATAAACCAAACTAATTCAATATTTATTTAATTTTAAACATATTTGAACCGATTAAAATTTGAATCAGTGTGATTTGAATTTTATTTTTTTTAACTATGAACAGAAGTTTAATTTGAAATTTGATTGTTTGGTAGCGTTCTCATGAATGATTATTACTTTAGGAGGGTGTATTCTATTGAATTTTTAAAGGTTATTAGATTTTTGATAAAGTCTCGTGAATTGTGACTAATTTTATTTACCGTAGATTTATGGATATATATTGATAATAGTTAAATCATTGATAAAAAATATTTAACAAAAAGTAAAAAATAAATAAAAGTAGTTGCAAATCCTTAGAAATCTAGGAGGGGTAGGGGAAAATGAGTTAGAAATTTTTCTACCTATAATTTTAACCAAAACTTTCATCAAAATTCATTTTATAAGTTTTTAAAATACTTTAAAATCAGTGACTTTTTGAAACACTTAGATTTCTAAAGACTTCAAAAAAATTCTAATTGAATGCGGCTAAATTTTTAAAATATCTTTATTAATGCTAGTGGAATACTCCTAAATTTAGAACTCTATTAAAATCCTTAATTAAATGCAATATCTGATTTTTCGTATGAAGATTTCTAATCAAATGGAAAATGTAAGATTGAAATTTTGTTATATTGTTAATTTAAAAAATATGAATTTATATTGTACATGTATCTCTAATAAATATAAAAAACATCTTCCATAAAATAGCATTAGTTGGAAATAATATATATAATGCAAATAAATAAATGAAAATAACTTATGAAGACAGATCAATGTGACTCGAATATCTATGGCTTCAAGGTAAATTAATTCATAATTTAGAAAAAAAATTGATAAATTACCCAAAAAAATAATAATAACACTTTTAAAACTTATTATAATCAAAATAACACTAGTTAACATTAATAACGTTTATATTAAATGGTCATAGTTCTATTTTAAAAACTGTTTCGACTTTTAGTGTGAAATTATATACATTTTTTTAAAATATGAAAATAAATGAACTTGACATAAAAGGTGTAATTTTTGTATCTACAAATTTTAAAAATATTCATTTTGATATTTTTTAAAAATATTATTATATTTTCATCTGACAAACCCAATCAGTTTTAAATAAATTCAAAATTCAAATAAACTTGTTGGGTTAATTTGTTTTAAACACTTATAAATTTCTTAAAAAATTGAAATCATGAGTTATATGTATATCTACTCTATTTACTAAAAAAATAGCAATCAATGCTATTTCTCTACTACAATAAAAAATTGGTTAAAATGTACTATTAATTTTTAAATTTTAATTAAATTTATACTCATGTTTTCAAATTTTTAAAATGTATGATTTAGTTTTTAAATTTTTGAAACTTCACACATATGTTTATGAACTTTTAAATCATAAGATTTAGTTCTCATATTTTTAAAATTTTACGTATAGATCTTAAATTTTTTGTTTTACAAATATGTATTTAAGAAGTCAAGTTTTAAAATTTAGGAATTAAATTATAGGATTTAAAAATTTAAAATTCTATGTAGAAATTTTAAATTTAAGTATCAAATTATATATTTTAAAAATTTGAGATGTGTAAATTTAACTTAAAAATAATAGTGGAGAACATTTTTAAGAAACATTACAAGTTAGATATGCTCGGGACAAGTTTGGTACCTTCGATATATTTAAATTAATGTATTAATATCTTTTATATATCATTTTATTAAAAAAAATCTTTTAGTTCACCAATTTAAATATATCTTTTGATCATTTTAAATAATATTTGTTCATTTTTTATCAAAATTGATGAAGTATATCTTGTCAAAACAATTTGTGAAAATTTAAGGGAGAAAAAACAAATAATAATAATAATAGTTTAATAGTTAAAAAACTATCAATAATTAAATTAAGGTGCTACAACATATGATTTTTATAACATAGGACAAAAAAATATCAAAACATATATTGATTAGGGTATCTAACCTCATATTACAATAAATAAAATATTGTAAATTTATTGTTTTTTTTTATGTCAAAATATCATTATTATTATTAATAATTTAAGTATAAAAATTTAACAAGATTATATAAAAATGTAGAATACTTTTTATCTCGCGGAAAAAATAATTGTAATTTTTTTATTATTTTCTTTTTGTTGAATTTCAATAAATATTTTTTTTAACTTATCATTTAGGACAAATGTGGTTAACGTTAACTAGAAAAAGGAAAACTATTCAATATGATTAAAAAGTATATCAATACTTAAATGGGTACTAAAAAAGAATATTTTTAATAAAATGTGATATAAAGAATATCAATGGATTAATTATGGTACATCTAGGGCACTAGTTATTATGAAGAAATTATTTTATTACTTTTAAGGTGTTTTTTTCATAATTATTTTTTATTAATAATAAATTTATTCAATAATAATAACAATGAAGTATAATTATTTATTAAAATGTAATAGATGATTTGTATTAAAATAATAAAAATAGTTATGATAATATCATTGCTTTTAAATAATTAACTTAATATAATTAGATGCAATGTATAAATTGATTCATAATTTATTAAATTTGGAGATAAATAAAATTGACTTAGTATTCAATACATTAATTATAATATTATTAAATTACAGAGATATATGTTACACTAGCTATTATAATTTAAACATTTAAATTGTAATTATATTTGTGATCAATTTAATCCACTTATTTTAAAAACATGATACATAATTTTTTTGTCTTTCTTTTTATTTATATATAAAAAATATGTTTCAGTAATTATTGATGCTAAAATTTATTTTGTCTATTGCACACAAGTGAATTATACTCTTTCATTATGTTTTCACTTCTTTAAAATAAGTCTACTAAACATCTCAATGAACTTAAATGATCCAGTTCAATGGCTAGTAAATGAGTTACTCTTGAAAAAACCAGATAGAAGATCCAAATCAAAGAGGAAAGCAGGAAATAAATTAAGCAATTGGAAAAACATGCTGGCAATACTACTAAATACACTCTTTTATATATGCTCTTAATTTTTTGATTGACAAATGTCATCTAAATATATATTTTAAATGAATACTAACTTATGTTAAAAAAAATAAAAAATAAAAAGAAGAGAGAAAATGTCATGAAGAGTGTACAAGGAGTGTCCTTAGCCAAAGCATTATTCCCAGAAACAACATTTGAGAAAATGGGCCGAAGAATAAGCTATTTAGTTTGGTTGGTAACTAATTTTATTTGTTTTCGAAGTTCGTAATTTGTAACTTTGCATTTATTTTATTTTGCTAGGAATATAATTCCGAACACTTTGGTTTAGTTTGTCAAAAATAAAAAATAAACAGAACATTTTGGTAGGACAGGAAATAATTAATTTTATAGATTTTGATACTAATTGACTAAAATGTACCGGTATTAATTACTTCAAATAATAATATAATAAAAAATATTAGATATTTTACTAAATTAATACCATCGTTCTGCTTTGAGATTTGTCCTCGATTCTCTTTATTCATTTTTATATCTAACTCACTCTTAAGGTTAACTTTGATTAGATTATTTTAATTTTATTTTGTTATTATTTATTAATAATCTTACATAATTATCATACGATGTATATTGTTAAGAGTATAGAGAGATAAAAAGAAAAAATAATTTAATATTGTATTGGTATGTTTTAGAATTTACATAAAGAATCATATTTTTAGGGTTATGATAAATGTAGAACAAGTATAATACAAGTGAAATAATAAGTGTAGTACAAGTGAAATAATAAGTGAAATACAAGTGAAATAGTAAGTATAATACAAATGAAATAGTAGAAATGTAGTACAAGTGAAATAGTGGAAGTGTAGTACAAGTAAAATAGTACAAGTGTAATACAAATGAAGTATAAGTGAATTACGATATCAAATATAACTTAACATCTCTCCTCAAACTCAAGGAGGAAGAGAAACAATCAACTTGAGTTTGGAAACTAATTCTTGAAATCTATCTAGTAGATGATATTTGGTGAAGATGTCAACTGTTTGATCTGTGGAGGATATTAATTTGAGACAAATATGTTGACGAACAAAATGACAATCAATCTCGATATGTTTTTTTTGTTTATGAAATACATTATTGCGAGTAATCTGAATAGCACTCTCATTGTCACAATATAGGATAGTTGCAGTTGATTGATTGGAGAACACACATATCAGTAAGTAACCAACGGAGCCAAATAAGTTCTTGAGTGGTGTCAGCAAAAGCACGATATTCAGCTTCAGTGTTAGATCGAGAAATGAGGGATTGTTTCTTGCTTCGCCAAGATATGAGATAGTTTCCAAGAAAGAAACAATATTCAGTGGTAGAGCGACGATCAGTTGGGTCACCTGCCCAATCAGCATCAGAGTAGGTGGAAAGAAGAAGATTAGACTTGTTGGAAAAGTGAAGACCGTGGAATATGGTGCCTTTGATGTAGCGGAGAATGCGAAGAACCGTAGTATAATGGGTAGACTATGGAGTAGACATGAATCGACTAACCAGATAAACAACATAGACAATGTCAAGACGAGTGATTGTGAGATAAACAAGACTGCCTACTAGTTGTCTGTATAATGTGGCATCTGAGAGAATAGTATCATCTAATGGAGTAAGTTTGACATTAGTTTCTAGAGGTGTTGATGCAGTTTCGCAATCAGTAAGGTTAGCTCGATTAAGAATATCGAAAGAGTATTTTGCTTGAGAGAGATAATATCCTTGAGAATTAGATGAGATTTCTAGGCCCAAGAAGTAGTAGAGACGACCAAGGTCTTTCATTTTCAAATTAATGGCTCAAAAACTGCTTGAGATCAATAATGCCATTTGAGTAATTCCCTATTATGATCATATCATCTACATAAAGGAGTAGAAGTGTTACACCAATGGGAGTCTTCCGAATAAAGAGGTCGGAGTCATAAGAACTATAAGTGAAGCCAAAGTCAGTAAGTGTAGAGCTGAATTTGGCAAACCAAACACGAAGAGCTTGTTTGAGGCCATAGAGAGCACGCCGAAGTCTGCATACTTGATGAGGTGAATGAGTGTATCTAGGAGGAGGTTTCATATAAACTCCCTCAGTTATGTCTCCATTGAGAAAAATATATTTGACATCCATTTGAAACATGTTCCAATTTCGGGCAGCAGCAACATCAATGATACTTCGAATAAAGGTGAGGCGAGCTACAAGTGCAAAATTTTCTTCATATTTGATTCCATATTCCTATGTAAAACCCTTTGCAACCAGCCGAGCTTTATATCGTTCCACAAACCCATCTGAACGAGTTTTGATTTTGAAAATCCATTTACAACCAATTAGAGATTTATTAGATAGAAGATCAACAAGATCTCATCTATATGCTTTTTTTAATACCTGTAATTCATCTGTCATAGATTTCTACCAATGATTGTTAGAACTAGCTTCTCTATAGTTTTGGGTTTCATTATGAGACAAAATAGTAGAGAAACATTGGTAATCATGAAGATGAAAGGGAAGACTACTTACACGAGTAGAACGACGAAATGATGACTCTGGACAATCAGGTAGTTGGTCTTCAGAGAAATTGGTTAATGGTTTGATCAGTCCTTTGACGTTTGGTATTAAGAGTTGTTAGAAGTTGATATTGGTTGGCCAAATCTGTTGTAGTGAAGCGAGCCTTAAGAAATTTTCGATCTTCTTTGGTAGTGTCAAAACGCCCAAATTCACCATGGATGAAGGGTAAGGTGGTGTTACGGATCAAGTAATAATTTGATGATATTTACTCTCCCAATCTTCAAAATGGTCAACAAGTAAAGAGTTATTTTCAATGGTTTCTTGGATAGGTATAAAGATATCATCAGTTATGAAACGGCATAGCTTGCGATCCATTTTAACGAAATAATAGAGGAAATATAAAGCAAATATATAGAAATAGTATAAAAGAGTGTATATAGGTCACAAATATCCTTAAAAATGAAAAAAAAAAGTTAAAAACAAGCCTAGAACCAGGTCTGAGGTGAGTCGGGTTGAGTTGATCTGGGTTGGAGTGAGCCGGGTTGAGGTGAGCCGGTTTGGAGTGAGCCGGGTTGAGGTGAGCCGGTTTGGAGTGAGCCGGGTTGAGGGTGAACCGAGTTGGGGTTAGCCGGGTTGGTTGTGATGAAGAGATGCAAAATTTTGATAGAAATTCTAGTGGTGTATAAAAGGTTCTGATACCATATGAAAAATATAGAGAGATAAGAAGATAAAAATGATTTAATATTGTATTAGTGTGTTTTAAAATGTACATAAAGAACCCTATAAATGAAGTATAAGTGAAATAATACAAGTGTAGTATAAATGAAGTATAAGTGAATTACAACATCAAATATAACTTAACATATATGTCTTCCATATTATTTTTTCTAAAATATGTATATAAAGCTTTAATATTCTTTGAAAATATGTACGTGAATCTTACATTCTCTTTAAAAATATATATATGTAATGTGTATATATTCTTTTTAAAAATATGTATGTAAATCTTATATATATTTTTATAAACAATAAATTTTATGTTTTATTTGTATTATTTAAATAAAATTGACATTTTTTTATAAATATATTCTATTTAGGTAAAAAATTATTTTATAAATTAAATAATAGTTTTAATGTTATTCGAATATGTAATTAAAAATGAAAAATAATAAATTTATCTTTCCGGCAAACCATAAAGTAAATCATATACTTTCATATTCTATCAATAAATATATAGTATCTATCGAGAACACCGGAATCACAAGAAAAATAAATCCATCAGACAAGAACACAACCTATTAAGATGGTTACGTAAATTACTTAAATTACATACAAAATTTTAGTATTTCACTAATATCAATTCGTGTATATATTTTTTTACTTAATAATCATGTATAGTAAGAATAATACTATGATACCAAATTCGTATTATACCTAACTTCTCTCAAAGGATTTTAAAAAATCCAAATATACCCAGAATTATTCTCTTTGGTGGCTTTATTATACTCATTTGATTATACTAGTTAATAGTCAACGTATTAATAATGCTTAGAAAATGATGAGCCTACGGTCGTAATCTTCGTTTCGACTTTTTATATATTTTTTGAATTTTTTTTTTCTTTTGAACCCTTAATCTTAACAATATCTCACGTTAAAAGGTATTGGTTTCCGTCTTAATTAGTAGTTAGTATCATAGTTCACGTTCATCCTATTGCTAAGCATGTATTAAAAATCTCTTTCCAAACCTCGTAAGATATTATAGGCCCTTATCAAGTGGAGTATATACACGAACGAATGAATCTTAGAATATATATTTACCCCACGTTTGGTTGGAGGGAATGGAATGGAATCAGAATTGATTCCTTCCATTTTGTGTGTTTGGTTGGACGGAATATAGGATGAAATGGAATCTGATTACTAAAAGAGAAGGAATCACAATTCCTTCTCCCATCTTTGTTAATCATTATTCCATTCCCATCTAAACTTTTTTTTTTCAATTTTACCCTCACTTAAAATATAACGTTAAATTCAAATCTCAAATTCTCAAACCCAAAATTCCAAAACCCTAAACCCAAAATTTCAAAACCCTAAAACCTTAAACCCTAAACCTCAAATGCCTAAACCCTAAACCCTAAATCCCAAATTCCAAATCCTAAAACCCTAAATCCTAAACCCCAAATCCCTAAATCCCTAAACCATAAACCCCAAATCCCAAATCCCAACACCCTAAACCCAAAAACCATAAACCATAAAACATAAATCCCAAAACCCAAAACCCTAAAACATAAATCGCAAAACCCTAAACCCTAAACCCCAAATTCCAAATGCTAAAACCCTAAACCCCAAATTCCAAATCCTAAAACCCTAAACCCCAAATTCCATATCCTAAAACCCTAAACCCCAAGTCCCTAATCCCTAAACCCCAAATCCCCACATCCCTAAACCCTAACCCTTAAAACATAAATCCCCAAACCCAAAACCCTAAAACATAAATCCCAAAACCCTAAACCCCAAATTCCAAATCCTAAAACCATAAACCCTAAACCTTAAAACCCTAAAACCCTAAATCCAAAATTCTAAAACCCTAAACTATTTTTAGAAAAATAATAATTTTAACCCTAAACCTTAACCTACAAATATAATCTCAAATCCTAAATCCCTAAACCCTAAATCATACATCCCAAACCTCAAAACCCTAAACCCTATTTAGAAAAATAATAATTTTAATAATATATTTCTTTTTAATTAAATAATACTTATTTAAAAAAATAATGATTTCAATAATGTATTTTGTGTGACGAAAAAATAGTAATTAAATAACATTATTTGAACTTTACAGCATGTAGGGGTATTAAGGTCATTTACAGCTTTTTTCATTCCATTCCAGTGACAAACCAAACACTATAATCCTGATTCTCGAATTGATTAAGTCAAACTAAACAAAATTGTTTCCATTCCATTCCGATTCCGATTCCGATTCCGATTCAGATTCAGATTCTATTCCACGAACCAAACGCCACCTTAGAGTTGTCTTGTCAATTACTTGGCTACCCTACTGACCATATGGGCTAACATAAAGTCAGTACCATATCTAGTCAAATAATTCTACTACATAAACCTCTTATATATTTTGAAAAAAAAAAATTACAATTTAAGTGATTATTGTAAAAAATATATATTTCATTAATATCAACTCTTATTTTCTAGTAATATAGTTAAGATATAATTAATATTAAAAATAAATATTTTTATTATAATAATAACAAAAATTATTATGATAATATCAAAAATAAAAATAAATCTATAAATAACCTTCCAAATCTTGCCCACGTAACCATGTTTGTATAATTGTATTGCGTGTGGTTCTCATTCTCTTAGGATCGTCTTTAACTTCAATTATTTTATCTGTGAAAGAAAAACCCAGACCCTCCATCGAAAACCCAAAAGAAAAAAAAGGCAGAGAGGTACGATAACATAGAAGGGAAATGAATTAATAGTAATTTGAAATTTCAATACAAAATTAAAAAGCACCACAATAAGCCATTATTGTATGCTTTTGTCCAACTTTATTCTAACCCACATACGGCATTTGCGGACGTCCTCGATCCTCCACCAAAGTTTCTTGGTTCGTCAAACAAGAATTTAAAATGGTTATTGACAAAGAATATCATTATCCAGTCGGTCAATGTTTGTACTCAACGAGTTAATTGAAAGTTTATGAGTTGCAGACAAAGAAAGCAATTTTTTATTGATTAATTAATATGAACATGAGAAATTATTATTAATTACAGTTTTCTATAAGTGATGATGTATATACGAGATTATAGTATTAGTGGAAAGGATGAAGATGAAAAAATAGAAAATAAAAACATATTTTATTATTATTACATACATTATTTTTCTTCCTTTCGAGTAAATATTATTTATTTTTTATTATTAGTTTTAGTTCAAAAAAAATTTTCATTATAAAATATTAATTATTGGTTTTTCATATAATTTTTCCTTTTGTAATAAAAGTAAAAAAAAATTAAATATCGTATTCTCTTTCCACATTTGAAGTCTCTAATATAATATGGTAGCATTGAAAATAGTGTACAAATCATAAATTAAAAATGAGAAATAAGTCTCCGTACCATTGAAAATCCTAATGAAGTTAATAAAATATAAGTTTAATACATAATACAAATTTTAAAAATATAAATATTCAATATTTGATTAAAAAATATATATAATGTGATGGGATGGGGTATCTACCTCATATGCATAACAAGGAATAAATAATACATAATATGAACATACCCTATAAGCTATTCCCCTGCGGTCTATATATACTTCACTATTTTCCATTGGACCACTTGGAAACGACATTCGACCAATAATTCACTATAGATAATTCGAATGTATAGTATCTCAGCTTTTAATTCCATTTAGCACTGTAAAACTAACGTCAATTTAAAACCACATGTTATAGTTGCAATAATTTCAACGAATATTGGAGCTATTGCGGCCGGTACTTTGGTTGATTCAAATTTATTATTATTATTATTGAGAAAATCTAAACTTCTATATATTCTTCATCGTACATTTTTTTTATTAAACTCTTCATCATAGAGCATAATATGTAAAACATATGACATGTGATACCCAAAAAAATATTAAAACAGAATAAACTACATGCATTTGTTGTATTTGAAATGTTTTCATTATTTTTTTAGTAAAAAAATCAAAAACTACAATACTAAGATATCTTCAAACATACTTTTATTATTTATCAGAAGCATAAAAAATCATAAAAAATCTAAAAAAATCTTTTCTACTCCTACCTATATAACTTTTTGAATATTATTGTTTAAAATATTATTGCAAATACCCTTAAGGTTTTGTTTTCTTCAAAAATACCTCTTCTATAATAATTAATTTAACTTTATCAAAAATATCTCTGCTATAATAATTAATTTAATTTTATCAAAAATACCTCTACTACAATAATTAATTTAACTTTATCAAAAATGACTCTGTTATAATATTTAATTTATCTTCATAAAAAAAACATCTGCTTCTCAATAACACGATATAAAATATTTTCTTAAAAATATTTAACTTGATATTGTGTGCTTTGTTAGCTTAATTTATCTTCAGGGTATTTTTGAAAAATATTTTATATCGTGTTATTGAAAAGCATGTGTATTTTTTATGAATATAAATTAAATATTATAGCAGAGGCATTTTTGATTAAGTTAAATTAATTATTATAGTAGGGGTATTTTGATAAAGTTAATTAATTATTATAATATGAGTATTTTTGAATAAAAGCAAAATCTTAAAAGTATTTGCGATAATATTCTCAACGATAATATTCAAAAAGCTATATAAGTAGAGGTAGAAAAGAATTTTTTAGATATTGATGTGATTTTTTACAACTTTTTGATGCTTATGTTAAATAATAAGGATATTTTTGAAGATATCTTAAACTTCAGGGGTATTGTAATTTTTTTAAACGTTGAGGGTATTTCTGAAGATATTAAAAACCTCGGAGTTATTTTTGATTTTTTTCCCACGAGAGTGATATATGTATAGGGGTGAGATTATCATTTTACCCCTAATATTAAACGAATATATAACGTTGATAACGATCATGAACATTTTTGATATTAAATAAAACTCAGAGATAATTTTAAACAAACGTAAAACCTTAGGAATATTTAATAGAAACATAAAAAAATCGTAAAAAATCACATCAATATCTAAAAAAAAAATTTCTACTCCTACTTATATAACTTTTTGAATATTATTGTTTAAAATATCATTAAAAATACCTTTAAGGTTTTGTTTTCTTCAAAAATACCTCTGCTATAATAATTAATTTAATTTTATCAAAAATATCTCTCCTATAATAATTAATTTAATTTTATCAAAAATACCTCTATTACAATAATTAATTTAACTTTATCAAAAATGCCTCTGTTATAATATTTAATTTATCTTCATAAAAAAAACCTCTGTTTCTCAATAACACTATATAAAATATTTTCTTAAAAATATTTAACTTGATATTGTGTGCTTTGTTAGCTTATTTTATCTTCAGGGGTATTTTTGGAAAATATTTTATATCGTGTTATTGAAAAACATGGGTATTTTTTATGAATATAAATTAAATATTGTAGCAGAGACATTTTTGATGAAGTTAAATTAATTATTATAGTAGGAGTATTTTTGATAAAGTTAATTAATTATTATAACATGAGTATTTTTGAAGAAAAGCAAAATCTTAAAAGTATTTGCGACAATATTCTCAACGATAATATTCAAAAAACTATATAGGTAGAGGTAGAAAAGAATTTTTTAGATATTGATGTGATTTTTTACAACTTTTTGATGCTTATGTTAAATAAAAAGGATATTTTTGAAGATATCTTAAACTTTAGGAGTATTGTAGTTTTTTTTAAACATTAAGGGTATTTCTGAAGATATTGAAAACTTCGAGGTTATTTTTTGATTTTTTTCCCGCAAGAGTGATATATGTATAGGGGTGATATTATCATTTTACTCCTAATATTAAACGAATATATAACGTTGATAACGGTAATGAACATTTTTGATATTAAATAAAACTTAGAGATAATTTTAAAGAAACGCAAAACCTTAGGAGTATTTACGATAATAATTTCATTTTTTAGGAGAAATCTTAATGATACCTTTATTTAAGCCTTAACTATTGTTAATACCATTATACATTTAACATATATGTTTATATTTTTTATTGTTATATATTTAAAAAGAATAATATTAAATTTTAAAAAAATTATTTAGTGAAACTCAGAACGATTTTTTTATATAGTGATCATATGTTCAAATTGAAAATAAATTGAAGAAACTAAATAAACTTCGAGAACTAGAACCAATGATAGAAGAACAGCTCAAGAAAGGCAAATGAATGACTCAATTGGTACTGAATCTTCTAATGCTCTATCTAGCTAGCTACATACTCTATGTATCGTACACCTTTTACAGGGAAAAAGCGCGGGGCACAAATGAAAATTCTAACCTTAATTACTTCTGAGAGCAAAATAACAAACAGACTCTTTCACTTTCATTTAACTGAATTACAGTTATCAAAACTCTAAACAAGAATTGCACACTTCTTTAATCCACGTGTAGTAGTATCCTGTAAAGCCCTTTTAACAAACCAATGGTAAACGAGTACTCGGAATTGCATATCCAGCTAGCATATGTTGACTGTAGTTATTGAAGATCTCAGTATTAATAGCTGCACTTACACAAATCACCCAAATATTGTTTTTATACATATTAAAAAATAATTCGTATCTAGTGTTTGAGTAATACCCCAAACATTCCTACTGATTTAGTTTGTTTTATGTAACATGTTCATGCATAATAAATATATATAAATATAAAGACATTTATCTTATTAATATAAGTTTTTAATAGAGTTAATTCTCTAACAATATTTAATGATATATTTTTTGAATATAGTTATAAACTTATAAAAATATAATTAATATTTATCTCAATAATTTAAGATTTTGATGTTAAAAATATTAATCATAAATATTATTTTGATATCTGTGATTAATATTTATTTCACTAATATTACGTAGTCAATGTTGTATTTATTTTTAATGTCTCAACTAAATTAAGGATTAAGTTTTGAAAAAAAAAATCACTCCATTAGACAATGACATATTTAGGACATGGAGTGAAATCATATAAACAATGCAAATTAATACCGGTTACTTTTAAGTTATTTCTTGTTTTAATTGAAAAAATATATGTGTATCTTATTTTAGTAAAAATAAATTCAAATTATTAAGTTTATTTAGTTATTAAATGTTAAAAGTTTAAAATTTAAAATTTAGATAAAAGGGTTTTATTTATAGATATAATTCATTTATAATTTCATAAATATTATAACTAGAATTATATTTGTCGAAAATTGAGGTAGAAGACGAAATTTTTCTCTAGATTTTTCTGAATGTCTTGTTATTCACCTTTGAGTAGCATTTTTCTATTGGAGATTGTTATAAAATACCTTAATTTAAGGAGCAAATTAAGGAGCAAAACATGGAGTAAACACATGGAGCAATTTAAGGAACCATTAATTTAAGGAGTGAATTTTTCTATAAATAGATGTGTAATTGTAATGAATTAATCATCCAAAGTGTTCATTCCAATTGAGAGAAAAGCTTTTGTGAAGGTCTTCTCGACCTCATGTGCCTAACAGGAGATACATGAACTATATGTTGCTGACTGATGGAGGGGAGCCTGAATGCTATGATGAAGCTTGTCAGACTCAAGATTCCAACAAGTGGGAGCTTGCTATGAAAGAAGAAATGAAATCTCTCATTTCCAACCAGACATGAGAACTAGCTGAGTTACCTATGGAAAAGAAGGCACTTCACAACAAATGGATATACCGGGTGAAAGAGGAGCATGATAGTTCCAAGAAATACAAAGCCCACCTAGTTGTTAAAGGGTTTCAACAGAAGGAAGGAGTTGACTACATTGTCATTTTTGCTCCGTTGTGAAGCTCAATACTATCAGATCAGTATTAAGTATGGTAGTCATTGAAGATCTTCATCTTGAACAGTTGGATATGAACACTGCATTCCTTCACAGAGATTTAGATGAAGATATATACATGTACCAACCAGAAGGTTTCTTAGAAAGAGGGAAGAAGAACATGGTGTGCAAACTTAAGAAAAGTTTATATGTCTTGAAACAAGCCCCGAAACAATGGTACAGAAAGTTTGACAGCTTCATGCACAAGGAAGGTTTTCAGAAATGCAATGCCGACCATTATTGGTACTTCAAGAGAGATAGGTCCAGTTATATAATTTTACTACTTTACGTTGATGATATGATAATAGCATGTTCAGATATGGATGATATCAGAAGGTTGAAGCATCAATTGTCAAAGGATCCTTGTAGTTATCTCAAGCAGAGTACATCAATAGTGTTTTACAGAGATTCAACATTGGCGATGCCAAGCTAGTTAACACACCCTTGGCCAGTCACTTTCGCCTATCCAAGGATCAGTCCCCTCAAACAGAGGAAGAAAAAGAATTCATGGCTTAGGTTCCTTATGCCTTAGCCATTCGAAGTTTGATGTACGCAATGGTCTACACGAGACCAGACATTGGCCATGTAGTGAGAGTTGTTAGCATATTTATGTCAAACCTAGGAAAACTCATTGGGAAGTAGTCAAGTGGATTTTGAGGTATCTGCGAGGCACCACAGAAAATTGCTTGTACTTTAGTAAATGAGAGTTAAAAGTACAAGGGTACGTAGACGCAAACTTTGGAGGTGAAGTTGATCACCGAAGAAGCACCACCCGTTATATATTTACTGTTAGAACTACAACTGTTAGTTGGATGTCACAAATATAGAAAATTGTCACTCTATCCACTACAGAGGTTGAGTATGTAGCAGTGACTGAAGCCAGTAAAGAGATGATATGGCTTCAAGGTTTGTTAACTGAGCTCGGATTCAAATAGAAGAAGAATGTTCTGCACAGTGATAATCAAAGTGCAATACACTTGGCGAAGAATTCAACATTTCATTCTAGAACCAAGCATATTGGACTTCGTTATCACTTCATCAGATTCCTATTGGAAGATGATGTGTTAATACTGGAGAAGATTCAAGGAAGCAAAAATCCAGCGGATATGTTAACAAAGGTGGTGACTATTGACAAACTTAAGTTGTGCTCAACTTCAGTTGGTTTGTTAGAGTAACAAGACTAGAAAAGCTGCTGCATTGATCGAGGTGTGAAGACAGATTGAAATTAGTCTTCAAGTGAGAGATTGTTGGAGATTGTTATAAAGCTCCTTAATTTAAGGAGCAAATTAAGGAGCAAAACATTGAGTAAAACATGGAGCAATTCATGGAGCAAAACAAGGAGCTTAATTCAAAGAGCAATTTAAGGAACCATTAATTTAAGGAGTAATTCAAGGAGTAAATTTTCCTATAAATAGATGTGTAATTTTAATAAATTAATCATCCAAAGTATTCATTCCAATTGAGAGAAAAGTTTAGAAAGAAAAGCTTTTGTGAGAGAAAATTGAGAGTAATTTTTTTGGGTGTAATTAGGTTGTGTGTTGTGAGTTGTGAGTGTTGAAAACACCTTGTGTAATTTCTCCCCTTTCAGTAAAAGGATCTGCAGCAGGTCTGTAGACGTAAGCAGGATTGGCCGAACTCTGTTATCAAATTTGTGTGTTATTTTTCTATTCTTATTTTCTCATAAATCTGGTTTACCGAAAATTTGCGTAATTTCCCAACATTTTCAGCTTCATATCTATGTTTTTTTTCTTGATTTTGTTCCATTCATTGTTTTTCTAAGTACTTCATCTGCTCTGATCGCTCTCTGTTCTGTAAGTTTGTACTCATTAATCTATTGCTCATTATTATGAGTAGTCTTTCTGAAGGTTCTCTTCTCATAGAGGAACGATGGAGGAGATATTCTTTGGCTTGGATAATCTTATCCTAATTCTTGTGATTTAGGACCTGATTGGTGAGGAATAAGAGCCAACGATCTTATCATTGCTCAAGTAATCACTGATCCTGGTATAGGATTTCATAGAGAATTGGAGACTATGATGTTTGAGCAGTGTTGAGTGTTTTAGAATGATTACGAGCTCATGTGATGCTCTACTTTGAGTTCAGTGATTTCATATTATTAGTTTTGATTGATCTATTTCTTTTATCTCTCTTTTTTTATGTTTTTAGCTAACAAAGTGTATTAGCCTGCTTTAAGTGTATATTGGTCGGTTCTTTTTGCACTATTAAGGAAGTGCTTGACAGACAATTAATGCTTTAGGGTGAAATTAGTGTTGTTGGTTTGATTGCTCTCTTTCGAGTAACTATGTTACTTTGAATATGGTGAGTCTTATTATGGTCATATGTGTCATTAAAAAAATAAATTAAGATTGTGTATTTTTTCTATTAATTGAATGATAATCTCTAATTTAGAGTTTAAAAAATACATATAAAAATGATAGAATACATATTTGTATCAAAGTGTTTAATTTCCATTAATGCTCTAAATATACATACCAACAGATTTGGAGTGCATGGGCTATCAAAATAACCAAACTCAATTGCTATGGGTTAATTTGATGACTCTAGCTCTCAAATATTCTATTTATAATAAAATCACCTTATAGAAACTTAAAACCTAATTGATCCATTTAGACTTATAAATATGTTTAGCCAATCTCATTATCAAACCAAATAAAATACATGATTATTTAATATTTATACCATTACACTAATTCTTAACATATTTTATAAATTATTTAATGCATGTAATTTAAAATTATATATCAATAATTATATTAGATCAAATAAAATAATTCCAACCTCTGATTGAATTGGAGTTTCCGACCCTTCTAAAAATAATGCAACTACAATAAATGCGATTTGATCTTTTAAAAAAACTCGTGTTGTTTCCCAATAAACAAAAAATATATATATAAACGAGAAAAGGGGCATAATGATAGAGCATGTGAACTTCATGAGAATGGGATCTGAAGAAACTTCATATAGAAAACGATGGAAATTTGAGATGAAGGAATTGCTTGTTTGGCAACTGATCAAGGAAAGGGGAAAGAAAATGACAAATTAGAAATGGAGCTTGACATGAATATTGCATAAAGAGAGAAATGGGGGACCTTATCTTTCTCGAGAATTTGTATTGGAATTGGTAACTACTAAATTTGTTTCTCTGCACCCACATCTTTACATGGATATATGTATATATATATTTTTTGGATTAATTAAAGATTAATTATTTAAATCTCAATTAAATTTTCTTAATTGTGGGTAAATGAAAACATAATTTTTCTTAACACAAGACAACAATAATTAGTAGGGGATATAATAACTGATAAACCAAGACATCCGACTTAAATAATGACTAGCCTTAACAATGTCATCTCTAGCCATTACTACCTAGCCTAAATACTGCCCATCCCCATGCTTCTTCTCTCGGTCCAATATTAACCATTATTGATTGTTATGGAGCACCCAATTGATAGCTATAGGCCAACTAATATTATTCTTTTAATTAGTTTTACATGGTTTTCAGTTAGTCAGCTTGGTTAAAATTAGAAGCCAATTAATTTTGAGGAGTGCGGTCTTCAAAAATTGACATTTTCAAGATTTTGGTGAAAAGCATTTGGTTTTCAGTAAACTTAGATCTACACAAGATCAATGGTAAGGAAAACGTAATAAACCAATAAGTCTTTGAAAGTTTTGAAATACGCTGTAGGACGTACCTGCAGAGAAATCAATGTTGGAAATACAACTTATTAAGTTAAAGTGTTAAACATTAATGGTTTATAAATAATAATACGAGATGAATATATAAAACAATATAATGGGTGGAAATCATATTTTAAGATTAATAAATATTAAATAGTATTTTCAATTCATTGGATCAATCATACCACTATAGTTTATATATATTTAATATTATTATTAATTAATTTGAAGGCTATTACATGCATAAATTTCAAATCTAAACCAATGTGGATTGCACTATTTACTAGCTATGATACAATTTTCTTCTTGAAAACAAACCGACCATATCCTTAAACATAATATGCTATTTATTTCACAAGTACTGTCAAAATTGTGTGAGTACCAAACCAGAAGGCCCCGCCAAACTCATGATCATCCTAATCTTAAACCACCGTTTAGTCCTTTCAATTATTTACTTTTTCTAATCAAAATTGTTTGTAAATGAGTTTTTTGTGTCTTTTTTTCTCTTTCTTTCTTTCTTTCATTTTGTTTAATTTTAAGTTTAAACTCTAATCACACCTTTTGGATGGATTTAAGTATTGGGATGTTTGAAGATTGAATCTTTAGCAAATGACAGTTTTCTTTCAATTCAATAGCATCTACAATGCCTTTAATTCCATCCACATTTGCATACAAACAATGGGTGAGGGGATGGATGACCTTCAAAGTTAATGATCGATCAAAATACACATATGAAAGAAAAACAAAAAGAAACCAATTACTGGGTATACCACTAATTGCAAAAGTATATTTTCATATTTACAAATTAATCGACTTATAAATGACATTATATCCGTAGCAATAATATGAAATATTCGTTTATAAAATTATACATTGATTCAAGGCATTTAGGTTATAAAATTGAAAAGAAAGAAAAAAAGTGAAAACACGAGAAAAGGTCAAATTGATCTACTGCAAATGTAGCTGTAGATCATTACTTAAAGGCAAGGAAAGAAACCTACACGGTGCACATGTAGTGAACAGAATATAGGAAAAAAACAGCATTAAATCACAAATTGCATTTTCACAAATTTATTAAATGTAACATTATTGCCCAATTTCCCATTCTAGCCTTGTAAGTTATAAATTTTTACATAACAGAACAGGCATTTGGATTCTCATCACTGAAGATCTGAGGAGCTGGAGGATAAGAATACATCTCCATAGGAGGGTAATAGTAATGCTCATTCTTATTAATAACCTCAACTACTTTGGTTTCTTTTGTAGGATTTGCTTCTGCTTCATTGTTTTCACCTTCTTTCTTCTCTTTTTTTCCTTCTGAAGTAGTAGCCTCACCTTCTCCACCTTCAGCAACTTTTTTGTCTTTGTCACCCTGTTCATTTTGTTCAGCTTTTTTCTCTTCTTTAGCTTCCTCTTTGTTTTCCTCTTTGTCTTTCTTGTTTTCTGGGTCTTGCTTTACTATCACCGCGTGCTTCCCAGTACGCTTGTGCACGTACTCCGCTAGCTTAGCTGGATAAAATCCACCCTTTACTGTCACCTCTGAGCTCTTTAGATCTGCTTCTGCAGACTCCACTCCTGCATTCTTATTAAAATGTAAATTGATGAGGCCAGTAGTGGGATTCGGCTTTCAAGGGTAATTTATGGAGTTTATTTAATTGGATGGAAATGAACGGAATCTAAAGAATTATAATTTATATTCACGAATGTACTGGATCCTGATTTTTACTGTGTGGTGAAGAATAAGCTCTTTGTCTTTTCTTTTTTTTTAAGGAATTCAAAATTAAAGTTGTTATTTTTATTCACTCTTAATTGAGAGGTTAGATATAGATTGCATGACTATGAATTGGCAAAACAGTAATGCATTTATCTAATGTAATCAATACATATAGATTGCATGATTTCTGACAGCTGAAAACTTAAGAGGGAATTAAAAAATTAAAGCTTGAATTTTATGAACCAAATGGAGCAGAGGAAGCACAGAAATGAGTATCCGTTGGAACTTTTGAAGAGAAAAATAATAAGAAGAAAATAGGAATCATTCACACACCTTTCATTCTCAGAATACGTTTCTTAATCTCTAGTGCACAAGCTTCACAATGCATGTGAACCCTGAGAACCACTGTGACAATCTGAGGCTGCAAGTTTTACCCCCAAAAAACAAAACAGATATATTTCATTCTTTGGTTTCCATCAAAAACATCAAATTTCTAGGAAAATTAACAAACTTGATTAAAAATAATAATAATAATAATACTATTTTTATGGGTTTAAGCAAACCTCTTCTTTCTTTGGCTCTGTTTTAGGCGGCTCTTTCTCTTCGGGCTTTTTCTCCTCCTCAGCTGGTGGTTTTGGGATTGGAGACAGAAGCTCAACCTGTCTATGACTCTTCCTTTGTAACCCCATTTGAGTTTTGCAATCCTTGTCTTGTATATTTTATTAGGTCAAAATTGAAGTCTTTCATCAGACGACTTCGACGGTGGTTGGTAGAACCCAAATAAGATTAGGGCAACATCATTAAAACTCAAGCAAAATCGTTAACAAAGTTTGTGGGAGCTTTGCCGAGATAGTTGGCAATATATGTCGAAACTTTAGCGAGAATTTAGTCTAATTTTATTAAATTAAAATTATTAAACGAAAGTATTTTTTTTATTGAATAATTTGATATAAATATGATTTGAAATTAGTTAGAAAAAATTGATTAATTTATCAAAATTATAATTTTAAGGGTTTAAAAAATTAAAAAAATTAATGGCACATATGGACAAAAAATTGAAAGTATCATCTATTTGTAACTTTTTAATAATTTGATAATATATTTATAACGAAAATAATTTAATGATACTTTCATAACAAATTTAATAATTTAGTGATACTTTCGTAACAAATTTAATAATTAAATAATATTTTTTAAGATTTATTGGTTATTGTTTATCTCCCTTCTAATGATATATAGCTAACTTATTTTGTTATCCTTAACGAGAACGTAGTTTATTCTCTTATCTCTTAGGAATGGTAGTACATATTTGTTATTTTTTTTATATAAAAATGGTTACAAGTAATATATTTGTGGTAACTTATTTTTGAAAAAAAATAAGATAACACAATTCTATTATTTTTATAAAATAAACTTTTATAATTTTTTGTAAAAGTAGTAGATTTATGTTATCCTTTTTAATAAATATAAATCTAAAATATATTTTTATTAAAGATAATATACTTAAACGATCATTCGTTCGCTTATTATTAAGATAAAAAGTTGAAATGAATGTTAATATTTACCTTAAATTGAATTACGGAGAAATTATTTTATTAATTTTATGTTATTATTTTCATAATTATTTTTTATTAATAATAAATGTATTCAATAATAATAACAATGTAGTATAATTATTTATTAATATTTAATAGATAATTTGTATTAAAATAATAAAAATAGTTATGATAATATCATTACTTTTAAATAATTAACTTAATATAATTAGATGTAATATATAAATTGATTCATAATTTATTAAATTTAGAGAGAAATAAAATTGACTTAGTATTCAATACATTAATTATAATATTATTAAATTAGAGTGATATATGTTACATTAGTTATTATAACTTAAACATTTAAGTCGTAATTATATTTGTGATCAATTTAATCCACTTATTTTAAAAACATGATACATAATCTTTTTTTGTCTTTCTTTTTATTTATATATAAAAAATATGTTTCAGTAATTATTGATGCTAAAATTTATTTTGTCTATTGCACACAAGTGAATTATACTCTTTCATTATGTTTTCACTTCTTTAAAATAAGTCTACTAAACATCTCAATGAACTTAAATGATCCAGTTGAATGGCTAGTAAATGAGTTACTCTTGAAAAAACCAGATAGAAGATCCAAATCAAAGAGGAAAGCAGGAAATAAATTAAGCAATTGGAAAATCATGCTGGCAATACTACTAAATACACTCTTTTATATATGCTCTTAATTTTTTGATTGACAAATGTCATCTAAATATATATTTTAAATGAATACTAACTTATGTTAAAAAAAATAAAAAATAAAAAGAAGAGAGAAAATGTCATGAAGAGTGTACAAGGAGTGTCCTTAGCCAAAGCATTATTCCCAGAAACAACAATTGAGAAAATGGGCCGAAGAATAAGCTATTTAGTTTGGCTGGTAACTAATTTTATTTGTTTTCGAAGTTCGTAATTTGTAACTTTGCATTTATTTTATTTTGCTAGGAATATAATTCCGAACACTTTGGTTTAGTTTGTCAAAAATAAAAAATAAACAGAACATTTTGGTAGGACAGGAAATAATTAATTTTATAAATTTTGGTACTAATTGACTAAAATGTACCGGTACTAATTACTTCAAATAATAATATAATAAAAAATATTAGATATTTTACTAAATTAATACCATCGTTATGCTTTGAGCTTTGTCCTCGATTCTCTTTATTCATTTTTATATCTAACTCACTCTTAAGGTTAACTTTGATTAGATTATTTTAATTTTATTTTGTTATTATCTATTAATAATCTTGTATAATTATCATACTTGTATATTGTGAAGAGTATAGAGAAATAAGAAGAAAATACGATTTAATGTTAAATTGTTTTGTTTTAAAATTTACATAAAGAACTCTATTTATATGTTTATAATAAGTATAGTAGAAGTTAAAATAGTAAGTATAGTACAAGTGAAATAATAAGTGTAGTACAAGTAAAATAGTACAAATGTAGTACAAGTGAAATAGTACAATTGTGAAATAGTATAATTGTGAAATAGTACAAGTGTAGTACAAGTGAAATAATAGAAGTGTAGTACAAGTGAAATAATAGAAGTGTAGTACAAGTGAAATAATAGAAGTGTAGTACAAGTGAAATAGTACAAGTGAAATAATTTAAATGTAATACAAATGAAATATAAGTGAATTACAATATCAAATATAACTTAACATCCCCCCTTAAACTCAAGGAGGAAGAGAAACAATCAACTTGATTTTGGAAACTAATTCTTGAAATCTGTCTAGTAGATGAGATTTGGTGAAGATGTTAGATGTTTGATCTGTGCAAGATATTGATTTGAAACAAACAATGTCTTGAAGAACATGTTGACGACAAAATCACAATCAATCTCGATATGTTTTTTCGTTCATGAAATATATTATTGTAAGTAATCTGAATAGCACTTTCATTGTCACAATATAGGATAGTTGCAGCTGATTGGAGAACACTCATATCACCAAGTAGCCAACGGACCCAAATAAGTTCTTGAGTGGTGTCAGCAAGAGCACGATATTCAGCTTCAGTGTTGGATCGAGAAGTGAGGGATTGTTTCTTGCTTCGTCAAGATATGAGCAAGTTTTCAAGAAAGAAACAATATCCAGTGGTAGAGCGACGATCAGTTGAGTCACCTGCCCAATCAGCATCAGAGTAGGTAAAAAGAAGAAGACTAGACTTGTTGGAGAAGTAGAGACCGTGAAACATGGTGCCTTTGATGTAGCCGAGAAGCGAAGAACCATAGTATAATAGGTAGACAAAGGAGCAGACATGAATCGACTAACCAGATAAACAACATAGGCAATGTCAGGACAAGTTACTGTGAGATAAACAAGACTGCCTACTAGTTGTCTGTATAATATGGCATATGAGAGAATAGTACCATCTAATGGAGTAAGTTTGACATTAGTTTCTAGAGGTGTTGATGCAGTTTTGCAATCAGTAAGGTCAGTCCGATTAAGAATATTGGAAGAGTACTTTGCTTGAGAGAGATAATATCCTTGATAATCAGATGAGATTTCTAGGCCCAAGAAGTAGTGGAGACGACTAAGGTCTTTCATTTCAAATTAATTGCTCAGAAACTGCTTGAGGTCAATAATGTCATTAGAGTCATTCCCTGTTATGATCATATCATCTACATAAAGAAGTATAAGTGTTACACCAATAGGAGTCTTCCGAATAAAGAGGCTGGAGTCATAAGAACTAAAAGTTAAGCCAAAGTTAGTAAGTGTAGAGTTGAATTTGGCAAACCAAGCACGAAGAGCTTGTTTGAGGCCATAGAGAGCACGACGAAATCTGCATACTTGATAAGGTGAATGAGTGTATCTAGGAGGAGGTTTCATATAAAATTCCTCGGTTATATCTCCATTGAGAAAAGCATTTTTGACATCCATTTGAAACATGTTCCAATTTCGGGCAACAGCAACAACAATGATACTTCGAACAGAGATGAGGCGAGCTACAGGTGCAAAAGTTTCTTCATATTCGATTTCATATTCCTATGTAAAACCCTTTGCAACTAGTCGAGCTTTATATCGTTCCACAAACCCATCTGAATGAGTTTTGATTTTGAAAATTCACTTACAACAAATCAGAGATTTATTAGATAGAAGATCAATAAGATCTCATATATGTGCTTTTGTTAATGTCTGTAATTCATCTGTCATAACTTGTTGCCAATGATTGTTAGAACTAGCTTCTCTATAATTTTGGGTTTCATGATGAGACAAAATAGTAGAGAAACATTGGTAATCACGAAGATGAAAGGGAAGACTACTTACACGAGTGGAACGATGAAATGATGACTATGGATAATCAGGTAGTTGGTCTTCAAAGAAATTGGTTAATGGTTTGATCAGCCTTTTGACATTTGTTATAAATAGTTGTTAGAAGTTGATATTGGTTGGTCAAATTTGTTGTAGTGAAGCGAGCCTCAAGAAATTTCTAAACTTCTTTGGTAGTGTCAAAACGCCCAAATTTACCATGGATGGAGTGTAAGGTGGTGTTACGAAACCAAGTAATAATTTGATAATGTTTACTATCCCAATCTTCAAGACGATAAGCAAATAAAGAGTTGTTTTTAGTGGTTTCTTGGATGGGTATAGAAATATCACCAATTATGAAACGTTATAGTTTGCAATCCATTTTAACAAAATAATGGAGGAAATATAAAGCAAATATATTGAAATAGTATAAAGGAGTGTATATAGGTCACAAATATCCTTAAAAATGAAAAAAAGGAGTTGAAAACAAGCGTGGAACCAGGTCGGAGGTGAGCTAGGTTGGAGTGAGCCGGGTTGAGGTGAGTTGATTTGGAATGAGCCGGATTGAGGTGAGCCGGGTTGGAGTGAACCTGGTTAAGGTGAACCGAGTTGAGGGTGAACCGAGTTGGGGTGAATCGGGTTGGCTGTGATGAAGAGTGGCAAAATTTTGATAGAAATTCTAGAGGTATATAAGAGGCTCTCATACTATGTGAAGCATATAGAGAGATAAGAAGAAAGAATGATTTAATATTGTAGTTGTGTGTTTTAGAATTTACATAGAGAATATTATTTATAGAGTTGTAACAAGTGTAGTACAAGTAAAATAATACAAATGTAATATAAATAAAGTATAACTGAGTTACAATATCAAATATAACTTAATATATATTTCTTACATATTATTATTTTTTTAAATATGTATATAAAGCTTACATATTCTTTGAAAATATATACGTGAATCTTACTTCTCTTTAAAAAATATGCATGTAATGTGTATATACTCTTTTTAAAAATATATATGTAAATCTTATATATTCTTTTGTCAATATGTATAAAAAATTTATATATATTTTTATAAACAATAAATTTTACGTTTTATTTGTATTATTTAAATAAAATTGATATTTTTTTACAAATATATTTTATTTGAATAAAAAATTATTTTATAAATTAATTTTAATGTTATTCGAATATGTAATTAAAAATGAAAAATAATAAATTTATCTTTCCGACAAACCATAAAGTAAATCATATACTTTCATGTTCTATCAATAAATATATAGTATCTATCGAGAACACCGGAATCACAAGAAAAATAAATCCATCAGACAAGAACACAACCTATTAAGATGGTTACGTAAATTACTTAAATTACATACAAAATTTTAGTATTTAACTGATATCAATTCGTGTATATATTTTTTTACTTAGTAATCATGTATAGTAAGAATAATACTATGATACCAAATTCGTATTATACCTAACTTCTCTCAAAGGATTTTAAAAAATCCAAATATACCCAGAATTATTCTCTTTGGTGGCTTTATTATACTCATTTGATTATACTAGTTAATAGTCAACGTATTAATAATGCTTAGAAAATGATGAGCCTACGGTCGTAATCTTCGTTTCGACTTTTTATATATTTTTTGAATTTTTTTTTTCTTTTGAACCCTTAATCTTAACAATATCTCACGTTAAAAGGTATTGGTTTCCGTCTTAATTAGTAGTTAGTATCATAGTTCACGTTCATCCTATTGCTAAGCATGTATTAAAAATCTCTTTCCAAACCTCGTAAGATATTATAGGCCCTTATCAAGTGGAGTATATACACGAACGAATGAATCTTAGAATATATATTTACCCCACGTTTGGTTGGAGGGAATGGAATGGAATCAGAATTGATTCCTTCCATTTTGTGTGTTTGGTTGGACGGAATATAGGATGAAATGGAATCTGATTACTAAAAGAGAAGGAATCACAATTCCTTCTCCCATCTTTGTTAATCATTATTCCATTCCCATCTAAACTTTTTTTTTTTCAATTTTACCCTCACTTAAAATATAACCTTAAATTCAAATCTCAAATTCTCAAACCCAAAATTCCAAAACCCTAAACCCAAAATTTCAAAACCCTAAAACCTTAAACCCTAAACCTCAAATGCCTAAACCCTAAACCCTAAATCCCAAATTCCAAATCCTAAAACCCTAAATCCCTAAATCCCTAAACCATAAACCCCAAATCCCAAATCCCAACACCCTAAACCCTAAAACCCTAAACCTTAAAACATAAATCTCAAAAGCCAAAACCCTAAAACATAAATCCCAAAACCCTAAACCCTAAACCCCAAATTCCAAATCCTAAAACCCTAAACCCCAAATTCCAAATCCTAAAACCCTAAACCCCAAATTCCAAATCCTAAAACCCTAAACCCCAAATCCCTAATCCCTAAACCCCAAATCCCCAAATCCCTAAACCCTAAACCTTAAAACATAAATCCCCAAACCCAAAACCCTAAAACATAAATCCCAAAACCCTAAACCCCAAATTCCAAATCCTAAAACCATAAACCCTAAACCTTAAAACCCTAAAACCCTAAATCCAAAATTCTAAAACCCTAAACTATTTTTAGAAAAATAATAATTTTAACCCTAAACCTTAACCTACAAATATAATCTCAAATCCTAAATCCCTAAACCCTAAATCATACATCCCAAACCTCAAAACCCTAAACCCTATTTAGAAAAATAATAATTTTAATAATATATTTCTTTTTAATTAAATAATACTTATTTAAAAAAATAATGATTTCAATAATGTATTTTGTGTGACGAAAAAATAGTAATTAAATAACATTATTTGAACTTTACAGCATGTAGGGGTATTAAGGTCATTTACAGCTTTTTTCATTCCATTCCAGTGACAAACCAAACACTATAATCCTGATTCTGAGCTTGATTCCAGTGGTCAAACTAAACAAAATTGTTTCCATTCCATTCCGATTCCGATTCCGATTCCGATTCAGATTCAGATTCTATTCCACGAACCAAACGCCACCTTAGAGTTGTCTTGTCAATTACTTGGCTACCCTACTGACCATATGGGCTAACATAAAGTCAGTACCATATCTAGTCAAATAATTCTACTACATAAACCTCTTATATATTTTGAAAAAAAAAAATTACAATTTAAGTGATTATTGTAAAAAATATATATTTCATTAATATCAACTCTTATTTTCTAGTAATATAGTTAAGATATAATTAATATTAAAAATAAATATTTTTATTATAATAATAACAAAAATTATTATGATAATATCAAAAATAAAAATAAATCTATAAATAACCTTCCAAATCTTGCCCACGTAACCATGTTTGTATAATTGTATTGCGTGTGGTTCTCATTCTCTTAGGATCGTCTTTAACTTCAATTATTTTATCTGTGAAAGAAAAACCCAGACCCTCCATCGAAAACCCAAAAGAAAAAAAAGGCAGAGAGGTACGATAACATAGAAGGGAAATGAATTAATAGTAATTTGAAATTTCAATACAAAATTAAAAAGCACCACAATAAGCCATTATTGTATGCTTTTGTCCAACTTTATTCTAACCCACATACGGCATTTGCGGACGTCCTCGATCCTCCACCAAAGTTTCTTGGTTCGTCAAACAAGAATTTAAAATGGTTATTGACAAAGAATATCATTATCCAGTCGGTCAATGTTTGTACTCAACGAGTTAATTGAAAGTTTATGAGTTGCAGACAAAGAAAGCAATTTTTTATTGATTAATTAATATGAACATGAGAAATTATTATTAATTACAGTTTTCTATAAGTGATGATGTATATACGAGATTATAGTATTAGTGGAAAGGATGAAGATGAAAAAATAGAAAATAAAAACATATTTTATTATTATTACATACATTATTTTTCTTCCTTTCGAGTAAATATTATTTATTTTTTATTATTAGTTTTAGTTCAAAAAAAATTTTCATTATAAAATATTAATTATTGGTTTTTCATATAATTTTTCCTTTTGTAATAAAAGTAAAAAAAAAAATTAAATATCGTATTCTCTTTCCACATTTGAAGTCTCTAATATAATATGGTAGCATTGAAAATAGTGTACAAATCATAAATTAAAAATGAGAAATAAGTCTCCGTACCATTGAAAATCCTAATGAAGTTAATAAAATATAAGTTTAATACATAATACAAATTTTAAAAATATAAATATTCAATATTTGATTAAAAAATATATATAATGTGATGGGATGGGGTATCTACCTCATATGCATAACAAGGAATAAATAATACATAATATGAACATACCCTATAAGCTATTCCCCTGCGGTCTATATATACTTCACTATTTTGCATTGGACCACTTGGAAACGACATTCGACCAATAATTCACTATAGATAATTCGAATGTATAGTATCTCAGCTTTTAATTCCATTTAGCACTGTAAAACTAACGTCAATTTAAAACCACATGTTATAGTTGCAATAATTTCAACGAATATTGGAGCTATTGCGGCCGGTACTTTGGTTGATTCAAATTTATTATTATTATTATTGAGAAAATCTAAACTTCTATATATTCTTCATCGTACATTTTTTTTATTAAACTCTTCATCATAGAGCATAATATGTAAAACATATGACATGTGATACCCAAAAAATATTAAAACAGAATAAACTACATGCATTTGTTGTATTTGAAATGTTTTCATTATTTTTTTAGTAAAAAAATCAAAAACTACAATACTAAGATATCTTCAAACATACTTTTATTATTTATCAGAAGCATAAAAAATCATAAAAAATCTAAAAAAATCTTTTCTACTCCTACCTATATAACTTTTTGAATATTATTGTTTAAAATATTATTGCAAATACCCTTAAGGTTTTGTTTTCTTCAAAAATACCTCTTCTATAATAATTAATTTAACTTTATCAAAAATATCTCTGCTATAATAATTAATTTAATTTTATCAAAAATACCTCTACTACAATAATTAATTTAACTTTATCAAAAATGACTCTGTTATAATATTTAATTTATCTTCATAAAAAAAACATCTGCTTCTCAATAACACGATATAAAATATTTTCTTAAAAATATTTAACTTGATATTGTGTGCTTTGTTAGCTTAATTTATCTTCAGGGTATTTTTGAAAAATATTTTATATCGTGTTATTGAAAAGCATGTGTATTTTTTATGAATATAAATTAAATATTATAGCAGAGGCATTTTTGATTAAGTTAAATTAATTATTATAGTATGGGTATTTTGATAAAGTTAATTAATTATTATAATATGAGTATTTTTGAATAAAAGCAAAATCTTAAAAGTATTTGCGATAATATTCTCAACGATAATATTCAAAAAGCTATATAAGTAGAGGTAGAAAAGAATTTTTTAGATATTGATGTGATTTTTTACAACTTTTTGATGCTTATGTTAAATAATAAGGATATTTTTGAAGATATCTTAAACTTCAGGGGTATTGTAATTTTTTTAAACGTTGAGGGTATTTCTGAAGATATTAAAAACCTCGGAGTTATTTTTGATTTTTTTCCCACGAGAGTGATATATGTATAGGGGTGAGATTATCATTTTACCCCTAATATTAAACGAATATATAACGTTGATAACGATCATGAACATTTTTGATATTAAATAAAACTCAGAGATAATTTTAAACAAACGTAAAACCTTAGGAATATTTAATAGAAACATAAAAAAATCGTAAAAAATCACATCAATATCTAAAAAAAAATTTTCTACTCCTACTTATATAACTTTTTGAATATTATTGTTTAAAATATCATTAAAAATACCTTTAAGGTTTTGTTTTCTTCAAAAATACCTCTGCTATAATAATTAATTTAATTTTATCAAAAATATCTCTCCTATAATAATTAATTTAATTTTATCAAAAATACCTCTACTACAATAATTAATTTAACTTTATCAAAAATGCCTCTATTATAATATTTAATTTATCTTCATAAAAAAAACCTCTGTTTCTCAATAACACTATATAAAATATTTTCTTAAAAATATTTAACTTGATATTGTGTGCTTTGTTAGCTTATTTTATCTTCAGGGGTATTTTTGGAAAATATTTTATATCGTGTTATTGAAAAACATGGGTATTTTTTATGAATATAAATTAAATATTGTAGCAGAGACATTTTTGATGAAGTTAAATTAATTATTATAGTAGGAGTATTTTTGATAAAGTTAATTAATTATTATAACATGAGTATTTTTGAAGAAAAGCAAAATCTTAAAAGTATTTGCGACAATATTCTCAACGATAATATTCAAAAAACTATATAGGTAGAGGTAGAAAAGAATTTTTTAGATATTGATGTGATTTTTTACAACTTTTTGATGCTTATGTTAAATAAAAAGGATATTTTTGAAGATATCTTAAACTTTAGGAGTATTGTAGTTTTTTTTAAACATTAAGGGTATTTCTGAAGATATTGAAAACTTCGAGGTTATTTTTTGATTTTTTTCCCGCAAGAGTGATATATGTATAGGGGTGATATTATCATTTTACTCCTAATATTAAACGAATATATAACGTTGATAACGGTAATGAACATTTTTGATATTAAATAAAACTTAGAGATAATTTTAAAGAAACGCAAAACCTTAGGAGTATTTACGATAATAATTTCATTTTTTAGGAGAAATCTTAATGATACCTTTATTTAAGCCTTAACTATTGTTAATACCATTATACATTTAACATATATGTTTATATTTTTTATTGTTATATATTTAAAAAGAATAATATTAAATTTTAAAAAAATTATTTAGTGAAACTCAGAACGATTTTTTATATAGTGATCATATGTTCAAATTGAAAATAAATTGAAGAAACTAAATAAACTTCGAGAACTAGAACCAATGATAGAAGAACAGCTCAAGAAAGGCAAATGAATGACTCAATTGGTACTGAATCTTCTAATGCTCTATCTAGCTAGCTACATACTCTATGTATCGTACACCTTTTACAGGGAAAAAGCGCGGGGCACAAATGAAAATTCTAACCTTAATTACTTCTGAGAGCAAAATAACAAACAGACTCTTTCACTTTCATTTAACTGAATTACAGTTATCAAAACTCTAAACAAGAATTGCACACTTCTTTAATCCACGTGTAGTAGTATCCTGTAAAGCCCTTTTAACAAACCAATGGTAAACGAGTACTCGGAATTGCATATCCAGCTAGCATATGTTGACTGTAGTTATTGAAGATCTCAGTATTAATAGCTGCACTTACACAAATCACCCAAATATTGTTTTTATACATATTAAAAAATAATTCGTATCTAGTGTTTGAGTAATACCCCAAACATTCCTACTGATTTATTTTGTTTTATGTAACATGTTCATGCATAATAAATATATATAAATATAAAGACATTTATCTTATTAATATAAGTTTTTAATAGAGTTAATTCTCTAACAATATTTAATGATATATTTTTTGAATATAGTTATAAACTTATAAAAATATAATTAATATTTATCTCAATAATTTAACATTTTGATGTTAAAAATATTAATCATAAATATTATTTTGATATCTGTGATTAATATTTATTTCACTAATATTACGTAGTCAATGTTGTATTTATTTTTAATGTCTCAACTAAATTAAGGATTAAGTTTTGAAAAAAAAAATCACTCCATTAGACAATGACATATTTAGGACATGGAGTGAAATCATATAAACAATGCAAATTAATACCGGTTACTTTTAAGTTATTTCTTGTTTTAATTGAAAAAATATATGTGTATCTTATTTTAGTAAAAATAAATTCAAATTATTAAGTTTATTTAGTTATTAAATGTTAAAAGTTTAAAATTTAAAATTTAGATAAAAGGGTTTTATTTATAGATATAATTCATTTATAATTTCATAAATATTATAACTAGAATTATATTTGTCAAAAATTGAGGTAGAAGACGAAATTTTTCTCTAGATTTTTCTGAATGTCTTGTTATTCACCTTTGAGTAGCATTTTTCTATTGGAGATTGTTATAAAATTCCTTAATTTAAGGAGCAAAACATGGAGTAAACACATGGAGCAATTTAAGGAACCATTAATTTAAGGAGTGAATTTTTCTATAAATAGATGTGTAATTGTAATGAATTAATCATCCAAAGTGTTCATTCCAATTGAGAGAAAAGCTTTTGTGAAGGTCTTCTCGACCTCATGTGCCTAACAGGAGATACATGAACTATATGTTGCTGACTGATGGAGGGGAGCCTGAATGCTATGATGAAGCTTGTCAGACTCAAGATTCCAACAAGTGGGAGCTTGCTATGAAAGAAGAAATGAAATCTCTCATTTCCAACCAGACATGAGAACTAGCTGAGTTACCTATGGAAAAGAAGGCACTTCACAACAAATGGATATCTTAGGGTGAAAGAGAGCACGATAGTTCCAAGAAATACAAAGCCCACCTAGTTGTTAAAGGGTTTCAATGAAGGAAGGAGTTGACTACATTGTCATTTTTGCTCAGTTGTGAAGCTCAATACTATCGGATCAAGATAAGTATGGTAGTCATTGAAGATCTTCATCTTGAGCAGTTGGATATGAACACTGCATTCCTTCACAGAGATTTAGATGAAGATATATACATGTACCAACCAGAAGGTTTCTTAGAAAGAGGGAAGAAGAACATGGTGTGCAAACTTAAGAAAAGTTTATATGTCTTGAAACAAGCCCCGAAACAATGGTACAGAAAGTTTGACAGCTTCATGCACAAGGAAGGTTTTCAGAAATGCAATGTCGACCACTATTGGTACTTCAAGAGAGATAGGTCCAGTTATATAATTTTACTACTTTACGTTGATGATATGATAATAGCATGTTCAGATATGGATGATATCAGAAGGTTGAAGCATCAATTGTCAAAGGATCCTTGTAGTTATCTCAAGCAGAGTACATCAATAGTGTTTTACAGAGATTCAACATTGGCGATGCCAAGCTAGTTAACACACCCTTGGCCAGTCACTTTCGCCTATCCAAGGATCAGTCCCCTCAAACAGAGGAAGAAAAAGAATTCATGGTTAAGGTTCCTTATGCCTTAGCCATTGGAAGTTTGATGTACGCAATGGTCTACACGAGACCAGACATTGGCCATGTAGTGAGAGTTTTTAGCATATTTATGTCAAACCTAGGAAAACTCATTGGGAAGTAGTCAAGTGAATTTTGAGGTATTTGCGAGGCACCACAGAAAAGTGCTTGTACTTTAGTAAAGGAGAGTTAAAAGTACAAGGGTATGTAGACGCAAACTTTGGAGGTGAAGTTGATCACCGAAGAAGCACCACCCGTTATATATTTACTGTTAGAACTACAGCTATTAGTTGGATGTCACAAATACAGAAAATTGTCACTTTATCCACTACAGAGGCTGAGTATGTAGCAGTGACTGAAGCCAGTAAAGAGATGATATGGCTTCAAGGTTTGTTAACTGAGCCGGGATTCAAACAGAAGAAGAATGTTCTACACAATGATAATCAAAGTGCAATACACTTGGCGAAGAATTCAGCATTTCATTCTAGAACCAAGTATATTGGACTTCGTTATCACTTCATCAGATTCCTATTGGAAGATGATGTGTTAATACTGGAGAAGATTCAAGGAAGCAAAAATCTAGCGGATATGTTAACAAAGGTGGTGACTATTGACAAACTGAAGTTGTGCTCAACTTCAGTTTGTCTGTTAGAGTAACAAGACTAGAAAAGTTGCTGCATTGATCGAAGTGTGAAGACAGATTGAAATTAGTCTTCAAGTGGGAGATTGTTGGAGATTGTTATAAAGCTCGTTAATTTAAGAAGCAAAACATTGAGTAAAACATGGAGCAAAACAAGGAGCTTAATTCAAAGAGCAATTTAAGGAACCAATAATTTAAGGAGTAATTGAAGGAGTAAATTTTCCTATAAATAGATGTGTAATTGTAATAAATTAATCATCCAAAATATTCATTCCAATTGAGAGAAAAGCTTTTGTGAGAGAAAATTGAGAGTAATTTTCTTGGGTGTAATTAGGTTGTGTGTTGTGAATTGTGAGTGTTGAAAACACCTTGTGTAATTTCTCCCCTTTCAGTAAAAAAATCTGCAGCAGGTCCGGAGACGTAAGCAGGATTGGCCGAACTCTATTATCAAATTTGTGTGTTATTTTTCTATTCTTATTTTCACATAAATTTAATTTATCGAAAATTTGCATTATTTTCCAACATTTTCAGCTTCATATCTATGTTTTTTTCTTGATTTTGTTCCATTCAGTGTTTTTCTAAGTACTTCATCTACTCTGATCGCTCTCTGTTCTGTAAGTTTGTACTCATTAATCTTTTGCTCATTATTATGAGTAGTCTTTCTGAAGGTTCTCTTCTCATAGAGGAACGATGGAGGAGATATTCTTTGGCTTGGATAATCTTGTCCTAATTCTTGTGATTTAGGACCTGATTGATGAGGAATAAGAGCCAACGATCTTATCATTGCTCAAGTAATCACTGATCCTGGTATAGGATTTCATAGAGAATTGGAGACTATGATGTTTGAGCAGTGTTGAGTGTTTTAGAATGATTACGAGCTCATGTGATGCTCTACTTTGAGTTCAGTGATTTCATAGTATTAGTTTTGATTGATCTATTTCTTTTATCTCTCTTTTTTTATGTTTTTAGCTAACAAAGTGTATTAGCTTTGTGCTTTAAGTGTATATTGGTCGGTTCTTTTTGCACTATTAAGGAAGTGCTTGACACACAATTAATGCTTTAGGGTATAATTAGTGTTGTTGGTTTTATTGCTCTCTTTCGAGTAACTATGTTACTTTGAATATGGTGAGTCTTATTATGGTCATATATGTCATTAAAAAAATAAATTAAGATTGTGTATTTTTTCTATTAATTGAATGATAATCTCTAATTTAGAGTTTAAAAAATACATATAAAAATGATAGAATACATATTTGTATCAAAGTGTTTAATTTCCATTAATGCTCTAAATATACATACCAACAGATTTGGAGTGCATGGGCTATCAAAATAACCAAACTCAATTGCTATGGGTTAATTTGATGACTCTAACTCTCAAATATTCTATTTATAATAAAATCACCTTATAGAAACTTAAAACCTAATTGATCCATTTAGACTTATAAATATGTTTAGCCAATCTCATTATCAAACCAAATAAAATACATGATTATTTAATATTTATACCATTACACTAATTCTTAACATATTTTATAAATTATTTAATGCATGTAATTTAAAATTATATATCAATAATTATATTAGATCAAATAAAATAATTCCAACCTCTGATTGAATTGGAGTTTCCGACCCTTCTAAAAATAATGCAACTACAATAAATGCGATTTGATCTTTTAAAAAAACTCGTGTTGTTTCCCAATAAACAAAAAATATATATATAAACGAGAAAGGGGCATAATGATAGAGCATGTGAACTTCATGAGAATGGGATCTGAAGAAACTTCATATAGAAAACGATGGAAATTTGAGATGAAGGAATTGCTTGTTTGGCAACTGATCAAGGAAAGGGGAAAGAAAATGACAAATTAGAAATGGAGCTTGACATGAATATTGCATAAAGAGAGAAATGGGGGACCTTATCTTTCTCGAGAATTTGTATTGGAATTGGTAACTACTAAATTTGTTTCTCTGCACCCACATCTTTACATGGATATATGTATATATATATTTTTTGGATTAATTAAAGATTAATTATTTAAATCTCAATTAAATTTTCTTAATTGTGGGTAAATGAAAACATAATTTTTCTTAACACAAGACAACAATAATTAGTAGGGGATATAATAACTGATAAACCAAGACATCCGACTTAAATAATGACTAGCCTTAACAATGTCATCTCTAGCCATTACTACCTAGCCTAAATACTGCCCATCCCCATGCTTCTTCTCTCGGTCCAATATTAACCATTATTGATTGTTATGGAGCACCCAATTGATAGCTATAGGCCAACTAATATTATTCTTTTAATTAGTTTTACATGGTTTTCAGTTAGTCAGCTTGGTTAAAATTAGAAGCCAATTAATTTTTTATTGAACTAAATGAAGACATAAAGGAACATCACGCCCTTAAAAAGCTAGCAGAGCTACATATGTTGTTAAGATTTCTATACTAAAGAAAGGAAATGCCAAAAAGATCATTTTAATGAGTTGAGCTTTAGGGTAACTAGGCATATATAACATAAAGCAATAAAGTCATTCTTTTAATTATTAAAGAAATTAAAATTTTATCCATAAAGTTATTGTATCTTTTATAATTAAAATTTGTATTTTTGAGGGTAAATTCTTTGTGAAAGTTAATTCATATGTAATTTATATTTATCAATTTTCTATATATTTTTCAACTTATTTTAAATTATTGTACTACTAGACAATCTTTATTTTAATTTAGCATGTTTTTAATTATAATCTTATTATTTTAATATTTTAACTAAATACTAAATAATTTAAAAGAGCATTCTTGCTAGATTTAACTTCTTTCTGCCACTCTTTAATTGTTTAACATTCTCGCTATCAATGACACTCTTTTAATTTTGTTAAAAGAAATTTAATAATATATAAGAAAATTAAAATAATAAGCATTTGATATAAAACATTATAAATTTAAATAAACTGTTATATAATATAATAATAATAAAAGAGATAAATTTATTTCATTCATCTCAATTTAAAGTGAAATAATTAATATTCTTAAAATAATAAACATTAATAGCATGTGAGATGAAATTAGCATGAAAGGTGTGTACGTACCCTAAACTCTTCTTTTGTGGCGCTACGAGTCTGTACAAAATAAACAAAACCAAAAACCACTAGCTGGTATATATGATGAAATTAGCATGTGAGATGGAATCTCATGTAGAATCGATCACAACATCATAAGCTTTGAAAAGGTTGAAGGATTGTACTAATAATCAAACATAAGCCCCATGATTAAGTCGTGTTGTTTTTACTGTTGGCACAACCTTCGACGATATTGCTTTACTTTCTACATTCTCCAATATATATATATTAATAAAAAAAGACTAGCTTATATATCTCACAATTAATTATACTTTATTGTAACAATTATTACATCGTTTTCATTATTGAAAATTATTGTTGCTGTAAAAATTTGAGATGCATGTGAAAATATTGTCCATGTATAACATAGGTTTTAACTCAGGGTGAATTCAAGGATAAAAATAAGGGTCGCTCATTCCTATACATATTACAATTTTAAAAGCTACCATTTTGTTTGTCTATGACTCAAGAGATTGATTCTCTTGCCTCTACTGTACTTGTTTGCGCTTACCCAGAGAAGAATCATAATACAATGGATGATAAAAAGACCATTTTAGAAACCGCTTACATGGGAAAACGATTCTTATGACTTCCAATCCCACTTCGTAAATTAATTTTGAGGATTTCAAAAATTGACATTTTCAAGAATTTGGTGAAAAGCATTTGGTTTTCAGTAAACTTAGATCTACACAAGATCAATGGTAAGGAAAACGTAATAAACCAATAAGTCTTTGAAAGTTTTGAAATACGCTGTGGGACGTACCTGCAGAGAAATCAATGTTGGAAATACAACTTATTAAGTTAAAGTGTTAAACATTAATGGTTTATAAATAATAATAAGAGATGAATATGTAAAACAATATAATGGGTGGAAATCATATTTTAAGATTAATAAATATAAAATAGTATTTTCAATTCATTGGATCAATCATACCACTATAGTTTATATATATATATTTAATATTATCATTAATTAATTCGAAGGCAATAACATCCATAAATTTCAAATCTAAACCAATGTGGGTTGCACTATTTACTAGCTATGATACAATTTTCTTCTTGAAAACAAACCGACCATATCTTGAAACATAATATGCTATTTATTTCACAAGTACTGTCAAAATTGTGTGAGTACCAAACCAGAAGGCCCCGCCAAACTCATGATCATCCTAATCTTAAACCACCGTTTAGTCCTTTCAATTATTTATTTTTTCTAATCAAAATTGTTTGTCAATGAGTTTTTGGTGTCTTTTCTTTCTTTCTTTCTTTTTGTTTAAGTTTAAACTATAATCACACCTTTTGGATGGATATAAGTATTGGGATGTTTGAAGATTGAATCTTTAGCAAATGACAGTTTTCTTTCAATTCAATAGCATCTACAATGCCTTTAATTCCATCCACATTTGCATAGGGTGAGGGGATGGATGACCTTCAAAGTTAATGATCGATCAAAATACACATATAAAAGAAAAACAAAAAGAAACCAATTACTGGGTATACCACTAATTGCAAAAGTATATTTTCATATTTACAAATTAATCGACTTGACTTTATATCCGTAGCAATAATATGAAATATTCGTTTATAATATTATACATTGATTCAAGGCATTTAGGTTATAAAATTGAAAAGAAAGAAAAAAAGTGAAAACACGAGAAAAGGTCAAATTGATCTACTGCAAATGTAGCTGTAGATCATTACTTAAAGGCAAGGAAAGAAATCTACACGGTGCACATGTATTGAACAGAATATAGGAAAAAAACAGCATTAAATCACAAATTGCATTTTCACAAATTTATTAAATGTAACATTATTGCCCAATTTCCCATTCTAGCCTTGTAAGTTATAAATTTTTACATAACAGAACAGGCATTTGGATTCTCATCACTGAAGATCTGAGGAGCTGGAGGATAAGAATACATCTCCATAGGAGGGTAATAGTAATGCTCATTCTTGTTAATAACCTCAACTACTTTGGTTTCTTTTGTAGGATTTGCTTCTGCTTCATTGTTTTCACCTTCTTTCTTCTCTTTTTTTCCTTCTGAAGTAGTAGCCTCACCTTCTCCACCTTCAGCAACTTTTTTGTCTTTGTCACCCTGTTCATTTTGTTCAGCTTTTTTCTCTTCTTTAGCTTCCTCTTTGTCTTTCTTGTTTTCTGGGTCTTGCTTTACTATCACCGCGTGCTTCCCAGTACGCTTGTGCACGTACTCCGCTAGCTTAGCTGGATCAAATCCACCCTTTACTGTCACCTCTGAGCTCTTTAGATCTGCTTCTGCAGACTCCACTCCTGCATTCTTATTAAAATGTAAATTGATGAGGCCAGTAGTGGGATTCGGCTTTCAAGGGTAATTTATGGAGTTTATTTAATTGGATGGAAATGAACGGAATCTAAAAAATTATAATTTATATTCACGAATGTACTGGATCCTGATTTTTACTGTGTGGTGAAGAATAAGCTCTTTGTCTTTTCTTTTTTTTTAAGGAATTCAAAATTAAAGTTGTTATTTTTATTCACTCTTAATTGAGAGGTTAGATATAGATTGCATGACTATGAATTGGCAAAACAGTAATGCATTTATCTAATGTAATCAATACATATAGAGTGCATGATTTCTGACAGCTGAAAACTTAAGAGGGAATTAAAAGATTAAAGCTTGAATTTTATGAACCAAATGGAGCAGAGGAAGCACAGAAATGAGTATCCGTTGGGACTTTTGAAGAGAAAAATAATAAGAAAAAAATAGGAATCATTCACACACCTTTCATTCTCAGAATACGTTTCTTAATCTCTAGTGCACAAGCTTCACAATGCATGTGAACCCTGAGAACCACTGTGACAATCTGAGGCTGCAAGTTTTACCCCCAAAAAAACAAAACAGATATATTTCATTCTTTGGTTTCCATCAAAAACATCAAATTTCTATGAAAATTAACAAACTTGATTAAAAATAATAATAATAATAATACTATTTTTATGGGTTTAAGCAAACCTCTTCTTTCTTTGGCTCTGTTTTAGGCGGCTCTTTCTCTTCGGGCTTTTTCTCCTCCTCAGCTGGTGGTTTTGGGATTGGAGACAGAAGCTCAACCTGTCTATGACTCTTCTTTTGAACTCTGGCAAGAACTTTGAGAGGGTCAGCTTTTTCCCCTTTAACGACCACCTTGTGAGACTTGTAGTCAGTTATAACATGTTCAACCCCTGAAACCCAGTCACACAGTCAATCTAACCCATTAAGCAAAAAAGAAAAGCCAAAATATATGAAATTTATTGCAGCCTCCGAGAAATAAAAACAAAAGAAACAAAATATGAACAAACCTTCAAAGCCTTTAAGGAACCCCCTAACTTTGCGAGCACAACCTTCACAATGCATATCGACTTTGAGAATGATTTCTTGAGGTGGTGGAGTAGCAGCAGCTGCAGATTCGTCTTTGTTTTCTTTTCCATCCTTGGATTCTTGTTTCTTCTCCTCGGCTGGTTTCTTTTCTTTTTTCCTCTCCTCCCCTGTTGGCTTCTCTGCCTCCACTGGTTTTTTCTCCTCTGCTTTCTTTTCTTCCTAAAACAAACACCAACCCAGATGTCAGAACACAGAACAACAACAAACATATAGAAAATCATTGAAACACCATAAAGGACATAGAAAACTTGAAATAATTGATTGAGTAAAAGCTTCAAGAGTTAAGACCTCGCCCATTAGCTTAGTTTTGCAATCTTGGCTAAAAGTAAATTACTTTCTTTGGTGTTTGTGAAGATAAGCACTGAAGTGAACACCTAATTCTTTCTTTGGTGTTAATGTTTGTCTGCTCCTTATTTTTCTTTGCAGTGTTTTCGCAAAGTGGTTCTCTCACCTTTTATTTCGCTTGTTTAATACTTTTTTTTCTTTTCTTTTTCACTTTTTACCAATATAGGGTTGAAAACCATCAGATCTGAAAGCAAGTTTTATATGTGCTTGATTCATTTATCAGAGAAGCTCTCTATACATTATTTTTAAAATGTTTTTTTTTGTTAAAACTTGTTTATGTATTAATTTACGTTGTCAATATTATACTTGGTTTCTACAAGTAAATGATTTCATACTTTTTCTTTAACATATAATCTTTTTCATGTATACTCAAATTCAACACTTAGCATATTATTATTTTTACATTTGATACAGTTAATTTTATTTAAAAGAATTCATTTCAATGTTAATATTAATAATATAAGTATCACACTAAATTTTATTATTATGACGATAAAAATACATAAAAATTTATTTTACACATAATATTAATTACAATGTCATTAATATTAAATAAATTTTACTTATAAACGCTAATAGTGTAGTTAAAAACTATATTTTTAGTATCTTAAAAATTCAAATGTTTTAAAATAGTATATTAGAAGTTTAGTGAATTTCAAGCGTGACAATTTTAAGTTCAGAAAAATGGTATGCAAATTTTTTTAAAAAATATTTGTTACATGGAATTTTTGAGTACTAGAAATCAATGGAATTAAATGTCTAATTTAATGGACTCTAAACCAAATTGATTTACCATCTTAATTTTTTATTTAAATAATATTTATAAAATTTGTACTAATAAAATTAATATTTAATAATATTGAGTGGATAAATAAGATGAAAATTTAATCGATTGAAATTGAAATTTAAATTATTAAATAATAATTTATAATCTAAAATATTAAACGATACAATGATTTAACATATGAAATTTTTTATGAATTTTTTTTCAATTTTTATCAACAATCAAATTATAATAACAAATAATTTAAATTTTCTATCTTTTTCATGTAACTTTGTTCAAATTTTCTAACAATATTTTTTCAAGCGCGTGTTAATGAATAGTGTCACATGCATTATAATACAAAAATGGAATGAAAATTTTCACTGAATAGGAACTCTCCGTTGCATAATTTAGTTTGATTGTTGGACATAAAATTAGTTTGATATAAAAGTTTGGGCAAATATTAAAGTTATAGGTTGTTTACAAAAGAAAAAAAAAATTACTATAAAACTTCATGATATTTTTAAAAACTATAAAATATATTTAAAGTTTGAAAAATAAGCAACTCATACTTTTAATAATATTATTATGTTGGTTTCAAGAAAAAATATTATTATTATGTTTAATACAATATACTCCGGTAATCTTGACTTTTATTTATTTTCTTGTTAATACTCACAAGGTAATTAATAGTGACTGGTGTAATTATTGTTTCTCAAATTTTTAGTGGTTTTTTTTTTTTTTTGAAAAAAAAACTAGGTATGGACACGTGAATGCACGTTTTGCATTTCTATGTAGATTTTTTTATTTTAAATGAATGATTAATTTAATATACTAACTTTTATGACTTAAATCAAGTTATTTCTAAAAATTATTTGATAAATTTGTTAATTTAACGTTTTTAATCCTGACTAATAGACACTCTTAAAAATATTTATATCGGTTAAATCTAAGAAAATAAAGTATCAAATTAATTAAATTAGAGAATTAAGTAACAAATTGATTAAACTAAAAACGCCACAGTTTTAAATTTATAATTTTTATTACTAAATAAGCCGAGCATAAAAGTTGGATACCAAATTAATCAAAAAGTTAATTTTTAATAAATTTTGGTTAAGAGATTATGACTTAATTATACTATTTGTCCTTAAACTTGATTTGATTCTATATTTTGATCCCTTCACTTTATTTTGGTAATATTATATCTATAATCTTTTAAAGTTTGTTAATTTAAATTATATTTTTTTAATGGAAAATTAATTCTTCAAATTATTTTATTTGTGTTATTAGTAAACTTTGATCACATAATTTTTACAAAATATACATAATTAACTTGATTTTTAAAATTAAGACACTTTAGTAATATAACTTTATAGGTATGGGAATAAAATGTTTATTTTTAAAGTCAAAAAAGAAAGAAATTTTATATTTATGTCCCTAAAGTATATTAATTTTAAAAATCGAATGATTTATATCTCGTTTTAAAAAAAATGATAAACATATCTAAATGATATATATTAAGTAACCTAACGTAATTTTCCCTATTTAAAATGTGTTAAAACTTAACAGGGAAGGTGACTAAAGAAAAATTAAATAGTTAATTTTGACTATAATTTTTATTTAGTTTTTAATTTTTTTTAAAATATTTTAAATTTAGACATATAATCTAAACATAATATAAATATAAATGTATTAGATCTGATATTGATAATATTTACGTTTCATAAATATTTTGAGTATAACATGAAAACAAAAATAAACATTTTTAATTATATTTTATTAAATTAAAAAGTTAATTCAATAGGTACCACCGTATCAAATTTAATAATTGTTTAAATTTTTTAAGAAATAATATATATTAATTTATTATATTTTTAATTAATATGATATAATCTTAATATAAAAATAATAAAATATAATATAAATATAATTTATCCGTAAATGAATTAATCGGATTAAACCTATTCATTAAATATTTAAATGTAAATAGTATGAATTGCCATAATTAGTGTCAAAGATATAAATATAATAATTTTTATATTATTGAAATAATTATTAAATGATATTATAAATATTTATAAAAAAGTAACAAAAACTAAACAAAATAAGTTAAAATTAAAAATTTAAATTTAAATTTCAAAAAATAAAAAAGTTAAAAAAAATCACAAAATATTGAGACTTATTATATATATGGATTATAGGTAAATAGAAAATGAGAGTTATATGTGCAATACTTTAAGGCCAACTTTCTCACCCGATAAAGAAAAGAAAATAACATGAATAAAATTTATAATTATAAAAATAACATTTTATTATAATAAATTAATATATTTTTATTATTAAAAAATATAATTTATATATTATTTTATATTAAATGTTGTGTTGCTTTTTAAATAAAACAATTTTTTATTGGAAAACTTTGTTTAACTCAATTTCTTTCAATTATTAATAGAATATTAATTTTTTTATTATAAATTTTAATTAATTTAAAAAAAAAATTGATAACCTGGAAGATAGTGATTGTTAGAAGAGAGAGAGAGAGAGAACATTTTATGACAAAAATGTAAATCTTGGTTGGTGGTACCAAGCAATTCATGGTAAGATGTCTTTGTTGCGTACTCGTTTACTGCGCAGTGACTGTAACTCTGTTGTAAATGGGAATTGCAAGAACTTCACCGCAAAGTTACAAAAGAACAGAAAAACTCCACCTCAACACATTAAATACCATACCATAAAATAGGTAACATCTTAAATTTCACTTGTTGACTACAATTATATTGGCAAATTATTTTGAAGTTGGAGTTTGATACACGTGTGTAACTCTTGTGAGTGAGTTAACAGCTTCTACTGTGCATTTTTTACTGGATATTTTTATTTTGTATAAAAATAATTAAATTAATTTTATATTTTATTAAGCTAATATACCATATCATCATTTATTAGAGTAAATAATTTCTTGATATATTAATGCAATTATACCTTGTATTCAACTACTGATTATTAATGTATAATAATATTATCACAATGATTTTTTTATTATTATAATAAAAATACATAAAATATTAATTTTATCCTTAATTTTATTTTCATTATTATTAATGTTATAATAATAAAATATTTATTATATAAATACCTATACTTGTTAATATTACTTAGGATAACTCCAACTCTATACCATCCCACTAAAATAATGTAAAATTTAATATAATTTAATATCAAATTTTACACTAAATATGATAAGACAAATAGTTTCACATTAAATTTGTGTCACACTTGTTTTTAATAATTTTTTTTTAAATATTGTTAAATTTTTTATTATATATAATAAATTAAAATTAAGTATATAACATATAATTAGTAAAAATAAATTATTAATAATTGTTAGAAATAACAAATATTTTATTTTATAAAAAAAATATTTTTTAATTTAATATTTAATATTGTGAGTTAGATAAGAATTAAAGCTTTTATAAGAAAATGATATAAAATTTGGTGAGTTGATCTTAATTAGCTGTGACTATCCAGTTCAGGAAATGCCATAATGAATATTAAATTCATCGCTGTCGGAGATGATTTCAGATTCTGTCTTGAATACATATATCGGGTTCAGATTTGTTTTTAACCGTTTATATTAAAATTTAAACTCAAAATCTTACGTATTTATATAAACTATATAAATTATATGTTGAGTTACAAATTAATTATAAAAAAATATATGTATAGCAAATCTTTTATAATTTTAAATATTAGATATAATTTCATACATGTACCATATTTACTAAAAATACTATATTACAACATTTTTTTATACATATCATATTTTAATTACTAATATTTTATATTATTGGTGAGTAAATTGTAGTGTAAAAAAATATATTTAATTACAAATAAATATTTTAGATAGAATTATTAACACCTATAAATTTTTTATAAAATTAATAAAAATAATATTATTTATATTTAATTTTATAATTTTTTATTATTAAAACACATATTATTTTATCATTTTATATTTAAAGTATATAGTTATTAGATTTGTTTAATATTAAGTCATATTAAATTTAATAATGTTAAATATTATTGAATTCTTATTTTTAATATTATAACTTTGAAGGCACTTTTTTTTATGTAATTTATAAATATTTTAATATATATTATTGCGAACATACATAGTAAATACTGCACTGATTTACTAGCTGTTAGATTAGAAGTACTATTGCACTTAGTGGACCTACGTTTCTCGACAGGCCATTTTCAAGATTTCTGATATTTACTTCCCAATTTTGTCTTCTTGTTTCTTTCTACATTTTTGTATTATACTTATTCAAATCTTGTAAATTTGAACTACAGATTTATTATTTTTCTTCTTTTTTTCTTCATATTTAAATTGTATAGTGCCTTTTTGAACCGGTACAAAACCCTTTTAATTAATCAAGAGTAAACTATTTCCTAATTGACATTGCTTATTGTCTCATTGCAGGGTCAAGGACTTAAACTTTGACTTAAATGATTTTCATCCTTTGAAATACGTACAAATACTGGGTTTTCAAGGACCGGTAGAAGAAAAGATCTTAAATTTAGGTACACAATCTTAGTGACAGTTGCAAATGAATGATCTAAAATGACTGTCTATGCGGTATTCCAAATTAGAATATCTAGCATTAATAAATTAATACAATTAAATTTCTGAACTTACCATGTGCTGTCGTATTGTAACATGAAGTTACAGCTAGAACTCTAACATGAAAAGGGTGATCAGCTTCATGGTGTTTTGAATGTAGAAACTAGATGTATTTGATATTGATTGTTGTCTCAGATCGATCTCTTATGCTTCATCACTACTAATTAATAGTTTGCAACGTTTGATGAATACGGAAGTAATTTTTATTTCCAAGTTTATTAAGAATAATACATTGGCCGTAGAACGTATATACTTGGCACGAATACGACTAAACAAGCATAGTTGATTTTCACCATTTTTTGGAAAACGTTAAAGAAAAGAAGAGACTCCAAAATGTGCCACAACAACTTACAAATTAGGCTGTAAATTTGGTAGTCAGTTCAAGACATGATACCAACCGATATTGGTGGTAGCGGTAGGTGAATAATCTTTAATTTTGCATAAAAATACATATATATAACTCTTGCATTGCTTTCTTTTAACTTTATATATAAAAAAAACAAGAATATTTAGTGATGACCAAATTTTCCTTTTTCTTTTTTTTCGGACTTATGAGATTTTAGAATTTATAAATAATTTAATTTTATGTTTTAAATTAGAGATTTCATCTCGTGTTGTCACATATCATACAAATAATAATGATAATTGTATTATTTTAAATAGTTTTATATTTTAATAATATCTTTATTTAAATAAAAAAATATACATGTGAACACATATTTTTATAACAATTTATTAATATTTCATACATTTAATTTTAAATATATTAGTTGCTTAAAATTAAGATTTATTTAAAAATTACAACATACTTCACACATTGGCATATTTTTAAGATAATATTGATCGGTTGGAAAAAAATAAGATTACTAACAAATTAAAAACTTTATGTATCAAATTTAACACTTATTTTAAAGTATAAATATTAAAAAATATACGTGTCTTGTATGTATTCTTACTTGATATATATTAAGCTCGATCTAATTAATAAAACGCAGGACAAACATTTATTTTCTTCTCTTATATATAAAAGGCATCTATACGGCCTTGGTATAATACCAATTTTTTTATATTAATAAATATTAAAATATTTATATAATAAATATCATTTTTATTTAAAAAAAATAGTTTGTTAGTCTTCATACATCAATAAATATCAAAATATTTTTTATGAATAGTTATTTTTTTATTACATTAAGTGTGACAATTAATTTACTTATAACTCCATTTTTTATTTTTTTATAACAATAAATACCAAAAAATCCATAATAAGTACATTTTATCTCTTTTTTATTTTTTGTTAGTTTTTACACTGATAATTATCAAACTGTCCATATGATAAATATTTTTATAAATAATTATTTTGTATAATTGTTTATATTACATCAATGATTATCATTAATGTCATTCATGATTATCTATTTAATGAACGTTTGATTTACTTACGTAAAAATCATACTTTTGTAGAACTAATAATTTTAACGTTAATATTATATCAATTAAAAAATAACAATTAGTTAATATAAATTATTTTGAAGTAAAAAAATATTCATTAAATTCATTCAAGTTGTGCCTATCATTTATTTAAGATTAACTTCTTAGATAATAAAAATATTAATTAAATAAGTTAATATATTTTTATATTATATTTCATATGAAATTATTGTTAATATCGTGACAAATCATTCACGTTTATTTTACATTTTGGTAATAATGTTCATAAAATAGTTACTATTATAATTTTATTCATTATTAAGTAACAAATTAATTAACTATTTTTTTAAGAATATTTCTATAAATACTTTATAAAATATTTTAACATCAAATTTTTAATTATAATAAAAATAACTTAAAAATATATATTTATAGACTTACTTTTTTATTTTATTTTATAAAATAAATAACTTGAAAAAATAACGAAAATTAATATTATACTATATTTATCAAAGTCGAATAATTATCAACATGTACATGGATTCACGGGTCCAAAAATTAGTTATTATGAAATATGAATTGTTTCTCCTGAATATTTAACCGAAACCAAGAGTTTCAATATTCATTATGACCATATCGGTGTGGTAGAGTTGTGTGTTGATAAAGTTGGTGTGGGTGTGGATAAAGTCCCATATCTATTATATCTATTATATGTATATAATAAAACATTTGAATTCCTTTCTCGCATTACAATTTTTAAATTGCTTTGTTGATCTTGTGCTTCCTTTAAAAAAAATCAATATGCTCGAGCATAAAATTGCCTTTAAAAAAAATATAAGTATTCAAACTATATCAAATATTATTATTTTTATATATTATAAGCATATCATGTTTGGCAAATCTGTTATGCTAATACTTCAATTATGCAGTGATACATAGGAAAGAAAGTACTGATATATGTATCAAAATTATTATAATATATTAAATAATATATTAATTATTAATGTATATAAATTTAATAATGTGAAATGATGTATTGACTGTGGATTCACTTATTAACTATGATAATTTTTTTTTTTAAGAAACTCCATTTTGTGGAAATTGTTGATGGTAAGTGGGCTGAGCAATTAGGAAATAAGTGACACTAATCGCCGTCATATATATATTATCCTAATTTAAGATGACTTTGATTTGATACATAGTAGCATATCTAATAATTTTTTAAAATGGTAATTAAGCTCCACTTAATTAGAAAATTTTGATCGATAATAGTTTCGCTTATAGATGTAAATTAAGTTTGTAATATCATCACATGTAAAATAAAACTAAATTAGGTTCATAATATCATCACATCTGATGTAAAATAAAACTCCTCCTATGACATCCCAATATCCTACCTATATAACTTCAAATCTTATAACCTATCATTTTTTTTAATATTTTACCTTCTATTAAAGTTTAATGTTTTAAATAATAGTAATTTTTAATTATTTTTATTTATTTCATTCCAATATTATTCCAATCGTCACAATACTAAATAGGACATGCATCTTAATGAGACAGACAAACTATTCTAATTTACATCTTTATATCACTTCATTTAATTTTAAGCATTTTAGAGCATTATTATCTTTCATAAATATATTTTAAAAAGATTATTAAATTTAATTTTAATTTATGTAGAAGCTCGACTGTAATTAATTCATTATCTATTCACCTGGTGACGAATATAGATACTTTTCTTCAAGTTTAGGTAAAGGGAAATTTCTGGTAAGCTATTTCAAGTTTATTCCATCATATTAATCATTATATTTCACCTTTTTGTTTTTCTTCACAGAATTAGAAGAGAATACAGCTAATATTCATCGTTGATGTGATAAGAATCTCAGATTTTCTAGGCATACGTTACGTCAATATTATTATGCCTTTTTCTTTAACAAAAAATAATAATGGTAATTGGTTTTTGTTTCAATTTATTTTAAGAGCCAAAAGTTAGTTTGTAGTTCAGAAAGTTTTGAAATCAACCTTAAAAATTAAAGTGGAAATTCAAAACTGAGTTATTTAAATTTATTTTATGATAAATATTTTTTAAATTATTTATATACTCGTATAATCATGCAATATATGTATGTGTAATGTAATTACATATGGGTATAATTTTTTAAAAAAAGTTTTATTATAAAATAAATCTAACTTAAATTATATTGTCAATTATACCGAAAATTAAAATCTCTAATATGATCAAAATTATTATAATATTTTCACTCCATTATTATCAACTGGGTTATATATATTTCTAATATAATAATCAATTTCTAAACCAAAAAAAAAAAATTCACTTTGCATCTAAAAACACGTTGTAGACTGTAGTTTCACTCCAAAATATTCAATCATTGTCCTCTGAATGTGAAGTGCTCCCAATCTTATCGATTGTTTGGTTCCTTTAGTCGATCAAAAGATTTACTTTTTTGTATGAAAAAGATATGCATGTGTTTAGTTTCTCTTTAGATATATATTTTTGGGCAAAGAAGAGAGTTTCTTTAAGAAACTGAGAAAAAATATACAAATGTGTGATAAGCTCACTAAAAGAGAAAAGAAACCTATCCACTTACACTAATTACCAAGACTATGATTCTTATTCAGAGTAAAGGTTTCTACTAAGTAATTAGTTCAGGATTCCATCCAGCTCAAATTGAGAGAGGCATTGTCCTCTGCTTTTTTTTTTTTTTACACTTTTTCTTATTATTTATTATTTAAATTTACATTATTTTCAATAATTTAGGTAAGAGTCAACACTCTAGAAGCTTTCGCGTGAGTCTAGATAGAGAACTTTCTCCTCCTTCTTTCTACATTTTTGTGGGTTCTCTGAATGGGGTTTTGGGAGTCATCATAGGGGCTTCGTTGTAAAGGAATCGAGCCTTTGCCGCCGACTAGTTCTAGGTATAGTTTCTACCTCGCGTTCCTTTTCTTCACATAATAAAAATGTGACTTATTATGACCAATACAAAATTATTTGAAAATAAAAAGAGAATAAAAAAAAAATATATATATATATATAAAGGCATGCACTCCAAAATACTATGAAAATAGTGCTTTTTATCTGCTCATTACCCTTCACTATTAGTTTTTTTTTGTTTTTGTTTGCTGTTGTTTATTAAATTGTAGTTCTTCCTTCTTTCTTTTGGATAACGGTAGATGACTTATTAACAAAATTTCAAGATACAAAAGATTTCACCATATATCCAACCTTAACATGTACTTCAAAGCTTCAACAAGATTTACCAAAAACTTTACTGATCAAATTAAGAGGGAAAAAAGCCACAATGACCTAAATTACGTAACACAGGTGATAAGTAATGAGCTATTGTAGTTCTTCCTTTAAGATTAATTTAAACTTCTTCTTTTTTCTACTCCATTTAATACTCAACAATAAGGGAAATGCATCAGTGTAACTTTACTTTCTGGCCGGTTGAAACGAACCGGACAGTATCTCCCACGTGGTCTGTCTATATATGAAAAGCTTTTATAAGTTAGAGATAATCTGACATGTTAGATTTTAATTGATTAAAATAGTTTGATTTATTTTTATAATTTAATAAAATTTTAAGATTTTAAATAAAATAAACCAAATTTGAGATAAAAAGAATTGATCGTACATTTAAAAGATGCTGACCATACAGTAGTACTGCTAGGTTCCTTTTCTCTCTTTTAATTATTATCTGAACTCTTAATTATAGACTAAAAAGCTCTATAGTTTAATATTGCAGATCAAGACAAGCAAAGCATTGCAGTTGGTGGTTCAATTTATGACTTGTCATAGTACTATGAAGTGTAAATAAACACAAAGTTCTTGACACTTGTCTCAGAAAAATTCCTGAAATTATATATACCAAATAGAATATATTAACTAATTTTTTTTTATTCATAAATGGTTGAGATTTATAAAATAATAATAATAAAAATCATTAAATCTTAATTCTTAATACATATAAATATCAAATATTAAGTAATATTTTGTAAACATCACATCATATCATATCATATATATATATATATATGTGCGCAATATTACTTAAATTTTTACACTTTAATGTATTAATGGTTAGGAGAGTAAATGAATTTATTAAATTTTAGCTCTTAATACATGTGAGTGTTAAATATTTAATAATATTTTATAACAACTAATTATATACATATATATATATATATTCATAATCCACGCGTCTGTTGTGGCTTTCACGCATAAAAAATAAAAATTATTTATTAATTTTAGACTAAATTGGTATGGTGGTTCAAAATGATAACACTGAAGAATATAAGTAAGAGAGATATAAAAAGAGAAAAAAATGTATATGTTTTTTTCCTCTTTTTCGTGTTATTGGCATGTACCAATATGTCAACTTATTACAATAATTCCTCATAAATATTTGATTTACATAAATAATAAAATCAATGATATAAAGATTACTTTGGAATATATATTTGGTATTGTTAAGGTTTGTTTTTTAACAACAAAAGAATATTATTTATTATAAATATAATAAATATATATTTTTATAATGTGATTTTAGATTATTATTTTTGTACATGGTTAAAAATAAAATCAATTACATCATATGAAAATTTAAAGATTTTTTTTTCGTGTCTGAAGTTAAATAATTCTTGGTAATAGCTTCGATAAATGGGTGGACATCTTGGAGTTATAGCTATAATATGACCCAGAGAGATGCAATTTTTTTTTATGTTTTTTGATAATGATCTGCATTTTGTTGTTCGGGAAAAATTACAAAGCACCAATGAGAATTCAGATGTTAATTTCCATGATTTGTTAAATTTTTTATAAAATTTATTACTCTCTCATCTCAAAAATTATAAATTAAATAATTATTTTTCTATCTTTATTTTCTTATAAACATATATAATTAGTTACCATAATTTTTGTACCATCTATTACTCTCATTCATCTAAATAGTTGATTTTTAATTAAGGTTAATTTTTCTTCTATTTCAATTGTTGAGATATAAAAATATAATAAATTAAGTAAAAAATTAAGACCATCTACTCTCTCTCTCTCTGTATATAAAAATATAATAAATTATGTAAAATATAAAGACCATCTCTCTCTCTCTCTCTATATATATATATATAGCGCATTTATTGGATTTTCTTATTTAATTTACTCTTTTAGTCTCTTTTTCTCGCACATATATATACACCCTGTAATTTCACATAGAGTGCACTTTATTATAAGTCCCATAATTACTTAAAAACAATAATTTAGTTTTGAAATTTGTGGGTAACATACACAGTTAGTCATATTTTAAAATTTTGTTTAAAAACTAACAAGGAAGATCAGGTAATAACCATGTGATCTTTTGAAAGGTATATGCAAGATAAACCATGTTTTCCATACTGCAAATGTTTCTAAACAATTTTCCCTCAGTTTTAGGTTGTTATAAAACCACACACAACACCCTTTTTATACTAATATTAATTCTAAAAATTTCTTAGAATTCCAAGAAAATATTATTGCAGCTCTAAGAAACACAATGGTATCACCATTAAGGATGCCCAAACATGTCATGCCAGATATTTCATGGACTAATCGTAATCCGAGAGGCTTAAAAGAATTTGCAAACTACTTGAAATCGAGAGAGAAAGTGAGAGTGTGAATGATAGGGAAAATGGGTTTGCGACAAAGGATACGAGAGATAGGGGATAAATGCCAGAGAGATAAGAGAGAAAAAATTGCCGTAATATTGGCTTTTGTAATTTCTTTTTTCAATTTTCTCTTTTTTTTTTCCTTTTAATTTGTTAGTTAGACCTAACAAAAATAACGTTAATGGTAGTGAAATGATATAAAATCCATTCAATTATCTCACACTTTCATAATCCATATAATCATCTTTATTATTAATAAGACTAACTAATATTGTTAGCTTTTTATGACTAATTTAATTTATTGATGAAAATAATGACTTGTAATGAGTAAGATAACAATTTCATAACTCAAATGCATTTTTTATCATAATTTACTAATTCACACTTTTTTCATTCTACATCTCTAAAAAACCACCACCATGGATCAAATAAGACAAATTATATTTTATTGAATGATCTTGTTCCCTCTGCGTGTGTGTGATATAAATACATGATGATATTTTATTATTATTATGAGTAATCAAGCACCAAAGATTGGATTAAAAGAATTGCATATTAAGTATTGAATGGATTTTGAAAAACTCTATTTATTGAGATAGGGATTGATAGATTGAGCTTCTATCATGCTTTACTCAAGGAGTTTTTGTCCAATTTTTCATTCTTAGTTTTAATGGCTTCATTAATTGACAAGGAGTGCATCGATTAACTCCATAAATTTTCTACGAAAAAGGAGGATATACACGAGAATCAGCATATGAAGACTTGGAACAAAATGTGAATTTTGAAAAATATCTCATGGGGCATTTATAAACATAGGTTTGTGCCCTAAAATCATTACGAAGAGCTTGAGAAGATTTAGAAAGAAAATATATACAAGGGAGAATACGGGTCGACTGCATTCAAGATGAGTAAGAAAATTTGATGCTCTTAGATAACTTTTTTGAAATTAAGCCTCTCTAAGGTATTGTTTTCTTCTTCTAATTTCATTATAAGCATTAGAAAATAAATATATATCCATTATAAGAGTGTAAGGCTTAGGATAATTCTTAAGGCAAAAATGAAATTGGATAATATTTGTGTGAAAAATATAGTAAATAATTGTATTGCTATTGAGTAACATATTTTGTAATCTTTGTTGATTAAAAATGAAATATTACTTAGATGCTTGGTTTATATATGTAAGTTTTATAGTTTTCAAGAAGAATCACGTTAAATTTTATAAGTTCATCTATTATTTCTTACTCGTTATTTTTTATTGTCGATAAATTTATGTGGTTATATTTGTGTTATTATTTGATTTTGGTTTTGGTTTCCATTTTATTTTTCATTTGCTCATTGTTTAATTAGGTAACAATTGATTTATGTGATAATCCTGTTTGTTTATGTGGATTTAAATTCGACCAAAAATCACTATAATATACATTACTTTTTTCTTTATGAATATGTTATAATATTTACATTTCCCATTTCCACATTGAATTTATAGATTGCAATATATAAAAATCTAAATTATGTACTATAAATTTTTGAATAATATTGCCCATATATTTGAAGTAATGATTACTACTATCCTTGATTATTTTATAATTTACTTAAAATTCTTATCTTGATATGTGATAATCATAGATAGAGCACTCATCTCGTAAAATTTTGCTTTCTTTCGATAGATTTATTTTATATTTTTGTTAGGTTTAATAATATCACCATAATTTCTCGTATATTTCTATCTAAATATTAATTTATATGGATTGATTTTTGGCATAACTTGTTGTAGTGTAATTTTTGGCATGTTTTTTATTCTAGATCTAGATTTTTAATTTTCTTATTAGAGTTGCTATCTTAGAATTCAAAGAATGAAAAGATTGATTGAAGTACATATTAATGCACAAAAACTATTCTTAATCATCGCAGTGATATTGCTAGCAATAATGTCTCTTTATGAGTTTCTATTTATTTGCATGTATTGCTCATAATTTTTAGTGTATTTTTGTTTAAATCTTAACTTAAATGAATCTATTTCTTGTATAGACTTGTTTTAATGCAATACATCTAAACAAATAAAAACACACAAAAAATATAATTATAGCCAGCGCTATCATCAGAACGATGAAATATGATTTTTTTGCGTTAATATGCTCTTCAAATTTTATTTATTTACTTCTTATAATTGAATTCTTTAATGTATTGTAATTTTAATAAATTAATATATATTTTTTATTCTAAAAATATAACCGAAATAATAATTATTATTTTTAATTAATTATTTTAAATATTATCTTTATCAATTAAGTAATATAAATTAAAAAAAAATTTGTTTTATAGATTTGCACTGAATGTTACTTTTAAATTAAAAAAAATTGTTGATAGATTTGCACTGAATATTACTTTTAAATTAAAAAAAATAGAAACATTGTCCTTAAATTAAGGGAAATATTGCTCTTAGTAAAAATTTTGAGTTTGGATTTTAAAATGTAATTTCTTGATGTTTTGTCGAGCCCCTTTTTTGATTTGATTTGTAATCATTTTTACCAATTAATTATATTAAAGTAATTTTTGATAATTAAAAAAATGAGGCATTGCAAAGGAATGGAATAAGGAGGGAAGGGTCGATGTCAATATTGCCCTTCAAAAGCACAGCACGTATAAACTGGGTAGGATAATTTGATTGAGCATTTACATGAATATAGAGTTTACTTTGTGGAGTCATATCTGATGGTTAGTAGGGTTAGGCATTAGGCTGCACAGACCCAAATATAAATTTTTTGATAGGCCCATAAACATATGTACACATACCCCACAACCCTTTTCCCAAAAAAAAAAAAAAAAATAGCTTCACGGGAAACATGAACGAAAAATTATTATAGGATTTTTAAAACTATAAAAAACATCATTTAAGTAAAAAAAAAAAATACTTATATTTATGTGCAGTGTTAATTGATTATTAAAAATGATATGAGTGCAGAAATTATTTTTTTAGGGGATTAAGTAATACATGATAATTTTCTCTTAAAAAAACAAAAAAATTAATATGTAATAGGAAGTGTCAGAAATGATATGAGGGTAGAGCTAAATTTGTATATGTTATCACAAATAAAATAAGAAATCTTGATTATATATGAAATATTTATATTATATAGTACAAAAATAATACTTATAAGAGAAAAAAATAAAAAATATTTCAAAAATATGAAATAAATTAATTTTATTTTTATTTACATATAAAAATAACTAAGTTTATTACAACAAGGAACCGAATGTATATTCTATTCTTTTGAAATATTTGAAATTGTGAAATCAATTATACATAAAAATAAATTTTTAGCCACACAAGAGACGTATAGCCCAACCCAATCATCCCTCCATGTGGCCCTGTATGTACTCGGAAAATGTCCCTCCACATACAATCGTGCTTTATCTTATTTGTTTGATTTTCATCCAAATTTCTTATATTAATTTTTTATTTCTTAAAGAATCACTTATAAAATAGAATTAAGAATGAAATTTATGATTTTTTTTTAATTTTCATCAAATATATTTTATGAATAAATAATGAAAAAAAAAGATCGAAAACATGAAACTTTTAAACAACAAACAATAATATTTTAATTATTTAGATATTAGAAACTAAAAATCAGAAGACGTAACAATATAACTTGTCTTTTTTTTTTAAAAAGAATATTATAAATTAAAAATTATTATAAAATATATCAAGAACATATAAATGAATTGTTATGTGAACCAAGATTTTTGGTAGTTAGAATGTAAGGGAAGGGAAAAATTGTTATAGTGACCATAATTATTTCTGATGAGAATAAAATTCGAGTGGATATATAAAATGAAATCATAAATTAAAGTTGATAAGTTCTTGTATGTAAGGTTTTGAGGAAGTTCCTCTAGTGAAGTTGGAACCAAAATTCGTCCTTTGTGTTGCTTATATAATAAGCATTTTCATATGGTGTGCAAACACAAAATTGTGTTAGAAAGCAGCAGCCTGATTTCCTGATTGAGGTACCTGATCGAGATTGTTAAGGTTTAAAAGTTTATATTGCTTTGCTTTATGGACCAAAATTTTGATTCCCATGCATTTCACCAAACGTTAACATTTAAGTTTCTAAAATTACATGCAAAATTAGCAACATCATTATGTTGAGGATTTGTTTAATTTTTTTCTCTGATTTTTGTTCCCAGAAGACATACATTGTTTACCACATATAAATTTCACATTTTTATAAAAGAAAAAGAAAAGAAAAAAAAAGGAAATTGAGATAATTTGAGATAATTACCTCCGACCATATTATAGTAGCAATAAAAAAATCGAAATAATTTGCCAATACATGTACTTCACATATATAACATCATGAAGGAATTTGTAGTGCTTTAGTTCAAACTGAGCCAGAATTGTTTGGTATAGCCAATATAATATGGTTCAAACTGGTGAAGTTACATAAACATGCATTCTTCAAATCTAACCACAATGCAACTGTAAGATTTTCCCCAAATTTGTATGTTTGCTTGTGCTTTCACTTGATTCTTAGTGTTTACCTTCGCATTTCACCTACTATTGTTGCTGACCATCTTTGCGATTATAAAGAGTCCACATATCTTCATCTCGAAGATTCGCCCATTCTATCATCTGCTCCATCTATGGCGTCATAGATCACTGATCATCGATCATCATGTTTAGCAATTCTTGAGCATAACGATCAAGTTTGATTAAAGCCTCCATGGTATGAGCTGTTAGGAGAATCACAATTTCAATTCGAACTTAATCAAGCTCTAAACAGCGGAATTAAACCTATTCTCCTTCTTTGTGTGAATCTTTTAGGAAACAAATAAATAGAGCTCAAAATCAAACATGCACAAAATCAACACAAGTAATTTACGTGGAAAAACCTTCCCGGTGTAGGAAGGAAACAACCACAACACTCATCTCCAAAACTTCCACTATCAAGAAATAATTGTACAACAGTTCCCTCTAGGTAAAACTAGAGACAAACAATCAACAACATCATCAAGAATATACTTCTTGGAAATTAACAATTATTTCAAGAAAAATGGAAGAATCTAACCCAATTCGTAGTCACTGTCCACTGCTCAAAATTTCACAAAACGGTGCGTCAAATCCAAATCCCACCATAAAGATTAAAGAGTCTTGAGTCGTGAACCTGCCTGAAAAATTTCAGCTTAATCGGACTACAAACGACCTTTGATCAGAGCACTTGATGAAGGTTAGGCCCGGAGATGAAAAACTGAGAGCTTTTACGCTTTTCTTTTCTGCAGATTTCTCTAGCTAGTCGCTCTCTTTTATTTTCCTGCAATTCTCACACAACAAACCCTAAATGGGTTTATTAATTAAAGCAATGAAATGACACAATTGCCTTCTTACTCCACGTGGGTTTTAAGCCACGTGGGCTTCGCTTTTGGGCTTCTCCAAATCAAGAGGAAAACCCAACAAATCTCCCCTTTTCCGATTAGATGGAGGATCCGCCATCCCGGCAATTGAACAACAAACTTCAAGTTTTCTCTTGACACCGCTTTTGTTAGCATGTCGATCCATTCTCATCAAGTATGAATTTTTCTCAAGTTCAAGCAACTTATTGTTAAGAGTATCCCTTATCCAATGATACCTCACATCAATATGCTTTGATCTTGAGTGAAATCTCGAGTTCTTCGCTAGGTGAATAGAACTGATTATCGCAGAATAACACATATTTCTGGCCGCTTGAAACCAAGTTCCCTCAAGAACTGCTTTCATCCACAACAACTCCTACAGCTTGTCTTTGCAATAAACTCGCCTCTCAGCCAGAAAGTGCAACACACTTTTGCAATCTTGACCGCTAAGAAACCGCTCCACCAGAGAAAGTAATTAGATAACCTCAAGTAGACTTACGAGAATCTTCATCTCTTGCCAAATCAATCGGTGTATCCAACTAACATGGTTTTCCACTTCCAAAGCTAAGTGTTAACTTGGAAGTACCTCGAAGATATCTCATAATCCACTTTATCAGATCGATACTCTCTTCCCGGATTCAAAGAAAACGACTAACAACTCCAATCGCATTTATGTCCTACCGTACACACCATTGCATACATTAAGCTTCCTCTGAGGCATATGGAACCTTTTCCATATCTTCCTTCTCTTTATCCTCATTGAAGGGCCTTGACTCGATCTCAACTTAAAGTGATTAGATAAATGAGTAAGAAACCACTTTAGCTTTATCCATATGAAACCTTTCTAGTACCTTATTGATGTCTAGTTCCTGTGACATGTACAACTTCTTTCTTTTCTTGTCTCGATAAATTTGAATACCAAGAATTTGTTTCTGTTGGCCCCAAGTCCTTCAGCGGCAAAGGACTTACTCAATCGGCTTCTTCAAATTATCAATTCTTGAAGAATTTCTACCAACAATCAACATGTCATCAACATAGAGCAATAAAATGATAAAGTCATCATCGAGAATTTTTGCACAAAACACAAATGATCAAGTAGTCTTCTTGTAACCATGCTCCCCATAACCGACTCAAACTTCTTATACCATTGTCTAGGTGCTTGTTTCAACCCGTAGAGGCTTTTCTTTTAACCTACATACGTAATCCTCTTTTCCTTTAACCTCAAAACCCTCCATTTGCTCCATATAAATCTCTTCCTCCAACTCACCATTGTGAAGAAAGCGCGTTTCACATCCATTTGCTCAATTTCTAAATCCAAGCTTCACGCTAGACCTAGAACAACACGTACGTGGAAGACATCTTCACAACGGAGAGAAAATATCATCAAAGTCAATACCTTTTCTCCGATGAATCCCGACGACAGTCTAGCTTTGTATCGTGGTTGTGAATTGTGTTATTCTTGCTTCACCCTGTAGACCCACTTGTTCTTCAAAGATCTCTTACCCTTAGGCAACTTTACCAGCTCAAATGTGTGACTGTCATACAGTGACTGCATCTCATCTTCCATAACACCAACCCAGTGTGCTCTGTTTCCATCTTCCATGGCTTCGCATAACATTGAGGTTCTCCCTCATCCGTCATAACACATACTCATCCGTGTCATACCGTGTGGAAGGACGTCGGTCTCGTAGACCTCACAGGTGGAATTTGCCCCTGACAACCGATGCAGTGATCTGATCCGTTTCAACTGCATATCTATATCATCTAAAACCCCGTTGGTCATCTTGAACATTTTGTTCCATCTCTTGATAAAGGAACCTGGATCTAGGTCAATCAAATCATCGCTATACCGATGGACTCCTTTTTCTATCTTACTCAACATCTTGTATAGTTTGATCTTCTATAAACACAACATCACGACTCCTTACTCGCTTTCTTCTCAACCAGGATCATAAAATCAGAGCCAAATTCATCCAGACCCATAACTAACAAAGATACACTGCCGTGTCTTCATATCGAGCTTAGATCTCATCTTTTGGTATATGCACAAATGCCTTGCAACCAAAACGCGAAGATGATCATAAGAAACATCTTTGCCGGCCCAAACTCTCGTTTGGTACATCAAATCGAAGAGGAACACATGGTGCGAGATTAAGAACATGTACAATCGTATTCAAAGCCTCACCCCGAGGAAAGATCTTGGCACCGAGCCTGCGAAAGAAGACATCTTACTCTTTCAACCAATGTCCTGTTCATTCTCTCACCAACCCATTTAACCGAGGAGTCTTGGGAGGTGTCTTTTGATGTCGAATGCCCCGATGCCTACAAGTACTCATCAAAAGGACACGAATACTCTCCCCATTATCTCTACGATGCACCGCAATTTCTTCCCGGTCTGCCTCTCCACTAAGACTTGAAACCGTTTAAACACATCTAATACTTGATCTTTGCTCTTTAAAGTGTACACCCATGCTTTCTTGAACAATCATCTATGAAGGTCACAAAATAATCGGCACCACCCAAAGTTTTTGTCTTCATAGGACCACATACATCTGAATGTACCAAATCAAGTATGTATTGTTTTCTTGAAGGAGGAGGGAACTCTTGAAAGAAACTCTATTTTGCTTCCCCGCCAAACAATGAGTACATCTTCTTAAACAAACATCATTCATTCCATAAAGAAGATTCTTTTTAGTCAATACTACCAATCCTTTCTCACCATGGCAGCAAGTCTCTTATGCCACAACTACGTGTGAGGCTCATACATCCGCGACATTAATAACGCCTTTGAAGAGTCTCGCCCGCAATATATACAACCGGAATGCTTGTTCCCACGAGCAACAACCATAGCTTACCTTTAGTAAGTTTCCATTGACCATTACTAAAGGTGTTTGCAATATCCTTCATCATCAAGTTTACCGCAGATCAAGTTCAAACGACCAGGAATATGCTTTACCTCTAAGTAGTCGTGCCATTATTCATCTCCAAACACACACATCTCAATACCAATGACTTTAACCAAGCCATCATTACCCAACTTCACGTCCCAAAGTCACCGTATAGGATGTAAAGAAGTTCTCTCGAGACGTAGCATGAATGGAGGCTCACTATCAATAACCCAACCGATCTCGTGACATGCAACATTGACAACATCTTCATTATAAACAACGAGAAATTCTTCAAGTAGCGGTGGCAACTCGATTATTTTCTTTGCCAATATCACCCTCTTGCTCTTTGTCTTTATTCTTGTTATCCGCGTCTAACCGGCCTACAATATTTCTTGATGTGCCCTTTCATGCCACAATGATGACACTCAACATTAGAAAACCCTTTGTTGGACTTGCTTCTTCCTTTTTCTTTGTTCTTGAAACCTCTTTGCTTTTTACTCCTCCTCTTCTTTTCGTAACCAAAATCTTCGACCGTTGAGAAGACCCGTGTGACTTTCTTCTCATTTCTTCATTCAAAACACTACTCTTAGCTTGATCCATATTGATTACACCATTTGGGTAGTTACTTAATGACATTCTAAATGTTTCCCAAGAAATCCCAAGAACGCACCCATAAACACAACCCCGAATCTCATCATCAAACTTGATACCCATTCCAAATTAGCGATTGATTATTCCTTGGAACGTATTCAAGTGATCTCACAATCGGAGTTCCATCTTGGTACCTTAAAGCCATCAACTGCTTTATAAGAAACATTTTATTATTTCCCGTTTTTCGAGCATACAACTCTTCAAGTTTATTCCATAATGACCGTGCATGTATTTCTCCACTAATATGGTTCAAAACATTATCATCTACCCACATTTGTCTTATATACCGTACTTGTCGATGTAACAAAGTCCATTCTTCTTCAGATAATTTTTCTGGCTTCTCAGAGGCAAATACCGGTAAATGAAATTGTTTGACATAAAGGAGATCTTCCATTTTTCCTTTCCAAGTATGATAATTAGAACCATTCAAAGTAATCATTCTACTTAAATTTGCTTCCATTATTCAACACAAGAAATTCCACAATAATAACCACAGCTCTGATACCACTTTGTTAGGAGAATCACAATTTCAATTCGAACTTAATCAAGCTCTAAACAGCGGAATTAAACCTATTCTCCTTCTTTGTGTGAATCTTTTAGGAAACAAATAAATAGAGCTCAAAATCAAACATGCACAAAATCAACACAAGTAATTTACGTGGAAAAACCTTCCTAAGGTGTAGAGGAAGGAAACCACGGCACTCCTCTCCAAAACTTCCACTATCAAGAAACAATTGTCAACGCTCTCTAGGTAAAACTAGAGGCAAACAATCAACAACATCATCAAGAATACACTTCTTGGAAACTAACAATTATTTCAAGAAAATGGAGAAATCTAACCCAATTCGTAGTCACTGTTCACTGCTCAAAATTTCTCAAACCGGTGAGCCAAATCCAAATCCCACCGCACAGATTAAAGAGTCTTGAGTCGTGAACCTGCCTGCAAAATTTCAGCTTAATCGGACCACAAACGACCTTCGATCAGAGCACTTGATGAAGGTTGGCTGGAGATGAAAAACTGAGAGCTTTTCTGCTTTTCTTTTCTGCAGATTTCTCTAGCTGCTGCTCTCTTTTATTTTTCTGCAGAATTCTCACACAACAAACCCTAAATGGGTTTATTAATTAAAGCAATGAAATGACACAATTGCCCTTCTTACTCCATGGGTTTTTAAGCCACATGGGCTTCCTTTGGGCTCCTCCAAATCAAGAGGAAAACCCAACATGAGCCGCGTGAGTTTCTGATTTTAGGTTCGACTATGTGCTTCTGTGTAATGTTTGAGACTGTCTTCCATTGCAATCTCTATCTTGAGCTTGGGGAATGTGATTGTAACGATATCATTAATATTTTCTGAAGTGTTGAAGCTTGTGTTCACTCCTCTGACCGTTGTGAGTTTAGTTCTGTTGTTTGTGAGGTAATTGATGCTGTTTGTGTGCCTATCTAGGAGTTGTTACTCTTTGTTTCTGCCAAAAATTGGCCTTGCTTTGTATGGTTTTGTTTGATTCACTTGTGAAGTTTGTGCCTCATTCTCTGTTTCTAGCTATTTTTTGCGTGTTGAGTTTTCCAGCTATAGAAGATATGCTCAAAAGCTTGAATAATTTGGACCTTGTGCTCAGAGACGAAGATTCGATCAACAAAGAGCGAGAGTGGTTTGATTTGGAAGTTATTGCTGGTGCAATAACTTAATTGTATGTATTTTCTAATGCTCGACAAAGGTTTTTTCAGCTAGGCTGGGTGAAGAAGGGTGTTTTGCGCAGAGTATTAAGGGAGCCGTAAGTAGATATTTTTGATTGTGAGAAAAGTGTCTATAATCATCAAAATTGCCAAGAGTGATGGTGGAATTTCGGACATAGATCTCTGTCCCTCTCTAATAGTATACATGGAGCTTGAGGATGCTGCTAGTCTATACATTATCACTAATGCTTTAGCTAGATGATTGATACATTATTTTGGTTCTAACTTGTAAATAGTTTAATTTTTTAGATTTCTTTTCTTGTTTTGTTCTTTTTTTCTGTTGAAGTTTGATTAGTTGTATGTCATGATGTTGGATATTGTTGTTGTGTTTTAGGGTGGTAGTATGGTTGTTGTTCAGGAAGTGGTGTTTATTAATGGCTTGATGTTTAAGTGTATAATGGTTGGATCTTTTTGTACTGTCAAGAAAGTGTTTGCTTGACTGTTAGTGCTTTGAGGTACAATTAAAATTGCAGGTTTGCTTGCTCTTCTCTTAGTAACTATGTTACTTGGGATGTAATGAGTTGTATTATGGTCCTCAGTGGTATGGTTTAAGGTTATATATTGATCTTTGAATAAGAATCTCTTTTTTGCTAAAAAATCAATAAAAAAATGGTGGAACTTAGTAAATGTTGTTGGATTTTTTAGTAGAAACTCAGAAGGTAACAAATCCAACGCCTTTTTCATGATCAAGAGATTGTATTAACAACTTATCAAGCAATTCATAATTATAGTGTTAATATATTTTTTGAACTAATTCTTCATCTAGCAATATGTGGTTGTTCATATTTACTCAAGAATTACAATTGAAAAGAGAAAAAAAAAGGGGCAAAAATATATTCGGTCAATAAGCATGAAAAATCTTATATCCATAAATAAGTAATGAATCATAAGCCAAAAAAGAGAGAGTAATGAATCAGTTATCAAACTCAGAAAGAAGATCATCAGCAGAGAAAAGGAAAGTACTGATCAAGTGGGAACAAGAGTAATCTGATTTTCATGACCACCATATCCATCGTGACTTACAGTAATGTATATTCCAATTACAACAAAAACAACAGTAATAAGCCAATGCAAAACGGTACACCTTATCACCCCGTTCTTGCCGATCCAACCATTGACATTAATCCTTTTCTCCTCCATATAATTAACGGTAGTCACTATTTTTTCTTCTACTTCAAATTTTTCAGTTTCAACAGAGCATTTATCACAACAAGAACCACCTTGGAAACAAACAGGAATTTCTTTGCTCTCGTAGGAATCATTACTCTCACCATCGTGATCAGAATAATCAAAGTCATAGGACAGTACCGATCTAATTACATCATGACTCTCTTGCATTGCTTCAATATTAATCCAATCAAGCCCTCTCTCTTCTGTTAATTCTCCAAAATCCATCTCATCATTTTCCACAAAAAGCCTACGACCTTTTAACTTACCACTCTCAAGGGCTTCTCTTCTCTCTCTAATTATCTCTTCAACTGCTAATTCATTGGTCCGTACCTTCCATATTCCTTCTGGAGGATATTTTGATGATCTGCGTTGAAGCGATGACATGATCTCTCTTGGAGAATTGTCTTCCAAATATTGAAGACTTGTTTTGACAATATTGCTGTTTGAGTAATTTGTTGAACGCCTGCTAATCGTTTTTGGGCAGGACATTTTGAATGAGTCCCAATCTTTTTGCAAATTGATTAACTTCTGCTGTAATTGGGAGACATTTGTTTCTTTTTCTTTTTCTTGGGAGCCTTCCATGGTAGGGTTACTGGACCCTGCTAATCCTTTTTCTTTTGCTTAATGCTTGTGGAATTTGAAACAGTCAAATGTCTTTCCATGGCTTAAAAAGCTCTCCCACGTTCCTTTTCAAATTTGATACTGGATTACAGTCGTGGTGGGATTATTAACTCAAATATCTTATATTTTATTTATTTAAAAAGATTTTCGCCATTAATTAGATTGAGAAAGATTTACCTTATCCAGCCAACTATCTATTTTCCTAAATGTTTAAACTTTTAATTTGATGATGATACTGTTTCCTTTTTATTTACTTGTAAGTTGTAATTACACTTTAGCATAAATGGAAAATTCTTTGCGAAAAATGACTATAAGTCTGTAATAAAAGAAAACTTTATTTTTTACTTAATTGGGTTTCGACTTGCTAAACACGAAAAACAACGAAAATGATTAAAGTTTGGTCAATTGAAAAAATGTCGCTTCCCCTGCAACCTTGTTTTATAGTCTACATATCTCAGTATCTCACTATCTATAAACTGATAAACATCACAAAACTTTTCAACAAAAAAGAGAACACGAAACTTATTTATGATCATCAACATAACAACATAATAAAGTAAACATATCTTAATTATTAATACATGTGAGACAAATCATAATCCTTTTTCGTCCTCTTTTCCTTCCTTCTTTTGCCTTTACCGGACAAAGTGAATGCTCATCGCCCACCAACTAAAGTCTAAAAAAATGATCAGGAATGAAGAGAGAGCATCTTTCTTCTAAGATTGGAATCTGTTCCGTTGCTTAAGAATGAGACTAATTGAGAAAACTGCAATCTCTTTCTGTTAACATCTTAGTCCACCCAAAACAACAGAAAAATATACAAAATTGCTTATGTTATTCCAGGCAATATAGATGCACCAGCAGACAGCATTGCAAGTTCTTCAGCTTCAGATCAAGTCAACGGCATATTAAAAACAGGAACCACAGAAAACTCTGTGCATTCCTACTACAATTGCATTCCCATTATATCCCTATTCAAACATAAACTATACAATTTATAAATACATGTAGATCCACGTAATTTAATATCAGTGTCAGTGTCTATAAACTAATAAAAAAGTTTGTGGCTTAATAAGGACAAATATAATTACTCTAAAGCAGTTGAGTAAGTCTACTCTAAAATTACATTTATGCCCTTAAGGAAAAAATTGCTCTCACAATAACAACCATAAGGTTACAGCAACATCGTGAATAGTGCTATAACTTGTAGTTACAACGACGGTAAGCACAAAAGGTACGTACTTTCTAGTTTCTACTGATTGGACTTCAGATTTCAATTAGAAGAATTTGACAGAAGAATTTTTAGCAACACGGGTTTGTAACTGAAAATGTATGTGATAATAAAAGCTCAAAAACAGTAATACTTCCCCAAGCATTAATACAAGAAACGTCCGTAGCATTAAAAGGGGTCAGTTTATAATAGATCTTTCACCTTTAATTTCGTACCTGAAGCTTACAACTAACTTGCATTTTTAATCACTATCAATTAGCCGGGACTAGTATACACACTTCCTTTTTAACGCTTCTCCGCTTCAGGGTTAAGAAATTGATATGTCCTCCATTATGCCCTTCCCGTCCATAACATCAAAATAGAAAAAGTTCTTCAACGGGTCTCCTTTGCCTGATATAGCTTTAATAACCTCCTAAGATAGATGGTTAATTACGTCAAAATAAATTGATCAACTTGAAACAAAATTTTATATTACGACCACAAAAAAACAGAAGAATAGATACTACACCTGTCCAAGGATGCCACCAATAATGGCACAAACTGGAGGAAATTCTCTTTCACTGACTAACAATTTTTCTAGGATGGTATCTGGAATGTGCAATTCATTTAGTGACTGCAATTTTATAAAAAAAAACGAAAGTGAGAAGGTGGAGAACAATATTATGAACACAAACTCTCAAAATTAAATAACCATACCTGTGCTTCACAAAGCTCCTTTTTCACTTTCAGAACACTATGAAGGTCTGCAATTGAACTTTCCCCAGGACTACGTCCCTCAGCTTCTTCAAATATTTCTATTACTGCAAGAAGAGCAAGATTGTTGTCTTTCATGGATATATACAATCTTAAGTGTAAAGACATAAATAACATGTCGCATTCTAGGCAAAGTATTTATCAAGGAAATCACTCAAAAGCAACATCTATTTCTTCATCTTTGTTGTTCAAGGAAATATTGCAGAAGGGAATCATTTCCATTTACTTATATATCTTGTTTTAAAAAAAAAAAGTCTCCATAAAAGAACTACAAAGTACCACCTCTCATAGCAAAATACAGCTTTGTCACTTTCCTGGGAAGTGTTTTCCAAGGTACAGAAATTGCTTCCTTTAACAAAAGTACAAAAGAGTTATAGACAGTCAAGAGGTAAAGCAAATATATATATATAGAGAGAGTAATAACAAATCAAGATAAACCTCCAAACTTGAATATTGCAGTTGGCATTCAACAGTTTCGTCAAGTTTTCTCTGTCAAAATATACCAAAGAAATGATTAATAATATTTACCGCTTCTATCATAAAATATCACCAAGATGTACTTGAAAGCAACAAAAAAATCAAATAATTAATGAATTACCACCTTTGAATATTTGTGGAGTTGAAGATCGACAAATATTTCACCACAAGTGTCTCTACAGTCAACTGCATAAAATGCTAAAGGCTTTGATAACTTCCGGCACTTTTCATTGATCAATTTCTACAGAAGAAGGTTAAAAGAAAAATGCAGACCGTGAAAAATATTGAATAGAAAATCATAAACATGAAAATTGCAAAAAGTCCAAGGATCCGAGCAAGATTCAAAGGTAGTAATTCAACAGTCAACAGACCACAAAATAAAACTATGGGTACATCCAGTACTTTTTTTGTTAGAGAACAACAGCAGACAATGACAACGTCAAACTTGCAATAGAATTCCTCATTGAATCCTGAAATGTCTCCTGTAAGATGGAAAATTATTTTTTTGTCAATTTCACTAATTATTTAATTTTTTTGTTAAATCCTCAATTTACTGAATTATACAAAGCTTCGGATATGCAAGCAAAAATAACTTAATTCACAATTTTGAAACATAAACATAATATTAAAGGGAAAAAAACCTATGGTTAATGAGATGCAAACCTTTTACAACAGTAACACGAACCATTGGATTAAAATCTTTGAGAGAATCACAACAAAGTTCAGCTAGACTCTTCCCATCATACACACTCTCATCAGGAGGTATCAAAAAGTTAGCAGAGAACAACTCCTGATCAGTCACTGCCCGATCATCAACCAAAGTCAAGCTACCAACACCAGCCAGCACAATATTTTTGCAAAACTACAACCAAATAGTACATGTTCATAAAAAGCCAAAACAATATCTAGTTAATTGTAATGAACACCACAGATAACAAAGTGCAACAGGTAACAAATTTCCAGGTAAACGTATCAAGTAGTAACTCAGCAAACGAAACAAAAATCAAATCATTCGTAACTACTAGTTATACATAAATTCCACGCTTACCTCAGCAATAGTTCCTTTCATTCCATATACTAATACATGTGCTTTACTTAGCCTGAAATAACAAAATGAAAAGCCATGCAAATTAAGCATAGACATTTTAGAAATAGAAGCACATTCAATATTGTTATGTATGCATTACAAAAAAGAGAAAATGCTACTTATTTACCGTCTTTGAGCATCAGCTCCCCAAATCCTAATTTGGCGATCATAGAGTGCAGTCTCTTGCTCAGTCAACTCCTCGCCGTCCATGCCCAACTGCAACCTACTTCCACAAATTCACAATATTAACAGAATCCTAACGGCAACGTACTAAACTTGTGAACTATAATAAACCATTTACGGAAAAGCTGAAGCTTAGAGACAAATTCGAAATTCTCTCAAATTTTGGAAAAGAAAGTAATAAAAAAAAAGTTCAGGCATATTGACAATTCAATTTACAGGTAGTTTTTTAATAAATAAATTTACTACTTATAATCGTTTTTGGGCCTTCTTCTTTGAAATTTTGGGCCCATAAGTGGGCTTCTGGCGAAAATAATTCAGAAAAGAAAGAAGGATATCAGATATACAGATGGATTTATCAAGTCTTATTTTTAAAATTAATGGATCTATATATTGTATCATAAGTACAACAAATTTCAGTTAAGTTTGAAAAATATAACTTCAAATTATGTTTAAAACATAAAATAACAAATGTATAGTGTAATATCAAAAAACTAATATATTTAAATGTTTAATTTATTGCAAGGTATTTTACACTTTTCTTAATTGTTTTATTATTTTGTGAAGGAAAAAATAAAATAAAATAAAATGCGTACCTAGAAAACATTGCAATAAGAGGTTTAGAATTCCTTGAAACAATGTGCTTGTGCTTTACTTCATGGTGGATAGAGAATAATGCTTTAAGCCCAGGTCCTGCTACAAAACAATAACAACAATTTAAGATTTTGATGGGTTCTGAAAATTGTGTTTCAAAGAATTACCTGTGTTTTGCTGGTTATAATGCTTGGAGCTTGTTATCATAGTAAATAGGTATTAACTAATCTGTGTTTAACGAGTTGAGTAAGTTTTGGTTCAATTCATTAACTTGAAAATTAGAACAAATGTAGAGAATTTATAGAGTTAGTATTTTGTAATTGTTTCGTAAAACTCTAACGGTCAAATGCAGTGTTCAAAGGGTCGTGCACAAAAGTAATCAAAGCACCCAAGACGAATCTTACTCCCGACGATTTCAGTTTTTTTTTTTTTAATTATTATTTTGCGTTTAGGGTAAAAAGTAATCTAAGCACCCAAGGACAATCTTACTCACGACGATTTCAGTTTTTTTTTTTTTTTAATTTGATTACTATTTTGCATTTATGGCAACATGACTGTAGATAGATATACATGTAATAGAGAGTGGACTCAAACTCTAAATACACATAAATTTATTTAAATGATATAACATAATTAATGTATTTAAATGATATAACATAATTAATGTATTTAAATGATATAACATAATTAATGTTAATATAAATATGTTTTATAAATATAAGAGAAAAATACTCACATTTTCATTTTTATCGTAAAAATAACACTTAGATATTATATTTATTTTTTGTTATAGTTTAATAATATTGTCATAAAAAAAGTATCCGTATAAAGACAAATATAACCTTTTTTATTTTATTTTTTAATTTTTTGATTATATTAAATAAAAACTGTTATAATTTAAATTAATTATAATTAAAATAATTAAATAAAAAGTACAATAAAAATATAAAAATATAACTTTTGTAGTTATTCTTTTATTATAATATGATTAAATTATTATAAGAATAAGTACAAAATATAAATATTATTTTTAAAATAAATATATAATCTTTATAATCACTTTCTTTATAAATTTGTATCACTTTCTTTTTCTTCTTGGACACAAACAAACTGATAAAAAAGAAAAGAAAAAAAATTGATATTAAAGGGAGAATAAAAAGATTGGAAAAACTTATTTTTATGTGTTCTTAGAATATTAAAAACTAAGATTTTAAATATGAGTGTTATAAATAATTTTTTTTTTTGCATATAATGGGATATTAATACATGATAAAATGGATTTATCTTGATAGTTTATTTTTATAAAAATAAAAAGAATATGTAAGAAGTGTGAATGAAATGAACTATTAATATGAATAATAATATATAATATAATATATTTAAATTTTTTTACTTACAAATTAAAAATATATATATCAATATTATTTTTATTTATTAGTTTGTAAATATTATCATAAATAATATAATAGCATCGTTAGCAATTACATTTGGACCTATATGTAACATCATAATACATCCAGTTACAAATTATGATTTTAATGGTATATTTTATTATTTTATTTTGAACCAAAATATATTAGTAGTACTCTTATTCATTTATGATGTGTTTTGTTAGAGAGAATGTAATGAAATCATAATTGATTCTTTTCATTTATGTGTTTGATTGAACTAAAAAATGAGTGCGGAATGAAATCGATTCCTAATTATCATAAATAATATAATAGCATCGTTAGCAATTACATTTGGACCTGTATGAACATCATAATACATCTAGTTACAAATTATGATTTTAGTGGTATATTTTACTATTTTATTTGAACCAAAATATATTAGTAATGTTTCGAATACTTATGATGTGTTTGGTTAAAGGGAATGAAATGAAATCACAATTCCTTCTCTCCTTTTAGAAATCATGATTTCATTCTCATCTTAATTTTTTTCTCAATTTTACCTCAACTTTAAATATAACCTTAAACTTAAATCTTAAATCCTAAAACCTAAAAACATAAATCATAAACCTTAAACCCAAAATCTAAAACACTAAACCCCAAATCCTAAAACCTAGAATCCCAAATCTCAAAACCCTAAACTCGAAACCCCAAATTCTAAAACCTTAAACCCTAAATCCCAAATTCTAAAACCCTAAACACTATTTAGAAAAATAATAATTTTAACCTTAAACCTTAACTTATAAATATAACCTTAAACCTTAACCCATAAATATAACCCTAAACCCCAAATCTCAAATCCCTAAACCCTAAATCCCTAAATCTCAAATCCCAAACATCAAAACCCTAAACCTTATTTAGAAAAATAACAATTTTAATAATATATTTTCTTTTTAAGTAATAATTATTTATAAAAATAACGATTTCAATAATATATTTTGTCGGACAAAAAATATTATAATTAAATGATATTATTTAAACTTTATCGAATATAGGAGTATTAAGGTAATTTATAGTTTTTTTCATTTCATTCCAATGACAAACCAAACACTGTAATATTGATTCCAATGATCAAACCAAATAACATTATTTTCTTTCCATTTCGATTCTGATTTCATTTTGTGAATCAAACGTCACCTTAATGTTGTTCACCAATATTGATGTTGTGCTTGAGTTCTTGGTCAGTAATTTTATGTATTATATTTATATTATATCCGTAGGTAAAATTTAATAAAAAAATATTTTCATTATTTGAATAATTTTTAAATTTATCAAAATATTCCTATTTTTGAACTACAAAATATTATATACGATTAATACTTTTTCCATATAATATAAATAGAAATAATTTCTTCGATAGTAAAATTTTATTATTAAATATATTAATTATTATTGTTATTATCATAATGCATCCATATAATATAAATGGAAATAATTTCTTCGATAGTAAAATTTTATTATTAAATATATTAATTATTATTATTATTATCGTAATGCAGTAACATATAATAAAAATACGTACCAATTATATTTAAATTATAATTTCAATAATTTATTAAAAAATTAAAAAAATTCATTTATCGGTTCAATAAATAAATAAGAAATATTTTAGTATAAATGAATTTAAATATATATAATAAAATTATTAATTATAAAACATATATTAAAGATAAAAAAGGTTAAATATGAATTTTTAAGATAAAAGGATCTAATTGATGCATTTCAAACTTTTGACTTGAAATGTACTAAGTGAGTCTTATTTATCAAATCATTAGGTAAATCACATTAAAATTAAATTAAGTTTAGTATAGTTATTTTATCTTCAATTATGATATACTTATATTAAATTTATTATTGATATTTTATATTACAAAAAATCAAATATTATCTTAATATTTTTTTTAGATATATATATATATATATTATTACCATATTTTTAACAAAGAATTTTTCTAAATTAAACGAACCATACTCATATTTATATAATTTTGCATTGTTATTGTGTCTGTATTTTATACCAAAATTTTAATATATTTTTATATTATAGAACGTATGATATATATATACTTAAGTTTTTTCGAATAACACAGTCCCGCATTTAGCTAAATTTGCTTGTGTTTGCAAGGGATAGAAATAAGCCAATTAGTACCTTGTTTAGAACTTCAATTGCTCCTTTTGGTATTCATGTTAACAAACAATTTGAAATAATATTACCAATATATGTCCAATAAACACCTAATTCATAATTGATTTTGATTAGGAAGCTTAGGGTGAACTGAATTCCATGTCACCTTGTCCTCTAATTGGGCTATGAGTATTTGTTGCATTCTGTCACAGTGGAAGATCAATATGTGAACCTTGATGAGGATACCCTTTAAAATGATCTTGATGCAACAAAGGGAATGTGCTATTGAGTTACAGAATTCATAATTGGCAACATGTTTTTAGTTTTATAAACTTTTAATTGGGGGTAAGTAATCCATTTTTTACTTATGGTCTCCTCTAATTCCAAAGCTATAAGATATTATTGTTTTTCTTGGAGTTCTTATTAATAGTGAACTCAACGAATTGTGATTCAACAGTAAGAAGTTTATTTTTACATGTTAAATTATGATTCAATTATACGAATTTTATTTGGATGTGTTACATTATGAAATCTAGGTTACAATTAAGAAAAAAAAAATAGTTGATTTTTGAAAAGCTTGTTTATTTTGTATGCTTAGATATTTAAAAAATTGGGGCAAGTAGGATAAGGTTGTTTTCATTCCTTGGGAACTATTTCATGGTAATCATGATTGTGACATTAAAACTGCTCTCCTCCTTGCGATTACAATAATCAGAAGGACCTTTTTATTTTATTGAAATATTAGTTTATTTTGTGCCAATGTACTTAGCTCTACTTACATCACTTGCTTTCTTCTTTCTTCTTTCGGAAGAAGAGAATAAGAATAAGAAGAAGAAGAAGAAGAAGCATGATCAATGGGATGGACATATTATATTAGAAACATGATGGATCGTACTCTTCTGCGAGTAATGATAGGGTTAGTATTTTAAGATTGTGACATGTAATTAAAGAAGAAGAAGAAGAAACATGATCAATGGGATGCACATATTATGTTAGAAACATGGGTCGTACTCTTCTGCGAGTAATGATAGGGTTAGTATTTTAAGATTATGACATGTAATTAAAGATCTTTAGAAATAAAAAAAAGTTATTTATTTTTTAAAAAAATTAATTATATACCATATCATAATTAATATGAGATGAAATATATATATATAAATTTAAATAACACTTAGCATTTATCTAATTGATTTACATTTTAAAAATTGAACAAATATTTTTAAATCATATGCAAGTCCAATTAATACGTTTCTTTTTGCCATTACAAAGTAACAATGAAAGTGAGTAAAATAATTGTGGACATATGCTTAGCTTAAAGTTTTTAAGATGATTTGTGATCATCAATTTTTAACACTGTGAGGTCCATTATTTAAACTCCTGCAACATACGTTGATTTCAAGTATTTTGTCATGCAAAGTTTATAGAGCTTAAATGGCATCATAAGATTTATAAAATGATTCTTATTGAATATTAGTCCTTAATTCAAGGAATAAACATAAGAACTTTAATTTAAGGAATAAAACAAGAACTTTAATTCAAGAAAATAAAACAAGAACCTTAATTCAAGGAGTAAAATAAGAAATCCTTAATTCAATGAGTAAATCAAGAAATGTTTAATTTAAAGAGTAATTGAAAAAGTAAAATTTCCTTATATGTAACTATACAATTGTAATGAAAACATGAAGAAAATAATATAAACTAGAGAGCTCTTTTGTGTAGAATTATTTCTTGTTTTTCAACATGGTATCAAAGCAGGAAAATTAACTTGCTTCTGCTTTATTATTATCTTAACATCTTCAATCTTCGAAATGGTTGAAGATAAGTCGTTAGGATCAGAAGCTGAAAGTTCATCGGTGCTTTCCTTCAAGAATATGCATGAGGTGGATGTCAACCCAAATCAAAGATTAAACTTAGTCTTGTTGAATGAGTTTAATTACTTGCATTGGTCAAGAGTAGTGTCTCTAGCTTTAGGTGAAAAGTCTAAGTTAGGGTTAATAAATGGAAGCATCGAAGTACCTGATGTTCGATGCTTCCTCACCAACCTATGAATCATGGCTTAGCAAGGATCAACTGGTTATGTCATGGCTCCTAAATTCCATGGAACATAAATTAGCTGAAATATTCAGTTATTCTGAATCCACATACCAATTATGGGAGACGGTCAAGGAAATGTATGACATTCAAAATAATGTTACATGAGTTTTTCAATTAAAGAAGAACATCTCAGATCTGCAACAAGATGGTAAGCCTTTTGTACAACTCTTAGGAAGCATGAAAAGCATGTGAAATAAGTTGGAAATATATCGTCCTCATACAACTGATGTAGCTCTATTATGAAAGAGAGCGAAAAAAGATAAGATATTTCAACTTCTATCCAGTCTCGATTCAATATATGAAGATATACGATGCCACATACTCATGAATACTGAACTTCCTTCCTTTACCAGTGTATATGCCACAATTCAGTGTGAAGAAGTTAGGAGGAAAGTCATGAACAAGGGTACAATGGCTAGTTCACCTAAGGCGAGAGCCTATCTAACCAACGAGAGGAAGTACAAAGGGAAGCATCCAAACTTGAAGTGTCAACACTGCAACTATACGGGCCATGTTAAGGACACATGTTGGATTCTACATCTAGAATTAAAGCCTGATTTTATAAAGGACAAGGGTTTACAGAAAGTGAATTGTACTGCACACCGTGCAAATCATGTTTTTGCCTCTACCTCTAATGGGTTTGATCCATTCAAGAACTTCACAGCGAATCCAACTGAACTCATGAATGAGTTTATGTTATATCTCCAAAGTAAGACAGAAGGAGCTAGAATTGACTATGTGGATAGCATAGAAGAAGGAAACTCGACAACATTGCTAGGCAAGTTTGCGGGTTTCTTAGCAGATACAAAACTCATACCACAAGAGGACATACAAGGTATCATAAAAGCCTTTAAAACTGCTCTTAAAATAAATATGTTGCATGATTTTTGGGTTATAGATTCAGGTGTCATAGATCATATGACCAACCATGTGTCAAAGTCTCATAAGTTTGAAAAATTAGCAAATCTTTCTCAAGTTTCAATTGCAAATGGTGGGAATGTAAAGGTTTTAGGAAAGGAAAAAATAAAATTAATGTCAGATGAAATCGAGTCGGTGGTTTTATATGTACCTTCTTTTCCCTTCCAACTTCTATCTATAGGAAAAATCACAAATACCTTGAATTGCTTAACCATTTTTTCTCCTCACAATGTCATTTTTCAGGATTGTACCACCAAAAAGACGATTGATGAAGGGTTTTACTTAGATGGTCTCTATTGCATATCTAAGAGCAATACCAGAGAGTTTCAAGCCAAGTTTCACCCCATTCAAGATAATCAATTGTGGCATCAACGTTTAGCTCACCCCTCTCCACCAATTTTGTCAACTTTATTTCCAAACTTAGAAAATGATGCAATTGCATGTGAAACTTGCCACTTGTCTAAGGCCACTAGATTGTCTTTTAATTCTTCCTTGTCTAGGGCTAGTAAGTGTTTTGAACTAGTTCATTCAGATGTATGGGAACCAGCTAATGAATCTTTTGATGGTTATAAGTATTTTGTGATTTTTGTTGATGATTTCTCTCGAGTCACATGGTTGTATCTTTTAAAGTCTAAAAATGAAGTTAGGGAAGTATTTAAGGACTTTCATAACCTTGTTAAAAATCACTTCTCTTCTAAAATTCAAACTTTAAGGTCTGACAATGGCACCGAATACATGTCCCATATCATGAAACAATATTTGAGCATTCATGGTATTATGCATCAAACAAGTTGTGTTGGCACACCTCAACAAAATGGTGTAGTTGAACGTAAAAATTGGGACTTACTTGAAAAAACTAGAGCATTAATGCTACAAATAAATGTACCAAAGAGATTATGGTCCCAAGGGGTTATGGCAGCTTCTTACATCATTAATATATTACCCAACCGAGTCTTGGATTTTAAGTCTCCCCTAGAGGTCATGAAACGAAGGAAAATTAACCTCTCATACCTTAGAGTCTTTGGATGCATCTGTTTTGTATATATTCAATCTCATCATCGAGATAAATTGGATCCTAGAGCCGTTAAATGTATTTTTCTTGATTATTCATCTATACAAAAGGGATATAAGTGTTATGATCCCTAACTTAGAAGATTAATTGTGTCTAAAGATGTTCGATTTTATGAAACTAACCCTTTTTTCAGCAAGTCACATGAAATCACAAGTCAAGGGGATGGCATCTTGGATGTGTTTCCATTACCAAGAATTGAACTTGAGGCTCCACAACAACAAGATCCCAGCCATGTCAACATTGATGCATCTCTCACTGAAAGTAACAATGAAGGGTCTCGTCTTAATGGTACGCTGCATTTAAGATGGTGATAATCAAGATGATCCTCACAATATGGTACAAGATGTGAACGAGTGTGAGATAACTCTTCTCGCCTCCACGACGTAATCCAATGCGTGTTAGGCAACCTCCCACAAGACTTCAAGACTTTGTCACCTACAAACCACACATCCCATCTCAAATTATGTGTCATTTAAGAGAGTGACACCAACCCATGCCGCATTCCTCAAAGACTATATCGAAGTTACGGTGAGCCTCAGAAACTTTCATGAGGCCAACAAACAAGAGGTGTGGAAGGAAGCCATGCAAGAAGAACTTAAAGCCCTAGATCAACACAACACATGGAGCATCACCAAACTTCCAAAAGGCAAGAAAGTTGTGGGTTGCAAATGGATCTATAAGCTCAAATTCAAGTCAGATGGATCAATTGAGAGGTATAAAGCAAGATTGGTGGCTCGGGGATTCACTCAAACATTCGAGGTGGATTACAAAGAAACATTTGCACCTGTTGCAAAAATGAACATAGTAAGAGTGTTACTATCCGTGACTGTAAACAAGAGGTGGTCCATGTACCAAATGGATGTGAAGAATGCATTCTTGCATAGTGATCTTAAAGAAGAAGTCTATATGAAATTGGCATCCGGGCATTCTCAAAGCAATGAACTGGATTTAGTGTGCAAATTACACAAATTCATTTATGGTTTGAAATAGTCCTCACGAGCTTGGTATGCCAAGCTAAGCTCGGTTCTCACTAGTGTTGGTTTCAAAAGCAGCAATGCCGATTCCTCACTATTTGTTCGCATAGGAGCTATGAGCAAATTGGTTGTGCTGATTTATGTAGATGATGTGATAATTACAGGTGATAATGCTGATGAGATTTTCAACCTCAAACAGTCCCTCAGACAAAGGTTTGCAATTAAAGACCTTGGGATATTAAAGTACTTTCTTGGTATAGAAATGACAACCTCGCATAAGGGACTCTTTCTTAACCAAAGAAAATATGTCCTATATTTGCTCAAGGAAGCTAACATGAGCGATGTTAAACCAACCATTACCCCTCTTGACAGTAAGCTCAGACCTAGCTTAAAGGGCATGCCACTCATATATATAAGTTATTACCAGCGACTGGTTGGTAAGTTGATATACCTAACAATCACCAAACCTGACATTATATATTCTATAAGTATTGTGAGCCAATTCATGCTTTCCCTGACACTTGAGCATTTGACCCTTGTTAAAAGGATCTTACGCTACTTAAAAGGATCAATGGGTCATGGTATCATCATAAAGAAGAATGATAACACACAAATAATGGGGTATTATGATGCTGATTGGGCAGGGAATGCAATCGATTGTAAGTCCACCACTAGCTATTGTACATTTATCGGTGGAAACTTGGTCACATGGAAGAGTAAGAAGCAAAATGTCATCGCCAAAACAAGTGTCGAAGCTGAGTATCGTGCAATTCAACTACGTGTGAGTTGATATGGCTTAAAGGTCTTCTATGTGATTTAGGTGTTCCTACAACTCTTCCTATGTCCTTATTTTGTGACAATCAAGCAGCCATACATATAGCATCAAACCCAGTGTTTCACGAGAGGACGAAACACATTGAAGTTGATTTTCATTACGTTTGTGAACAAGTTTAATCACAAGTGATTCAGACACATTATACAAGAAGCTTCGATCAACTGGCTAACATTTTTACCAAGCCCTTGGCTTCTCATCAGTTTCAACGACTTCTGTCCAAACTTGGATCCATAAACCTTCTGGATCCAACTTGAGGGGGAGTATTGGATATTAGTCCTTAATTCAAGGAATAAAACAAGGAGCTTAATTCAAGGAGTAAAACAAGGACCTTAATTCAAGGAGTAAAACAATGAATCCTTAATTCAAGGAGTAAAACAATGAATCCTTAATTCAAGGAGTAAAACAATGAATCCTTAAAATTTCCTTATATATAGCTATACAATTGTAATGAAAACATGACGAAAATAATACAAACTAGAGAACTCTTTTGTGTAAAGTTATTTATTATTTTTCAATAATTCTTAATTAATTTATGACTTAATAATTTAAGTTTTTAGGATAAATATTTACCATTACTTTAAACATTGAATTAGACATTAAATTGTTGCATTTTTTTTCTCTGGCTAATATGGTGTTAATAATATATATATATATAGCGTTAATAAAATAAAAAAGCCGCCGTAACAAATATTAAAAAATAAGATATCGAATGAAATCACATTCTCAACATTTCAAAGTAAAAGTAAAAATAAGAGGCTCGAGGTTGGTTTTCATAGTTTCATAAATATAATAAAAAACATGTTAAAAATATATAAATTTATATTTATTTTTATATTCATATAATTTAAATTTTATCCTATATAAATATGAACTAAAATAATGTAAATTTTTCTAGTAGTTACCGATGTAATTAACTAAAGGAGGATAATAAAAAATTAATTAGATTATTCTAAATTAAAATTTCAAAAACAATTAAACATGTAATCATGTATAAATAAAATAAATCAAAAATAAATAAAGATTGACATACAATATTTTTAGACGAAAACAACTTAGATCATAATAATAATCTAAGAGTAAAAAAAATATCGATCCACTAGATCACTTAATCACTTAGTATGAAAATAATATTTGATTACAAGGTTAAGAAACCAATTATTATAGACAATGTTTTCAAGTAACTTATTTATAAGCTTTCATTTTCTTTCATAGTTTTCATAAGCAAGGTGTATAGATGGGGACCATAAGTTTTCATTTTCTTTTATGGTTTTCACAAACAAGGTGTATAGATTCAGATCAACGAATTCATTCAGTTAACACTTTAAAAGTTAGCATAATAATACAAGTATAATGTGTGTCCTATAACAAATTAAACAATAAAAAATCTTAACTAAATGATTTAATGAAATAATAGATAAAACCAAAATCACTAACAAACCCTAAAACAAAGGATTAAGTACAATCATAAATAAAATAAACTTGTCAATCAATCAAATATAAGTACAAAATATTTGACGGATTAATAAAAAAAATCTAACAGAATATGATTTTATGAAATAGATTAAGAGAGAGTTTATAATAAAAAAATTAAAGTAATTGGGGTTGAGAGATTAAAATATATTATGTTTGTTTAAATATAATCATTGAAATCCTAGGTAAAAGGCTAATTGCTAAATTGTTAAAAAAGTTACCTGTAAAACGTTAAGAAATGAGGATAATATAGTAATTCAAAGTTTTGATTCAATTAAATAATTAGGTTAAAGTTGAAGCCTTAATCATTCGATTGATTTAAGTCAAGAGTAATCAATCGATTTAGGCAATAATTAAAAAATAATCAATCGAGCTAAACCAATATCGATCGATCCAAGCTATAAAAAATAAAAACTTAAGATAAGATAAATTGAAAGTGATCAATTCTCGATCGATCAAATCCAAAATTTTGATTGATTTATCTCAATTTTATTAGATCGTAATAGATTGATACTCGATCGATTTACCTCTTCGATCAAGCCAGATATTATTCGATTGATTGAATAACCTATATTTTTAATGTTTATATATGTCTAATATAAAATCAAATACACATAATAATACAAATATATCTCAAATATGATCATTTGAAACTTGGTATATTAAATAGTGATCTTGAAAGCGCACCTAAATATTAAATTACATTTAAAATTATTGCTCGTGAATATTATCGATACTTATAAATCTTATAAAATATATCAATTTTTTAATTTTTAAAATAATTATAATTAATGATATGATATAAAAATTATAATTATAAAATTAAATTATATTAATATTTCTCATTATAAGAATGAGAAATAGCATGGATGACAACACGTGAGATAATAAATTGGTCAGAATGCCGCACTCTAAAAATTATAGAATCATTAGCCGTGCCTTGTGCACGGATTCAAGTCCGATCAATAATTAGAATAATATTAGGTTATATACCTCAGGAAAAAAAAACATTTTTATATTAATATGTTAATTATCCAGCGTGCATTTAATTTTGCATAATAAGTTGTTTAAAATTGAAATTTAATTAAAAAAATCAACATATGTTAATTACGTGATTAAAAAATAATAACAAATTTATATTAATTAAAACTGATTTCTATAAATAAACCACATTTCAATCCTTACCCATCTATTTGTAAGAGAATTTAAATTGTTATAAATTTTGTTAAATATTAGTATGAGATAAAATGAAAAGTAGATTCATATTTAAAATTGATTTATGTTAATAAACCACCTTTAACTCTTTAACCATCTATTTATAAGAGCATTAAAAGTGTTACAAATTTTGTTAGGGGTTGATATGAGATAAAAATCCTAACAAGGTGTATTCAAATAAGATTTTTGTAGATTTTAATGTATTTTAAAAGTTTCTAAAATCTAGGTATATTTAATTAAATTTTTTAAAAATTTACAAAAACATTCGGGTATTCAGCGGATAAATTTTAAACACTTAACTAAATTATAAGCTTTTGAGAGTTAATTTTTTTTATGTATAAATAAAGTTGTAACATCTTCTCCCACAAGATTTTTAAAAACTCATTTTTTCAACTTTTTACTTATTATTTATTTCTTTTTTTCGCTCTTAACTCCATTTTTTTAAATATTTTTCACGTATTAACCTAAAATTTGATTATATAATAAACTATAATATTTTAAAACTTTTTAAAAAAAAATTATCATATACTAAATAGTTTTCTTTTAATGATTATTAGGGAACGATAATCTAATAATAATTTTTTTTACTTGATCACATATTACTTTTAAATTAATACAAGTCTGCCTTGATATTTATTAAAACTTTGAATATTTACACGTCTTAAAGAATAGCGTAGGTTTTACTAAATTTTTAAATAAAATATATAATAATGTATAGAGTATATTTAATAATTGTAAACAATTCATTAAAAAATTCTAAAATAATTAAATTATAGTAAGAAATTGTGAGTATGATAAATATTTATATAAAATATTATAAAAGTTCTTAAAAGGATATACAAATTTATGGAAGAAACGTACAATTATATTCAATTTTATAAAGTTTAGAATTGATATATATGTAAAATTGATAAAAATAAGAGTTAATAATTAGAAGGTATATTTTAAATATGAAGAAAAATATTAACTTGCCAATAATTTCATTTTATTAATTGTAAATTTTTAAACCTTGAACCTTAAATCTTAAATTTTTAAACACTAAATTTTGATTTTTAAATGTTAAACTCCAAGGTATAATTACTAAATCTTAAATCATAAGCTTTAAATCCTATATCATAAACTGATTATATTTAAAGTTATTTTAATATTTTTAACGTACACATATATAAAATGTATATTTTAATTAATAACCATGTTATTTTTGTGTTTTTTGTTATTAGATGTAAATTTTTATTATATTGACCTTTTATTCCAAACTTATTAAACGTTTTTTTAATAAAGTATATCTTAAGGTATTTAAATGTCTATTAAAATCTATATATTTTATAGAATTTGAAATATATCACGATTTTTGTAAATCTTAATGAATTTTTTTAAAGTTTAATAAAATATATATTGAAATATTTAAAAATTTATAGATTTTTTAAAATTATCAAATTCTTTCTAAATTTTAATTGAATACACAATTTTAAGTTTATTTTGTAAAATCAACCATCTAGTTATTATTTTTTTCTTAAAATTATCGTATTTAATATCATTCAATATTTTTAGTTTTTTTTAGACTCTCTTGAAGTTTTTTTGTGATTTTGTTTTAATTTAAGATTAAATTAAAATTATTTTTAGGTTAATGGTTAAATAATTTTTTTTGTTTATTAATTATTTTAAAAGACATATGTTACTTATCTTTTATTAATATAAATTTAAATTAAATCATAATTATTGCATATGTGATGCTACTTTAAGTATACTATATCATGACATATTAAACGATGGGGGAAAAAAATTCAAACAATTCTAGATGCAGGTAACGATGGGAAAAAAAAAATTCAAACAATTCTAGATGCAGGTGTATGTGAATATGCATTTAGTAATTTAAAAAGAAGCTGATAGGTATGAGTGATTGATTGAGGATCCCTCTTCGCTTTGACCGCCAAGCTACAGTTTCCAGCGGCCATGGAAAATTTCAGTAAACATGTATGGAGAACAAGGGGGAATAGTTTTAGTGAGAAAGATACCACATTGTTAATTCGTAAAATTGACACAATCATTTAATAATAACTTTATACTAAGGTGACGTTTGTTTCGTGAAATGAAATCGAAATCGAAATGGAATGCAAAGGAAAAGAAAGGAAACAATTTTGTTTGATTTGACCACTGGAATCAAGTTCAGAATCAAGATTACAGTGTTTGGTTTCTCATTGAAATGGAATGAAAAAAGCTGTAAATAACCTTAATACCCCTACATGCTGTAAAGTTTAAATAATGTCATTTAATTACTATTTTTTCGTCAGACAAAATACATTATTAAAATCATTATTTTTCTAAATAAGTATTACTTAATTAAAAAGAAATATATTATTAAAATTATTATTTTTCTAAATAGGGTTTATGGTTTTAAGGTTTGGGATGTGTGATTTAGGGTTTAGGGATTTAGGATTTGGGGTTATATTTGTAGGTTAAGATTTAGGGTTAAAATTATTATTTTTCTAAAAATGGTTTAGGGTTTTAGAATTTTGGATTTAGGGTTTAGGGTTTAGTGTTTTAGGGTTTAAGGTTTAGGGTTTATGGTTTTAGGATTTGGAATTTGGGGTTTAGGGTTTTGGGATTTATGTTTTAGGGTTTTGGGTTTTGGGATTTATGTTTTAAGGTTTAGGGTTTAGGGTTTAGAGATTTGGGGATTTGGGGTTTAGGGTTTTAGGGTTTAAGGTTTAGGGTTTAGGGATTTGGGGTTTAGGGTTTTAGGATTTGGGGTTTAGGGTTTTAGGATTTGGAATTTAGGGTTTAGGGTTTTGGGATTTATGTTTTAGGGTTTTGGGTTTTGGGATTTATGTTTTAAGGTTTAGTGTTTAGACATTTGGGGATTTAGGGTTTAGGGTTTTAGCGTTTGAGGTTTAGGATTTAGGGATTTGGGGTTTAGGGTTTTAGGATTTGGAATTTAGGGTTTAGGGTTTAGGATTTAGGGTTTTAGGATTTGGAATTTGGGGTTTTGGGTTTTGGGATTTATGTTTTAGGGTTTTGGGTTTTGGGATTTATGTTTTAAGGTTTAGGGTTTAGGGTTTAGGGTTTAGAGATTTGGGGATTTGGGGTTTAGGGTTTTAGGATTTGGAATTTGGGGTTTAGGGTTTTAGGATTTATGTTTTAGGGTTTTGGGTTTTGGGATTTATGTTTTAAGGTTTAGGGTTTAGGGTTTAGAGTTTAGGGATTTGGGGTTTATGGTTTAGGGATTTGGGATTTAGGATTTAGGGTTTTAGGATTTGGAATTTGGGGTTTAGGGTTTTAGGATTTGGAATTTGGGGTTTAGGGTTTAGGGTTTTGGGATTTATGTTTTAAGGTTTAGGGTTTTAGGATTTTAGGATTTGGATTTAGGGTTTTGGAATTTTGAGTTTAAGAATTTGGGATTTGAATTTAAAGTTATATTTTAGGTGAGAATAAAATTGAAAAAAAAAATTTAGATGGAAATAGAATTATGATTACCAGAGAAGGAATTGTGATTCCTTCTCTTTTAGTAATCTGATTCTATTCTGTCCAACCAAACACATAAAATAAAATGAATCAATTCTGATTCCATTCCATTCCATTCCCTCCAACCAAACGTGAGCTAAGGGTAAGGGTATTAAAGTATAACATCAATGCCTCTTTATGAAAATATGAAAATGTTTGATCGATCATTATAATTACTTCAATATCTTCAGCACATTAAGACTATCTGTGAGCAAAAAAAAACCACATAAACGCATTCAAGGATAAAAAAAACCCATAAACAGTCATTCTTCGTAATCACAGAAACACTGACAAAGAGAATTGGTTTGTGGCGAATCAAATGGAAAATCCAACCCAGCCGTTGTCCAACCACGCAAAGTTGCAGAAAACGACAGTCTTAGCTCTGATCAATGACGACTTGCTTCACAACATTCTCTCCAGGTTACCTGCGGTTTCCTTCGCTTCAGCTTCTTGCGTTTGCAAGTCATGGAACCGAGTTAGCAACCGACTTCTTTCACGCCCCAAGCTCGTCTCTGCACTCTCTCTGAATCCTTCTCCTCGGGTATTTTCTAATTCTAGTCTGTAGATTTTTCTTCTTGTTTCTTTCGTTTAATTTGTCAGAAAGTTCGTAACTTTTTGGAAATCGGCATTCGTGTTTATACGGGAAGTGATTTTGTTTGTTTGTTTGTTATTTTATGCTAGATGGCTGTGAGAGAGGTTCTAGATAAAGTTCTAGCCGAACCCATAAGACCCCATTTTGTTATTGCAAATGTGGGTAAGGAGTTTCGCTTGTCTGACGTCTCCAGGCTTGTATGTATTCTTGCTCTGTCTTTACCTCTTAAATTTTTTTCTCCATCAGAAAAATAAGAAAAGGTCACGAATTGCTGGTTCGTCAACAGATTTCTGAGAAGCTGGGATCAAAATCGCCAATGATCATATCAAGTGCAAGCGGAATAATTGGAAGCGAGGTTAATACTGATGAGTTCAAAGAGGTTTACTCATGTTTTTAACTATTTCTTGTTGAATTGGTGATTTCATCCTAAAATTTAAGCAGATGAAACTGACTGTATTACGTTCTGCCTTGTCTTTTATTTTCTCTTTTTCATTTATTATGGGGAAAATGGAACAGGTTCAATGGGAAGATACTTGTGGTGAGTTAAGTGATGGAGATGGGAATATAAGCGCAGACGATGTTGGCTATGGTGTTGTTTTGACTGTTGGTTTTTTGCCCGGCATTAAAGTTGAAGTTATACCAATGTTACTATCTGAAAAGGTGAAATTTTTGCCACATAACTTGACTAGCTAGTTGTTAAACTGCTTATGTCTTGATAAATAGAAGCTTGTCAGTTCTTTATGATTTGAACAATAAAAAGGACAACTTATGTGGTAAAGACTTTCAACGATGTTAGGATCATCAAGATGCAAGTATAGAGAAGTTTGTCGCAGATATAAGGAAATTCACTATTTCTGTTTCAGAGTCTACAACTCCGCTTGGGATTATACTCTTTGGAGTAAGTGAAGGATGTTATTATTAGGCAATTGCTATTTCAGCATAAAATACTCATGACAGAGCAATTTAAAATTTTACCTAACAATTTAAACTCTAGTGTTTCTAAATAGAAATATTGCTCTGGCATTAGCAAAAGTAGCTCTAGAAATAGGGCTACCCTATTATTATTATTTCTTATTTTTCCATCTTGGCCATGCATCTATAATAATCGAGTTGCTTGGTTGTGATGTATGGATGGTACAGGAAGCCCATCTTGACATGAAACCAATTGTTAGCATGTTGGGTGAGTTTCCTCTAACTTTGTTTTTGGGTTTTATTTTGTGGAGTTGTTGTTCCGTTTGATGGCTGAGAAACTAAATTATCCTTGAGTTTTCTATTATCATTTGTTATTAAGAAACTTATCCGGTGCTTAATGCGTGTTCATTCTATCTCAACTGTTGCAGATTATGCTCTTCCTATGGAGACTTTTATTGTGGGGAATGAGAGGAGTCGCTTCAGCTACAACAGTGGAGAGGGATATAACAATTGCTCATGGGCAGGAAAATGCGTTGCATATACTATTGGTCTTGTATTTGCAAGGGATAAAGAAAAAAGTAATGGTAATTGATATGTTTGATTGTTTATTTATTTTTAGTTACAATACCAATGCGGTTTATTGTCTAATTGGCACACTTTTTTCACAACCATGGCTTATAAAGTGAGTGTGCCTTGCAAAGTGACAAAGAATTGGGGCTTTTGTTTGTTCCATGAGAGAGTCCATTTATAGTCTTGCAAATAGAATAACCCCTTTCTAAATCAATGTATATAACATGGCACATTTTTTTATCCTCTGGCTTTGATTCTCAAAGTTAGCTCTTCTATTTCATCATACCATGCTTTCTTTTTAATATAAAGAAAATTGCAGAAATTAATTCATTAAATTTTCTTTCTTGGAGCTAGAGGTTTTGCAGTCCAAATGCATGGTGGTTGTTCAGAGAAATGAGTTTTCTGCTCTGTTTATGTGTGACTGACCCTATTTTCTGCACTTTTTAGCATACAAGTTCTTCCTCATTTATTACGCTTATTGATTAAGTTGAGATTGCAACTTTATATATCAAAGTCCCCCTTTTTGCTGCTGCCCATGAATGATACGTTATTGGTCATCCCGTGCATTCTGATTTTTCCTTCTATTAGTGTCTGTGTTATCCTGCTGTTTAGAATGTGCAATGTGCAATGTGTATACTAATCATGTTAATTAGCAGCAGCTCTGGCCTTTTCTTTTTTTATTGACAAGTAATGTGTGGCTCTGAACTTGCTCTTATTTTCTTTCTACATGTTTACTTTTTGCTACTCTAGTCATGATTTTATATTCACTCGTGTTATGTCTTCTTGTTTTGGTGTACACAAAGGTGTTGGACACATCGAATTTCATGTTGCTTTTTCAGACGGAGTATCAAAAGTAGGTCCCAGGTACAAGGCCGTTAATGTTAGAGAGAAATGCCCTGTTCGTCCAACATGGCTGACCGCTAGAATAGAAGGGCAACAAGAAGTTCTAGATGGTCAAAGAATTCTAGATGAGATTAATACATTGGTAAGTGATGTCGTTATGATCCTTAATTGTATCCAGTGATTAAATTATGCTGTGTCCTGCTTAGATATTCTTTTATTGAATTTTCAGAAATTTTTGTAAGTGCTTTTGTTATCTTTGGTTTTTGGTTTTTTCATATGTCACAGTTGGAAAATCTTTCTGAGTCTCCTGATCTCTATGTTGGGATTACAAAAAGAAGAAATTTCTCTTTTGGGTCGGAGAAGCCTCGGCCAAGAATATCCTTGGAATACCATGGAGTTGTTGGGTAATAAACGGAACTATTTTTTCATCTCCTGACTCTTTATATTTCTCATTCATGTTCCATACATGTCTTTAGTAAAGGCTACCTGCACTCTTTATATTAGGTTCTGAACTTGATGAATTATCCAGGTTGTATGTTAAACCCCATCTATTATTTTCGTAACTCAATCCATCTCATGGAAGGTTTTTTTTTTCTTTTTTCCCTTGTCAAAAAGAGAATTTCATTAAAAAATGCAACAAAAGGTAAAAGGTACAAGCATAAATCCAGATACAATACACATCTTCTTTCCCTAACCCAAACTAACAATAAAAACTAAGACATAGCAGCGTATGATTTGAGGGACTGCTTTCCCAACCCCAACCTAGTTTATCTCACATGAGCACTTTACACTCTTATAGTGCCCGTAAGGAACCACCAAGCCAAACACAACACTCTCATGGTAAACTTGCATATTCATGTGGCCATAATCCATCTCATGGAAGTTGTAAGTGCTTAATCATTTATTAGCAAAAAAAAAAAAATGGTGCCTAATCATTCATTTTTTTCTTTTGAATAGGTTGGGACTTGGGATATATTAATTTGGGAACATTGTTAGATGATTTGGAAATAAGACAATAGTTAGAAATGATTTGGGAAAGAATGAAATCATTTATACTTTTGTCTTTGCCAAAATTCTCCTTATTTTCGGTATCTTCTGTCTCATCCTCCTTATATTATTTCGTTATTGTTAGACAATAGCTTAAGATTTGGAAGGTTCCAATAATTTTCATCGAATAAATCAGTGCTTCAGGTTGTTCTTTTAGCTTAACTTAGCAATTTATCATTTACTATAAATGATCATGATCTCATTGTAGCCTGATTCCAAACGAAATTTTGTAGAGTGAATCCAATTAATTTTGATAGAATGAAATGTCTTAAGTTCAACAGATGAACAATCCATCGATCGATAGAAATTCCATTTTTCATTAAGTTGCATTCTCACTTCTCAGGCCGTATGAGGCAATTAAAATATGACTTGAATTTTTGATTTACATGTAATTTGTGGTAAGACAAACCGTAACTGATGTTAAAGACGTGAAAGGATGTTTTCTTCAAGGTCATACCTGGATACGCATAGTATAATAGTTTCTTGTTACATTTACTCGTATAAGCTAACGTGAGGCTTCTTTTTTTCTTCTCAGAGGAGATGATGAGTATCTTTATATAAATGGTACTGGTATCAGAACTGGGGATATCTTTCAATTTTACCGTTCAGATCCTGATGCTGCATTATCCACGCTGAAAGATGTCTCTTTGAGCCTCAAAAACTTGAGCTTGAATGAAAATTTGGAGAGTTTCCAGCAGGGGGTTAATTCTATAAAAAAAAAAGTATTTGGAGGTTTAATTTTCTGTTGTCATGGTCGTGGTGAGTCATTCTTCAGACGTACTGGCATTGATAGCTCACCATTCTTTGAGAGCTTTCCTGGGGCTCCTTTGGCAGGAGTGTTTTGTGGAGGGGAAATTGCACGTGGCTCCGTAAACTTGAGTGAAGAAGGTGAGAAAGTAATTGAAGCCCGCTGCTCTCTGCGTGTATATAGCACTGTTTACTTGGCCATGTCATATACTCCAGCATCCTTGGAGCCTTGACATTCTTCCTTTTTGTCTCTCAAAGGAATGTTTCATCTTGCCCAGTTATGCACAGAAAAAGCGATGAGCACTCCAATATTGAGAAAATACTTTCCTAAGGCTCAACTCAGAGGATGGTGATAGTTTGTGAAGAGAAATAAGTTTATAACAACACGAAGGTCTACTTTCAACCATGATGATAATGTTGAATGATGGAAACATAAAAAAGAATTTGATCTATCCTACTACTGTCACCAGAATACTAGTGGTTTACATTGTTATAATATCAATCAATTTTTATTTTTTGGTATGAAGAAATTCTCACTTAATGACGATTGTTTTTCCTATACTTGTATCCTCCAGTTCAACTCTTGAATGAATAGAAAATGTCATCTTGTTAATATTTGCAGTGAAATGCAAGCCCTAGAAAACAATTTTCTCAAGATAAATTATGAGCATACAAACTATATAGTGGTGTTATTATACTATCCAAGAACATCATACATTAGTAGAACAACTTAAGAAACATGCTAAGAAGCACTGGTGAAAATGAAAGTGATAGTCATGTTCTTTTGTTCAGACGAGTAAAGATTGGATATTGGCACGGCTCAATCAAATTAAAGGACCCAAATTCTTTGGGAGATTTGATTTGATTGAGCCGTTCCAACATCCCCATTTCAGGCCAACTAGAACACAATTGATATAAGAAATCAAAAACAAAGGTATTCACCTCTAAAGATGCTCTCTCTTAACCACCTTTTAACTTGTTATTCTGATGTTGCAACAATGGAAGCAAAGCAAGGTTCAACGTTAGGTATGGAATGAAGTAGCAGGGTATATATGAAGGAAGAAGAAAGTGGAAATGATAGAAATGGTTAGGATGTCAATATCTTTTATTTCATATATTTTATATAAAAAAAATCTCTAATAAGGTATTCGACAACGATAAGTGGTCTATGACATTGTCACAAACGTACAAGAAGTTTCCTTGCCGTTCACAATTTCATTTTCATTTCAACTAATCCTCTTATGTCCTGTCAGTATTCTATCTTCCCTTAGATTGAATCATTGAATCCCAAGTGAGTTAAAAACATAGCTTTTCATGAACAAACCAAAACACACTCTTTTGACATCTTATTTTACACTTATCATTTTATTTTTATTGTGCTCCTTTACCGTCATGTTCTTTAGTGTGGTAGGTCATATACATATACGAATGGTCAAAAAAATCCGATTGATAAGAGTTCTACGTATATTTGATTCACGTGATTCATATGATTCATTCTAAATTAGATTAAAAATAATAATTTTTGGATTAGATTGAATCGTAATACACATTCAAGATCAATAAATGAGATTAGATTATAACAGATAAATATAAATTTGTTTAAAATAAGTTAGAAAGTTTCTAAAAATAATTTAAAAAGTGTTTTTTCTTTAATAAATAATATTATTATGATTTTTTTAAAATCTAAATCTAAAATTAATGTACCACGTCAGATAATATTTTAGTTTAAAAAAAATTAAAATTATTCAATTCGGGTCATGGATATTCATTGATCCACATATCAATATCTGATTCAATTTATATGATTTATGAATTAAAATAAATCAGATCAAATTGAATCTTTTAAACAACGAATCGGATCATATCAACAATGAATCCAATCTATTGCCATCTCTATACACATTTACACATACACATATAGTAACAATCCATAGCAAAACAAAGTAAATAAATATTGATGATTTTTTAGATTATTATTCCTAAGACTTACCAAGTTAGTATTTATAAACCAATGTTTGGTGATACTTAATGACAAATATTGTTACTTAATCTTGAAAAGTTATTAGAGATCGATAAATCATAATATTTAAAAAAAATTGATATAGTTTTTCTTACACGTTGAAATACAAATTATATTATTACGACGAGGGTAAATTAAACTAAAAATTTTATGATTTTTAATAAAAATGTACAAAAATTCTATAATTATTAAATAATGTACAAAAATCTTATAATTTTCAAAAAAAAAATAACTATTGGTTCTAAGTTATCTTTAAACTTTGAGTTTTATTGATATTAGTAATTAACTAATTTTTTTTATTAATTTATAATTCCGTAAATAACTCTTGAAATATAATCATGTATTTATAACATAATTATTTTTAGAAAAAAATACGAGAAATTATTAATTTAAAATTATTATGTACACCAATTAATAACTATATAAATAAACTAATGAAATTTTAGCTACTTCTATGTTAAATCATAAATGGCACGTGTGACAGTGGGTAAGAAGGATATATAAACTAATCCATGGTCAATCAATCAAATCTTGTAATATCCCCAGCTAATTACTCGTATATCTAGAAAACTGTGGATGTTTAAGGGAAAAAAAGCAACTTTCGAATAACGTTTGTACCATTCATTGTTTAGTATAATAGGCGTGTAGAATTATCTTGTATCTCAGTTGATTGGTCGAGTCTATTCTACTCAAATTATGGTTGTATATCCACTAATTTTATCACTCACTCACATACATCAAAGGATGCTTATCGATTAAATTCAAAAAAAAGAAAGATGTAAATTAAGAAAAGTAATTAATCACAAAAAATATGCAATAATAATAATGAAATCCAACTAATTAGTGGTGGAAGCAATAATAATTTATGGGCAATTATTATTTAAATTTCTTAAAGGTGAACCATACATCCTAAAGACACAAAGAAACCAGAGATTCGATCCTCCCTGATGATAGTGGTATGGTATGTGCTTAATCTAACCTATTCTCTTGTCCTGTGTTTGTTATGTTAGATGATAGAGAAATTATAAAATTAATTATTAATCGTTCAAAACAAAACAGGATTTGATCAACCAATAAAACAGAGACAAATTTATCCCATCATTAATAGAAAGCCGTTTAACTCTTCCCTTTGAGATTTTTAAATAATTAATTTTCTTTCTAAGATTGGTTAAGTGGTTGATATACATTTTATTTGTGTTTGTTAAGTAATGGAAATAATTCATTTATCCGGCCCCTTGACTTTTCTAGATTCCAAACGCAATAGCTTTTTGTCATTGGATATAAGAGTGCATAGATCACAAGGTTTAGTCGATCACCTTTTTTTTATATTTCGTGCACTAATTTTTTGTTTACAAGTTGGCTTCCACTAAGCAAACCTAAATTTCCAATTCCTCAACTTGGTTCATTGGGTTTCCTAATTCTTTTTGACAATGTAAGCTAAGCCTTTTGAAAAGATTGCCAAACAAACAGATGATAATGACTCCAAGAAGAATATAGGACCATATCACAACGGATTTGGATTCTCTCGTTTTATGATTATTAATATATTATATTTTTAAAATGTTATTTGAATTGTTTAACACTTAAGATTGTATATAGACTATTAGATCAAACAAGAAGACGAAAAAACAATGAGAAAATCCTAACTCTATTGTACCACCCATTTGGTATCATTCATCACGTATCATACCAAGTGAGTTCACATATACATACAAATGAGGTTTGACAAATAAAACATGGAGCACAATTTTCTAATGAGGGATCTTTCAAAAGAATTATTTCAAAGACCAGAAAAATAAAATACAAAGATAAAAGAACTCAGAAAACTTGTTTTAATTTTTTTTTGCAAGGAACAACTCTGCCTGAAAGATACATGATCAAATTTTAATCCCCAAGGTCTTCTTGAACTTTTCAACCTCCAAATATGCAGTTGAGTAGGGAAGGAACTCATTGAAATGTTCTTTGCTTAGATCATTAATTGCAACAGCAAGTTTAGGAATTTCCAAGGTTTCTTCATGGGTAAGAGTACGAACGAACCTTGCAGGATTTCCAGCCCAAAGCTCACCAGTTGGAATTCGCCTTCCTGGAGGAACCACTGATCCGGCTTCCAGGATTGAGTGGGTCTCAACTAAAGACCCTTCCATAAGAATAGAATGCTGACCAATTATACATTCTGGCTCGATCGTACATGATCTCAAGAGACTGTAGGCACCAATTGTCACAAACCTCTCAATAGATGTTTCTGCTGGTAGGCCTGAATTGGGAAAGGAAGTGCAAATAATATAAACTCAGAATTCACAGCATATTTAAAAAGACATTATTATGCATCTAAAGACTTATCTTTGTAGTTTTAGTTAGTGTCATGAGAAAGGCTCCTATACTCCAAAACATGTAGGCAGACAATACTATCATAACCATTTGTTTGCAATCAAGGATTATTAAAGTCCAGCTTTAGGGAACCGAGAATAACAAAGAAACTAATTTAGAAAGCATATATTTATCAAATAGGAAGCATAAATTATATGAATAGTTCTAAAGCCGCGACCCAGACAATACTATCATAACCTAATATGCCTGAAAATATACTAAACATAACTGGAAACCATATACCACAAATGAGGAAGCTAAGTTGGTTATGGACCAAATGGTAAGTTAATCTTACTACGAGCTTTGCTCTGCACATAAGCTAAGTTTGGACGTCTCTAGTCCTGAAAATTTAAAAGGATTGCTAGAGTCTAGATAAGACCAATTAGAGGAAGCTCTTTCAGAATAAAAGAATAGAAGCAGGAAAAAAATAGCAATATGTCCTAAATGACAAAATGAACATCATAATCAAATCCCTTAACCATATCAAGTTGTCAATATCACCAAATGCAAGACATCGAAGTAAACCAATATTTTTTCCTAAACTAGATCGAAAGTGTTGATGAACGATACTCAAAAAACTTAAGTTATTAAAAAATGCGTCAATATCTCTACTAAAAAATAAAAAGATGGTGAAGTGAATTCTATTTCAAAGATTATATTTACTCCTAATTTCACAAAAGAAAAATACCATAGATACACAAATTTACACTTATTTTTGCAGTTTTGTTACCATAGTGATACCATAATTTCATTTTAGGTATCTTTTTTACCCTTATTTTTTAAGTGATACTTTTATGATACCCACATTTAACAAAATGTATCTATTTGATGTAATTTTTTATTTAATTGTGGGTTTTCCACACACGTGCAACACATTTGCGTTTAATGAAAAACATTTATAGTATTTTTACTGTTCCATCTAATGAAATATTGAAAACTTAATTTTCTGCCATTTTGAGTTCTTGAATACATGTTTTAATTAGTTTTTGACATATTTTACATTCTCTTCAATATCTCTTTTTGCTATATCATTAATGTAGCAAACTTCATTTTTGCATTTATACTATTCAGATTATACCCCATGTTAATATTATTTATAACATTGAATATTTTTTTAATTTTTAAAATAATTATGACTTCTACAGAGTCCAGAGTAACCAAAAAAGAAATTCATTCACAATCTAAAACCATAAATTTATGCAAAGAATATAACTGAAAAAAATTGTTCTGCTCACATTTTTCCAAGACCACATTGAATCATTGTACTTTACCCAAAATACAAACAATTAAATTTCAAACCCTATAAGATCAAATTCATAATATAAGGAAATCAGGAACCTGTGGGTGAGGACCAAGCGGCGTGAACAACACAACGTTCCTGGACATTGGAGCAAAATCCGACAGTGATCTTGTTGAGATCACCGCGGAGGACAGACCCAGCCCAAACGGAAGATCCATCCTGAACGGTGACCTGACCGGCCAAGACTACGTTGGGTGCCACGTAGGCATCGACGGCTACCTTCGGAAGCCACTGACCCAACGGTATTATCTTCCTTTGACCTCTGTAGTCCCATTTTACTCGATCATCCGATGGCCTTATGGCCTTTGCCACTTCGGTCGCTAAACCTCGGTGAAAATGAGTATGGTGGGCCGAGCTTGCCCAGTTTGTCAGGGCTTTCTTCGAGATTCGAGCTAGAGCTGCCATTTACAAAGAAAGAGAGAGAAAGAGAGAGCCGGCTTTAGAGTTAGGCTTCAATGGAAAACAGGAGACGACTGGAAATGGAGCAGAAAGAGACAGATAGAGATTTCGGACTTGGGAGATTGGGATGTATGGGCTTGGGGAAAGAAGGCTGGGCTGGTTTAAATTCAGCCCAAACTGTAAGTGGGAAAGGAGATATACTAAATTTGCCCATATTTATTCTATATTAGTCCACCTAAGTAATAAAACCACTACACGTGGATTAACTTAATAATAATGTGAATTAATTAAAAATTTGGGAGTGCACATGTGAAAATCACCCAAACTGAATTATAGCTGGCCTTAAGAAATATATTTTTAACAAAAAAAAACATCCCGGTGGGTACTAAATTTGATAACATCACCGACTATTTTAATTGGGGTCATTCTAATATGTTCTATAATTTTGTTGCATTAATTTTTTTTATTTTAATTACAAACATTAGTTTCATTTTAGGAAAAAAATTAAATTTAATGACAAGTTAACATCATATATATGGTGAGTAGTAAATGTAAGATACATATTCAATATCGATCTACATGAATAACTTAATCATAAGGACGTAAAAGGTAAGCAAAATGGTAATAATGGTAAAAATAACTTCGTTAAAGTGCATAAAAGTCTTACTAATTTATGGATAATATATTAGAATTTAAATATATATTAAAAAAGCATTAGTTACATTGTATTATAAGTACAAAATATCTAAAATTATTGAAATTCAATTAAATTATCTAGTTATTCGAATTCTAATACCTCTTCAAAAGTTATTAGATTTTTATTTATTTTAGTTATTTTTAGTATAAAGTTGTTACCCTTCGTCATAAAAGTAATTTTGGAGTTTTTGTAACATAATAATAAAATAAGAGTTATTATATTTGAACCTAATTATAAATACGAGTAAGAATAGATGTGAACGATTATACTAATAATCATAACTGATTTTCACTAATTTTAGATACATTTGACTAATAACAATCGTTTATAAATTGGTAGTAATTTTTTCATGATTTAATCACATTTTTTTATTTTTTAACATTTATTCAAGAATATATTTAATTTTAAAAAATAAATGTTAACTTAATTCTTACTTTACTGCTATTTAAAATATTGATATTAATTTTTATTTTTTTAATTATTTAACACATATTTTTTAAATAAAATAAAATATAATTAAATTATACAAAATATTGTGTATTATTATTAAAATTATATTTTTTATATAATTATATATATATATATATAAAATAATAATATTAATATATATTTAGTTTCGGTTAACCACAGTTTCTGTATTGTAATAACCATCATACTCCATGCATTTTTTATTAATGTTATTTTTGGGGGGGAAGAATGTCGACTTTTTTATTGATAATCACAATTTCATTAAGTATTTGAAATTCATGATAGTGATAGTTGTGAGTGATTGATAAATATATAAAAATAATATTTACTATTTTTCTAATAATTTAAATTTTTGTAAGAATTGTTTATCAAACTTATAACACTTAATCCAAGAAAAACAAATAGTTACTCCATTAGTGCTTACAATTTTTTTTTTCTTTTTCACTTCAAAATGTAGTGGAGTGGGTTCCGTATTGTTAATTGTTGGTTCAATTGTTTCTTGCGCATTTCAATTATTGTTGCTCAATTTCAATTGCTGTTTTGCTATGAACTGTTCATCAAACGGAAAGATATAGATATTGATTTAGTCATTTTCAGTGGTTTCTTTCGTTTTATTTCCTCCCCCCGTTGTTTTATTCTGTTTATTATATAAGCAATTGATATGATCTTGCTTGTAGATACATATATCGTGTTGGAGTTACATTAAACAAAACGCTATAACTCTTGAACGTTAACTAGGTTACATAAAAATACCATGGATTCTTTTTTTAGCAAATCTTTTGCTCACTTAGGAATTGGATATATGACAATAAAAGCATGGACTAATAATATAAATAAATAGCTAATAATAAGTTTAACAGCGGGCAGTTATATATTTATTAACCTATTAAAATTATTTAAGAATTACACTAGCTTCTTCAAACTGACTGGTACTTGGAGGTCAAGCAATGCTATGATCAATCTAGAAAAACCCTGCAATATTTCATGGATCTTTTCTTTAGCACTCAACATTTCAAACAATTTAAAATATGGATTGTTAATACAAATGGGTTACCTTGGAAATGTATCATTGCATGCATTTGTTCTCAAAATTCTTGAGGCTGGATTAGCATGAAGCTCAATCAACTTTCTCACATCACAAAAATGTAATATGTTAGGATTAAAATACCAAATTCCAATTTCTAGTTTTTTTTTTTAAATAAAAAAAAACCTCACTATTTGAAAGGCATAATGGGATAACGCCGAAACCCATCTAAATCATCAGTTATATAATGAGAGTATCAATCGTGAGTTTATAAAGGCGTGAATTGAGTTGCATAATAGCAGGGAATGGACCCAATTGGATTATCACATAATAGGTAATGTCTAGGTTGATCGGCAAAAAACTATAGCTAACAATCTCACCTGTTGCTGGAGTTTAGTGTTCTGCTCTTGCAAAGCTCTTTGCTGCACTTAAAACCAGGTCAAAAGTTATATTCATTTTCAAATATATAATTGATCTTTAAGGTTTGAGCTTTTGAATTAATTAATAAGCTTAAATGTCATATCTTTTAACGCATCCAAATTTCTATAATGCTGCTTGATTTCACATCAGGTTTAGAAAGACAGAGAAACTTAGCCATGAGGCTTACAACTTTATAAATCTGTTATACTAAAGGGTTCTGGGTTCCATTAATTTGTGTTAATTAATTGTTCATGCAGTTCAAAAGATCATTGATGCTAATTAATTTGATATAAATATTATATTAATATCTTACCCTCTTTCTAAGCCAGCTGATGTGCTCTAACATCATCTTTCTCTGTGATGAAAAATCACAATCATAGTCAACATTTTAAACAACAATAATGCTTACATGCATCGAGTCTTAGTATTGAATTGCATATGATTTTTTGATGTGGTATCCTGAAGTAATTGTGTGACCGAAGTCACGTGAATTTAAGCCGGATTTAAGATTTATGTCACATAACATCGTATACATAATAAAATATAAGACTTATTATTTAATATTTATTATTAATTAAAAAAATATGTTATATGTATTTTATTTTAGTAAAAATATATTTAAATTATTGAGTTTGTAGTTAGATATTAGAATAAAAATCTAAAATTTAAAATATAAAAATATATAATTTTATTTTATTTATGTAATTTGTTTATAATTTTATAAATATTTCAATTATAATTTTATTTATTAAGAGTTAAGATATTACACGTGTACTTTCCTACTCACGTATATATATTTTCTTAAATTAATATATGTATAAGTCTATATTATAAGTAATTATTTTTCTTAATAAATAATAACATGAAAGAGGTTTTATTTTTTTAATTTTGTATCATCAGTTTTATTTACCTACCTATTGGTGATTTAAAAATTAATGTTGTTTTCAAATACCTTCTTTGCCCGAATGCGTTCCAGTCCAATCTTTGCTTGTCGCTCCACCTGTTTTAAGTCTCTGATTCCCAACATTAATAGATCTTCACCAGCTAAGTGCCTGAAATATTATCAGAAATGTTGTAGGTATAGATTGCACAATCAACCAAGCTATAGTTATTAAAGAAATTAATTAAGAAAAAAAAAAGTACGTACCTCAATCTTGTTTCCAAGTTTTCAATTGATCTTTTCATGTCTTCAATTTCAGTCCCCCAAAACTGTGACAATCAGACACACAATTATAAATATGATGCACACTAAATTTGCTTTATTTGTCCTGACAACACATAAAGATCTCAGACTTGTACATATGTTAAAACCAAACAAGTATACCTATAATTATGTGTATGTTTGTGTCTTTTATTTTCTTTTTTCCTCCAAATATCATTTCGAAATGCATACTTGCTCTTTTGGCAGGCAGACAAGACCTAATATAATATCATCGCAAAACATAATAGCCTTGGAAAATCCCAAGAAAATGGATACCTTCATAGTTGTAAAGCCTTGATTATGATCGGATAGAGGAAGTCCTGCTTCACTCTTGTACTTTGCAATGGTCCTATCCATGCTGCACCATCAATATATATATATATATATATATGGTATTTGCAATTAAATAATGCACAAATTGATGACTATTATAGTAACTATACATATAGTAAAAGGGTATATATGGAATTTACTCATGACTAGCATATTGGTGAAGCTTGCCAGAGGGAGAGAAGACGAGAAGAGCAACTTCAGCTTCACAAAGTATAGACAGCTCATATGCTTTCTTCAGAATCCCATTTCTTCTCTTTGAGAAGGTCACCAGTCGATTTGTTGGATTTTCTATTCTCTTTAGCTCGACTTTCCCTCTTCCCATCTTTTAATTAATAAACTCAAACAAACCAAGAGCTATATTATAACTTATCTGCTTTTTGGCTGGGAATCGGCAAAACCAAACAATAAATTGGTTGTTGCTCTCCCTCAAAATTAAGCAGGTTATATATAATAAAGAAGCTAAACAATATATATATATTGTATATCTACTCGGGGAATAAATTTGAAAAATTCTCACATTAATTATGAATAAAAATGTGTGTTGTATTTTAAGCTATAAATAAAACTTTCTCCTCAATTTTTAAAATATTTCAAAATTTGTAAATCTTTTTTCTATTTTATAAGTGTAAATAATTAACTCAATTTTACCTAATTAGTTGTAATTTTAGAGTTCATTCATTTATAGATAGTGAAATTAGTAAACGACACCCGAATACATAAGTAATATTTATATCGAATTTCGTTAAATTTTTAGTATTTTTATTTTTCTACTTTAATAGCTGTTTTAGTTTCTTTTAACATTATATTTCCAATATTATTATTTTATCGGACTAGTTTGAGTTCTATTCATTTAAATTATAAGTGAATAGTAACTACCTAAAGTAAAAAAAATATACCAGATTTTCTCAACAATTAGTATCAAAGTCGAATGTTTTTACCTAGGCATTTGTTTATATTCCGTTTGTTAGCTATTGGAATATAGTTGCTAGTTGTTGTAATCTGAAAAAATTACGAAAGAAAAGTTTCTCTTAAACAAAGGCCAACTATCCACGTCAAGTAGAACAATGGTTATAAATGCAAGGTTTGAAGTGAAAAAGTTTAATGGAACCAGTCATTTCGACATGTGGCAAGGCGAAATTCTAGATGCTATGTTTCAACAAGGTTTAGATATCGTCATTCAAGAAAAGAAATTAGATGAAGCAGATGAAGTCGAGTGAATATATATCAACCGATTGGCATGTGGTACAATATGTTCGTGTCTCTCAAGAGAACAAAAGTACATGTTTATGAAGGAGACATCCGCAAGTAAGTTGTGGAAGGTGTTGAAGAACAAGTTCATGAAGAAGAGCGGACATTATCGACTCTATTTGAAGAATAAGTTGTTCCATTTTGAATACCTTTCAGGTACCATAATAAAAAACCACATTATTGCTTTTAATCGATTAGTAACAAATTTTTAAATATGGATGAAACTTTTAAAGATGAAGATTTAGCCTTGATGTTATTAGCCTCCCTTCCTGATGAGTTTGATCACCTTATTACGAGCTTACTCATTAGGATGGATAAAGTGTCTTTTGAGGAAGTTTGCACTACTTTGTATAGTTATGAAATTAGAAAGAAAGATAAAAAAGAAAGCACAAATGAAGCAGTAGAGACACTATCTGTAAAAGGACGTCTACAAACACAATAGAAAGGAAAGAGATGAAGATCTTTTTCTAAAGGAAGGCTTAGTAAAGATGAATATGTCTTTTGTCACAAAAAAGGTCATTGGAAGAAAAACTATCTGAAGTTGTAGAAGAAAGGAAAAGTTGTGATGCATGATGCATATGTAGCTGAAAGTAACTCATATTCATATTTTGCATTGGTTGGTTCGTTAACAACATCCCATCCTACTGATTGCATTTTTGATTCAACGTGTACCTTCCATATGTCTCCTAATAAGGAGTGGTTTTTTAACTTTGAAGAATTAGACGGTGGATTTGTTTTCATGGGTAATGATTATCCATGCACAGTTTTAAGGATCAGTATAATTAGTTTGAAAAATCAAGATGGTTCAACCAAAGTCTTGAAAGATGTCTATTATGTCCCAGATATGAAGAAGAATTTAATTGTTGTGGAGTTTTAGAATCGAAAGGCTTCACTGGGACCATGCAAAATAAAGCATTGAAGGTTACTTCTGAAGCACTTATGGCAATGAAAGGTGTTCGAAAGAATAACTTGTACTACTACCTTTTTAGTACGGTTATTGGGATAACATCAGTAGCAGTTTCAGAGGAAGAAAAAGATTTAGAAACTACCAAGCTATGGCATATGCGTTTGGGATATGCTTGTGAAAAATCTTTATAGATTCTTGTAAAGCAAGGTCTGTTAAAAGGTATGAGAATCGACAAGTTGGAATTTTGTGAGCATTGTGTATTGGGGAAGTAGAAAAGAATAAGCTTTGACACTACGCTCTATAATAGAAAAGGAATTTTAGATTACTGCATAATGATGTATAGGGGCTAACAAGAACTCCCTCCATGAGTGGCAAACATTATTATGTCACTTTCATTGATGACTTAACCAAAAGATTTTGGGTGTATCTCATGAAGAATAAGGATGAAGTGTTGGGAATTTTTCTCAAATGGAAAAAGATGATCGAGACTCAAACTGGTAGAAAGATCAAACGTCTGATGTCTGATAATGGCACTGAGTACATAAACGATCCATTTATGAAATTTTGTGAAGAAGAAGGGATAGTACGATACTTTACTATTCAAAAAATAACACAATAGAACGGAGTTGCATAACATATGAACCGAACTTTGGTGGAAATGGTTTGGTGTCTGTTGTCAAATGCTGGGTTAGGCAAGCAGTATTGGGCTAAGGCTACGATGTATACATGTCATCTTATCAACTGTCTATCCGCGTCTGCTCTTGAAGACAAACCTCTATGGAGGTATGGTATAGAAAACTTGCTAGAGATTACGATTTCTTACATGTGTTTGGTTTTATTGCATACTATCATGTAACAGAATTAAAGTTGGATCCAAGAGCTAAGAAATCTATTTTTTTTATCCTCTCTAGTTCTAAAGGATATCAACTATGGTTCCTTGAAACAAAAAAGATAATCTTTAGTAGAGATGTTACTTTTGATGAATCTACCTTACTGAGAAAGGTAATTGAGAAGATTGATAGCACATTGCAACAGGTAGAGCAAACTCTAAAGTAGGCGAAGCAAACTCCCAAGTAGGTAGAGTTTGAAAGTAGAATTGTTAATCCAGTTGGTAGAGATAAGACAGAAGTTGATCCTCGATTGGTAGAAGATGAATTAGATGAAAAAGAGGTTTTAACCCAAGAACCTCCATTGCAACAAAAAGAAACTACAGTTGATAGGCCACGATGAAAAAATGTCAAGATGCTTGCTCGATACAAAGATATGGAAGATCTACCTACCCAGTTTAAGAATACGATGGCTTGTGCACTTTCAATTGTGCATGATAATGTTCTTTCCATATATAAAGAAGCAATCAGAAGCCTTGAAGTTGAAATATGGAAGGAAGCCATGGACGAATAACTTATGTCTCTCTAGAAGAATAAGACATAGAAGTTGACACAACTACCTAAGGACAAGAAGGCAATTGGCTTGAAGTGGGTGTATGCAAAGAAAGAAGGATTTTCTAACAAAGATGGTGTTCACTACAAAGCAAGGTTGGTGACTAAGGGCTATGCTTAGAAGAAGGGATCGATTATAATGAGTTTTTTTCTCAAGTTGTAAAACATTCCTTCATTAGAATATTGTTGGCCTTGGTAGCACATTTGGATTTGGAACTAGTTCAACTTGATGTAAAAACCATGTTTCTACATGGTGACTTGGAAGAAGAAATCTATATGTCTTAGCCATAAGGGTTTAATGTTGCTGCTAAAGAGAATTGGATTTGCAAGTTAAACAAATCATTGGATTAAAGCAATCTCTGAGGCAGTGGTATAAACGATTTAATCAGTTTATATTACACTAAAAGTATATTAGAAGTACACATTATCATTGTGTGTATTTTCACAAGCTATAAGATGAGTCTTTCATCTATCTCTTATTTTATGTCTATGATATGTTGATTGCATCGAAGAGCCAAGCAGAAATTGAGAAGTTAAAGGCTCAACTAAGTCAGGAGTTCGAGATGAAAGATCTAGGAGAAGCCAAGAAGATTCTCGGTATAGAGATAAGTAGAGACAAGAAGAAGAGGCAACTTAGTTTAACCTAGAGTCAATATTTGAAGAAGGTACTAAAACATTTTGGTATGAATGAACAGACAAAACCTATAAGTACTCCACTTGTATCTTCTAAGAATGATGCAACACGAGAATACATGGTCAAAGGTACCATATGCAAATACGGTTGGTAGCATGATGTATGCAATGGTGTGTACGAGACTTGATATTTCATATATGGTTGGTGTTGCAAGCAAGTACATGCATGATTCTGGTAAAAGACATTGGCTAGCTGTGAAATAGATTCTATGGTATATTTTAAATACTTTAGATGTTGGTTTAGTATTTTAGCAAGATAATAGTGTTGATCAATGGGCAGTCAGATATTGTGATTCTGACTATACAAGAGATTTAGATAAGTATCGGTCAACTACTAGTTACGTGTTTACTCTTGTTAGAGTACCAGTTAGTTGGAAGTCTACCTTGTAGTCCACAGTTGCTTTGTCTACTACAGAAGTAGAATATATGAAAATTACAAAGGCTGTGAAGGAAGCAATTTGATTACGAAGTTTGCTTGAAGACTTAAGAGTTGGTCAAAAATATTTTAAGGTGTTTTGTGGCGGTCAGAATGATATTCATTTATAAAAGAACCAAGTCTACCATGGATGTACAAAGCACATTGACGTTTGTTACCATTTCGTGCGAGAGATTATTGAAGAAGGTGAAGTATTACTTCAGAAGATTAATACTATAGAGAATCTCGTATATATGATGACCAAGGTGGTAACGACAATCAAGTTCAAATTTTGTCTGGACGTGATTAACATCCTGTAAATTTGAATTGGTAATGACATCACTGATATAGAGATTGAAGAAATCATTTAAGAATCACTAAGTCGTTAAGGTGAAGATTCGTTTTATAGCTTGAGCAAATTTGAAAAAGTCTCACATTGATTAGGAATGAAGATGAGTCTTGTATTTTTGGATATAAAAAAATCTCTCTCCTCCACTTCTAAGACATCCCAAAATTTGTAAATTTTACTCTCTTTTGTAAGGGTAATTGATTAGCTCAATTAGTTGTAATTTTAGAGTTAATATATTTAGAGATAGTAGAAGTGATCAACGACATCTAAGAACATAAGTAACATTTATATTGAACCTTGTTAATTTTTTGATATCATGCATGTGATCTATATACGAAGAAATAGTTTCTTATACAATGAGAAACTTCGGAGATTAATCATTGGTGTACAACTTTTATAGTAGATGACGCTACAGCGTGGCATGGCCATAGGTCCAAAATAATTAATTTCTCTTATGAATTCATTTTTCTCTTCCATTAATATTATTGTCAATGACCTTATCTCCAACTCTTTTGGTAAGTTTTTATTTTTTTATTTTTTTTATTTTGGTCAACAGGGTGCATCACACTTTATATAACCAGAATCAAAGTCGTAATACACCAACTCTTTCACACACAATTACTTGTCATAAAAATTTTGTCCGATAATTTTTAGGTTTAATTGCATTAGATAAACTTTCCTTTACATATGTTTAATAATTGAGATGAGTTAATAGAGAAATTAAATTAAATAATATAATCGTTTATACACTGAATAGCTTTAAATCGGACAGTTGATGAAATCTTTAGACTACAGTGTTGTTGAAAATCAATACCGACATAATAAACGAAATAGTTGAAAGATGTAGGAAAATAAATAGAGTGGTTGAAAGACGTAGATAAATAAATAGGGTGGTTGAAGGATAAATAAATAGGATAGTTGAAGGATGAATAAATAAAGTGGTTAAAGAATGTAGAAAAGAGAAGTGTGTAGATAATATTTGTGTGTCTAGAATTATTTTGTATTTTTATATTTGTGTGGTGTAGATTGCATGGTGAGTACTATAAATAGCCTAACTTGTATTTTATTTAATAATTCTATCAAAAACAAATAAATCTTTATATTCTTAGTTTGAGTGTAAGTTGAGAACTTTCTCTTTGAGTGTTTTTATTTCTCTTCAATTTGTGAGTTGTCTTTTAAAGGTGTTATAATAGGTATAATACAAGTAGTTTATTTACTTATTTAGATCTAATATTAATAAATTTAGAATTATATATTCTAAATTATACTAAACAAGTAATCCACGTTCATGTGTGATGCACAAATACTAAAAGTATGATAGATTATTAGGATGTTTATTAAACTTGGAACACCAAAGTACCTAGAGACTGATGTCCGTTTTTTGAAAATATTGTCATGTTTGCTTTTTTTTCTATGCAAGGTTAAATGAGGTCAATTTAAAATCCTTTGTACATGTTGAATCAGGGATTGATATCTTTATATTATCTATATTCTTATTTTCAATTGATATTTTTGTATTATCTATATTTAGATTAATAATATCAATTTTGTTCAATTTAATTAATAATAGTACTCCTAAACTATCATAATTTATTTAAATTATTGTTAAAATTGAACATAATAGGTATCATTAACTTAAATGAAGATATTTTATCCATACTATTCAAAAAAAGGAGTAAAAAAATTATCAAAATAAGAATAAAAATACTTCAAAAGTACCAATTCCTTTAATTATTACTATGTCAAATTTATAATAATTATATAATATCATTGTAGAGTAAAAGAATATTTATCGTAACAATATTTCAACTTATTAGTTTAAAATAATATCATATCTGTCTAATAGTATTTTTTTTATTAGATAAAAAATAAGCAAAATTCAAAAAATATAATATTCCAAAGTTGTAAGTTAAAACGAAACAAGAGTAAGAGTTCATTTGCTTGTAATTCTATTAAAAGTAATCTTAGAATAAAACAATGTCAAAAAGAATCACATTATACATACTTCATTATCATATTTTTTTAGCTATGAAAGCATTTCAGATAAAGTTTTTGTTTTCAACCATTTTTTTACTATTACTGGTTAAAATAATCAATAATCATACCGTACATATAAGTTGTTAACTTTAATTTATACGTGTTTGTTTTGATTTAATTTTTATAATATATTTAAAATTTATTTGATATAATGACAATTAAATAGAGAGTAAAATATTAACTTACATAAACTAATGCTAATTGTAACACAATAAAGTTATAATTTACTAGTTATTCTAAATGCTTGCAAAAACTGAAGAAAAATAACCACAATAGGTTATCTTTATTCCTAGAAAACCTTCTCTGATATCACTAATCAATATATCTTGGTTAAACTATTTGGTATAATTACAATTAAATAAAGAATAAAAGACCTATTATTGTAAAAACATCTTAACCAAACCATATATATATATAACTAAAATTAATTACACATATAATATCTGAGACATCAAACGTGTTATAAGGAATTGGTCTGATTTGAATTACATTCTTAAATTGATCTAAAATTGTTAAAAATATTAACAATAAAATATATATTAAAATAATTTTATATAATCATAAATTAAATAATAATTTATTTGTTTTTAACATATCATTAACATTTTTATCTTAATTTAAAATATTATCACCCTAATAATTATAATATTTTTATTTATTTATTTACTTCCAATTAAAATAATTAAAAAAATTATTATTGTTAAAGTATAAATTTAAAAACATTAACTTAAATGATAATGTATTAATTACTAAATTATATATATTATTATTTTTATAAAATATAAATTATAAATGCAATAATATAAAAGATCTAATTCGAATTAAATAACAAACTGATTTTTACTATTCAAAATAATCGAAATTTTCAAATCGATTTGATTTACTTAGTTTTTTGTCCAGTTAATGAGGGAACCACGGGGCAAGGCAATGTATTCTCTTTATCCTATCACATATGGACACGACTGTACTTGAGCTGATTGTGAGAACAACTTGTTAGCATTATCAGGAAAAAGATGATTGTGAATCGGTGAATCCCATCAACACCTTTTTGAATAACAAATGAAAGAAAAAAGTGGTGGAACGAATGTAAAACAAAACCTCGTTGATGTTAGAGCTTTATGGATCAAAGAATGTGTCAAGGTGTCATTTCTGTTTAACTTTTTCTTGCCCTAACATGTCAGCGACGAAGTATCATCATAGCCCATCACTCAATGGAAATGCCCCCACTAAGTTATCATATCAGCTCAAAGACCTAGGACTCTTTTTTTTTTAATATATATTATAATTTATGGGCGATTAAAAGACTTTGTTGATATAAAAGAATAAATATTTTTTTTAATAAATAATATTTTATATGATTTAAATTTATAATTTAAAATAAATAATAATTAAACTTTACTGTACATAAACTACCAAAAAGCTAAATACAAAACAAGGTTTTAAATATTTTACATTTATGATAACAAATTATTAATAACAATTTTTTTATCTAACATAAATTAAAAAATTAAATAAATAAATTTGTAAAAGTTATCCTTTTAATATAATAAAAGATAAAAAATCACAACTTTATTTTAAACATAAAAAAATGAAAATATAAGCGATTTTTTTTTTTACAAAACTTTAATACCTTCAATATTCTCTTTGAAATATAAATAAAAAAACTCATAAATAATTTGAAAAAAACATACTAAAGATTAAAATTAATTTTCATATTATAATTTTTAATTCAAATCTAATATATGACATTGTCATTTGAGATTTGATGGGTTAAAAGATATCGAACCATATCAAATTTTGAAAATTCAATTGAATAAAGAAAAACCATTACGATATTATTTTTCTTACAATTTTGTAATTAAAAATAATTTTAAAACCGTTTACTTGGAAGGAGATAACAAGAACATTATAAAAGCTCTAATGTATAAAGATGCTGTTATCCGTTAAAATACACATAATTAAATTACTCAAGTAAGATCATTTCAAAATAAATTTAATATGATTTATGCTTCTTAAATACATCAAAACTTAAATAAAACTAAAATAATGCTATTCAATTTGTAACTAATTAGACATCTCGTAGTGTTGTTAAGAGTTGCATTCTTATTTATGTTTTATCTTCATAGTTCGATGCTATTATCTGTAATGAATCGTAAGTTGTTAACTTTTAAGGGAAAAAATTGTAAAAAAATGTTTTTATAATATTTACATGTTATTTTATTTTATTTTTTTGCATAAAAACATATGGAGGTTATTAAACAACTTAAATAGTTAATTTAATCATTTAGAAAAATCTTAGAGTTTTTTCTTGGATAATAAAAATAAAAATCAATAATTTTATCTTTTTTATTATTAGTTAATATTATATAAATTATTATTTAAAATATATTTAATAATCATTATTAGATTAAACAATATCCTTGTTAAATTTGTGAATTAAAATAGAAAAATAATGAATCTTATTGTTAGGCTACAAGATGAATTACATCAATTAAGTCTTTTTTATTTACTATATAGATTTAGCAAAAATATTTATTAATTTTTATTTATAATTGAAAAATCAATTCATACATTATTTAGAAACAATAAAAATTATATTATAAAATATTATTATCTTAATAATATTTTTAAATTAATATTTTCGTGCATTATATAAAAAATTAATACCCATGTCAGGTCATAACCTAAAACAACCATCCCATCCACCTAAATAACGATACATCTCTGTTATAGTTTTTTAATTACACGAGGAAATTTTTCATTTAATTATTATTATAAGGGTGCATGTTACCCCTTATTATAAGTGAAAACCAACAGTGTTACCCGTCTCACAAACCCCAACCCATGACCCAATTTATACGACTACAAAAAATTTCTGATATATTTTTTAAAATAACAAAATTTATGTACAGTTTTTAATGAAAATAAGATTTATGTATTTTTTTAATGGAAGGTATAGAGAACTTACCTACGCCCTATTTATTTTCCAGAGTGAATACGATTATGACATACAAAATAATACTTGAATAATAATTATTAATCATAATTCTTTTATACAGCTTCTAATATTTTTAGGAAATAAGTCAAAAGATAGTAATATTTTTTACTATTATTAAAAATCATGACAAAAAAGTTACGAAGCTCTTTTGTTTTTATTTTTATTTTTTGGTAAAATACAAAGCTTCTTTATATAAGAAAATTTTGATATGAAATATGTTTATTGATGTTGTGCATAATTATTTTATTAATTGTTTTATATAAATGTATTTATTATATATAAAAAATCTTATTTTATATATTATTTTCTTGTTTTTCCATGAGATAGGGATTTTATTTATTTAGTAAATGTTTTCTGGATTTATCAAACTTACAGTAGCGTGTAATGTACATAATAAAATTTAATTCATTATTTTTTTTAAAATTAATCCATTGGATTTTTTTTTTCAAAAAGATAATAGCCATTGATTTAATTTCAAAAAATCGGCAACTATATTTATAGGTTAAATATATATAGCATAAAAAAAGGGGTTTCATATTAACTTTCCGTTCCATTGTTGTCTTCTTCTCTCTTTTTCATCTTTTACTAAAACTAGGAAAATATGAAGATGGTAGTTTACAGCTTAAAAAATTATTCCAAATGAATTTATAAAAGATTATTTAAAGTTTCCTGGTCCAAACGGTTATGCATCAATCACGAGCTCTTATGCTAAGCTTATGGTCAGATATTCTTGGTTCCACTTTGTTCGACATCGACCTTTTCTAACCAACCTTTATTAGTATTGCTTAAAATTTAACCATTCATGAGGATATATTTTTATTAGGCGTACGGAGGGGAGATACAAAGTCTAAAACAGCCCTTTGGCTTTGGTTGGTCATAAAGCAAATGGTCTTCTCTTAAATGGTATTAAATAGATGGGTTTATAGGATAAAATAATACCAAAAGTGAAGGGAGCAGTATAAGAGAATACAAACGACTAGTGTTTTTATTATTTAGAAGTTAAATTTAAAAACAAATAAAAAATATAGTTTATATAATCTTACAACTAAAAGATATTAAAATGCTATAATGTCCTCAAAATTAATAAAATAAACTAATCAATTAATATCTCTCAAATTAATGAAAAATATTGAGAATTTGTTAAATAAAAAACGAAAACAAAATATCAAATGTGTTTTTGTAAACAAATGTGCAATTCACACTAAGGAAGAAACAAAAGATAATATGAGAGTATTAATCTAAAAATGATGTAAGAAAATATTACAATCAATTTCAATATATCTAGTTTGCTCATGAAATATCACATTAGGTGCAATCTAAACAATACTCTTGTTGTTACAATATATAAAATTATGAAAAGAAATAAAAATACCTATATTATCGAGCAACCAAAGTAATTAACTACCTCAGGAGTAGTGGATGTTATAACACAATATTTTAGTTCTATGGAAGATCTTGAAATCATATTTTACTTCTTACTTTTTAAAAAAAATAAGAGAATTATTCAAGATGATACAAAAACCAATTGTAGACTTATGATGAGTATGATTAGTATCTCAATAAGCATCACAATACGTATATACATTACTATAAAATCAACATATGATATCGATTTTTAATCGTGATAGTGTATATCTATGATCACAGTTATAAAAACTGAAATTTAATTGAGAAAGACTATAAATTCTAACATATGGTTTTGGTTTTTAAATGAGACCATAGATATACTATTTGGTCACGATCTTATAAAAAATCAAGACTATAGATATACCATTTGATCAATGTCTTATAAAAAACAAAGATCATATACATAACATTTGGTCTCGATCTTTTATAAGATCACGATTAAATAGTATATCTATTTTTTTATTACACATAAATCGTAATTATATACATCTCAATTAACCCTATTTTTTCATATAAATTATAATATTGAAAGTCTTATTATATCAAAATTAAAAATAAAATTACATTTGAAATTTTATATACTAAAACATAACAAAACCTTACTAGTTAGTTAATTAATGTGTTCCAAAGTTTACGATAGTACGTAGAAAAAATTACAAAAACATTTCCTAAGGTTTGTCACTGTTTTGCAATCAAGTATCGTATCTTTTCTCCTCAATTTGGCGAAGAGCATTTAGTACTTCAGAAAATAGAAGTTCTACTTAGTTAATGACTTATTAGTATCAGCATATTAAACACTTGTAAGTAGTGATAACTATAATCAAATTTCAGACATTTTAAAGTTCTAATGACTGCACCTCACCTATTTCTTTTTGTATTAATTTGTGTTTCCCATTATTGAAATCCAATTTTGAAGGCGGAAGGTACATAGAAAGAACAACAATTGATGCATATTGATAGCAAGCCACCATTTTCCCAAATCTGCATGAGAAATTGAGAACTCTGGCAAAGATGCTCTTTCGTTGGCAAGAAATGATGTCTCTAAACCTAAGTGATAAGCTGCAAAAACTCCATATTGAATCACATGATTCATTTTTTTCAATTCATTCCTATCAGCAACTCTTAATAAGATCTTAGGAAAAAAAAAGTAGATGAATACTTCAAGAGCCTTCCAAGTTCAAAATTAATTAATCTATTTCAATATCTTTTGTTAGCTAAAAGGACTTACAGTGCAACCCAAAGGCTTTGGACAGCCATCTTTAAATGGTCCATTTCCTAAATAAGAAGTCATAACCATGAGACTTATTCTCTAATAAAATGGAGAAAATTGAAATATCTGCTACTTTACTATCTAACAGAAAATCAAAAATAAAAAAGTATACAAAATTCGGTAAAGTAGGGAACAGCAATCACAACCTACTGCAATAGCGTATGAAAATTGGACAAATGATTGGAAACTCACTGGTTCTTAAGAGCCCCATTAAAATAAAGTATGTGAATGTGAATAAGTAATAAATGTTGCATAAGCTGGAGACTAAAACGATTAAAAACCAAGCACATATTTTCTTGTTAATTTAAAAACCCAAAATATCTTTTTTTTTTTTTTTGAAATTTACTCGGTTATTCTTTTTTAATAAGTTAAAATTGGACATCATTTATGTATAAATACAAAATGTTTATCATTATCAAGATAATATTAAGGTTTGAGTAAAGTTTAAACATAATCAATATAATAAATGAAGGCGAATAGAAGAACAATTTGTGATGGATCCATTAATTCAGGTATAAAAATTATAATTTTTAAGTTAATTAAAAATATTAAATATTTAAATATTTACTTATATTAATTTATTATACTAATAAATAAAAAGATAAAAATAGAAATAACACAATATTATGTTAAAAAAATTATTTTTTAATAATATATATAAATTAGAGAAATTAATAATTAACGTTAAATAACTAACTCTTAATTTGATATCATAATTATAAAAATATTAATATAATATAGATAGAAAAGTTAACATCATTCTATTTAAGGATATCAATAGTATTGAACCCATATAAATATCCTCTTACAAAGTGATAAGAAAAAAAGGAAATTAAATTATGAGAATTTTTTATAGGTAAAAAGAAACTATAAATGAGATACTAAATAGGTCTATATAGTAATATATAGTTCTTGTTAGAGGAAAACAAGGAAGAAATTTATGGATTCAAATAATAATACCCATGATTTTAACCAACAATTCAATTATGTGTTATTGAGATTTTATTATGCTCTAAGTTTTCTTTTTGTTAAGTTCATTAAGAATGAAAATTTTGATATTAATAAGACAATAGAGTTATAAGTTTGATAAATTGTTTTCTAGATTCGGGTTTAGCGGGAATACAGATTCAGATTCTTCTTTTCAAAGTTTTCGAGATTTCCATGATAAATCTATGATTACAACTTTGAATACCCAACATAGATTTTGTTAATTTTGATTGGTATCATTGTTAGGATTGGTGATGTAAGAATTTAATAATATATTTGTAATAAATAAAAATTATATAGTATATTTATAATAACTCTTCAAATTTAATGGTATAAAATTAAGTTACTCATAAAATTATAACAAATAAATAACTTTTTTTATTTTTTTTCTTTCCATTTTTTATGTCACTTTTCTGAAATTTCTAACCAATTTTTATGCCACTTTCCTGAATTTTCTAACTACCTTTTATGCCACATTGTTGAATTTTCTAACAACTTTTTCTCATGTATGTATGGATCATTGGTGTCACGTGCATGATCACACAAAAAAAAAACATCAGACAAAAAAATTTAAATTCCATATAATATACAAGTTTATTTTAATTTAAAAGTCTAATTCAAGAGTTGTGTATAAACACGATTCCATTTGCCTAATTTGTGAGCAAACAATTTGATGTTCTTATATTAAAGAATCACATTATTAAATGTAAGTATTTAAGTGGAGTTTTTTCAATCTATATATATGGAGTTAAATATTTAAATTTCTTTCCATATAAAAAGTGCATTTTCAATAAAATTATATATAATTAATTTTATAAATAAAAATGGTAGTTTATGTAAAAAAAAATTGTTAAAAAAATTTCATGATGAAAATATGTTAATTTAAAACATTAATAATTTTATGATTAAAATTTACAAAATTTAATACCACAATAAATTCTAAAAAAATTCTTATGCCTGAAAATTGAACCAAAAATTGATTAGGGAACAACAATATTGCCAAATCTTTCTCGTAAAATTCCTGAAAAGTGGTGAATGAAATTTAAGCGAGTGATAATACTCAGTAAGCAGACTCGTCTTACTTGAAACATTAAACAAACACAATAAAAAATATATTTTGGATATAAGCAAATGCTTGTGTTTTTGCAGCAGTGCTTGCAATGCATGTCCATATCTTAGAAACACCTTTTTAAGCTTTATTTTCTTTAATAGTATCGTGAATAATCCTTTAAATTTATCATATCATGGTTGAACCTTATATGAGCTATGCATCTATGACTAACAAGTATAAAATACATGTTGAAGTGTGTCTTATATATTGTTCACTCTGACACTATATTTGTATATAAATGATTCAAGCGTCCTATCAAAATATGACTTGCTTCAAAACTTGTTTTATTTTAAAAAATTTGTGCTAATAAGAACTCTTAACAAAAACATATTTGCAATGACATCTTGAATAATGCAAATGTGCTCCAAATAACATTAGAGAAGCTTGCAATATAGATCATGATTTATAAAATCCTATGTCTCATCAAACAGTAAAATAATACATGTATATTCTTATGTCAACTAATACATACAATCATAAAAGTAAACATAAATAAATACTTAATATTTCAAGTAGTGCAGTCTACTTACTTTCAAGTAAAAAAATTAAGTTCAAACTTACTGATCAAGAGGCTATGAAGGGTACTTGTTAGCCTATTCAAAACCAACAGACAAATTCAAGTTTTACATATTAAAAAGTCTAAAATAAAATAGCCAAGCATGCTAATTAGGTTTTAACATATCATTCTCTTTTTTAATTCTTCTTATTAATCTTTAGCATTTTACTCATCTTAGGAATCATATTCCTATAGTTTAAGATTAACCACGTATAAAATGTTTATATATCTACTCAATTCCCTTTTGAAGTATCGTTGGAAATAAAATTTTATTTTATCTAAATACAAGTCTTATTTACATGATGCAATATATGTCATGTTCAAGGATTTTTATAAAACCCATTAGAAACTCTTTTTAAAAATTGATTCTCATGCTTAAATCATATACAATATTATGTAAAAAATTTGGGTTTAACTAACAATTGTAAAAAAAATTGGCACATAATGACACTTTTTGATTATAAATAAATTAAAATTTATTATGATACCTAAAAATCACTAAATATGAATGAAATAAACATAACACAATGAATTATACTATGAAAATTTCGTAGGCATATTTGATTTCTGAAACACATTCAAATTTTATATTTTCTTCTCGTTTCGAAATTGTATCGAGATCACTCTTCAATAAAAAAAATATAAAGTTTATAAATCCATAAAAACTCACATATTACATATTTTTCAGTGATTTAAAATCCAAAATCATTCTTATTGAGTCACTTTTACATGTAAAATAATTAGACTCAAATAATAATAAAAAAATACCTAGCACTTCAGAGAAAAGATTCTTATTTTAAAATTGATAGTTTTGAACTTAAAGTTTAAAAACTCATAGCAAATTCAACATAAAGATATTTTAAAAGCTCATAGCAAATTCAACCAAATTCAATGAATGTTTGATATATCTACCTTATTATAAATTTTGAGTTCAAAACTCATGTTAATACTTTTTATTAACCAAAAATTTATCATATATCAGAATTTTCAACACAAAAACTTTAAATTTTTGCAATAAAATAATTATGTCAAACTTCATGAAACTATTATATAACAATCAATTTTTTTAAAAAATCCCAATTATATTCTCTATGAAGATCTAGTCCTAATTCACGAAAAGGGAGAAAAAATTGAAAATTTACCCACTTTAAACCTTTTAAAACTCTCGAAGAATGTAATTGAAAATTTCTTATTTTTTTTATTCTTCTTCTAATTGTAGGGTGTTATTTGTTAAATAGATTTGTTGCTCTTCTAATTTAATTTGGAGACTTATTCTTATTTAATTGGAGTTTAAAGGTGACCGGAAGATATACTTTATCATTTTTCTTTTCTTAAAGAGTTTACTTATACACACAATTGTATATAAATTATAACTTATTTTTAAATGATTTTTTATATTATATTATATATATAATATTAATTCTTATAATTTTGTAATATTATAGTAACCTGTTAAAATGAGGAGTTGAGGTCACACATGTCCATTTTAAAATGACTGAGAATTTTCTAAGAAACAAAGTAATATAAGTCACGTGAGAATATGTTCGGTCAAAGATATAGTACAAAATCACGTGGTTGTGACATGGACAAATAAGCTCAAACTGCAATTGTTACTCTTTTTTTTTTCTTTTTGTCAAATTTTTTTCATCTGATTGCAGCTGGTGCTATATTAAAGGAAGAATGTCGGCCAATTTAAAAAGAAATGTCTTTTGTTTATTTCTACACTTTAAGTTACTTTTTATTTTTTACCTTTTAATTAATTTATATTTTAAATTAAATATATATATATATATAAATAAAAAATAAAATTTATTTAAACATATATTTTAAAATAATATCCATAATTTAAATTTATTTAAAATTATAGTATGATTTAATATATTAGCGTTATTTATTAGTAGAACTCCAGCATTCTTTGTATTTTTAAACACACATAAAAAAACTATTTCTGAAAGAAGTCAAAAATTTAAAGCAACCTAAAAGTAATCTCATATAATATTCCCTTTTGTTTATGCTTGTCTCTTTCTAGGGCCGGATCTCTAGAGGTAAGAGGAAGAGTACGTGTTATTTTTTACTTTTTGATAAAGAAAAAATTTAATTAAGATATTTATAAATTTAGTTTTTGGAACCCGAAAATTAATCTTAATAATTTAAATGTATTTATATTCAAATAAAATATATAAAATATTATTTTTTAATTAAAAAATAAATAATATTAGTTTTTATTATTTATATGATATCTTCTGGGCTTAAATACAGCCTCCACAACTGATTTTTTTACTTGAAATATATATACCACATTTTTAAAGAGTTATATCCTAAGACATTAAAATCATATTAATAATGAATATGATACGATCAGCGATAAATACTTTGATCATAAAAATGTGCCACAAAACACGCATCAGATAACCTAGCTACAATTACTTAGATGCTTGTCTCTTGCAAGTGCGTCATATGAAATAACATTTACAAAAGCAAAATCCTGGGCTCCTTCGAACTTGTTGAATTGGGTCGAAAACGAAGCCCATATTACTCCTTCACAATTCTGGACCAAGCGCTACTGACTACGTGAGAATAACTTGAAATAGTAGCTGAATAAAAATATGACAGCCAATTATTTCTGAAATCGCGAAATGCCTTCATTTTGATACGTAAGTTTACGATTTTAATTAATACATGCTAATCCTAAGAGAAAGTGTTTGGACTGAACCTTATAAAAATACTGATAAAAAAGTCCCAACATTGTACAAACCCATTTATTGAAGGTCCCACTTACTTCACCTCAAGTTCTATTTCTTCGAAGTAAGCATTATATAAATCCACTTAAATTTTTTAATCTTATTTTCTTAAGAATCAAACAGAAAATAAATATTATTTTTTAATCGCACTTTTCCTGTAATACATGCTTCTTTCTTTGTGCCAATATTTTCTATGTATAATTATATCCATTCGATTAAATGTTCTAAAAAAATGATGATTTTGCATCTAATGAAACCAATTTTTCTTTCATCATAGATACGGGAACATTTTTATATTTATTGAATTATATCTAAGATTATATTAGATATAATATATTATATATATCTTTAATAAAATTATAAACGTGTTAGGGTAAAAAATGTAACATATGATATTATTTATATGTTTTGATGTACCACGTTAACTTCAAAAACTTGTTGTCTCTTTTGGAGAACATAAAACGTGCAAGTATACACGATTAATAAAATTTGATAAGTAAAGTATCGTTCCTACAGAGATTTGTTACTACAGTTTGTTGAGTACTTAAATTATTTCTCTCTGATTTTATTCAAAACGATCATTGGTTGAAACAAGTTAAATAAAAGAGTTTAAAAATAAAAGAAATCTAGGATTGCAGTTTTTAACCAAATTAATCCACTCTTATCATATTATTTTCTTTTGATTTATATTTTTTAGTACATTTAATTTGTCAACCGAAAACTTCTAATTTTATTCATACATCTATTCTGAGCTCCGTATAAACACATCTCGTTAAATTAATTCACTATATCTCTATGGGAATTAAATTCACCAAGATTCATTACGTTCTAAGTTTTCAAATGGTCACACATACAATTAGTGTATATTCCTATCCTTCATTATATATGTCATTCTCTCTTCTTTTTTTCTTCTTTTTCTTTTTTTAGTATCCCTTTTTTCCGATATATCTTTAAATATTTACTAACAATTGTCAAATGTTAGTGAGATAAGAACAATAGATATAACTACAAACATATATATATATATTAGATAGGCTTTTGAAATGAGAAAAATATATATATAAACTTTGAAGCTCAAAAGGGGTGTACTATGGATAATGCATGTGAAGGTAGATAGAAAGGCTCAAACGATCCAAAGATGGCCTAAATCATTTTTTTAGTTAAATGTTATATATAATTTCGTCTCGAGAGAAAATCAAACAAATTCTAAGAACTGTGACACCACAAAAATCAATCAAATTCCATACTCACATAAACCTTCTCTAAATTATCATAGCAACTCAAAAATCAAGACTAATGCTCATGAATATTTATTCTTGTAAAAACGAAACATACGTAAAAATTATTTATCACTTAGACAATATTCAAATTTTTCAAAGAGTTATGCATCATTTAAATTGAAGAAATAAAAATAAATCACTATTCATAGCAAAATATCTTCAATCAACCAACCAAACAAAAAAAATTCACAAGCAAGAACATCCGGAAAGTATTTTAATTACGTTCAATATATCTACCAAACTTTTTTTATTTTTTTAAAAAAGTTCACTTCAAATTTAATTTAGTTTTTTATATTTTAAAAATCATTTTTAGCACCCATCTAATAATAAATTATTACTTTATGTATATTTTTTAAAATTTTAAATTTACTTAAAAAACTTATTTGAGATTCAATTAAAAATAGTATTTATGAGTTACATTTATCTATATATTTATATATAACATGTTACATTATTTTTGATTAAATCATTTATAAGTGTTCAGAGTTTTAGTGAAATCATTATTGGTGATTGTAGAAAAAATAATGGGATATTATTTTGATTATATTGTATTGAAATTATAAAATAAGTATATTTATTAAATATTTTAATTTAAAATTATTAATTTTGAAAAAAAAAATTATTAATACGAGAAAATGAATAATAAGTCTAAAATATAGGGTGTTTAGGCTTGTTGTTGGTGCAGTCCAATTATACATACGAATTGTCCTTGAGAACTTAAACAGGCACCATTATCTACTGCTATACCGATTGAAATCATTCTATTTACTTTACTCACCGTACTGAGGCATTAGATTTTTTAAATTAATCTTATCCATAAAATTTATACACAAAAGGATACTTAGGTGACGTGGATTTTTTTTTTATACTAACAATAAGTGATGGGGATTTGTATCAAATACTAATTAGATTTCATTTTTCCTGTAATTTGGTTGAATATCAACTGTTCTAATTGCAATAATGAAATGAATTGTTTGTACGGAGAATACATGATAACTAACAGATTCAACTTTAATATAAAAAGTAGTAGCATTCGTCTGAAAAATTAAAAGCATCCATATATGCAGATAAAGATTTTTACTTCATCAAATTAAAGCACATAAATATAAAAAAAATGGAGAGAGTATATATATATATAAAATAAAAATACTTTAATTTTTATTTATTAAATAAGATAATATAAATCACGTTTCAATGACAGTAAAAAAAAGGTCACATTCCATCGCTAGTCAGTATAGATGTGAACCTGAATGACAATAAGGAAGAGAGTGATGAGGCAAAAGTAAAGGATGGAATGAACCAAGATAGAAGCAGCACTAGTCTGCATGTTGGCAAATTCAAGTAGCCTTCCCTTTCCAACCGGAATCTGAAACAGCAGCCCTGGACTCAACACCACAAATAGCACCATTGCTATTACTACAGGACCCCAATCTGCCATTAATTACTTTATTTACCTACTTAATCTCCACACTACTTAATTACTCCTCTCTTCTTCTTCTTCTATGATCTCTTTTACCATGCAATTCGCTATTTCAAAACCTAAATAAAGCCTCTTTAATTTGCAGATAATTTGAAAAAGCAGAGACACAAACTGGCCCAACTCAAAAATATCTACTATGAGGATAAGGGAGTTGTGAGAAAGAGAAGTGGCTCTGGATGACAATCTCTGAGATATGAATGCTTGTGGTAATTAATTAAATGGCATCACTATTGGACAAACTCAATTGATATGGACGCTTCTTTTTTTTCCCTTTCCAACTGGTATATGAAAGCTTCTAAAAATTATTGATTAGTCAAGAATTAAGTCAATGCCATTTAATATAAATGACAAGTTTGTGGTCACGATGTGTTCTTATTTTCAACGGCTCTGATCTTCTTCACAGGATAACGTTGACTAGTTGACGGACTTGTTTATGCAGGTAGGCTAATAAATCAAATAGAAAAGTTTATTGTATTTATTATAAATTTGTAATGTAAGTCAGTGATATATCAAATACCTGTTATTTCTTACATGAATTGGATGTCGCCATCTGAGCATTAGTTAATGAATTAGTATTTTTTTTACGTATTATGTTAACAAAAAAATTTATTTTAGATTTTAATTTAAACATTGATACTTTATTTATTTATTTTAAATAATATTTTATCTTTTGATAAAAAATTGTTGTAAATGACAAATTAAATAAAGGGTAATTTAATAAAAAATTACATTATATTTTTTACAATATAAAAAATTAATAGTATTGATTTTTATCCAATTTTTTTAAATTTGTATTATTAATAATAATAGTAATATATTAACATAAAAAATATAATAAATTCAAAATATTTTAACTATTTTTATATAATGTTCGATATCTTAATTAATGTATTAATATTTTTCATATTTTATGTTATTAAAATAATCCGTTTTAATATTTTAATTTAATTATTGATATTTATTTTAATTATTAAATTATTAATTTTTTATTTTTTCTAAATTTTTCTAAATATTTTTATTTAATTAAACATATAAAATACATATTATTAATTTTGAACGAAAAAGAAATAAATATAATTTAAAATAATTAAAATAGAAAGTAATACTTAAATTAAGATATTAAAATAAATTATCTTAATAATACGAAACATAAAAAAATATTGATAAATAAGTACCTGACATCATCGATCTGCTTCTATTAATTCTTAAATGGGAAACTTGTGCAAAGGCAAAAAATGCACGTATATTATACACTCGATTGGTTCTATACGGTAATTAGGACAAGTGTAGAAGGAGACGTGATAATGGATATAAACTATTACACTAATAATTATAATTATTTATAATAAATTTAGATATATTTAAATAACAATTATTAATTATGAAAAGATAACCGTTTTTCAGTGATTTAATCATGTTTTTTCTTTATTTTTTAATATTTATTTAAAAATATATTTAGTTAAAAAAAATTAAATATTAACATAATTTTTACTCTAATACATTATTTAATATATTGACATTAATTTTTATTTTTTAATTATTCAAAAATTATGTATTTTATTATTAAAATTATATTTTTCTATATAATTATATGTATAAAAAATAATATTAATATATATTTTATTTCAATTAATCACAGTTTTGATATTGTAATAATTGATCATCTACGTACCACATCTTATCATATTTGTTATTTTATTTAAAAAAATTATTTATTTTATTAAACTTCAAATTATTAATAATAATAATAATATATCAACATAAAAATAAATAATAAATTTAAATTATTTTAATTATTGTTATATGATGTTCGATATCCTAGTTAATATATTGACATTTTTCATATCCTATATTATTAAAATATTTCGTTTTAATAACTCAATTTAATTATTGGTATTTTTTTAGTCATTAAATTATTAGTTTTGTTATTAATTTTTTTTTTCTTAAATTTTCACAAATGAATTTGATTAATTCCAAATGTAAAATACATGTTACTATTTTTGAACAAAAAAAGATAACAAACATAATCAAAATAGATATCAATATTTAAATTTATTTTAATAATATGAGATATTAAAAATATCAAAAAAATAACATGTAAGTATTAACTCTTTATCGTATGCTTCCATTGATTCCTTAGCGGGAAATTTGTGCAAATGCAAAAATGTATGCATATTGTATACTGAGGTGAATTTATACAGTGATTAGGGGCACGTGTATGAAGAGATGTGGTATCAGATGTGAACGACTATACCGCTGATCATAATTACTCATAATAATTTTAGATATATTTAAATAATAATTATTGATCATAAAAGAAAAATAATTTTTTAATGGTTTAACTAAGTAATTTATTTTTTAATATTTATTTAAAAATATATTTAATTCAAAAAATGAAATGTTAACATAATTCTTACTCTATTACATTATTTAATATATTAACATTAATTTTTATTTTTTAACTATTTAACATATATTTTTAAGTAAAATAAAAAATATAAAAATAAGAATAAATAAAATTTAATATAATTATTTAAATTATTGTATATTTTATTATTAAAATTGTATTTTTTATGTAATTATATATATGTAAATAAAAAATATTAATATATATTCGATTTCAGTTAAATATAATTTTGTTATTATAATAATCATCAACATCTTATGTCTTATCTATCAAGATTATTTTCGAAAAAAAATTATTAAATTTTTACAGATATTCATAATTTCAATTATCCTAATTAAAATACTCATCCATAAACACGTGTTTTTCTTTACTTGATTAAAAATACAATTTTACTTGTAATTTTTTTTAATTTTCATGAAAGTTAGATTATGTCTTATATGTAATGCCAATCTCAACTTCTTTTTTAAAATCATATTTTAAGCGAAATATTTAAGCTTGAATTTTATGCCTAAAGTTGATTACTTTTCAAATAAAATCCAATAAAATTGTAAAAAAGAAAAAAAAACACATTTTCATCGATAAAAAATTTAATTGTTAACTTTTAGTTTTAATATTAAATTTGTTTATTTATGACTTTTAATTGAAATTTATATTATTAATTATTGATTAGTGTTTAAGGATTAGATTCCCACCTGATTTATACCAACTAAAATGTTCAGTTTCGGCTTTTTGTTAGCTAGTGCTAGTTTGTAATCGCCTTTTTATTTTGGGCAAGAAGATCTTAAATCAAAGCTTCTTCTACAAATATTTAGCAACAAAATTTTGAAAAATACTATTAATGTTTTTTAAAGTAATTATTAATATTTTAAAAATTTCCTTTGACCAAATCGTATTATTTCAAACAAAACACTTAAAACCTTTTTTATTTTTTTGAAATATTAAAACTAATTTTAAAATAAACACATGTAAGCATTGTAAATTTGTAACGGAATAATAGAGAAACATATTGCTTGATGATTTAATTTGAAGCCACGAAACAACACGTGTACATGATTAAATTAGTTAGGGAGAATAGGATGTTAGTTTTTACATACGTACGCATATATTGTACATCAATTATAGGTATATTGTTATAATATATTTTATTATTATTACAAAAATAATTTATTAATAATATAAGACAATAATATATAATTAAGATTTTAAATTAACATAAATATTGATAATATTTATGAATAAAAAGTTTAAATTTAATTTAATTTATAGACGCATTTTCAATGTCACTATTCAAGTTAAAGAAATTTTTGAGCTTTAAAAAAAAACATGTTTTATATATATTTTTATTCATAAGCACGTTAGATTTCATATTAAACACATAAAAACATCTAGTATATATGTTGTTTGATCGATCAAGTAGTGTTTGGATTGATAGATGTGATAGATTGATCAAGTATCGATCATGTACGATCTAAATCCTCTTAAGTTGAATATAAAATTAAAATAAATCAATCAAAGTTGGTTTTGATCGATCAAAGGACTAGATTGATCGAGAATTGATCATATCTGCTTTACTTAGTCTCATATTTTTATTAATTATTAACTTGATCGATTGAAAAGGGTTTTGATCAATTGATCTTATTGGTTCAATCGATTGAGCAATAAAGGGCTTTAACTTTGACCTATACGTTCATTCAAACCAAATATTTCAATTACCATATTGTTGTTATAATTTACTACTATACGAATTGTTTATTAGACATAATTATAATTAGATTTTAACCTAATATTAAGACTTCAATATTTTCTATTTAAACAATCTAATGACTCTTGTTATCTTCAACCAGATTCATAATTTTCTAGTGTTTTTGTGTTCTCTCTTAAAATATTTTATAAAAACAAGATTATATTTATTTATGTTTCTTTCTTTAATTAATCTTTCAAACATTGGTTGTTATGTTTGATTGATTAGTAAATTTATAATATTTGATTATATGTTCATATAAATTATTTTTTATTATGTTCTTTAATGTTTGGATCGAATAATTATGTGTGTAATATCATAATTATTTGATTTGATTATTTAATTTTGAAAAAACTATATTTATTGAATATGTGTTTAATATGCTTATTCTAGAGTTGTTAGATGATTTAAAATTAACTAATATACTCTTTAATATTTTAGTTAGGGTTATTTATTACGAAATCTACTTTAAGACATACTTTACACTTGTGTTATTTATGTTAACATTTTATTTGCTAGTTGAACGAGTTTGATTATTAATGTGACTCGAGTTTATCAAAATATTGGTCTAGGTCTAAACATATTTCTTATAGAGACCATGAAAAAAAGAGCAACTTATTAGTAGATTACTTGAAGATTTTATCTTGGAGGGTGGTTTAAGTCTTGACCTTTTAATTAATCTTATTTTCATAGTGTATAATTATGTGGTTCAATAAATTAATAGTTTTTTTTGTTATGACATAATTGTTTTCACTTAAGAATATATGTGTCAAATTTTTGTTTATTTTCGTATTATTTTATTTACATATAATTGTATAACTGATCGTTTATATAATTTTAATTTAACATAATTTGATTATTTATCTATTATTATTTTTAATTAATTGTACCCGTAATTAAAAAATTTCAAAAATTATGAATAAAATAAACTTTCATATATTTTAATTAACACAATATCAAAAATTATTTCAACAATATGATTACCCATCACTAATAATGTTCATGGTTAACAGTATGAATTTATCGATCAGAACAAGTCAATGTTGTAGACAATCTCAGCAAACAAAACAGAAACAATATTAAGAAGATTTACACTATACACGTACGATAAACTTTAAGGTCTTCACATGATAAAAACAGGGTAAAAAAGAATGTAAAAAAATAAACAAAAATAAAAATGAATCTTAATAATTATATATCCCAGAAAATTCGTAATATTAAATAATTAAACAAAAGATCTGTAATATGAAAAAGTCAGCCAGTATAGATATGGATGCCAACAGCCAAAATGAGAATGGTGAAGATGACAAAGAAAACAAGTGTGTGGATGAGAATGGCCTTGCCATTGGCGGTGAAGCTTCCAAATTCAACATGGCGATTGTTTCCTGGTAGCTGGAACAGAAGACCTGGTAATATAAATATGAATAACGCCAACCCAATTAAAATTGGTGCCCAATCCAACATCACTACCTTAATATGCTTCGATCTAATTTAATTTTCTATTAAAATGCTCTATAAGGTTGTAACTTGTGACTCAACAGTCTCATATCAACTGGATTTATAGTTAGTTGCTCTATTTATAAGTATGAATAACGCCAACCCAATTAAAATTGGTGCCCAATCCAACATCACTACCTTAATATGCTTCGATCTAATTTAATTTTCTATTAAAATGCTCTATAAGGTTGTAACTTGTGACTCAACAGTCTCATATCAACTGGATTTATAGTTAGTTGCTCTATTTATACATTGTTTATTGAACAAAAAAGTCTACTTTAATTTAATGATCTGTTACTTTTGATTATAGCAATAAATCTGAATTCAGCCAGAAGCCCTTATCCGCAGGGTTTAGTATATCCATATGTGCTCGTTTTACTTTAGTGAACATGTCTTTTTTTTTTTCTTCCTTAAATAAGTGAACTGATCGCGACACACAAATACGCAATAAATATGTAAGTATACATATCGTAATAAATAATATAATAATAAGAAAATATCTAATAATACTTAATCTCCTAATTTTTTAAATACGTGAATCGTTAAAATCCCTCCAATATAATTATCAATTAATTACATAATCAATTGAATCTAACCTAGCATTCCTCTCTAAATTAAACTACACACCATATATTAATTAATTTAATCAAACTCTCATGTCAATTAAATTACATAATACTCGTTAAGTTCATCAATTATGGATTATTATATAAGAATCATACATCTCTACCTAGAAACTATGCATGTTATTTAATCAAAACAAACAATTAAATAATTCTCTCAAATCTATTTAATTGTCTCTATAGATAAATTGTTGGCCAAACAATCAATAACATACAAATCAGATTAAATAATATAATTAGGGTAAAATTTTAAATCATCGTACGGTAAAAATTGAATTCATAAGATCCTTAGATTAATAAATTAATTACACATAATTATTTTCATAAAACTCATATTTTTCATAAATAAAGACATAAAATTGATAAAAAAGAGTAGAAAAAGAAATACAATCAATCTCTTCTTGAATCTTCACCAAAATTGTGTCGTCTCTTGAATTTTTCTCTCTTTTTAGCTCCAAAAAATGACCAAAATTATGCTAATGAAGGCCAATTAAGGTTTATGGAGTGATTAGGGGCTTAAATAAAGCTCATGTGCGATATGGATTGTTAGATCAACTTTAGATCAAAGGCTACGATCAAAACAAGCAAAATTGATAATTTCAGCAAATCACAACGCGACACGTGATAGGGGAAATTCACCAGGCGAATTAGGGAGCGACATATGGCAAGGGAGACCGGTCAGAGTCAGCGCTTGTTGAGTTAACACAACACATGGCACGACGTGATTCGCCGAAACAGATTTCATGGTGCACAGGTGGAATGCGCAGAGCGATGACGTAGTGACATGTGGCATAAGACGTTGACCAATTTTCGAACTCAAATTGAACGTCGTATTGACACGTGGCATGCCTTTTCGTCCTCCTTACACGTGATTCGCTCTCCGTGCTTGTATGGCTTACCCAATCAACTCTTTTACTTGCGTGGCATGCCAAATGGTAGCTTTTAATTAGTTATGCGTTAAAAAATCCATAAAAAACCCCAAAAATTATATTTTTATCACTTTTTACTATTTTAATTTTTTTGGTCATAAAAATATTAACTATTAAATAAAATAAATAAATATTAAATAAAAAATTGTATTAATGATTTTATTTTCATAAAATTATCATGAACTATATGTGAGAGAATGAGACCTTAACACAAAAAGTTCAATGAATTTAACGTAAAAAAAAGGATATGAATGATATATTGTACAAAAATTTAGTAATTTTTAAATGTTTCATTACAAATTCAATAATTATTAAAAAATAAACTAAAATTTTAAAATATCAAAAAATATTAAACTTCAAACACCTAATATATATGTATGTATTTTTTTAAAGTTGTTAGATGTTTTCTAAATAAATTACAACTCCAAAAATATAAACTTATTTAAACAAGATAAAGTTTATTCCGTCTTTGAACAAGACAATCTCTGCTTTGTGTTGCAATTTTTTTATGATAATGTATTGAAATTATTAAGTGTATAGTTATCTTTCTTTTATTTATAATATTATTTATAGATTAATATTATTATTATTAAATAAAATATTTTTATGATAATAATAATTTATATCATAATAATACGTTAATATCAATCACATTTATTTTAATCAAAATTATGTGCAGTATATGTATCTAGCATAATCTTGCATAAATAAAAACTAGCGTCATTTTTGGTAAATTGTTATCTACTGTTCCAATTTTTACCGCAAATTGTAATAGACAAGTACTTTCTCTATTTCTTCTCAATTTTTTCTTCGTCACAATTTTATTGCCCCGAAGAAATTACCGAAACTATGTCTAAAATAAATTAAGTATTATATCTAAAATTTTAAAGTGACAATTAGTTAATATTGTACACTTTATTTTAATAAAGGTAACAAAACTCAAATACATTTAATTTAAATTAATCATAGCTATAAAGTTAGATTGTAAAAATAAAAATAAAAATTGTGACACTAGGTATTGGATCGTGTCATTTTTTAAACAAGTATTTTTCTTTCAACCGAAAATTGGAGACCTCACAATGGCGCATAATGAAATGGCGCCCGTAATACTAGCCAGTCTAGCCCAATAACATAATTAAGAAAAAAAAAAAAAATTGAATGGCGCCCGTAAAATTGGAGCTATTTTCTGTTGGATGATCGAAGACGTGCACGTCTCTCATTGGTTGCTCTCTCTCAATATGGTTGAATTTCCTCATCCCTCCCATTTCCTAGGGTTTCTCATTTCTCTCTCTCACTCTTTTCTTTCGTACCGGTCGGTGTATTTCCCCGGAAAATCCATTTTTCCGATTGAATAACCGACCGCCGTTGTCTTGCCTCTTCTCGGGAAAATTCTCAGACCTTCCAACCGATTTTTCATTCACCATCCTATCCAGAGTTGACTTGCCCTCCCTAGTTGGAGAATCTCAACGGAGGGATTCTCGTTTCTCTGGGTTTTGGTTGAGCTTTGATTTGTCACTTATGTTGTATGATTGGATTTTCTCTCCCTAAAACCGGAGCAGCTATTGTTTCGGAAGAGAAGAAAGAGAATATAATATATTGCATTTGGTGAGTCTATCGAAACATATTCGTCATATTATTCCTTTTTTTATAGCTATTCGTGTTATTCTTGATTTGATTGCTGAGAAAACTTGAGGAAGGTTGAAATAAGACAATTACAAATTGGTAAATAAAAAACTATAAAGAATTAAAAATCAGCATTAGCAGAGCCTCTAAAGCTAATATAAGGAATCTATATTCAGAAAGACAAAGGTAGGATTGCAACGTATTATTTTTGTTCACGAAAACATTAACTTTCATTTTCATTGTTTTTCTATGATTACAGATACAGCTTCCACCACCTTTTTTTGTTTTTATTTCCAAATTATTGCTGTATGCAAGAGATTGATAAATGTTTTTTTTTTGTTTTTGGATCTGAAGGTATAAGATATAGTTCCAATTACCGGAAACTATGGCCGGTTCAGCCAACTCCTCTCGTAGAAGTCTGTCTTTGACGAACTCACCGTCCCAGGGAAAGAAGAAATCCTCAGAGAATGGAGTTCCCGATCCTGCTCTTAGATCTCTTCATCCTTCTAGGTCCATGTATGTTTTCAATCTTTTATGTCGATATCCACATTTTATTTTTTGTTTATGGCTTTTTTTATTATCATTTTTAGTTCTCGTTGCTTTGACGCTTGACTACTTGGCCATGGCCAATGCAACGAGGATTGATGCAAGATTGAATTTTGATATTGAGTAATAAACTTTATCTTGGAAGTCCTCAATTTTTCTTAAGGCTCTAATAGCAAATAACTTTCTACAAAACTGCTTGGTTGGAGAGATTGGACAGAACGAATCCATTTGTAAACAATATTGGTGAGTGAGACTTCCATATCATTAGCGAGTGCGACATCATTAAAGGAAATAGATAATCAGTATGCAGTCACAATATGATAGATCAAGTGTAAAGAATATCTCCTTCTTTGCCTTGTATTTGGAGCAGGGGTCTAACTGGAGAGCGCACAGTTAAAAGATTGCGTTTATCCAAAGCTTTGACGGTGCCAGATAGTACTACAATTTATGAGGCTTGCCGTCGAATGGCTGCTCGTCGAGTTGATGCTCTGTTGCTAACTGATTCCAATGCCCTTCTATGTGGAATTCTTACGGACAAGGTATGAATTGAATGTAACCCATTGCTGGAAAACACAAATGGTACCCTTGATGCTATGCTATTGATTTTTAAATTTTGTGTAAGAATAATATGAATTCTAAATCCTACTGTTTGTTTTATGCATCCATTCCTTTATGCATTGAAGGATATAGCAACAAGAGTTATAGCTCGTGAGCTTAATCTTGAGGAGACTCCTGTTTCCAAAGTCATGACAAGAAACCCAATTTTTGTCCTTTCAGACACTCTTGCTGTGGAAGCCTTACAGAAGATGGTACAAGGTTAGTCGAAATTTAGAGATTGCATCTACTTTCTTGTCACAATGTACTGTTCTCTATCTTCTATCTTGCACTTTTAATATGTTGGTAATTTTTATTTCTACAGGAAAATTCAGACATTTACCTGTTGTGGATAATGGTGAGGTCATTGCTTTACTTGATATAACAAAGTGTTTATATGATGCTATTGCTCGCATGGAAAGGGCAGCTGAAAAAGGAAAGGCCATCGCAGCCGCTGTTGAAGGTGTTGAAAAGAATTGGGGCTCCTCTACTTCTGGTTAGAGTATTTTCTGTCTTTAAGAAGAATAGCTATCTAATTTTTGCTCTAAATTTTATCCATTTTTTCGTTTTCTCACCATTTTAAACCATCAAGTACTGATTTCTCATAATATAGAGTTAAATTGCATTCTTATTTCTATGTATGCAGGTCCTAATACATTTATTGAGACACTTCGCGAGCGGATGTTCAGGCCATCTTTGTCCACAATAATTCCAGAGAATACAAAGTAGGTAATATTTTGTATTTGTGTCTTTGGACCATCTATGTATATGTTAATAAATTGTAATTTTTTTTTTGTTAAGTAGAGAGTTGAATCTTTCAGGGTTGTGACAGTTTCGCCAACAGAAACAGTTTTAGGTGCAACAAAGAAGATGCTCGAGTTGAAGTCAAGCTCGGCAATTGTGACGGTTGATAATAAACCTCGAGGAATTCTTACGTTAGTCTTTTTTCAAAGAAATTGCAGTTCCTTTCAACAATTTCTTGAAGAATTTATAGATATTGATAGAGGTGTAACTTGAGATGAGATTTTAATGAGATTAATGGTATAATCCATTAATTTTCAAAGCTTATTTTATTTTATCTCACTTAATTTTTAAAAGATGAGATAGTAATAAGACGGTACTAAATGAGATATCTCATTTGTCCCTAATGAGTCTAAATAAGACAAATAAGAATAAAAAATAATAAAAAATATGATACATAATTATTAATAATGTAAGTTCAATAAGAAATGATACAATATATGTATAAAGTTAGGTCTATTAGAGTTGCAATCTAAATGAGATGAGATGAGATATTATTTAAATAAAATGAGATAATATTGTACCATGAATTCATTAGACACTAATTGAGATATGAGATGAGATGAAACAGTCCAATTTATATCTCTAGATATTGATGTGTTGATGTATTGTTTATTAGTTCAAAGGATGTATTAATGCGGGTGATTGCACAAAAACTTCCTCCGGAATCTACCCTTGTGGAAAAGGTATTTTTCTCTGCAATTTGAGAACAATTTTAATTTCATTTTTCAGTGTTTAACAAATTGGCCTATGCGTGGCCAGGGAACATTTTTGTTTTGCCATGGACCGCTTCTTAATTTACTTATATATGAAAATATTTAACTTCTCAAATGCTCTCTCTTGATTTGATTATTAGGTCATGACCCCAAATCCAGAATGTGCTACTGTTGATACGCCAATCGTTGATGCACTACACACGATGCATGATGGGAAGTTCTTACACCTTCCTGTATTGGACAGAGGTAATATATCGATATAATAAGAGTAGATTTTTACTAATTATGTATTGCTGTAAAGCAATTAT